>CM064866.1:2461780-3867818 GCA_032719365.1 Prinsepia uniflora
TCTAAAAATAAAATTCAATTAAAACAAATTAAAAAGTTGTTAATTGAAAAAAAGAAATTAGTAATTAAAATTCTTTTAACCCAAAATCAGAGCCATTAATTAACCAAAAATCCAAAGGCCCACAAAGAGTGTACATTTAAATGTAAATATAAGTGTTCCTTGATACTAACCCAATTAATATATATATATATATATATATATGTAACGACCCGTCCCGGAAAGTAGAGCTAAGATAGTGATTAAGGTGAGATTAGTGAGCTTAATCGGTAGTTAGTCGGTTACGTTTGGACCGTTAGAGTAGAAATGACGATTTTGCCCCTAGTTCGCGTAAATAGTTGACTTTTAGTTTGGGCGGTCAAATGGACTTTGACCGATGACTGTGACGTAGTTCGGGACGTCACGAATCTGTAGACAGGTGGTACGCCCGATTCCGACATCCGAGGAGGAAGTTATGATGTTCGGAAGGTTGAGGGCATTACCGTAATTTGGGTAAAATAGGGGGGAAAAGTTGACTTTTTGTATGATCGGGTTTTGACACGTTGACCTAGGATAGTTAGGTAGATCTCGTCGTCCTGAGTTCAACGACAGGCGGCACGTATTCATCGGACTTAGGACGGGCAAGTTACAGGTCTAAAACGGTAAGGGTAAAATGGTAATTTTGGGATCAAGAGGGGCAGTTTGGTTTTTTTGGCTGTTGAGCTGGTGCAAACGGATTTGGACACTTGTCCAGGGCAGAGATGAGATTTTTGTGTGAGGCTTGAGGGATTGTGACACGTGGGGCTTGGCTAGAGGGTTCTAGTGAGTGCACGGGTGTGTTCAAAACTGTGCAGTGTGTGCCCGTGTGTGTGTTAGAACCAGAGAAGAACAGAAAACAGAGAGGGAGATTGGTGGAAAATTGGACGGTGGCCGTGGGTGCTGGTGTGTTCTAGTAAGGGAGTGAGTGACGAGAGATCAAAAGAGAGCTAGTGAGAAGGTTGAGAGGTGCAGTGGTCGTGTGTGTGTGCGTTGTGAGCTACGGGAAAACCAGAGGAAACAGAGAAGAGGTGAGGAGTTTTGGGTGGTGGTGCTGCCTGTGTTCGATTGATCGAAGCTGGTGGAGGTGTCCAGAGAACGAAGGAGACTTAGAGGAGTTGTGTTGCCACGGTGGAGCTCAAGGCGGCGGCCGGAGCACATGTAATTCCTCATCCTTTTTCAATTGCACTGTTTTGGCCGTGAATTTCAAACCAAAAGTCGTGGATTTTGGGAGTGAGTCGACGGTTTTGGTGAGTTGGGTAAGGCTCAGTGAGGTTTTAGGAAGGGTTTAAGGTCGGCACCGTGACGAGGGGTGACCTGGTTGACTGGATCGTGAAACAGGGGACTGGTTCGGGTTTTTGTTTGAGCTTGAGTCGACGGGTTGTAGGCTGAGTCGAGATGTCTGAGTGAGGGGAATGGGTAGCTTAGGACTGGACGATGAAGATGGTGAAGAGATGGAGGAAAACGGTGCAGGCACGGTGGTGAACCGGGAACGCTGGTTTAGACCTGTTCACATGAGGAAGACGATGGTGAACAGTATTCCTGTGTGCAGACGCGTGAGGCCCACACGCAACCACTTTGGGCGGCGCGTGCGGCGATTTCTGGCGAAGAGTCCAACTACGTTTTTGTTCTACATGTTATAACGGATCCATTAGGATATGTTTCGGGTTAATCGGACGTCGATTCGAAGTAGTTCCGCGAGGTTGAAGGTTTAGGGTTCCGGTTCGTTACGTTTAGGACCCGGAGATTTTTGGGGAAAATTAGGAGAGTCTTGATAGACGTGTTAGTGACGTGCTTGGGTGATGGTTGACAGGTTCGGGATTTCCCGAGGAAGCTGAAGAACGTGCAGGACGTTCGGGACGCGATTAAGGGCTCGGTACTGTGAGTGGACCCCTTTCTCTATAACTTGAGCATGCATAACTACTTTTCATTACTTGTTTTATGGTTTCAGTCATGATTCTATGTTATCGAATATGCTTTGTTGGTTTTACATAATTGCACGTTTTTCGAGAAAGTACGGTTTTCAACACGTTTTACGAGAAAAAGGTTGGATTATGATTTCGATGCCATGCTTTGGGGTTTTTAAACGATAAGTGATTTTTAATGATTATAAATGGGAAATTTTGAGACGTGATCTGATAATCAGGGGTTTTCGGTTTTAGAATCGGATTTTGAGAATCAAGATTTGGTTTTAAAGTTGAAAAGTGGAACTCCGGATTTGAGTTCGGAATGACGTTTCTGGATGCCGGAAGGGCATCAGACCAATGATTTCGGATTCGGGTTTGGATACGGATTTAAAAATGGTTTTCAAATGGTTTTGATTGGATTTGCTGGATCTGGTTATTGAGTTTAAAAACCCGGATTATATTTGACGGGGGACGGGCCCGGATTGAGTTTAAAGACACGGGAGTTTAAAGACTCGGATATATTGATATTTCCCCCGTAGGCCTGTTGAGTTTAAAAACTCGGGAGTTTAAAGACTCGGATATTATTGAGGCCTGGATTGAGTTTAAAGACTCGGATATTATTGAGGCCTGGATTGAGTTTAAAGACTCGGGAGTTTAAAGACTCGGATAGATCCAGCAGGTTTGATCGGATAAGGATTGGTTGAGACTTATGTTTTATGATACGGTTTTATGATGCTTATGTTATGATTGCTATAACTGTTTTTATAATGATTCTGCAAATGTTTTCTGATGATCCTTACGTGATTTATAAATGTTTTTAGTAACTGGGTTATGCATGTGATTTCAAAACGGAGGGCCAAACCCTGGTTTTATTATGAAATGGTTTTCGGAAATTCTTTTATTATTTATGGTCCACTCACACCTTCTGTTTTAAATTGCCCTCCAAGTCGTGGAGCTAGCGCGGGGTTTTGACGTCGAAGCAGCGTCAGAGGCATAGAAGTTACTTGAGCGACCCCGGAGTACTTTAGATTTTCCGTTGTGCGTGTATTGAGTTTATCGATTTTCTTTCTTTTGTATTTGGTACTATGCTCTGTAAACTTTGACTTCGGGATATGTAACTTTTCTCCTGCGTCTGACTGTATTACTTTAGTAGTTTACGTTGGTGTTGTGTCGGGGTGTCAGACGGGAGCAGGGTTTACCTCGGTTTTCGGGGTGAAACCGGGGTGGGTCCTGACAATATATGTATATATAATGAGGGTAAAATCGTATGCTTACATTTATTAATTAAAATTGTAAGACCCGTGTCTTGGGAAGAACAGTGAGCAATCCCACATGGCTCGGAGAGGGAAAAGTGATATGTCTTATATGTGTGAACACGTATCTATTTAGCACGAGGGCTAGCTTTTGGGAGCTCACTGATTTTGCATTCCAAAAAAACTCCAAAGTTAAGTGAGTAGGGGCTGATGAAATCTCAGGATGGGTGACCCACTGGGAAGTTGGATGTGAGTTTCCAGACACAAAATCGTGTAGTGTGGGGTTGAGCCCAAAACTGACAATATTGTGCTAAAGGATTCGAGTCGTGACAAAGACAATAAAAAAAAAACTACAAAAATTGAAATTCAAACTCTCATGAAAAATATCGACCAAACCACAAAGAGCAATAGCGAGTAGGATGTGGGGATAAATTGAAAATACCCACTTATTGTAACGACCAAAAAATTTGACAAAAAGAGAATTCCAGAAATTTTAAAAAATAATTGACGATTTCACCCTTATAAGTTAAAAGTTGACTTTTTGCTCAGCATGTTTTTGAAGTTTTTGTAAGCACCGTTACGTAGGTCTTCGATTCTTGAGTCTGTAAACAGGTGGTACTCAAACAATGGAGATCATACAAAAAAGTTACGAGTTTGAATATTTAAGTGGATTTTGGTAATTTAGACACCAAGGGCATTTTGGTCATTTGGTGGGCTAATGACTCAATACCTTATGACTCAGCCAACTCCTTGGGTGACACGTGTCGCCATACCTAGGGAGATTAGTGGCACATTTCTTCCTTGTTAATGCGTGTGTGTGTGTGTGCGTGTGTGTGTGTGTGTGTGTGTGTGTGTGTGTGTGTGTTGGGGGGGAGGGAGGGGGCGGGGGTTGGCAAGAGCAAACCAAAAGAAACCCAAGAGAGCAAAACTTGAGAGAAAGAAAGGAAAGCGGAAAGAAAGAAAGGGAACCAAGAAGTAAGAATATACAAGAGAAGGAAGAAATGGGAAGAACCACCCTTAGACGGTCGAAACCCAAAAACGCAAGAAAATTGAAATCCAAAAATCGAGGATGTTCGAACCGCTCGAAGCTTCTTTGAAGCTTCCAATGTAACACCCCGGAAATTCGAGGATTCCCATATTGTAATTTAATGTGTGATTTGACGATTTTACCCTTGTGATTGGTATGGTCAAATATTGACTTTTTGATTGATGAACTAAATGGACTTTGACCTATGACCGTGACGTAGTTCGGGACGTCACGAGTTCATAGACAGGTGGCACGTCCAATTCGGACGATCAGGGTAAAAGTTATGACTTTCGGAAGTTCAGGGGTATTACCATAATTTGGACTCTCGGGGGAAAATGTTGACTTTTCTTTTGACAACTAATTTTCAGTTGACTCAAGGACCGTTTGGTAGGCCTCGACGTCCTGAGTCCGTAGACAGGCGGCACGCCGAAATCGGACTTCGTACGAGGAAGTTATGGTCAGAAACGTGAATTCGGGAAGTTCGGGTCTCGGTTTTCGTGTCGAATATTATATTCAGAAATTCTGATTGAAGGACACCTGGGGAGTGACAAGTGTCACTCACCCATTGGCTAGATTGGATCAGATCCACTATTGGATTAGTTAACATTTGAATCAGCTTTAAATTTCAGCCTTTGGATTGAAAACCCCAGATCTGATCTCAGCCCTTGATCTCATTTTGAGATTCAATCTGGGCCGTCCGTTCTTTCCCTCCATTTCTTTATAATTCTTAACCGCAGAACACTCTGTCCATTTCGATCAAGCATCCCAGCTAACCATCCACTCACTGTGTCTGCGTGTTGGGGGACTCCCTGGGGAGACTGAGCGACGGCAGTGAGCACGGCGGAGGACGGCGGCGAGGAAGGAAGCAGGGGAAACCCGTGGCGGTTTCAACCCAGGTTTTTGGTAAGACCATTTCCCACGTTTAAATTGGTCCGTTATGAATCCTAATCAACTCTAGGAACCTCCAGGAACCTTCTGAATTTGAGCCCGTGGCCGGTGGAGCTCAGGGCGGTGGCACAACTGCGACGGGAGGCCGGTGCTGTTCATCGAGGTAGGCCCTCGATTCAATCCGTTTTTCTCAATTCTATTTACATAGAACCAATCTAGGGACTAAGACGAGTAATTAGGAAATGAAAGGAATGAAAATGATCCAGAAATGAAGAAATGGCAACCGGGTCGTGATCGCGGGTCTGATCGACCCGAGTTGCAGGAAAACGGGTCAACCCGTCTGAGGACAGCGGTGATGATGTGGCACCTTGTCAGTCTGTCAGATGACGTGGACCAACCGTGAGCCGACACGTGTCACATGTCAGTGCACAGTCAGCACTGACATGTCAGTGACGTGGACCAGTCAGGGACTGCCACGTGTCACTGACATGTCAGTGACGTGGACCAGTGCCGTACTGACACGTGGCACATGTCAGATCTGACACGTGGTCTGACAGATCAGTGTGGTGGACCATTCAGATGTTGACACGTGGCACCTGTCAGGTCTGACATGTCAGACCTGACAGCTGTCAGATGACGTCAGCATGACGTCATGCTGACGTCAGCAGTGACGTCAACGATGACGTCATCAGTGACGTCAGCGATGACGTCAGCAGGAACTGTTCCTGCGTTGACCGCCGCGTTGACCGGCGCGTGGGGGCGCGTGTGAACAGTGTTTCTGGTGGGACCACCACCATTCTTTAGGTTTCGACGATCCGGATCCAATGGCGGTGGTTTCGGGTCGATCGGAGATCTTTAAGTTGGTCAAAATAAGGTTTATTGCCTTGGAAAACGCGTTCGGGCGGCTTTCCCGGGTCGGTTTCGACCTAGGCTTTCATGGTTGAATGTTAGGGGTTTGTATTGATCTTTACGAATACTTTGGACTTGACAGGGATTGTACATTTGTACCAGGACGAGGGTATACGTTCGGTTTCTAGCAGGACTGTACTGTGAGTGGGCCATTTTCTTAAACCCTTGTGTGCATAAATGTTTTCTGGTTTTATTATACTTATTCATATGCTAAAACAATGATGGTTTTGATGATATGGAAAATATGGTTATGGCACGTTTCACGGTATTTGGGCTTGAGACCCGTCCGATGAAACTGAATGATTGGTTCGGATTCTATCTATGTATATATATGTTTGCATGTGGATATCAATAAAATGTATTTGTTACTGCACTGTATAGATCCTTCCATATTGTATTGTCTCCTCCGGATGAGGTACCCCGGAGAGGTCACGGACGTCTAGAACGTCCAGCGTCTATGACGCTAAGCATCGGGGATGCTGTACCCGAACGGGGTTCGGGGATTGAACTCGGAAATTGAGACCCGAGTGGCACGCGTTAGCCTTGTGATTGTGACCTTATTGGACGTCAGGGACGTCAGACATCAGGGATGTCGGGATTGGAGTGTATAGTGCAGCAACTAAAATTATGGTTATGGTTTTATTATATGCCTTATGGTTCATATTATATGGTTATTGATTTTGAATTATGTTGCACGCATGTTTGGAAAACGGAGGGGTAAATTATATGTTTTACTTATCAAACGATTTCATAAACTTGTGTTTCGGTCCACTCACCCTTACTGTTTTGATAACCCCTCCAGGTCGGGAAACTGAGGTAGAGGAGGAACCAGAGGCTGAGGCATAGATCTACTTCTGCGTACCTGAACCCCTGCTGGGCGGTGTACCCGCAGGTTTACTTTAGAGTCGTGCTCGCAAATTTGTAATTTTGAATTATATCCCTTGTCTGACATTCGTTTAATTCGGATTTGATGTATGACTTTAATTTGGTTATTTATGCTTTTAAATGTTTGGAGGTTAAAATTGGTATGAATTATTGGGTGTCAGACGGGAGCAGGGCACGTCCCCTTGTGGTCCCTGTGGGATCGGGGCGGGTCCTGTCATCCAAGCTTGCAACCGAGCTCACTATTGCCATGGTTACGTTTTTGGGATTGGTTTGAGAAAAAACCTTGAAGGTTTCGACGTGGGAAGCACTGGAACAGGAAGCTCGACTTTGGAAAAAACTTCAACGACTCATTCACGGGATTTGAGGCTAGATAATTCCCGAAAATTCGGAGGAGATCACAGTTCGGGGTTGAGTTATTTGGACCGTCTGTGAGTGGACATTTGTTTTATAACTGTGATGCATACATAGTTGCATGTTTTAAATGTTTATTGCATGATTTGAGTGACAATGGTTGGAAAATGATTTGAAATGAATATCTAATAGATTTTGCAACTAAATATGACTTTAATTAGGTCGAAAGTCAATAGCTTGAGCTGAATTAAGGATTTTCAAAAAGCAAGTTGCATGTTTGTTAATACTAATGGTCTAGTGATATTTGTATTCATTCCGCTAGCTAGATGTCTAGATCAAGTTCAATTCTCTTAAATAGTGATATCATTACTCAATGTACAATTATCCGAATAACATCACATAATATAAATTCGAAGCACATCTAAAAATCACGTACTAGACGCCTAAAAATTGTTGCCAGCGTATAATTTTCAGCGGAAAACCAACACTAAGGAGGTGATCAACCATGTTATCCTGAAAATTCTATTTATGATTTACTAGCTTAGTTGATTTTTGTAGAACTTTGAATGTAACATCTGCAAATTTAGAACTCTAATGACAAAATAACAATAAAAAAACAGAGGCCCATTATGCTCAAATGATAGAGGATGTAATAGTAATTAGGTCATATGCAGGGACGTATGTGCAATATAAATAAATAAAATGATTTATTTCAATGTAATTACTACTTAATTAGCTGTCTGAAAATGAACAAAATCTAAAAGATGGATCTCTTCCAAAGTCATTTTCCTCCCAAAACCAAAACCATGAAAGGAGCTTTTCTTTTTATTTGGGGACAAGACATTATTCGATCTAAATTTGTATACATCAAATCAAATTGTCGGAAATCCACGCACAATTCTGCGTTTTGCTGAGTTGATAACAAACACAACCCATAAAACTACCCAACACTAACAATAGAACAGAGCTTCTCTTCTTTTGACGAGTGAATTTAACGTGAAATACAAATGGGAGATTATTAATACAAGTTTGATGATGATGATACATTTTATGGAAGAACAGTAGCTAGCTAATTACATAACGGAACAGTAAATGTGATCATATTCAGGAATCACGTACCAGACGTCGCATCTTTGACATGTCTTAGGGATGGAAGGAACAATGTCTTTCTTCTCATCAGGCTTCTTCTCACTCTGTGGAGGACCTATGCTCACGACCGACGCCGATTTTCTGAATTTCCTCACTTTGTTAATAATCTTTACTGGATCTGCATCTCCAGTTACCGTCACAGTATTTTTCGCCGGGTCCTGGACAATGGAAGTTATCCCTTCTACTGTTGCAATTAACTGCATCACATTTTTCCTGCACTTTGAGCAGAGAAGTTCCACTGACACCACAGTTTTCTGCATCATGAAAAAACATAAAGAAAGGAAAAGGTCAGATGCGCTTCGTATATCTGTCTGTCTGCATGCGCTCAGAGAATTTGCAGTTTGTGTCAGTGAAGGACAAAGTAAATGCATGACAGAGAGAAAGAGAAAAGAAACACATTATGAGGGATGGAACCTTAGACATGATTTTAATGAAGAAATAAAACTAGAGAGCAAATTGGAACAAGCTAATGAGGAAGGAAAGATCGGATCCAAAGATTCCCTTAAATATATAAAAATGATGTCGAACTATTTCTCAGTTTAGTTTGATTAAGCTTTGAGCAAGAAGCTGGTTGAGTACAAATGAGGGAGTGTGTGTATGTGTGTGTGAGAGTGAGTAGTTGGCTTGAAGTAAATGCAAGTCAGAAGGGTTGTTCATTGGGTCACCATGTTCTCCAATATGCAATGAATGCACGATTTACACTGCGCGAAATGCCCATTCTGCAACTGTATCCTCAAAGAAAACCAAAAACCAAAGCATTTTCATTACAGCCAAATTTAAATCACCCCGAGGTCACTTTTAGTGAGTCCTATTGGATTTGACTGAGTTGCATAATTGATGCAGCACGAAGCAATAAGGTTTACAAGCGTAAAACTCTATGGGAACAGAAACTGGAATCCACCAGAACATTAGTTGAGAAACTCTTAATTTGGTTGAATAATATAAAAGATAGTTCTAATACAATACAACACTTCTTGTTTATATAGCTAGCAAGCCCTAGGTTAAAAAGGAAAATAAAAATCCTAATTAATAAAATTCCCGAAAATAACCAAAGCCCTTTAAAAATGGTTTTTGAGGCCCTAAATGACATTATTTGGCTAAAATAGCTCATGATCACTGCATAACTGTGTGTATTGATCCTCTCATTGTTCTCTTTTTGGAAAGATATTACATGGCTTATTCTGAACTTAGACGTCAAATCTATAAATTATCGATGCTTTCTTTTTGTATTTTTTTGATCAATCTTCTTTTCAATTCATTTCGCTATCTGTTCTATATCAATATCTTATCAATTCAATGTATTAATTTCAAAGGCATAAATGACATTCTATATCTAATCCTTTTATAATGAAAAAAAACATTCATTTCTTTGACGAGTTATCAAATTCAATCCATATGACCAACCACACATGGCCGTAGTATTCTACAATTTACAAATATGGGGAAAAAAATATAGATATACTAGGAAGCTTGCCAGTCCATCAGCTCGTTCACACCAATGTGTGATTTTGTAGAAAGTTAAACTAGAAAGAAATATTTTGATTGCCTGAGTAGACAATCATTTAAAACAAACCGACTTTGAGGAGGAAAACTGATGAAGAGCAAACATTACATAATGTCTTAGGGATGAAGTAATGGGGATGAGTCTCTGAATTCCGGTTCAGTGGGGCCAATTGAATGGGCAAACTTGACCCACTTCTGAAACCTATTCATTTCATCTTCCCCATACTTGAATCACCAAATTTAATAGGTTTAGATCCACACAGAGAGAGAGGGAGAGAGAGGGAGACCTATCTAAGGAGCTCATTGTGAGGCCATGATCTAGATTACTCACTGATTTTCGTGAAATTACTATTTAAAGCGGCAGTCATCTAGTTGGATTTGCTTGTAAATCCTTTTAGTTTGTAAATCCAACTTAGGGTTCTTTTATATATATATATATATATATATATTCAATTTACGTTTTAACATTTATGATTTTTAACTCAATTTATTTATCTAAATGATTAACTTTTATTCTAAAATTATTTGATAGTATTAATTATAGTATTAATTTATTAAATTTTGTCTTAAAAAAACAAACAGCCTAAGTCCCGTCTGGCCACCTAATCGCTAAACTCATATCAATCGCTCTAAAAATGTATCGCCTAAAATACAGTAAATTAAACAGATGCATTTGAAAAGTCAAGAAGAAAACACCATGGTTTTTCCTCTTCTAGTACCGCAATATGAAAATCCAGCTGTCTGAATTAATAGGCCATGTGGGATTGTGGGCTTGTGATGAAACAGTACTGATAGTTACATCACTTTCCCTGCAAGAGTCCAGAAATTCTGTGAAATTAATTTCTCCTCATCGATCTCCAAGTAAATATAACATTCATCTTATAACAAAGTGATCATCTTTGTTCAGACATAATTTGGTCAACCTGATTAAAAATTAAGTAGTCATATATACGACAAATTTAAGCCCCTTAGTTAAATTGAACATTCGTACCTAATTTAATTAACCTGATTAAAAACCGAGCAAGCCCTACAGCAACACAAAGGAAATAATGGCAGTGGGGAACACCGCTATATGCTACTCGCTTTGTTGGCTTCTTGGGTTAAATTGTCCAAAAGGTTAAAAGGAAATTAATAGTGGCACTCGTAATTGGGAACCTTGAAAAGCTCCTAGTGAATAACTCCATGAACTTTCAGTTTTTTTTTTCTCTCTCTGCTTGGCACTTGCTTTCTTATTTGAGTTATTGTATATTAAGTGAGATATTGGAGGAAAATTAGATAGAATAATATCCTTGAGAGGAATCAACAGAAACCTCCAAGGAACAACTGTTATACAAAATACAATTATCAACTCACTGCACTTAGTAGTGTTTTAAGTAACATGTCCTCCATGGAATTGCAATGTATCTCAATTTGTACGAGCCTTTGTGCTTGTAGTTTTCTTTTCTCTTTCCTCAGTTTCCACCATTTGATTATACCAGCTAACAATCTTTTTGTCCAACTCATAATATTCTTCCATTTTCTTCAAATGTTTCAGATCTAGATCAATGAAATTCACCTACAAAAATGCAAGGCAAATAAGATTACTGTCATTTGGAAATTTCATTTTTGAACATAACAAATTAACTCAGTGAAGAAATGACATATCAAGCAGTAATAATAAGAAGTAAAAGCAATTGAACTCCTGAATGTTGTCACTGAAAGAAGTTATGGTAACAGTCATTTACCTTGTAGTCAAAAAGTTGGTTGGTCGATTCTAGATACACATTATTGTATGGAGATCCTGGACTCTCATCTTTCGTTTGTCTAAAACTAATCATCAAACTGCAGTCCTTTGCAGTAGCAGCTATTAAAAAATCCTTCACAATCTTCAAGCTTTCATCAAACGAGATAGAATGCAATGAAGAATATTTATGAGATACTTTGTCTTTACCCAATTTTCTACACACCATGCAAGGCTCCGAAATAACATCATAATAAGCATGGATAACCCCATCAATGTCAAAACTATCAAGTTTCTGGACCTCAAGGAGCCGTTCCAACACTCCAGATTTATGAACTGTCTCAGCAACAAGCTGTAGAAAACTCTGTGTGCGCAAGCCATCACCTCCCTGAATGACAGATTTAAGTCCATCTTCAAATGCTTTCCCCGTCTCTAAATTGGTGCCATGTGCAGCGCCACCCAAGCCCCCAAATATTAGAGAACCATTCAAGAATACGCGGAAGTTATTCTGTGGGGTTGAGAAGAGATCCTTCACAGCTTTGTGTATTCTATCCTTGGATCCAGAGAACAGATCTAGTGGGTCATAAGCACTATATTCTGATACCTGTAACATAGGATTAGACATTCCAAGTCAGCATTGAACGTTTACATTCAAAATTACGAGAAGAGGACTCGTGCAGAAGCTCTACGAACCAGATGAGATGGCTTTCCCATTGAACCTATGGAACTCACTTAGAAGTGATTAAATAATTTGACCAAGAGAAGACATAGTAAAAGAATACCTCTCCCTCATGCAACTTCAATGCTTGGTGCATCCTAAAACGAGTCATGCTCCGTTTGATGGCATTTCCTTCATCAATAAACTTTGAAGATGGGAGAAATCCACATTTTGGCTAATTTTGGAAACAATTAACAAGGAAAAAGGAAGAATTGTTTACAATTCAATAGCATTCCTCATAAAGGTAAAAAGAACAAATTTACATGAAAAGCATAAATAAGAAACAAAGGACATGAACATGGGAAGCACCTTTATCTCTACAGATATACAGGGTTGAACTTCATTTGCACCTGAAATGAGGAGCACAATAATTTACCCTTCCATTGAAATGTATACTTAAATAAAAGTTCCTTTCAGTAATATGGTTCGGACATATCAGAGTTTCCTCCTAAGCTCTCAAGAATACTAAAAAAAAAGAAATTTTTTCATGTATCACAAATACTGAAAAAGATAGGTGTGCCTAAATTCAATAAGATACAAACTTTCTTGATGCTATCTCTGGGTCCGCACCCCGTGCCTTTTCCTAGAATAGTAAAAAGAAAAAAGATTTTTTAAGTAGAAGAAACCACACATCCATGCAAAAACACAACCTGGATTATAGACTAGACTAAATAAGCCAGTTGACCTACAAACTGATTAAATCATCAGACAGAATAACCTGACTAGCTAAGATTGACAAATGGAGAACAAACGGCTCTAAATGTTTTAAGTACAACCACAAATAGAACTTGTAAACAACAGAGAGATAGAACTTGTAAACAACGGAGAGATTCATTACCATTAGGAAAAAGAGAATGATCAGACATGAGAAGCACAGTATCACACTGTGTGTCAACTTTAGCAGCATCAACTCGAGATGCAGGACGCTGAGAAGTTACATTCTGATCGACTGCCTCCAAGAATTCCCTGGTAACAGAGACACGCATCTGCCAAAGTTCAACTAGAAGGTTAGAGAACAATCATTTCGTAGGTCTTACAACATTTAAGCCTGACTTCACCAGAAAACGAAATTCTAAGCCATATTGTCTTAGTAGGACTTTATGAGAATAATTTCATGCACACTATGAATCAGCCATTGAAATCCATAACAACTTATTGGTTTCAAACAGATACATAGTCAAAGTTCAAATAAAACTCAATTAAAATAGGCCGTAAAATCCCAACATATTTATTCCAGATGAGAGATAGGATCACATTAGTGTGCGTTAAAAGCAACATACCCCGGAATCAACATATGAGGACCCCAATAATGGGCTCATGACATCCCTCACATATATTTGGCAAGCAAGTTCTTTGTTAGATGTAGCTACCATGTCCTCCATGTCTTTCCACAAAAGGTTTTCATGCGCAGTTAATGCAGTAGGACTGTCTATGGACTTTGATCCATTAATTAGAGCTTTCTGCAGGCGCATTACTTTCCCCATCTACACCAGCAAGGTACAACCATTTTGAGCTTCAAACATGATCTTTAAGGACCACACCCCTACCATAAACTACCAAAAATTTCAATTCTTTTTTAATAAATATAAGTAAAAACTGCATTTATTTAGATAAGTGCATAATTAAAGCTCAATTTTTACAAATTCTGTTTAACATAGTAAAATAGTGGTACTGAAAAAGTTAAGAATCACAGTGATTTCTCTGTGTTTGGAAACAATGAAAGAAAGTATGAAACATACAAAAGCAGGGAAGGACCCGCTGTAAGCAAGAACAAGATTTGCAGCCCCTTCGCCTCTATAAACCCAATCATGAGCGTCTTTCTTCTCCAAAACAACCTCCATATCTTGATTGACTGCATAAATTAAACTTCTTTCAGTATTTTTTCCATCGAAAATGAAAATTCTCAATTCAAGATCGAAATTTGCATGTACCTTTTTGGGTGAGATAATAGTCCCAGCGCGTACTTCAAACACTCAAGTACTCAACAACTTGCAAGAATCAGCTGACATGCACTGAACCCAACTCGAAAAATACGGAGAAATTATCAATGGCTTCAGCTCATCACTCATGGACTATAAAGACTCCACCTTTACCTTTCTTTACCTTCACCTTTACTTTTCCAAACTTCACTTTTTCAGACGCTGATTCTTTTTCCGCGTAATCTAATTAATTATGCCCACAATTCCAGCACAAGTATGCGTTAGTATCCTAAACCCAAACCGAAATCCCACTTCGCAAAATTATTCTTTTCTTTTTTAAAATTAACAAACAAAAATAAATTCAGAATACAGGTCGACTACAGCGACCAGAATTCAAGTTGGGTCGATTGGGTTGTCTCACCGGGATTTAATTTTAATTAATAAGCCATTGGGCATCCTGAAGCCCAATTGACTTGTATTTTCTTTTTTCTTTTAGGTTGACCAAGCCCAATTGACTTTTATACAAGTTTTTTTTTTTTACTGTTTTTGAGGTACAAATAGAAAATTAACACACAGTTGTCTGGAAGGTAAAATATCGAAATATCGAAATTGAACGAAATATCATACTCCCAAGGAAATCATACTTCTAAGCATGGTCTAAAATATCGAAATGGAAGGAAATCATACTTCCAAGCATAGTCTAAAATATCGAAATTGAAGAAGCGATACATAAACGGTGAAAAAATTTTATCCAGCAAAATTGATAATTTCGATCAATATTGGAGAGAATTTGGAAACAAACAAAATGGAGCCTCACGAATGAACAGGCGCAAAAACACCAAAATTCAAACAAAAAATAATTTCACCATTCACGGATGAAAAGAAATTGAACAATTTAAAAAGAAAAAACAAAAATTAGACAGCTCTATTAATTTGGAGTCTACAAATTTAGGCAAAAACAATAATCACTCTTAATTTAAAAACTCAACTGCTCTCCCATCTCTCCTCTCTCTCTCTCAAACCTAATCCATCCCCTTTTGTCATTGGCTCTGGTTTATGATTGGGTCGGTGGCAATCCAGCCCTCTCCCTCTCTTTCTCTCATTGCCTTCCCCTTTCTCCCATCTCTCATTCCCCTTCCCGCCCCCTCATCTGCTCCAATTTTCTTTTTTCCCCCCTTCTTTTTTCTTCTTTTTCCTTTTTCCTTTTTCTCAGTTTTCCTTTCCTTTCAATTTTCTCAGTCTTTTTTTGCTCTCCTTCTTTCTTCTCTCTTTTCTGTCTACTTTCCTTACTCTTGTGGTTTATTAGACCCATTCCTTGCTGGAGGTTTTTACTTCTTCTTTTATGGAGACTTCCAATATCTCTCAGATCTAAACTTCCATCTTCCCCTTAAAATTCATTCACCTTACATCAATCCCCTTGTCAATCCTTATTGGTGGTTCTCAACGTCACATCTCTTTGAACTTTCCATCATCGACCTTTACCTTTTTACTTAGTGTCTACTCTCACTTCGAGTTTTTTTAGTGGGTTGTGGATTTGAGTTGCTTTCAAAGTGCTTTTTGCACTCGTTGAATAGATTATGAGATCACTTTTTGCACGGGTGACTTGCTCACCCCTATTTTCCGTTGACTTCTTCGATATTATATTCACTGTTTTCAGTTTTGTTGGTGGTTTATTTGCAGGTGTATGGTAGCTTGAGCTGTTGTGTATGACTGCAATTAGAGTAATGAGGACTATCCAATTTTTAGATCTAAGATTTTTTATGGGTCATTTAATTTTTATGTTTTAGACGTATATACACGTATTTAGTGTCTTTTCTATGTATTTGTCCTATTTATTTGCAGGACGTACCTAAAAACACGATGCTTCATGCGCAGCCACCGTGGGCATAAAAAATGCCTCACGTGCAGCCACGCGCTGGCTGGAGGTTGCATGCGCCGGTCACACACAGTCATGCATGTGTCGCACAAGCACTGGAATATTTATTGGCATATTCTGTTAATCTCCATTATAACGCCGTTAGTCTCTAATAAAATAAGATAAGGTCGCTAGTATATTCCGTCAAGACTTGACGGTGTCAGTCAAAGTTGATGGAGTCTCGCTGAAGACGATGGCTGAACAACCGCCGTCGTCGCTGCTCACGGCAGTCAAAATTTAGAAAAATACTATGTTTACTATGTTTTCAGCCATACTTCCATCAAATGGTTCGAGATTGTTTCAGGGTTTCGAATAACAAGTCCAAGGGTGGAGAAATTACCCAGATGTGCCAGAAAGAGACTGGGATGTTGTGGTGATCATCGAATATGAAGAATCTGGCGAAACTCCATTCGAGGTCCAAATGACCATGAAATCCACATGCAAAAACATGTTTAGATTCGTCGAGAGGAGGGGAGTACGATAATCTAATATCCAAGTTCAGATCTTATTTATGCCGCCGTGGAAATCCAGATTCCAATGACGCTGAGATTTCCGATCGCTGCCTTTGCCACCGCACGTAGATCGAAAATCAACACACAATTAGCCTAGGTCATGGACATTACGATGGTCTAGGTCATTTGGTTCGAAGCTACCTGAATCGTTCTAAAATGGATGGAAACTCACAGCTTCGAAGTTGAAGCCCACCTCCCATGTCAACTTTGATGGTTCTCGTGCCTAGATATACGTCATACTGAGTTCGCGGGTTAGAGAAGAAGGTCGTGGGTACGAGCTCATCACAGAGAGATGACGATGAGATGGTGGGGGTTCTGTGTGGGAGATGATCGACATTGCAGAGGGGAGTAAATGTCGAGGTAATTTCTACGACAAAGGAGTTTAGTGGTTGCGTACTGCTGGTTCACGGGTATGTCTAGATCACTAAGCGTGATGGTTATCTGTGTTTGAAGTAATAAAACTAGGTGTCCAAGTTAGAAACTCTTTAAGTTGGTGGTGGGCTAATTTTGGGCCTTAAATTTTGGGCCAGAAATTAATCTATGATTAGGTTGAGAAAGACCAAACCCTAGGCTAACTAAGGTCCGTAACAAAACTCTTAAGAGTACACAGTAACTTCGTGTTTTTTATTTCTAATTTTTAGTAAAGTATATATCAGATTCTAATAAAGTATACGATCGATACCCAACATAATTTTCTTCCTCAACATTATTTTCTAAAAATTAAACCAAGTTATAAGTTCGAGTGGTCACTTTCCTACGACAAAAGTTGCGTGGGGCATCTTGGAGTTTACTATTTATAATTACATACCACTTGCGATTTGAAGGTGACACTTCACGGAGAATTGGACACTCGGCTCTACTTTTCGCAAATTATATGCGGACTTTGAAATCCACAAAATCAAAAAATCAGTATATATGGAAAATTCTAGATTATTTTTCAGCTTTGAGGTCCATCATGTATCCCTTCAACCTTTTCATCAAATAAAAGTTGGGCATAAATAATTCAAAGTTGAAATTCCGCCTCAATAGTAAGATGTCAAATGAATAACTATTGTAAAATGATTCACACGGTTCTGTTTACAAAAAATGAATCATGATATATAAAAATGTGTATGTTTATTAGTCATATATATTATTGAATGTTATATTTTTTCGGGGAATGTCGCATGCATTGCCGTGTTTATGGGTTGGTTAATTGAGTGAGTGAGATTTGATTGAATTAGATAACGTATCATAGTTAATACATCTTGAAGTTAAAAAAGAATGTGTTCACTGCACGTGAGAGGATTTGATAGGAGTAGAATAGAAGAAAATTTATCCAATCTAATATCCTCAAAGTATTAGGGTTAGAATATATAAAAATCCATCCTATTTTTTACCTTAATCATATTCTCCTTGTGCTATGATATTATGATCTATTGATTTTCCTTATTTATTATTACTTTCATATAAATTATTGCCCTCCCTGATTCGTATTCCCATCATCTTCTTCGAATCCTCCCATTTTTCTTGTTTATTTTTCTTTTCTTTTGTCCTGGTTACAGTCTTCCCAACAAATACCCCCGGGTTAGACCTTCTTTTCTTTTTCGACTTTACCAATCTCATCTTCATCGTTTCATTCTTAGTACTAGTTTTTAGAATAACAATTATATACAAGTGCATATGTTTTAATCTTCGTCTTGATTTTTAGAAACTGTTTTATCGATCGTATTTTCTTTAAGTAAATTTCATGTTTATTAGAGAGAGAAATAGGTTAGAAAACGCTTTATTAACGGTACTTTCTTTAAGCAAATTTCATATTAATTTGTAGACAATTGATCTTAAGTTCGAACCTCGATGACATATTGTATAAAAATTTCCGAAATTTCTCTCTCCCCTATAATAATAAATAAAAAAAATCCTTCCGAGTAGGGCCAAGGTTTTCATTTCTAGGTTGTGTAGATATTAATAAGGTACGTTGGGTGCACTTGCTTTGCAAAGTAGAAGAATAGCATGTTTTAAATTAGTCAAGAGAGTGACTTGCAAAATGCAAATTGCAGAAGCAACATATGAATATATATCATGTGGAGCATGTGCTTATAATTTAGTGTGCTATGGTTCGATTCCCATTCATTTCTATTGTCAATTCAATCCTTAAAATCTATTGATTTGACTAAGATTAAAGTTGAAAGTTGGATGCTAATGATGAGCTTTTCTACAAATCTTTCTAAAATTTGTTGAGTGTTTTAATCATGGATAAAAACATCTGCAACATTCGTGATATTTTTGTAGATATATCCATATTCTGAGATTTCACATAAAAATAGCGGAAAAAATATATGTTATACATATACACACGCACACACCAGTATTCAAGGGTCTCAACATAAAAATAGAGGGGAGGGGATCTTCTCCCAATTTCCATGATATCCTTATTAGTTTTAGATAAATTTTATTGAGTGTTCTCAAAATTTCATTCAAAATTTTTAATTTTTGAATTAAATTTCCAATTTTTTTTTTCCGTTAAGTGTGAATGGTATCGATATAGATATATTTTTTATAAACGAAAAACGATAATACATTAGATGGGAAAATTATAGATATCTCGATATTGAAATCTCTTCGCTATTTTTATAAATTTGACTATCAATATTCATTAATATATATATATGTGGATTAAGTCCTACCATTACATAAAACGATCAAGTGTAAAAACAGGTGAATTAATAAAATTACCAAAAACAATTTTTCTTGATGTTTTGTTTTAAATAGAGAGTCATGCTAGCTAGCTACATTATTTTCTCTTGAAAGACATGTATATATAGTACGACGTACATAAGTATACAAACGTAAGACTGTCTTACCTTTTTTTCTTAGTCATGATCAACATCAATGCATGAATGTGGTCCCCGACAAAAACCTACTTCACATCTACTCGTACCCCAATCAACCGACGAGATTAAAATCATGTGGATGGCATACATGGTCCCTTCAATTTAAGGTACGCGGAGAGAGTCTACTACTCGTTTGCCACGTTATGAATGAATTACACAAATAGTGATATACTTTCAAATCATCTACAACAAGATTCTTCGTACATAGCATATATATACGGTGGGCAAGGAAGGTCTATCTACACCAGTTTTAACTCCAAGGTTCTTAGGTGAGAGAAAATATGGAGGTGATGCAAATACTTCACATGAACAAAGGAGATGGCGAGACTAGTTATGCCCAAAACTCCAAAGTTCAGGTACTTAAGTAATACTCTCTCTCTCTCTCTCTCTATATATATGTATATATATATATCCATGTATATATATATTTTACATTTATTTCATTTATAATCTTAGCAAGCAGTACCTTGTAGCCCAAGAGATTAGGATCTCGAGCAATTTTCGTCTGAGTTTCGGCATTCAGTTTCCACCATCCCCAGAATTCTCATATCAAATAAATTTTACAGTCTTAAAATAATTAACATAATCTGAAATGTAAGAGCAGAAGGAACTTGGAAAAACCGATCTGAATATATTCTTCCATTGATACAATCTCAATTAGGTATTATTAACCCAAAAGTTATTGTACGTGCTAACTAAACTGAAAGATTTAAGAGAGCTTGATCGTAGGAGATGAGCAATTAATCAAGAGTACTCTTTTGTTTTGATCGATGAACATGTGTACGTACGTGGCTCATGAGGCTAGCTATAAATAACTAGACTCAGGCATATGTAATCGAAAGGCCGAAATTAAATCGTTCCGGATTAAACTATGCCAATAAAATATTGAATAACTAAACTAAATTAATGAAAATTCAGTGAGGAATCAAATCGGTTTGATTTGTTATGATTTAATTTGATTTTGGGTTTCGATATCGTATATTCTGTGCTGTATCAAATTGGATATTTTTAAATATTTAATACATTTTTTAAATTAATAATATGGTGCTTCATTTTTTAATATTTAATATACCTTTTTTAAATAATTAGTCTATTTTTAAAATAATAACTCAGTGATAGATGATCGATCCATCGTCATCAAGAAAATCTTAGGCTAATTTTTTAAGATTACTTTCTTATAATTTTCTAAGACCACCGATAAAATTCAAGCCATATTTCAAAGACTAAATAAGCTAGCTAGCTAGGTATGGCATATGCTAATTGATAAAAGAAAAGAAAAACAGAAATTAAAATAAAAATTTTGTGCAAACAATTTCCTTTGATCATAAACACAATGATTGAAGCTCTTATTTTAAGATGGTCCTGGATTAAGATGGTCCATGGTGGTCCTGGTTCTCTCCTCCATTTTTTTATTTATAGTAAAAATCGGCTGATTGATCTTTTTAATAATTTGTAGTGCAAAATATTATCCATTGCAAAGCCAATAATTGACGAAGCCATACAAGAAATATTGTGCTCGAAGATACCAATAGAGAGCATGGGGATAGCAGATTTGGGATGCTCGTCTGGCCCCAACACCTTGCTACTCATCTCCGAGATCATGAATGTCATCCGTGCAATACACGGCAACGGTGGCCGCCACCTGCCGCCGTCGACAGCAACCGAATTCCGGGTGTTTCTCAACGACCTCTTCAGTAACGACTTCAACACCATTTTCATGTCACTCCCACAATTCTACAACAAACTGAAACGGGAAAAAGGAGCTGAATTATTCGGATCCTTCTTCACTTTTGGCGTGCCGGGTTCGTTTTACGGTCGGCTATTTCCCGCTAAGAGTCTGCACTTTGTGCACTCTTCTTCCAGTCTACACTGGCTCTCCCAGGTTCCGCCGGGCCTAGACAGCCAGGCGACTGGAACAGCCTTGAATAAAGGAAAGATATACATATCTAAGAGCAGCCCGAAATGCGTAATGGACGCTTATTCACTTCAATTTCACCACGATTTCTCGATTTTTTTAGAGTCACGGGCTCAAGAAATAGTCTCCGGTGGACGAATGGTATTGTCACTCATAAGTAGGCCGTGCTCTGATGCCACGACTCCAGGGAGTTGCTACCACTGGGAGCTCTTAGCTCGGGCACTGATGAGCATGGCTTCAGAGGTACGTTGCTACGTAAATAACTAACTCTTTATTTTGTAATGTTAATTTGTCGACCATGTTTTCTAGTAACACTTTATGTCTGTATAATAGGGACTTATCGACGAGAAAAAGGTTGATTCGTTTAATGCTCCGTACTATGCCCCATGTGAAGAGGAACTAAAATTGGAGGTGCAAAAAGAAGGGTCATTCATAATGGACCGCATTGAGGGGTTTGAAATTGATTGGGATGGCGGTGCCGACAGCGACATGGTCACATTTGATGCGGCGGCTAGTGGACGGAGGGTGGCCAAGACCATAAGAGCCGTGGTTGAGTCGATGCTCGAATCTCATTTTGGAAAAGATATTATGGATGACTTGTTTCGACGGTACGCTGAGCTCGTCGGTAATCACCTGTCGAAATCCAGGACCAAGTACCTCAATTTGGTCATTTCTCTCATTAGACAGTAGAGTGAATTCCCTTCGTTACCCCTTCTCTTTCAAAATGTTGTACTTTCATTATGCTTATTGAATTTGAGTGTGGGCAACTCACAGTTACCGTAATAAAAAAAAGTTAACAGAACGACGAAATTCGTTCAAATTGGAAATTATAAGGACCAAATGTAATCAAATTGTAACTATGAATTAAACCTAAAACATTTGTGAATGGTTCCATTGCGACTCCTTGCACATCTATACCACTATAAGAAAATATGCCATGTCCGTCTAAAGTTTGCCCGGCGCACCTATATTTGTCGGTAAAGGTGTCTTGGCCCGGAGGGAGGGAGCGAGGCTTGCCGGCGAAACAAGTGTGTCGGCCAAAATATTTTTGTTGACTAGCGGCGGGAAAAATTTTGGCGCGAAGGGGTGCTGGAGCCTATTGTTTGTCCGGCGGGTCATTAAAGCTTGCCCGACACACCCTGCATCAGGCAAAGGTCTAATTTGCATTTACTACAGAACGGATTCATTTCTTCATGTTTTTCCTCATTCCTCATTATTCTCTCTCTCATTTACTCTCACAACACATACATAATATCATCATCACTACTTCACCTAAGGTAAAATTAATGATTTTAATGATTTTGTTTTTTTATTTTAATTTTTATTATAAGCAAAAATAATTTTTTGTTTTAGGTAATTTGTGGTTGGTTTGAAGGATTACTTATAAAAGGTATATGTATTTGCTTCTCAATTTAATTTTGCTCAAAAAATTGCATTTAATTATGTTTGAAAATTGTAATATATTGTGGAAAATGCTTAGAAATCTAGATATTATTGTGTTAGGGAATTGTGGTTTATCCATTAGTGCAAAGTTAATCAACCCGGTTAACTTTGTATATTGAAATTCGATGGAAAATCTTAGACCCGTTTGAGAGTCGGTAAATCAGACTGATTAACTGACTCTTAAATTATCCATTTATCGGGACAGTTTGGGAGTGCACAACTATGTGTTGTATAGTTTGCTGTTTATATGGTTAGGTATGGATCGTGGGTTCGGTTTATATCCCTTTACTGTTCTCTGAATGCATACTAGATATTAGTTTGAAATATCTACGTCGTGTATTTGGAGAACTGTAGGGTGATGCTGCTGAAATTTCCCTCAGTCGAAACTTCGCCTCGTAGGTCACAAACTATACAGCACAAAATGTGCACTCTCAATTGGGATAAGGCCAAAACACCGGAGGCATAAGGAGACGAGCGAATTTTGAATGAGATAGAGTCACAAACTATATAATTATCTACTTACATTGGTTCTATTTTGACAGGACCCGTCCCAACTGGACGTCAAAAACCGTACCCGGTCCTGCTCCCGTCTGACAAGTCAACTGAAAGTCCAAAACAACCCTTCAGCACCTGCCAGACAAGGGAATTTTGCGCCTGTGCCCACACATACCTCCACCTCTGGAATAGCCTCGATCAACGCGCCACGACCTGAAGGGTTAATAAAACAGAAAAGGTGTGAGTGGACAAAAATGACCTCTTATAAAAACATTTATCAAAATGCATTCTTACCCTCCAGTTTTCACAAACTTGCATGCATATCGTAAAACATGAGTGACCGATAAAATCAAAACATATTTTCCCATGGTCCATAAAACTCATGTTCACCAAATCAGTTCATGTTGTAAAACATCAAATCACGGCTCTCATGGCAAAACATGTGAAAACATAATCACTGGCCACAAAGGCCAAAAACCCGTACTCAATACCAGTACGTCATCACAAATAACCTCAATCAGCACTAATCACAAGTGCACAATATCCAGTCATTCTCTCGGGAACAGACACCTCTGGGCTCAACCCCCTCGGGCTCAGTCACCTCTGGGCGAACACATCCCCAGGCTCAGACCCATCCGAGTGGTACATCCAGGCTCAGTCTCATCCGAGAAGCTGACTACCATAGGATCAACACATGATCCTACAATCACATTTGCACTACTCACAAGTGCACAATCACATCATCCATATAACCCGTCACGATATCAATGCAACGCGTGCAACTCGGTGTCTCACGTCCGAGTATATCCCCCAGGATCTACGACGTCTGAGGGGATATCAACTCTAGGATCAACGACGTCTAGAGGATATCATCATAACCCCACGCTCCTGCGAGTGAGCCTCCCTCGGAGCTACTCATCTCCAGGCAGTGGATCGTGACTACTCTAGGATCTACGACGTCTGGAGGAGACTATCAATCACAAAGGATGGTATATGTGGAACAGGTCACCAAAAACCAGTAATCTCATTTTACAATCATTTATGTCTCAAATCAAGTCAAAACATTTCAATAGGGCCTATGCCCGAGACATAGCTCTCACAAATCAAGTTCCACAAAGCCATCATTAAACAGTGTCCAGGATTCACTTTATAAATCAAAATCATCAATTTAATCATATTCACATGTGACTCCAAATCCGAGTCAAAATCACTATTCACTTGGGTCACAAGCCCAAAATACCATTTTCACGCAAATCCGTGCAACCGTAAACTCGAGTTGCCACGATCACGTAAATTCATAAAATCAATCACTGACTCATAATCCGAGTCCAAATATCATTTTCAATCCGGACCTAGCCCAAAAACATCAATTTCAATCCCAGACTCATAAACCAAGTCCAAACATCATTTTTACCAAATTTCGCAATTTCTCGAAACTCGTGCCAAAATATAATAATCATAAAACCGAGAAAATCGAGAAATCACCGGATTGAAATACCAATCATGCCACAGCATATCAAATCATATAATAAAGCATTTAAAATCATATATGCATGCATCACAGTTAGAAAACAAAAGTCCACTCACACACACCGTTCAAAACGGTTCGTTTCTGAGCTGCACGTTTTTTCGTAAAATCTGGAAATCGCAACTCCTGCCCAAAATCATTATAGAGGGTTACTAACATCTCAAAATACAACATATAATTTTCCCCAATTTTTCCGGAATTTAAATACGTATTTTAAACGTAAAACAAAACTTCGGATACGCGGAACATTAACGAAACAATATCCGATTTCATCGAAACCAACGTTAAAATGTTCGTTACACTGAGAGGATCAAAAGTCATGTTGACCTCACCTTGAGACTAGGCCGGACGCGCCCTCACGCGCCGCCGTGAGTGGCTGCGCGTGAAACTCACGCGCCAGCTACGGTGTCACCAGCCTAACCCGTTTCTCTGTAAAACGGGTCATTCAACCCGCGATCAGACCCGGTTTCAATCCTATCAATTCGACACTGAATTCATCAATTGAACATTCAATTAGTTTCGTTACAGGTCTAATTAGAGGTCTGAAACATCAATTACACAAAACCTTACCTCTAACCTCACGATCACAGATGATCATTCGAAGAACACCCCGCACACTGTTCATCATCAGAACTCCCTCAATTCACACGATTTCCTTAAATTGATTCATCAAGAAGCTTCAATAGACTCAGGTAAACATTTCCCCCAACTTAATTGAATCAATTCATGGCTCAAACGCCACGACTCAATCTCGATTCTTCGAAGAACAGCCGTCACTGTGCAACCATGGAGTTCCGTCAATCTCAACCGTTTTCTTCCAATTGATGAACCCAGAAGCATCGTGGGATCCTCAGGAACACAATCCCCAGCTCAATTTCATCAATCGAAGCCTCCAATTCCTTGACTCAAGCTCGAAATTTCTGAAAGCTTCCTTCCTCAGTTCTACCTCAAATCGACCTCAATTCCACTTCGTTCCTTCTACAAAATTGATCGTAGTAATCCCAGAAGACTGGAACTGAACCCAATTTCGATCAACAAGGCTCAATTCTTCCAATTTGATTTTCCCCCCAAATTGTCTAAAATCCGAAATTCAATTCCTCAGCTCACTCCCAATCTCCCGTGTTTAGCCAGTTGAATCCATCTCTCAAGCTCTCAAATTCCCCTCAAAACTGGTTGTGAAAGGGAGCTGAATTCTGTCAGGACCCACCCCGGTTTCACCCCGAAACCCGAGGTAAATCCCGCTCCCGTCTGACTCCCCAACACAACACCTAAGGAACACTTACTCGAACCCAGTCAAACGCAGGAGTAATTACAAAATATCCCAGAATCCTTATCGTTTACAGAGCATAGCACTACATGACAAGAAAACTAAAAAAAAACCGAGAAGGTACACGCACACAGAAGCCTTTAAACTCTTCTAGGATCCCTCACGTCGCTTCTATGCCTCAGACTCTGCCTCGACGTCAAGACCCCGCGCTAGCTCCACAACCTGGAGGGCAATTAAAACAGAAAATGTGAGTGGACCAAAAAGTACAAAAGTTCAAAAACCATTTTATAAGAAAACCGAGTTAAACCCTCCGTTTTGAAACCACATGCATAACCAACAGGTATAAACACATTTATAAAATAATCATTATAAACATCATAAGAAACAGAAACACTATAAAATACCATAAGAAACCACACACGAGTATCAGAAAACTGTTTCATAAACCATAACCACCAAATCATCATTTTCCCGATCAAACCTGCTGGACCTATCCGAGTCTTTAAACTCCCGAGTCTTTAAACTCAATCCAGGCCTTAATAATATCCGAGTCTTTAAACTCCCGAGTCTTTAAACTCAAGGCCTACGGGGGAAAATCAATATATATCCGAGTCTTTAAACTCCCGAGTCTTTAAACTCAATCCGGGTCTTTAAACCCAATCCGGCCGGTCCCCCGTCACATATATCCGGGTCTTTAAACCCAATATCCAGATCCAGCAAATCCAATCCCAAAACCATTTGAAAACCATTTACCAAATCCTCATCCAAACCCGAATCCGAAATCACTGGTCTGATGCCCTTCCGGCGTTCAGAACCGTCATTCCGAACCCAAATCCGGAAAATATCTATTTTCATACCGAAACCACATGTAATCACAAATCATATTTCATAACTCATTTATCATGATTTGAAAACCTTTATCGGTGGAAATCCCCAAATGTGGCATCAAAATCCGAAAACCAACATTTTCTCGAAAAACGTGCCAAAACCGTCTTTTTCTCGAAAAACGTGCAAACACATAAAATCATCATTTCATATTCAATAAACATAGATTTATTAGTAAAACCATAAAATACATTTATAAAAACAGTTATGCATGATCGAGTTTAAGGAAAGGGTCCACTCACAGTACTGAGCCCTACTCGCGTCCCGAACGTCCAGCCCGTTCCTCGGCTTCCTCGGGAAATCCCGATCCTGTCAAACACCGTCAAATTACGTCACTAACACGTCTACGAAGGTTCACCTAAATTCCCTCAAAATTCCCCGAATCCTAAACGTAAGAACCCGGGACCCTAAACTTTCACCCTCGCGGAACTCAACTCAAACGACTTCCGATTGACCCGAAACCAACTCCATTGAACTCACAACAACTCCTAGACCAAAAACTATGTTGACCGTTTTCCCCGTCGCCGCCGCACGCGCCCCCACGCGCCGCCCAAAGTGGCTGCGCGTGGCCCTCACGCGCCAGCTACAGTGTCACCCCCAACCTCGAGTGCACTGTGCTGAACCGGCCGCTGCAACTGGACCGGCGAGAGGCATTCTCCACCGTCCGGCCACCTTTTCCTTCCCTCTCTTCTCCTACAGCTTCGTCCAAACACCACGAATCCATCCCTCAACTCTTCTAACCTCGACACAGCCCCGTCATCGTCGATTCAAGCTCGAACCAGACGGCCACTTTTCCCCTGTTTCACAAATCACCTGTTCCGGTAACCTCCCGTCACGGTGGCGATACCAGACTCACCTCACAACCTCACTGATCCACGTCCAACACCCCTAACCCTTCGACTCACCCCAGAAGTCCACGACTTTGGGTTCGAAGTTCACGATCGAAACAGGGTAACAGAGACTCCTCTTCGCCTGAGCTCCGCCGTGTACGCCCCCGTCACGGCGACCATCACAACCCACTCCTAGGACCTCCCTGAACATCACCTCGACCTTTTAACCTCTCGACTCTCAGCCAAACCTCCCGACTTTCCAAATGAAGTTTACGGGAAAAACAGAGTAAAGAGATCTCACCTTCGATTGCAGCTCCGCCGTGCGCACTGCCGCCTTCCACGGTGGTCGTTGGACTCCTTGCAGTCTCCTCAGCCTCCCCTGGCCTCGATTTGCCTCGCCTCACGGCGTAGCCACCACCTCAACCTCACAGCTCCCTGTTTCTCCCCAAAATTCCTCCACACCTCCGCCGTGCCGCCGTGCACAATTGCACCTCCAATTCACGGCCACCAGCTCCGCCTTGCCTCACTAACACACTCACAACTCCCTAAACACTCACCCTTGCACCCAGATCGATCAATTCCTCTCACTTCTCACACTCTGTTTCCCTGTGTTTGTCAAAGAACAACCCACACAATCACACACGGGCTCACCTAAGTAGTTGGAGCCGTGAACACACACGATCGCACCAGAAGCCTCTACACACCTGCCATGTGTCACCATCCCTTCAACCTTTATTCCATCTGTTTAAACCTCAGCCGTCCATTCTTTTATCTGTGCACAGATCCCAATGTGCCACAATGACCAAAATACCCTTCTTTTTAACACATTTTTACGGTTTTACCAAAACTTCCTAGACCCGTAACTCTCGCCTCGTAAGTCCGATGAATACGTGCCGCCTGTCATCGAACTCAGGACGACAAGAACTATCTAACCATCCTAGGTCAACCTACCAAAACCCAATTATTTAAAAAGTCAACTTTTCCCCCTAATTACGATTATGCCCTCAACATTCCGAACATCACAACTTCCTCCTCGGATGTCGGAATCGGGCGTGCCACCTGCCTACGGATTCGTAACGTCCTCAACTACGTCCTGGTCACTGGTCAACTCCCATTTGACCACCCGAAATAAAAGTCAACATTTCTGCCCGACCCAGGGGCAAAATCGTCATTCTAAGTTCCCGGACCCCTCGGGACCACCTAACCCTTGATTACCCTTACTAATCACACCTTAATCACTCTACTTATCCCAATTCTCGGGACGGGTTGTTACAAATTCTCCCAATTCTGCTGCTCAATGCTCACGGGTAAGAAAAACAAAGAAGAAGAAAATTAAGGAGAAAATGGAGGAAATGCTGAAGGATAAATGATGATGTTGTAATGATGGTGTTGGGAGGGAAACATGGAGCTGGAAACAAGGGATGGGTGACACTTGTCGCTCGTCCGGATGTGCACAGTCACCGGGTACTGTTCATATTAAAATATTATTTTAATCCCGGTTCGTTCGGTTAATCGAGCCCGATTCCGTGACCATAACTTCGTCGTCGAATCTCCGATTTCGGCATGCCGCCTGTCGTTGGATTCGTATCGACGAGACCTACGTAACGGTCCTTGGCCCTCGTCCATCGGACCTCCCGATCAAAAAGTCAACATTTGGCCCCTAATATGCCAAATTACCAAAATACCCCTCAACTTCCGAACGTCATAACTTTCTCTATGAATGTCGGAATCGAACGTGCCACCTGTCTATGAACTCGTGACGTCCCGAACTACGTCACAGCCATTGGTCAAAGTCCGTTTGACCGCCCGAACTAAAAGTCAACATTTTGCCCACGCCAGGGGCAAACCGGTCATTTTGCACGTTTCGTCCGAGTCCACTCAACTAATCCCCGATTAGTCGCTCTAAATCATAATTAATTAATATTCAATCCCGGTATTCGGGACGGGTCATTACATATTTTGTGGAAGCAGGCACAATGGACAGAGGCTGGATGCAAATATTGGATAAATCTTCTGATTAGTATTTGGATGGGATTGACAGCTTCATCGTTTTTGCATGTACTCACTGTAGTGATCCAAGACACATATTATGTCCATGTGGTAAATGTAACAACTGTTATTGGATGTCGCTGATTGATGTTCATTTGCATCTGGCACAGAACCCGATCATACATAACTACACTAATTGTATTTATCACGGTTAACCAAATTTTACTGTATCGACATCTTCAATTCATGGGAACCGTTGAGATGATAGTGATTCAGATAATCGATGTGATAATGATCTATTTATTGAGATATTAACTGATATTTTTCTCCCTGCATCTGATGATATGGATGAGGATCCCCTAGGTCTTAACCCGAAGAGTCAGATCTCTATTACGAAATGTTGTTGAAAGAAGCTCATCGCGAATTATACCCTGGTTGTAAATCCTTTTCGGTTCTAGGGGCAGTTGTGAAATTGATGCACGTGAAAGTTGAGTATAATCAAACGAACAAACAATTTGATCACATGATGGATATCATCACCTGAATGCTCCTAAAGATAACAGTCTCCCTAAAGATTATTATTGATAGGTGACAGGACCCACCCCGATTATCGCCTCGATAATCGGGAAGCATCCTGCTCCCGTCTGACAATCGAACCCAAAAGACCTGAAAACTAGTTAAAATTACAACACACCCATTGTCAGACCAGGGAGATTAAACAAATACATCCGACTGGACGTCAAGTCCACAGTTTCACAGAGCAATATTACAAAACAAATTAAAGAACAAGTCCTACTCTGTGAACTAACTACTCCGAAACGGAAAACTTTATGCCTCCGCCTCTGCCTCGGCGCTTGCCCCCACGCTTGTACCACGACCTGGAGGGAATTTAAAACAACAAGGTGTGAGTGGACCGAAACATAAGTTTAACATGAAAAATAGTTTTTCCGAAATCGGGTTCGCCCTCCAGTTTTGTAATCCGCATGCATAACCAAATATTCAAAATTGTGTATTAAACTTTTGAAAACTCTTTTCCCGAAACACATGAAAAACGTTACAAGGATCGTCATAACTCATGTAAAACCATTTAATAATACCAGATTCCAGAAACCGTCATTTTGAAACATTATTTGCACAAATCAAGTAAAACGTAAATAAAAAATCATGATTATGCCGTTGGATCCATCCGAGTCTTTAAACTCAACATTAGGCCTTCCCGGGATAACAACGAATCTTTAAACTCAAAACACGATTAGTAGGCCTCGGGGGTATCATAATAATCGAGTCTTTAAACTCACGAGTCTTTAAACTCAATTTTTCGGGCCCGCCCCCAACATCAACATACCGGGTCTTTAAACCCAAAACCAGATCCAACCATCAACCGGGTCTTTAAACCCAAAACCGTTTTTAAAACACAATAAACCATGATTCATCACAACTGTTTTCCAACATCATTCCGAAATCGTATCACAACATAGTAGGACTTAGGTCCGAAGTCACATGCAATTTCCAACACATGCAATTTCCGAGAATTACTTCACAATATGATCAAGCATCATAAATCCGAAACATGCATATTCATAACCAGGTACTTCATCAAAATCATCACGCATGCATAGGCAAAAACCGAAATCTCGAAATGCGTGAAATACGATAAATATCTCGAAAAACGTGAAAACATGTAAAACCGATATATCATCTCACCATCATAAAATCATATGTAAAACCATGAGATAAATAAGCAAAATAGTCATGCATGCCCAATTTAGAAATCAAAAAGCCCACTCACAGTCTTAGGACACGTCAATCGCGTCCCGCGCGCTCCTCCGTAGCTTCGGAAGTGTCCGAGCCTGTGAAAACGTACAAGAAGGGTTACAAACATCCCAAAATAACTTGTAGGATTTTTCCTAATTTTTCCGGATTTTTCGGCGAAAATAAACTTAAAGACTTAATCTTCCGGACTCCCGAAATTATCCCGAATGACTCCCGAACAACTCGAATCCTAAAGGTAAAATGTTAATTGGACTGAAAGGAACAATTTCCATGTTGACCGTGATCGGAGATGACATCGCACGCGCCGTCACGCGCCGTCCAAAGTGGCTGCGCGTGAAGGCCACGCGCCGTGCTACAGTGTCATCGTTCTTACCCGGATAGACTGATAAACGGGTCTATTACCCGCGACTCGACCCGACCAGTTCAAGCCCAATTCTCAATCAATTCCTCTCGTTTTTGATCCTATTATTTTCTCTAATCCATAAATTTTTGGTCTGTGTTGATGATTAACCTCGACTGTCCCTAAATCGATGCAATCCAGACTCGAACAGACGAACGGGTTGTCACTCAGAACTCACCCAACCCAGTGCCACAATCAAATTAGCTTCACCAGCAGCTTAAGGGAACCCAAACGAACCAAAACATCCAACCAATTAACCCCAAACTAACCTGGAAGTCGTCGTCCTCAATACTGTGTTTTTCCAGAAACTGGAACTTGAGTCCCTGAGCAAACCTCGATCAATCCTCCTCAATTCTTGCACGGTTGCGTTAGCAAGGATCCCAGAAGACTAATTCCACCCTCGGCTTGGTTCAACTCGCCTCAAAACCCAACCTTTGAATTTCCCTCCATTTCTGCGTTTTTCTCTTCCCCGTCTCAGAACCTCCCTCAACTCTCTCTCAGCCTGCCCCAAATGATCGAAATGAGTTCCCCGACTCAATGACACTCAGCTAACCCCTCAGAATGGAAGACAGCCCGTGGGAATCCACTGAACCTCTCTGGAAACTGTTTCCCGCACACAGAGCCCACGACCATTTTTAAAACTCCCCGTGCACTGAAGCTCTGCACAGTCACGATGGGGTGCTTCCAATGCCTCAATTTCCATAAACAAAGTGTCTGATCCCTCCACCAAACCTTAAACAATTGCACGCTCAACCCACGGCCGCAACCTCTGTTTTTCCACGGTGGTGAACAGTACCCCGTGTGAAAAGACTAAAATGCCCTCAGGGCAAAATTACCAAAATGCCCTCCAACTTCCGTGACCCGTAACTCGGTCATCCGACGTCCGTTTCAAGCGTGCCGTCTGTCGTTGTACTCGGGGCGTCGAGACGAACATAACGGTCTTCGAGTCAAATGCATATCAATTGTCAAACAAAAAGTCAACTTTTTCCCATATAACGTCCAAATTACGATAATGCCCCTGAACTTCCGAACATCATAACTTTCACCCTGTTCGTCCGAATCGAACGTGCCACCTGTCTATGAACTCGTGACGTCCCGAACTACGTCACGGTCATCACTCAACGTCCGTTCGACCTCCCAATCAAAAAGTCAGTAAATTGACCATACGAATCATAAGGGTAAAAACGTCATTTTATTCAATATTTACAACATTACATTTTCAGAACGTCCGTGGCGTTACAATAGGTCATTAATTAAGCATTATTTTATATTATTTTATACCCTTTATACTTGACTTTTAATATTAAAATAATAAATAATTAGAAAAAATAATTTATTTTGTGATATTTTTGTTTAAATAAATAAAACTTGTAATTTGGAGCGTTTTGGCAAAATAACCGTCTCGATCGGAATTATAACGAATAAATTATGGACAAAATTCAATTGAATTACATATATTAATTAACATTAATTTTGTAAATCCAGCCCAAAAATCATTTTGTTGCAGCCCAAATCCATTTTAATTACGAATCCAACCCAGCCACAAAATGCAGCAGCGATCCAACCCAGATTATGATGAGCCCAAGTTGCGGCCCAAATTCACGCCAGGCCCAGGCCCAGCCTTCCGTTCCAGCCCAGAAGGCTCGCGATCGGCCCGCCTGGCTCGCATCCGCTTCAGCCCTTGACCCGCGCGAAGCCACCTTCTCCTTCACGTGAGCCCACTGCGCTAGCCCACCTGCCCGCTGCACTGTGCCAGCCACCTACTGCACCAAGCCCATGTCGTCTGACCCAACCACTTTTTGCCTCCAGTCCAATCCGCACATCACAGCCCACTTCCTGCACAAGCCAACTGCTCCGGCCCGTACAGCCCACATGGCCAACCTGCTCCCTTTGCCCAGTTTTTGCAGTTTTCAGCTTAATCCCATTCCTAAAATCATCATTTTTCATCATTTCTTTTTGTACTATTTTATTACTATTTTTATATTTTATTTTGTATTTTATTTTTAGTTCTTTGTGGCCTCCCTTTATAAATATGGAGGTCATTTCACTTGTAAATGGGTCCTCATTTTGTTTCTCTTTTTAGTTTAGGTTCTTATATTTTCTCTCTAGTTCTTCTCTTCTTTTAGTTCATCTTCTTTATTTTTGTTCTTTATTTTTTGGGGACCATTTTAACTTCTTGTAGATTTTCTTATTAATTAGTTTCCTTTTAATTTTTATTCTCAATTTATGTTATTTTTATGTTATTTCTTAATTACATTTCTTCTTTACTTTGTTCTTGTGATTTTTCTTTGAGATCTCTTAAACACATTTTTATGTTTTCCTTAAGAAATACCTAGGCCAAGTATTTCCGAAATAATTATAGAATTTAAGTCCGCATTCTTATATTTTATCCTCCATCTTCATAAGGTTCTAGCTGCTGTTCGGTGTTCCTTATAAATAATATTTCATTGTTTCCATCAACTTTCGGAATCACAAGCTGTTCTTGGGTTCCGAAAGTGTAACTTTATTCCCTTTACTTAAATTCTTGTTATTTTTTTGGTTTTATTTATAATTCAATATATGTGTTGGTATTTTCTTTCTAACATTTGTAAGTAAGAATGCAATCTCCATGTATTTTATTTTTTGAATTTCTTTTACTTCATATGTTTTAGTGCTTAAACTTCAATTCTATGTTAAGTGTTTATGACCGCTGTTCGGTGCACTTAGTAGAAAATTGAAGAGATTTAAATGTTTGACACACATTGAAATCAATAACATAAGGTGAATCGTATTATAAGTGTTTATGACCGATGTTCGGTGCATTTATAATATTGAAAAATGTATGCATGTATTTGAGATGATTAAGGTAGGATTTCGTTATTGGTTCAATATGAGCATGATGTTAGAGTGTTGGTAAAAATATGTGTTTGAAGAAAGTTCACTTGCACAAAAGTTAAAATAGAAGTAGAATTAAGTTTTTTTTATCCTATGATTACAATCTTCCCAAACCCCCCATTTAATTCATTATTCTTTTATTATTTAATTCTTTATTCTTTTATTATTTTATTCTTTATTTCATTAATTCTTTTATTCTTTATTATTTAATTATTTAATTATTTAATTATTTAATTCATTATTCTTTGATTATTCATTATTCTTTTTAACTAACATATTATTAATGTTCCCTAATTTCTCTAGTTAAGAACTATCCTTATTTACCAGTACTACATCTACACAAAAAGGGTTTAAATTACATAACACCCTAATTACGTGTTTAATTTAATGTGTAGTTTGGGCATTATCAATTATAACCCGAAAAAGCTTATAAAGAATCTTGGTTTAGGGTATGTGAAGATTCACGCATGCACGAACAACTGTACATTTTTTTACGGTGAATTCGAGCTTCTTGACAAATGTTCTGTGTGCAATAAGCCTATGTTTCGAAAGAATAAAATTCCGAATAAGGTGTTGCGCTATTTTCCACTAAAACCAAAATTACAAAGATTCCTCATGTTTTCTCACACAACTTGTGATATGAGATGACATAAAGATGAACGTATTGATGACGATTCACTAAGGCATCCGACCGATGGAGATGCTTGGAAGGAATTTGATAAGATGTATCCTGATTTTGCATCAGAGTCAAGAAATCTCAAATTAGGACTTGCTACTGACGATTTTAATCCTTTTAGAAGTTTTGCAAGGCCCTATAACACTTGGTCCATAATTTTAGTTTCGTATAACTTATCACCTTGGAGATGCATGAAAAAAAAAATTACAATCCTTAGTACTTTAATACCAAGGCCCAAATCGTCGAGTAATTCAATAGACGTTTATTTGCGGCCGTTGATTGATGAGCTTGTGGATTTATGGGAAAATGGTGTCCGAACCTATGACAAGTGCAATGGAGAAATGTTCACGCTACGTGCGGGCATAATGTGGACAATTAATGATTTTTTTGCTTACGGGATGCTCGCGAGGTGGAGCACCAAGGGTTATCTTACTTGTCCAACTTGCGGACCAGACATATCTTTTTTGCATGCATCAAATGTATGTTATCTGAGCGAGTGAAGATTTCTACCCTGGGATCATCGATGGCGTATGCAGTCTGACTAATTCGATGGTAAAACAGAGTTACAGGCACGACCAATAGAGAGGTCCGGTGAAGAGATACTGGATATCTTAAACAGTATTCCCACATTCATCCTAAAAGGCCCAAAACCTAACAAACAATAAAATTGGACGAAAAAAAGTATATTTTTCGATTGCCGTATTGGTCAAAATCGAAAATCAGGCACATCGCGGATCCCATGTATATTGAGAAGAATGTTTCCTAGAATCTTGTTGAAACAATTTTACCTATTGAGGGGAAGTCAAAAGACACCAAAAAAATTCGGCTGGGTATGCAAGAGATGGGCATTCGGCGACATTTGTGGCCAAAAGTTGTGAATGGCATGGCTTATCTATGTTATACATTTACGCCAGAAAATAAGAAAAAATTTCTTAAGTAGTTGCAGAGTGTGAAATTCTCCGATGGTTATCCAGGCAACATTTCCCCCGAAATATTTCCCAAAATATTAGCATTGATGGCAGCACCATAGCTGGCATGAAAAGTCACGACTACCACGTTTTGTTAAAACGATTCATTCTGATTGGCATTCGGCCTTATTTACAGCCTAAAGTTGTTGAGGCGGTAATTTATTTGTAACGACCCGTCCCAAATTCCATGATTAGATTAGTGACTAATCACGATTAGTGAGGCTAATCCGTGATTAGTAGAGCGAGATTGGACGAACGATGCGAAATGACCGTTTTGCCCCTAGTGGTGGCAAAACGTTGACTTTTCGATCGGGCGGTCAAAGGGACTTTGACCGATGACCGTGACGTAGTTCGTGACGTCACGAGATCATAGACAGGTGGCACGTTCAATTCCGACGTTCGTAGAAGAAGTTATGACGTTCGGAAGCCCAAGGGCATTTTGGTAATTTGGGTGAATAGGAGGTCAAAAGTTGACTTTTTGACCGGGAGGTCCGATGGCCGAGGGCCAAAGACCGTTACGTAGATAAGGACGATACGAATCCGTAGACAGGCGGCACGTCGAATTTGGACGTTCGACGGCGAAGTTACGGTTCACGGAAGTTCCCGGTTACTATTCACGACGGCACGTTTTACGAGACAAAAGTGCAGTTTTGTCTCTAGTGGGCCCAGATATTTGTTGGAGGCCCAATGGATGAGTGACAAGTGTCACCCATCCAATGGACACCAATTTCATTCATGCATCTTCCATTTCCTCTTCATCGACCATTCTTCATTTTCAAACCATTTTCCCGATCCCATTCCTCTCATCTGTGCGACCCAAACATCCAACCCTCACCCTATGATCATGACAGAGAGACCAGAGGGGGAGAGGAGGACCGGTGAAGCGTGGTGGCCGGCCAGGACGAAGCCACCGTGCGCGGTGGAGACCCAAACCCGAACGGTTACCCGGTTAGGCCCAAATCTCCCATTTTGTCGATTTTTACATTATGGATAGTTTTGGTTGATTAGGGAATGTTTGTTAGATTGTTTAGGGTGTATAGAGATGGTTTTGAACGGGGGTTGACGGCTGTGAAGCCTGGGGACGAAATCGGAAAACAGGGCCGTGGGGGGTTAATTTTTAGGGATCGATTTAGGGGGGTTTTAGGTTGTTTTGTTAATTGGGTTAGATAGGAAACTTGAAAATAGAAATTTAGAAATTGGAATGGAAGAAATCGGACCGAAAATGAGGGAGAAGGAGGCCTGGACCGGTTACGCCGGTCCAGTTGCAGGGATCAGACCGGACCGGTCGGTTCGGACCGGTCTGATCGAGGTAGGAGAAGCACTGTTCACAGGCGCGTGGCTCCCACGCGCAGCCACTTCAGGCGGCACGTGAGGGCGCGTGGCAGGGAATCTGGGGATGGTTCCAACATACGAAATCATCTATTCGATGTAACGAACATTTTGGGACTGGTTTCGTGTCGATCGGACACCGTCTCGATATGTTTCGGGGCATCGGAAGGTTTAGGTTCGGGATTAAAAATAGTTAAAAATACGGGAAAATTATGGGGCTTTAGTGGGAGGTTAATTAAGTAGTTAGTAACCTTCTATTACGATTTGGACAGGTTTGGGAGTCCCGGTGACGGTGATCGGCTCGGGGAGCCGTATGGCACGCAAATCGAGGCGGCAGCTCGGACGGTCTGTGAGTGGACCTTGTTTTCTAAATTGGTGCATGCATAAATGTTTATTATATGTTTATTTACTTGTTTGATGATGCCATGGGTGCATTTGTATGTGGTTACGTATAAGCACGTATTTCGAGGTTTCGGCCTTATACGGTGCTTATACGGGTCTGTATTTCTTTATTGATTTAAATGAACTGAATTTGGATTTCAAAGCGATAAACTCGGGTATGAGACCCATTTGGTTTTGTCTCGGGCATATGACCTCAGATTCCGGGCACGGTGCCCAGTTGGCGTCCTATGTTCGGGTACGAGACCCAGTCACTTTACGGTTTTGATTTCAGGTCAGGGAACCTTAAATGGATTCCCAGGTTCATGACGGTTTATGGGAACCGGCATGAACCCTTGTTCTGGTATCATGGTTCATGACGGTTTATGGGAACCGGCATGAACCCTTGTTGGTTATTACGGTACATGACGGTTTATGGGAACCGGCATGTTACCTCGGTTATGTTATTACGGTACATGACGGTTTATGGGAACCGGCATGTTACCTGATTATGGATATTATGGGTTCATGACGGTTCAGGGGAACCGGTCATGAATGTTTATGTTATGTATATATATATGTTCGTCTACCTTCCTTTACATGTTCTACTATCTCCTCCGGGGAGGGTCGTTGGCCTGGGTGGACCCCAGAGTAGTCACGGAGCACCGACTGAGTGGAGTCACCCCCCAGTTGGGTTCCTTACTCTCAGGAAGGCTATGATTACCATTACCTCGGGTAGGGTCAGTGGTCTGCGGACATTGATCTTGACTTTGAGATGACTCGGATTGAGACCCGGGTAGCGCGCGCGTAGCTTTGGATACCGTGACAGGATTGGTTGTGTGACTTATATATATGTATGTGATGGATATATGATATATGATATGTGGTGTGTACAGGTGTGCACAGGATTTGGGCAGTGGCCCGTATGGTCGTTTTCATTGTGGTCCTTTCGACTTTAATTTATATCTGCTTTGGGCTTAGTCCCACATATGGTTGTTTTGGATAAATGGTTTTCGAATGCATGCATGCTATTTAGTGGAGGGTACAAATGTCTTCCTTATTAAATGTTTTTATAAACTCTTTGTTTTGTCCACTCACAGTTTTTAATGTTTTGACTGCCCTTCAGGTTGACATCGGATGTGGACTGTAGCAGGGACCGAGATATCACATGCCTCCTCCGGATCCTGGCGTACTCTGATAGCCCGGGAGGGCAAAGGTCGGAAATATCCCTTGTCTGACACTCCGTGTCAGACGGGAGCAGGGTCATCCCTCGTTAATCCCCGGGGGATTGGGATGGGTCCTGTCAATTATTTGTCTCAATTTTTCCAGATACTATGTGTTAAGTCGCTAGCAAAGGTGGACCTCGAAGCAATTAAAGAGGACATTGTCTATACTATGTGTCGGCTTGAGAAAATATTTCCACCAGCATTCTTTCATGTAATGGTTCACCTACTAATACATCTTACAAACGAGGCAATCCTAGCTGGCCCAGTTCAATTTCGTTGGATGTACCCAATGGAAAGGTATAAAATATTCCTATTACTGGTACTATGTCCTTAATATACTGTTCATATTTGAATCATTTTGTTTATTTTGTTGTAGAATGTTAGGTACCTACAAGCGGTACGTCCGCAACAAGACACGTCATAAAAGACTCTATATCGGAGGCATACATTGCAAAAGAGTCACTTACATTTTGCACAATGTACCTTCGAAATGTTGAAACTTCTTTCAACATGGCCCCGTGAAACGACGATGGTGGTCAACATGTAGAGTCCATATCTGTATTTGCCTAACTGGCAAAACCGTTCGGAAATGGTCCAATCTCAGAGCATTTTACTGATAGCGACATGACAGTGGCTCATTGGTTCATATTGAACAATTGTGACGAAGTCTGACCTTTCCACGAATAGCCGAAGGCATTGATGAAGGCCCAATATCCGTCTAATTGGGAGGAAATGGCATACAATTGACAGGACCCATCCCAATCCCCCCGGGATTAGTGCGGGATGACCCTGTTCCCGTCTGACACGGAGTGTCAGACAATGGATATTTCCGACCTTTGCCCTCCCGGGCTATCAGAGTACGCCAGGATCCGGAGGAGACATGTGATATCTCGGTCTCTGCTACAGTCCACATCCGCTGTCAATCTGAAGGGCAGTCAAAACATTAAAAGCTGTGAGTGGACAAAACCAAGAGTTTATAAAAACATTTTATAAGACATTTTTACCCTTCACTAAAAAGCATGCATGCATTCGAAAACCATTTATCCGAAGAAACCATATGTGGGACTAAGCCCAAAACTATAACCATACTGAAATCAAGTACACGAGCTCCTGCTCAAATCTTGTATCCACATACATATATCATATTTATCTCACATACACAAATAATTCACACAACCAATCCTGTCACGGTTTCCAAAGCTACGCGCGTGCTACCCGGGTCTCAATCCGAGTCATCTCAAAGTCAAGGTCAATGTCCGCAGACCACTGACCCTACCCGAGGTAATAATAATCATAGCCTTCCTGAGAGTAAGGAACCCAACTAGGGGGTGACTCCACTCAGTCGGTGCTCCGTGACTACTCCGGGGTCCACCCAGACCAACGACCCTCCCCGGAGGAGATAATAGAAGTAAAGGAAGGTATATGAATACATATATATAAATAACATAAACATTCATGCCCGGTTCCCTTGAACCGTCATGATCCATAACATCCATTAACTAGGGTTCATGTCGGTTCCCATAAACCGTCATGAACCAGAATGACCTTTCCAGAGTTCATGCCGGTTCTCATAAACCGTCATGAACTTGGAAATCTATCTAGGGTCCCTGACCCAAAATCATCAGTGTAAAACAACTGGGTCTCGTGCCCGAACATAGGACATTAGCTGGGCACCGTGCCCGATATCTGAGTCATATGCCCAAGACAAAACCAAATGAGTCTCATACCCAAGTTTATCCTTTTGAAATCCAAAACCTTTTCATTTAGACCAATACAGAAATATAGACCCGTATAGGCACCGTATAGGGCCGAAACCTCGAAATACGTGCCTATACGTAACCACATACAAATGCACCCATGGCATCATTAAACATGTAATAAAACATATAATAAACATTTATGCATGCACCAATCTAGAAAACAAGGTCCACTCACAAACCGTCCGAGCTGCCGCCTCGATTTGCGTGCCATTCGGCTCCCCGAGCCGATCACCATTACCGGGACTCCCAAACCTGTCCAAATTTTAATAGAAGGTTAATAACTACTTAATTAACCTCCCATCAAAGCCCCGTAATTTTTCCGAACTTTTAACTATTTTTAAACCTACCCTAAACCTTCCGATGCCCCGAAACATATCGAAACGGTGTCCGATTGACACGAAACCAGTCCCAAAATGTTCGTTACATCGAATAGAAGATTTCCCGTGTTGAACACTTTCCCAAATTCTGCGCACGTGCCCTCACGAGCCCCTAGAAAGTCAAAAGCACTGTTCATCGGCACTAACCTCCAGCAGACCGGTTTTACTGTTCATGGCCGGTTCACCTGGTTTGGCCGGTCCAACTGGACCGGCGTGACCGGTTCACAGCCCTAGACACCCCATTTTTCATCCTAGTTCTTCCTTTTTGGTTCCTTTCATCCTATTTTGGTGTTTTCTATCCATTCCAATCCTTAAAACAACCTAAAAACCGCCTAAACCCATAGTTCGATTTTGAACCAAACGGTTCAAAGTTCTCAAAACTCTCCCATGGCTGCCCAGCCATCCCAAGCTTCCTTAAACCTTCCTAACATGTCCCTAGAAACCTAATGGACTCATTAAAACCATTAAAAACCAACCATAACATCAAAAATGTAAAATTGGATCAAAATGGACTTACCGTGAACCTCACGGGTTCTTCCTCCTCTCGCCACCGTGGACGGCGGTTCAGGCCTCCCAGCAACCTCCTCAGTCTCCCTGGTCCTCTGCCTGGTCATGGGTGAAGAGTGGATGGGTTTTGGGTTGCACGGATGGGAGGAAAATGGGTGAGATCGGGTGGGTGTTTTGTGTGTGTTTGAAATGGAGAAATGAAAATGCACGGGGAAAGGAAGATGCATGAAGGGAAATTGGTGTCCATTGGATGGGTGACACTTCTCACTCATCCATTGGGCCTCCATTAAATATCTGGGCCCCACTAAAGTCCAAAAGGTAAGTTATTTCGTAATTCGTGCAATAGTGCACTTCAACTTCTGTGAACCGTAACTACGTCGTCGAACGTCCAAATTCGACGTGCCACCTGTCTATGGATTCGTATCGTCCTTATCTATGTAACGGTCTTCGGCCCTCGGTCATCGGACCTCTTGGTCAAAAAGTCAACTATTTGGCCCTTTTTTAACCAAAATTACCAAAATGCCCCTAAACTTCCGAACGTCATAACTTCCTCCTCGAACGTCGGAATTGAACGTGCCACCTGTCTATGAACTCGTGACGTCACGAACTACGTCACGGTCATCGTTCAAATTCCATTTCACCGTCCGAATGAAAAGTCAACGTTTTGCCACGACTAGGGGCAAAACGGTCATTTTGCATCGTTCGTCCGATTTCGCTCTACTAATCACCGATTAGACTCACTAATCGTGATTAGTCACTAATCTAATCTAGGAATTTGGGACGGGTCGTTACAACCTTCTCTCCTTAATTAATTTCGTCCTCGAAATTCCAACCGACCTAATTCTAACCGTTCTTCCCTCCTTAATTTAGTTTCGCTCTCGAAACTCCAACTATCCTGATTCCACATCCACCCCGTGGAAAGTAGAATTGACCTCAAAACACGTGTACACTCGTACACCCACTAACCAGAACAATACTTACTCGTCTACAGCCAGACGTGCCACTAATGCTTTCATCGTATCGACTACGCTCGACCACGTCAAATGACAGTAGTCATATGTTCCGAATTGACACCACCTGTCAGTATCAGAGTAGCCCAAGTATCCTATGATCGACCCACTTGTCAAATCTACCCTTTCGCTGACATAAACAACTCTACGGTTCCTTCCTCAATCTCCAACCTATCTTGACGTCTGCTCCCACTGGGAGTCATCCGACCTCACTAACTGATCCACGCTGACACCTTCGACAAACTGTCACCACTTGACAGCCGTCGGTCGAAAACTGACACTATACTCACCTGTGGTTATACTAACCACCAACATACTCATCCTGAGTATATGCATACCAACAAACACTCGATTTGTGTGTAACTGGACCCATCAGAAATACTATGACCCAATGCACAGTATCCAATGTCCAGTCCACGTCCCCAACTAATCTGATGGTGTCAGAACCAATCCGACTACCAACACGCTCACCAACGTACCACTGGTATAACCTATATACCGTCACCAGACACGACATGTCTGCCCGGTATCGTGCCTCGAACTACGTACAAGGTACATACATATACCCATCAACCAGACTACAACAACAACCTAAGTCGTAGCCAATCACGTTTCAATTATGGAGTTCACTTGTCCAATCCAGCATTATACAAATCGAAACTCCAACCCATCATCAATTTCCAAATCCGAACCTGAATCCGCAATTTCGTAAGAAAGCCCGGATCCAAACCCAGAAATCATATCTATAATCATGTCCAAATTCGAATCCGAAATCATCATTCCGTAAACCGGCATTTGGAATAACCATTCCGAACCCAAATCCATAAAAAGAAAATCCACAGTCAAGCTCTAGAATCAAATCCTGAATCGTCACCCAGAATCCGATTCCAAAACCCAAATCTAGAAATCCTCTTTCAAGTTCCAAAATCAAATCCTGAATCGTCATCTAGAAATCTGATTCCAAAACCCGAAATATCGTTCTCGTCTACCGAGACGTATCAATCATGAACCTATCGGTTGTCTGCTCAACCGATTACTCCAATACCATCGATTGACTTCATAGGGAAGCCAATCACAATATCCGCACATCCCTAAGGCTGACCATATCCGACCATGTAACAACCCGTACCTTCGGGAAGGGTAAAAATGTAATTTTATAAAGTTTTGTATATAAAGGACGATTTTGCCCTTGTGAATAGTAGACGAAAAGTTGACTTTTTGAATTACCAATTGGATGAGTGTTAACCCTTGACTGTGACGTAGTTTAAAACGTCACGAGTCCGTAGACAGGTGGCAGGTTCGATTCGGACAACCGGAGGAAAAGTTATGACGTTCGGAAGATTGGGGGCGTTACCGTAATTTTGAGTAAACGAGGAAAATGTTGACTTTTTGGAGGACTTGTGATTTTCACGTAGACCGAGGACCGTTGGATAGGTCTCAACGTCCTGAGTACAACGACAGGCGGCACGCTGTCATCGGACGTCGGATGAAATAGTTACGGGTCTAGAACGTTCGAGGCAAAAACGGTAATTATTTATACAAGGGGTATTTTGGTCATTTTCTTTCATCCAATTGGATGAGGACAAGTGGCTGAGTGGGGTAGGATATTTATGCTTTGTCCATAGGATTGTGGACACGTCGGGGCACTGGATTGTTCTAAATGGTTCTAAAGTGTGCACGGCCACACTTTGCTCATTTTGAACCGTGCAAACCTTTGACAAACACAGAGAAACAGAGGGTGAGAAATTGAAGGAGAGTGATCGATTTTGGTGCAAGGGTGAGTGAAGAGTGATTGGTGAGAGTGACGGGGAGTAGTGTTTGTACTGGTGATCGGGTTTTGGTGGTGAAATCGTGCACGGCGGCACGGTGGTGGTGCGGGGAAGGTTTGAGGAAACAGGGAGGCCGTGAGTTCGTGGTGGTGGCTACGCCGTGTGGTGGCTCAAACCAAGGCAGTGGGAGCCGTAGGAGGTTGCAGGGAGACCAACAAGCACCGTAGTACGCGGCGGCGCTTGCGGCGGAGACAGAATCGAAGGGTAAGCCTCTTTACTCTGTTTTCCCGTGATTTTTCAATTCAAAAGTCATGAGGGTAGGATGAGAATCGAGGGGATTGGTGAGTGCAGTGTTGTTCAGGGAGGTTCTAGGAGTGGTGTAGGACGGTCGCCGTGACGGGGGCATACACGGCGGAGCTCAGTCGACGGTGAGTACTCTGTACTCTGTTTGGCCGTGAATTTCAAACGGGAAATCGTGGGTTTAGAGAGTGAGTCGAGGGTCCCTGTGAGTTGTGTGTGACTCAGTGTGGTTGTGGGAAGAGTTTAGAATCGCCACCGTGAGGGGGGAAGCCTAGGACGGCCGCGAAGGAAAACAGGGGCCGTCTGTGTTTTCTTTCGAGCTTCAGTCGTGAAGCTGAGGGGTGAATCGAACCAGGAGAGTGAGGGGGATGGATTCCTGGTGTCTGGCCGAAGCTGCAGGAGAAGAGAGGAGTGAAATGGTGGCCGGACGGCAGAGAATGGCTCTCGCCGGTCCGGGTTGCAGCCTGGTGTGAACCGGGTTCAATCGAGGAAGGAGAAGCACTGTAGCAGGCGCGTGAGGCCCACGCACAGCCACTTTGGGCGGCGCGTGGAGGCGCGTGGAGAAGAATCCGGCCAAGCTTCCAACATGAGTTTAGTCCTAAATGTTCTAAGGAATCCAATGGTATAGTTTTCGGATTAATCGGACGGTGTTACGGAGTTGTTCGGGAATCCAGACGGTTGAGGGTTTAGGATTAAAATATTATTTAATTCCCGAAAAATTGGGGAAATTAGGATTAGGATCCTTGATGTATTTGTGACCCTATTTGGTGCATTTTGACAGGACGGGAGGCACCCGAGACGGTCGAGGAGCGCACGGAGCGCGACTAACTTGTTCTGATTTGTGAGTGGACTCTTTCTTTCTTTCGAGCATGCCTAACTGTTTTATTGACGTTTTATGATCTTAAATATGTTTTATGCGTTTGAATGATGATTATATGTGATTGATGAGTTTGCACGTTTTTCGAGGCATTTTCGAGATTTTGTACGTTTTTCGAGAAAAAGCTGGTTTTCGGATTTGATGCCATATTTGCGATTTCAACCTATAAATGTTTTCTGATGATGGTAAATGGATTGTGAAACATAATTTGTGAGTAAATGTGGGTTTTGATTAAAAAGTAGATTTCCGGATTTGGGTTCGGAACGACGGTTCTGAACGCCGGGAGGGCTTCGAACCGGGGATTTCGAATTCGAATTTGGCGATGGATTTTGAATTGGTTTTACACTGGATATGGATTGGATTTGCTGGATCTGGATATTGGGTTTAAAGACCCGGATTGATATTGACGGGGGACGGGCCTGGATTTGAGTTTAAAGACTCGGGAGTTTATAGACTCGGATATGTTGATATTACCCCCATAGGCCTATTGAGTTTAAAGACTCGGGAGTTTAAAGACTCGGATTTCATTTAAGGCCTGACTGAGTTTAAAGACTCGGATAGGTCCAGCAGGTTTGATCGGAAATGATGATTTGATGCTGAAACTATGATTTCTATATCCGTTTTATAGTGTTTCTGTTTCTTATGGTATTTTATAGTGTATCTGTTTCTCATGAGATTTTATAGTGTTTCTGTTTCTTATGATGTTTCATATTATGATTTTCTAGTACTTCGTTGGGCATGCCTGTTTTAAAAACGGAGGGAACACTGATTCTTATTTTTCCTTAACCTTGAATTAGTGATAAACTGATTTTAAAACTTTGGTTATTCTAGTCCACTCACACTTTTGGTTTTTAAATTTTCCCTCCAGGTCGTGGTGATAGCGTTGGGGTGAACGTTGAGGCAGATATCGAGGCATAGAGCTTACGCCGTTCTTCCGTTGCGGGACTAGCTTTGTAGGATTTTTGTGCCCATTTTGTAGAACTATGCTCTGACTGACTGTTGTATATATTTTACTCCTTCTTCTGATAGTTATGATTATAGTAGTATGAAGGTTTTTTTTTTGATACTGTAAGTGTGATTGTCAGACGGGAGCAGGGTTCGTCCCGGGTATCGAGGCCATATTTGGGATGGGTCCTGAAAATTGGTATCAGAGCATAGGTTTGTCGATTTGTGTTGGGTCTAGGTTGTTTGACTAACTCTATGCCTCTTTCAGCGTACGATTGATCATGCCTCCGAGACGTGAACCCCATCCACGACCTGAAGATGAAGCGGCGAGAGGGACTGAGAGCGCTTCGATCGAGAGAGCCCAGAGGCTTGGGGCTACTACGTTCAGCGGTGGGGCCGATCCAGAGGAAGCTCACCGATGGATCACCCGGCTCGAGCGTATTTTTGGGGTGATGCACTGTCCTCCAGAGGATCGGATTTTGTTAGCTACTTTTCTGTTGGATGGAGCTGCATATGAGTGGTGGTACACGTTGGAACTGTCCGGCTGGGATGCACATACCGTGACATGGGAGACTTTCCGGGAGCGGTTTCTCGATCAGTACTATCCCCGTTCTTTCCGGGATGCGAAGGAGGCAGAATTTCTTCAGTTAAAGCAAGGGAACTTGACAGTTGCTGAGTATGAGCAGAGATTCCAGATGCTATCTCGTTTCGCTCCTGCATTTGTGGCGACCGAGGCGGAGAAGTGCCGCCGGTTTGAGTTGGGCCTTCGGGGAGAGATCAGGGCCATAGTGACAGCTGGCTCTTTTGCTACATTTCGGGAGTTATCTGATGCTGCTGTCAGAGTTGAGGCCAGTTTGCCTGCTAGATCACAGTATTCGGGCAGTGTTCGACGCCGAGAGCATTCATTTCCAGGAGCATCGAGTTAGAGGCCCCCGAAACGGGGTAATTTTGGTGGATCGTCATCGGCTGGTGGAGCCCGGTATGGCCGACCAGGGAGTTTTCAGGGCTCGGGATTTCGAGGAGCTAGGGCACAGCCGACTCCTCAGGCGAGTGCGACTTCAGTGGCTTCTACGGGGAGGCATACCGGTGGACCCGGTAGGGATACTTGCTTCTATTGCGGAGAGCGAGGACACTTCCGGAGGGAGTGCCCATTGTTAGCTTCGGAGGGTGGAGCAGGCCGAGGTGCAGCGGAACCCGGGCGGAGTACTGCTTCAGTGTCAGGGGCAGCATGCCCTAGGGGTGGCGGTGGTGCCACGAGCAGTTCCAGGGGGCGCGGTAGGTCATCGGGACCTCAGGCGCGAGTTCTTGCTATGACTCAGCAGGAGACTAGGTCAGCATCGGGAGTGGTGACAGGTACACTCACCATACTTGGTCACACTGTTTTTGCTTTGATAGATCCCGGGGCTACCCATTCATTTGTAGCTCGGAGTTGTAGTTTGGTGACGGGGAGAGAGGTGTCTACTTTGGATTGTGCTTTAGGGGTAAGTACACCTACTGGAGAGGTGTTGGTAGTGACTCAGGTATTGAGAGAGTGTCCGGTGATGGTAGGTGAGGTTGAGTTACTGGCAGATTTGTTACTCTTGGATCTGCGGGACTTTGATGTTATCTTGGGTATGGACTGGTTAACGAGACATCATGCTTCTATCGAATGTTTCGATAGGAGAGTGACTTTTCGGAGTCCCGGGTTATCAGAGACTAAGTTTCAGGGGGATCAGCGTGCACTTCCTACTGGAGTTATTTCGGCACTTGAGGCTAGCAAGTTGTTGCGTAAGGGATGCCAAGGTTACATAGCTCATGTGGTGGATACACGTACTACGCCAGTGAGGGCAGAGGATATACCAGTGGTACGGGAGTTTCCCGATGTTTTTCCCGAGGAGTTGCCAGGACTACCCCCACACCGAGATCTCGAGTTTACGATTGATCTTCTTCCAGGTACACAGCCTATTTCACAGACTCCTTACCGTATGGCACCTGCAGAATTGAGGGAACTTAAGGCCCAGTTGCAAGAGTTGGTCGATATAGGATTCATTCGACCGAGTATGTCACCTTGGGGAGCACCTGTTTTGTTTGTCAAGAAAAAAGACGGAGGATTGAGATTGTGTGTGGATTACAGACAACTGAATAAGGTAACTATTCGGAATAAGTATCCCCTACCCCGGATTGACGATTTGTTCGTCCAATTGAAGGGAGCCCAGTATTTTTCGAAGATTGATCTTCGCTCCGGTTATCATCAGTTAAGGGTTAAAGAGGAGGATATACGGAAGACAGCTTTCCGGACCAGGTACAGTCATTATGAGTTTGTTGTAATGCCTTTTGGTTTGACTAATGCCCCAGCAGCTTTTATGGATCTTATGAACCGAGTGTTCCGGCCATACTTGGATCGTTTTGTGATTGTCTTCATTGATGACATTTTGGTGTATTCGAAGAGTGCGAAGGCACATGAGAAACATCTGAGACTCGTGCTTGAGACATTGAGGGGGCATCAGTTGTATGCGAAACTGAGTAAGTGTCAGTTTTGGTTGACCAGTGTTGGATTTCTTGGCCATGTGATTTCGGCCGAGGGCATCAGCGTGGATCCTCAGAAGGTTGAGGCGGTAGCGAAATGGGAACAGCCTAAAACGGTGACAGAGATCAGGAGTTTTCTGGGTTTGACAGGTTACTACCGGCGCTTTATTGAGGGCTTTTCTATTCTAGCAGCACCGTTGACGAGGTTGATTCGGAAGGGAATTCGATTTGAGTGGGACGAGAACTGTGAACAGAGTTTCCAGGAGCTTAAAAGGCGGTTGACATCTGCTCCTGTGTTAGCCCTTCCAGACGATAATGGGGAGTTTGAGGTGTACAGTGACGCTTCTTTGCAAGGCTTGGGTTGTGTCTTGATGCAACATGGGAGAGTGATTGCTTATGCTTCCCGGCAATTGAAACCCCATGAGATGAACTACCTTACACATGATTTGGAACTGGCAGCGGTGGTTCATGCACTGAAGATTTGGCGGCATTACTTGTACGGCGAGAGGTGCAGGATCTTCACGGACCACAAGAGCTTGAAGTATTTGTTCACTCAAAAGGAATTGAATCTGAGACAGCGCCGTTGGTTGGAGTTACTTAAGGACTACGACTGCAGGATTGAGTATCACCCAGGGAAGGCTAATGTGGTAGCCGATGCTTTGAGCAGGAAGTCAGCTAGTTCTTTGTCACATTTGAGGACAGTACGGTTACCGTTGCTGGTTGAGCTCCGCAGGTTGGGAGTAGAGTTGACTGTGGATGACCAGGGAGCACTCCTAGCGAGTTTCCATGTGCGACCTGTTTTGATTGATCAGGTTATTGATGCTCAGTTTGAGGACCCTATTCTAGGCATTATTCGGATTGAGGTCGAGGCTGGAGAGAGACAGGACTTTGAGATCCGTGAGGATGGAGCCTTGGTTAAAGGTGGACGGTTGTGCGTACCTGAGGATGAAGCATTAAAGAAAGTGATACTGGATGAGGCTCATTGTTCAGCTTATGCGATGCATCCTGGTGGGACCAAGCTGTATCGTACACTTCGAGAGCATTACTGGTGGTCGGAAATGAAACATGAGATTGCAGATTATGTCAGTAAATGCTTGATCTGTCAACAGGTAAAAGCCGAGCGGTAGAGACCATATGGAGCAATGCAACCTTTGCCGATCCCCGAGTGGAAATGGGATCACCTGAGGATGGATTTTGTGTTTAAGCTTCCGAGAACACCGAAGGGACACGATGGTGTGTGGGTTATTGTGGATCGACTTACGAAGTCTGCTCATTTCTTGCCAGTACGGGAGACCTTCAGGTTGACGCAGTTTGCACAGTTGTTCATAAATGAGATTATTCGCCTGCATGGGACTCCAGAGTCGATAGTATCTGACAGAGATCCGAGATTCACTTCCCGATTTTGGCAGAGCTTATAGGAAGCTTTTGGGACTAAACTGCATTTCAGTACTGCATTTCATCCTCAGACCGATGGACAGTCTGAGCGGACTATTCAGATTCTCGAGGATATGATGCGAGCTTGTGTCTTACAGTTCCAGGGTACGTGGGAGTCTCATTTACCTTTGATGGAGTTCGGCTACAATAACAGTTATCAGGAGAGCATTGGGATGGCTCCTTACGAGGCTTTATATGGGCGACAGTGTCGGACTCCATTGTGTTGGACTGAGGTTGGTGGGAGGAGGTTGACTACTTCTGAATTGGTGGACCTTACACAGGAAAAAGTAGCACTGATCAGGGATCGATTGAAGGCAGCTCAGGACCGACAGAAGAGTTACGCCGACCGTAGGATCAGGGATTTGGAGTTTTCCGTAGGAGACTGGGTTTTCCTGAAGTTGTCCCCTTGGAAAGGAATTGTGCGGTTCGGCAGACGAGGGAAGTTGAGTCCTCGTTACATTGGACCTTATGAGATCATAGAACGGATTGGTTCTGTTGCATATCGATTGGCTTTACCAGCAGACTTGGAAAAGGTACATAATGTCTTTCATGTCTCTATGCTTCGGAAGTATATTCGAGATGATTCGCATGTTCTGGAAACACAACCAGTTGAACTGAGGGAAGATTTGAGTTTTGAAGAACAACCTGACGCGATTTTGGATCGGAAGGATAAGGTTTTACGACGGAAAACGGTTCCCTTGGTTAAGGTGTTGTGGAGAAATCATCAAGTGGAAGAAACTACGTGGGAACCTGAGGCATTGATGCGGGAACAATACCCTTACTTATTTCACTGAATTTCGGGGACGAAATTCTTTTTAGGGGGGTAGATTGTAACAACCCGTACCTTCGGGAAGGGTAAAAATGTAATTTTATAAAGTTTTGTATATAAAGGACGATTTTGCCCTTGTGAATAGTAGACGAAAAGTTGACTTTTTGAATTACCGATTGGATGAGTGTTAACCCTTGACCGTGACGTAGTTTAGGACGTCACGAGTCCGTAGACAGGTGGCAGGTTCGATTCGAACAACCGGAGGAAAAGTTATGACGTTCGGAAGATTGGGGGCGTTACCGTAATTTTGAGTAAACGAGGAAAATGTTTACTTTTTGGAGGACTTGTGATTTTCACGTAGACCGAGGACCGTTGGATAGGTCTCGACGTCCTGAGTACAACGACAGGCGGCACGCTGTCATCGGACGTCGGATGAAATAGTTACGGGTCTAGAACGTTCGAGGGCAAAACGGTAATTATTTATACAAGGGGTATTTTGGTCATTTTCTTTCAGCCAATTGGATGAAGACAAGTGGCTGAGTGGGGTAGGATATTTATGCTTTGTCCATAGGATTGTGGACACGTGGGGGCACTGGATTGTTCTAAATGGTTCTAAAGTGTGCACGGCCACACTTTGCTCATTTTGAACCGTGCAAACCTTCGACAAACACAGAGAAACAGAGGATGAGAAATTGAAGGAGAGTGATCGATTTTGGTGCAAGGGTGAGTGAAGAGTGATTGGTGAGAGTGACGGGGAGTAGTGTTTGTACTGGTGATCGGGTTTTGGTGGTGAAATCGTGCACGGCGGCACGGTGGTGGTGCGGCGATGGTTTGAGGAAACAGGGAGGCCGTGAGTTCGTGGTGGTGGCTACGCCGTGTGGTGGCTCAAACCAAGGCAGTGGGAGCCGTAGGAGGTTGCAGGGAGACCAACAAGCACCGTAGTACGCGGCGGCGCTTGCGGCGGAGACAGAATCGAAGGGTAAGCCTCTTTACTCTGTTTTCCCGTGATTTTTCAATTCAAAAGTCATGAGGGTAGGATGAGAATCGAGGGGATTGGTGAGTGCAGTGTTGTTCAGGGAGGTTCTAGGAGTGGTGTAGGACGGTCGCCGTGATGGGGGCGTACACGGCGGAGCTCAGTCGACGGTGAGTACTCTGTACTCTGTTTGGCCGTGAATTTCAAACGGGAAATCGTGGGTTTAGAGAGTGAGTCGAGGGTCCCTGTGAGTTGTGTGTGACTCAGTGAGGTTGTGGGAAGAGTTTAGAATCGCCACCGTGAGGGGGGAAGCCTAGGACGGCCGCGAAGGAAAACAGGGGTCGTCTGTGTTTTCTTTCGAGCTTCAGTCGTGAAGCTGAGGGGTGAATCGAACCAGGAGAGTGAGGGGGATGGATTCCTGGTGTCTGGACGAAGCTGCAGGAGAAGAGAGGAGTGAAATGGTGGCCGGACGGCAGAGAATGGCTCTCGCCGGTCCGGGTTGCAGCCTGGTGTGAACCGGGTTCAATCGAGGAAGGAGAAGCACTGTAGCAGACGCGTGAGGCCCACGCACAGCCACTTTGGGCGGCGCGTGGAGGCGCGTGGAGAAGAATCCGGCCAAGCTTCCAACATGAGTTTAGTCCTAAATGTTCTAAGGAATCCAATGGTATAGTTTTCGGATTAATCGGACGGTGTTACGGAGTTGTTCGGGAATCCAGACGGTTGAGGGTTTAGGATTAAAATATTATTTAATTCCCGAAAAATTGGGGAAATTAGGATTAGGATCCTTGATGTATTTGTGACCCTATTTGGTGCATTTTGACAGGACGGGAGGCACCCGAGACGGTCGAGGAGCGCACGGAGCGCGACTAACTTGTTCTGATTTGTGAGTGGACTCTTTCTTTCTTTCGAGCATGCCTAACTGTTTTATTGACGTTTTATGATCTTAAATATGTTTTATGCGTTTGAATGATGATTATATGTGATTGATGAGTTTGCACGTTTTTCGAGGCATTTTCGAGATTTTGTACGTTTTTCGAGAAAAAGCTGGTTTTCGGATTTGATGCCATATTTGCGATTTCAACCTATAAATGTTTTCTGATGATGGTAAATGGATTGTGAAACATAATTTGTGAGTAAATGTGGGTTTTGATTAAAAAGTAGATTTCCGGATTTGGGTTCGGAACGACGGTTCTGAACGCCGGGAGGGCTTCGAACCGGGGATTTCGAATTCGAATTTGGCGATGGATTTTGAATTGGTTTTACACTGGATATGGATTGGATTTGCTGGATCTGGATATTGGGTTTAAAGACCCGGATTGATATTGACGGGGGACGGGCCTGGATTTGAGTTTAAAGACTCGGGAGTTTATAGACTCGGATATGTTGATATTACCCCCATAGGCCTATTGAGTTTAAAGACTCGGGAGTTTAAAGACTCGGATTTCATTTAAGGCCTGACTGAGTTTAAAGACTCGGATAGGTCCAGCAGGTTTGATCGGAAATGATGATTTGATGCTGAAACTATGATTTCTATATCCGTTTTATAGTGTTTCTGTTTCTTATGGTATTTTATAGTGTATCTGTTTCTCATGAGATTTTATAGTGTTTCTGTTTCTTATGATGTTTCATATTATGATTTTCTAGTACTTCGTTGGGCATGCCTGTTTTAAAAACGGAGGGAACACTGATTCTTATTTTTCCTTAACCTTGAATTAGTGATAAACTGATTTTAAAACTTTGGTTATTCTAGTCCACTCACACTTTTGGTTTTTAAATTTTCCCTCCAGGTCGTGGTGATAGCGTTGGGGTGAACGTTGAGGCAGATATCGAGGCATAGAGCTTACGCCGTTCTTCCGTTGCGGGACTAGCTTTGTAGGATTTTTGTGCCCATTTTGTAGAACTATGCTCTGACTGACTGTTGTATATATTTTACTCCTTCTTCTGATAGTTATGATTATAGTAGTATGAAGGTTTTTTTTTTGATACTGTAAGTGTGATTGTCAGACGGGAGCAGGGTTCGTCCCGGGTATCGAGGCCATATTTGGGATGGGTCCTGAAAATTGGTATCAGAGCATAGGTTTGTCGATTTGTGTTGGGTCTAGGTTGTTTGACTAACTCTATGCCTCTTTCAGCGTACGATTGATCATGCCTCCGAGACGTGAACCCCATCCACGACCTGAAGATGAAGCGGCGAGAGGGACTGAGAGCGCTTCGATCGAGAGAGCCCAGAGGCTTGGGGCTACTACGTTCAGCGGTGGGGCCGATCCAGAGGAAGCTCACCGATGGATCACCCGGCTCGAGCGTATTTTTGGGGTGATGCACTGTCCTCCAGAGGATCGGATTTTGTTAGCTACTTTTCTGTTGGATGGAGCTGCATATGAGTGGTGGTACACGTTGGAACTGTCCGGCTGGGATGCACATACCGTGACATGGGAGACTTTCCGGGAGCGGTTTCTCGATCAGTACTATCCCCGTTCTTTCCGGGATGCGAAGGAGGCAGAATTTCTTCAGTTAAAGCAAGGGAACTTGACAGTTGCTGAGTATGAGCAGAGATTCCAGATGCTATCTCGTTTCGCTCCTGCATTTGTGGCGACCGAGGCGGAGAAGTGCCGCCGGTTTGAGTTGGGCCTTCGGGGAGAGATCAGGGCCATAGTGACAGCTGGCTCTTTTGCTACATTTCGGGAGTTATCTGATGCTGCTGTCAGAGTTGAGGCCAGTTTGCCTGCTAGATCACAGTATTCGGGCAGTGTTCGACGCCGAGAGCATTCATTTCCAGGAGCATCGAGTTAGAGGCCCCCGAAACGGGGTAATTTTGGTGGATCGTCATCGGCTGGTGGAGCCCGGTATGGCCGACCAGGGAGTTTTCAGGGCTCGGGATTTCGAGGAGCTAGGGCACAGCCGACTCCTCAGGCGAGTGCGACTTCAGTGGCTTCTACGGGGAGGCATACCGGTGGACCCGGTAGGGATACTTGCTTCTATTGCGGAGAGCGAGGACACTTCCGGAGGGAGTGCCCATTGTTAGCTTCGGAGGGTGGAGCAGGCCGAGGTGCAGCGGAACCCGGGCGGAGTACTGCTTCAGTGTCAGGGGCAGCATGCCCTAGGGGTGGCGGTGGTGCCACGAGCAGTTCCAGGGGGCGCGGTAGGTCATCGGGACCTCAGGCGCGAGTTCTTGCTATGACTCAGCAGGAGACTAGGTCAGCATCGGGAGTGGTGACAGGTACACTCACCATACTTGGTCACACTGTTTTTGCTTTGATAGATCCCGGGGCTACCCATTCATTTGTAGCTCGGAGTTGTAGTTTGGTGACGGGGAGAGAGGTGTCTACTTTGGATTGTGCTTTAGGGGTAAGTACACCTACTGGAGAGGTGTTGGTAGTGACTCAGGTATTGAGAGAGTGTCCGGTGATGGTAGGTGAGGTTGAGTTACTGGCAGATTTGTTACTCTTGGATCTGCGGGACTTTGATGTTATCTTGGGTATGGACTGGTTAACGAGACATCATGCTTCTATCGAATGTTTCGATAGGAGAGTGACTTTTCGGAGTCCCGGGTTATCAGAGACTAAGTTTCAGGGGGATCAGCGTGCACTTCCTACTGGAGTTATTTCGGCACTTGAGGCTAGCAAGTTGTTGCGTAAGGGATGCCAAGGTTACATAGCTCATGTGGTGGATACACGTACTACGCCAGTGAGGGCAGAGGATATACCAGTGGTACGGGAGTTTCCCGATGTTTTTCCCGAGGAGTTGCCAGGACTACCCCCACACCGAGATCTCGAGTTTACGATTGATCTTCTTCCAGGTACACAGCCTATTTCACAGACTCCTTACCGTATGGCACCTGCAGAATTGAGGGAACTTAAGGCCCAGTTGCAAGAGTTGGTCGATATAGGATTCATTCGACCGAGTATGTCACCTTGGGGAGCACCTGTTTTGTTTGTCAAGAAAAAAGACGGAGGATTGAGATTGTGTGTGGATTACAGACAACTGAATAAGGTAACTATTCGGAATAAGTATCCCCTACCCCGGATTGACGATTTGTTCGTCCAATTGAAGGGAGCCCAGTATTTTTCGAAGATTGATCTTCGCTCCGGTTATCATCAGTTAAGGGTTAAAGAGGAGGATATACGGAAGACAGCTTTCCGGACCAGGTACAGTCATTATGAGTTTGTTGTAATGCCTTTTGGTTTGACTAATGCCCCAGCAGCTTTTATGGATCTTATGAACCGAGTGTTCCGGCCATACTTGGATCGTTTTGTGATTGTCTTCATTGATGACATTTTGGTGTATTCGAAGAGTGCGAAGGCACATGAGAAACATCTGAGACTCGTGCTTGAGACATTGAGGGGGCATCAGTTGTATGCGAAACTGAGTAAGTGTCAGTTTTGGTTGACCAGTGTTGGATTTCTTGGCCATGTGATTTCGGCCGAGGGCATCAGCGTGGATCCTCAGAAGGTTGAGGCGGTAGCGAAATGGGAACAGCCTAAAACGGTGACAGAGATCAGGAGTTTTCTGGGTTTGACAGGTTACTACCGGCGCTTTATTGAGGGCTTTTCTATTCTAGCAGCACCGTTGACGAGGTTGATTCGGAAGGGAATTCGATTTGAGTGGGACGAGAACTGTGAACAGAGTTTCCAGGAGCTTAAAAGGCGGTTGACATCTGCTCCTGTGTTAGCCCTTCCAGACGATAATGGGGAGTTTGAGGTGTACAGTGACGCTTCTTTGCAAGGCTTGGGTTGTGTCTTGATGCAACATGGGAGAGTGATTGCTTATGCTTCCCGGCAATTGAAACCCCATGAGATGAACTACCTTACACATGATTTGGAACTGGCAGCGGTGGTTCATGCACTGAAGATTTGGCGGCATTACTTGTACGGCGAGAGGTGCAGGATCTTCACGGACCACAAGAGCTTGAAGTATTTGTTCACTCAAAAGGAATTGAATCTGAGACAGCGCCGTTGGTTGGAGTTACTTAAGGACTACGACTGCAGGATTGAGTATCACCCAGGGAAGGCTAATGTGGTAGCCGATGCTTTGAGCAGGAAGTCAGCTAGTTCTTTGTCACATTTGAGGACAGTACGGTTACCGTTGCTGGTTGAGCTCCGCAGGTTGGGAGTAGAGTTGACTGTGGATGACCAGGGAGCACTCCTAGCGAGTTTCCATGTGCGACCTGTTTTGATTGATCAGGTTATTGATGCTCAGTTTGAGGACCCTATTCTAGGCATTATTCGGATTGAGGTCGAGGCTGGAGAGAGACAGGACTTTGAGATCCGTGAGGATGGAGCCTTGGTTAAAGGTGGACGGTTGTGCGTACCTGAGGATGAAGCATTAAAGAAAGTGATACTGGATGAGGCTCATTGTTCAGCTTATGCGATGCATCCTGGTGGGACCAAGCTGTATCGTACACTTCGAGAGCATTACTGGTGGTCGGAAATGAAACATGAGATTGCAGATTATGTCAGTAAATGCTTGATCTGTCAACAGGTAAAAGCCGAGCGGTAGAGACCATATGGAGCAATGCAACCTTTGCCGATCCCCGAGTGGAAATGGGATCACCTGAGGATGGATTTTGTGTTTAAGCTTCCGAGAACACCGAAGGGACACGATGGTGTGTGGGTTATTGTGGATCGACTTACGAAGTCTGCTCATTTCTTGCCAGTACGGGAGACCTTCAGGTTGACGCAGTTTGCACAGTTGTTCATAAATGAGATTATTCGCCTGCATGGGACTCCAGAGTCGATAGTATCTGACAGAGATCCGAGATTCACTTCCCGATTTTGGCAGAGCTTATAGGAAGCTTTTGGGACTAAACTGCATTTCAGTACTGCATTTCATCCTCAGACCGATGGACAGTCTGAGCGGACTATTCAGATTCTCGAGGATATGATGCGAGCTTGTGTCTTACAGTTCCAGGGTACGTGGGAGTCTCATTTACCTTTGATGGAGTTCGGCTACAATAACAGTTATCAGGAGAGCATTGGGATGGCTCCTTACGAGGCTTTATATGGGCGACAGTGTCGGACTCCATTGTGTTGGACTGAGGTTGGTGGGAGGAGGTTGACTACTTCTGAATTGGTGGACCTTACACAGGAAAAAGTAGCACTGATCAGGGATCGATTGAAGGCAGCTCAGGACCGACAGAAGAGTTACGCCGACCGTAGGATCAGGGATTTGGAGTTTTCCGTAGGAGACTGGGTTTTCCTGAAGTTGTCCCCTTGGAAAGGAATTGTGCGGTTCGGCAGACGAGGGAAGTTGAGTCCTCGTTACATTGGACCTTATGAGATCATAGAACGGATTGGTTCTGTTGCATATCGATTGGCTTTACCAGCAGACTTGGAAAAGGTACATAATGTCTTTCATGTCTCTATGCTTCGGAAGTATATTCGAGATGATTCGCATGTTCTGGAAACACAACCAGTTGAACTGAGGGAAGATTTGAGTTTTGAAGAACAACCTGACGCGATTTTGGATCGGAAGGATAAGGTTTTACGACGGAAAACGGTTCCCTTGGTTAAGGTGTTGTGGAGAAATCATCAAGTGGAAGAAACTACGTGGGAACCTGAGGCATTGATGCGGGAACAATACCCTTACTTATTTCACTGAATTTCGGGGACGAAATTCTTTTTAGGGGGGTAGATTGTAACAACCCGTACCTTCGGGAAGGGTAAAAATGTAATTTTATAAAGTTTTGTATATAAAGGACGATTTTGCCCTTGTGAATAGTAGACGAAAAGTTGACTTTTTGAATTACCGATTGGATGAGTGTTAACCCTTGACCGTGACGTAGTTTAGGACGTCACGAGTCCGTAGACAGGTGGCAGGTTCGATTCGAACAACCGGAGGAAAAGTTATGACGTTCGGAAGATTGGGGGCGTTACCGTAATTTTGAGTAAACGAGGAAAATGTTTACTTTTTGGAGGACTTGTGATTTTCACGTAGACCGAGGACCGTTGGATAGGTCTCGACGTCCTGAGTACAACGACAGGCGGCACGCTGTCATCGGACGTCGGATGAAATAGTTACGGGTCTAGAACGTTCGAGGGCAAAACGGTAATTATTTATACAAGGGGTATTTTGGTCATTTTCTTTCAGCCAATTGGATGAAGACAAGTGGCTGAGTGGGGTAGGATATTTATGCTTTGTCCATAGGATTGTGGACACGTGGGGGCACTGGATTGTTCTAAATGGTTCTAAAGTGTGCACGGCCACACTTTGCTCATTTTGAACCGTGCAAACCTTCGACAAACACAGAGAAACAGAGGATGAGAAATTGAAGGAGAGTGATCGATTTTGGTGCAAGGGTGAGTGAAGAGTGATTGGTGAGAGTGACGGGGAGTAGTGTTTGTACTGGTGATCGGGTTTTGGTGGTGAAATCGTGCACGGCGGCACGGTGGTGGTGCGGCGATGGTTTGAGGAAACAGGGAGGCCGTGAGTTCGTGGTGGTGGCTACGCCGTGTGGTGGCTCAAACCAAGGCAGTGGGAGCCGTAGGAGGTTGCAGGGAGACCAACAAGCACCGTAGTACGCGGCGGCGCTTGCGGCGGAGACAGAATCGAAGGGTAAGCCTCTTTACTCTGTTTTCCCGTGATTTTTCAATTCAAAAGTCATGAGGGTAGGATGAGAATCGAGGGGATTGGTGAGTGCAGTGTTGTTCAGGGAGGTTCTAGGAGTGGTGTAGGACGGTCGCCGTGATGGGGGCGTACACGGCGGAGCTCAGTCGACGGTGAGTACTCTGTACTCTGTTTGGCCGTGAATTTCAAACGGGAAATCGTGGGTTTAGAGAGTGAGTCGAGGGTCCCTGTGAGTTGTGTGTGACTCAGTGAGGTTGTGGGAAGAGTTTAGAATCGCCACCGTGAGGGGGGAAGCCTAGGACGGCCGCGAAGGAAAACAGGGGTCGTCTGTGTTTTCTTTCGAGCTTCAGTCGTGAAGCTGAGGGGTGAATCGAACCAGGAGAGTGAGGGGGATGGATTCCTGGTGTCTGGACGAAGCTGCAGGAGAAGAGAGGAGTGAAATGGTGGCCGGACGGCAGAGAATGGCTCTCGCCGGTCCGGGTTGCAGCCTGGTGTGAACCGGGTTCAATCGAGGAAGGAGAAGCACTGTAGCAGACGCGTGAGGCCCACGCACAGCCACTTTGGGCGGCGCGTGGAGGCGCGTGGAGAAGAATCCGGCCAAGCTTCCAACATGAGTTTAGTCCTAAATGTTCTAAGGAATCCAATGGTATAGTTTTCGGATTAATCGGACGGTGTTACGGAGTTGTTCGGGAATCCAGACGGTTGAGGGTTTAGGATTAAAATATTATTTAATTCCCGAAAAATTGGGGAAATTAGGATTAGGATCCTTGATGTATTTGTGACCCTATTTGGTGCATTTTGACAGGACGGGAGGCACCCGAGACGGTCGAGGAGCGCACGGAGCGCGACTAACTTGTTCTGATTTGTGAGTGGACTCTTTCTTTCTTTCGAGCATGCCTAACTGTTTTATTGACGTTTTATGATCTTAAATATGTTTTATGCGTTTGAATGATGATTATATGTGATTGATGAGTTTGCACGTTTTTCGAGGCATTTTCGAGATTTTGTACGTTTTTCGAGAAAAAGCTGGTTTTCGGATTTGATGCCATATTTGCGATTTCAACCTATAAATGTTTTCTGATGATGGTAAATGGATTGTGAAACATAATTTGTGAGTAAATGTGGGTTTTGATTAAAAAGTAGATTTCCGGATTTGGGTTCGGAACGACGGTTCTGAACGCCGGGAGGGCTTCGAACCGGGGATTTCGAATTCGAATTTGGCGATGGATTTTGAATTGGTTTTACACTGGATATGGATTGGATTTGCTGGATCTGGATATTGGGTTTAAAGACCCGGATTGATATTGACGGGGGACGGGCCTGGATTTGAGTTTAAAGACTCGGGAGTTTATAGACTCGGATATGTTGATATTACCCCCATAGGCCTATTGAGTTTAAAGACTCGGGAGTTTAAAGACTCGGATTTCATTTAAGGCCTGACTGAGTTTAAAGACTCGGATAGGTCCAGCAGGTTTGATCGGAAATGATGATTTGATGCTGAAACTATGATTTCTATATCCGTTTTATAGTGTTTCTGTTTCTTATGGTATTTTATAGTGTATCTGTTTCTCATGAGATTTTATAGTGTTTCTGTTTCTTATGATGTTTCATATTATGATTTTCTAGTACTTCGTTGGGCATGCCTGTTTTAAAAACGGAGGGAACACTGATTCTTATTTTTCCTTAACCTTGAATTAGTGATAAACTGATTTTAAAACTTTGGTTATTCTAGTCCACTCACACTTTTGGTTTTTAAATTTTCCCTCCAGGTCGTGGTGATAGCGCTGGGGTGAACGTTGAGGCAGATATCGAGGCATAGAGCTTACGACGTTCTTCCGTTGCGGGACTAGCTTTGTAGGATTTTTGTGCCCATTTTGTAGAACTATGCTCTGACTGACTGTTGTATATATTTTACTCATTCGTCTGATAGTTATGCTTATAGTAGTATGAAGGTTGTTTTTTTTTTTTGATACTGTAAGTGTGATTGTCAGACGGGAGCAGGGTTCGTCCCGGGTATCGAGGCCATATTTGGGACGGGTCCTGACAGACCACGTCGGAAAACTACTCACATGCGTAATATACCATGTGGGATTCACTTCAAAAAGAAGTTCAGTCCCATCATGTTCCACTCAAACTCTCCACCTATCTGGATCATCAAAATCATGATCCAGATCCATAACGATACCCAAAGTCCTAAACCAATTCCCACATCTAAACAGATCAGTCAACGACGAGACACGTCGAGACTGTGGGTTCTCACTGACTACCTCGTATCGATCCTTGGCATTTCACCTAGAAAATCAAGGATGATACAAGACGATGACACAAAATCCATCCTCGTGAATGCAAATAAAACTCGCTGCATTCACCACGCCATGTAATCCAACATCGTCTGCCACCAAGCAGAAATTAGAAATCTAAGTCATGGAACTTCGATATGCTCAACTCCACCTGATGACCGAACACAAATCCCGGGTCCACCAATCAATACACGATCAGCGTACTGGTGACGCAACCATCCTCTACCGTCATCTACCATCATCTACCACGGTAGAAACTGAGAAGTCACCCAAAATGACATCGAAATACCCAATACCAATACGGAAAACCCGCATTCCTCTCGTCACCTCAATCGCAACCTCTCGCGATTCCGAAGTTCCAACAAGATTGGAAACAACATACCCGGACATCAACCACGTGTCCCCTAACCAATTTAACTCTATCTGAGATCCACTCTGGGACCACAAATACCAAACATAAGCCCATCATGACGGATGTGACTCAACGTCATCACAATCACCAGTACCAGCACCAACGCACTATCACCTGCACTAGTATCAGCACACCAACACCAGTATCAGTATCGGTACACCATGTGCAAAACTGACAACCCTGGATCTCCGCTCATACCGAGCGACGGCCCCATACCTCTGCTCGAATAGGAGAAACTCTGCCTCCCTCGCACCCAACACCTCTGGGTACAATCACCCTGACAACTCATACGAGAAAAGAAAACGTTCCCCGAACGTCCCCGATTCCAAAAAACCACAACTACAACCGCTCTTGGTAGTAGCGTCTGCCACACACTCATGCAGACCTAACTACCAGACATTGCTATCGAGATTCGCATCCAACGGAATCAAGCGTCCGTATTAACCACTCCGGATCCCACTCAGGGATTCCATCGACAAGTACCAACCCTGGTAACTTGTCCAAATCAAACTCTACCAGTCATAACCCGACTAACCCAATGTCGTCTACCAGGTCATCCATGACCTTAGTTGCACCAACAACCCATTGCAACAAAGTAGTACGACAGCCAACTAGGTCTAACCGATAAGTACAACCTAGACTGCGAAGTGCAGTCCAACACAAGCTGACATGAATAGACCGACTAACGAATCCAAACCTGAATAGTCGTCCAAGTCAAACCACTCGTCAACTCACATTTCTGAACCATACACCTAAGGTATGGTTCCACGATCAGACTCTAGGGTCTCTCTGAACCCAACTGCATAAGGCAGTATATTCCACAATCTAACTGACTCTGCGATCTTGACACCGTAAAGACGTCAATCCAACTAGGATTCCCCGAATCCGGCTGCAACTGCCACAAGTTCAACTAGATTTCCTCGAACTCGACTGCTAACCGCTAACTGCAGTAAACTCATCTAACTCAACCAATCCGGTCATCGGATGGTCACAACAACCCACTAGTCGTCGGAACCGATCCTACGACATCGTAAAGACGATCCCAACTAACCGTCTCACGACCAAAACTCTCAAGTACGAATACGTTAATCCTTCCATAGGGTCCCACACTGTCAACCTTGACAGAACTATGGCAACCCCGGAATCAAGTACCAAACCAAGACATCCACGATTCAATCCTACTAACTATCGTATCGGCATCACAACATCAGGTTGACCACGAACTGTAGCCCAATGAGATATCACATCTTCGACCTGTGTACATACTCAAGAGCTGCACGGTTGCTCGAATAGAGACAACCCCGCTCTGATAAGCATCCTACGAGCAATCCTACGCTCTGATACCACGTTGACAGTATCAGAGCATCCTGGGTATCCGATGAGCTATCCGAGCTCTGATACCACGCTGACAGGACCCATCCCAATCCCCCCGGGATTAGTGCGGGATGACCCTGCTCCCATCTGACACGGAGTGTCAGACAAGTGATATTTCCGACCTTTGCCCTCCCGGGCTATCAGAGTACGCCAGGATCTGGAGAAGGCATGTGATATCTCGGTCTCTGCTACAGTCCACATCCGCTGTCAACCTGAAGGGCAGTCAAAACATTAAAAGCTGTGAGTGGACAAAACCAAGAGTTTATAAAAACATTTTATAAGACATTTTTACCCTTCACTAAAAAGCATGCATGCATTCGAAAACCATTTATCCGAAGAAACCATATGTGGGACTAAGCCCAAAACTATAACCATACTGAAATCAAGTACACGAGCTCCTGCTCAAATCTTGTATCCACATACATATATCATATTTATCTCACATACACAAATAATTCACACAACCAATCCTGTCACGGTTTCTAAAGCTACGCACGTGCTACCCGGGTCTCAATCCGAGTCATCTCAAAGTCAAGGTCAATGTCCACAGACCACTGACTCTACCCGAGGTAATAGTAATCATAGCCTTCCTGAGAGTAAGGAACCCAACTGGGGGGTGACTCCACTCAGTCGGTGCTCCGTGACTACTCCGGGGTCCACCCAGGCCAACGACCCTCCCCGGAGGAGATAATAGAAGTAAAGGAAGGTATATGAATACATATATATACATAACATAAACATTCATGCCCGGTTCCCTTGAACCGTCATGATCCATAACATCCATTAACCAGGGTTCATGTCGGTTCCCATAAACCGTCATGAACCAGAATGACCTTTCCAGAGTTCATGTCGGTTCCCATAAACCGTCATGAACTTGGAAATCTATCTAGGGCCCCTGATCCAAAATCATCAGTGTAAAACAACTGGGTCTCGTGCCCGAACATAGGACATCAGCTGGGCACCGTGCCCGATATCTGAGTCATATGCCCAAGACAAAACCAAATGGGTCTCATACTCGAGTTTATCCTTTTGAAATCCAAAACCTTTTCATTTAGACCAATACAGAAATACAGACCCGTATAGGCACCGTATAGGGCCGAAACCTCGAAATACGTGCCTATACGTAACCACATACAAATGCACCCATGGCATCATCAAACATGTAATAAAACATATAATAAACATTTATGCATGCACCAATTTAGAAAACAAGGTCCACTCACAGACCGTCCGAGCTGCCGCCTCGATTTGCGTGCCATTCGGCTCCCCGAGCCGATCACCATTACCGGGACTCCCAAACCTGTCCAAATTTTAATAGAAGGTTAATAACTACTTAATTAACCTCCCATCAAAGCCCCGTAATTTTCCCGAACTTTTAACTATTTTTAAACCTACCCTAAACCTTCCGATGCCCCGAAACATATCGAGACTGTGTCCGATCGACACGAAACTAGTCCCAAAATGTTCGTTACATCGAATAGAAGATTTCCCGTGTTGAATATTTCCCAAATTATGGCCCACGTGCCCTCACGAGCCCCTAGAAAGTCGAAAATACTGTTCATCGGCACTAACCTCCAGCAGACCGGTTTTACTGTTCATGGCCGGTTCACCTGGTTTGGCCGGTCCAACTGGACCGGCGTGACCGGTTCACAGCCCTAGACACCCCATTTTTCATCCTAGTTCTTCCTTTTTGGTTCCTTTCATCATATTTTGGTGTTTTCTATCCATTCCAATCCTTAAAACAACCTAAAAACCGCCTAAACCCATGGTTCGATTTTGAACCAAACGGTTCAAAGTTCTCAAAACTCTCCCATGGCTGCCCAGCCATCCCAAGCTTCCTTAAACCTTCCTAACATGTCCCTAGCAACCTAATGGACTCATTAAAACCATTAAAAACCAACCATAACATCAAAAATGTAAAATTGGATCAAAATGGACTTACCGTGAACCTCACGGGCTCTTCCTCCTCTCGCCGCCGTGGACGGCGGTTCAGGCCGCCCAGCAACCTCCTCAGTCTCCCTGGTCCTCTACCTGGTCATGGGTGAAGAGTGGTTTTGGGTTGCACGGATGGGAGGAAAATGGGTGAGATCGGGTGGGTGTTTTGTGTGTGTTTGAAATGGAGAAATGAAAATGCACGAGGAAAGGAAGATGCATGAAGAGAAATTGGTGTCCATTGGATGGGTGACACTTGTCACTCATCCATTGGGCCTCCATTAAATATATGGGCCCCACTAAAGTCCAAAAGGTAAGTTATTTCGTAATTCGTGCAACAGTGCACTTGAACTTCCGTGAATCGTAACTTCTCGTCGAACGTCCAAATTCGACGTGCCACCTGTCTATGGATTCGTATCGTCCTTATCTACGTAACGGTCTTCTGCCCTCGGCCATCGGACCTCTTGGTCAAAAAGTCAACTATTTGACCCCTTTTTAACCAAAATTACCAAAATGCCCCTAAATTTCCGAACGTCATAACTTCCTCTTCAAACGTCGGAATTGAACGTGCCACCTGTCTATGAACTCGTGACGTCACGAACTACGTCACGGTCATCAGTCAAAGTCCATTTGAGGGTCCGAATGAAAAGTCAACGTTTTGCCACGACCAGGGGCAAAACGGTCATTTTGCATCGTTCGTCCGATTTCGCTCAACTAATCACCGATTAGCCTCACTAATCATGATTAGTCACTAATCTAATCTAGGAATTTGGGACGGGTCGTTACACAATTGTTTCCACTTTAGTTTTCCAAACATGTAAGTCAAATATTGTGTCAAATAATTTTTAAGTGAAACACTTTAACATTGTGTGTTTTCCTTTCAGATGTTACAGTTGAAAACTGACAACTCGCCCGAGTTCTACAAAGAATTGATGTAGCTTGCAATTAGCCCATTTCGAGGAGAAACATGCGCTGGTTGTTACGTTAACAGAGGTAAGTTCGCGTGGGCAGAGTGTGATGACAAGGTGTCTACTCGCCTGTCGAAAATGACGACGTTTTAAGCACTTAAAGGCCTTGGATCAACAAACGACAATTTGTAACCGTCAATTCGTTTTACACCGTAACTTAATCTCAGGACGTCGAAATTCCGTAAAATTTTACGGAGATGATCTATAAGTGTTTCTCCTTAATTAGGACGGTTGGATTACTCGAACAATGAAGAAAAAAAATAGAGAAAATACTAAAATCATCGAACTCATTAACACTTAGAACTTTTGAAGGAAACTTCAATACTAATTAAATACAAAATAGAGAAAATACTAAAACTCAAACATAATTAAATACACATTTTTCAGAAAAAATAAATTGAGAAGCAAATACACATACGTTTTATAAGTAATCCTTCAAAACAACCACAAATTACCTAAACCAAAAAATAATTTTAGCTTATAATAACAAATAAAAATATTAAAAAAACATAAAATAAAATCATTAAACCTTAGGTGAAGCAGTGATGATGAATTGATGATGATATTATGTAAGGATTATGAGAGTAAGGGAGAGAGAGAGAGAATAACGAGAGAGTAAATGAGAAAGAAGATGAAGAAATGAATCCACTCTAGAATAAATGTAGATTGGACTTTTGCCTAACGAAGGGTGCGCCTGGCAAGATTTAATGATCCGCCGGGCAAACAATAGGCATCAACACACCTTCACACCAAATTTTTTTTTCCGCCCAGAGTCAACAGAAATACTTTACCCGACGCACCTGATTCGCCGTTAATGAACACTTGCCCCGCGGATGTTGACCACCCACCAGGAAAACTTCCCCATTTTTGTGCGCCAAAGAGCCAGGCCTCCAACGCATGGTTTGCCCGGTGAGCTTCACTCATTTCGCTCGGTTGAGACCCTTTTACCTACAAATATAAGTGTGTCGGGCAAAATCTCAACGGGCATGGTATATTTTCTTATAATGATGTAAGAGTATTTTTATAATCTAGTTAGTTTTAATTTATTCCAATGAATAAGAGTTAATAAACAATAACAATAAAAATTAATCTTATTAATATTCTTATTTTATATAATTTGTAAACGAATGAGAATAATTACTCGTTTTCTTGATTACTTTATTTTCTGATCGTATGTTTCATCTATTATTTATTATTCTCATTTCTAGTAAGTGTAGATACTCTTAAATAATTATAATTGAAAAAAAGACGATTAACCACCCATGCCCATCTTTACACTTAATGAATGCGGAATCAAACTGTGAGACCAGACATTGATATCCACGCCATCCTTACCGCAGCCACCGCCATGATCATGTATATATTATTTGATAAGATAAGGTTTTGGATGCCTAGATCTAAGTGCCAACTAGCAACTGCTGTGGAAAATATAAATGAGCGGTGCGTGATTGATCACCATGTCTGTAATCGATCTGTATATATGTCCTTACCGCATGCAAGTAGCACACGTGCTTTGCTCCCCATTTCTAGTCTGTGTTTCTTATATTAAGCCTTATTCAATTCATTTTAAGAATCACACAGCCTACTGGGTTGTGTGAGAGAGAGAGATCGAGAGGGAGAGAGATGAAGGTTCTGCAAGTACTTCACATGAACAAAGGAAATGACGAGACGAGTTATGCTCAAAACTCCCATGTTCAGGTACGTATAATTTATATAGCTTTTTCGATAATTATGCATCATATATATAGTTTTTCTTTCGATACAAAGTCGAAATGTTGATATATATATATATATATAATTGAAAGGAAAAAAAAAAAACTCTCTCCTGTTACATTAATTGTTTTTCATTAATTTTCTCATAATGTTTTGGGTTTTATTATTTATTCACTCTTCTCCTTCATCTTTCTCTCATCGGATTTTTAGGTTGTTTCATCTTCTTCTCCAAGCTTAGTTCTTCACCATTGAAGACCATATATCTCACTATTTTTTCGCTCTTCTCCTTCATCTTTCTCTCATCATATTTTTAATTGTTTCATCTTCTTCTCCATCTTAGTTTTCCACCATTGAATTGAAGGCCATATATATGAATAGAGATTACATAATTTTATTTTTTTTTTCAATAGCCAACACGGTGACTTTGACTTTTTCCTTTTCTTTGTATATTGAATGTATCTTGTATGCACCAGTTTTTTTACCCTTTTTTTTCTTCTTAATTTTCAGATTTTTTTTTCAAGTTAGTGTAAAAATATGTACATATTTTTTTTAGATTGGAATACAATGATAGTTTTGTCGATGAAATTGTTTGCTGTTTGCTTCCAAACTTTGTTGTATAGAAGTTTTTTTTATAAATTTGGTTTGCTGTATGTCAGACAAAATTGAAGGATTATTCAATAAAAAGACGAAAAGAACGAAGAGTCGAAGAGGATGACGGGAAGAAAGAAAATGGGAAAAACAGATAGACACAAATAAGGCTAAAGAAATGGAAAAAGGAGAAAAAATTAATGGAAGCAATCAATATGAGAGGAGAGAGACTAAATTTTTTAATTTTATTTTTTAGGGATTTAAATAATTAAAATTTCATATGACTAATCAAACTATATTACAAATCATTGAAAGTTTCGAGATCTAATATATGGTTTAAAAATTCTATCAAAAGTTGGATCCAAATTGTGGTGTCAGTGATCCACTTCCTATATATATACATAATGTAGTATAGACTAGGGAGTTCATGCAATATTGAGTTAAGAGGGCCTTTAATTAATTAATTATTCTTCTTTGTTCGCATGGACTAACTAGAAATTGTTGGATCCTAAGCTATGCACTACTTGAGTGCACTAAGTACAACAATGAGGTTTATTAGTGTAGTGAAGCGAGTGTGGATCGGTGAGATGTACAAAACAATTAGGATCTAATAGATTGAGTGTGAGGTGGATTATTTGAAGGGCAAGTAGTACTAGTTTGTTATAGGCTTCTAAACTATGTGAGGTGTTCTAATGTAATTGGATGTTCGTGGACATTCTAACAAACTATCCTAACATAATGTAATCTACCTATATACACAAAATCAATGAATGAAATGAAGTAACAAATTGGTGAGAAGTAGAATTACAAGATTCTCTCTCAAGTTTGCTCATTGGTATTTCATTAAACACTTAGAGTGCATGAAATTCTTGAATCATTGCAAACCAATCTACCAGCAAATATAATTCAGAAATTCCTAAACAAACAAGATCAATATTCTACTATACAATACGAATCATCCTAAACCAACTTATTCAACTAGTGTGTGTTGTGTGAAGAAATAGAAGTGTACCTTAGAGCTAAAGAAAACTCCATCGCTGATCGCCAATATGGTATTACAGTGGTGCGATCTTTGATATGGTTTCTAGGGCGTGAGCAGTAAAGGAAAGTTAACATGGCTGACACTGGAGCTGAGCTGCGACCTCCTGTCTTTGATGGCAGCAACTACGAGTTCTGGAGCATCAAAATGAGGACGATCCTTAGAGCACGAGATCTTTGGGAATACGTTGATGTAGGCTTGAGTGAAGAAAGAAATGAAGCTAGAGAAGTTGTCAACCTGCCAACGCGAGTTGATTACATCGGGGATGCAAGGGCCTTGGGATTGATACAAATATCAATTGTATGTTCTCAGAAATAAGGAGAAAGCTAAAGTATCATGGGATCTACTGAGAAGATAGTACAAAGGAGATATGAAGGTAAAAGCTGTGAAACTACCGTCCTTAAGGAGAGATTTCAAATACACTAGGATGAAAGATAACAAGTCTTTGAGTGTATATCTGTCTAGGCTATATGATATTGTGAATCAGATGAAAACTTGTAGGGGAGGATATTTCTGAAAAACGTCTAGCACAAAAAATCTTAATCAGTTTGAAAAAAATCTTATGACTATTGTTTCTATCATTGAGGAAACTAAAGATCTAGATGTTATTGTGGTAAAAGGCTTTGTGGCCTCCATTAAAGCATTTAATCAAACAATGGAGATGCACGAAGCTGAGAATGTAAATGTAGATAAGGCATTATATGTATTGTTTATTAATTCAAAGGTACAGTGGAGTCTCAAGGAAAATGGAAGAAAACCTACATGAACAATAAGAATGGGAAATCTAGTTCTGGTAAGCCAAACCAGAACAGTGATGTAACGACCCGTCCCGGAAATTAGGGTTAAGATGGGATTAGTTCCGCGAGGGTAAAGGTTTAGGGTTCCGGTTCGATACGTTTAGGACCCGGGGATTTTTGGAAAAAGTTAGGTGGACCTTCGTAGATGTGTTAGTAACGTACTTTGGTGACTTGTGACAGGATTGAGATTTCCCGAGGAAGCTGAGGAACCGGGGTGGGTCCTGACAAATGAAGCAAGTAAATCTGATTCCAACATTCCTAAGTGTAAGATCTGTGAGAAACGTTATAGGGGTGATTACTAGTACAAAGGAAAGAAGTGTTTCCATTGTAACAAGTCAGGGCAAGCAAGGGATTGTCCTACAAAGCAGTTTGAGACTAATTCTAAACCAACAGTTAATCTAGTAAGGAATGTAGATGAAAATGATGCAATGATGTTATATGCCTGCAATGCAGCTACTATGCCTAAAGAGATGGGAGCCTGGTATATAGATAGTATGTGCAGCAATCACATGACTTCACATACAGGCTACAGGGAAAGGTACTTTGGAAATCAACACCAATAATGGCAAGAAGCAAATTCATAAGGTGATGTTGGTTCCTGATTTTGATGCAAAGCTGCTTAGTGTTGACCAAATGGTTGAGCACGGGTACTACCTAACCTTTGGAAATAGAAGAGTGGAAATCTATGAAGACAAGTAGTTCACACAGAAGATTGTTTATATTCCAATGCTGGATTGTTTCTATTCCAATGCTGGGAAATAGATGTTTCTCACTATCCCTGGAGCATGTCAATGCAGTAGCAAGAAAAGCCACAGTTGAAGGCCATGCTTGGTTATGACACAGACGATTTGGTCATCCAAACTACTCTAGTTTGATGACACTGCAATCACAAGACATGGTTTAAGGACTACCTAAACTATCAGATTATAAAGAGGTCTATGAAAGAGTGTTTTCTGCTAGCCTACTATCTAGATACAGGCATGGACCTTCAAAGAAACACTATGGAACTGCTAAAAGAGTGTTACGATATGTCCAAGGAACACTAGATTATGGAATTGAGTGTTTGAAGGGAAATCAGACAACCTTGGTTAGCTATTGTGACTCAGACTAGAGTGGCAGCCAAGATGACATGAAAAGTACCTCATGATATGCCTTTTCTGTTAGCAGTGGGATTTTTTCATAGGCCTCTATGAAACAGTACAGTGTGGCATTGTCAACAGCAGAAGCAAAATATGTGAGTGTTAATGAGGTAACTACTCTAGCTAAATGGCTCAGATTTGTCCTAGAGGATTTTGAGGAGGAGCAGACAGACCCTACTCCTATTCTATGTGACAATACTTCTGCAATTGCTATGTCAAAAAATCCAGTATTCCACCAGAAGTCAAAGCATATCAATCGAAGGTTTCACTTCATAAGGGATGTTATTTAGGAATGAGAAGTGGATCTATTCTACTACATAACATAAGAGCAATTGGAAAATGTCTTCACGAAGACATTGGCCAAGGGCAAGTTTACCTATCTACGATGGATGTTAAGGGACAAGTCAGTACATAGCTTAGAAGGGAATGTTGGATCCTAGGCTATGCACTACTTGAGTGCGCTAAGTACAACAATGAGGTGTATTAGTGTAGTGAAGTGAGTCTGGATCCGTGAGCTGTACAAAACAGTTAGGATCTAACAAATTGAGTGTGGGTGGATTACTTGAAAGGTAAGTAGTACTAGTTTGTTATAGGCTTCTAGACTATATGAGGTGTCCTAATGTAATTGGATGTTTGTGGAAATTCTAACAAACTATCCTAACATAATGTAATCTACCTATATACACAAAATCAATGAATGAAATGAAGTAACGGATTGGTGAGGAGTAGAATTACAAGATTCTCTCTCAAGTTTGCTCATTGACATTTCATCAAACACTTAGAGTGTATGAAATTCTTGAATCATTGCAAACCAATCTACAATCATCCTAAACCAACCGATTTAGCTAATGTGTGTTGTGTGAAGAAGTAGAAGTGTACCTTAGAGTTGAAGAAAACTCCATCGTTGATCTCCAATAAAAATGTCTAGGTCAAGATAATTAATTATACATTTTTTTAAGAAAGATTATGATTCCGTTTCTTTTAAGGAAAATTATTATATTCCTTAGTGAATGATGATTGTAAACGACTCTAACCACACTACAAAAAGACTAAGAATGTTTTTTTATGTAAGTAAACACCAATTAAGCTTGTTTAATATTGTTTTGAATCTAATTAATTCATTCTCTATTTTTGACACACACAAAAATTGGGTGCGCCTTGCTAAAAATTATCCAAATGATTTCTCTGAACATAACGTTGAGCTACTTAAAGAGCAACTTGAGAATTACATTTGGAACATGGCTTCTAACAATAATCTTAGAGACCGTTGAAAGGAGTTACTTATCTTGAAAAAAAGATGGTTGAGACAAAAAAAAATGACTTACCTATTACTCTATTATTGTACGTGCTTCTGACTCTAACTTCAATTTTACTAGTTGCAACTGCAAGTGTGAGTGCATGTTTTCTACTATCAATTATGTAAAGAATGATTTTTGGAACCAAATGGGGGATTTACAGATAACCGATTACTTGATTTCGTATATCGAGAAAAATGTTTTTAAGAGAATATATAACGAAGTTATTATGGAACGATTTCAGAAAATGAAAATTTGTCGAGGCCAACTATGATTGCAATGAATTAGTAATATGATATGATATTTGTTGCATTTTAATAAGTTTGATATATATTGTGATGAGTTGAATTACATTTAAAATTCATTATTTTAGGTACTTTGTGAAAGGTTCTAATACAAATGAAATTATGGCTATGTCACTGACATCTTATCTCTACGCATTCAAGTCATTTGCCATATGTGTCTAAATTAAATCGTTTTCATTTATTTTGTTTATATTTTTATAGAGCAAAATATTATGTGTTGCAAAACCAATCATTCATGAAGCCGTGCTACAAATCTTGCGCTCAAATCATGTACCGATAGAGAGCATGGGGATAGCCGATTTGGGTTGCTCATCTGGACCAAACACTTTATCACTGATCTCTGACATCATGGATGTCATACACGCCAAACATAGCGGCGGTCGCGGTGGTGGCCGCCTCTACCCGACATTATCAACAATAAAAGAGTTTAGAGTGTATCTCAATGACCTTTTTAGCAACGACTTCAACTCTGTGTTTATGTCACTCCCTGAATTTCATAACAAATTCAAACAAAAGAAAGGTGGTGCAAACTTTGCACCGCATCTCTTTATTTCTGCTGCGCCCGGTTCTTTTCACGGCAGATTATTTCCCACTAGAAGTTTACATTTTGTGCATTCTTCTTCTAGTATCCACTGGCTATCTCAAGTGCCTCTCGGCCTACACGACGGCCAGGGTGGCACATCCTTAAATAGAGGAAAGATATACATATCTAAGAGCAGTCCTCAGTGCGTATTGGAAGCATATTCACTTCAATTTCGCAACGATTTTTCATCGTTTCTAAAGTCCCGTGCTGAAGAAATCATTAACGGAGGACGAATGGTGTTGTCACTCCTCGGCCGACCATCCTCTGATCCCACAAGTGAAGAGAGTTGCTACCAGTGGGAGCTCTTAGCCCACGCCCTAAAAAGCATGGTTTCTGAAGTACGTATAAATATTTATGTTTAACTCTCCGTTCATATATTGGTACCTATTTTTTATGAAAAAGTTATTGTTATGATTCATGAATATTACACTCATGTTAGTGATAGTTCTTCAATTTTATTATAATTAGTAGCAGACGTCCCTGGATTATAATCAAATATGTAATAGTCGTCTATCCGTCAAAATATACTTGAAAATATCATTTTGTTATTATTTTTAACAGAAAAAATTAATAATTTTAGCGGATTAGCATACTGCACATTTGGATATAGTTGAAAAATGTCTGCTACTAGTAAGGAAGGTTAGTAACTATATATAGCTAATATTAGCGTAAAAATTAGGAATCATAACAACAATTTTCAAATGTATCCCTAGTAACATTTTTTCCACGTGGATATAGGGTCTTATTGAAGAGGAAAAGTTTGATTCGTTCGACATGCCCTACTATGCGCCGTGTGCGGAGGAATTGGAATCGGAGGTGAAGAAAGAAGGGTCATTCGTAGTGCATCGAATAGATGCATTTGAAATTGATAGAGATCCTGGTGGTGGAGAGACATTTGATGACAAGGTGGCTTGTGGGCTGCGAGTAGCCACCAGCATCAGAGTTGTGGCTGAGTCGTTGTTAGAGTCTCATTTTGGAAATGACATATCGGACGATCTGTTTCGGCGGTACGCAGAGCTCGCTGGCAATTACTTATCATCAAAATCTAGAACCAACTACACCACTTTGGTCATTTCAGCCGTTAGAAAGAACTGAGTCAGCACAATATATATATACTGCAAAATGCTTGCATTCATGTTCATTCAACTTTTCCTTTACAAGTGTGAAGTGTGATAGATCGATGAACGATATTGTTAATTTTCTAAATTAAGCATTATTTTTCTTTACTTTTTTCGAATAATTTAATCATGATTCTTCAGGAAAATGGCAATCTATCTAATTATTTTACGTTGCTAGCTTTCTTATATGTTTAAACAAAAATCATCCACTAACTAGGGAGCACCATGATTGCCAAGGGGGCCAAAACGTTGAAATGCATTGTGGATATTGGAAAGCATTGAAATGCAAGCCAAAACGTTTCATAAGACCAATAATGACACAAGATAGAGCACAAATTGGAAGGTCATAATTAATTAAGTCTGATTATTTTTTTTTTGTTAATGAGGGGATTTTTTTTTTGGTTATATTGGAGTCACTTTCTTATGTGAAATTTCGAAAAAATTAACATAGTAACTTAATTGTCTTTCGTTTAAATCTTGATTTGATTCAGAAAAAAACAAACTCATGATATATGCATTAGGAAACGCGCATACTATGTTTTGAAATAGGACAATATGATTAACACTGTCAGGCATTAAGGGTATGTATGAAGCATGCATAGTTGCATATTATGTATGAATTAGTGAATATATTTGTAGTTTTTATAAACAGTATGTTGTATTATTTATGGGCATTAAGGGTATGAATTAGTGGATATTTAATGGTTTATGTAAATTATGGTATTTATGGGCAAGTGAATGTTGTTTAATTTGAATGATTTATATATTTTGGACTGACATTTAAATTTTAAATTTTATTAATTTTTATTCATGTGAGTGAAAATTAATTGTCGTGTTATAAGTGTATATGAGATTTTTGTTTAATATTAATTAAAAATTACACTAGAGGACACAATCATATGATTGTGGTTATGTGTTTATGAAACATGTTGGTCCATTGTCAGATGAAAAACACAAAACATCAGCATCTTTTTATCTATGATAATTTGCCACAAACGATTTTATTTGCGTCTTTTGTTTCTGGTCAACATGGTTTTTCATATTTTCGATGTTTCGAATCCAACGATTCAATTTTCGAGATGATCAGACATCGTCTCGGGACAGTTTTGACTATCCGAATGTTTATGCTTTATTTTAAACTTGTTTAAAATCCCAAAAAAAATTGGGATTAAAATATGAGTTATTTGGGATGGTTACCGACTTTAAAAGTGAATGATGACAATAGAGAAAGGTCTCGAAAATTACGAGAAGGCATGCAATTCAGTGTTGCACTGCGTGGACGGTGTGTGAGTGGACTTTTCCTTTCCTTAAACTATTAAGCATGCATATTTTACACGTTTTAAAATTTTTATTATGTGATTTGCATGATGATGACTTAGTGTGATTTTAATATGATTTTGGTGATTTTACGGAAAATATTTTAAATGCACAATTTTCGAGGATTCTATATATATCGTGTTTCACGCTTATACTGGATTTTGAGACATGGTTTTGGTTTTAGAATTGATATGAATTATAAATATATGTTTTCTCGGTATATGTGGACTGTTGTGTTATGAACAATCCTCCTCAGATTGCTGAGTTACGCCCAGATGATGTACCCCTAGGCGGCCACTCGGATGATGTATCCCCAAGTGGTTAGGTTATGTGGTTGATGCTCAAACGTCCAGAGCCGGACTCTATTTTTCTGAGCGGTTGGTTAGTCTCGGACGTTCAGAGTTGGGCTCTGTTTTCCTGAGACTGGTTATTTGGGCTATGACCCACGAGTCTAGAGCCGGGCTCTATTTTTCTAGGTCGGTTCACACTCGGACGTCTAGAGCTAGACTCTGTTTTCCGAGTGGTTTGGCCTACCGGTAATGCAGATATGATATGATGATTTGACATGCACGCATCAAGGGTGGGTTGATTATATGTGATTGTGGTTATGGTATTTTGTATGGTTTTATGTTGACTTTCTTTTTTATATTACTAGTTTCCTAATATCTGCATGTATTTCGAGATTTCTCGTTTATTATCTGTTTTATCAAGATATGATGATTTTTCATATGGTTTTACAAAACGGAGGGTAAATTACGTATGTTTTTCTAAATCATGTTTTTTAAAGGTTATTTTTGTTACTCTCACGTTTTTGTTGTTTTGATAACCCTCTAGGGTCATTGCACGGAACTCGAGGCCATTCCAAAGGCAGAGGCATGAGTTGAGGAAGATCGATTATCCCTTGTCTAATAAGTGTCGAGGATAATTTAGTAATTTTTGAGTTTTTTATCAGGCGGGAGCAGGATCGAGTGAGGTTACCAAGGTAAATTAGGTATGGACCCTGTCACTCTAAGCCCAATAAATATATGCATCAACTGGATCTTGATGTAATATTTTGAACCCAAAGAAATATTTATGACACAAGACAATACGGAGTCCTACTCCAATTATGATTTATTGGAACTATAAAAAAAAACTTACATCCTTGATGTGGAGGCATTTGTGGAACTATACATCATCGAAAAATTATAAAGTTGTCACGTGGCCCATAAATCATATAATGTCCAAATTGTCGCTTGTAATGATATTAATGGCTCACAAATACCCACAAATTAAATAATATATTTATCAGTTAAATATATTATTTGATAAGATTAGAACTTCAATAATATTAATATTCTTCTCGAGAATTAATTTTCATTATTCTTAATAATGAAAATTTGTAACTAATATTAAATTATTATAATTATCATTGTTTTCTTTAATAATGAACAATTATTATTATTATTAAATTATTAAGTAAGATCTTTTATTAAAAAGATATTATTTATTAATTATAATATTTATCGACCAATCAAAATGCTCTATGACTCTCGAGGCTTCCCTATAAGTAGTGGAGCTCATTTCACTTTTAAGGTAATTCGTTCTTCGCTTTTGAAGTATTTATGATTCCTCTTTCAAAGCTTACTTATGCATCGATGCGTTTTTGGTTGAACAACTCTTGGGCTTCAACTTTAACTTTGATTGTCTCTTATTTATTGTTTGTAGGGATTGTGAAGATTCTTCCATGCGAGTATGATTTCTTCTTCAACGGGAAGAAAGCACATGAAAAGAAAGAAGGGCATATAATGGATAAGAAGAAGGTTGAAGTGGTATATAAAATTGTAAGTCTGTAGATTATTATATTTATTCGATTCTCATTTGACGGTTGGCAATTTTTTTTTTAAAGATAAGTTGATGAAAGAAAGAGAAGAAGGTCTTATTACCCCATGTAGAAGCAATGATGTATTGGCAATGGCATTGGGGAGTGATGAATATCTAGGTAAGATGAGGGGTGTAGGAGCTTCTTTGAAGCCAAACACATACTTCAACATGCCAAGAAAGTAGAAGAAGCATGTGTCCAGATACTTGTTGAGAGAACATGATATTTTTCTTGAGAAGACAAATAGAATGCTAGATGAGTAGCAGAAAGTATATGAAATAAACCCAAAGAGAATGCTAGATGAGTAGCAGAATTTTTTTTGAAGAAAATATGTCAACGTGCTATGCAACAACAAATAGCAACTCTATTAGCCAAGATTGAGCAACATGGCAAAACCTTATCACTAATACACCTAATTTGAGATATACATCTTCTATACGTTCTGAGAATGCATCAACAAGTACACTAGAAGTACTTGACTATGAGGAGAGTTTGGAAAAGAAATCAAATGAGAAAATTTTGGAAGAGAAATCAACCGAGGTGGATAATATGAAAGTAACATTGAAATGATATTGAACTGATTGATGTGTATTATGCATATAGAGTCTACATGTCTTCTTTCTTATATGTATGTTAGGGTAAGGATTGCTTATTAGCTTAAGCTTGAGGGCTCTAAAGCTAATGTAGTTGCGAGTGGAATGGTAGTTGACATTAACATGCCAAACCAAAAGGTTCATAAGGAGAAGGAAATGTTCAAGTAGCTACCAATGTTTGCATAAACCTAAAGGTTGTATACCAATCCCGGTGAAGGGAGTGCTGCATATTGTTCAAGATGTCGTTGGGTCTCATGTTACTTGGTCATTGAACTTAATTATCATTCAAAATGATAATAAGGTAAATGACTTAGAATTTTTTTCATGTTTTTGTCTTATAGATTTCTCTTGCTATGAAACTCTTTGCATCTCTATTTGAAATCCTTGTAAAAGAAGCTGGAAACTAAGCCAAAGAGTAAAGTGGTAAAGTTGCTATTCACCTCAAAGGAAACAAAACTATCCCCATTTTGTAAGGCTTTGCTTAGAAAGATAAAGAAGGGAGGACCTGAAGAAAATATTGTTGCACATATTCCTACTGAAATATTTGGTTGTGAAATGATTGCATATATACTATTAGAAGAAATTGCTGCTCTATTGGAATTCATTGAAATTAGTCAAGAAGTAATAGTGATTTACATTAGGTAATATCAGTGTTTGAAATATCGCCGGAATCGCCGATATATCGCTCGATATATCGGGATTTCCGGCCACCGATAGCTAACAGATGGGTGAAGCTCTATCTTCCCCCAATATCGGCGAAATCGTCCAATGTCGAAACATATCGACGATTTCGGTCGATATTGTTCAAAGTTCCCGACATTTGGACCCCAACCCATCGATTGATTCGATTCGAACCCATGGACTGAACAGAAGGATTCACAAAGAACCAACCAAATTTCAATTCAATTTCAATCAATCAATTCAAAAATTCAAAAAGGAAATCGACCAATTGGCACGGACTAACAGAATTGGGGAAAAAACAAAAAAAATTCTTCACGGACTCACCAGCAACCTTTGCAAATTGAAAGTATAAATGGGGAGGGGGACAACCGAAGAAAACCTCGAACCCAGCGGTCCCAGCCCACCCATGATCTGTCGACGCAGTCTGAATCTTCGGTTCTTCGCTCGCCGGCCGAAATCGTTCGTCCAACCTCTGCTCGAACCACCACTCGCCGCGTCCGTCGCTCGCGCCGTCTCGTCCCCACCAGCACTATCAGCAAAATTTCCATCAATTTCGTTAAATTGATTGCTCGACATAAAAAGGGGGCGGCGGCGAGTGACCATGAGGAGACGAAACAAGGCGTGCGCCTTCTAGACTTTTGGTTCTAGGCAGTTCTTCGCGAGGAAGAAGGAAACCTGAAAATTCTTTTATGGTTTTCCACCTAGACAACGTCGTTTTAATTTCCTTTTAATTATTATTATTTTTTTTCAATTTTTATTTGTGTGTCTATATATGGCAATTAGAATTAAGAACAGAGTCAATTAACCACGTGTATCTTTTTGTTCTGATATGAGTGGGATAAGTAGGACACTGTTTCTTATTTATTGAAACCTTTTATACTTCAATTTTAGGTTTAAATTAATATGGATTCTTTTATCTAAAATTAAATAAATAATGTGAACTCTTAAACAAACAATGTGAATTAGGTATATACATTACTTGTTTTATTTAAAATTCAACGAATAAATTAACATTGGTGTTAAATTATCAATAAGATTCTATTTTAATTTCTCTTTATGTTAAAAATTATCAATAAGATTCTATTTTAATTTCTCTTTATGTTAAAAATTATCAATCCTTTCCAATTTTAAATATATCAATCCTTTCCAATTTTTGAACAAAGATTGACTCAATTTTTTCATTTTTTTTTTCCAATTTTAAATATATTTACTCATTTTATAATTTTCTTCCATTCAAAATTTTTTATGCTTATTGCTATGTTTTTAATTATATCAACATTCAATTATAGTAATTCACTTCAATTTATGTTTATATTTAAATTTTTATATTACTAGTCATCGGCACAACCCTATTGTATCATATTATTCATCATATATTTATTGTATTAAAGTCATTTTATAGTTTTTATGAGTCCTATATAACCATTATTGGGTACTTAAGTGTTTGTCAAAATTTTATTCCAAATTTCCGTCATTTGGACCCAATTTCCGTCATTTTTGTTAACCGTAAATGATATCGATATCGATATCGATATTTGGGGCAAGATATCCGTAAATTCGGCGAGCGATATATCCGTCGATATCGATATTTTCATCCTTGGGTAATATTAAATAATTTGGTATTTAAAACCATGTTACTCATGCATTTTTTAACTTATTATTGATGCTTGCAACTATCTATATGAGAAGTTTTTGCAGAATGGAAGAAATGAAATGATTGGGTTTGTAGACCTTAGTCTCGTGTATAAATTTTTTGACCAACCAGAATAAAGAGCCAAACACATTGCCACAACATTGAAACTAATAAATGCTGACATTATTCTGTTGATCCCATACGACCCTAAGTAAGTCATGTAGGTTTTGTGATTACTCAAATATTCAATTGATTTGCCATAAAATTGCTTAATCCTAATATTTAACTAGGTAGCAACCATTGGATCCCAACCATTATTTCCGACAATACAGATAATGTGTATATCATGGATCCACTTTATAATCGGTTCAACGATGAAGTGTGGAGAAGTAATGTTGTAAACTCGTAAGTTGGGCTATCTTACTAATTTCGAATCTGATTCTATATATATTGTTTTGAAATTAGCTGTGTTTGAGGTCATTTGAAATCATTTTTCTATGTTGAAGTGGGATCAAATAGTACAAGGCCGAAACAGGTAGAGTATCTCGCAAAGAAGTGACCTGGACTGTACTTGCCACTTGGGGTATGATTTTATGCTCTTTTTATCATATTACCTCTTATTTTCTGCTATTTTATTAAGTCTAAATCAGATTTAAGGTTCCATTTGCAGTATTTTGATTCTAAATGAGTTATATATGTGACTGCGGTTTGGAAATATTTAATCCTAATTGCTTCTCTTCCACTGTCTTTATAATCAGAGGTCAATGGTAGTTAACGTTGATTAGTTTTTTGTATACATAGCTTGTCGTATGATTTTCTGTTCTTTTTATCATATTACGTATGAGTTTGTAAGTTTAGATAGAATTAGCTCATATATTTAATTTCTACATACATAGGGTGGTCCATAACACTCAAATTATAAAACATGTGTTTTTGCATAATAAAATACATGCAAGAGATTTGTGGAGATTCGGATCTTTCATACGTCACTAAAGTACTTATTTAGCCTTTTGAACTTTTTTTTTTATTTATTAGTTATTCTTTGTAAATTGGTGTTTCATAGAATGAAAACTTGAGATCTTTGCCGACTTTAATTATGACCATATATTTTATGTCAATATCTGAGTATATGTGTTTTTATTTCTTGCATAGAATTCAAAATCTGCAAATAAGTTGAATGTTCATTACACCTATAAGGACCTTGACGAGGTGCAAGAGAAATCGACAGATCATCTAATATCAAAGTGAGTTTAATGGTGGTGAAAGTACTACTATGTTGGCATTGATTCTTGATAGGTCGTTAATTAAATATTATTTTATATTATTTTATACCCTTTATATTTGACTTTTAATATTAAAATAATAAATCATTAGATAAAATAATTTATTTTGTGATATTTTTGTAGAAATAAATAAAGTTTGGAATTTGGAGCATTTTTTGTGAAAGAATCGTCCCGATCGGAATTATAACGAAGAAATTATGGACGAAATATGAGAAGCCACCGAAAATCGCAAGGAAATTCGGTGGGAAGCTGCTGAAATCTAGAAACTCAAGCCAAAAATCAGCATCTTTCCCCAAAATCAGCATCTTTTCCTCAAAATCCACCCAATCTCATCATTTCCATCACTTCTTCATGTATTATTTTATTGTTATTTTTATATTTTAATTTTGTACTTTTATTTAAACAATTGTGGTACTCCCTCTATAAATAGGGAGGTCATTTCATGTATTAGGGGTTCCCATTAGTCCCCGGCTCTCCCATTTTGTTTCTCCTTTTAGTTTAGGTTCTTATATTTTCTCTCTAGTTCTTCTCTTCTTTTAGTTCATCTTCTTTATTTTGTTCTTTATGTTTGGGGATCATTTTAACTTCTTGTAGATTTTCTCACTAATTAGTTTTCTTTTAATTCTTATTCTTAATTTATGTTACTTGTATTTTTCTTAATTTCATTTCTTCTTTACTTTGTTCTTTGTGATATTTCTTTGAGACCTCTTAAACACATTTTATATTTTCCTTAAGAAATACCTAGGCCAAGTAATTCTAAGGCAGTTCAAGAGTTTTAAGACCGAATTCCTCGTATTTCTTCTTCCATCTTCACAAGTTTCCTTCCGCTGTTTGGTGATTCTTGTGAAAATCCATACTTTTCTACTTAAATTCTTGTTATTGTTATTGGTTTTACTTATAATTCAATATATGTGTTGGTATTTTCTTTCTAACATTTGTAAGTAAGAATGCAATCTCCATGTGTTTTACTTTTTGAATTTCTTTTACTTCATATGTTTTAGTGCTTAAATTTCAATTCGAAATTAAATGTTGATCCGTTGTTCGGGGCATTTAGAATAGAGTTGAAGAGATTTAATGTTTGATCGTTGTTCGGCGAATTAAATCATTAACTTAAGGTGAATCATATTATAAGTAATAATCCGTTGTTCGGTGCATTTATAATATGAAAAATGTATGCATATATTTGAGATGATTAAGGTAAGATTTCGTGATTGGTTCAATATAAGCATGATGTTAGAGTGTTGGTAAAAATATATGTTTGAAAAAAGTTCATTAGCACAAAGGTTAAAGTAGAAGTAAAATTAAGTATTTAATTATTTTTACTTGTTTTCTTTATTTTATATTTACAACTCTTTTCAAAACTCCAATTTTTAATTCTTTATTCTTTATTCTTTTGTTCTTTTAATTCTTTATTCTTTTATTCTTTTATACTTTTATTTTTTATTCTTTATTCTTTAATTCTTTATTCTTTTATCCCTTTATTCTTTAATTAATTAATTCTTATTATTTTATTCTTTAATTCATTAATTTATTCATTATTCTTCTATTCATTATTCCTTCTCACTAACACATTATTAATGTTCCCTAATTTCCCCGATTAAGAACGATCCTTATTTACCAATACTACATCTACACAAAAAGGGTTTAAATTGTATAACACTCAAATTACGTGTTTAATTTAATGCGTAGTTTGGGCGTTGTCAATTCTCATATGGTGTTTTTGTTTCTTAGTGGCTATTTTTTAGACTTTAACACTTGCCATTTTAATTAGGATATATATGTGGTTTCGACATTGAGCTGGGAAAAGCATAATACTAGTAACTCATCATATCATCTTTGTGAACTTGATTAATTCATTAAATATGAATAGTTTTTTTCTTTGAATTGGAGTAGAATTGTAATATGAATTAATTGCATGTTTGTAGAGGAAACATTTGCTCCCCAACACAATCTTACCACCGTGCTTAACTGTTGGCAGTTTTATTATATTCTAGGATACGACTCATCCAAGTCAAATGCGCCTCTTAATTACATTCTCTTATTATCGAGAAATTTTTTTTGATTCTGCTTGCAAACGAAATTAAAATGAGATTAAAGTGTTTATTTGATTTGATTTCAGCTGCACCTAAGTCGAACCGTAGATTGCCTACGTATCTGTTGTCGAAATCAAGCCACTCGTAATTCTAGAATTTTTAATGAGTGAATGACTCATTAAAAATAAGAATTGTAATTGGAAATGTGTTTGGGAGAATTTAGTTAGAAATAACCAGTGATTCAAAAATAGGTGGGTATACTAGATTGCATGTGTATCCCTTCATGTGAATCAAACCGTCGTAGTTCAAAAAGATTTTTAATGAGTCAATGACCCATTAAAATACGTGTTTAACAATTTTGAAAATAGAATTGACTTCAAAGAAGTAGAAATTTATTTAAGGGGGCGGTTGCATCTAGATTGCCTATGTACCCTTAACGCGATCAAATAGGCGTAATTCTGAAAGATTTTTTTGAGTTTGGGCTTTGATAATGGAATTTTCGGGCCTGAGAATGGATTCTGATCTTTATGATGACTTGGGCTTAACTAATATGTATTTTGATGCCTCATTAATTCTTTTTTTTTAGCCCAAATTGTATTGAACGCCTAATGTTAGCCTTCAGTGTATCGTAAACCCTAAACCCTAAATCCAAACGCCTGTTATTTTTTTATGTGGCCTTTAAATTTTCTATTTTATTTTTTTTCTTTTGCAAATGTCTATTATCAGATAAATGCCACCAAATATCGATTTGAATTTTTTTATTTGACTCGATCACCACCTTTTTCATTTCAACAATGTTATTCATTAATTGTTATGATATAACATCCCTTTAGGAAATGGCAAGACCGTTATTGACATCGGTTTGATTATTTATCACTTTAGACAACGGTAATTTAATATTATTGCCCATATCATTCTTTAAAAGAGCTTTTAGGATGTGCATTACATGCCTTAAATATTATTATTTACGGCGCATAATATGTGTCATGAAAAAAATAAATTTTTTATAGCATGGTTTTTTAACTAAAAGCCCAATTTTGATGTAGAGATCCCTTGGATTTCCGAAGTCGGGTACAACACGTCGGGTTCTCGATGGTGTTGTAAAAAAAAAAGTCTTGATACCCGAGATGATTACTGTTGAAGCAGAAATCGAACTCGCCGCGAAAAGTTCTCACAATTCCTGCAAACAGCAAACAATTAGCTATCGTTGTCTCGATCGATTTACCCGGGGGGTTGTTCGACCAAGAACACTCCGATGCCTAAGTTAGCTTTGAGAGAGGAAAAAGATATACTTCGAAGCGAAGAATCAACTTAACTTGGAAATGAAATGTGCCTTGCTATTTATAGGGGTGAATGAAATGTTCGATTTCCATAGTTTCGATGTGGGACAAATGCTCATCAATTTACCTCTTATATAGGGGTGAGTGAGATGTTCAATTTCCATAGTTTCGATGTGGGACAAATGCTCATCAATTTACCTCTTATATAGGGGTGAGTGAGATGTTCAATTTCCATAGTTTCGATGTGGGACAAATGCTCATCAATTTGCATGCTAACACGTGTTATACAAATCGAGGGTGGAGAGGCTTCCACATGTCATTCTGGTTTGGGCCATGTCCGGTGCTTGTGCTTACAAGTATTATTGCCAAGGGCAATTTGGTCATTTTGAGAATTATGGGCCACGTGGCAGCTCCACATTTTTCCGGTGATTTTGGGTTCCACAAATGCCCCCACATCGATTCGGTATTCAGGGAATCCGGAGGGATGTACATTGTTTGGAGTCTTATATTACCGGGTTACCAGTTACCGTTGGGTTCAAGAATCGATTCAGTGTTTATTTGACGATTTTGCCCCTGGTTATAAAGGTAAAAAGTCCATTTTTAGTTTTAGAATGACTATTCTGGGTTTAGTGGTGTGAATCGGACATAATGTGCAAAATGACCATTTTACCCCCAAGCATGGGCAAAATGTTGTCTTTTGAACCGGGGGGTCCAAAGGACGAGGGCCAGAGACCGTTACGTAGGTCGAGTTGATACGAATCCATAGACAGGTGGCATGCCGAAATCGGAGATCGGATGCGAAGATTATGTGTCTACGAAGGCGAGGGGCATTTTCGTAATTTTGGAAGCGAAGGGCAAAACGGTCTTTTTGAGACAAGCGAACGGTGGACGCTGACTCATGCTACCTACCAATGATTCTTGCTGCTTTGTCTAGACAACATGGAGGAAATCAAGGATTTTAGGGACCCTAAACCCTTAATTAGGGAAAACTCAATCATTTTGTCCAAACCTTGATTTTGTTAAATAGCAGAGCAATTCGATTGTGAGAATGAGAGATTAGAGAGTCTGAATTGGAGCAAAAAAAACACAAAGGACAGAGGGTCGCTGGTTTTGCAGATTTTCGAAATTTTGGAAATTTGTGGTAAAAATTCGAATTCGAATTCGTGAGTCTTGAGGATCAAAATTGAGACTGGATTAAGTCTCCTGGGACTAATTCGAACCGATCCAAATCAAAAACGGGGAGGATTGAGGCCGTATCGAGCAAGAACAGAAGCTTCAAAATCCTCGAAAAATCGAGCTTGAGTTCTACTAGCTGGAGGTAAGGATTTATCAAATTGATCTTGTAAAATCGTTCCTTATACTCTCACGATGTCACGTCGTGGACGGAGTTTGGCCGAACAGTCGACGGGGACTTGGTGGTGACTGAGTGCACTTGCGGACGTGACTAGTGAGCATCGGTAGACAGGATCACACCTACTGTGACTCTTGCTAGTACCACATACATGCTCGCCATGCGTCAAGATGCCGAGAGACCTAGCAAATTTGTCCTGTGGGAGCGTGGCGGTTTTCGTGGCCTAAGTCCATTCCGAGGGAAAGATATGGATTTTGAGAAGCTTGAAGACCTCATGGAGTGGAAGGCTTGCAATCAAAATTCCTTTCCAAACGACGTTCTCGTGGAGCTTGGCGACAGATGTTCTTCCAGAGTTCCGGGACATGAGCCGGCTGCTTTCTCCATGAATGGCGCGAGGCTTTCAGACATCCCGATCAAGGAGTGGTTGTGCGTTCCACTGTGCTTGAAGGAGACCGTTGTTCAGAAGAAGGACAATAAACAAGGACTTACTGGTTCTTGGGAGAAAAAACCATGCCGAGCAACTTCTTTCCTAACCCATAAGCATACCGAGCAACTTCTTTCCTAACCTTTCCGTTCTGGCCCTACGAATGTGCCATCTTGATGCGAAGGGCAGGCAGAAATGGAAAGTTATGTTGTTGATGTGAGATTGCGATAACTAAGATAACTTGAGGTCTCAATTTCACATCGGAAGCCAAAATGGGCGAGTTGGAGATGAGCCGTGCAGAGAGGATGCTGATAGAAAATGAGCGAGATACCACTCGAGATGAGCTCTCCCTGCTGCACAGAAATTTGCAGGACTCAGAAGGCTTTGATGCTTCGATGGCGAAGGCTTGAATGCTTCGCAGGGCGAAGGCTTGGATGCTTCGATAACGAAGGCTTAGGTGCTTCGCATGGCGAAGGCTTAGATGCTTCGCAGGGCGAAGGCTTGAATGCTTCGATGACGAAGGCTTGGATGCTTCGCATGGCGAAGGCTTAGATGCTTCGCAAGGCGAAAACTCAGATGCTTCGATGACGAAGGCTTGAATGCTTCGATGACGAAGGCTTGGATGCTTCGCATGGCGAAGGCTTAGATGCTTCGCAAGGCGAAAACTCAGATGCTTCGATGACGAAGGCTTGGATGCTTCGATCATGAAGGCTTTTTACACTAGAGAGAATAAGCTTTGAAAATTGTACATGGTGAACAAATCAATTTGTTAATCTCATTTCATTGATACTTGAATTCAGAAGGCAACTTGAAAAGCAAAATTGAAAAGCTCCATAGAGTTTTATGTCTTTCTAATGTTGACTTGCGTCTAGTTGATGCGGATCACCTTTGACGCTGGCTCGTTTGACTCTTTGTTCTCCATGTGATTTACAGTCTTGTTTTTGATGTAGTCTGTACAATGCCCCTCCCTCAGGAGATTTCGGAGATATCTTTCGAAAGATATACATGTGCTGATATTGTGCCCATAACATTCATGATAGGCGCACCATTTGGTTTTATCAGCATTCTCTTGATTGCCTTTGACTGGCTCTGGCTTCTTAAACCATGGCTTGTTCTTAATTTCATTGTGGATCTGATGGGCTGGTAAAGATAGCTGCAAGTTAGGCTTCCCCATAACTGGCGTTTGGGAGTGTTGCCCTGCCTTTCGCTTGTAGAGCTTTCCAGTTGCAGACTTTCCATGGGGTTCATCCTCATCGGAGGCCTTTTCGCTAGTCCCAGCATGGCCATGAGTATGAGCGGCGCGCTTCTCGTCCTCCCAACTTGCATGTCGCTCTGCTAGCGAAAGTATTTCGGAAAGACTTCGCGCATTGCTCATGACGATGTCCCCGTAAAGCTGGCTGTCTCGAGGGAGTCCTTGCTTGAATGCCATTGCCGCAACAAAGTCATTACAGCCGATAATGCGAGACTTCTCCTCACAAAATCTCCGTATGTATTGTCGCAGAGTGTCTTTTGCTCTCTTTCGGACAGAGAAAAGATGGTCGTCCTTCACCTCGATTGTCCGAAGTTGTGCGTATTCCTTCACAAATGTCAAAGCCAACTCTTCGAAGGACTCAATCGACCTCGGGGGGAGATGATTGAACCAAGTCATGGCTTGGCCTTGAAGGGAAGCTTGAAAAACTTTGCACATGAGTGCATCGTTAGACCTGTGGGGGATCATGACTCCTCGAAAATGATCTATGTGTTTTACTGGGTCGGAGGATCCTTTGAATGGAGTGAAATTTGGTGTTGCGAACCTCTGGGGGAATGGCTCCTCCTCAATATCCCTTATGAAGGGCGTAGAGAGCTGTATTTGGCGACGTAGATCGTCTTCTAGATCGCCACCCTGTTGAGCACGAAGGTGCATGTCCAGCATTTTTTGAACATCATTAGCCCGCAATGCTCCTTGCTGAGCCGATGAGTCCTCTTTTGCTAATTGTTGAGAAACTCTTTGAGCTTCTTCCCTTTTACTGTCGTGGGCAGATCGTTTTGGGTTTTTGTTTTGAGCTCGAAGTTGCCCCCTGCCCCCACGTGAGTGCTGTGAATGCTCTGCCCATGAAGTTGCCCCAGTCCTACCTCCTAGCCGTTCACGTACTAACGGCTTTAGGCATTGTGGGATTTTTGCTTGATGAGCGTGACTTTCTTCTCCAGAGTTTCCCAGCGAAGTATCTTGTGACATTGTTTGGCAGCGGGCCTGCTCTTTCCTAGGTCGTCCCTGGGCATTCTCTTGTCGGCCACGTGACGTGGATCGTCCGTCCCGCTCCTGGATTGGTCTCCCTGCTAGGAGTTGCTGCAAGAGCTCTGACTGAAGTTGAATTTGTTTGCTTAACCCTTCAACTTGCTGCGCCAAATTGTCTTGGGGAGGTTGGTGACGACTTCTCCCTGAGATGTCATGACATCCGTCCAGAAAGTCCTTTAGGACCATGTTTGTTATGGGTCGATCATGTCGTGATGCATTTCCCATCAACCTCTCATTCGCTTGTTGTAAAGTCGAAGTTCCTTCCCCTAGCGCGGGTACTTGGTTAGCTGGAGAGGGGAATGCTCCAAAACTGAAGGTTGGCCTCCCTTCGAGTGTCTCAAGGGGCGCTTCCATAGACACGCGCCTGAGTTGAGCTGGGCGCTTCTCCGGAGTTTCTATGTGAGCTTCATTCCTCGTCTGAGCTGTTGAGGCACAAATACCTTCTCCGGCTGACTGAGCGGATCGACGAGCCTTAGCCATGCCGATTCGAAGAATTTTGAATTTGGAAAGCTGTTGATGGGTAATTTGAACAACGTTCAGAATCTTCGAACAACGTCGATGAACGACGAACGAAGAGAGATGAACGATGAACAATGTTCAAAATCTTCGAACAATGTCGATGAACGACGAACGAAGAAAGATGAACGATGAACGAATTCTTGATGAGTGATGAACAACGTTCAAAATCTTCGAACAATGTCGATAAACGACGAACGAAGAAAGATGAACGATGAACAAATTCCTGATGAGTGATGAACAACGTTCAAAATCTTCGAACAATGTCGATAAACGACGAACGAAGAAAGATGAACGATGAACAAATTCCTGATGAGTGATGAACAACGTTCAAAATCTTCGAACAATGTCGATGAACGACGAACGAAGAAAGATGAACGAAGAACAAATGAGAGAGCTTCTTCTGAGTATAACTCAATAGCTCTCAATGAAAGCACCAATTGTTGAAGTAGAAATCGAACCCGCCGCGAAAAGTTCTCACAATTCCTACAAACAGCAAACAATTAGCTATCGTTGTCTCGATCGATTTACCCGGCGGGTTGTTCGACCAAGAACACTCTGATGCCTAAGTTAGCTTTGAGAGAGGAAAATGATATACTTCGAAGCGAAGAATCAACTTAACTTGGAAATGAAATGTGCCTTGCTATTTATAGGGGTGAATGAAATGTTCGATTTCCATAGTTTCGATGTGGGACAAATGCTCATCAATTTACCTTTTATATAGGGGTGAGTGAGATGTTCAATTTCCATAGTTTCGATGTGGGACAAATGCTCATCAATTTACCTCTTATATAGGGGTGAGTGAGATGTTCAATTTCCATAGTTTCGATGTGGGACAAATGCTCATCAATTTGCATGCTAACACGTGTTATACAAATCGAGGGTGGAGAGGCTTCCACATGTCATTCTGGTTTGGGCCATGTCTGGTGCTTGTGCTTACAAGTATTATTGCCAAGGGCAATTTGGTCATTTTGAGAATTATGGGCCACGTGGCAGCTCCACATTTTTCCAGTGATTTTGGGTTCCACAATTACCTAATCAAACTGTGAGCATAGTCGTTGATATCCGCACCTACCTTACCGCAGCCACACACATATATATATAAATGACGTGTGTGATTCTGGACTCTGTATATATGTCCATACAACTAGCACACTTACGTGCTTTGGTCCCCATTTCTAGTCTTTCTTATATTGAATCTTATTCAATTGATTTTAAGAATCACACAGCTTATTGGGTTTTTGTGAGAGAGAGAGAGAGAGAGAGATGCAGGTGCGGCGAGTCCTTCACATGAACAAAGGAAATGACGAGACTAGTTATGCTCAAAATTCCAATGTTCAGGTACATGTAATATTTACAATGGCTCTTCCGATCATTATGCATGATATATATAGTTTTTTTTTTGCCGAATTGTTGATATAATATATATATATAATGATATTGAAAAATTATCGATTTCATTACTAAAATACAAAATAGATTGACATTTTATTATCACGCATTTAAATCATGTCATATGTGCCTAAATTAAATCGTTTTCGTTTGTTTTGGTTACATAATTTTATAGAGCAAAATATTATGTGTTGCAAAGCCAATCCTTCGTGAAGCCGTGCTACAAATCTTGTGCTCAAATCATTTACCGATAGAGACCATGGGGATAGCCGATTTGGGTTGCTCATCTGGACCAAACACTTTATCACCGATCTCTGACATCATGGATGTCATACACGCCAAACATAGCGGCGGTGGCGGCGGTGGCCGCCTCTACCCGACATCATCAACAATAAAAGAGTTTAGAGTGTATCTCAATGACCTTTTTAGCAACGACTTCAACTCTGTGTTTATGTCACTCCCTGAATTTCACAAAAAATTCAACCAAAAGAAAGGAGGTGCAAATTTTGCACCGCATCTCTTTATTTCTGCTGTGCCTGGTTCTTTTCACGGCAGATTGTTTCCCACCAGAAGTTTACATTTTGTGCATTCTTCTTGTAGCATCCACTGGCTATCTCAAGTGCCTCCTGGCCTACACGGCAGCCAAGGTGGCACATCCTTGAATAAAGGAAAGATCTACATATCTAAGAGCAGTCCACATTGCGTATTGGAAGCATATTCACTTCAATTTCGCAATGATTTTTCATCGTTTCTAAAGTCCCGTGCTGAAGAAATCGTTAATGGAGGACGAATGGTGTTGTCACTCTTTGGCCGGCCTTCCTCTGATCCCACAAGTGAAGAGAGTTGCTGCCAATGGGAGCTCTTAGCCCACGCCCTAAAAAGCATGGTTTCTGAAGTACGTACATAATAAATATTTATGAAAAAATTATTGTTATGGTCCATGAATATTACAATAATTATAGTGATAATTCTTTTATTATTAGTAGCGGACGCTCCTGAATTATAATTAAATATGCAGTAGTCGTCCCTTCGTCAAAATTATTAATTTTTTATATTAAAATAAAGGTAAGATGGTCTTTTCAAATATATTTTATACAATTCCCTTCATTAATCTTTTCAAAATTAACTTTTTATTTTTCTTCTTCACGTTTTTTTCTACTTCTTCTTCTTCTCATTCTTCTTTGCTTCTTCTCTTCTTAATTTGCTTCTTCTCTTTGTTCTTCTTCTCTTCTTTCTTCCCACACCAACATGAATATTTGGAATTTCTAATGCCACCAACTTATATAATAATTTATTAAAATTTAAAATAAAAAAAAATCTAGATAAAGTTTTTATGATGAATATATATGCATTTTTTGTCACTAGATTTTCTGATAAATAGCATTGCCAAAACATCTTTTTTTCGACAATATTCATCAAAAAATTCGTCACTAAAGGTTTTGTCATATTTAGTGACAAAAATGCATATACGTTCAAATTTTTTCCAAATTTTTTTAATTCTTTCTTTTAAATTTAATCAATTATTAAATTAAAACTCCAAAATATCCATGAGTAGAAGAGAAGGAGGTGAAGAACGAGAAGAACAAGAAGAGAAGAGGAAGGAGTAGTAGCTTTTTTTTTCCTTTTTTTCCTTTACATAGAAAAACAAAATTTTAAAATATATATATACTTGAAAAAATCATTTTACCATTTTTTTAACAACAAAAAAAATTAAAAATTTTGATGGATGGATAATTAGTGCACATTTGGGTATATATAATTCAGAAATGTCTGCTATTATTAATAAAATTTATGGACTATAACTAATATTAATGTAAAATTCATGAATTATAGTGATAATTTTCCCTATATATCTTTTATTGTGTGTAACTCAAATATATCCGTAGTAACAAATTTTCCACGTGGATATAGGGTCTTATTGAAGAGGAAAAGCTTGATTCGTTCGACATGCCCTACTATGCGCCGTGTGGGGAGGAATTGGAATCGGAGGTGAAGAAAGAAGCGTCATTCGTAGTACATCGAATAGATGCATTTGAAATTGATAGAGATCCTGGTGGTGGAGAGACATTTGATGACAAGGTGGCTTGTGGGCTGCGAGTAGCCAACAGCATAAGAGTTGTGGCTGAGTCGTTGTTAGAGTCTCATTTTGGAAATGACATATTGGACGATCTGTTTCGGCGGTACGCAGAGCTCGCTGGCAATTACTTATCATCAAAATCTAGAACCAACTACACCACTTTGGTCATTTCAGTCGTTAGAAAGAACTGAGTTAGCACCATATATATATATATATACTGCAAAATGCTTGCATTCATGTTCATTCAACTTCTCCTTTACAAGTGTGAAGTGTGATCGATCGATGAACGATATTGTTAATTTTCTAAATTAAGCATTATTTTTCTTTATTTTTTTCGAATAATTTAATCATGATTCTTCAGGAAAATGGCAATCTATCTAATTATTTTACGTTGCTAGCTTTCTTATATGTTTAAACAAAAATCAACCACTAGCTAGGGAGCACCATGATTGCTAAGGGGGCCAAAGGCTTCTTTCTTTAATTTCAATGGATGGAAAGCATTGAAATTGATGCCAATACGTTTCTTAACACCAATAATTACACACGATAGAGCACAAATTGGAGGGTCATAACAACCCAGTTGTCTCTCGTTTAAATCCGGATTTGATCCAGAAAAAACAAACTCTTGATATATGAAACGCGCATATATACTATGTTTAGAAATAAGACAATATGGAACCCAAAATTACCGGAAGAATGTGGAGCTGTCACGTAGCCCATAATTCTCGGAATGACCAAATTGCCCCTGGCAATAATACTTGAAGCCTAAGCACCGGACATGGCTCAAGCCCACAACGCTTACATAGCCTCAACATTGGGCCCAAACTAGAATGACATGTGGAAGCCTCTTCACCCTCGATTTGTATAACACATGTTAGCATGCAAATTGAGGAGTATTTGTCTCACATCGAAACTATGGAAATTGAACATCTCACTCACCTCTATATAAGAGGTACACATTTCCCAATAAAAATAAGTCGATTCTTCGCTTCGAAGTATATTCTTTTCCTCTCTCAAAGCTATCTTTGACATTAGAGTGTTCTTGGTCGAACAACCTCCCGGGTAATCGATTGAAGTAACGATAGCTAATTGTTTGTTGTTTGCAGGAATTGTGAGGACTTTTCGCGGCAGGTTCGATTTCTGTTTCAACAGACAATATGATTAACATTTGTCAAGCATTAAGGGTATGTATGAAGCACGCATACTATGTATGAATTAGAGAACATACTTGTAGTTTTTATAAACACTATGTTGTATTATTTATGGGCATTAAGACTTTAAGAGTATGAATTAGTGGATATTTAATGGTTTATGAAAACATTTTCTTTTGAGTGATCAAGTTGTGGTATTTATGGGCAAGTGGATATTGTTTAATTTGAATGGTTTATGTATTTTGGAGTGACAATTAAATTTTAATTGTAGTGTTATACGTGTATACGAGATTTTTGTGTAATATTAATTAAAAATTACACTAGAGGATACAATAATATAATTTTGTTTATGTGTTTACCAAACATGTGCATCCATTGTCTGAAGAAAAGCATAAAACATCAGTGTCCTTTGGTCTATGATAATTTGATACAAAAGATTTTATTTGTGTCTTTTGTTCAAAAGACTTGCGAGTGCTAGACACGGGCAAATAATAGTAATTATATCGTTTCTATTATTATAGGACACCAATAATTATACCAATAGAGTCAAAAGACACATATAATTATTGGGAGCCGGACTAAACCCACCTTTCTTGTGATGTTATTTCGAAGACAATATCATTAACACCTGTCGGCCAAAATACCAAACCAAATTCCTCCACCATGGGCCTCTTCAAAAGTTCTGCGTTAGGTGCTCCACCTCAATTATCTATAAAACAGCATCAATTAGAACAAAAAATTGTAGGCACTACCAAATGTCAACCATTCTGTCTCAAGAATCTTATTGTTTTGGTTGTAACCCATGGGCAATAGTAACACTGTTATTAGGAACCTTGTCATGTCTCATTTATCAAAAGATGAAGTCACTGAAGCCCTCCGATCAAGAGCCAACGGCTGATATTCCTCCCGGCAGCCGAGGATTACCATTGTTCGGAGAAACCCTACAATTCATGGCTGCCATCAACAGCGGCAAAGGGTTCTATGAGTTTGTCCGGCTTCGCCGTCTCCGGTAAGTACAACCCTAGCTACGTACCCTTAATTTGGTCTTCACTCTTCAATGTCAACTATATATAAACAAACAAAAAAATTGGTGTGAATATAGGCATGGCAATTGCTTTGTGACGAATTTATTCGGCGAGACGAATGTGTTCGTTTCGAGCACAGAATCAGCCAAGTCAGTGTTGAACAATGAGTCGGGACTATTCAGCAAGAGATACATAAGGTCTATTGGTGAGCTGGTGGGGAATCAAAGCCTCCTTTGTGCTTCTCATCAACACCACAAGCTAATTCGTAGCCAACTTAGCTCTTTGTTTTCTTCAAGTTCTCTATCAGTTTTCATCAAACAGTTTGATGAACTCCTTGTTGATGCTCTGAGAGGCTGGGAACATAGAGGCACCGTTGTTATACAAGATGAAGCACTAAAGGTACGTAACATCAAAAGCATATGCAACTTCTTATTTTTTTATCAAATCTCACGTCTTTGAACAGACCTATAAATTGCGAAAAATGATCTTTGAATTTCAAATTCTAACTAGAAGTAAAGAGAATCATAATATATGTAGTTAGTGTCTAAAGATCGAAGCATATTTAGCCCATCTAACGGTCACTGTAACTTGTGTTCTATTGGCCTTGTCGCGTCCATGCCAATCCACCAAACGAGGGACATTTGCAATTTGTTTTTTAAGAAAGTTGGTGTTCTTTACAAAATAAATCATAAATAAGGGGATAAGCTCAGCCCTTATAAGTCGATCTTGAAAGCCGATCAAATTTTTTCATTATCCAAAACGGCGGCCGCCTAGCTTGTCTAAGCCACACTTAGGTATTCAAATGTGAGTAACTATCCTGCAGATTGGTTAGGTGTCTAAATGAATTTACTTGTAAATCCTTTTAGTTCATAAAAACCCAATTTAGAGTTCTTATATATATAATTATTAAATACTTAGTTAATTATATATCATTATTAATTAAAATAAAGATATAAAATAAAAAACATATATAGATTGGTGTATATTAAAATTAATAAAAAACTTACATTTTCAACATTTATAATTTCCAACTCAATTTATTTATGTAGATGATTAATTTTCATTCTAAAATTATTTGATAGTATTTATTATATTATTAATTTATTGAATTTTATTTTAAACCGCCTAAGCTCCCGTATAAACCCGCTTAAACGCTAGGCTCCTATCGACATCTCTAGGGGCGCCTAACGTGGTTTTAAACATTAATTTTTTTATGTAAATTTTTGTTCCTTTAATTCTAGCCAGCTCACACACTTTACGCTAATGATATGGTGTGTGTTTGATAACTACAAGTAGTATTGTAGTGGGTGATAACCAGCTAAAGTCCGATTCATGTATACGCACTTGTGGTTAAAGATTTATTTGAGACGCCACTCCATGTGGATTCTAAGTTAGACGATAGCGATAGCCCCACTAAATTAATCTGGTATCTCATCGGGATGAAATAAGATTATTCTACTAACGCAAATGTGCATAGAGATCGAAACCTCACGATGTTGTTTATTTGATGTTAAATAATTTCAATTTTTGAGCAGATAACTTGCAAAGCTATGTGCAAGATGTTGATAAGCGTGGAAGGAGGATATGAACTAGAGGTGCTGCAAAACGAGGTGGCTCATGTTTGTGAAGCAATGCTTGCTTTCTCTTTGAGGTTACCTGGAACTCGATTTTACAAAGGCCTTCAGGTAATTAAAATAATATATATATATATATATATGTAAGACCCGTGTCTTGCGAAGTACGGTGAACAATCTCACATCGCTCAGGGAGGGAAATGTGAAGTGTCTTATATGTGTGGGTACGTATCTATCTAGCATGATGGGTGACCTACTGAGAATTTGCACGTGAGTTCTCAAAAACAAAACCATGAAGGTTGGGCCCAGAGCGGATAATATCGTACTAGATGGGCCCAGTCATGACATATATATATATATTAATGCTCTAAGACCTCGTTTCATACGTTGTATTATATCTATCGGATATATTGACTATTTAGTCGGACGTTTGGTTCTCAACCGGATTAAAATGCCGATTATATTATACTAGATGGATTATATTATAATAGTTGATAAGAAATATTTATATCAAAAATATTAATTATGTACATTATTATTATTTTTTTATTGTTTTTTAAAATAACTATTTATATATTATTATTTCAAATAATTAATTTTTTATTTTTTATTATTACTATTATTAATATACTTTTCAAAATTGTTAGTTATCTGACTATTAAATATAGACAATTTGGAGAGTATTATTTTTAACGTGTCTGAACTGTATAAAAGCATTCAATCGTATTAGTCACCGTATTAACTTATACGATAACTAATTAATACGAATTATATCAATTACTAATTTCGTACTATAATATTATATACCATCCCTTATATGATGCACGTAGCCTAAAGAAGTCATTTTATACTACTATAACTGGGCTAATATTCTCTTCATCTTATGGGCTTGTAGGCTAGACAGACAATAATGGGCATACTTGGGAACGCAATGGATGAAAGGAGACGTGGGCTGCAAGTGAATAGTGAAGATTTTTTAGAACGACTTTTGACTGTAGATGATAGCGGTCATGGACTTACGGATGAAGAGATTAAAGATAATATTTTAACCATGATAATTGCAGGCAAGGATGAGAAGATTATTTTTCTGAAAATATCAATAGTTAAATTTATAGAAATTTCAATTTTAATATCGATATTATTTATAAAAAAAATTCAGAAATTTAGTTCAAAATTTGAAATTTTTGAATAAAATTTTAGAAAAAACTCAATAATATTTACATAAAACTAATATATATAATGCAAATTAAGAGAGATTTTTCTTTCATCCCTAATTTTATGTTAAGAACTTTAAATATAGGTATATTTACTAAAATATCGAGGATATTTTGTTTCCTTTATTTTAATATCGAGACTCCAAATATAGATATATCGATAAAAAATTTATGAATGTTGTGGATATTTTTATTCATGGTTACAGGTCAGGATACAACAGCCAGTGCAATGACTTGGATGGTCAAATTCTTGGATGAAAATCCAGATGTCCTTCACATTCTCATGGTACGTAATTAAGTCAAAGTTTTCGTATGTTGTTGAAAAAAAAAATTTATTTTCTCACTGTCCTTGATCGGTTGAATTTGAAACAGAAAGAACAACTTGATCACTTGGCGAAAAAAACTTGGTCAAAGTCGTTTCTAACACTGGAAAATATAAACGACATGCCGTATGCTTCTAAGGTACTTAAAACTCATCAACATTAATAATCACTAGGGTTTTGAGTTTTGAGTTTTGATTTTTGGTTTTTGATTTTTGAGTAATATCAATGAGTCTTGTACTCTTGTGTCTGTGAATTCTAAGGTGGTGAAAGAAACCCTGAGGTTGGCATCTATCGTGCCTTGGTTCCCAAGACTAGCTCTTGACGATTGTGAGATGGAAGGTTCGAATTCGAATATCGGTTCATCGGATATAACCTATGTATATGTATATAATGCGATTGCTTGATTGATTTTTGCATTTTAGGGTTTAAGATTAAGAAAGGGTGGAATGTGAACGTCGATGCAAAATCAGTGCACCTTGATCCAACGGTGTACCATGATCCATACAAGTTCAATCCGTCGAGATTTGATGTAAGCATAATTAATCCCAAATTTCATGAACCACGTAGATTTTTTAGTGTAATATGTTAACTAACAAAATTTTCCGAATTTTCATAATGTAATAACCGCAGAATGATGAGGCAAAAGTACCATACAGCTTCTTAGCTTTTGGGATGGGAGGGAGGACATGCTTGGGGACGAACATGGCCAAGGCCATGATGCTAGTCTTTCTCCATCGTCTCGTCACTACTTACAGGTCTCGTGATTTCATTTTCAATTTCAAGCACATTTAAGCTCATTGAATTTGAATTATACATGCACATGAATGATTGATGCATAATCAAATCGATTAACAAAATTCAGATGGAAGGTGATCGACTCAGATACAAGCATCCAAAAATGGGGTCTCTTCTCAAAATTAAAAAGTGGTTGTCCGGTGACACTGACGCGTATCGCCGATCTTCATACAAGTGTAATTGATCCCAAATGATCATATCAATCCATGTGTAGATATGTAACATATCACATCTTGAATATTGTCTGCTAGTCCCATGATCTGGGAAATGTTGTGTGAATTATTGTCACTGTGTCAATTTGTAGTTCAAGGTTCAATTATTAAATGGGAATCGTATTGGAAAACCTCTGGCAAACGACAAGAACGCCAAAATTGACCCCAGAAATTTGTACCCATGTAGAGTTATAGGTAGAATATCATATTTGTCTCATATAATTTTCATATTAGTTATGCAATTGATTGATGAGAGAGATTACCATTAAACGCAAATTATATGATAGATTTTTTTTTTTATTTGAATTTAAAAGTGAACCTCTTGGAGGCAAGAAACACATATATAACTCACAAAAGTGAGATAAAATTTAGAAAAAAATTAGCTCAACAACTCACCACCACGACGTTCTTTAAATTAAATCTTCATTAGCTTGAATGAAAAATTCTAATACATAACTTGTGAAACACACAAACGTAAAATAATATATTCTAACAACTAAACTATCTAAGAGTGGGTGATTTTACGTAACAGATTTAATTTATCTTGTGAATGAACCCCCAACTTAGTTATATCTAGATTATACCAAAATAATTTTGCTATAAAAGGGATTGATAATTAAGTAAAATGTACACCTTTAATTGGAACTTTTCCTTCTTTCTTTTTTTCCAATTTTACTCATTGCATCTTTAGGATTTCTTCTTGTCTTTTTTCTAAATTATATAATAATAATAAATAAAAAAACTAAGAAATTATAAAATAAAATAGAACTTGTTGATTAATTTTAAATCCATGGATAGTGACAATCCACTCTCCACTAGTAACAAACCAACTTTCTTCCCAATTCTTCCATTCCTTTTATTCCCTCTCATTTTGGCAGGAACTCACCAAATTAATCACTTTTGTTCAATAAAAATTGCACTAACTTTCTTTTAATTTGTATTTTGACATAGTTGTTTTAATACTAACAATTCATAAGAAATTATTTTTTAAAAGTTTCAATAAAAATAGTTAATCTATTAGTTTTATTTTCGGTAAATATCACGAGGTGTCACCTCATCCGAGCGATGAGCCTAATTAATTTCCGTTCTAATGCTGCTTGCTCCTGGTCATAAAGTGATCCTAGCAAATTTCAAACTCCTTCAAGTTACGCTACAAAAAATTCGCCCTCTGAAGATGAAAATTTGCCAATTACGTACGCTTTAGTTTATGTTTATTAGTTCTCATGTCAATTCAACATCTACTTCACTACCTGTGTCTGTATGTTCTTGTACTCTTCCTTTTATTTTTCTTCTATAATAAAATCAAGCTTATTTAAAAATCAGACACTGACAGAGGTGGCCATTAAACTAAAACAGTCATTCAACGAGCACAACATAATAAAAGTTAAAACAATCTATAATATTGATACTTAGAAAAGGATTAACGTAGATATTAATAAAATCTTGAACGCAATTGTTAATTAAGTGGATGTGGGGTCAGAACTTTGAACTAATTTTTGTGTTTAAGTATTGATCGATTTGTTGCAATTTCAGGTTGCAACTTGGAAGATATTTCTTCTCTTTAGGACGCATTTGTAATGTTTATGATGTTGACTTTATCCAATCGAATGCGTCTCCCTCTCCATTTGTTTATAGAATATAAATACAGCACTCTTTAATTGCAAGTTGTCATCCATTTAAATCCAATCTAGATGTTGTGGAGTTTTGTGTACATGGCATTATTATGTTTTTAATTAACTATTTTGTGTGTTTATACCATTTTTATCAATCACCACAAGGAAGATTCATGTCACGTTACACATAAACGACTCAGCATATATATTGCAAGCCAATCAATGCGTCTCTAGTCGGTCTACCGACGGCATTACCATGTTCACCCCCAAAAAATCTCCACGGTCGGCACACCTTGGTCAGACCTCGGTCCATACATGAACAACACTCTCCGAACACACCACCACCCATTTGGCATCCAAAGTTCTTAGGACACATGTTACCATCTCAAAATGATAACTTAGGTCTTATTTCGCTAGGGTGTCAACCACTACATTTACTACATTATAAATACACGGCACATTAATGATTCATGAAATTATGTTTTAATTAGAAGTTTTGTCAAATAAGTTGAATGATTCAAATTATATATTATATAAGGAAAACTCATTGTTCGAAACAGTGGCCGCTTAGTCCCCCCTAGGCGCTGCCTAGGCACTCGAAAGTGAAGAATCGTCCCGCATATTGACTAAGTCTTTAAATGGATTCGCTTGTAAATCTTTTTAATTTGTAAACCCAACCTAGAGTCCTTATATATATAGTTATAGTTATAGAAATTATTTCATTTATTAAATACTTAGTTAATAATATAAATATTAATTAAAATAAAATAAAAAACATAAATTGTTGCATAATGAAATTAATAAAAAATTCACATTTTGAATATTTATGATTATCAACTCGATTTATATATCTAAGTAATTAATTTTTATTCTAAAATTATTTGATAATATTTATTATATATATTATTAATTTGTTGAATTAAACTTTGAAGGAAAAAAACGCGTAGGAAAATGAAAAAAAAAGTTCCTTTAGAATAAAATGCACGTACCACCAACTCTTATACCTATTTTTTGTATGCAATACTCGAGACACAATAAATACAAGAAGTATTTTATACAGATATACAAGCATACTTTGATAGGACCCATTCCAATCCCCCTAGATTATTGTGGGACGTGCCTGCTCCCATCTGACATCGTGTGTCAGACCAGGGATAAACTCGTCACCCTCTCGGGGTCCATCAAAGTACACTAGGATCGGTGGTGGCATGTGATGTCTCGATCTCTACTACAGCCCGTATCCGATATCAACCTAAAGGGTATTAAAACCATAAAAGCTGTGAGTGAACAAAATAACAGTTTTATTAGGAAAACATTTCAGCAAAAGAACATTTATATCGAAAATACGTTTATACCCTTCACGTAAAAGCATGCATGCATCATAAAATCAATTCTTTCAAAGACTTTCCGAAAGCACAACACATTCCCTTTCAAATCAAAACACCGTTGAAAACCGCTTCTCACTCGAAGTCATTAACACAGTAGGGTCTCAGCTCAAAATCCAATCAAAGAAATCCAGACTGAAGTCTGAGTCCAAATCATAGAACACGGGGTCTCAGCCCCCAAACCAATCTCAGTGAAACATCATATATATATATAAAACCCATCCTTGACATCTCATATGTCTAATCAACAACTTGTCACGATATATCTAGAATATGCATATTACTCGGGTCTCATCTTCGAGTCTACCCCCAGGATCTACGACGTCTGGGAGGACCTGTCTTCGGATCCAGTCCGAAATCATATCATATCTCTCACTCCTGAGCATGTGCTCCCTCTCAGAGTCACTCATCCCAGGCAGTGGATCGTGACACTCCAGAATCATCGACGTCCGATAATCTTCGGCTAATCCCCGATTAACGGGGCTAATCCTCAATTAATCTTAATTAATCCCAAAAATTTAGGACGGGTCGTTACATACTTACATTACACATACTTATATATACATGCATATATATATATATATATATCGCCAACATATATTGCCGGTTCGAGATCAATAATGCTAGGGTAATTTTAACGTTTTTGTTGCTGTCCTCAAATAAGTTTGTGAACTAATTATAATATATATTGTTTTCGAAGCTCATCGCCCACGATTTTGACTGGGGAATTTCTGAGTAGAAAGAGAATTTCGTAGATGTATATACGTGTATATATATATATATATATATATATATATCTTGTCGAATGTCATTTTATTTCATGGACGGGCTTTCAGTTTGGTGCCATCATATGGAGTGGGTTAGCCAAACAAAATATTAATTGAAATGTTGTATTTTACTACAGCCGGCCTAGTGCCAGTCAAGTTGATGTAATTTGGAAACTCTTTCTTGGATGGAGTTTGTCCCCAACTAAAATTATAATAGTTTACAGTTGGGATTAATGAACGTTTAGTTGTTTAATTTTTTTTTTTAAAAAAAGGCTCAATGAGTGTCCAACTAATAAATAGCTTCTGAAAAAAATTTATTTTATTTTTCATATTGAGTTAATTATATTTAACTATAATTTTGTGAGATTTATTTGATATTGTGGTTAGAGGTCTATGAATTTTATATTAATTTTAGTTATAGTCCATAAATTTCATTATTAGTAGTAGACTCCCTAAACTTTATACTAATCTTAGCTGTCATCCATGATCTTAATTTATTATTAATAACAGACATCTCTGAGTTATGCCTAAATATGTATTGAGAGTCCTTCCATAACCATTTTTGTTAAAATTAAGGGTAAATAATTTTTTCAAGTGTGTTTATAAAGATAAAGTAAGGATAAACTTTGGATTTCATTTCTGTTCAGTGAAAAGAATTGTATCAACACACTTAAAAAAATAATGTTAGCCTTAAGTTTTTTTTTATCAATATAGTTATGAATTTTAATGGAGGAAATGTCAATGTACAATTAGGCATAATTTAGGGACATTTACTATTAATAATAAGGACGATAGCTAAAATTAGTGTAAAATTCATAGACGATGACAACAATTTTTCTTATTTTAGTTGGAGAGTAGTCTCATCACAATACTAATGTGAATTGAAGTACTCGCTTCTAACTTGGCAAAAAAAATATATATAGGAGTAGATTAAATATTAAAGTTTAATAAGTATATAACTCCTCCTAGTGACACACTGCGATCCAGAAAATGCACGCGGATATTAAATCCGAGGTATTTTGGTCGACAACTAAACTGTGACGTCCATATGACGAAAGAAAAATTTAAAAACGATACGTTTTGAGAGATCGTGTAAAAAGTAATTAATAAAACATAACAAACTAGTCACTAGACAACAAAATTACATTGCATAATATACTAATTTCACAACTCTCAAAATCGATAAGACACAAGTAAGGATATCAAGTGGATAAGAGCAAACTGCTTCATTGTAAAGAAGCCTCTTGTAACAAATTCAAATTGTATTATACTCCCACAACTCCACGTCTCCACACCCAAAACTTAATTATTTGTGCAACCACCGCTAAATAACATGTCATCTTCCTACCTTTTCGATATTTTTCTTTTTCTTTTTCTTCTATGGGTCTCCTAAAAAACACGTACTCGAAATAATTAGGGTAAGAAAGCAAGGCATGATGAGACAAAGGGAACTTGGATAATGGGAATATGGTAGTGTTTATTTAAAATAAAATAACTTAAAAAATAAAAAGAGAGATTCGAATTTAAGCATATGAAAATTAATGTACTTTGTTCTTGTTGATTGAGTGACTTAATTCACGTTATGAATAATAAACGTATTTCCGATAATTTTATAACTATTTTTTGCCTAGATTATGGGGCAACCGCTTTCGAAAAGTAGGATTAGAAAATATAACTTTTGTAAATGATGGACAATGAAGAAACCCACTGTTTTGTTAGTGTAAATATAATCATTTGAGACCCAAATGGAAGACATTAGGCAATTACACATCAATTGTTTAACTCTACAAAATCCCTAAAGTGGGAGAAATTACAAGAAAAAAAGTGACTTTTTTCCATTAGAAAATGACCTCCTTTTGAATTAAAGGCTCACTCAAGAATGGAAAGTTACACCACTTTTCTATATTATTGGGTGATTATTGATTCATATCACCATGCTCTCCGAAAAGCCATGGAATTGGGATTGAAAAAACCCCTTCAATTATGTATGCATATGATATATAACCACAACATATTGGTTCAGTAGTGTTGAAACAGAAATTGAATGTGCTTGAAAAAGTCTTCTTGATCCCTATAAATAGAAAAACAAGAAGCAATCAAGCTTAAAGTTGAAGCCCCATGAGGTTATTCAATCAAGAACGCTCAAATACTTAAGTTAATTTTGAGAGCGAATTCAAAAAGAACTTTAGAAGTAAAGATCGAATTACCTTGAAAATAAAATGAGTTCCACTGTTTATAGGGAAACCTTGAGAGTCACGCGGAGCGTTCTGATTGGTCGGTTGATTTTTGTAATTAACAAATAATTCTTATTTGATAAAATATATTACTTAATAATTGATTAACAATAATAATTAACTCTCACGAAGAATATTTATTGTTATCAGGACTTTAACTTTGTAAATAATACATTTAGCTAGTAAATATATTATTCAGTATGTGAGTGTCTCTGAACTGTTAATGTCATTAGCAGAGGCAATTTGGACATATATAAATTACGGACCGCGTGGCAGTTCCATAATTTTTGGGTGATTTTGGGTTCCACGAGTAGTTGTGGTGTTCTCCTATCCAATATACTCTTGGTACTCTTGGTTTTTTCTATGTTCGATGCCTTCCAAAGGATGAATCTTTTTATGTAAACTTCCTTAATTTATCACTAACTGGTCTCTTTTAAAATATATATACATATATATATATATATGTGCATCATAATTTTATACTTATCATTCCATAAATTATTGCCACTAACTAATACGCAATACCGTTCTAACTTTTGAGTTTCTCCTAAACAAATATATATAGTTTAAAGTTTAGAATGCACATTAAAGGGACTGATTATGAAAAGTATGAACAAACCCTTGTCAAATATTTAATTTCTAATTCAGCCCATAATTGAGTTCTTTTCATTTTGTATTCTTTTTTTTCATACTATATGCTCGTACTAACGAAAGTACACTCATTGTGAACAAGAAAGGCACAAGGCATGCAAAAATGTTGACTATTAGTCCCTTAGTTTTGGTGAAGCAAATGAAAATCCCTTTCCAATCTTGCATTCCAAGCATGCTGCAAATTGCAAAATATGACAAAACCTCCCTCACTTCTGCCTTCAGCTTAAATTACACATCAAAGCACAAGATCACATCGCCTTGTGATACAAACTTACAATTACACACAACCTGTCACCAATCAAAGGGATTTCCAAGTGCCCCCACTAAAATAAATTTCAACCATACGTCAAATTCGCTAGTCCAATTGATAATGACGTTATTAAAAACAAAATTTAAAAAGAAATTATGCGTAAAGATATTTCTTTTTTTTTTAATCATTTCATACCAACATATGGTATTGTAATGAACCAACCCGATCAATTTTATTGGTCATCGTATCGTCTTTCCAGCCCATTCACTTCAAGCACGTGGTCAAAGAGGCCAACTTTTTGCGAATGCCATTGCTAACCTGGATCACAGCGCTTCTGGTATGCTCCATCGGTGCAGATATCTCTCTCATGATGCTACTCAGGCCTGGAAGCTCGACTTCACTGCTGGTGGCTGTTTAAGAGGCTTCGCTCCCTAGTTTTATTTACTTATATAATCTTTCTGATACAATAATAAACAAGGTAAAACAGTAAAAATACTAATTCCTGCTGCTACATTTTTTAACCTCAATGTATGACTGAGGAGATAAAAGAAGCCATGTTGATATGATTTTCCTCCTCTGTTCCTCTCCTCCTCCGCTCTTCCTCCATCGTTTCTATTCTTCTCCGTTCAACTTTATCGTTCTCAATCTCTTGCTTCTGCTTCATCTTATTCTTCAGAATGAAATTCTGTATTTGCCGGTTGAATTCCTCGTCGTTCATTTCGTCCACAGAGTTCGATCTCCCTCTGCCCGCCGCCGCCGTCGGCTCTTCCCCGAAACTCACCGTTTTCCGGTGGATCTCTGTCTCCGATCGCTGTAAACAAAATTTATTAGCGGGAGACTCAGAGTGCTTTTCCACTCGCAGGTTCTCAAAAATTTCTGACCGACTCCTCCGGTACGGCTTCTCCTTCAACACAACCGCCGACGCCACGTCATTCTCATTGCAATTAGCTTTAATTGAACGAACCGGAAGGACATAACTAATTTCAATTTGTGTAACTGCTTCCGTTTCAACGACCGATGGAGTGCATGTGATTTGTAACGACGACGACTCCTTCGCCGCCGTCGTCTTTGTTTCCCGATCGTAAACTTCATGACAATGCAGCGTCGACTCAGTTTTCGGATTATAAACTTCTTGACAATTCGGCGTCGTTTCGGTTTCCTGATACACAAGTCTATCCACCGCGTCATTCCGCAAACACGGCGGCGACTCTGTTTCCGGATAGGGACTACCATGATAATACGGCGTCGTCTCGGATTCCTGATACGCACATCTCTGCCCATCTAAACCTCCGTCGAAGACGAAACTACGGCTGTACACGCTGTTGAGCGCGTATTCGTCGTAGACATCAGATGATCGGGCGGCTTCGACGGCCCCGGAGCCTGCCACACCGTCGTCTTTTTGTCGGAACGAGACAGAGACGCCGACAATGAGCGCGAAGACAATGGCGAAAACGCAGAAGCGGTTGTCGAAGACTGCATTTAGTAGGCTGGAAATTGCGCCGGAACAGTCGGAGGCGGCGGTTATGAAGGCGGAGGAGCGGGAGAGGGCGAACAAGACAGGCGCGAGAGCGACGCACGCCATAAAAAAGGACTTGAATTTTTGGTTGCGGCGGTAGTTCCTCATGGCAATGGCCTTCTCCTCCGTCACAAAATCAAACTCGAAGCCTCCATTTCCGTCGGAGCGGTCGTAAGAATCCATGTTTAAGTTTAAACACTTTGTGCAGGTGGAAGAGGAATTCGGAGAATGGCAGAGTTTGTGGCGCTTACGGCGAGCGGGAAAGGCCGCGAAGGCGATGAGAAGGAAGCGCATAAAGATGGGTATTTATATATGGGAGTTTTAGGTGGCTTGAGAAATAATTCAGGCAAGGATTTGGGGGACTCTGAGAATGGAAATTTTCCGGGAAATCAGACTGAGAAGAAGAAAGAATTGAAGTAGACTGAGAAAATTCTTATTTTGGTAGGGACTGGCTATGTCACAAAATCTTGCCTTTTATAGGCTTTAAATCTTCAATTTTTTTACATTCGAATTTATTATTATTTTCTTTAAGCGTTTCTTATACAATCTTTTTTTTTTAGAAGTTTTAATATAATAGGAAGTTCTTAGTTTGTATAATTTTACATTATTTTTACTTTTGGGTAGAAATTTTTCGACGCTTTAAATTGGTGTCAAAATGATCTCGCTCTTAATATTAAGATATTAAAAAAACTCCATACCACAATAATTAACTCAATATTTAAAGAACAATTTGTGGTAATCTAAATACTTATGTGACCACAAATGTAAATACAAAAATCCAACCTTAACTAAAGTTTCCCACCTAAGATGTCATAACTACACCACCACTTGTATTGCGTTATTTTTTTTTTTTTACCAAAATGACTATTGTCACAAGAGAAACGAATCTTCATTAATGTATAATTGTATTCGATAATGACATAATCGGATCAGTTCACACAAGACAAGATGTCTTCATTATATAATATCAATAGTATGAGAATGTGAAGCTATATATATCTCACATTAGAAAGATGCGTAACTTTTAAAGAGCTTATAAGGCTTAGTCGTCACACGTGCTCCACGTTACCTAATATGAGTTGTTCACGTATTAGACTTCATGATCCGCCACACTTACCTAATATGAGTTGTTCACGTATTAGACTTCATGATCCGCCACACGTGAGGGGGCGTGTGAGAATGTGAAGGTACAGATATCTCACATTGAAAAAATACATAACCTTGCAAGGGCTTATGTCCCACATTAGAAAGATGCATAATCTAACAAGGGCTTATAAAGAATCAGGCATCTTCCCCTATCGCTAATTGATTTTGGAATGGAACCTCAACTTCCTTCAAATAGCTCCTTGATGTGCTAATTTTCTATTTTCTATTTTTTTTTTCAAATTTTAACCAGATTTATTATTTTGTAAAATGAAGTATATGCAACAACATTTGTGGTTTTGAAAAATGCCTTGTCTTCCCTTCCGATAATGTTATGCTGTATAATAATTGGTATTAATTTCATCCAATCATGAGATGCATACTTGGTCATGAAAATGTGAAAAACTTTCGGATATGCTTGGGACTTTGAAAGGGACTTGGATTGGGTTCAATATAATCATTTTTTGAAAAGGAAAAAAAAAAACACTTTTGATTATAAGCATTTTTATTAGAAACTTTTTATCACAAACTTACTTCGAACATTTTTAATTATCTGAAAATGATTTTAAAAATAAAATTAAACGACTCTATAATTCTAAATAAAATATTTAGTTATTGTATGTTGTAAAATACACAACTTAATAATAATTTGAAAAATACAACTATTTATAAAATTGCACAAACAATTCTTTTGTTAATGCTCTCTCTTAAAATAACAGAATATTCTTATTTATTGAATTTATAGTAACAGAATATTCTTGTTTTGTTGAATTTATTATCCCTGACCCTAAACCAGAACACTAAAAAGAAGTTGGGAGACGCTGGTTAGGTCGTGGAAGAAGATGAAACCCATGAAGCCATTGTTTTTTTTTTTACCTTTATTTCTTCGTAGTTTCTTCTTTTTGGCGAGAAGCCCATGCGCCTTAAATGGATATTCAAGAAAAATAGCAAACCCCACGTGAATTTCACGTGACTCTACAACCTTTGGTAAAAGTAGTGTTTGCTTGTTAAAACTTCAAAATTGTTTCCTAAAAGAAAAGTAATTAATAATAAATACGCATTCGTGATAGTTTACACTTTGCAATAAATGTCCCATCACTTTTAGTTACAATATATTTATTTATTTTTATTTTTTTTTACTTTGTTAGATGGCAATTTCCTTTTTTAAATGATGGAATTTAAATTACCGAAAATTAGTTTTCCAGAATTTGTAAAATCTTATATTTTGGTAACATAGAAGTAAAATGAAATTTAAATTACAATATATTTACTTTGTTAGATGGTAATTCCTTTTTTTAAATGATGGAGTTTGAATTACCGGAAATTAGTTTTCCAGAATTTGTAAAATCTTATATTTTGGTAACATAGAAATAAAATGAAATTTAAACATGTAATTTAATGTTTATATATAAATGGTAGTTATAAATATGAAATTTTGAAAATGATACCTCTTTATTTGGAATTTAAACTTATGATTTGTAGCATTCAAATTCCAAATTTTTTATTTTCTTGAAATTTTAAATTTTTATATTTATGCATTCAAATAAAAGAATTTGTGCACTAAAAACATGAAATTCTAACTTTTTAGCAAATTTTGTGTTTTTTCCCCTCGTCCGAACACACCATAATTAAAAAGCATAAATCAAATCGCTATATCTGAAAACATTCTTCTTTTCTCATATATTTTTTTCCGAAATTTTTTGTGATCCATTTAGGATTTCTGCACATGTATTAAAAAAAAATTTAAAAAAAGAACTGGGTGCCAATTCATTTGCTCCAATCCATCATTGCAAAAGGAAAGTAGACTTGTAAACCCAACAAGCCATGACTCAATAGGTGAAGAAATCCTTGAATCCGACATTTAGATAAGTGAAAGACTCAAAATTTTTACAGGTCAGTGATCAATTGCCGAGAATATTTAGATAAGTGAAAAACTCAATTTTAAATTTTTACATTGGCGGTCAAAAGACACTGAAAATTTGAAGCAAAGAATTGAAGGTAGCTAATTCGTCTGTATAACAGACATTCGAATAGCCATTTTTTTTGGACTCAAGCCATATGCGACTCCAGTAACAGAATCTTTGAGTTGACAATTGAACTTGAACTTGAACCAGATACATGTTCGTCAATGCAGGAACCGGGTGCTCTCCGTGGACCTTGCCACGCTCAATTCCCAGGATTTGTGCGCTTCTGTTCTGCTACTTCAGATGTTCAATAGCTTTCAGCGAAAACCACAACTTCGGTTTCATTCCATGCTTTGATTTGTAGAAAACTCTCACTAGAAATGACTACACACCCAAAGGACTGCAAGAAACAAAATAGAAAAGGGGAAAGAAAACATTTTGTACACAGAAATTTGCAGATAAACTAATAGTGCCTTGCAAGCCAAATAGCTCGGACGTGATCAATGTAACTTCTGTTGCACTTGGATAAAACACTATGGGCTCATTTGGCGTATTGTAGGATTAGACGAGGTGAGTTTCTTTCTATGTTTCTTTCGAAACATCTTGACTTTGCTGAAATGTACGATCCAATCCAATCCAATAAGACTCACCAAAACGAACCCAATATGCACAATAATAATACTAATGCAGAACTTGTACAACTATCTTTAATTTCTAGCTATTTCTTGTAATGCAAGGAAATAGAAAGGGAAAGAAACATCAATGTGGAACACTCCACACTCCACAGTACAACACAAGCAAACCAAATTGAAGAAATTGGGTAGCAAATTCAAAAGAAGAACTAATAACACAATCCTATTAATGAATCCGTCGAACATCAAGAAGAACATTCATATTCATGTCTACCAATATTTCTCTTCCACAGTTCAAACAAGCAAATCCATAACCAGAACCCAGTCAAAGAAGGGCATTATCATCAAGGGTCCTCCCTCCTACTTATGAATGTCTAGTAGCATAACCTAATTGACATTGTTGATACGATCCAAATATGTTTTTAACCTATCATATTTAGTAAGTAAATTCAGTAAAAGTAACACATTTCGAAAATGGAAGCAAATTTAGTAAAAATAAGGCCGATATGAACATAACAAACCCTAATTAAGCATTGAATTCCACTTCATTTTCATAAAATTAACACATGCTGAATATCAAGCTTCAATTTTTTTTTTTTTTTTTTTGCTTTACCTAAAAGCTTACATGGGAAAAGCAAAAGGCTTCTGCTTTCTACTTCTTCTTGCCTCCTTTACCGGCGGATTTGCGCCTGGATGGGAGAACAATCTCTCCTTTGAGCACAGGGATCTGCATTATCTCACTGAGCCCGCCGTACTTCTTCCTGAACTTCTCGACCTGGTCATCGTCGACAAGCATACCTGACCGGTTTCCGAGGTAGAATGGGTGGTTGCCTGACCAGACGTCCACCACGTACTCCTTCTGGGTCCCACCCGTCGTCATCACCAGCTCCCCTTTGCAGTACACCTTCGCATCCTCGTAGAACTGCGGGTGTATATCCTTCTTCCTGCAGGTCACCACCGGCCGGAAATTCCCTGACCCTTCGCCACCACCGCAAACCTGCAAAAATGAAAAAATTGCAGAAATCAATAAAGCGAGGGTGCTGAACTCTGCTGAACGAAGTCAATTGGAGTTAGAGGAAGAGTGATGGACGAGGATTTCTGGGTAATTTCACCTTCCTGGGAGGGAGGACTGGTGGACAAGGTCTGCCTTGGAGAAACGTGTTGGTGAGATTTAGCGCCATTTTCCCGTGTCTGAGAAACGACGGAGAAGATGATGAGGATGAGGTTTATGTGGTTCGATGACTTAAACTACGGAACTAGCCCTGCATGATTATGGGCTTTTAGTTTCGGCTTCCTACATTTTACGGATCCATTGTCTGGTTAGTTCTGGATTGGGCCCTTTGCGATAAAGCCCATTTGGATAGGGACTCAGGCTCAAAAGGCAATTGTCATAGGGCCTTATGGTGCAAATGTTGTATAGTATTTGGGCCTTGTTTATATTAATCGGTAACATGTGTTTAAATCTAACTGATTGTCTCTCGTGAGTCGTGACCATAGAGCACTTACGCCTTTGATCTGGTATCAACTTTATATGAGCGGTCATAATTTCAAAAGGAGGATGATTAGTCTCATATTAATGTGTGAAGAGAGACATCGTGAAATTCCTTCAGGAAATTAATTAAATTAACACCGTATTCGATACCGTCTTATTTTGTGCTTGTGCTTTTCAATATGGGGAAGAGGCGTTCCCTTTCGAGAGCGTGGTTCCTACGTCTTATACTCCAAGAGCAAGCCTTCACCTTCGACTGCTTCGTTCGTAATCCGAGATTCAACAACCAAAACAACGGGTAGTCCCGAGGGGACGGCATACTCCTATAATAGTTTTTTTTCAGTACGATCATCAATTACTTTTGTTAATGCATCCACAAAATTTCAAATGCCCTAAATTCTAACAGTGGAGTAGAAAGGGGATTGGTTTATTACTACGTATTATATATATATTAGATAACAAAATTATACATATATTTTAAAATATTTCACTTTACTACCCTATAATTTACAACAGGTAATAGGATTACACTTATATTTTAAAATATTTCATTTTACTACCCTATACAAAGCAGCTTCATTCCAAGAAAACGGACTAGCGACAACATTTTTCTAACTCAGAAAGCGCTCCATTCTATGAAGAAGAAAAAGGGGATGTCGGGTTGGATGGCTCTGAAAGTTGATCTCACTAAGACTTATAATTGGATAAGCTGGGTATTTATTTTGAAAAATGTTACATATTAAACCCTCCATCATTTTTCTATTTTTTTTTCAATTTTGTTCTAATGTGCAATATATGGATCTCATCGATTAACTATTTTTTTTAATTAAAAGTGTGTAATTGTCAATTTATATCAAATAGTTGCATTTTAGAATAATAGTCACTAATCAATTAAAATCTTCTCTCAAATCTCTCACTTTGATGTTTTTAAATTCATTTTAAAAACCTAAATCATTCCACTTTAGCAAAAAATAAATTAAAAATAGTTAATTGATGGGATCTATACATTCAACATCAGCACTTAATTAAAAAAAAAGTGATTGAAAATTCGGGACGTAACGTTTTTAAAAATATAAAGTAATAACATGAAATATTTTAAAGTACATGTATAATTCTATTATCTGATATAAATTACAAAATAATAAATTAAAATATTTTAAAATATAAATATAATCATATTAACTAATGTAAAAAATAGGATAATAAAGTATAATTTGGCATCAAAATTACTATAAAATAATACAAAGAAAGATGATTTTATGTGCGATTTGTATGATGACGAGAATGACTTTCTAACCTTATCTTCTTGTCTAAATCGCTTCGTCTAAATACAATCGCAATCCCACCAACTTTAAAGCGACAATAGCACACGACTAATTAAGCTGAAGTGGCACGTGTACGGTTAATAATGCTACGTACATCGCCGATCATGGGGTTCGGCCAGTTTCCTGTCCATCCGACAAAAGCAAGCAGAGGATTTTGTTCGTACGTTGGCCCTTTCTATTTGTTTTCAACTTATCATGTCATAAATAATGGACTACGATGCGGGAAGGGATCTAAAAAGGTTCTCCGGATCATTGTATCCTGATTATTTAATTAAATATAGTAATTATAAATTGATTTAAATTATTCTTTCATTTTTAATATAATTAATATATTCGATCAAGATATAATTTATGTATATGGATCCTCATAATAAGATACTGTCAGATTCCTAAAAAATTCTTACCCATAAATAATACATCTCATGTTCGTAGTTAACTAGTTAGAGCTCCAACGTGGCACTTAGCATTGCATTCTAGATGGCAAACAAGACCATAGCAATCAAATTTATGTACTCTTATTTTTGTTTTCTAATTTCAAATTCATATCTCTATATATTTTTATAATGGGATATTATTTTTTTATTAAAAGACACCTTACAATGATACAAAATATAAATATTAGGTCAATCAAAAATTCAATTATAAGTATTCTCCTATGAATGACTGACGTAGATCTATGAATCTAGATAATAGACATAAGGACGTAAAAATTTAAAGAAAATAGGAATGAGATTTCTCTCCACTTTTGGCATAGCAAAGCCCCAACAGAATAACAGGCGGGGCATTTTGCTTCAATCTTGTCTCCCTTTAGTCGTAACCCCCAATATGACATTCTTATAATCTTTGGTTGTGCATGCTTTTCTTATTTATGGCCTTATAATTTTCATAAATTGCAGTTTTGTTCTCGTTGTCGTGCCTTTCTTCGTTATACTCTCAACCAACATGGGTTTGTTGTCTGGATCCCCATAATGATAGTGTCTCACTCTCACGTCACGTCAATTTGGATGAGTCTGATTTTTTCGTTTTAGAATTCCCTATTCCTACTACTGGATCATCCTCCTTCTCAAGCTCTTTACACGTTCAAGAGACTGAGCCACTGCTCCACTGACCTACCCCTGCTTCGCATTTATAAATTGCCAGGCCAATAAAGAGGAACCTTGGTGCAAGTCTATGACAGATGAATTCACTGCTCTTCAAAACTGGCACTAAGTCGCTTGTACCCTCTCACCCGTCCATGAATGTTCTACCCAAAAAATGGGTCTATCGCATTAATCACCTGTCTGATGGAACTGTCATTCATGTGGTTAACCATCCTACCATTCGCCCGAGTTTATCTCTTGACGTTCATTTTGCATGCCTTATACATCAACCTGACTTCAAAAATGCATTTATTCATGGCCATTTGTGTTGAAAAAGTAGTAGGATGAAAATAATAACGCAAATCATAAAAAATATAAATATGCAACAAAAAAAAAATAGTAAGAAATAGAGAATACCAGATACAAGCTAATGAGAAACTATTTAGATGTCTTGATTAATATTTCATCTACTTACCTACTTCATTTATGAATCTTTCACCTACCTACTTTATTTATGAATTTTCCATCTACTTATTTCATGAACTTTCTACATATATTTTGAGTTCATGCACTTTATTATTGTTCTAAAATCACAAGCATGCTCTAAATAAACCCAACAATCATGGAAGCCCAAAATGCCTTTTGTGAATATGCTTTAATGTTGGCTTTCGATATTTTACAATCTCCCTCTTCAGGCCAACTGGGCCAAAATGAAGTGACTTCTACTTGAAGTCCATTCCAACGAACTTGCTGCAATACTCCAACTTCTACTGCAAAACAACTCATTCTTTCTGCCCAAAACCCTTGACAATATGCGCCCACCCATTAGTATTGTGGATCCACTATATCTGAATCATGTTTGCAAGCTTCATCATTCATTTTATGGCCTCAAACAAGCACCATGAGCTTGGTTTTATTACTTCTCCACCCATCTTGAGCACCTCCGTTTCACTACCTCTTAGGCTGACACCTCCCTCTTCATGTTATTCCATGGATTTATTGTCATTTATTTCTTATTTTATTGCTATACACACTCTTGAAATACTCACAACTCACCTTGCTTATATACCTGAAGACTCTTAAAGTTGTTCTCACTCACTCACTTGTGATGTGATCTCCTTGATTACCAAACTGTGGCCAATATCTCCTCCTTATATAGCGCTTAAGGAATTCTCTTGATCCCTTCATTAAAGTCCATTCATGAACCTTTTTCAATTAATTATCATTCTTTCATGAATCTTCCATATCCATTATTTTTCATGAAACTTCCACATCAATCTTCTTCTACAAGGTTTCACCATGAATAAACAATACCATATATTTATTCTCAATACATAAATCCCATGCATTAAAATTCCAATGCATGAATAATCCACTAATGAAGCATCAACTCAACAATTTACAAAAGGAACACTACTAAAGCAAATTTTTTAAAGTTTTGTTAAAATATTTTTAAATATTTTGAATTAGAATTTAGTTATACTTTAAATTTAAGGACTCCACCACTCTTAACAAAAGAAGAGGCAATTATATATAAGTCATTTTTTAGAGTTCAAATTATAAGTTAGTCAACTACAGTAAATATGAATTGTAAATAAGAAATAACTTTCTTTTTTGATTGTTGGTCAAAAAGCAACATTAGTTATAGTCCCTTAATTTTTAAAGAATTAAAAACGTGCTATTAAATATTATATAGTTTGATTTTATTTTACGAAATTTACCTATAAAATTTTTAATTTTACATAAAAATATAATTTATCTATGAGAATTTTAATTGTATAATAAAGATATATTACACGAGTATACCTCTCTCAAATAGAATAGAAAAATAAGAAATACCCAAATAATTATTAATTCACCTACGAAAGAATAAAACAAGTAGGTAATTAGTAATTTACCTACGAAGGAATAAAAACAAAAAACTTTATAAATAAATAAAGTACATGTGAGTCTTTAATTATTCAAAAATATCAGATAATATATGAGAAATTTGGTGGATTAAAACGATTTTTATTCCTAAAAAAAATTGAAAATATGAAATTTAGTCAGAATTATCTTATCAAATATTTTTTTAAATAAATATAAAATATTAATGTCTAGATTTTGAAAGTTCCCATTGATATCTGAAAAAAATATAAAAACTATTAGAAAAAAAAACAATTATAAAAACACAATAAAATTCTTAATAATACAATAAATGAAGTATTTTATATATTAAGTGGAATATTTTATACGTCATATTTAAAAATTAAAATAATTTATAATTCTTTTTTATCGAATTTCCAAAAACCCTTTTTGTCATAGAATATGCTTTGAATATCAGAGCATATCCACCGTTAGATTGTGTAACGAGAGTCACATGGAGTACGGAGACATCAACGATGACAATTGGTCCCCTGTCTCACAGAATATCAGCCGTCCATTTTGCGCGGCTCACAACCCTCCAGTTGTAATCTAGTATCTCGCGTCCCTTTCCCCACTTACACGTCACCTGACACATCGACGGTCCACATCGCCACTCACATTTATAATGTAATTCCTTTTTAAAACAATAATGTAATATTGTAATGTACTATTTGAGTACTATTTCGTTCCTAATTTATTGGTTGAAAAACACGTGGCGGGAGTGGGGACAATAAGGGCCAAAGGGTGGAGTGTATTATCAAAGTCACACACTGTACAGTCAGCGCAAGCCACCGTTTAGGAATTTTTTATATTACAAAAGTAATTTATTTTGGTGTAATATTGATCAACGTAAATAAAATTAGGCCGTAAATTTTTTAAAATTTTCTATTATTCCGATTATTTACTATGAGTAGGCAAGAGACCCTGTCATTGATTTTGTATTCTTTCATGATATTTTAAAATAAAATATCACTTCAAAAATAAAAATACAGTAAGGTCTTGTAGAAGAAGATGACAATGGCTAAAATATCAAAGGAGAGTTTAAGTTTCACTGGAATATTTATGAAAAATGAGATGTATTCAATATTTTTTTTTTCTAAATTATCGAGAAAGTAGAACTATAAAATATTCTATCTTTCTTTTTCTCATTTTTGATTTTTGACAAATAAATTTATGGTTGATTATTTAAAAATTAAAATGAGTGAAAAATGAATCAAAAAATTCTGAAATCGGCTAGCAGTATACAGTTTGAATAGTTCTATTTATTAACCATGGTCAACGGTTTCCAAGGAAATAGGTGAATTTTCCACTATTGAAATATAAATAATAGTACTGAATTAGGAATGGTAATATAAATTTCAAATTTTTTTAAACTTGGTATTGTTTAGAAAGCTGGTAATTACATGAGAAAATAGGAAATCGAAATTATTTACTGTACAATATATGAACCTACTAAAGTAAAAATTGGTTATGAAACGATTACCATATAGTAAAGTTATGGCTTGCATAATAAATAAGAATTTAGAGAAAGGCATGCCCTTCCCTTGAGCAAAAGGACTCTTTCTTCAAACAAAAAAGCCGATATGAGTTGGAACTTGGAAGTCTTCACACTCGATCACTACAGTGGGGATTACATGTACTTGCACACTATCAAAATTCATTAAAAATTTCAGATATTTTTATTTTTGTTTTCAGTGATCGCTCACGCATTTCGTTCACCAAATCTCCGTCTTCAATTGCGTCATCACCTCCGTTAGTCCGGCATTCACTCTCTTCCACTTGCCATTTTGGGCCTCTCCCTTCACAGAAGCACTTCTAGTCACCTCCCATTTCAGCTCTTGGCGGTCCTACCAACGTTAGACCAGGGGTTGGTTTAAAGTTCTCGTCTTTTTGGCATCTGGTGTGCTTCTGATTCTTTCTAATTTTGCAATTTTCTGATCCGGGAATTTCTGGGTTTCCCTCTGATCTAATGGGTTTCTTTTCATTTTAGTGACTCTGAATGTTTGAGGCGACTTTTGTGAAAAGTGTTTTTCTTTTTTAGTCGCTTAGAAAGCCATAGCGCAAACCATTTTCATAAAGATTCCACATTTTTCATTGAAGGATCAAAATTTTATTTTATTTTAAATTATATCTGGAAGGCAAGTCTTCGTTTTGACCATGGATTCTTGTTGTGCGACCATGAGGGCGAATGCCCATCCGATTAAAGTCGGAAGTGGCGGTGGTCTTAGGAGGAACCAAGGCAGTGGGTTTTGGGGTGAGAGTGTGAAGATGGGTTTAAAAAACAGAGGTTTGAATGCTCAGTTTTTGAAAAGTTCGAAACTTGAAAGCAAAAATAGAAAGATGAAGCCTGGTGTAGCTTATTCTATTCTCACAAATATGAACGCAGAGAGTATGGTGAGTCAATTTTCTGTGTAGTCGTTTATGTTTGCGAATTAGAAAATTTGAATTTAGTTTCACTGATTGGATTTGACCTTTCTGATTTCAGACATTTCAGACACCATTGTTTGAGAGTTCAAAAGCTGACCCCAAAAATGTGGCTTCCATCATTTTGGGTGGAGGGGCTGGAACTCGCCTCTATCCTCTCACCAGCCAGAGAGCCAAGCCAGCAGTAAGTGATCACTATGACTTGCTGTTTCATTTATCATATTCATATTTGAAAATGCTTACTTGAAACCGAAAAAAGAAGAAAATAGTTTTATGGATTTGGTTGCGAAAAGTTGGAGTTGAATTTTACAATGATGTTATGTGATTCGCAGGTTCCGATTGGAGGGTGTTACAGGCTAATTGATATCCCCATGAGCAATTGCATTAACAGTGGCATTAAAAAGATATTCATATTAACTCAATTTAACTCCTTTTCCCTCAATCGTCACCTTGCTCGTACTTACAATTTTGGAGATGGTATGAATTTCGGAGATGGATTTGTGGAGGTAAGATCATTGATTATGTTCTTCGTGTAGTTTACGAATAAACTGTTGCCATATTGTTTGCAATTAATAAATATATAATGAATCTAAGACTAATAACATATGGGGGCAATAGGTTTTGGCTGCCACTCAAACGCCAGGAGAAGCTGGGAAGAGATGGTTCCAAGGAACAGCTGATGCTGTGAGGCAATTTATATGGGTTTTTGAGGTTGGTGCTTTGGAATTTACAACAGGTTTCTCAAGATTTAGATGGAAACAGACTAAAGTGGCTTTGAATGATTTGTGCAGGATGCCAAGAACAAAAATGTTGAGCACATACTGATTTTATCCGGCGATCATCTTTACCGGATGGACTATCTGGATTTTATCCAGGTGCTTATTTGACACTGACTGGAAGTATTTTTTGAATTTATACCCTTTTATGAGAAAACTTGTACTGATGGCTGTTTTTCTTACAGAAGCATATTGATACAAATGCTGACATTACAGTTTCATGTATACCCATGGATGAAAGGTACATTTTCATATCTGATACTACCGTTTCAAGGGTTCCATGCATATTGATATGTGTTCTATACAAAAAGTGCAGACTAACCTCGTAGTATTCCCTATTTCATATTTACATAGAATTACATGTAAGCATGCATTAAAAAAAAAAACTGACAGATGCTTGTCTTTATGGATCTTACTTGTCTTGCAGCCGGGCATCAGATTACGGACTCATGAAAATTGACCAGTCAGGGCGTATAATCCAATTTGCTGAAAAGCCAAAGGGCTCTGACCTAGAAGCAATGGTAGTTAAAAATTCCTGTTTTGGTTGTAGTTAATGAAAGGACTTTAAATCTATTATCATTCCAGGTGATGCACCTTCCCCTGATATCGGTTTTTGCCCGTTAATCATTTATACACTGCAGCAAGTCGACACCAGTGTTCTGGGACTCTCTGATCATGAGGCCATGAAATTTCCCTACATTGCATCCATGGGGGTTTATGTGTTTAGAACTGATGTTCTACTGAAGCTGTTGCGATGGAGCTACCCTTCTTGCAATGATTTTGGCTCCGAGATTATTCCATCAGCTGTGAGGGAGCACAATGTCCAGGTGAGACAGCATTTTAGAAAAGATTATTCTACCCTTGTTTTGTTCCTTTATTTTTCTCTTCCAATTAATGCGAAGTAATTCCTCAGAAGTTTAGATTTTTAAAATTTTTTGGCCACTGATTCGATAATTGAGTAACTAAGCTGCTGTGTGCTCTTACATGATCAGGCATATCTATTTAATGACTACTGGGAGGATATTGGAACTGTAAAGTCCTTTTTCGATGCGAACTTGGCCCTCACCGAGCAGGTTGGTAGTACCTGTACTCACTCGTTCTTATTCTGCCAATAGAACTCTCTCAATTCAAAATGGTGAATAGTTTGGCGAACTGATAACTTCATTTCTCTCGTGTAGCCTCCAAAGTTTGAATTCAATGATCCAAAGACACCTTTCTACACGTCTCCCAGATTCTTGCCACCAACGAAAGTTGAAAAATGCAGGGTATGATTGTAAGCTTAAAACACTGCGAGATAGGCTGTACTTTTGTATCTTATGGCCAATTGAATTTTGCAGATTCTGGATGCAATAGTTTCTCACGGCTGCTTCTTGCGAGAATGTAGTGTTCAACACTCTATTGTGGGTGTGCGTTCACGTTTAGAGTCCGGTGTAGAACTTAAGGTGAACTACTAGATGCCAATATGTCAATATTGTATTCGTAGAATCTGTTGGATAATATAGTAGCCTGGGCACTTCATGTGAACTCTGACATGTTTCTCTTCACGTAGGCTTGAGCACTAATTATATTTTTGTTGTGACGAATCAATTTCAGGATACTATGATGATGGGTGCAGACTACTACCAAACTGAAAATGAGATTGTGAAGCTCCTAACTGCCGGAAAGGTTCCTGTTGGTGTTGGAGCAAACACCAAAATCTGGTAAAATACTTTATACTCTTACATGCCTATCTAAGTTCCCAAAAACACTTACTTCTTACTGTTTATACTAATTTTCATTTCGTCCCTCTTGAAGGAATTGCATAATCGACAAGAACGCCAAGATAGGGAGAAACGTTATCATCACAAATGCTGATGTAAGTGACTCATGTTCTTGATATTCAAGACCCCCAACATGTTACACGAAAGATCTGATCATTCGATAAAAATGTGTTTACGTTTCTCAGGGAGTCGAAGAAGCAGACAGGGGAGCGGAAGGATTTTACATCAGGTCAGGAATCACAATTGTTCTGAAGAATGCAACTATCAAAGATGGAACCGTGATATGAAATCTGTCGACGTCTACCACGGGCACCGGGTACTTCTCCAGGCTGAGCGCGGTGGCAAAGTACCTCATGGGAGTTCATCCGTGGCTTTGACTTGAAGTAGCTTCAGTGCTTCTTTTTTGTAAATTAAGGCATGTTTCTTTTTTATCTATGTACCTAAACCTTTCTTAGTTACCTCAATAAAATGAATAAAAGTTGTTTCATATTTCATTTATATCTTTATGAACTACATTATGGTTGTTGCTTCACAATTTCACATATGTTAATTAAAGCTTACTTCTCTAATCACTATACTTAGTTTCCGGTATCATTGACCTTATTTCCAGACCAAAATTGACCCCTTCGAATCTCCCTAGCTTGCTTCCACTTCTCAATGTTCCTCAGCCTGGCATACATTTTCCGGATCTTAACAAGTTTCTGAGACTCCTCAGCAATCAAACTTACTGTCGAGGAGCTCTCGGACAACACCACCCCGTATCCGTCATTGAAAGAGTCCATTCCGTCGGCCAGAAGCTGCCAGAATAGGCCACCAACAGCTGCACCACCGCCCCTGGCCGATGAGTAGATGCCTGAGTAGACGGTAGTAAAAAGCCGGTCCCGTTGGTCTGTGGTATAACCTGACTCCTTCAAAGACCTTCCAAACTCAGCAAAGAGAATTGGCTTCTTCAGGATGTTTTGTGCATCTTTGATGTGATCATTGACCCAATTGTTCAAGAAAGAGACTTGGTCTTCATAGCTTGACCCATTTAACCTAATGCATCAGTGAAAACAACCCAATTGATAAAAAACTTCGTTATCTTTATAATCATAAGCTGAAAAAGGTAAACACCTATTCTATTAATCTTTACCATTGATCAGGATATGAGTGAACTGTGGCAAAGTCAATACTGGGAATCTGATTATTCGCGATAAAATCAGTTCCAATCTGATAGTAATTTGGATTCGTTTGCTGCTTTGATGCTCCGTAAAACCCTTCAAGACCAGCTTCTAGCAAGTGGTTTCCATCTATAGATTTCAAGTAGGATGCCATCTCCGTTACCCAAGCCTGTCAAACAAGCAAAAAGCTCAAACATTGCCTTTTTCTTCAAGAAATGCCTAACATCGGTTTCAAATCTTATACCTTCACTCGATTTCAGCCCATAATCCACGACGAGAACATAAAATAAGATATCAAACCTGAATGGTTTTTCCTGATGGATCTGAAGTGCATCTTGGCTCATTCATCAGCTCCCAAGCCATTATAGTTGGCTCATCTTTGTAAGCAACTCCAGTAAGAGTGTTGATTCTTGTAAGTACAGTCTATATATTCATTACAAAAAATCAGAAAACTCCATATTAGTACCACCAGATTTCATTTTCATCTGTTACTGATAATCAATTTTCAACCACCAAAGCCAAACTGGTAATAAATTACTATAAAATCTTTCTCATTATCTCATAATAATACTAGAAGATGAAACCCAATTAATTAAAAGTTTAAAACTGGAAACATTCGTCTACCACCACTAAATATCTATTTTATATTTTCAAATTTCAACCCAAGCAAGTGGTTTTCCTAAAAGCAATACAAATGGCAAAGCCAAAACCACAAAAAATAAAAAAATTGTGGCTGTGATCTGTAGATGATCTACCTTGATATGATTTTTGTAAAATCCTTTGACCACAGTGTTGGTATAGAAATCATCCTCAGACGATATAGACTGGCCTTGGCTTCTTGCCCACTCCACGTACTGCTTTCTGCCTCCAAAATTCTCATAATTATTCACTAAACTCATCACCAGCTTAATCCCGTTCTTCTTTGCCTCAGATACCACAAAATCCAACCCCTTTTCAACCAAAACACAAAATTTCAGTCTCAAATTGAAACAAAATTATGAAACAGAGAAAAAAGAAGAAGACAAACTTCAATTATCAAAGCATAAAACTAAGAAAGCAAAGAAAAAAATCCCATTCTTATTTGCCTCATGCATCACAAAATCCAACCCCCTTCACCCAAAACACAACATTTCAATCCAAAAGTAAAACAAAACAAAAAGCCTTAAACTTTAATGATGAAAATTTCAGATCCTACAGAATCATGAAACAAAACAAAAAAGTCCCAAACTTTCGAAAATGAAACCATAAGAACAAAAACTGAAATTCACGGGCTAACAAGAACCTGGAAAGTTTGCTCATTGTAGGAGCCGGGAGACGACTGGAGAGACCGGTAACCGCCATCGCCGAAAGCCCAAGTTCTTGCGATTGAGAGACCATGTTTTGTAGCCTGTTGAAAAGCAGATGAAACTTTGTCTCTCTGAGATGGGTCGGTGGCGAAGTACGTGAGCCAGTACGCATTGAACCCATTTGCATAAAAAGGAATTCCATTCAAGACAAGTTGAACTCCTCTGGTTTTCACGAACCCGTCTTCTGATTTTACTTGGATAAGCAGCAGAGCTAAGAAAATCACACCCCAATGCTCCTTCATCTTTCTTCTTCTTCTTCTTCTTCTTTGTTGGTGTTTGTCTTTATAAATGTGGTTACAGAGAAAGTGGAAGCAAAATTTATAGAAATTTTGTGGCCGTTTTAATAGGATGGTGGTGGCAGTGTGGCACTATATAAATGTAGCTGACCCTGACCAGTGGGTTATTATTACAGATGTGGGTAATAATTGTATAGTTTTTTGGAATACAACTTTAACATAATTTTTGATACTATAAAATTTACCTATATAAATTTAAGCAATTAAAATTTTGGATAATTTTCAGATCAATTCAATGATATATTTAATAAACATATGAGTTTCAAGTTAACCAGTTGATACATTTAATGACATATCAACTAGTTTAATAAACAACTAAATTTCTGATCAACCTATTAATCTGTATAATGACGTATATATTAACTCACTTAATAAACATGACAATCATTCGTCCATATATCTATCTATTTACCAAATTTTATATTTATTAAATATCATAGTTAAATAGCGTAAACATGTTGAATAGGTTAAATAGGTCATAGATTTAATTAAGTTTTGAATACGACCTCTTTACGGATTACCTGGTTCATTAACATGCTGTGTTTGTGTTTGACATTCTTGACACGATTATTAAACGGGTCGAATTTGAGTTGGGTATATTTGGATAAAACGAAGTTGATGACACGATACGAATCCGACAGACCCATTGGCAATACTGTGTAGCATATATAAGTGAAAATACAACTATACCCTTTGGTTTTTGTATGGTTTCAACCAGGTTTTTTTTAAAAAAATACGATGATATAAGATGGTTATTGACATCATCTTTTATGAAAGTCGAATTTAAAATCTCTTAGTATAAAACGTAGAGACAAATATCTATAGACTTTAATATTAAGTGACACAATTATATCTTTTGATACGTAGATATTTGCATAGTGGATATTTAGATAGTAATCTTTTATTCGATACAATGATATTAGAGGAAGAATATTACCTTATACACACTGGATATCGATATTATCTTTTACAAAAATCGAATCCAAAATCTTTTATATAACTTGTGAAAGTGAATACTATTATGTCATAATCCTAACTTAATTTGATCACAAATGACATCGCAAGATTATAAACATTTGTTAGCATTTTCGTACATATACGATTTCTTAACGAGAGAATTCTTTAAAGTAAAAGCACTCTTATTTTTCAGTTATGACCTGTAAAGCAATATATAGGAGCAGGTTAGCCATATTCAACAATAATTTGAAGTTACTTGTGGACAAAGTAATTATGAAAAAATATCTAGTATGATTAGATTGGATTTTCAAGTGAATAGTTGCAATATTACTGTGGCTGTTGAAAGTGAAACACGAGAGAAAGTAAAGCCAATCAACCTTTGGTAAAAGACAAAGACCAATTTTCAAGGTAAAATTGGCAGATAACGAGGAAGACAACTGGAATTAGTGGCACAAATTTGACTATTTTTTTTCTTTTCCAAAAAACCTAAAATGTTTTGGATAATGGCAAAATAGAGAGGTGCGACTCATTTTTTTTTTTATTTTTTACTCTGCAAAAATAAATTTTCCCATTTTTGTAATGGTAATTTTTCAAGAGGATTGGAGATCCATCGATTAAACAAGTGAGGCTAATCGATTTTCAAGACTTTTGCAACTCCAGGGAGGTTTCCGAGATTGAGGTGGCTCGGGTGGGGGCTGGCTGGACAGAGGATATCTGACCAAAAATTTCAAACGAAAATATCCTTGATTAATAACTTTTATGCATAAATTATTTATTAAGTAAGTATAAAATGGTAAAAAAAAAATTGTTAAATTTAAAAAGCAAAGCAAAAAAATTGTCAAACTAAAAAAAAGTTAATGGATGAATTGGCAGCTTTTTAAATTTTTTTTTTCTAATTCAAAATAAAATATCTAGTACGTTGGGTGGTAATAAAAAACATTGTTATGTTAATGGATGAATTGGGATGCTTTTTAAACCATTTTTATATTCTAAAGAAGTATCTAGTAGCTGAGTAGTAAATCCCTCTTCAAGTTAGAATCTTGTTTTTTTATTAGTAAGAAAAAAAAATGTTGGACGGAAGAAAATGCAAGTACTTATAAAATTATAGTGAATAAACCGAATAATTTAATTGGTTTTGGAATCGTGTTCGCCAAAATTTGTTTGTCTTCCTGTTTTTCTCGTTTTGTCATTATGATGTCAATTACGATAACGAATTTCAGCTCCACAATGAGTTAGAATGTCGGAAAAACTTTTGTTTCCAATAATTTAATATGTGACTCTACAGAATTTTTTTTGTTGCTCATAATTCAATAGTGTGAGTTTTGATTAAGCAATCACAATCTATTGGTGATGTTGTGAATTACGGTGGATCGGAGTATCAGTGATACGATGATGGACAATATATTTATTCATATTTGAAATCGTAGAGACAACGGTAGTACTAATAATAGACAGCAACAACATTGGTGGTGGCTGAAAAAACAAAGAAATAAAAATGTTTTAAGTAGGAATGTAGGATTTTGGTTTTTGATGAGTACAAATTTCGTGTGTTAAAATTTGGTTGGCAAGGTACGAATTAATCAAGGCCGAAGAGGCAAAGATACTCCCTGCCGACAGTGAAAGCAAAAATCAATAAGCGGAAATCACGGCGACGCCTCGGTGTCTAGCCTCCGTCGGTCAAGGAAGTTATGACCTGCTACGCTAATTTCTGCGGCAGTTGTCTAATGCTTGACACGTGTCGGCGTTTCCCCATTAACAGCTAAATACTTTACAATTTATTAAAGGAGCAAAAGCCTTCATTTGAAGAAAAAAAAAACCCTTAGTATTACTGTATTAGTATTGATTTGCTCAATATAATTAGAAGTTTTGAGTTTAGGGTTTTAAAAAAACGATATCGATATTTAATATGTATTAAATATTAAAAAATTATAAAAATATAATTATAATTAACTGACTTAATTTAAAAATATAATTTAATTTTTTTAAAATATGAATTAACATATGATTATATAAAAAAAAAATGCCAACGAAAGGGTCCCGAAAAGATACGAGGAAGCATTGTAATGAGCTCTCGTCACTTTTGTTCTTGTTTTTGGTATCTGAAGCAATGGGCAAATAAGCAAAGAATAAAGGAGGAGAATTTGAGCAAAAAGAAAAAGTAGGGCAATGGAAATCAATGCGTTCTTTTGCTTTCTTCTTTCGTCAAAATCTTTCCAATAAATTTATTTTTGTGCAATCGAAATTGTTTTCTTTATATATTACAAATTGCATAGTGGAGCACAATAGGTTGGTTCAATTATTAGGGCGCTCTCAGACCCGGTATGCCTTCGTCTAGTCCTGAGTTCGATTCATCTCGAGTTATATCCTGAGTATGAGTCTTGTTGTCCATCGGTGCAGATTAGTCCTTGATTGTCAGTGTCTTAGGGCCCCACTGTTTTTTATATTTTAAAAATAATATATGTACATATTATATATATATTACAATATATTTCAATTAATTAATAAGTAAAAATTATAGAGATATTTCGATATAAAAATATATAGTTAGTATTATAGTTAATTTTTTTTTTCAATTTTCAAAATTTTACGTATGTCTATTTTATTTTAACATTTCAATCATAATCCATTTTGGGCATGCAACGATTTCAAACTAAAAATCTATTGAATGCAACTATATATGATTGTAGTGAATTAGTAACATGATACGATTTTTTTTTATTTGATTAATTTGACATATATTATGATAGATTGAATTATATTTAATTTTTTTAAAATATTTAAAAGAGGCTCACACACAGATAATTTTCTAATCATTTTACAAGAACGATACATGATTTCGGAAGGGTTCACAACGCGGTTGCAGGTTACAGAGTCCCAACTGAACGATTTGAAGAAAGATCCAAGCTATGAATTTTAGTTGCATTACCAATCTTAGGCGGTAAGCTGCCACTGATGTTGTTTCCCACAATCAGTATGGATTCTAATTGTTGGCATTTACCCCAGTTTTGTGAAATTACACCATAAAATTTATTGTAGCCCAAATCTATAAAATTAAGATTTGGATAAATACCAAATTCTTCTGATATGTTTCCTGTCAATTGATTTCCTTCAGCACGAAACCGATATAAGCTCGTGCAAGTTTTCAGGCTATTGGGGATTGGGCCAGACAAAGAGTTGTTGTTCCCCGTAAACCTTACAAGTTCTCCACTTTAGCAAATATTTTGGGGCAAGTAACCAGAAAATTGGTTTTCTGCCAAGTGCAATATTATCACCTTGTTGAGGTTCCCTATCTCTTTGGGGACAGAGCCGGAAAATTGATTAGCTCGTAAGCTTAAGGTCTCCAAGTTCCTCAAGTCACCGATTGAAGTGGGAATTAAACCTGACAGGACCCGCCCCGATCCCACAGGGACCACAAGGGGACGTGCCCTGCTCCCGTCTGACACCCAATAATTCATACCAATTTTAACCTCAAAACATCAAATGCATAAATAACCAAATTAAAGTCATACATCAAATCCGAATTAACAGATGTCAGACAAGGGATGAAATCCAAAATTACAAGTTGCGAGCACGACTCTAACATAAACCTGCGGGTAAACCACCCAGCAGGGTTCAGGTACGCAGAAGTAGATCTATGCCTCAGCCTCAGGTTCCTCCTCTACCTCAGTATCATGACCTGGAGGGGTTACCAAAACATTAAGGGTGAGTGGACCAAAACTCAAGTTTATAAAATCATTTGATAAGTAAAACATATAATTTACCCCTCCGTTTTCCAAACATGCATGCAACCGAATTTAAAACCATCAATCATATAATATACACCATAAGGCATATAATAAAACCGCAAACATAATTTTAGCCACTGCACTATACACTCCAATCCGACATCCCTGATGTCTGACGTCCCTGACGTCCAATAAGGTCACAATCACAAGGCTACGCGTGCCACTCGGGTCTCAATTCCGAGTTCAATCCCCGAACCCCGTTCGGGTACAGCATCCCTGATGCTTAGCGTCATAGACGCTGGACGTTCTAGACGTCCGTGACCTCTCCGGGGTACCTCATCCGGAGGAGACAGTATCATATGAATGGATCTATACAGTGCAGTACCAAATACATTTTATTGATATCCACATGCAAGCATATATATATATACATAGATAGAATCCGAACCAATCATTAAGTTTCATCGGACGGGTCTCAAGCCCAAATACCGTGAAACGTGCCATAACCATATTTTCCATATCATCAAAACCATTATTGTTTTTAGCATGTGAATAAGTATAATAAACCAGAAAACATTTATGCACGCAAGGGTTTAAGAAAATGGCCCACTCACAGTACAATCCTGCTAGAAACCGAACGTATACCCTCGTCCTGGTACAAATGTACAATCCCTGTCAAGTCCAAAGTATTCGTAAAGGTCAATTTAAACCCCTAACATTCAACCATGAAATCCTAGGCTGAAACCGGCCGGGAAAAGCCGTCCGAACGTGCTTCCCAAGGCAAAAAACCTCATTTTGACCAACTTAATGATCTCCGATCGACCCGAAACCACCGCCATTGGATCCGGATCGTCGAAACCTAAAGAATGGTGGTGGTCCCACCAAAAGTACTGTTCACACGACGCGCCAGTCAACGCGTCGGTCAACGCAGGAACAGTCCCTGCTGACGTCATCGCTGACATCACTGCTGACGTCAGCATGACGTCATGCTGACAGCTGTCAGACTCTGACAGTGCCACGTGTCAACACCCGATTGGTCCACCTCACTGATCTGTCAGGCCACGTGTCAGATCTGACATGTGCCACGTGTCAGCACGTCACTAGTCCACGTCACTGACATGTCAGTGACACGTGGCAGTCCCTGATTGGGCTACGCCACTGACATGTCAGTGCTGACTGTGCGCTGACATGTGACACGTGTCGGCTCACGGTTGGTCCACGTCACCTGACAGTCTGACAGGGTGCCACGTCATCACTTCTGTCCTCAGACGGTTGACCCGTATCTCTGCAACTCGGGTCGATCAGACCCGCGATCATGACCCGGTCACCATTTCCTTAATTCTCAATCATTTTCACTCTGGTTTGTTCCTAGGTGTTCGTCTTAATCTCAGGAAGGGTTCTATGGAATCAAAATCGATAAACACAGATAGGATTGAAGGCTTACCTCGATGAACAGACCCGGTTCCCGTCGCCGTTTGCACTCCGTTCAGGCTACCTCCGGTCACGCAATTGATCCCAATAGGTTCCTAACAGTTCTTAGAGTTGATTAGGGTAAATAAAAACTAAAACTAAACGTTGGAATTCAAGTTACCAAATTCTGGGTTTTGAAACCGTTTCGGGTTTTGAAACCGGCTCACCTCGCCGCCGTCTGCCGCCTTCCGCCGCCGTGCCTCAATCCTTCCCCGTGAGTCCAGCAACACACAGGCACAGAGACAGGGTGTAGTGCGCTAGTGTGGATCAATGAGCAGTGAGTGAGGGTGTCGGGTGAGAATTATATAGAAATGGAGGGAAATGGATGGACGGCCCAGATTAGATCTCAGAAATGAGATCAAGGGCTTAGATTAGATCAAGGGTATATCAGATCAAGGGCTGTGATTAAAAAGGTGATTTAAATGGTTTTTAATCCCATAGTGGATCCGATCCAATCTAGCCAATGGGTGAGTGACACTTGTCACTCACCAGGTGTCCTACAATCAGATTTTCAGAATAAAATATCTGTCACGAAAACCGAGACACGAACCTCCCGATTTCACGTTTCTGACCATAACTTCCTCGTACGAAGTCCGATTTCGGCGTGCCGCCTGTCTACGAACTCAGGACGTCGAGACCTACCTAACGGTCCTTGAGTCGCGTGAAAATTAGTTGTCAAATGAAAAGTCAACATTTTCGCCCCCAACGCCCAAATTACGGTAATGCCCCTAAACTTCCGATAGCCATAACTTTTTCCCTGATTGTCCGAATTGGACGTGCCACCTGTCTATGAACTCGTGACGTCCCGAACTACGTCACGGTCATAGGTCAAAGTCCATTTAATTCATCAATCAAAAAGTCAACATTTTGGCCATACCAATCACAAGGGTAAAAGCGTCAATTGATTCATTAAATTACAATATTCCAATCTTCGAATTTCCGGGGTGTTACAAAACCACTGAGTTGATTCTCGAACACAACTAGCTCCACAAGAGATTTAAGGTTACATATCTCTTCAGGAATAGTATCAGAAAGATTATTATAAAAAAGATAGAGAACAGTGAGATTTGTTAGATGAGCTGTTGATTTTTGGATTGAACCGCTAAGTTGAGCCGCACACAATTGTAACTTCACAAGAGATTTAAGGTTCCCTGTCTCTTCAGGAATCATGCCAGAAAGATTATTAGCCCAAACATAGAGAAGAGTGAGATTTGTTAGATGAGCTATTGATTTTGGGATTGAACCATTAAGTTGATTCTCTGACAAATCTAGCTCCACAAAAGATTTAAGGTTCCCTATCTCTTCATGAATAGGGCCAGAAAGATTATTATCCCAAAGATAGAGAATAGTGAGATTTGTTAAGGCTTGTATGATGAAAAGCCTTGAATTAAGCACCATTGTATACCTTTTATACTTATCTTTTAATGTTTAAATACCAAAAAAATTGTAGAAAATAATATCTTTTGTGAGAATTGTGCAGAATTGGATAGAGCATGAAAATACAAGAATTTAGACGAAAGAATCACCTCAATCGGAGTTGTAACAAAAAAGTTATGATCGAATTAAGGGAAGCCACCAAAAAGGGCAAGGTAATTCGGTAGCCTGCTACCAAATCCTTATAAACATCTCAGAAATGGCTTCAGCAGGCACCTATCGATGCCCAGTAGCACAAAACTGACAATGGTCCATAACCATGACATCACAAGTCAGCCTACCGTAATCCAACTTAACACAATCCATGACACTCGCCATATATGCCAAACAAGACGTCACCAAGTATTCTCTATACTCCTGAACACCTCCATATGTGTCCACGATCAAGGGGGGGTCACAACACCTGAAGTTCCTTCAATGAGTCCTCAAATCAACTCCAAAGTATCCACCTCTTATACTCGACATCTAACACCAACTCGGAATCAACACATATCTCATCATCTAAACTACAACATCTCCTGATTCCGATATTCCCACCATGTTGGAAGTATATCCATCTTTTCCAACCATGGGACTCCGTCCTCAACAATTATACCACCTCCAGACTAACTGTCCAATGTCAACTCCTCTACTGCACGTAGGAAATCCACAACTCCTACGGATCACAACCACGTGTCCATAACCAAACCAACTCACCGACCAACTCGCATGTCGGTTATCACCGTTTATGCACATCCAAAAAGGATGTCAATCATCACTCCTTCTGATGATCGCGTCTCAACCTTTCCGAGATTCAACTCCGAGCATCACTATCGTACGAGTAACCAACTCTCGGGATCACAATCAACGATCACTCACCTCGGACTCCTGAGTCACTGTCCTCGAAGTCGTTAATCACCAATCTCAAGGAATTACCAAGTACGGCATCGGCATCACCCAAATGCCAACCTCAGCATATGCCTACACATCCAGATGAGTCCACGAAAACCAACCTCACGGATGGTCAACCCGACCATATCAACCTAGTCCGCTCTAAACCGAAGCCTAGGTCTACCGTGCTTTCACTGCGCTACTCTGATCAAGCTAACGGCATCCTGATCTTGTGACGCCCCGGAAATTCGAAAAAGGAAAATTTGGAAATTTTGAAGGAAAATGACGATTTTGCCCCTGGAATTGGGCGAAAAGTTGACTTTTAATTTGAGCGGTCAAATGGACTTTGACCGATGACCGTGAGTAATTTGAGACGTCACGAATTCATAGACAAGTGGCACATCCAATTCCGACATTCGAGGAGAAAGTTATGACGTTTGGAAGTTTAAGGGCAGTTGGTAAATTGGTCAAAGGGGGCCGAAAGTTGACTTTTGATCGGGACATTATTTGTACTTTCTGGGAAGACCGTTGGGTAGGTTTCGGGACGCTGAATCCGTAGACAGGGGAGGGGGCATGCGTCAATCGGAGTCCTGATGAAAAAGTTATGGGTCTAGAATTATGAGGGGCATTTTGGTAAATTTTCTAAGTAGGGGTAAAGTGGTAATTTTATGCAAGGTCTTCAATTACAAGTGATTACTATCTTCATTTGCTGATTCAGCCCATCATATGAGTCATGTACCTTATCAAGTGACAAGTGTCACTTGTTCATGTAGATTAGTGGCATTTGATTGCCATTAGGATTAATTAATTCATTTAATGGATATTAACATATAATGAGCCTAGGTACTGTTCATATAAAACAGAAAAATAAAGAACAACAAACCGCCCCTTGTGTATTTGAATTCGTCCAAATTGATTGATCATGAATTGAGATTAAACAGAGAGAAAAGAGAGTGGATTGTGCGAGGAAACCTGAGTGAAAAACAGAGAAGACTGAGACTGGAGCTACACTAAGAATATCTGAATAATCTTACATAGACCTTAGAATCGAATTCGATCGTTTAGACGTTAAGGAGTGAAATTGATTGTGGATTGAGCCTTCTGGAACTGAGACGAGTTGAACCAACCTGGAATTCGAAAGAAATTGATGACGAAACACGAAGAACAGGCCCTGTGACATCCGCGGATTGTGGAAGCTGAGTTCAGGTAATTGGAGGTAAGAAATCATGAAATTGGTTTGGAATTTAAGTTTAGAATAAGTATAAGATACTTCAGGTGCAATCAATTGAACGAAACAGTATGAAATTGGGTGGAACCCGATTTCAGACCCGTCGGATGTTCATCTTAAGTCGAGAGATTCTAGGGTTTAAATGTAACGACCCGTCCCGAATATCGGGATTTAATAATATTTAATTGTGATTTACTAATCTGGGATTAGTTGAGCGATTTCGGACGAATTGTGCAAAATGACCGTTTTGCCCCTGGGCGTGGGCAAAACGTTGACTTTTAATTCGGATGGTCAAATGGACTTTGACCGATGACCGTGACGTAGTTCGGGACGTCATGAGTTCATAGACAGGTGGCACGTTCGATTCCGACGTTCGTGGTGAAAGTTATGATGTACGGAAGTCCAGGGGCATTTTCGTAATTTGGACGAAATAGGGGCAAATGTTGACTTTTTGACCGGGATGTCCGATGGCCGAGGGCCAAGGACCGTTACGTAGGTTTCGTCGATGCGAATCCAACAACAGGCGGCACGCCGAAATCGGAGATTCGACGACGAAGTTATGGGTCACGGAAGTTTGGTTTCGTTATGCACGCATTACGAGGCGGGGACACGTGGCGTTTTCTGATTGGCCTGGGATTCTGAGTGGGACACGTGGACCACTAACCTTTAATTATGGACTCAGATCTGGATTGGTGGGATTGGATTAAAATATTTGGAATTAAATAACTAAAGAATTCTCACTTTGATCAACTTTTGATCTGGGCCTTTCATCTGGTCTGTGCCTTCAATCCAGGCCATCCATCTCCTCCCTCCCCATCTGGACAAATCATATCCTCTGTTTTATAATTCAACCGATACCCCATTTGCTTCTTCCACATACAGCACACATATTCCTCATCTCATCATCTCTACTGTGCGTGCACAACCTTGGGAGTGACTGAGGAAGTATGAGAGACGGTGGGAGGCGGCAGGACGACGGCGGCGACCGCGGTGGTCCACGGCGGGGGTGCTAACCCGAGGAGAGTTATGCCCAGGTTTTTGGAAATCGACAATTTGTTGTGTTTCTGGGCTCCTTCTTGATTCCTTTGGGACTTGGGGTCAGAAACAGGCACGAAGGGCTAGTTTTCGAAGCTCGAGGTGAGCTGGGCACGGCGGGGACGGCGGTGCCCGTAACCCGGTTCGAAACCAAAAATGGTGATCGGGTTTTGGATGGGTATTGGACGTTGGATTTGATCCTACGGTGTTCTATGAACATAAACAAACCTTGTGGACGTGATTTTGGGGCTCGAGGCGGCCGGAATCGGGAGGAAGGACGATCGGAAATTTCTGGACTTCGGGTTTGTGTCAGAGGTAATATTCTGGACGTTACTCCTGGTTTTGGATTCCACAGAACTGTTGGTTGAACTCAGACGATCTTGCAGGTGAAAACCCCGTCCAAAATGATCCAGTATCGACGGAGAACCAGTCGGGTTGGCCCGCGGGTCATGGCGACCCGTTTACCAGTCGTTCGGGTTGAACGACGGTGAACAGTACCCGGCGCGTGGGTTTCACGCGCAGGGAGTTCAACCGGCGCGTGGGGGCGCGTGTGAGGTAATTTTGGGAAACTTCCAACATGACTTTTGTCCTATACAATGTAACGAACATTTTAGCGTTGGTTTCGTGTCGATCGGATCCCGTTTTGTTATTGTTCGGGATGTCCGAAGGTTTTAAATCCAGTTTAAAAATACTTAAAAATTCGGGAAAATTACGGGACTTGAATAGGATGTTAATGATGAGGTTAGTGATCCTCTAAATTGATTTGAACAGGATTGGGAGTCCCGGTGATAGTGATGTGGCCCGGGAAGGCCTATGGCACGCGTATCGAGGCGCTCGGTTAAACGGTCTGTGAGTGGACATTGGTTTCATAAATTCGATGCATGCATAACTGTTTTAAGATTGTTATAATTATGATTAAATGATTTACTTTGGGTATCGGTGAATTTAAAATGATTTCACACATTTCGAGGTGAATTACGTATTTGCACGTAAACCGGGATTTTCTGGATTTTCACCGATTTCCATAAATGTGGTTGGATATGATTTCATGAAACGGTTACGAACTTGAATAATGTAAAATCGGGCCAGGGGCCCAGTTGAACTATGAAATCGGGCCAGGGGCCCAGTTAACATGTGGATCGGGCCAGGGGCCCAGTTAACTTGTGGAATCGGGCCAGGGGCCCAGTTGATTTCTACACGTGATTGCGGGTCGGGGACCCTAAAATGGAATTGAATAAATGTTTCCTGGTTTACATTTTATATATGTTCACATGCTGGAATCTATAAATGGTTTTGATGATATTTCGGTTATGGCACGTTTCACGGTATTTGGGCATGAGACCCGTTTGATGAAACGTAACGAATGGTTCGGATTTTATCTATGTATACCTATATGTTTTGCATGTGGATATCTATAAAATGTATTTGGTACTGCTGACAGGACCCATCCCAATCCCCCCGGGATTACCATGGAATGTGCCCTGCTCCCGTCCAACCAGGGGTGTCAGACAAGGGATGACCAAGAGCCACTGCCCAAACGGGGCATCCAGAGTGCGCAAGGATCGATGGAGGAGGTGTGCAATGTCCCAGTCCCTGCTGCAATCGCATCCGTGATCAACCTGAAGGGCATTAAAATCAAAAGTTGTGAGTGGACAAAAACCAATAAGTTTACCCAAATACATTTATAAGACATTTATGCCCTCCAATAAAAACGTATGCATGCCACAAAAACCAGTAACCAAAACGTTTGCTCAACCGAGCCATTAGGGTCTTAGCCCAAAAACCGTTAACCAAAAGCCAAGTGTGGGAACTCAGCCCAAAACTGTGGAATACCACCACCATACATATTAAAACCATGTGGGTCACCACCCACGACCATAAATGAACATCAATTCAAAATCCAAAACCATTTAGGGTCCCCGACCCTACATACCATTTCATAACCAATAATCCATTTTTACCACATAACACATATCCAACCAATAAGCCATTTTATTCATTAATCCATATTTTACCATTACCATCACCAGCATCCCAGATGCTTAGCGTCCCAGACGCTAGACGTCCCTGACGTCATATCTCACGGTTTCATAAGCTACGCGTGCTGCCCGGGGTCTCTCCGGGTCCATATATCTGACATCCCTGATGTCTGACGTCCCTGACGTCAATCATAGCAATCCTGCTCCTGAGTCATCATACGGTCCGGCTGCTCCGTATAATGACCCCTCGCAGGCAATGCACCGTGACTTCCCCAGTGTCCCAGACATCTGGAGGAGACCATCATATATCCTTGTGTCCAGATGGTATATGGAAAACAGTTTTATTTAATCCTTTTATCATATTATTACCATTGGGCCCTGCCCGAAATTTCCATAAAACCACATAATTCCATTTAGGGTCCTTGACCCAAAATCACAATTATTAAATATAGGGTCCCTGACCCGAAATCACATTTATTATCCAACTGGGCCTCATGCCCGATTTTATGAACCACTGGGCCCACGGCCCGATTTGTAAACCAACTGGGCCCGCAGCCCGACTTATAAACCCACTGGGCCCACGGCCCGAATTCGTAAATCAACTGGGCCCCTGGCCCGATAACATAACTCAAATGGGTCTCAGCCCGATTTCATACCAACTGGGCCCCTGGCCCGATTTCATTAACCAACTGGGCCCCCGGCCCGATTTCAAATGGACTCCAAGTCCGAAATTTCCAACATAATTGGGCCTCAAGCCCGAGTTCATATTTCCAATTTCAAAACCATTTCATCACATTATATCCAAGTCATAAATATGGAAAATCCATGTAAAACCGGAAACCTCGATTTACGTGCAAGCACGTAAATCGCCTCGAAATACGTGAAACCGTACAATTTACCAACAACCAAACCAACATCATACAATCACAATCATAATCCATGTAAAACATTTAAGCATGCATAGAATTTATAAAACCAAAGTCCACTCACAGACCGTTTTAACCGTGTGCCTCGATACGCGTGCCACCGGCCCTCCCGGGCCACACCACTATCACCGGGACTCCCAATCCTGTCCAAATCACATTAGAGGGTCACTAACCTCATTATTAACATCCTATCAAAGTCCCGTAATTTTCCCGCATTTTTACTTATTTTTAAACTTAATTTAAAACCTTCGAACATCCCGAACACTATCGAGACGGTGTCCGATCGACCCGAAACCAATCCCAAAATGTTCGTTACATTAAATAGGACAGAAGTCATGTTGACCTCACCTCGAGATCCATGCCCACGCGCCGTCACGCGCCGCCGTGAGTGGCTGCGCGTGAAACTCACGCGCCGTGAACAGTGTCACCATTCTGACCCGGTTGTCTGATAAACGGGTCACCGTGACCCGCGGCCCAACCCGACTGGTTCTCAGCCATTACTCGATCATTTTCAATTCCGTTTGTTCCTACAAGATCGTCTCATTAATTCCAGTTGATCCATGATTTTAAAACTGAGAAACCAACACGTTTGACTACCTGTTCGTGGAGGTGTGCAGACCGGCCACCTGCAACCGTCGTGTCTACACGATCCCGGCCACCATTCCTTTCGAAAACGATCCCCAAAGGCTCGTCTCAACCCCTAGATCATCATCCTGGTCACAAGATCGATTGTAGTACGTTAAAACCCATCCTGCCATTTTTACCCGAATACAGACTCACGGGTTCGAGGCTTACCTCGCCGCCGTGGCTCCCGCCGTGGCCACCAGCATGCCCAGTTCGACTCCAGGAACATCCTACGTCCATTTACAACGATCAAAACCAGCCCAAAACGACTTCCGAATTCTGAGTTTTGGACCTCCCCTGTTTTTCCTTTCCGCCGTGTCCGCTGCCGTCTCCCGCCGTCTCCCGTCATTCCTCAGGTGCCCAAATCTCCCACTGGACTTAGCCTAGTAATGGTGTAGGTTTAGTTGGTGCGGGTTGGATGGGTAGTGGATTTGGGGTGGTAGTCGTTCACGGTGAAATGAGAAATGAGAGAGGGGGATTAACTGATCAAATTAATTAAGGAAGGGATGAGATGAGATGGACGGTCCAGATGCAATCTGGGAGTGAGATGGAGGGCTGAGATTAAAAGAGGGGATAAATTGTGATTTAACCCATTAATGGAAGCATGATCCAGATTTAGAGCCCCAAATCAAGGGATGAGTGACACTTGTCACTCATCCAAGGGTTCAGATTCAATAATCACTATTCAATATTTTATTATTATTTTAATCCCGGTTCGTTCGGTAAACCGAGCCCGATTCCTTGACCATAACTTCGTCGTCGTAACTCCGATTTCGGCATGCCGTGTAACGACCCGAACCAAAATAATAATATTTTAATGTAAAAAGACTGTTTTACCCTTGGGGGGAAAACTTTGACTTTTCTCGGGAAATAATTCGGACTTTGACCCATGACTATGACGTAGATCGGGACGTCACGAATCCGTAGACAGGCGGCACGCCGAAATCGGAGTTCGTATGAAGAAGTTATGGTCAAGGAAGCGTTTTAGCGGAATTTACGAACCGAGAACAACGGAATAAAATATTAATTAATTACGGGAATCCGTGCCAAATTAATATTTAAATCAAACCGATGGATTGGTGACAAGTGTCACCCATCCAAAGCCTTACTATTCCAATAAAGCAACTAATACTATTTAATCCATTTTAATATTCATTATTTTTCCCTCCAATTAACCCTAGCCTTTGGATCTGCTGCTCAAGTGAATCTTGGCCCTCCATTTCTCATCTGCTCCCTTGTTCATGCACGTTCTGTTTCTGCTTTTTCTTACAAACACACAAACACACACATCCATTCCCCCTTCACACCCGTGCTTCTCTTCCCCTTTTCTCTCAAACCAGGCGATCGAACCAGCCACTCTCACACCACCACCCGATCACCAGCTGCATCACCAACATCCACTAACCATCACCGAGCATCACCGGCATCCACCACCCCATTTCCCGGCCCTGAAAATCCCGTCCAAAACACGACCCGAAAACCTCAAGGAAACGGGTCCAAGAAGCAAAACTCGAGAACCACCTCACCTCGACGCGGGAGGAGCTCCAGTCTGCACCGTGGGGATCCTAGGAGCCTAACTGGACGACGGCGAGGGCTACGGCGGCGTGACGGCGGCGGTAAGACCCAAAACCCGATAAGCCCGTTTTCCTTCCCTGTTCGACCCGATCGTATTTAATGCTTAGAAATTGATTGTTAGGTGATAGACATGTCCTAGGGTGAGAGACGAGTCGTTTGGGAGCGGGTTGGACGACGGAGACGCCGTGGATCACCGGAGACGACAACCGGACCGTGACCGTGAGTTTCAGAGACATTCTGGTGAGTTTCTTCCCACTTTCTTCTTGTTTTGAGGTTGTAGAACCATAGGACAGACCTAGACGATCCCATAGGGATCAACCCCGTCGAAAATGGTGGCCGGAATCGTGTGGTGGAATCGGGTCAAACCGTGGGTCGACGGCGACCCGGTTCCAGTCAAACGGGTCGACCCGGTACTGTAGCATGATGACGTCATCATGCTGACGTCACTTCTGACGTCATGATGACGTCATCCTGTCAGATGTTGTCAGACCAGGGACCAATCAGAACGTGCCACGTGTCACCTGACAAGTGTTAGTGATGACGTCATGCTGACGTCAGCATGACGTCACTGCTGACGTCAGCGGTACTGTAGCAGCGTTGACCCACGCGTTGACCAGGCGCGTGGGGGCGCGTGTGAACAGTAATTTTGGTGGGGCCGGTACCATTTTCAAGGTTTCGACGATACGGATCCAATGGAGGTGGTTTCGTGTCGATGGGAGATCGTTATGTCAGTCAAAATGGGGTTTGAAGCACCGAGAATAGTGCCCGGGATGCGTTTTTGAGGCGGATCTGTTCTAGGGTCTTGGTATTGATATTATAGGGTCCTTAAGTAACCCTCAGGAGTAATAATACAGGTTTATAGAGATCGTTGAGCAGCAAGGACCGAGTGTGAGTGGGCTGTTTGATTTATAAAAGGCTTGCATGCATAAACTGTTTTACTATTTCCACTGATGAGTCTTATGAACTGTTTATATATGTTATTACAATGTTTTGGGCATGAGACCCGTCTGGATTATATGTGGATTTTGTTTGGGATGTCCGGGGGACATAGGGTAAACTATACTGTTATTGTACTGTACTTTCCTACCTGTGTATATTGTCTCCTCCAGGGAGGGTCGTTGGCCTGGGTGGACCCTGGAGTAGTCACGGGGCTCTGACTGAGTGGAGTTGACCCCCGTTGGGCTGCTTACTCTCAGGAAGGCATGTTCATATACCTCGGGCAGTGACCGGGATACCGGGAGCTGATGTACCTAGAGAGTCTCGGGTGTGAGACCCTGAGTGGCAACGCGTAGCCTTAGAACCGTGACATCATTTGGGTTGGGTTTTTACAGTGCACTGATATGTTAGTTTCACCTTACGATTATTATTGTGGTTCACTGGTTTATAATATTATGTTTTTCACTGCATGCAAGATTTGGAAAACGGAGGGGTAAAACCTTATGATTATTTTATTATTAAATTGATTTCTAAACTGTTATTTTTGGCCCACTCACCCTTGTTTTACTGACCCCTCCAGACCCTGACACGGCAATAGAGGAGGAGGATCCGGAGGAGGAGGCAGAGGTTTAGTTTGCCTAGCTGTGCACCTGTACACCCACTTGTGGGTAGGTTGAGCACCGAATAAATGTACTCTGACTAGTGTGCTCACATGTTGTATTTTACTTTCCCTTGCCTGACAGTATCACTTTAAACACTGTGTTTGTACATTATCTATCTATGTGAGTCTTCGGTTTTTATTTAAGGGTAATTTTGGTATGTTTAGAGTCATTGTCAGACGGGAGCGGGTCACGTCCCCGGGTGGTCCCAGTGGGATTGGGACGGGTCCTGTCAGCTTGGTATCAGAGCATTAGGATTAGTGGTCAGAGTACTAGGTTAGCGGTTTGTACTTTGTACATGGTCGCTTTCGATGTCTTTTAACCTGTTTGCCTCTTCACAGTTGGATATGCCTCCCCGACGTGAACCCCGTGCACTTGTTGACGAGGGCAATGGAGGAAATGGAGACACTGCGAGCATTGAGCGGGCTCAGCGCCTGGGTGCTACGCACTTCAGTGGGGGAACCGACCCTGAGGAAGCACACCAGTGGATTGACCGCTGGGAGAGGATTTTCGAGGTCATGCACTGTCCTCCGGAGGAGCGTGTCGTACTGGCGACTTTCCTACTGGATGGGAGCGCCTACCGATGGTGGCACAACCTTGTTTTGGCCGGCTGGACTGTTCACACCATTCCATGGGAGACCTTCCGAGAGCGGTTTCTCAACCAGTTCTATCCACGGTCGTTCCGCAACGCCCGTGAGGCGGAGTTTCTGCAACTCCGGCAGGGGGATCAGACTGTAGCAGAGTACGAGGAGACCTTCCTGATGTTGTCTCGCTTTGCTGAGAACTTCGTGATCACCGAGGCAGACCGATGTCGCAGATTTGAGTGGGGCTTGCGACCTGAGATTCAGGCGATGGTGACTGCAACACCCTTTGCTTCCATGAGGGATCTGACTGATGCGGCGACCAGGGTTGAGAACAGTATCCTGGCTCGTCAGCGAGCTGAGGGGGAGACTCGGCGACGTGATCGCCCACACTTGGGATTTTCGGGCCGTCGTGGCTCGAAGGGAGGACATTCTGGTGGATCTTCGTCTTCTGGCAGCCGAGGACGTTCTGGTCAGTTCAGGAGTCCTCAGAGGTCTGGACAGCGTTCTGGAGCTTGGCAGCGGTCTTACTCACCGATGAGCATCTCACCGGGAGGATACTCGGGTCGACCTAGGGAGGTCACATGCTTCGCTTGTGGGGAGCCGGGGCATTATTCTTCTGAGTGTCCACTGATTCGCGGCAGTACTGCGCCAGCGCAGAGCACAGCATCCCAGACTGACAGCAGCCGGACACGCGGTGTTGTGCGTGGCCGTGATCGAGGGGCTAGAGGACGGGGACGACCTGCAGAGTCTATGGCTCGTGTTTATGCTGTTACCCAGCAGCAGGCCAGATCCATTCCGGGAGTGTTGACAGGTACTGTACATATTTATGGCATGGTTGTTCGTGCATTGATGGATTCGGGGGCAACTCATTCTTTTATTTCACCACGTTGTGCGAGTCTGTTGGGACGTGAGGTGACCGCACTTGAGCACGAGATGGGAGTGGGGACACCGATGGGTGTGCCCTACCGGGTGAACCAGGAGATACGAGCTTGTCCTGTGGAGATTGAGGGAGTCGAATTTCCGGCAGACTTAATCCTGATGAATGTTCACGATTTCGATGTGATACTTGGAGTCGATTGGTTGTCGGAGTACAATTCACTCATCGACTGTAGTAACATGCGGTTGACTTTGAGAGGTCCAGGATTACCGGAAGTGATATTCCAGGGAGAGTGTGGAGACGCATCACCCAAGGTAATATCTGCACTCACAGCTACTAAACTCTTACAGAAGGGGTGTCAGGGTTATCTTGCTTATGTGGTAGAGTCTACGAATGAATCTTTGCGTATTGAGGATATTCCGATTGTGCGGGAATTTCAGTGGATGTTGAGATGTGTTGGTATCTGCGACTCAGAGGTGGTTGAGTCTTGGACTGGATGGATTCCAATGGATGTTGTGATGTGTTGGGATAAGTCCCAACAGATTTATGATGATAAGTGATGAACGGATAAAATGGTATGTTTGAGACTTGAGGAATCTAAGGACGATGTTCCCTATGTCATGAGAATTGCTGGATTTGGGGAGTTGTGGTCAACTCCGAGATTGGTAAGTTTGTGTATTGCTTATATCCCCTGAGAGTACAAAGAAATTATTGAAATTGGAAAAGTCGAGGAAAACCATTCGTGGTATTGATGTGGGATTTTGTGATTGTGAATCACTTGGAACCTGAGGATTGAACCTGTTAAGGTTGAGATGTGAGACGAAGGCAGTATGGTATGCACATCCAGGCAGAGTTGAGGAAATTTCCGTTTGGAATCGGGGTGTGTGCATACATGATTATTGGCGGACGTGAAGTCCGAGTAATGAATTGATTTTGGACACGTGGTGGTCCAAGTGAGGTATAGACGTGGGCAGTCCAGTGGTTGGACTTGACATCTCATTGGGAACATGTCTGTTTCCATCATGGTTGGAACTCCCGATCCGGGGAGAGTTGTGATTGGGAGACGAGAGGAGTGCTCGTTTCCGCATCGGTGATTGGTATTCCGAAGTCTTTGGGGTTGACTTCATATTTCCTGCCGTGGCAGAGGATGATTGTTGCTACCAGTACGTTGAGTGTGTATTGGTTGGTGGACCCATGTTTGGCTTGGGGTCATTGGACACAAGAAGTTGTGTATGATTGTGGATTTGGTGGGAAATGCGAGGTCATCTTTCCACCAAGGGAAATTTGGCGAAGGATTCAATTGAGGGTGTAAGACCCTACGATCAGCTTTCAGATGGACTGTTAACTACGTGGGCATGTGTGGATCCTAGGTGGATCTGATTTGTGATGTTGTCGACTTTGGACGATGTGACGATCTAGGATCGTGATGTTGCTTGTCGAGTGACGTAGCGATGAATCTGGGTTGTGATCGTGATGATCCAGATTGGATGAGAGTTATCACTTTTACCTTGGTACGAGAGTCGTAAATGACGGGACTGAACTTCTTTTCGGAGTGAGTCCATATGGTTGTTACTCGGTTGAGTAGGTTTCCGATGTGGTCGGATTTTGTCAACCTTTGACGTGTGGATATTGGGATTGGCTTCCCTATGAAGTCAATCGAGTGTTTTGGAGAGGCAACCGATAGATTCGGTTACGTTACGTCTTGATGGACGTAAACGAGGTTTTGGGTTTTGGAATCGAATTTTTGGGTGACGATTCAGGATTCGATTGCGAAGCTCGAAAGTGGATTACTGGATTTGGGTGCGGAATGATTATTCCAATGCTAGCTTACGGAGTAATGATTTCGAATTCGGATTTGGAAATGGAATAAAAATATGATGTTTGGGTTTGGATTCGGAATTTCTTACGAAATTGCGAATTCGGATTCGGAACTAGAACTGGATGACGGGTGGAGTTCGCTTTGTCTCATGTTGGTGTGGACAAAGGTACTTCATTATTGGAACGTGTCTGGCTATGACCTGGGTGGTTGTAGGCGGATTGTTGGATTGATGTACGTACAGGGTACGTTATACGAGGATTGTTACGGGTTAGGCTGAGTGGTGCCTAATGGCGGTACATGGGATGTACCAGTGGTGTGTAATTAAACGTGTTGGTAATCGGCTTGGTTCCGATATCATTTGTTTGGTTGTGATTGTGGACTGGACATTGGATACTGTGCGCTGTGCAGAGTGATTTTGTCGGGTTCAGTGATTGTATGAGCAGGTGCTCTTGGCCACGGTTGGCTAGTGGAACCCCGGTATTGATATGTGTGATCACTGCTGGGCTGGTATTCAATGTGTTCCAGTTGCGCCACTTGATTGGGTTAATTGACGGTATACGTACACTCAGGATGAGTGAATTGGTGGTCTGAGTAACCACGAGTAGCCTTGTGTGACTTGATCACACCGTGATTTCCCAGCGTCTTGGTTCGCTGAGGGAGTCGGCGATTATGGACATTGAGATTAATTGGTGTCGCAGGATTGGGCTTGCCCTGCGAATTGAGATCATGTGGTTGATCTTACGCTACATCGAGGGTGATGTAGTACGTGGTGTTGTCACGGACGGACAGATGGTTGGGGCTTTACTAGGGTGGTAAAGCTTAGTGGTGACACTTTGACTGATAGTGTCAGCATGGACTGGCAAATGAGATTTGGTGACTCCCAATGGGAGCAAATGTAAGGATATATTGATAATGGAAAGGAACCGTCTAGCTGAAGGAGTCAGCTTAATGGTTAGGCGATTTTATCGCGGATCAGGTGATCATTTCCACTCGCGGTGGTCGAGTGTTGTTGCTATTATGACGTATGACTGTGATGGGATGTCTGGGTGCATACGAGGCTGGTGTTGACCCAGCAAGTGGGTGTACAGGGGTACACAGATATGTGATCGAATTGTTTTCCACGAGGTGTTTGTGGAATAAGGTTGTTGGTAATTTCGATGACGAAATTCTTTAAGGAGGGAAGGTTGTAACGACCCGTCCCGAATATCGGGATTTAATAATATTTAATTGTGATTTACTAATCTGGGATTAGTTGAGCGATTTCGGACGAATTGTGCAAAATGACCGTTTTGCCCCTGGGCGTGGGCAAAACGTTGACTTTTAATTCGGATGGTCAAATGGACTTTGACTGATGACCGTGACGTAGTTCGGGACGTCACGAGTTCATAGACAGGTGACACGTTTGATTCCGACGTTCGTGGTGAAAGTTATGATGTACGGAAGTCCAGGGGCATTTTCGTAATTTGGACGAAATAGGGGCAAATGTTGACTTTTTGACCGGGATGTCCGATGTTCGAGGGCCAAGGACCGTTACGTAGGTTTCGTCGATGCGAATCCAACGACAGGCGGCACGCCGAAATCGGAGATTCGACGACGAAGTTATGGGTCACGGAAGTTTGGTTTCGTTATGCACGCATTACGAGGCGGGGACACGTGGCGTTTTCTGATTGGCCTGGGATTCTGAGTGGGACACGTGGACCACTAACCTTTAATTATGGACTCAGATCTGGATTGGTGGGATTGGATTAAAATATTTGGAATTAAATAACTAAAGAATTCTCACTTTGATCAACTTTTGATCTGGGCCTTTCATCTGGTCTGTGCCTTCAATCCAGGCCATCCATCTCCTCCCTCCCCATCTGGACAAATCATCTCCTCTGTTTTATAATTCAACCGATACCCCATTTGCTTCTTCCACATACAGCACACATATTCCTCATCTCATCATCTCTACTGTGCGTGCACAACCTTGGGAGTGACTGAGGAAGTATGAGAGACGGTGGGAGGCGGCAGGACGACGGCGGCGACCGCGGTGGTCCACGGCGGGGGTGCTAACCCGAGGAGAGTTATGCCCAGGTTTTTGGAAATCGACAATTTGTTGTGTTTCTGGGCTCCTTCTTGATTCCTTTGGGACTTGGGGTCAGAAACAGGCACGAAGGGCTAGTTTTCGAAGCTCGAGGTGAGCTGGGCACGGCGGGGACGGCGGTGCCCGTAACCCGGTTCGAAACCAAAAATGGTGATCGGGTTTTGGATGGGTATTGGACGTTGGATTTGATCCTACGGTGTTCTATGAACATAAACAAACCTTGTGGACGTGATTTTGGGGATCGAGGCGGCCGGAATCGGGAGGAAGGACGATCGGAAATTTCTGGACTTCGGGTTTGTGTCAGAGGTAATATTCTGGACGTTACTCCTGGTTTTGGATTCCACAGAACTGTTGGTTGAACTCAGACGATCTTGCAGGTGAAAACCCCGTCCAAAATGATCCAGTATCGATGGAGAACCAGTCGGGTTGGCCCGCGGGTCACGGCGACCCGTTTACCAATCGTTCGGGTTGAACGACGGTGAACAGTACCCGGCGCGTGGGTTTCACGCGCAGGGAGTTCAACCGGCGCGTGGGGGCGCGTGTGAGGTAATTTTGGGAAACTTCCAACATGAATTTTGTCCTATACAATGTAACGAACATTTTAGCGTTGGTTTCGTGTCGATCGGATCCCGTTTCGTTATTGTTCGGGATGTCCGAAGGTTTTAAATCCAGTTTAAAAATACTTAAAAATTCGGGAAAATTACGGGACTTGAATAGGATGTTAATGATGAGGTTAGTGATCCTCTAAATTGATTTGAACAGGATTGGGAGTCCCGGTGATAGTGATGTGGCCCGGGAAGGCCTATGGCACGCGTATCGAGGCGCTCGGTTAAACGGTCTGTGAGTGGACATTGGTTTCATAAATTCGATGCATGCATAACTGTTTTATGATTGTTATAATTATGATTAAATGATTTACTTTGGATATCGGTGAATTTAAAATGATTTCACGCATTTCGAGGTGAATTACGTATTTGCACGTAAACCGGGATTTTCTGGATTTTCACCGATTTCCATAAATGTGGTTGGATATGATTTCATGAAACGGTTATGAACTTGAATAATGTAAAATCGGGCCAGGGGCCCAGTTGAACTATGAAATCGGGCCAGGGGCCCAGTTAACATGTGGATCGGGTCAGGGGCCCAGTTAACTTGTGGAATCGGGCCAGGGGCCCAGTTGATTTCTACACGTGATTGCGGGTCGGGGACCCTAAAATGGAATTGAATAAATGTTTCCTGGTTTACATTTTATATATGTTCACATGCTGGAATCTATAAATGGTTTTGATGATATTTCGGTTATGGCACGTTTCACGGTATTTGGGCATGAGACCCGTTTGATGAAACGTAACGAATGGTTCGGATTTTATCTATGTATACCTATATGTTTTGCATGTGGATATCTATAAAATGTATTTGGTACTGCACTGTATAGATCCTTCCATATTATATTGTCTCCTCCGGATGAGGTACCCCGGAGAGGTCACGGACGTCTAGTACGTCCAGCGTCTATGACGCTAAGCATCGGGGATGCTGTACCCGAACGGGGTTCGGGGATTGAACTCGGAAATTGAGACCCGAGTGGCACGCGTAGCCTTGTGATTGTGACCTTATTGACGTCAGGGACGTCAGACATCAGGGATGTCGGATTGGAGTGTATAGTGCAGTGGCTAAAATAATGGTTATGGTTTATATTATATGCCTTATGGTTCATATTACTGGATTTATGAAATAACTCTTGGATTTACTTTTGGAAATTGAAACTATGCTTTGGTTTCCGGGCTAAGGCCCTAACGGTTATTTCTGAATAAATATGGGATTATTGGTTTTGGTGCATGCATATGATTTTACTGAGGGGCATAAATGTCTTATAAATGTTTTCAACAGACTTGTTTATTTTCGTCCACTCACAGCTTTTGTTTTTAATGCCCTTCAGGTTGATTCCGGATACGACTGCAGCAGAGACTTGAGCATCGCACACCTCCTCCATCGATCCTTACGCACTCTCGAAGCCCGTTTGGGCAATGGCAATCGGTTATCCCTTGTCTGGCGCCTCTTGTCAGACGGGAGCACGTCGCATTCCATGGTAATCCCGGGGGGATTGGGATGGGTCGTGTCATTAAATTATGAAATTGAAGCCACATATCGATTATAAACATGGAATAGATGGTAATAAGTGAAAGAAACGATAAAATTGAGTCAGAATTAGTTGAGAACGAACCGGGTCTGATCGCGGGTCGTAGGCTCCGTTTATCAGAGAAACGGGTAAGGAAGGAAACTGTTCACGGTTACTGTAGCACGGCGCGTGGGCTCACGCGCAGCCGATTGCGGCGGCGCGTGAGGGCGCGTGGCCGGGAATCTGGTCATGGTTCCAACATACTTTTTGATGCTTTCGATGATACGGACATTTTAAAATTGGTTTTGAGTCGATCGGACACCGTCTCGATAATGTTTCGAGGGTCCGAAGGCTTAAGTTACGTATTTAATTAATATTCCCGGAAAATTATGGGAAAATTATATGATGTAAATTGACTTGTTAGTAACCCTACATAATGATTTTGGACAGGATTCGAGATTCCTGACAAGTATCGGAAATTACGGAAAGGCGTGCAGCGCGGAAATCGAGCGGTTTGGACGGTGTGTGAGTGGAAGTTTGTTTTATAAATTGATATGCATGCATAGTTAAATGTTTTACATGATTGATTGCATAATTTGGTTTGAAATGATGTCATGATTTGTTTGGATGATTATTTATGATTTAATGATTATTTTAATGGGTCGTTCGGACACGTTTTACGAGAAATGTGTAAATGGTATTTTGGGCTAGGCCCGGAGTCAAAATGGTTTCAAAATGGATATTTTGATGAATTGATAAATTCAAGGATGATTTATGGATTATTATAATGTTTTCGATATGATTTTACGGATTTACGTATAAATGCTATTTTGGCTTGAGTCCTGGTTGGTAACAATTTTGACTTGGTTTGAAGTCAAGGATTTGATTAAGATGTTTTGGGATATGATCCCGGGATGATTTTCATTGTGACTGTGATTGTGAATACCCAGACGGTCGAAACTAGGGGTGTTCCCAGACGACCGGAGCTCGGGGATATGATTGTGATTGTTCCCAGGCAGCCGGAGCTCGGGGTGTTCCCAGACGGCTGGTACTCGGGGTGAGATATATTCCCAGATAGCCGAGGCTTGGGGTGTTCCCAGACGGCTAATGCTCGGGGTTATGGCCTACGCGTAATGAAGACGTGACAGTGTGATGGTTTGTGCACTTGTGAATAGTGCGGATTGACTGATTGATTGATTGAGTAATTGATTGTGACCTTGTGCATAGTACTGTTTAATGTTGCGTACTGGTATTGAGTACGAGTTCTGGTCTGTGTGGCCAGGTGACTATGTTTTCATGTGTTTGGCCTGAGAGCCGAGAATTTAACTTGTTAGATGGTTTGGCTGGAAAGCCAGTGATTGTGTTTCATATGTTTTTCCCTATGCATGCAGGTTTGATAAACTGGAGGGTAAATGATGTCTTTTAAAATGTGTTTTAACGAATATATTTTTGTCCACTCACACCTTTATTTTTGATGACCCTCCAGGCCGTGGCACAATGTTCGGGGCTGATCTCGAGGCGGAGGCATGAGCGGAAATCGGCATAGTTATCCCTTGTCTGATAAGTGCTGACGGATAGTTTCGGGACTTCAGTTGACTTGTCAGACGGGAGCAGGACCGTGCACGGTTATCGAGGTCCAGTTGGGACGGGTCCTGTCAGATCTAGTTTTGAGTTTAAAGACTCGGTTGATTGACAGGGGAGGGCCTTGGATTGATATGTTTTGAATTTAAAGACTCGGTTATTGTGATATTCCCCGAGGTCTGATTGATTGTGTTTTGAGTTTAAAGACTCGTTGATATCCCGGGAAGGCCTGATGATGCGCATGTGTTTTGAGTTTAAAGACTCGGCGCGCTTGAGATCCAGCAACTGAAAACCAGTGAAAAACCAACCGAAAATCACAATCAATCAATCTGATGGATCTCAAGCGCGCCGAGTCTTTAAACTCAAAACACATGCGCATCATCAGTCCTTCCTGGGATATCAACGAGTCTTTAAACTCAAAACACAATCAACATCCTCAGGGGATATCACAATAACCGAGTCTTTAAACTCAATACATATCCAAGTCTTTAAACTCAAAACATATCAATCTAGGACCCTCCGTCGTCATCAATCAACTGAGTCTTTAAACTCAAAGCTAGATCCAGCCATATACCGAGTCTTTAAACTCAAAACCACGTGAAAAATCATAGAAAAACCAGAAATCCATCGAAAATCAAATTCCAAAACCAAATCCGAAATCATCATTTGAAATCTCAATTTCAATCCGGAAATCACATCCATAATTCATTTCCAGATCCGAATCCGAAATCATCATTCCGAAGCCAAATCCGAAAATCCACTTTTCAAGTATCACAACCGAATCCCGAATCATATTTTCGAAATTTGATTCCCAAACCCGAAATCACGTTTATCGAAATCACTTTTCCAAAATCTCTTATAAATCATTGAAATCAAATCATATTTCAAATCTCAAATCATAGTATTGAAACCATTATCAAATCATCGTATAAAACTATAATTTTGTAAAACGTGCAAAACGTAAATATATCGAACGTGCAAAACCATAAATCACCAATATCGCAATGTGATTAATGTCCAAGTTCTTTATGCATTTAAGATAATAAATCTAATATAATTATACGTTGTCCACATCCATCGTTTAATATTAAACCGAACGACGTCGTGTGCCCTCCACAAGTAATCTTGGCTATCCAATTCCGACTCCGCAGAATTGTAAAGTTTGGGCGGTTGGTTTAATGGAGGATAGCAAAAAGGGATACGCGTGGGCAATCTCAGCCGGACTAAACGCCGCACTCGCCGCCGTTTCAGCGAAGCTCATCACTCCCCAGGTAGCGCTCTGTAATCTTCCCCGTACTCAAGTTCATAAATTTGAAGACCGTTGTTGGATTTAGATCTCAAAATCTTAGAACTTTTTTCCTCGTTTAATCTGTAACTAAGGTGAAATAATTGTGAATTAAACAGATTATTAGGTTTGGTTTCGTGATTTTATTCAACGTCACAATGTGGGGATGCTATGTGAATAGCCTCAAAGCTCTCTCGTCTCTGCAAGCCACAGTCACGAATTTTGCTGCGAACTTCCTCTCTTCTGGTCTACTATGATTTGATCAACTGTAAATGATCTAAGAGATCAGATTTCATTTATAGGCCAAAAAGATTGTGGGATCCAAAGAGAGAGAACATGCATTGTTCTTTGGCAAATTACATATTACTATTATATGAGTTATGAGTTACTCCTTATAACATAGTCAACATTTCAAATATTAAAACGTAAAATTTTATCTCGTCCGTTTAAATTTTTTGTTCCAATTTTCGTTAGATGCTGATATAATGTCTGTCAGTTCAATTTTTTAACTGTTATTATTCTCAATTTACCAATTTTTACTCCCAAAATTAAGAGAACGGAAGAGAACACGGAAAAATAAAACTCAAATTGGACGTCAAAATGGGTAAATTGACTTACATGCCATTTTTATGAGGTTGATAAGAAGGGAAATGAGACCCACAAATACCATGTTAGAATCTACGAGAAGTTGAGACAAAACAGAAGAGAACACGGATAAATAAAATCCAAATCGGACGTCAAAATGGGTAAATTGACTTGCATGCTATTTTTATGAGGTTGATAAGAAGGGAAATAAGACTCACAAATACCATGTTAGAATCTACCAGAAATTGAGATAGAAAATTTAATGGAGGGGTCAAGTGTCACATTTTGAAAAGTTCATGAGAATAATTGCAATATTGAAATAGTAAAATATAAAATTGTCATAAAGTGTAAACTTTATATAGTAATAAACAATAATTCCCCTTTATTTAAATATTTTACGATTTACAAAGGTAGAAACACCATGAAAAACCAAATTGGGAGAACTTGAAGGAAATATTGGTGCCGTTTGGAGTCATTTTGGTAGATTTGTGATGGAGGATCAGGAACTATGCTTGAGGCAGGAGCTGGGCACTTGGATTTGGAGGGCCCATTTTTCTGATTTCCGGGTCTTGCAAATCAGGTGAATGGGCTATTTCATGTACCCCAACTACCCACAATGTGTACGGTTCATGACCGACTTTGTCATTCCCATGGAAGTCGGATCAGGTGGATGGTCCAACCCTCCTCACAAATGATGGACTGCTTTTGCATTGTGTATCACTTTACTCCACTCTATTAGACTCTGAGATCTTAAAGATATATGCAGATTCATATTGATATTATTTATTGGACAATCCATGCATTTTGCCTTGGTGACACGTACCACTATTTTAATTTACCAAATTATTTTTATAAATATATCATAATCGGAACCGTTCATTCTCTAAATCATCATGTCATGATCATCTCCACAAAAAATCAACAAGATTTGATGTATTTTCAGCATTCAAATATATCAATTAAATAGACGGTTCACCATGAAATTAAAATCTTAATTCTTACGAAACTTGTTGATTTATTTGATACATATGAGTGACCAAACAACATTCAATCTTGTTGATTTTTAACAAAGATGATTTTGATATTATGGTTTAAAAAATGAGTGGTCCAGATTATGATATATAAACCAAGATAATTCGATAAATTGAAAGGATGATATGAGAATAAACCACCATAATGAGATACACGTATTTACTTATATTTTTATAAGTATCAAATCATTCTCAAGATTTAATTATATGTAAAGAGGGTGGAACACCTAAGAGAAATTCTATTTATTATTTTCCAATATAATGACATTATCGTAAGAAAAAAAAATTATCATTTGATTAATTTTTATACGAAGAGAAATATGATTAGACAACAAAATTAGCTAATAATAGTAGCTACTAACCCATCTCATCGTTTGGGTCTTGACCCAAAAGAAGTAAAGAGGCACTCATCTTGGGCCGTGGACCGGGCCTGCTTAAATCTTGTATGGCAAGCAATCTCGTTTAGTTTTTATTTTCTATAAGCCCAACAACCAAGTTGATGGGCCATGGGCAACATAATTTTATATCTTAAATCATTGTATTGAGTCTTGATTGTTAGGAGACTCCCTAAACTGGTTGGTGAAACTAGAAGGGAAAAATGGATGGTCTTGACTTTAATATACGACACAGAGAATTTTTTTCCAATTTAACACGGAATTAATGATTTGTTAATCATCATCAATGCAAATTAAACTTGTTCTTGAACTAAACTTTGCCCTATGGCTCTGTGTCGCTTTCATTAATTATGGGGATGTAATGGGTTAGGCCAAATTCAACCTACCAATGTTAAAATCGACTTTTGATTTGGTTGGAAATAAATTTTATACTCATATGAACAGACTGAACAGTGGTGGAGTCAAAATTTAATATTATAGGGAATCAAACGACTTTTTTAAAAAAAACATACAAATGCCATTTTAATTGTAATAAAAAAATGAGAGGCGTCATATATTTTTATCTTAATTCTAATAAAACAATGACTTGAAAAGTTTATAAGCTTTATTTATCACTGCAGATATTCATAAATGAAAAAAAATAAGTAGAGAAATATAAGTAAAAACATAACCCGTTGAAAATATGGAATAAATGCATTTTAGAAATATTTGTAGTTTGAAAAAAAAAATAACAAAAGAAGCAAATAAGGAATAAAAAGTTAAAATTTTAGAAACTTTAAATGTATTTCTAGTAAATTAGTGTAGTATTATTTATATATAATATATATATATTAGAGGGGAGTGTAGTATCATATATAAATTAATTTTGTTTAAATACATAAAAAATGTAGCACAAAATTATAAGAGAAAGTAAGAAAATCTTGATAAAAAAATCGAAATATATGTATTATTATATGATATATAGCTAATATATATATATATATATATATATATATATATATATATATATATATTGGAGTGGAGTGGAGTAAGTAGAGGTAGGCACAAATCTATTAAAACTATTAAACGATCCGCTTCAAACCGTTATTTATTCAAATATATAAGTTTGGTTGGTAAAAGTTAAACAGATTGAGAATCAAATCCACTTCGTTAGTAACGTTTTGGATTAAAAAATTTATTTTGAAAATAAATTAAATCTAAACTGGACCGTTAATGAATATATTAATTTTTGAATCTATTATTAATACAAAGTAAAAAATTAATAAAAATAAAAGGATACTCATATATAAAGAGTAAATATATGTATACCCGTATAAGAGTATAAAAAAAAAATCATTAAGTGTAATATTTGTTTGATAGATCTTAATATAATAATAAAATTTGCAATCTAATTTTCCACGAACTTAATATAAAAAAATTTGAGTATTGATTATTCTACTGTTTTTTTTTTGTATCTTGCTATTTTTTTTTATATCCTTACTTTTTTTGTATGCCTAAACAGTTTCAAACCGTTTCGATCCAAACCAATTAGTAACAGTTTGAATCGAAATGATTTCATTTCTAATTTTAGAAAATCTAAACCGATCAAACCGCTAAAATTTTAACAGTTTAAATTTGGATATTGTCAATATCCATATTGAAATGCACCGTACCCACATATAGGAGTAAGAGCCTAGGCCCCCGTGACTCTTTAATAGCTCAGCCACTGCATTTGAACCCAGTTAAATCTCAACTTCATTATTTCTTAGCTTGAGTTGGATTGAGATAGTAACTCATTCGAACTCGCTATGATTATATGCTAACATTCGTTAAATATTTACTACTTAATATTTCGTTCATTTGACACTAACTATTATTTCTCATGCCCAACCCACTAAGCGTAACTAAACCTAACTAATAACAATTACACATAATTATTTAGGGGTTAAAGGGAGTATAGTAGAAGGAAACTTTTTCAATTTTAATCTCTTACAAATAGTAAGATTAGAAAAGGTAAGTTTACTTATATATCTAATCCCCTCCAATCAACCCACAAAGAAAATATACACAAATTTTACAGAATTTGAAGAGCTATCTAATACAATTCAATTTCCCTTGTGAAACCTGACCTCTTAAGAGTATAAGAGAATACTTATAATTAACGCTTTACAAGGTTAGATTTACATCTCCATATTATATCCGACTTGATTTTTGAGATTTCATGCTTATTTTTCAAAATCTCCTCAATAATTTGTCCTACGTCAAAATTTTAGTACTATTTAATTTAGTTATTAAAATTAGAGGGATATTCTAAATTGTTTACAGATTGACAAACAAAAAGATAAAGAGTATAATATGAATCAATTCATAGATGTCGCAATGAACACACAAACTAGTGGAAGTGTCGAAGTGAGTAGCTGAGGAAATAGTAGCTTTAAGAAGTACCCAGGGGTACTCATCTAACTACCAGAGCACGTGCGTTAACCGTTAGGGAAGCACGTGATTCTCCCAGACGCTGAGCCAACAAGTAAAGCGGGCGTGAGGGCGTGTTAGGCTGCTGCTGGTGTTAGATAGCTGCGCTGGGGTCATACCCACTCCTACGAATAAATCCCACTATAAATATATTTTCTAACTTAAAACGTTTCATAACCTGACCGCGCTCTTTCGTAACTTCAACTTTTTTTTTTCCTGATAAATTCAACTCTCGTTTACAAACCTTACCAACATGGGCTTCCAGTCTGAATCTGTTGTTGTCACCGGCGCTTCCGGTTTCATTGGCTCATGGCTCGTCATGAGACTGCTCGAACGGGGTTACACCGTTCGAGCCACCGTCAGAGACCCCGGTCTGCCTCCATCCCACAATTTTCCTTTTTTTTTTTCGCTTTTTCAGTTGTTAAATTAAATTAATGATCAATATTGTTTGTTTCGAAAATAATTATGTTTAACAGGGAATGAGAAGAAGGTGAAGCATCTGCTGGACCTGCCGAAGGCTGCGACGCACTTGACGCTGTGGAAGGCGGACTTGGCGGAGGAGGGAAGCTTCGACGAAGCCATTCAGGGCTGCACCGGCGTCTTCCATGTCGCCACCCCTATGGATTTTGAGTCCAAAGACCCCGAGGTGTGTATCGATCTTTATTTAACATTTACATTGTTTATCATTCTCATTTTTCATTAACTATTTATTGTCTTAATTAGCTATTTATTTTTCATTAATCCTCATTTTTATTGTAATTCAATCGAATTATTATATATATTTTATACTAATTATTTCGTGATAATTTTTAATTATTATTTTTTATGGGAAGATAATTTCTAATTGCTGATGTGTATGTGATTTAACTTTACACTCCGACGGGAGAAGTAGCTACCATTCCATATCACTTTTTAAACCTGCTATTTTGTACTTATTTGGAATAGACGACGTGGCGGTGGGACCATTGATCATGACAGATAGGTGGGACCCCACCATTTGCCAATTAAGAAAAGAAATATTAGTCACTTCATAAATCACAATCTCCCATTAGAAAATTGGTTAAGACAAATTTAGTGCCCGGTGCTTTGGTTTTACCACATGAACGGTAAGAAAAGAGGGCAAATAATACACAATCAATAATAATAATTATTATTATTCATACATATATATTTTTTATTTTCTGACTTTTGCACCATCACTACTATAATATGTAAAATGTACAAGAGAATTAGATAGTAAATTACTAATTAATTCTGGATAAAATTATATTTTATTATTTTATTTAAAAGTTAAAATATGATAACTTTTTACTTTAAGATTCTTCAATTATTTTTTAGTCAGTGCATATTTATTTTTATATTATAGCGCAATTTATGATTAAGATTTTAATCTCTTATTTTATAATTAAATTTTAAAAAAATTATACATTATAATTAATTTTTTTTAACCAATAATGAAATTTGTATTTTTTGGAGTTTAACGGTAGGATATAAATTATAAAATATTTTAAAGAGAGGAAGATGAAGTGGGGGGATTTTAGTTTTTGGGTAGGGTTTAATTATTGGATTTTAGCACAAAACCCAATAACTATTAAATCATAATTAATTAACTTAATATTTTAATATCATATAATAAATGTTTCTTACATTTGAAATTTATAAGTAATTTAGAAGATTTCTTACTTTTGATTATTTGTTTTAGGTTGAATTGTCCCTACATCACTTCTTATAATGAACAAGTAAAAAAGATAAAGTTTTGCAAGTGAAAAATAATATTTTCTTATAGAAAAAAAAACTAAAAAATAGGGAAAAAACTAATAAATAGGGATTAAAAGTGTTAGAGAGTTTTAAAATAATTATTATGGTAATTATAGGTCGATTTTTTTTTTAAAACATGACTAATAGAATTTTGAATAAATATTAATATTTTTAAAGACTAATTAATAGATAGCTTAAAATTAAATTAAACGGTATATATTTAATTGGACAGAATGAAGTGATCAGGCCTACCATAAACGGACTTTTGGACATCATGAAAGCGTGTCTGAAGGCAAAAACAGTTCGAAGGCTGGTGTTTACGTCGTCTGCGGGAACCGTAAATGTCGAGGAGCACCAAAAATCCGTCTACAACGAAACCAATTGGAGCGACGTCGAATTTTGCCGCAAAGTAAAAATGACCGGTTGGGTAAGTAAAAAAAAAAAAAAACCATTTACTCATTCCAATTAACCTTTAAATCGATTACACATTTGCACATTTTCAATTGTGAATCTGATTTGTTTTCAGATGTACTTCGTCTCCAAGACTCTAGCTGAGCAAGAAGCATGGAAATTTGCCAAAGAAAACAACATTGATTTCATTACCATTATCCCGACTCTTGTCATCGGCCCATTTCTTATGCCATCCATGCCCCCTAGCCTCATTACCGGACTTTCTCCTCTTACCGGTACACCCTCGCATACTTAACCATCAATAATATAGTTACGTAAAGTAATAGTCTATTGATTTCTAGATTGATGAAGTTGATGTATTATTGCAGGAAATAAATCTCATTACTCGATCATAAAGCAAGGGCAGTTCGTCCACTTGGACGATCTTTGTCAATCTCATATATACTTGTACGAACAACCTAAATCAGCAGGACGCTATATATGCTCGTCACATGATGCTACAATTCACGACCTTGCAAAATTACTAAGAGAAAAGTATCCCGAGTACAATATTCCCACAAAGTATATAATCGAAACCCACCTAAACACTTCAACATGAAATTAATAATTGTGATTAAGCTAATTCATTGAAAACTTATGGACCAAATTATGTGAACAAATGCAGGTTCGAGGGCATTGACGATGACTTAAAGTGCGTCCATTTTTCGTCGAAGAAGTTGACGGACGAAGGGTTTGAGTTCAAGTACAGCTTGGAGGACATGTTTGTAGGGGCTGTGGATACATGCAAAGCAAAGGGTTTGATTCCAATTCCGGTTCAGGCCGACAAAAAGGAGGACAATGAAAAGAATGTCATCCCTGTGAAGGTCGTCGTGGGTTAAAATTATTGTTTCACTCTTACATAATATTTGCATTTTGTTTATGTCGTAATGAATTAATCTTAACCAATGTTCTGAAACCTTCAAATAAAATGGTAGATTCATTGGATTTAGGGTTGTATGTGGTCACGAAAAAAAAATTGAGATTAAGTATTAGAGGGTGTGTGACTCTTCTTAAGTATGTACTTTAAATCAGTTATTATTGCCTGAATGAATGCAGAAGTTTTGGTTTGTCATTCTCTTTCTATTATCAAATTGAATTTCATTGAATTAAATTGAAAGAATCACAATTCAAAATAATGGAAAAAGAAAATTAAACTCGGATATGGGCAAAGAGTACGTGGGCGAATGAAATCCTATACATAAAAAAAATTTAATAAAAGAGGAGTGCATGAAGAGAAAGATGGAGTGCAAAAATCAACTCTTAAAAAAACTTTTGTAGCTCCACTATGGCAATTAGGTCGTTTTGGGTATGAGTTGGAAGACTAATTTTTAGAGCGGTCCAAACATTTGAAGGTTTAGGGTAAGACTAAAAAAATGGGCTTTAAATTCACATATGACCATTAAAATTTTTGATTATTTCATTTTTATACTATGAGGTTTTGTTAAAACTTTGTCAGTAAAAAATCATTTAGACAAAATCTCACAAAAAAAAAGTAATCGATCTTCAAAATATTGCATTCAATTAAAAAAAAAATCCTATAAATCTAACTAGTAGATAGATGGAAATGTTCACATTTATGACTAATGAACTACAAACTTCCATATTGAGTACACGGTCTTCAATTAAAACCTCCATCATTTAAAAATTTAAACTAAAAATTTAAACTGCCGTCAAATTTATATGCTCATACTAGCCCTATTAATTGCTTCAAAAAAACTGACAAAAAAACCGAATCGAACCGAAAATACAGAATCGAATGAAAACCGAGACCGTTTAGAGAAAATCGAACCGAACCAAACCAGTTCGGTTTCGATTTTCGGTATAAGGGCACCAAACCGAACTGAACTGAATGGACCTAAAAATCGAACCGAACCGAAATGTTTTAGGCTTATTTGTAATGAACATTGATTAGTTGTAATAAACATTAATTAGATAATAAATATTGATTATTGTATAAAATTACAAATTTTTTTTTTTGAGAAAATTGAACCGGTTCAACCGAATCGATTCACCATAATTTGAAGAAAAAAACAGTTTTAACCGAAACCGAACCAAACCGAATAGGAGGAAAAACCGAACCGAACCGCACTGGAGAAAAAACCAAACCGAACCGAACCGAACCAATTCTCCAACCGGTTTCGGTAAAAAAACCAAACCGAAAAATCGATTAACACTCTTAGCTCATACATTATTATTTCTCTGAAAATTTTATTTTTTAGTTATATATAATAGGTTAATAATTTTTTATTTCACTTTTTGATTTATTGGTATTATTTTTGTTAACGTTAATAGAGTTTTCAAATTGTAATCTCGCATGACGAATTTAGTGTTTAAGATTAAAAAAAAAATCTATCTTGTATTTATTTATAAGCCTCTAATATAAAACGCCCGTGTGCTTTATTTGAGCCTTCTCTGTGTCGGTCATAAGGGAAGAGAAAAGCTTCGAAAGTGAAAAGGCGCACAGGCCAAGCTCGACTATTCCCACCAAAACCAATGGCGGCGATTTCTTCACAGTCTACTCACCTTATGGTTCGATCAGACAATCCATCTCTCGGGTCTTCTTTCTCTGGCCTGAGTCTCCGCCGATCCTCTCGATTCTCCGTCAAGTTCACCGGCATTTCACACTCTTCTCCGGCGAGTCTCCGAAGAATCTCGTGCAAGGCCATCGCTGCTACTGCTTCACCTTCCTCCATCAACAATGCAACAGGTCAATGCTCAATTGTAATTACAATGCGACTCTTTATTTTCTCAGCTAAAAGCTAATCTCTGTTGCTTCGCTTGAGTACACTTGAACTCAGGGCTTGGACACTTCGTTGAAACAATTTGTACAAATAAAATGAAACTTTGCAAGATTAAATTTCTCGAGTTAGTATACTCGAAGATGGAATAGTAGTGTGCTTGAACAATGTAGGCATGTAAGCGTATCGGTGAGCATCATTTTGTTGGAGGATTTGGCTGTTGGTAAAATTAGGGTTTTTGATCGAAAATTAGAGATAAGGCAGCAAGAACTGCGTGTCTGATCAGAACATTTCTGATATTGCATGTAAGAGAGTAATTGATTGTGTAGCCGCAATTGTATGATCAAAGAAGAAAATGCAATGTGGTTCATATTAGAAACTCATTTTTGGATATTTGAGATTTATAAAGCACCTAATTGACTCTAAATCGTAGTTGATGGTAAATTTGAGAAGATATTTGAGCTTTCTGAAGCACCTTTGACTCTTAACCATAATTGCATGGTAAATTTGAAGCATGGATGATTGTGGTGAGTTGGTTCCAGATATCACTCAAAAACAAATTATAGCAATATCTTGTTAACTCAAATTCAGTTCCTTGTTTCCTCATTTTGCAGCAAAATCAGAACTGAAGGATTTCCTCCATATTAGTGATTTTGACAAATCCACTATTCTAAAGATCTTAGATCGGGCTGTGGAGGTGAAGGCACTTCTAAAATCAGGAGAGAGGACATATCTCCCGTTCAAGGGCAAGACAATGGCTATGATATTTGCAAAGCCGTCCATGAGAACGCGTGTTTCATTTGAGACTGGGTTCTTTTTGCTAGGAGGTCATGCTATATACTTAGGACCTAATGATATTCAGATGGGTAAGCGGGAGGAAACTAGGGATGTGGCACGTGTTCTGTCCCGCTATAATGACATTCTTATGGCACGTGTCTTCGCTCATCAGGTATGATGGTGAGTTCTGATGTTGGTAATTTGTTAAAGGTGATAATACTCTATACATTAAGTTAGAGTTTCGTTTTAGGCAGGTTAGAGTATTTATAATGGCCACTTCTCTGTCCATGTGTTAAAGAGTGTTCCTCTTCAGATGATCTCAAAATAGACTTTTGCCTTTTTTGCAGGATATCCTTGATTTGGCTAAATATGCAATTGTACCCGTTGTCAATGGCTTGACAGACTACAATCACCCCTGCCAAATTATGGCTGATGTCCTCACTATCATTGAACACATTGGTCAGTTGGAAGGAACTAAGGTCGGTCCAATATTCTTCTTGCAAACCACGGTTTCGTTTGTTATGGCCATATTCTGAATGTAGTGGTTTCTTACTCTTAACTTCTATGCAAAATTCAGGTTGTCTATGTTGGAGATGGAAACAACATTGTGCATTCTTGGTTGCTGATGGCATCCGTGATTCCTTTTCACTTTGTTTGTGCGTGCCCAAAAGGTTTTGAACCGGATAAGAAAACAGTTGAGAAGGCACAACAGGCGGGTATCAGCAAGATTGAGATTACAACTGATCCAAAGGAAGCAGTCAAAGGAGCTGATGTTGTGTACTCAGATGTTTGGGCCAGCATGGGGCAAAAGGAAGAGGCTGCACATCGCCATCGAGTTTTTCAAGGATTTCAGGTACATACTTACGAACATACTGTTTCAAAACCTTTCGAATGACACCGTATGCGATCTGGCAAAAAAATGCAGTCGATCATGCATATGACTTGTTTTGTATGCACTGTTACTTCAGGTGGATGAAAATCTGATGAAGTTGGCGGGGCCGAAAGCTTATTTCATGCATTGTTTACCGGCGGAAAGAGGAGTGGAGGTGACTGACGGAGTGGTTGAGGCTCCGAATTCAATCGTCTTCCCACAAGCTGAGAATCGCATGCATGCCCAGAATGCTATCATGCTTCATCTGCTCGGTGGTTAACACCAGATTATGAAGCCAGAAACTGCCTTGTGTACTGAGTTGTATTGAAAAGTTTCAAAGTTTTGAGATGTTCTGTAGTTTAAATAGGTTCAGAATGTTGTGCTTTTGGGTCTGTAATCATAAATCATCTCCGTAACGGGATAAACCGCAAACTTAATTTATCGTGGCTAGCACTTTTTAAGTACCAGGACTAGGAACTCGGGCGGATTAAAAGCCCATTTCAACCTTAACTCAATCTTCATAATTTGGGTTTGTTGATTCCAATAAAATTAATATTACATGTGTTTGAATAAATTATTTGTTTTAAATCGGCTTGAGTTGAATCGAATTTGGATAGATCAAAACCTTAACCCGACCCCAGAATTCAAGCTAGGGTCAAGGGAATTTTTGTATGGTTTTTTAGTTGAATTGTATTCAAAATTGCAAATTTAATTTCATTTTACACCAAAAATACTCATTTGTCTTATTTACTATTTAAAACTCACCCTTGATACAAAAATTTCCACCAATTTCTTCAATTTCATGCAATAGTCGTTAATATCAAGGACTATTTTGTCATTTAAAGGCACAAGTTTATGAATCGAGCAGTAAAAACACATGAAGTGACAAATTGAAACGAGCATAAACAAATTATGATAGGTTATAAATGATTTCAAATTTATTCATATCTATCTCAATTTACTGTGTCATATATTTAGTGACTCATTCATAATATTATGGCCTAATATGACAAAGTTGCCCTTGATATTGAGAATTATTATATGTAATTAAGGAAATTGGTGCAAAATTTTGTATAAATGATGAGTTTTAAGTGATAAATAAGACAAATAAATGTTTCAAGTTCAAAGTAAGATTAAAAAACTTTTTTATATTTACGGACCAAATTAAAAGTCAAGTTAACCGAATTAAAAGTCAAGTTGGACATGGGCCAATTTAGGCATGATGCTCCAACACAAAAGAGAGAAAAAGGCAACTCAAATAGAGAACAGATATTTATTTATTTTCTTTTTGATAAATAGGATAAGCTTAACATTGAAAGTTTGTGACAAAAAAATGCCTACAATCTGCTTCCTAAATCCTAACATTGGTATTTTTTCCAAGATGAAACCATTCGGAGATGAATACTTTAATTTGGTCTTCTGGGTAGGCAAAGAATGCCTAGAGTCTAACTACCGCTCGTCCACGTTGAATCTATTCCAAGCTTCCTGGAAAAAGGATATAAAGAGATTAAAAATGTCCATTTTTACACAGAAGAAGATAAACATCTCAACAGTAGCAGTCAATCTATGAATCGAATCATTCTTAAGCTAAATACGTATACGTATTCATGGACGAAGATGAGTAACCAACCTTTAGAAGATCAAACACCTTCTCACAAATGTACTTCTGCTGGATGCTTGCACCCCGTTGCTGTAACTTGTCAGGGTGAACAAAAAGAGCAGCTTTACGGTAAGCTTTCTTTACAGCCACCGCTGTCACCACGTCCGTTAGAGGAATCGGCTGCCACCCGCTATCCGGCCCAAGGACCTTCCGGTGAAAAATGTCAGGTCACAGTCAGATAAGGAGTGAACGTTAAGTATATTCGGAAATTAATACTAGACACATTATGAGATTAATACTAATATCTCTAGAGAAACATGAAGAGAAAGAAAGTGGTTGTTACACATACATATTGTAGCGTTGAAAGCATAGCCCGCAAATTTCTCTCTTTCCCACTTGACCACCTTTTGACCTCAGCATCAAGAGTTTCGGCTATTCTCTGTCACATAATTATATTTGTACAGGTCAGGAAACACTTGGGTGTGTTTGAAAATAAGAACTTACAAACTAAAACAAAAGAAATTACATTTCTCTCAGCTTGCTCTTTCTGTACAAGAAGATCACGCATATTCTTCTCTGCCAAAGCTTTAGCCTGAAAGGGGATTGGGAATAAAACAAGAAGCAAGCTCATTATACTTGAACTGAAAAAAAGCTCATTAAAGATCAGCACTCTGTATTCAAATCCAAGAAGCAGGAAGCATACCGCACGTTCTGCCGTCCGTTCATTCCTCTCCATCTTAGCTTTATTCCTTTGAGCTGATTCACCATTAGTTCCACCAGACCTCTCAGCAGTACAAGGATCTTCAACGAAGGAAAATATAAACTTGTCAGAAATAATAGGGAATTAAATGGTAACTACATCCTATAATTATGAATGAGGGAAGGCATATGTTTGACTACTATGACGGTACTGTGCGATATCACATACCACCCTGACTTGAAGAGGCTGGATATCTTGATGTGCTTGAAGGGAATGAGGCTTTAGACTCTGGGTCCTGCAAGAATTTTTATCATCCATTATTTTTTTGTGCCAGAGGCCAAGCTTCTTCACACTTACAGTAGAACATAATAAAACAAATACTCACAGAGGCCGAAACACCTAGCTTCATTCCATCATCTCTAGAAGCAGTAGAGAATTTCTCGGAAACAGACCTTTTAGCCTGCTTTCCAGTCTCATACAAAGACTTCCCGGATAATGCTTTTTCTAAGGCTCGATCACGAGCCTCTGCAGTTGCTCTTTCCACAGCAGCACGTTCAGCTTTCAGTTTGGCTTCCTTTGAAGCCTTCTCAGCTAAGGAAATATCATTAGCCTTTGCAGAAGTCTTCCCTAACCTTTCTTGGGCCTCAGCCATTACCCTTTGACGAGTTTCCGCAGCTCTTTCCCGGGCTTCAACAAATGCCCTTTCACGAGCTTCACGGATTACCCTTTCAACAGCTTTTCTCTCCTTTACTCTTTCCCTTTCCCTCCCTTTTGTATTATCTTTTTGTATTATGCATCCCTTCTCTATTATTACTTCCTTTTGCAAATTATCACTGGTTTCACACATTTCTGCAGTGGTTTCTTGTCGATTCTCCTTTCTTCCCTCTTTCACATTTTTCTGTGAGCCATGGCTGGTTTCACTCTCTTCTGCACTCGAGGTTGTTTGATGATCCTCACTTTTTTCTTGACCTAAGTCGTTCAGCGAACAATCAATGGTTTCAGTGTCTACTGTTCGTGTTGTTTGCTGATTCTCCTCATTTTCTTCTAACCTTTGATTTTCCAGGAAGTTTTCACGAATCTCCTTCCTTTCCCTGGTACATAGACCTGTATCCATCTCATGATCCAGCAGCACATTTCCCCCTTTTCTTCTTAACAGGTTAGAAAGCTGAGCTACTTCTGTATTGTTCCCATCACCAAACCACCTTTTCCTATGAGAAGACTTGGAATTACTCTTGTTCTCTTCCTGATTGACAGAAACTTCCGGCTCCATAGGATCCTTTTGGATTCCTTCGAATTCTTCAACATGCTTTTCCAAATTGCACGCTCCTATGGGATCTCTCGGAAGCTGGTCATCTTGATCCTTCCCATAGTTCATGGCATTTCTAACCAAATTTATCTCGTCGCTTTCAGAAAGATGAGGATCAATAGGATCTTCCATTTGCTTCAGTATCTCAGCAAGTTTGACACAGGGAACCAAGCCATCGGTTTCACTTATCTCTTTCTCCTCCACGACATTCTCATCTTCACCTGACTCTGATTGGTTCGCAGTCTCCTTGAGTTTGATCAAAGTTTCAGAAACGTCTATTTCATCAAACCATCTTTTCCTATATGAAGGCTTGGCATTATTCTTGTCTTCCTGCTTCACAGCAACCTCAGCTTCCAACGTACCCTTATTCATATCTCCCAGTTCTTCAACATGCTCTTCAAAATGGCAGACAACTTCGGGCTCTCTAGCAACCTGGTCTTGATTTTGCCCAAAACTCACATCATTTTTATCTACAGTTGTTCCATTTTCATTAGAAGAATGGATCTCTGTTGTATCTTCTACTTTCTTTTCTGTCTCAGCAACTTTGACACCTGCAGCTAAGGCATCTGTTTCATGTATCTCTTTCTGTATCATGCCATTATCCTCATCAAAAGATTCTAACTGATGCCCATTCTCTCTGAGTTCAACCAAAATTTCAGTAATGTCTACTGTAACCCCAACCTCTTCATGTGCAGGCACCTCCGGATTTTTTGCTACATCTTTGATGTACTCTTCTACATGTCCAGCAGGTTCCTGTTTTATGTTAAGCTCCTCACTATCACCCTGCTCACATAAGTTATTAGCTGACTCAGAATTGCATTCTGGGTTCTCTTCTTCTGTGCTCGGATCAATCAGTATATGCGTTCCTTCAGCTTCCACGCACTGGAAACTCTCTTTTAGTCCCTCCTCACACTCTTTCTTCTGACAAGCATCCCATTCGAGTACAATCTCATTTTCTCCGGTGGTTTCAAACTTTTCATTTCCTTCAGATTTGCTCTCATCTCGCTTCTCATACTCTTCCTTGCTGTTAAAGTCATTAAGTGCCTTTTCCATGATTTCTTGTCTGTTATCTTTGTTGAAACTCTTCTCAGTGTCTTCTTCCATGTGGATATGTTTTTGTTCCCTCTCAAGCTCTTCGTGCTTACAAGCCTCCTCGCCTATATTCTCATATTCAACCCAATCCGGAGCCATCGATATTCTTTTGACATGACTTGTCTCCTGAAACTCTTGAGTTTCAAGCTGTTTATTGTCTCCTTTTTGTTTCTCAAGCTCCACTGGTTTTTCTTCAAAAATGTCCTCTACCTGGGAAGCTTTAAGCTTACCTGTTTCTTCATGCTCTCTAGAAGCTTCCATTCTCTTCTCATTTGCTTTCTGATCAAAAGGTTCTTGAGCTGTTTCTAATTCATGAGCATTCTCTTCACACTTACATAGGCCGCCATCTGCATTTAATCTCTCCTCAATCTCTCTGTTTTCTTCATCTTCAGCTGCTTGTAGTCTTTCACCTTCTACGTCTGGATTTTCAAATGATTCGATGGTTGTTTTCTTCATTTTCTGTGCATCTTCATCTTCAAATTGCCCCACAGTGCAGGCTTCGTCAATCTCTAATGATGTAGCCTGGTGTTCGCTCGAGTCAGAAAATTCATAAAACAGTTCTGCTGCTTCTGAGACATCAGGTTCACTCGTGTCAGAAAATTCATAGAAATGCTCTGCTGCTTCTGTGAAATCAGGTTCATCTGTGTCTGCAAATTCATAAAATTGTTCTCCTGCTTCAGATGCATCAACTTCTTCCTGCCTATGATGTGTTTCTGTTGATTTAGATCCCTTCTCCTCTATCTTCCCTCCATATTCCTTGGCGCCAAAAAGTTTACCCACACCTTCAAATGCTGCAGTTACTTGTTCTGGCCCAGTAGAAACATCAACAAGAGCAGGCACTTCCTCATGTGACTCCTCAGTCTTCCTCACTTTGGGTATGCTTGCTTCGTCTGCAAACTTGACACAAGCATCAGCTTCTGCATGTAACTCCTCAGTCTTCCTCACTTCAGGTATGCATGCTTCGTCTGCAAACTTAACACGCGCAGCCACTTCTTCATGTAACTCCTCAGTCTTCCTCACTTTGAGTATGCTTGCTTCGTCTACAAACTTAATACGAGCAGCCACTTCTTCATGTAACTCCTCAGTCTTCCTCACTTTGGGTATGTGTGCTTTGTCTTCAAACTTAACACCAGCAGCCACTTCTTCATGTAACTCCTCAGTCTTCCTCACTTTGGGTATGCATGCTTCGTCTGGAAACTTAACACGAGCAGCCACTTCTTCATGTAATTCCTCAGTCTTCCTCGCTTTAAGTATGCTTGCTTCATCTGCAAACTTAACACGAGCAGCCACTTCATCATGTAACTCTTCAGCCTTCCTCTCTTTGGAGATGCTTGCTTCGTCTGAAAACTGAACAGAAGCAGCCACTTCGTCTGAAAACTTAACAGAAGCAGCCACTTCGTCATATAACTCCTGAATCTTCCTCTCTTTATGTAGGCTTGCTTTGTCTGTAAACTGAACAGGAGCAACCACTTGTTCATATAATTCCTGAGTCTTCCTCTCTTTGGATTTACTTGCTATGTCTGAAAACTTAAAAGGAGTAGCCACTACGTCATTTAACTCCTCAGTCTTCCTCACTTTGGGTATGCATGCTTCGTCTTCAAACTTAACACCAGCAGCCACTTCTTCATGTAACTCCTCAGTCTTCCTCACTTTGGGTATGCATGCTTCGTCTGGAAACTTAACACGAGCAGCCACTTCATCATGTAACTCCTCAGCCTTCCTCTCTTTGGAGATGCTTTCTTCGTCTGAAAATTTAACAGGAGCAGCCACTTCGTCAAGTAACTCCTGAATCTTCCTTTCTTTACGTAGGCTTGCTTTGTCTGTAAACTGAACAGGAGCAACCACTTCTTCATATAATTTCTGAGTCGTCCTCTCTTTGGATTTACTTGCTATGTCTGAAAACTTAAAAGGAGCAGCCACTACGTCATTTAACTCCTGAATCTTCCTCTCTTTGGGTATGCTTGCTTTAACAGGACCAGCTGCTTCTTGAAATTCCTGAGTCTTCCTCTCTTTCGGTACCTCCTGAATCTTCCTCTCTTTGGGTATGCTTGCTTTAACAGGACCAGCAGCTTCTTGAAATTCCCGAGTCTTCCTCTCTTTCGGCATGCTTGCTTTAACAGGAGGAGCTGCTTCCCCTTGTAACTCCTGAGTCTTCCTCTCTTTGGGTATTCTTGCTTTAACAGGAGCAACCGCTTCATCTTGTAACTCCCGAGTCTTCCTCTCTTTGGGTATGCCTGCTTTAATAGGAGCAGCCGCTTCTTCATGTAATTCCTGAGTCTTCCTTTCTTTGGGTATGCTTGCTATGTCCGAAAACTTTCCTCCTTTTCTCACGTCTAGTAATGTACCATTGCTAAAGTTCAGTTTTCCACGATTTTGCAGACCACCTTTCTTTCTTTCCTTCAACTCTTTCGCCATATTTATCCTTGCTTGAGCCTCCTCTATTGCCTTCATCAAAGCAGCCGCAGAGGCAGCAGCAACCGAACTTGTCTCTACTTCCTCATCAAAGTAAGGTGGTGAATGAACACTTTCAGAAGCTTCAAAAACATTCCTTTTAGAAAACCCAAAGCTGGAAGCCATTCGTTTCTCAAATTCAACATTGCCCTCAGATAGCGGGCTTGAAACTGGTGTCCTGTTTGAAGGAGGAGTTCCTTGCCCAATTTCCCTCGCACTAAATAGTTCAACATTCGAAATGGATCTTTTCCGATCAAAGCTTTTTTGAACCTTAGCACCTCCAGCAAGGTGGTCTCTTGTAGTCTTCATGTCATTGTTGCCCTCCGGCACTCTCTCACATAAATTATTGTCAAAGCAAGCACCATTTTCTTTGGGGGAGGGCACTGGTTTATCACCTTCAGTCATGCGTACTGGGGTTGATGCAACTTCGTCAACCAAACATGTATATGCTGGAACAGCATGGAGCATTGTTCCACCTGTAAAACTTTTGCTTCTATGGTTGCTTTTATGGTATGACATGTTGAACTTCTTGGCACTATCAAATGATTCATAAGATGCTTCTTGTGATGGAACCCGACTCCCTTCTGGACTAGCAGGATCTACCTCTTCTGGAAGAGAAGAGCTTTCAGCCCGGGTCCTATTACAAGAAAGAGGCTTTCAGTAGTAGGCCACCAACAACCACTCACCTTGTCAAAATCCAAACTTTTTATCCTCTTCGCTTTAATTCTTGCCATGGTTATTTTCTACCCAATTTCTCAGAAGTACACAGAAAATATAATAATCCCAATCTAAATGCACAAAATTTATAAATCACAGCAGCAGAATCACACAAAAATATGAAAACTCAAAGAATGAAGCCTCGAAATAATCACAAATCGCTCATTTCTCAAACCGGATAATAAAAAACCAAACTTGCAGACTCAAATTCAACTAATTTTGAGTTCATGAGAATGAGAGGTAACGTACCTTGTGTTCCTTTTCTTTGGCTCCCCAAAGAGCTCTTCGTAAGGCACTGCGAAATCCGAATCTCCAAAGCCACTGAAAACTTTAGAGTAATCAAGCTGCGAGCTTCGAACATCGACTGAAGCCTTCCGTTCATGGAGCTCCGGAACTTCAAGAACCGGAATCAACGAGCCTCTCCGACCTCCGACACCCCCGAAAATCTCGCTGTAGTCATCGACACTGGACGAGAAACTCGAGACATTGAACTTAGTGGCGGGAGAAGAGAAAACGCCGTCGTATATGGAGTGACCGTTGGAGAGCTTCTGGGACAGAGCCACTGACGAAGCTCGGTACTCCATTGATTGTTTTGAGATTTTCTCTGCTTTTCTTCTTCTTCTTCCTCCTCTTTGTATTCTCTCTCGCCCGAACAAAATTCACAGAGTCGGACACGGAGAAGAAGCGAGAAGACTGGATGAGAAATGGGAGTGAATTTTCCGGGAAAAATATGCGGTCCAACTGTCAGAGTACGGACGTATCAATTTAATCGGCGATTGAGAGGAAAATATCGGCTTAGCGTAGCGGGTGATTGCCAACAGTGAGCTTGATTTGCCCCTTTCCCTCGTATATAAAACCTGATTGGCCGTTGTGCTGTCGCGTAGTCCACCGCGTCACCATGGATTCATAGACACCGACACGCGGTGGGTTACAGTTGGTATTACGGTGAAACATCAGGGGTAGTTTCGGAATATTAATCAACAGGCAGTGTGCCGTTGGCAGCTTACTTATTTATCAACAATTTTAAAAGGTAACATGTTCTCTCAAAATTAAGCACGGAAAGAAACAAGAAGAAACATCTCAATTTTGTACTTCAATATTCTGATAATAGATAAAATATTAGGTAAATAGTCGCAACTATTCTTAGACCATAATTTTAATAATTATTTATATTTTTTAATATTAGTACCTCCCATTCCTAAATTTATTATAATATTTTTCAATTATTCGTTCGGTTTATTTTTCTAATAAATTATGTTAAAAAAAATCACGTAGAACGAATTTGAATTGATAATTTTGCCCTTTTTTGATAATATCGTTTGAAAAATAGACTGTAAAATTAACGAAAATATTAAGGTGAAATTTACGGACGAGAGACACGAATATTGAAGAATAAAGACGGCTACTAAAATTATAATAAAATTTAAGGACTGTTTTAACTATTCAATCTAAATTATTTAGTGACAATTAGGTAAGGTAAAACATTCAATTGTGATCATTTTGATGTGTTCATTTTCCACCAATTATGCCTAATTTTACTCCAACTTAGATGGTAATTTTTGCTAAGTCTCAATCAATTTCATTATGTGATTTCTCTTTGACTATGCAATAATTTGATTTATTTTTTATTTTATTTCTTCGTTTAAATTATTAGAAGAACATTAGTACTCTCATTAATATGGAGAAAAAAAAAACTCAATAATTCATATATTTGAGTGAAAATTAGTAATCATTTTTACGCTGTTAAATGATGTTCTTTTATTTGGTTTTGGCCCACAAGTAATCAATTAGTGATTATTATAAGATGCCTTAATGATCTTAATCCTTATTATTAGTATCAATGGAACTTTGAAGTTTCTGTTGATCCTATAATCATCATGCTAGGAATAGGAAAGGACACAAAAATAGGCCTAACCTCAAAGGGTAGCTTCCATGAGCTAATTAGTAGCGCAATATATTGCTCTTAGCCACCAAATGTTCTTAATGAGTTTCGAACTCTTATTAATTAGTTATTAGATTTTTTTTTTGGTAATAACCATCTAGTTTCCGAAGGCCACAAGGACCCCGACTACTCCGAATTTGAGCTGGGTTGAACCCCATATAGAGAGCAAGCTCTCCTAATGATGGTTTCTCCATTCACAAGGCTCGAACTTGAGACCTTACTTAAGGGGAACAAGCACCTTGATACTTCAACCACCGAGCATTAGTGTCATTAAAAAATTTACCAGAGATGACAGTTTGCCAACTATACTATATCAGCTTGTAGTTTGTGAAGTTATATTTATCTATCTAATTTCTCAAATGTGCGTTAACATAGAAATTTCAACAATCTAATTAAGTTTATAAGTACTACTATGTATTTTAATTTTCTTCAGAAATTATAAATTAAAAGATTAACAGGTATCTTTACTTTTTATAAAACTCATACAAGTTTCCTATGATGTATATTCGGAAACAAGAAGTGAACCCTACGATGGAGGAAATAACATTATAAAAATCTTATTAGATCAATCATCACTTGAATAATGGAGGAAAAAAAAAGCATAAAGCATGTAATCATCATAGATTACATTACGTATACCATACTAACCCTAGATATTAGAGAAATAGAGATTCTACCTTTTTTTGCTCTTTCACTTTCTCTTTAGCTTATTAGCGAGTACCAACTTGGCCAGATCAGGCTCCGTTGATGGAATTTCACAAAACTTTTGTGCTAAGGAAATTTCTTACATGGTTTATATGTGGCATATGGATCATGTAGTTAAGAAATCACTATATATAATAATTTCATATGGGCTATTTGTGGTCCCAATTCCCATATTGCCCCACTAGTAAACGAATTGGAAGATGTATGGACAACCAATTCGATTTGGTTTTATATTGTATTTTGTGTATCCTTAATGCTTATGAAGCCTGGAATTGAGAAAGAAGACGAAGATTTTTGAGATTGACCTAAAAATAGACATAAACAAGGCATATGATAGGATCGAGTGGGATTTCCTTCAATTTGTCTTATCTAAATTGGGATTCAAAGATGTGTGGGTAAGAACCATGATGAGGTGTGCCTCATCTGTGAATTATGTAGTGGTTATTGATGGCAAGCAGGGCAACCGTTTTTCTCCCTTGAGAGAGCTTCGTCACGGCGATCCCATTTTCCCTACCTATTCATCCTAGTATGTGATGTATTGTACTCGGTACTGACCGGAGATGTGGAACGCGGTATTTTGAAGAGTATGAGGTTTCAGTCAAATGGCCCTCCATTGTCACATCTCTTCTTTGTTGATGACTCTTTATTGTTTTTAAAATCTAATGTGTAGAACAACCACACAGTGAAGAGGATTCTTGAGTCCTACGGCAGAGCATCAGGACAGAAAGTTAATTTTGAGAAATCTACCTGGGATTCCATCCGTGTAGGGGAAAACTAAAAATGAGGTTTTCTTGTACATTAAAGAAAAGATGATGCAGATAGTATGTACGTGCAAGTAGAAACTATTAACATAGGCAGAAAGAGAATTTCTAATAAAATCTGTGGCTATGGAGACCCCCTGATATATCCTACGGCGGTGGTCAAACTTCTAACCACTTTGTGTGTCAGAGCTCGTATTCCCTAACACGATATTATCTGTTTTGGGTTTCGCTCTTACGGTTTTGTTTTTAGGAACTCACTTGCAATTTTCCAATAGGTCACCCATCATGGGATTGCTCTAATTTAAACTCGTTGAACGATGTGAGATTGTTCACCATTTTTCACAAGACACGAATCTTACCTTATGCGCCGAATTCGATCCACGCCTTAGTAATTTCTGGTGGGCCCAAACCAAGGAGGAACATAAGATTCATTGAACTAATTTGAGGGAACTCGGTACACCGACAATGGAGCGAGGAATGGGATTCCGAAATTTAGCAGATGTCAACATGGACCTTCTAGCTAATCAGTGTTGGAGACTAAAACATGATCCTGAGTTGCACTGAGCAAGGCAATTAAAAAGTCAATATTATCCTAATTGTTTCTTTTGGGAGGCCAAAAAAAGGCTGCAGGCCCTCTTTCATGTAGAGGGCTATGAAGGGTGCTATTCCAACAAGGACTAATCTCCATTACCGACATCTTGACAACTCTTCAATATGTGGTTTGTGTGGTTTGCATCCTGAATCTATTGAACATATGTTACTCACGTTTGAAGGGGCTCAGGTTGTGTGGTTCAGTGCTCCATTGTCCTATTCTGTCAATCTTCAAAGTATTACATCCTTTCAAACTTGGTTTATATAGGTCACAAGTAAGCTTGGTAGCGTAAGTGATACAGGAAGCTTGGTGAGGATGATTGCTAATACATGCTGGATGATTTGGAAGGCAAGATGCACGACAGTGATGGAGTCTAGGTCTGCAATTTTGCAAGTCTGGTGTCCTTCTCCTCCTAACTTCGTAAAGCTCAATTGATACAACTTTGGGTTAGGAATTCGTTGACGATGCACCTTGGTGTGCCCTGCAAGGATTGCAATGATGCCTTCAGAGGAACTTGGGGTTGGAGGAAGAGTACCAAGTCCATTCATGAAGCCGAGACATTGGCTGTTTTGGAGTGTGTTTCCTTAACGTGCAGGTTAGGGTTCTAGAGAGTATGTTTTGAATCTGATTCTAAGGAGCTAGTTAGCGCTTTGAATGGGAAAATTGAAAAGGGAAAATGAGAGCTCTTTCCTGTATTGTCAGAAATCAAGATAATTGCTTCTCAAGTGCAAGTATTTAACTGGAACTGGCCCTCTTAAAGGGCTATGTAAACCAAAATTTGGCTTTCCAAAAATTAGTTTTTTTTTTTTTTTGATAATGAATAGCATAAGGTTATATTTTACCGTCTATAACAATTAAGCGTTATGCTATATTAAAATGAATTTATGCTCATTTCTAATAAGAGAAAAATAATTTTTGTTTGAAGAGAAAAATTGAGGGCGGAAATTAATTATTTTTGTTTTAGGGCTTCTGACCCTCCCCTCGACCAACTATTACTTTTGGGTTCATTTCGGGGAATCCGGAAGTAAATATTTTTGGGCCGAAAGTAATTTGGGCTTCAAGCTGGACCAGCCCTGGGCTAAAACTGAATCAGCCAACTGGGCTAAATCTGAGAGTTTTCCTATTGTCATCTCTAATAATTTGCTATAAACAAGGAGAGAGAAAAACACACACACACATCCCTTCTCTTCTCACGGCTTGTCCCAGAGTCACAGTCTCACTTGCCTTGAACAAAAAGAAAACCTCGATAAAAAACCCCGAGGTTCAGCAAGAGAGACTGACCTGTGAGTGCTTGTATAAGCGCCAAGAGAGAAAAACGACGCCGTAAAGATGTTCAGAAATCAGTACGACACGGATGTGACGACCTGGAGCCCAGCTGGGCGGCTCTTCCAGGTGGAGTACGCGATGGAGGCTGTGAAGCAAGGTTCGGCGGCAATTGGGCTCCGATCCAAGACCCACGTGGTGTTGGCCTGTGTCAACAAGGCAAACTCCGAACTTTCGTCTCACCAGAAGAAGATATTCAAGGTCGACGACCATATCGGCGTCGCCATTGCTGGCCTCACCGCCGACGGTCGTGTCCTTTCGCGATATATGCGATCGGAGTGCATTAACTACAACCACACTTATGAATCGCCGCTTCCCGTTGGTCGGCTTGTCGTTCAGCTCGCCGATAAGGCTCAGGTGCGTAGCGTATTCCGAGCCCTAATTTTGAATGTGTTTCAGCCGCTTAGTTGTGTAAATTTCTGGTTTTTTTCTTAGTGGGCTTTGTGATTTGTGGTTCTTGGAATGAGAAATTGAGAGTTAGGGCTTTCGTGGTGTTGGGACTCGTGGGGAAACATTTTCTTATGGGTTCCTCTCCAAATTGAGATTTAAAGAAAGGAAGTTGGTATGTGGTTGGGGTTTTATTTGTTTTTGTAGAATTGTAGACTTCATTTCAACTCAGTCAACTTGAATTTGTCGAGGATTATTGTGGCCCAGGAAAACCAAGGTTTAGAACCCCAACAAAGGAAATTAGTGGCTGGGACTATGCTTAGCGAATGAGTTGCTCTACTCTTTGGATATCAAACTTGCAACCTTAAAGTTCATATTTTGTTATCTCGTTTAGTTTTTAAAGTTGCCTTGAGTTGCTTAAAGTAAATTTTAGGGGACAATAGGAATTTGCTATTGGGTTTGATTGAGCTGCTATTGTGACTTTTGAAGAAATGTTTTAATTTCTTTCATTGTATATCTTGCTGAATGCTGTCATTTCAGAACCTTTAGTCTCCGTTTGAATGAGTGGCTTCAAAGTACCTAGGAATTTTGGATAAATTAGTTAGAAATGCACCACAAAACGTTAAATTGGAGGGCTTGCAAATGAGTAGATGCAATGCACATAGAGGTATTTGTAGGTAACTAGTTGATAGCTTTGACTTGGAAATCCCTTGTTTACTGTTTTTGTTATGTTCGTGTAGTGCATTTCTTAGTAGTATTGCTTAAATCCCTTTGCGCTTCAAAGTTCCTCATTCAAACATAGCCTTTGGAAATAGTTGACGCTCACTAGTGGGTTTCTTTCGGAGAATTACCCAAGAAAAGTAAATTAGCTTGAGAGAACGGAAAAGACAACGACTTGCCTAGGAAATGCATGTGTGGAAGCACTTGGATTGAGTAGTTAATGTATGTCTTGGTTTCAGGTTTATAGCTTGGTTTTTTTTAGGTTGGTAGACTTAGGGAAATTTTGAAGTTTTAATTTTTTCTTATAAAAAAGATTTATTTTATTTGCACTGTACACTGTATTCTGGGATAGAACTCTTTCTTTATTTTATTTGCACTGTACACTGTATTCTGGGATAGAACTCTTTCTTTATTTTATTTGCACTGTACACTGTATTCTGGGATAGAACTCTTTCTTCCTACCCTCCTTCCTCTTGTGGCTATCTCTCTCTCTCTCTCTCTCTCTCTCTCTCTCTCTCTCTCTCTATCTGTGTGGGCACATGTAGATATATTATGATCTTTGAATCTTGTAGTTAAATTTTCTTTCAGCTCGATATAGAAAGCTTTCTCCATCTCTTGGAAGATGAGGTTTTGTAAATATTTTTATCCTTCATTTTACAGTTTTGTGAAACATGCAGAACGTCACATCTGCTGAACTTTTCTAAGCTTTAACTTTGTGATATTCTAACTTGAAACCAAATGCAAGTGGATAGTTTCAGTAGAATGATGTTAAGATTTAATTAGTTGGCAAACTTTTGGTTAATCAATAATTGTGATTTATCAGTTGATTCTTAACATGTCAAGTTGATCACCTTATGCATTTTGGTGACCTGGTAGTGTGTTGAAGTTGAACTACAGGCAACCCTGAGATTCTTTAAGGGTAGTTTTTTTGGGTTTATAAATCAGTTGTCTTAGCTGTAGTTGGTCTTTTGGTATTATTTGATGCTGAATCTATCTCTTGAATGCTACTGATTTGAAGAAATGTGCAGAACTGCCACAAAAGAACAACCGAACTTGCATTTAGTCCTTATAATCATTAATCTTTATGCTTGTATACCAGTGTTTAATTGTACATCCATTTAAGAGAGAATGTTTCCCCATCTTAGTTAAATACTCGTGTGGGTGGCAGGTCTGTACCCAACGCTCATGGAAACGACCATATGGTGTTGGACTACTTGTAGGTGGATTGGATGAGTCTGGAGCCCACCTATACTACAACTGTCCTAGTGGAAACTACTTTGAGTACCAGGCTTTTGCAATAGGGTCTCGCTCTCAAGCTGCAAAGACATACTTGGAACGCAGGTTTGAGAACTTCCCAGACTCTACACGGGAGGATCTGATCAAGGATGCCCTCATTGCGACAAGGGAAACCTTGCAGGGAGAAAAACTTAAAAGTTCCATTTGCACAATTGCTGTGGTAGGAGTTGAGGAGGCCTTCCATATATTGGATCAGGACACTGTTCAGAAGTTGATTGATGCATTTGAGATCGTGGGGCAGGACGAGCCTCCTGCTGCTGAACCCGATGCTGCCGCTGAGCCTGGAGCAGCTGCAGAAGAGGGTGCTGGAGTCGGTGCTGGTGCAGGCCAGGGTGCTGCTCCTGAACCAGATGTAGCTCCAATGGATATTTGAGGAGGCTAGAAGCAGTTGTCTTTCCATCCTTTCAACGAGGTTTTCTAGTATGTTTTTCTTGAGTATGGATGGCATTGTGGAATATAACTATTTATTTGTTAAACCTTTTATCCTCTACTTTCCTTTTCATCTTCGCTTACAAACATTTTGACTCTGCCCTTTGGTTAGATCTATCAACTTTACATTTACTATTACCGTTAAGATACAGTTATTGAACCCTTTTGGTCATCCCCAACCACGTTATACGATGTTTCTTATGTGATGTTTTCTTCTGGATGTATCGGGATCAAGTGAGACGTGACCTACAAACCCTCCGGTTGTAGGAGGTGCCCTAAGGATGAGATCCAAGCAAATTCCACCCCCAATAGCAACCTTTCCATGGCTGTGGGTGCCTAATCCTTCACCATGGGTTACGCCAGTGCCTCCAATGCACTTGAGATTTGAGATTAAATACACATATTACGAAAATTAAATCGTGAATATACGTCCGTGGTTTGCTTGAGTCGTCTTTGAAATGAATCTTGTTTAATGGTTTTTACATTTACTTTTCAACTTTTAATTCATCCAATTTATTAGGCTTACTAGGCTAAGTGCACCAGGAGCACGTCACGAATTCTCAAAATGCAACAGGAATGGAAATTTGTCTCAGTTGCACCAGGAACGGTTACACCGTCAATATCGTTGCACCATCCGTCAGTCAAAGTTATTAACGCCGTTAATTTTAATGACATGGCAGTACTATATAAAATTAATAAGGGTAATTTAGACATTTACTTTATTTTATTATATTTTATATTAAAACTCTTTTTAAAAAAATAAAACCCATCTTCCCCAACTTATTTTTATCTCTCTTTCAACCCCATTTCCTCGATTTCTACACACTTGCCTTCTTTGCAAACATAACCGGCTATTCCATCCTCTCTGGTTTAGCCATGGGGATGGAACCCATTTGCGGCCAAGCGTATGGGGTCAAAAAACACACTCTCCTCAGCCTCTCTTTGCAAAGAACAATCCTCCTCCTCCTCCTCCTCACCTCCCGCCCCATTTCTCCTCTGGCTCAACATGAAGGAGCTCCTCCTCCTCTGTGGTCAGGATACAGCAATTGCGGTCCAAGCCCAATCCTACCTCCTCTGTTCTCTCCCTGAACAGAAAGCACACATAAATAGAGAAATTAAACCCAAAAGCCTAGTTTCAAGATTAGACGGGAGGGAGAGAAAGGGAGAGAGATAGAGATAGAGAGAGATAGAGGGATTGTAAGGGGATTGATTATGCTGGATTTGATTTGAGAATTGAGAATCAATTAGGAGTTGGTTTGAATGTGGTGAAGATTGAAGGAAATATTTTTCTATTTGTAGAGATTTGATTTGGGGGTTGAGTTGAGGAACTTAAGGAGGGTTCCAAGATGTGGAGAGTTATGAAGGGAAAGTAAAGATGGGAACGTGAGCATACATAAATCGCATATGTAGCGGTATCCTTTGGCGACACCAATGATGAGATTCTGAATAAGAGGAAGGGCAGTGCAGATGGCAGCGAGGAACGATTTTCTTATAGACATTGATTTTCACTCTCAAGAATGTTTGTGGCCTCAGAGAGAAATTGAGTGGTCGGAATCGAGGGCGGTGTTTTGATGCCATCGATGAATAATCCAAATCCACCTCAATCCGACAATCCAATTCAATAATCCAAACCCATCCAAATTCGATAATCCAATTCGACAATCCACGCCCAAATTGAAAACCCAATTCGATAATCCTCCAAACCCACCCTCGCATTTGTCTATGAGTTGGGAATGGTGGAGGTGAGGTCGGCATCCGACAACATCTCGACTGCGACTTGTCTTCTATGGCGAAGACGAAGGAAGGTTCATCGTTCTGATGCTGGGGTGATTCCATGGAGAAGCTGGGTTTGTTTGTTTTTTTATTTTTTTCCCTTCTTTCATTTGAATTGGGTTTGAGTTTTGGTTTCATATTTGGGGAGTGAGGGTGAGGGGAGATGATGATTAATGATGGATTTTTTTTCCCGAGGAAATGGGGTTGAAAGAGAGATAAAAATAAGTTGGGAAAGATGGGTTTTATCTTTTTAAAAAAAGTTTTAATATAAAATATAATAAAATAAAATAAATGTCTAAATTACCCTTATTAATTTTGTAATAGTACTATCACGTCATCAAAATTAACGGTGTTAATAACTTTGACTGACGGATGGTGCAACGGTATTGACGGTGTAACCGTTCCTGGTGCAACTGAGACAAATTTTCATCTTTGGTGCATTTTGAGAATTCGTGGCGTGTTCCTGGTGCACTTAACCTAATAAGCCAATTTATTATCCATGTATCAACATTTGATTTGAAATATGGTGTCTTCATTTTTTTTCTCAAATTTTTGAGTTTGAATTTTGAAGTTATAAGATTCATATGAACTAGTAATTAATATTACGAGTTGTGAGAAAAAAAATTTGAATTTGGTTTTACTAAGATTGATGTTCATTCTCATATTATGAGATTATGATTTCAGGTTTTGTTTGATACATCGTATTTTATTAACTATTTAGTCGGATAGATTAATCTGTCTATTGGATAGACTGACTATTTAGTCGGACGTTTGGTACTTTGTTCGATTAGAATTCTGATTATATTATACTGGCTGAATTATATTATAATAATTGATATGAAATATTTATATCCTAAATATTAATTATGTATATTATTATTATTTTGATTTATTATTTATTTTAATAATTATTATTATTATTATTATTGCACTTTTCAAGATTATTAGTCATCCGACTATTTAATACGAACAATTTTGAGGGAGTTATTTTAGCGTGTCTGGATCGTATAAAGACATTCAACCGTATTAATTTATATAGTGACTAATTAATATGACTGTACTAAACACTGGTTTTGTATTATATTATCCTATCTAGTGCCTTATACGGCATATTAAACGTAGCCTCAAAGTTTAATTTTATTTTTCAAAATTTTGGAGGTTTGATTTTAAAATTACAGGGCTTATAGAAACACTAATGTTTCATATTACATGTTGAAGAAATACTTTTGAATTAATCCCTTTTGGATTTTGGTTTTGTTTATGGTAAAATTAATATGAACCCCTACAATATGATATTGGATTTCAAAGTTCTTTTTCTTTTATTTTTAAATTTTGAGTTTGGATTATGAAATTATAAAATTGATATAAAACTCTAATATTCGATATTACAAATTGAAGAAGAAGTTTAAATTTTCTCTAATTTAGTTTAGTTTTTCTACGGTAACGTTGATGCGGACTCTCACAATATGAAATTGAGATTTCGAAGTTCAGTTTTCCTTTTGAAAATTTCAATTTTGGATTTTAAAGTTATAAGGTTGAAATTTCATAAATAAAATTCAAGAGGTTGTAAAGAAAAAGAAGAGAAGGCAACATTAGTGGGATAACAACTACTACTACTAGTAAAACCAAAAACAAAAAGCCTCCAACTGTTCAGAATCCGCCTCAATATGCAACCATACCTTCTTCTTCCCCCATCTCTAAAAAAAATAGGCCTACAGGCCATGGAATTCGAAACAATCGCTTTTCGCATAAAAATAACAAAAATAAAATTATTTGAGGATTTCAGGAATAGTGAGGCCCTTGATCTGCATCTGCTTGTACATCCATTGCCAATTCTCGGGAGTGACTTCGCCGCCGAGAGAGCGAATAACAGATCCACCACTGCAAGATCCTACTTTGCAGCATTCTTCCAGGGGTAATCCCTTTACCAATCCATACAAAAACCCACTTGCAAACAGGTCTCCAGCTCCTGTGGCATCGACTGCATTGGCTTCCCCGATGGCCGGAACTCTCACAACCTGACATATCCAAACAAACAATTAGGAAGATAACACTTGATGATCACTCTGTCAGTATAACATTTGGCTAAACTTCTCCAAAGTTATTAACCTCTTTTCCGTGCTTTGAAATGCATCCGTTGGGGCCTAACGTCACCACTGCCCACCGGCAGTGTTTTCCCAGATATTCAACTGCAGCCTCGGGATCAGCTTTTTGATCAACCTCAGCACCTCTATAACAGAAATTAAACACCATATTACATCCAGCACAAAAAATAGAAAGAAAAAACCCCCAAAATGGTACATAATGGTAGAAAACGAAAACACTGTCTTAAGAATTCTTAAGACAGCTTAATTTCATCAAAAACTGGGTTATCAGTTTGCATGTACGACTCCAAGCAAACGAATGTCACCTTAGCAACTCCGTTGCTTCATCCTCATTCGCAAAGCAGAGGTCTATGCCCCCTGACTCCAGCAATTGTAGAAGAGGTGATCTAAAGTTGCGAACCATCTGGTAATGTTAAAGAATAAAGACTATATAAGAAGAAAAAGAGGACGAAAGAAATGTATTTTCGCTTTTCTTGCAGATCAAGACACAAATATAATATACCAATGCACTTGAAGCATCACTGAGACTTAACGTTAAGAAGCGAAATTGTTTTTATTACATTTACATGCATGGAAAGACAGCAGGAGATTCTGGAACGGCATTGGTCATGTAGCCTTAAACAAGTTTCTGGAAAGAACTAAAGCCAAACAACTGTACCTCAAAGCTGGCCAAGTCCAAGGACACAAAAAGACCCTCTTGTTTCGCAATCTGTATAGCCGCTTTAATCACTTCCAAATTGATTATACCATATCTCAACAACAACCACTGAAAGAAAAGATATACCAGTTGTTACATCTACAAAACCATTCTAACTGTTCAAATCGCACCACCCATCGGATGCTACAGGGCCAAAAACTTTACCAAACAAGTCAAGCATTTTAGCATAGATAGAAGAGAAGAGACTAACCTTTGAGCCCTTAAAATCCGCTCTGGTCAAGTCATCGGCCTGGATAACATAATTCTAATAATTCTTGGTAAGCACATTTGAATTAGTTGACAAAAGACTCACAGCTCAAGCACACACCGTGCACACAAAGACATGCAGATATTTATGTATGCATTTATGGAATTGACATAAAAGGAGGTATGAACCTGAGGCTGAAGTTTCACAGCACTTGAGAGACACGGCCGCATTGTGCGATTGCCCAATTCATCCACCAAGCAAACACACTGCGTCACACCAAATACCAACAAAGTTTCATCAAACAGCATAAATGAGCTAAAGGCTTTTTCGTTGAACAAGATTGGCTTGGATTGGAAAACTCATAAAATTCCATCTATTTTGGAAATAGAAGTGACTGGTTTTCTTATTTTGGCGGGACTAGAGGGGATTGAACAAGAAGAAAAACCAGCCCTATTGAGGGACAGGATTGGATGAGTTTTCCTCGTGTCTTTTTGTCTAATCCAAACTTGCCTATCAAACGCCTAGATGTTCAAATGCTATATGAACTATGAAGCTAACCTGAGCTGTGGGGCCTTTTTTCATCCTCAACCTTGAGAGGTTCACAGCATGAGAGCTCATGTTACTGACAAATAACTGGCCTTGCTCATCATCCCCACAGGCACCAATTATTCCACTGGAGATTCCAAACCCTGAACTCAGCCCTCTGATAGTGTTGGCCACACTGCCTCCCGCCATGGTTTTCATGGATGAGGAATCATCAGGACAAGAGATTACATGGGTCTTCACCTCACTCAGTATGTGCTCAAGCTCTTCAATTGCAACCTACACAGAATAATATGTGGCAAAAGCTAAAGTCTTTTTAACTTTTTCCTTGCACAGTCGAACATCAAATTAAATACCCACGAATTCCAAAATTGGTATAAAGCTTTAGACCGCGAAAATTTGACAAACCCAAATAGTAAAAAGCAAGAAAAAAGGCAAAGAAGCTATAAAGAGATAAAAGGGTTCACCGGAATGGAGCCACCGCGCTCGCCGGGCAGTTGATTGAGCAAGGTACAGTCAACGCGAGCGACGTGGTCGATGAGAGCGGAGGCCTGTAGTCCGAGCACCATAGGAGCCTCCCCGGCGGCGGTGCCGTTAGACAATGCTTCTGCTACCATCTTCAACCCCTCTGGCTTTGCCGCTATATGATTCTCAGGGAATTGTGGGGGCTTATTATGCTTTGTTTCAGAGTTGGGGTTTTTGTTCGATGCGTTGTTATTTATAGACACTCTCCCGCGATCAAAGCAGGAGGCGCCTTTTGTAACTTGCAAATCCAGACTGAATACGGCTCCACTATTCTTGTTTTCTTTTTGTTTCTGTTTATTTTTATTTTTATTTTTTTTGTCCCTTCCTAAATTGCCCTTAAATATTTATATTTAATTTTTTTTTCTTATAATAAAATTGCCCACCAAAATTAATACCCTTTTAAAAGAAATTAATTTTACAAATTTACACGTTCAAAAAAATCAATGAAATCATGTTTTCTATTAATGTATAGTTCTGTATGTAACTGAAAATTTCAATTTCTATAATAATAAATAGACATAGCATCTAAACCGATTTTTTTTTTCTTTCTAATAATAAATTAATCTGAATTCACCTCAGAACCGGCATAATTCATAAACATGAAGTCATCTGCATTCATATAAATTCAAATTAACTCAAACTCAAACTTAAATTGTGAAAGTTGAATTAGAGTTGAATTGGCATAAAACAGAATTAATCTATATTGATATAAATTCAAATTACTTGAACTTTAATTAGAATTATAATTATAATTGAATGGACCTTCCTATCGGAATCTGTCCGTACACCTAATAATTCCTCGTGTATATGGTGGTCACAATTCACAAGTAAACGATATGATCTCAAATAAGAATGCGTAATTAAAGTTTGGCACGAGTACATGCTACTGAACCAAAAGAGTACAAGGCTCCCATTATCATCAAAAGGAAAGAAGCAAGCAAGGATGGGTGATATATAAATCATGAGTAAGTTCTATAGTGGAAATTCAGGTTATAAAATCAAGTTTGTTCCCTGATTTTTAATTCATGGCATAAAATTGACATTTAAATTATATGGAGACTGAATTCCATCGAACCTTTGACTTATGATTAGAGAAAAACTAAAACGTTTATGAGTTTTCTCGGTCTCCAACGTAAAGAAAAACAAAAAGGATTGATGATATAATATAGACCAAATTTTGTTTTCCAGCATTGACTGATTGGCGATGGTGGGGCAATGATTTCGGTCCCTTTCAACTGAAATCACGGGCTACTTTTGTTTTTGTGGTTTTATGAGACTCCGGTTCGCCAATAATTATTCGTAAATGATTATATGAGCAATAAATTAACAATATCTTGGTCTCTTTGGATTCACAATAATAAGGGATACCCACGCCTTTGTCTGCAAATCTGCAGTATTACATGTTTTAGGGCTTGTAGGCCTGCGATCAGGGTTACCTGCTACTGCTATGGCTACTGCTCAGCATGTGGTGGATCTTGATAATTGAAAACCTAAAGATAGGATTGTTAATGGATTGTGTCGTGTCAAATTTAAAGGGTTTTATGAATTATATTTTACTTAAATATGTCAAATCTGAACTTAATACATTTGATAATCGTATAAAAACTGTCCAAATTGAATCCTACTTATCAATGACTCAGATAATCCATTTAATAAACATGTACTCGAAATCTAATTAACTTATGATCCGCTTATTTCATTTAATATGTTTAATATATTTAAACTATAAAATTTAATCGGTATATAGATAGGTAATAAGTAGATATATGAGTTAGTAATTGACACGTTTATTAAACGGAATAATATATATGTAATTATATAGATTAACAGGTTGACCCGAAATCTACCAATTTATTAAATGGGTTAATATGTCAAAATACTAGTTAACAAGTTGACTTGAAACCCACCTGTTTATTAAAGTGTTATAGTGGATTGGCCAGAAAATTACCCAAAATTTTCATCGTGCAGATTGACCAGGATAAATTTCATGCAAGTTCTCAGTCATGTCAAAAATTACCACCCTTATCCGATGTAAACATAAATTAAAAATATATATATATATATATAAAATAGATGATTTTAAAATATTAAATATTAAAATTTAATCAAGAAGCAGACAATCGTAGAAGTAGGTATCATTCTCTTAAGGTTTTTATTAATTATATAGAATAAGGACATTGACGAGAATAATTTTCATTATTATTGTTTACTAATTAGATTTTCATTATTATTGTTTACTCATTATTATGAATCAAAATAATAATTAATTGATTAATAAAATATCCTTTTATTGTCGTGTGGTATTGGCACCCACGTCCAATGTAAAAAAAAAAAAAAAAAGTCATATCTTTGAACTTGTTTGATGTTCTTAAAGTTTCTTGTGGATTGCGTTTTGAGGTAATTGATGATTTTTTCTTATGCAGTAGAAAATGATGAACCTTGTACATTTATTGTGGCTGAACTTTTATAGTTATTATAAAAATTATAGAGCAATTTTAGTACATAACTAATTAAAATAGATTATGAAAATCATTAACACCTCTCTTCGTAATTAATTCCATTACCCGTTTTGGAGTAATGGAATTAAAAATTTCAAACGGAATTCACATGTTAAAAATATTTAATCGTATAAAAAAAACGAAAGAGCACTCTATAATAAAAATCATTCCCTTTGATTTGATTCTCATTACCCCTAAACACTCCAATTCTCATCCCGAGACCACCACTAGTGTGAAAAGATGGATGTACAGATCAAACACTAATTTGTGTAGAAATTAGGGAGCTTGGATACAAACAGAAAAAAAAAAATCGACATAGAAACTGCCAATGCAGAAATATAGTTTCCGAAAAACAGCATAATGTGAAGATCCAATGGCTACGAATAGATTCATAGTTCTGCCCTAAAACATGTCGGGTATTATTGAGAAAGGAAATGATACCTTTTCCATGTATTTGCAACTTAACAACAAATTTTCCTTGATGCCAATCTCAAAGATTTGAGATAAAAAGGAGAAAAAACAAAACTAACGGCCACGAAATCATTTTTGGTCCTTTGGTGCTTTATCTGGTAATACATTATCTGGGAGAATAAGTTCTGGGGGAATTTCACGAACAACGCCTAGCATTGAGTCGTACTCCTCATCCTTATGAGCATACTTCTTTCGGAGGGCCTTCTCAAACTCGATTTCATCGAAGGACTTGCCATTTTCAGCTGCATGGACTTGTGCAAGGTTGGTGTAATTGGTGGCTGACTGGGAGATGAAGGCTATTTCTTCATCTGTGAGCTTCCTCAGGAACTTTGCGGGGTTTCCTCCCCATACCTGCAATATGCATTACAAATATATGTTACTGCTTATCATCACCCCAAAATAATAAAAATTTTCACCCCAGATGGAAATAAAACAGACTTTTATATCTTGAATGACCAGTTCATTTAAACCAGTCTGAAACGCCTAAACTCCCCACGAGAAAACAGAAAGAGGATATAAGTGAATAAATACAGTAAACGACATTTTGAATTTGGATCAGTGACAAGCAAGTCCGCGGCGGTTTTATGACTCTCTGCTCCACCCATGAACCATCCCCGTGCCATTTTATATCACCCTCCTTGAACATAAATTGGGCAAGCTTGTTGTGTGTTAATAGGATTCTTAACTAGATGATAGAATATAACAAGGCTGTGCAGGTAGAACTTATATTTCTGCTTCTACTCATTCCAGGCAGTCAGGCACAATAGAATCTCACCATAATATCATATTCTCCGACTTCAAGAAAGAGAATAAAGGTTAGAAATATAAATTTTATAGGGACAACTGCTTTTTTATTTCTTCTTTTGAACCCAAAGTACAACATGTTTTAGGGTCAGAGATCTGGACCGTGATAACAACAATAGATTCAGATTCTCGCTACTTTTTAAATGCTTGTTAAGACTTCAAATGAATAAAGAGGACCAATATCGATAGGATTCTACCATTTTGACTTGCCTAGCTGTCCAAGAGGTATTTACGAGTCTGAGATGTTATTATTATCTAGTAAAGTATACACAGGCCAGAGAGACTTTGACTTAAGGAGAGTTAGTGAATACCCGAATGGGAGGGGTTTCCTTCAGGGCTCAAGAGGAGGAATAAATAGATAGGGCTATTGTTCTTCAATACAAGAATCATATTTTATCTGCTGCTTTCCTCTCTGACTTCTCTATAACCCCATACTTCATTCTAACATTTTTTATGCAATTCCTCATAATAACAGAGATTCCATGAATTCTTTCAAGCAGGTGGGATTTTAGACATACCTCTCCACTGGGGATCGTTGTATTCTGTCTCACCAGGGCTCCAGCAGCAACCATGGCATGCTTCTCAACAACAACACCATCAAGCAGTGTAGCTCCCATACCAACAAAGGCCTCATCCTCAACAGTACATCCATGTATAACAGCACTGTGACCTGCTCAGTGCCAATTTTTGTTTCAAATTTATCGAAAGTTAATCAGGAATACCATCAGGCTAATTCGCATCAGATAAAATTTGACAGCACATTTACTCACCTACAGTAACATTATCCCCAATAATAGTTGGTAACACCTTCCCACTCAAATTAGACTTTGCCACATGTACAAGGGAGTTGTCTTGTATGTTAGTTCCCGATCCAACAACAATGTTGTTCACATCACCTATGTACAAATAATTTTTACAAATTATCACCAAAATCCATTATTAATATCCTCAAAAAATTTCAAATTTAACAATTCACATAAATTGACAACAAACCAGAAATCTTTGCATAAAGTTATCAACAAAAAATTGGCGAAGTCCTATATCTAACAAGTTAAATCCTTTACATGATAAATGAACTCAATAACTTTAAGTTGACATGACAAAACTTTTCGAACGTAGTACTCAGGTAGTATGCTAATATTCCTAACCTCCATATACAATGAGAAACTGGGAACAACCATATAAACTATGAAAAAGACAACAAAAAAAAAAACAGCCAGCACATATTCTTACAATTAAAACTAATAATCTGAAAATCATTCTTCATTTCATCTACAAATTATTCATCTTTCCCGAAGATAAATTTGATATAAGAAATCCACAAGTTAGGTATCACTAACAATTTAAACTAAAACCCAAAGAGGTCACAAGCAACATGTGTACTAACCTAAACAAAGGTAGAAACTAAAGAGGTTATAGATATGGAAATCACGAAGCCCATATCACCAACTATGGGGTGAAAAGTCGAGTATGAAAAAAAAGGTTTTTTTCCTTCCCCAAAAGGGTCCTGCATTATTTAGAAATTTATGCATAATCACAATAATGCTGGATCTTAAAAGGAGTTCTTACCTCTCAAAACACATCCATACCAAATAGAAGACCCTCTCCCCACTTGAACATCGCCAATGATGGAGGCACTTGGGGCCACAAAAACATCCTTGTCAACCACAGGAGCTTTATCAAATATGTTCATCAGAGTTCGATGCCGAGACACTACAGAAAAGAACATAGTCATTACTCTCTCGAATGGAAAAAAGAAAGCAAACACAGAAAACCCTGAATCTTACAATGTAAACAAACTAAGGACACATTATCCTACAACATATTAGCTTTTCAAAACATAGATGAACTAAATTATGGATGCTTGCAATAAATAGAGCTTAAGGCTAAACCAACCACAAGCCACCCCTGCCACCACTTAACAATACCACCTGAACTAAAACCATACGGCTTTCAATGATTTGGAAAATGACAAAAAAAAAAAGCTACACCACAAAATTTCATTTTAAAAATTATAGAAATTTGACCAGTCCACGAATGCCCGTCAAATTAATGTTTAAATTTGTGATTGGTTAATAATAATCCACCCGTGAGTAGACACATTCCTATATTTAACGGAAAGAAATTGGCAGTGTGTGACTCAGCTAAAAAACGGAAAGCAAAGCTGTAGACTTTATGCTAATTCTAGAGCTGCGATGTTTAAATTAACACAAAATGGCGACCAAAAAGATCATTAATTAGTAGAACCAGTAAGGATCAATACCTAATTCAAATATTCAGACAGATAGGATCTAGGGTTAGAGAAATGAGAGACTTACGCTGCTCTTTGAAGTAGTAATTTCCTTGGAGGCGGCTGCCGAGGCGATCAATGGCCTGACCTGTCTCCCTAATCCAGAATCCGACGGAGTATATGGCTCTTCCTAAAGTCCCCATCTTGTCGACACTTCCACCAGCCACCAACAGCTCCACTCACTGCCACTGTCTCCGAGTCTCCGTGCGATGAGAAGCAGGCCGGAGAAACAAGGAAATGGCCCAAATTGGACGGGGTAGGGGAGAATTATAATATCCCAAAGCCTTGGGAGGGTATAACCGACTTTTCAATTTCTCTGTTTGCGGAGTTAACTTACTAAAACATCCTCAGGTTCCCATTTAATTTACCACTTGATGAAGATTGCGACTACCCCATTAGCCTCATGTGTTTCTTTTTGGAAATTAATTTTTACATTCTATTTTTTCTTGCCTAATCTTTAATTTTTTTTAGCCGGCAAATCAGTAGATTGAAACAAAATTTCTGGACAGTTCAAATGGAGGAGTGCTAAAGGAGAAAAGTAAAGTCTGATCCATGTCCATTTTGATGCTTTTATATAAAAATTTTATTAAATTTATCCAAAAGTTAAATTTAAATACACTACTGCAGATGTTTTAATAGTCTAAGGCTACGTTTGATACGTCGTATAAAAAAGTGGATAGGATAATATTATACAAAATAAGTGTTTGGTACCACTTGTATTAATTAGTCACTGTATAAATTAATACGATTGAGTGTATTTATACGGTTCAAACATGCTAAAATAATATTCTCCAAATTGTCCGTATTAAATAGTAGGATGACTAATAATCTTGAAAATATAATAATAATAATAATAATAATAATAATAATAATAATAATAATAATAATATAAAATTTTAATAAATAGAAATAATAATATATCAATAATGAATTAAAATAAATAATAAATAATTAAAATAAAATAATAATATTTATATATAAATATTTATTATCAACTATTATAATATAATTCGTCCAATATAATATAGTCGATATTTTAATAAATGCCTGACTATCTAATGATTATATTAATCTATTCAAATGAAATATTCTATAATATAGTCGATATTTTAATAAACGCCTGACTATCTAATGATTATATTAATCTATTCAAATGAAATATTCAGTACAATACGGAGTCCTCCAGGATGAGAAACCGAGCGGTGCGTTTTGGTTGTTTACGCGCGGTTGAGCCACGCCACGCTTGCCTGGCTCTCCATTTTCTTTCTTGTTTTTCCTTCGTTTCTGGAAATCAGAAACAGATAGAAACGAACAAATCGCTTCGTCCTCATGCTAGTATTAAAGTTCATAAATTTTTACAGATCCGATTAGAATTGGAATATAATAAATACCTTCTCTTATCTCATCCATTCGATTTTCTTCCCGGTAAATCTGTCTTCTTCTCTCCCTCCTTCAATTCCCCTATTAAACTAAAATTAATTGTATTTTTTGGCACTATATTCGACCCTAGCTCCTTAAATTTCCATTTCAATGTGATTTTTCATTTTCGTTACTGTTTATGTATGAGGAAAATGTTTGATCCAAATTTGGGTTTGAGAAATCATGACTAAATCCTTAGTTTTGAATTTGATCCAGGGAGTAGGGATTTATTTCAGCTTTGATGTGCCCGTTTATCATATGATTGATTATCCATAAATTGGGAATTGATGGGTCCATATTAAGAATCTGCATGGATGAAATTTGAATTTATTCGTAAATTTTGAATTTTTTAAAGTGGAAACTTTTGAATTGGACTGTTGCTATTGTTGGATGCTCAGGAAATCAGAGGCTAAAAATTTGATGGAAGGAGGAGAGGCTGACTCCGGCTCTGCGGTGGCGCCTTTGGCCAAGTGGAGGGACGAATTTTTGAAAACGTTTCAATACTATTTGGACCGTTCAACCCCCAACCCGGTTCATAGGTGGGTGGGAACTCTTGCTGTGGCGGCAATTTATGTGCTCCGAGTTTGCTATGTTCAAGGGTTCTACATTGTGTCATATGGCTTGGGAATCTATATCTTGAACTTGTTGATAGGGTTTCTTTCACCAAAGGTTGATCCAGAGCTTGAAGCCTTGGATGGGGCTTCGCTGCCAACAAGAGGCTCTGATGAGTTTAAGCCATTCATCCGCCGCCTTCCTGAGTTCAAGTTCTGGTAAGTGGAGAATTTCATTTCTGAAATCTAGCTATATCATTTATGAAATGTTATAGCTAATTCAAAATGTGTGGCTACTTATACGTGTGTGCTTAGCTGCTTATATGAAGTGAGATTAATTGGAAGATTGGTAAGTATCATTGCCACGGTTATGCTAATAGCACCCCACAAACAACTAGTGACCAGATATTTTCGGGTTAAGGCATGGTGGATAATGGGTAGTTGAATTGGCTCTAGACAGAGCTGAATGGAAGATAAGGATATCTGTGAGTGACTTCGTTTATGAACTGTTTTACGTTGTTTCCCGCTCTTTATTTTTGGGTGTGATCTAAAGTGGGTGTTCTAGCTCTTTATTTTTAGGTGTGATCTATAGTAGGCATTCTAGCTAATTTAAAATGCGTAGCTTGTGCTTATATGAAGTGGAAATAATAGGATTCCTGGGGGTATTGTTGCCATGGTTAAGCTAATGGAACCTCACAAACAATGAATGACCTAATATATTTTATGGGGTAACTCGTGGTGGATAATGGGGTAGCTGAATTGGTTCAAGATAGAGCTGAATGGAAGATAAGGACTGGTTGTTGATTTGAGAATAGCACATTGACTCAATGATTTATTCTTTTACTTTTGCTGTTTCAGGTATTCGATTACAAAGGCTTTCTGTGTTGCCTTTCTGATGACCTTCTTTTCGGTCTTTGATGTCCCAGTTTTCTGGCCCATACTCCTCTGTTATTGGATTGTTCTCTTTGTTCTTACAATGAAGCGCCAAATTATGCACATGATCAAGTACAAATATGTACCATTCACCATGGGGAAGCAGGTGAGTGAGCCTCCATTGTTATCTATATCTTGAATCATCCAATCCCTTATGAAATGAAGTTGGTTGGTTGTTACATCACACGTTTCGGTAAGTCCAACATATTTACTTCGTTTTCTTCGGGTTTCAGAGGTACGCTGGGAGGAAGCCCGCTGCAGGTAGTGGTGGTGGCTCCTCAGACTGAAGCTTGGTCGGATCAGCGTTGAGGACAAGTGAACAAGAGAAGTGTAGTGTTCAAATGTTTTTAGTTTTCTGAACACTTTTCCTGTTAGCAAACACTCAGCAAAGTTCATCACAGATATGCTGAATTTCGCGTACTATTAGAGTATAATTTTCTTACTATTAGGATTTGATGAGCAGTGGTAACTTGCATAAATCTAGATCCTCACTTCGCATGAATCTCATGATGTCCATATTTCCCTGCATTTTCACTTTTGCTCTTTTAGAGTTGAGTTTTACACTTTTGTTTACCACCGAGCGCCTAAAAGTGCATATTATTACCGTGGTATTAGTTTAAATCGATCTATTTAGCAAGGGGGGTTATGCTAAATTGTTTATGATTAGGAAATGATTTTCCAGGTGGAGTGTGTGGGAGATTCTGACTTAGGGTTAGAGAGGCCAGATAGATGTCCAAATCATGCACCTAATTGGTATAACAACCCTCCAACAACTGAACACGAAATCGCAAAGTGCAGTTGTTAATTTGTAATTTTCTTGACTTTATTTGTTTTATCAAAGCCATAACTAACAATTTATGTGAAAATTAAGCCTCAAGCATTTTATAATCGCAAAAGTATTTAGGCAGAGCCAGCTAATGAGTTTAGGTCTCTCTCTCTCTCTCTCTCTCTCTCTCTCTCTCTCTCTCTCTCTCTGTCTTCTAATTATTCCATTAAGACCCTCAAAACCATAATATTCTGATCCACTGAAGAAGCTTTAATTTCCTCCACAAATGAGTGGGAGAACTTATGCTGTGATATTCTTCTTCTGGGCTGCCCTCACTATCATCACCCCGACGCTCGTCTTCCTCACCGAGACATCAAAACCCTACACGGATCCAACAGGTAAGAAAATTTAAATCCAAAACCCGTACTAGTCTATGAAAATTTCATATCTAGTGTATTCTTTGATCTTAAAGTCTGATGTTTCACTTCTTGTTTGGCAGGTGAGAAAATTGAAGGGGTTAAGGTGAGAAGAATGATAGAGATTATAGGATATGCAGCACAGCATCAAAGAACAGAAGCCTCCACACAAGCACTAGCACCTGCACCAGCACCGATTCCGGAACAAAAACCGTCTTCGGAAATGAACATTGGTGAGGTTTTGTTAGAATCTTTAAGATTTGTGATCAACAATACTAAGTTCAAGTTAAGTTGAGCCGGATTGAATATCCGAACTGTACAAATTAATTTAAGACTGGTAGGGTTTTATGTTCAGATTGTTCATGTTGCATGCAAGCTTATGACTTTTTGGTTTAATGGCCGGAGGAAAATGTAAACGTGATCCGTCAATAGAAGTAAAAGAACTGGTTTGCTGGTAAATTGACGTTTTCATTTCTTTTTCAGGGACGTTAGTTTTGTAGTGAAGAAAAAGAAAAGAAAATTATAAGGTGACGAAACAATATTATATGATGTCAACAAAGGCATTAAATAATGATGGATGTTTTTGTCGTTGTGTAAGTTGAGATTTTGTCACACAAAGTCACAAAGGCTAGCTTAGCTTGTCTCCTAATTAAGACAAAGGGGCTCAGTTTGAACCACCAAATACGAAATCGACTGAGACTATTCAGAACTTATTACTATTCAGAAATTTAAAATAAGGTGGATTAAGTTTACACAAAAATCTTCGACGGTTTTAGCATATTTTTTGTCGGTTTTTCGACGGTTTTAGCATTTTAAGTACGAGAAAATAAGAATAAAGCAAAGATGATTGACAAATTAGGGTTTAGGGTTTTAAGCAAACTAGCATAATTCATTGTATGCTCAAATGTGCGTTATACATTAGTTTATAACAAAACTTATATATGTTAATTATATCAGGGCGCAGATTTTTTTTAAGATTTTGCTATTATTCCGATTATTCATATTTTGGATTCGTAATATCTTATTATGTACCTCTTTTACGAAGTCAAATAAAACATTCCTTCAATAAAAAAAAATAATGGGATAGGCAGAAATTCAAAAACGAGCGGCGAATGTTCTAAATCACTTAAACTTGAATTACAAACTTCGTGACAAAGAGTTTATATGATCTCGAAATGCAAGAATGAACTTCCGTGTGTAATGATAACAAGACTCCGTACACAGTTTACCATTCTAAATATGTTTGGCATCTCAGAAAACCAGAGAAAACCACAAATGTTGGATTGAAATACTTAGAAATTACGTTGCAATGCATATAACAACACTACTAGTTGAAGCAGCACAAACACTCTTCCTCTCAAACAACAAGTACATTAACTTATTAGTAATAATGAGAAATTAAGCATATCTTAAGCAATGTCTTAATAATTTCTTAAACAAATTGATCGAGGTACTCATCCACGGTGGTGTACTTGACGTCCGGGTACAGCTCGGACGCCTCAACTCCGAACGACGGCTCAATTTCGAAGTTGGTATGATCTCCCTTCACAAACACTGAATGGTTGATTGCTAGTATCACATTGATCGGAATTGGGGCCTCTGCAACAAAATTAATTAAATTAAAGCTAATAAACATAATTAATTACACATGATTGTGTTTCAAATATATTGTTATGGTTTGATTGATGGAGACCTTCAATGTCTTTGAGAAGCTTGTGCTCAGGGACATAGATCTTTTCAAGGACTTTGTCAATTTTCTTCTCCCACAAGGCAACTAGCTCATTGAATGAGTAGATGTTTTTGGGAGGCTTGAGGTACAAGATCTTGTTCAATGTTCTTGGGTCATCAACTGCCCGGATTGTATAGGTTCCAATGTCATCTTCCTTGTTGAACACGGCTGCATCAATGAAAACTCACACACAATTAACAACACTTCATTAAATGACAGATACGTTCAGAAATTTTCATTTTTACCAAAATTTTTCGATTTTGATTTCAATTATTAGGATTTTTTTTATTGTTTAGGGTAAATGGATTCAAAATTAATTAAGAATAAATTGTCGATTTTCTGACAGGACACTTCCTGAATTACAACCTAATAAAAAGAAATTAAGGGCAAAATCGTCCAACCATAAGTAAAATTCCAGATTCAACCTTCTTGAAGAGGGAAATTAAATCGAATAATATGTGGGTATCTTTCTTGCATATGGATGTATAAAAATGAGTAAGTAAAATCTAAGGTCGGAGTTACCTTTTGGATTTCCATCCCCTAAGATGATGACTTTGTCTCTGGGGGGAGACGTGGCACCTGGCTGTGCCAGGGTGGGCAGAAAATAGCCAGCAAAGCAGTTGCTAGACACGTAAGTGTAGGGTATGCCCTCCGCCTCTATGATACGCCGGATTTGGACCTTCACTTCAAACGTTGACTTCGCGGGCTCCACCGCGTGGACACGATCCACGTCATTTCCAAATTCCGACGGAAAAAACCTCTACATATTTTTTAACAAAAATATGCAAATTACATATTTAACCTTCCTAATTTTACACATAGGACAATAATTACATTCCATCAAAATGATATCTTCTGATACCATTATTTCTATTTATTGAATATTTTTATATATAAATTGTCATCGGAAATGTATATTTTTATCAATTATTTATTTATTTATTTATTTGATATATACGAATAATTAAATAATTTCCAATTTTGTTATTTTTTACGGAGATGATCTTGATTTATGATTTAGAGAATAAACACTTCTTATTATGAATATCAAAATAATTTGATAAATCGAAAGTTTGGTACGAGTAAATATATCACTAGAGTAAGATGCAAGTATTATATATATACATATTAATTGCGACAATTAATAATTAGTTTTAAAATGACACTAACCTTGACATTGCCGGCTTCTTTAATGGCGGCGATGATCTTGGTTTGGTCCGCTAGCTGCATGAACCCCACCGTGGAAATCACCACGTCCGCCTGCTTGATCGCCGTCACCAAACTCATGTGGTCATACATATCCCCCTGCACACATTGATAAACATAATTAAGAAATATAAATCACCATAATTAAGGACAAAATAAGATTCATTATGTACGTACGTAGAGCAAAGTGACGCCTAAGGCCTTGAAATGGTCAATGAGCCTTGACTTGGCAGGGTCGTTGACGGTGGCCTCCCGGACAAGAGCAAAGGTGGGGTGGCCGGCCACCGCGCTTGCTTCCACGATCGACTTTCCGATGTAGCCGGTGCCTCCGATGATCAAAACCTTGCTCTTCTCAGCCATTGTTTTTTTTTTCCTCAACTTTTTTTTTTTGTGTGATTGGTTTTTTGGTAGAGCATGTGAAGTAGCATGCGCATAATTTATGGACAAATTATATAACAAGGCATCATGCTTGTTGGTGGAGGAAGATGGTGACATTGGTGGTGGGACTGGCTTTTCAACTTCATTTTTTATTTTATTTTATTTTATTGTTGGAGAATATTTTCACCAACCATATCCACAAGTACTAAAATGTTTGGTTGAGAAAATTAATTTAGTTTTTCTTAATTTTGAAGCTAAATGGTGGGTAAAAAGTCAGAACTGCCCTCGCATAGCTGTTCAAATTTAGGGTTGGTGAAGGGCAAAACTTGACATTTTATTATTCCATTGATTATTTTTATTTTTATTATTATAAAATTAGGGGTCAAAAGATTTCACTATATTACTATTTTAACTATTTATCTGTAATTAAACCAATTATTTAATAAACATGGACATAAAAGAAAAAATTAAATATTAAGTATTTAAATTATTAAAAATTAATGGTTACTAAGAGAATGGAATGAATAATGGGCTCATATAGTTATTTCTCATATTAATATATATTTTTATTTAAAAATTTATTTTATTTTAACTTTTTATAACAAACATAAAAGATGAATTTACGTCGTATAATATATGCCAGAAAGCTAGTCATATATTTAAATGAATCTTGTCGTTACCTTGGCAATAGTTCATTTAAAAAAAAAACAGATGGATTTTGATCGATATGTAAAGATTTTTTAGTCAAAATTTACCCAAAAAAATGCAACTTTAATCTCACTTTGAACCGAATATGCTCATTTTTCTCACTTACCATCCAGAACTTATCCTCCATACAAGAATTTGCACCTATTCCGTAAACTCCATCTAATATTTATAAATATCAAGGGCAATTTTATTACCTCAAGTCTTGAGATTATGAATGGTACACTAAATAGTAAATACATATGATGCGCTAAATTGACATAGATATGAACAAATTTTGATTAGTTATGATTGGTTTTAAATTTTTTCATACTCATCCCAATTTGCATCCCAATTTGCAACTTCATATGTATTTAATATCTTATTCATAATTTCGTGGCTTGAAATGATAAAATTATCCTGAATATTGATGAATATTGGTTGAAGTTAACATAATCGTGCAAATTTTTGTATAGAAAGTGAATTTTAAGTGAAAAGTAAGATAAATAAAATTTTGGATAGAAAGTGAAATTAAAGTTGGATGAATTTTGAAAAAAAAAAACATATATAAAATGAGAATAAGGTCTCACTTTTCTTTTGATACAAGCAACAATTATGGTACTACGAGACGGAAATTCAAACACGATTAATTACTAGAGTAAATGATGTTAATTATTGAAATTATAAATTTATTCCGATTCAACTTTCCTTTAAAAAGAAAAAAAAAATTCTTAATAGACTACCAAGAAAGCACAATCATGTTTGTTTGCGTTGAAAGATAAGATATCCACGAAGATCGTGCTCCACAAACTGGAATTATTTATTTTATGCAAAAGCCTCTATGTTACATAACACGTTTCCAACCAAAAAAAAAAAAAAATGTCACATAATATGTACAGGTCATCGACACGAACTATAATTACAAAAAGAAAAGAGAAAAAGGTGACTGGTGAAGCGGATTGGATGATTGGGAGGAGAAGCCCATGATTGGTGGGTCAAGCACTAACATGGGCTTACAGAATTGGGCCTTGCTCAAGTACTAATTTGGTCCGGGGCATTTGACCCGGCGGCCCAGCTGGCCACATGAAACTGCGTGACGTAAGTGTTCGGAGCACCTTCCAAAACGGGAGGTTCATTCAGAAATGCCGAAGTGCTCCTAGTCCACCTGCAGCGATATTTATCTTTCTTTGTATTATAACATATAATTAAAAAAAAAAAATTACACATTAATATTTCTATATTTTACACTAAATTTTAAAATTATATTTTATTTTAAAAAAAATTCATTTACATACTCTAAATTCTTTAAAATATAAGAATTTAACTATATCCTTAACCATTCCATTAAAAATTCGACTAAATATTGTTGTATCCTTTTGGAACCTATTATTCAATTTAGAAACAATTAAATTAGCTATAGCAATTTTAATTTCAAAATTTTAATTTTTTTTTTAATTTTTTTCCTCTCTTTTTTTATTTTTTTTCCTGCTTATGGGTTTTGCTTGTTCTGCTGTACATGTCTTGTTCTTCTCTTTTATTCTTTATTCTTACTCCCTTTTTTTTTCCTTTGTCCTTTAGTGACGAAGACTTTATGTAGCTAATGCATCATTAGTTTTTTTGTGACGAAAACTTTATCTTTTTTAAAAAATTTCCATACTATTCCAGAAATTCGAAAAAACGAGTCAAAAGAAGAAAACGATGGAGATGAAGATGAAGTCAGGATAAATTGAGAAAGAAAGAGTACATCAGTATTTAACAAATTTTTTAACAGAATAATCAATACTATAACTAAATCGTTACATTTTAAAAAATTCAGTATATATAAATACAAATTTGAAAAATCAATTATAACTCTAGAATTTAGTATAACGCACGTAATATTAAACAATTATTAAAGTATAATTTGTTCTAAATTAAAATACTCATGTCATATAATATAATATATAAATAAAAAATAACTGTCACAAAAATTTAATGTCGGCAAAATAAAAAAATTAAAGATACAGGTTGAATTTTGGATCACCATGCCACTTACCAGCCATTGTGGTTCATGATTTTGTGAGGACTTGTTTCAGTGTCCATCAAGTCCTTTGTTGTGGACACAGGAAAGGAGTTTGCTTTCTGAATTTTTCTTCCAGCAGATTCATCAATTCTGCTGATTTCCTGAGTAATATCGATGGTATTAGCATCTGATTTCTTCTGTGTTCTCCAGTAAGCATCAATCTCTTCCTTAGTGAGAGATCGATTCCTCTCGTACAAATCTCCTGATCATTAAAAAAAAAAAAAAAACCCTACTTAAACCAGTAACTTTTCAAAAATTTCGTAGGCATATATCGATGGATTAATTATTACCTTGTTTGGACTTGAGGACCGGTGAGTTCCATCCACCCATTAGTGAACCCATATTTCTTCAAAATTTGCTTTGCTTCAACTAAACACAGCAGACGATGACAGATCGATGTCTCTAGTCGTCTCTATTATTTGATCTTTCTTATATAGAATGTATGTGACTTTGGTGGGGGCCATATACTATCCATTCCCTACGTTGTTCTTATCTCGAATCTTTATTTATTTTTTTATTATTGATACCTGATATTTTAAAATTAATAATAAAAGATTAATCTACGACGAAGATCGGGAAAATTTCAGAAAGATTTACACAGTATTTTTTTATTAAAATTAAAATATAATCTAAAAAAATTGAGTATAGAAACACTCTAATTAGGAATCAATATTTTAGGGTTTATCTCGTACTGAAAATGCAATATTTTAGATTTTTTAGTTACTATCATAATCCACTAGCTAATAAGTTAAACTTTATGTGAAGACTTAATGTCCGTAGTGGCTGCTACCGACATATGTGCAGGCGTACAGCCCACAGGTTTCGAGATTTAAGGCGGCACCACTTAGCATGCACATCAGTACATAGGATCATGTATTTTTTTGGGTTCTGTAGCTATGTGCGTACGAAGTACGTGGGGCATGTAATTTGGGAATATTTTGGATTGGCATGCATGCATATATGGGCCCTACGTATAATATCTCCCACGGAAAATTTATACAGCCTCGATTCTTCTTTGTATTTATTTGTCAAGAGTTATCTATGGACAATAATGCTTATCTTAAAAAGCAAAAACACTTATGTAGTTCTGTTATTAATGCTATTACTAAGATCTAGACCGGCAAAAAAAAAAAAAAAGAGAACAAGAAATAGTGATCCGCCATGCCATTAGGGCGTAGGTGGAGTGGCAGGGCTTTCTAGTAACTATGTCTTTTAATCTCTAATTTTAGGTTCAAATCTCATCATTTATTGTTGAGTTTTGATTTAAGCGTTTATACAATTAAAAGTTCGGTTGTGTAGATCCCAATTTACCGATCAGAGCTGAGTCCGAATGGGTTAATTTTGAGTGAATTATAGATAAAAAAAAACATAGCAAAAAATACCATTATAGACATTTGATCAAGTTCATTTATATTTTTTTAATGATCTGGCTTATAATTAGCACCAACTCTTGATTTTACTTAAATAACACAAAATTTCATCACCTGAAACAAGAAATCGTGCTTCTATTTTAACAAATAAGCTCTTCAGCTAGCGACTGCTGCTAGCGACTCAAACAGTGAACTCAGTCCATCGACCTAATTTTTCAAGGTTCATAACAATTTTCCTTCATTCTAGCTTTGGAAGAGGTAATTTTGTTTGTCAATTTTGTAAAATATGTATTGTTGCTTATTACCTATGAATTAATTTAGGATTTGAACTGCTCTGTTCTTTTTTTTTTATTGATTTAATATTGTTTCATTTTTAGGATTCATTGAGTTGTACTTGTCTATTTGATTATTTTAAGGGGTCTTAATTAAAAGATGCCATAATTTTTTCTGGAAATATTGCTTGAAATTAATAGAAATTAGTTGTGTTTGGAAGAAGATCACGCTTATAATGGGGCATTGGGGTGGCCGGAGGGGTCGGAGTGTTTATTTATTTTTCACTCAAATTGATCAAAGATGACGGTTGGGGCTGGGATTTGTGTTGAGATGGGAATTTGATGTGTTGGGGAACAAAGTGTTGTCTGAAATTCATGATAACAGTGGTAACTACAGCCTCCGATGGTGCATTGACCAATGGGGCTTTCATTGGGTTCCAGTATGATGAGATTGTAGACGCTTAGGTTTCCTATTGGAAAACTTGAGTGAGTTTTCATGTTTTCCACTTTTTAACTCCGAGTTTTAGTGTGTTGATGTTAAATTAAGTGTGAAATTTGATTACGTTTAATCTTCATTCTCAGTTTTTTACTGTGTTTTGCTCTGTAAACTTCATAAGTTGATTTTAGTGGCTTAATACTATGTTATTGCTAATTTAATTGGCCGATTTGACTAAGCTTAATACTATGTACTTGTTCACATTCTTATTCTTGCTCATTCACCATTTTTATGTAAATCTTCTTCCTTCTAAGTGGTAGCATCTCAATCATGTAGGTAATTGGTACATGGGATGACCATGATCACGGATTAAATGATGCAGAAAAAGAATTTGGTGGGAAGATAGCTAATCAAAGGCCTCTCCTTGATTTCTTGGATGAGCCTTATGATAGTCCTCGATGAGGCACTCCTTTCCTTATACGGAATTCTCATTATGGCCTTTACTGATATAACATATAACAATGGTGACATTGTTGAAGTCACTTTTTGTTTGCATGAGTTTTGTTGTAGCTAGTATGTTTATGTCAGATGTTTAGCTTTGCTGTCAAATGCATCTTGCATGGAATTATTTTGTTTTTTCATTGCATGCGAAATCTTTCAGTGCTTTCCATCCCAGTACTTTCATTGATTTATCCTTTTTCAATTGCGCCTCTATTTGATGTTGCTTGTGTTTGCCCTCATCATTGTTATATTTTTTCCATTGGATTTTGTAGTTTCGGTTGTTGGTTTGATAGGAGTAGTTTGGGCCTTGGGGTGCTACATTAGCGTGCAGGAGGGGTGCCTGCGCCCTCAAAAGAAAGTGTGATTGATGGATGATGGTAGTTTTTAGCACACCGTAGTGTCACATTAACATCAGGGTAACCTAGTTTTCGCTTTTCTATAGTATGCTCATGAATAATTTTCATGCACCACACGCCGAATGTAACCCGAGGGAGCCGGCACCATTTGACCCGACATAGCTATCCTTATATTCAAGGCCCATAACATGCTGAAGACGTCTAAAAGATGCTAGACCAACGCCTCCAAGGAATCCAACATGATGGTTACTTAGAAGATGACCTTTGGCACTAGATTCGAACTTCATCAACTTCACTATTCGTTAGGGACATTGAGGAGGAACTATTCCCACAACAATTGTAACTCCCAATTTTAATCAGTTCAAGGGGACCTCGGACCCAGTGAAGCATATTGATTACTACCGTAGAGTCATGGTGCTTCATAGGTACAATGATGCACTAATGTGTAAAAAAATTCAAGCATCGCTGCAAAGTTGAGCAACGTCATGGTTCAACCATTTCCCTCGGAAATCGATCGCCTCTTTCGAAGAACTGGCGCTAGCCTTCGTGAAGGAATACTCACAGCTTCGCACTGTCGTAGTCAAGAATGACCATCTCTACACCATCCATATGAGGTCCAAGGAAATCTTGCGACAATACATCCGAAGATATTGCGAAGAAAAATCCCGCATTGTAGGGTGCAGCGATCTTGTTGCACCCATAACATTCAAGCAAGGTCTACCTCGGGAGAGTCAGCTCTACTGAGACATTGTCATAAGCAATGCCTGGAGTCTCACCAAGATGTTGTCCTTAGCAGAACGACATGTATGCTTTGAAGATGAAAAGAACACCACGCATTTCGCAACTCACATTGAGGAAGATGGACATCCCTCAAATGCATTTGCGCAGCCCAAGGATGATGTTAACCACATGGACTCAATTGGGAAGGTTAATAAGCACAAAGGGAACCCGTCATCCAACGCATTCGCCCGTATGAAGCCAAACATGTAGTTTTTTGTACCCATCCTCCAAATCTACAATCAAATAAAGGAAAAATTATGGTTCTAAAAACCAGCACTCGTCAAGGGCGACCAAGAGAAGGCCGACAAGACGAAGTGGTGCGCATACCACAATTATTATGAGCATGATATTGGTTCCTGTCAGACCTTCGAAAGATATCTTCAGAATCTCGTAAAGAAATGACACTGTACCAAGTACATCACGAAGAAGACAACATAACATCTAGGAGACAAAGGGCTTATTAATTTGATCATCAATACTAACTAATTAAGGGCTTATTAATTACTTCATGTTGTTTCATAACTTGTGTTACCCTGAGGCTTTTATGATCCAGATTAGCTCGAGCAGGCAACTAATTAAATCCAAATTTAGTCTCATTTGTAGAAATGTATTGATCAAGTTCAATACAATATTTATTTTTAATGATTAGTCTTATTATTAGCACAAACACTTGATTTTGCTTAGCAAATAATTCTGATCGATCATCAGTACTAATCATTCATCAGGGTACGTAGTGGCTCAGTTTGTTAAACAAAGTGGCCGATGGGAATCGGCCTTGGTCGAGGTACTCTTCCACGGTGGTGTACTTCACGTCCGGGTACAACGCCGAAGCCTCAACTCCGAACGACGGCTCGATTTCAAAGTTGGTATGATCTCCCTTCACAAAGATTGAGTGATTGATTGATAATATCACATTAATTGGAACCGGGGCCTCTGTAACAAAAAGATTAATTAGAGTTAATTAAACACAACAATTAATTAACCAATAATGTCAAAAACTCATCATATATTTCTATTAATAAATAATTAAATTCCTTGATTACCGACCTTCAATATCTTTGAGAACCTTGTCTTCTGGCACGTACTCTTTTTCAAGGACCTTGCCGGTCTTCTTCTCCCACAGGGCAACAAGCTCATTCATTGAGTAAATGTTTTCAGGAGGTTTCAGGTACAAGATCTTGTTCAATGTTCTCGGGTCGGCAACGGCCCGGATTGTATATGTTGCAACGTCATCTTCTTTATTAAACACAGCTACAAAGTTTTAATTAAAAAAATTAATTATAATTCATTTTATATTGTAACATGTTAGATAAAAGCAAAAAAAGGATAATACGTTATCCAATTTTAGTGGTACCTGATTAGTCTTTCAATTTATCAAATTTTTTGTATATAATTATTATAATCGGAAACCATTTATTCTTTAAATCATGATTATTAAGACGTAATTTTGGTAAAACATCGCCTAAATTAAAAGTCATTTAGCCATTCATATGAATAAAAAAATCAATAATTTTGATAATAATTAAAATCATTATTACAAACTGTTAATTTATTTGATTTATATAAATAGTTAAATGACATTCAAGTTAATTAATTTTTTACGAAAATAATCTTTTGATAACGAGTTAGAAAATGATCGATTTTAATTATGATATATATATAATATTAAATAAATCAAAAGTATTGTATGAAGAAAATATTACCAAGTAAGTATTGTCCAAAAAAAATATTGTATCTTCTGTAATTCTGAATTTCTAATCATGAGAAGAAGTACCTTTTGGATTTCCATCCCCTAAGATAACGACTTTGTCGTCTACAAAAGGAGAACTGCCACATGGCTGAGCCAACGTGGGCAGGAAAAAGCCAGCAAAGCAGTTGCTACAGACATAGGTGTAGGGGATCCCTGCCGCCTCAATAGCACGACGGATTTGGGCTTTGATTGCAAAAGTAGACTTCGCTGGCCCAACTGCGTGTACCCGATCCACATCGTTTCCAAACTCCGAGGGTAAAAACCTCTGAGTAAATTAGGTCAAATTACATTTCTAACAATTTTTTTATTTCAAGATAGTTAATGCTAAAGAGTTTGGGTTAGTGGTAAACTGGTAAAGGGGGCTAGCGCTACCGGGTTAGGTACTTAGCTCAGGGTTTTGACCACTCACGTTCTAATGAAAGAAACTGACCTTGACATTACCAGCCTCTTTAATGGCGGCAACGATCTTCGTTTGGTCAGCTAGTTGCAAGAAACTGACCGTTGATATCACGACGTCCGCGTGCTTGATCGCCTTCACCAAATTCTCATGGTCGTTCAAATCTCCCTGCAACCATAATATAATATTTCACGAAATTAAATGCCATAATTAGTAAACTACATATACAATTTAGACCTAATCATATACATACATTGAGCAAAATGACACCCAAGTCCTTGAAATTGTGAATGAGATTTGACTTTTTAGGGTCGTTGACTGTGGTTTCTCGGACAAGAGCAAAGGTGGGATGACCAGCCTTGGCGCTTGCTTCAACGATGAAGTGGCCGATGTGGCCTGTGCCTCCGATTATCAAAACCTTGCTCTTCTCCGCCATTAATGTAACCTTCAAATTTTCAAATTTTCTTCCTCATTGTTAAGATCTGCGTGGGATGAGAACAATATATAGGGGAATTAATGCTAGTTGGGTGATTCAATTGTAGTTGAGAAGTTCTTTTTACTGTTAAAAAGTAAGTTAGTGCGGGGTGAAAAGTTGAGTTCAAAAGAAAAGTTTGATACTTAGAAAAAAAAAAGTTTGATAAAGTAAGGCCATATATCCCCACGCTACTGTCGTTATTATTGTGATTTCAAAAAAACAAGAACAGAAAACATGTTTCTTTTTTTTTAATAATTCAAAAAGTAAGTTAGTGGGGGTGTAAAGTTGAAGCTATTTATCCAACAAAAAAAAAGTTATAACCTAACATTTTGATTTAATAATATCCACTATTTTTTTTTAAAAATATACCATATATCTGCGGCTATATATATATATAATATTAGAAGAGAGATATTCTATTATATATAATGGCCATCAATTTTACTCCACGAGAATCGGATCTGAATTTTTTTTACATAAATGTGTAGAAGAATACTATTAGACTATAATATCATAACCCGTCTTAAGATATTGAAAATCCAAGACGGGCTTTCAAAAGGAATAGAACAAAGACACCTTTCAAAGAAGCAAACAACCATAAACCAACTCTCCCAAATAGATAATTTAATTATTACTGAAGTAACTTGATTATATATTGGATTAATATTAAAATTATGTATGAAAAAAAAATTGCGACCCTCTTGAAATGGGGGCGCAAAACGAACGCCTTACATAGCTAACCTTAAGATCGGCCCTGCATAACACTAAGTGGCATTTTAGTATTGCGACCCTCTCGAAATGGGGGCACAAAACGACCGCCTTACATAGCTAACCCTAGGACCGGCCCTGCATAACACTAAGTGGCATTTTAGTATTGCAACCATCTCAAAATTGGAGCACGAAACGACCGCCTTACATAGCTAACCCTAGAACCGGCCCTGCATAACACTAAGTGACATTTTAGTATTGCAACCATCTCAAAATGGGAGCGCGAAACGACCGCCTTACGTAGCTAACCCTAAAACCGGCCCTTCATAACACTAAGTGGCATTTTAGTTTGGAGAAAATGATTCGTGCATTCATCCACAAGTAACATTTTAGTTTTATTAATTGTACCATTAAATTCTCAACATTTTCCTCAATTATAATTTGATTGATTGAAAATAATTAAAATTTTAATATAATGACTGAAGATAATTAAAGATATAATGACTGATATATATAATTGAATATATAAATCTTCGAAGCAACAATCAATGAATAAAAAATAGTTTAATACATACATGAGAAAAATAAGTAATATTATATAAACAAGAATATTAATTAATTAATATTCAATTCTTAGTTGTTTCCGGCTGTAATATTGGTGGAAAATGCTCTTTTCTTGAAGCTGGTTGGCACCGATTTTATCCAAGCTTTGCCATCAATGGAGTCCTTAGTTAAAAAGGGAGCAGCTTCCTCACTGCTAAGATGACGTGCCCAGTCGACTCTTTGTGACGTCAGCGCTCCAGGTCCAGAACATCTATATTGCCCATAATAAACAGTACTGCGAAAATACACATCAAATTAAAATTATCAAATTATCCCATAAATTAAAATAAGTAAGAAAAAAAATTATAAATCTCTATTATTATAAAACCAAAAGAATCAAAAAATTTTAATGAAGGATAATGGTAAAATTAAATATTACTATTGTATCTTTAAATAATAATAATAATGGTAAATGGAATAAGTGGGTAGTAAAAAAAAGAATAGTGGGCTCTCAGGTAGTTATTTTTATTTTTTTTAAATTATTTAATAATTAAGGATATAATGGTAAAATTAAATATTACTTTTGTATATTAAAATAATAATAATAATGGTAAATGGAATGAGTGGGTAGTAAAAAAAAAGAATAGTGGGCTCTCAGGTAGTTATTTTTATTATTTTCGTTTTTTATTTTAATTTTTTTGACTAAAATAAAAATAAATTAATACACGCATCAGCGGATGACAAGAGTCCAATATACCTTAATTGATCGGCTGAGTTGCCCCAGTCGTCCCAACCCTGTGGTAGTATGGCCTTTGGCATGTAAGTGAAGGCAAAAACAACTCTTGAATACAAACCCCACGGCCTCCCTAATACCACCGTCTTGACGCCGGTGATCTTGCACCCAAAGAATGTGAACCCAGTGTCCTCCGAAGGCGACATCCTCCGTTGGGCGGTTATGGCTCCCGCTCCTCTCGAAATCGAATGCAAATGACACCTCTATAACAAATGAATATTAAATATTTATTCATATTATAACAAGCAAACTGATTATATATTTAAGAAAATATTTGGTACCTCAAAAAAGGAAGCGGCGTTTCCGCATATAAAATCAGTGGCTCCTTCAATGTAACAGTTGCTGTAGTAGTGCCTGCCGGTGTCGTCGAGTAGGGTATCTTGATAAGACAAAATTTTACACCCATAAAATGACGCCCTATCCCCCGAAACCCTAAGCGCAACGGCTTTAGCTCCGCTTCCATAAGTATTCTGTAATAACATATATATATATATATATAATTAACAGTTATGTCTTAATTAAACTCGACTTCAACATATATATATAAGCAGAGGTGGAGTCAGGGGGTCCAGTGGGGTCCTGGGTTTGTACTCACTAATTTATGTTTAATAAACGAAATATAAATATAATATAATTTTATTAGAAATATTCGCATTTGAATTGGTTGTTGATTTAAATTAATCTATATCTTGTAATTATGAAAAAATATCAAAGAAAATCAAATACTAAATAATATCAATTTTAAAAAATGAGAATTAGTCAAGAATAATTATATAATAAATCAGTATATAGTATGATATAACTTTTTAAATATTTACATAGTTGGATAATATTTTGTTGATTTGAACAATTTAAGTGCTTTTGTATGCATTAATTATGAGTTATAGTGCATTGAAAGCTAAAAAAAAATTAAGTATTTTATGAAAGGGTCCCTTCAAATAGAATTCTGGCTACATCAGTGCATATATATAAGTACCTGAATTGTGAGATAGCGTCCTATAAAATCGGAAGCCAAGGCAGAGAAAGTTGCGGATTCAAATATCGAGCCGCTATCGTTCCATGTTATTAAGGTGTGAGCTGCCTTCGTGCCGCTTATGGTTATAAACGGCTTGTCGGCCGGTACGGTGACCTTCTCTTCGTACACTCCGGGGTTAACCCTAATGAACACGGGATCGACGTTGTTCGACGGCACAGAGTCGACGGCATCTTGTATTTTCTCGTAGTCACCTTTTCCGGATTGATCGACGGTGATGAGAACCGCCGCGGACACCTGAGATGTGTCCGCTTCTACTAAAGAAATAGCCATAACAAAATGCGATAAAACCAACGTGACGAAAACACACTTAATCATAGCCATTATGTTACGAATAGATATGAACGAATAAGGGCCAAATATGAATGTGCGAATATATATGAATGAATGTTTTGATCGAAGATGAATGATGGAGATTGATATTTTGAAGAATTTCTCGTATGATGAGTGTTATATAGTAGTAGTAGAAGATGAATAATGGCAATTGGCAAGGGAGGAAGAGGCCGTTTTCTTGGAAATGAAGTTTGATGAATTTTTGAACCGGTTTTACGTAAACGTGTAGATGAGGCCAGGAGGAATTGATCCAAGAAATAATTGTAAGGAATTTGGAATGGCCGTAGATGGAAGTAACCGGCGGCGGCAGGTGAGCTTCGTACAACTTGTGACTGAAGAAACAAATGTTTGAAAATGAGTGATATATACATAATTAATATGATGAATTATTGATAGTTACAGAAGTCTTGAGGTAGCTTAAGAATTAGATTTTGGATGTCATTTTTGTGTGCAATTTCATTGCACGTTGATCATGATCTATATATTACGTTATAGTTAAGAGGATTTGCTGATCAGTTGCTTCCATTTGGGGCTTGAGTGCTTGACCACGGCGGCCGCCGCCGTGTGAACTAGTCCAATTCATAATTCTCCAAACGAATTAATAAAGGCCAACTAATGATTCTGTGTTCAATCTTGGCAATATATATATACCTAGGGAGAAGGATATGCAAAGTGCTTGGAGTTCGATTACAGGTTTTAGTTATCTTCTTAATTATTGTATGTGTAGTACGTACGTAGGAAATCCTAGATTTTGAATTCAACACATATCCGATTATGGTGTGATTGAAAGTTTAAAATTTCAAATTCGACACTTAAAAAAAATAGACGTTATTGATTACTAATGTACCAAGGAAGAGTTTAGTTTAATTTTTTGGTTTAGGAAGTACAAGCAAGTGTTTAATTAGGGTGTAATACCATCGAAGGCATTGTGGATGAGTGTGGAATATGGCATACAGATTCTGAGGAAATTGGCCAACTGTTCTGTTCTTATTTCTCACACCTCTTCCAACAAACCGGAGGGTTGTCAATGGAGCATATCCTTAATCTGATCGAACCATGTGTGACTCCTGCCATGAATGACAAGTTGCTCGGACCTTTTCTCCGACCTGAGCCGGAAGCAGCTCTTTCCCAAATGCCTGCCACTAAATCACCGGGCCCTGAGGGCATGTCAGCTCTTTTTTATCAATAGTACTAGCATATTGTGGGTAACAAAGTCAGTGACGCTTGTCTACAAATCCTCAATGGTGAGTCAAGCGTTCTCCCCTACAACTACACTTTAATTTCCTTAATACCTAAGAGCAAGACCCCACTCAAGGTGCATGATTTTCGTCCTATAAGTCTTTGTTCGGTTTTATACAAGCTCATAGCAAAAACTTTGCTAACCGCATGAAACTAATTTTGCCGTCAGTCATTCACCCCACCCAGAGTGCCTTTGTCCCAAATTGTAATATTCTGGATAATGTGATGGTTGGTTTTGGGACAATGCATTTTGTTAAACGCAAGATAAAAGGAAAGCGCAAACGATTGGAAATAAAACTCAATATGGCCAAGGCTTATGACCGGGTTGAATGGTGTTTCTTGGAAGCAATGATGTTACAGTTGGGCTTTGATTCTCGTTGGGTAGCCCGTATTATGGATTGCTTGGTCTCTGTCTCCTTTTCAGTCTTGTGGAATGGAAACCCATGTGGTCTTATCACTCCCAATCGGGGTCTGATGAGATCCCTGCTGGTATTGGTATTGTGAGTCAGCATTTCCATTAGTAGTTAATACATATAAGTATTTATCTAATTCGTATTTGTATTCTCGTATTAGTATTTTGTTATTAGTACTCTGTTAGAGAATAGTTTCTGTTAGAATCTTTTAGTTGCTTTGTTAGCTCAGGTGTTGAGTGTGTGCTCTCAGGGAGTATATGTAAGCAGAATTATGATAGAAATGGATATCAAAAAATTGCCCCAAATACCTTCTTCTTATTTTTACTGTTGCGTTTCTATCATTCTGGTATCAGAGCCCCATGGGGGGCAAGAAAACTGGTACGTCAACTCTTTTGCAAACGGCGGAGACGCTGGAATTATACTATCAGCGAGACCAATTGGAGACCCAGGTCCATGGAGTCCAAGAGAAGGTCACAACGTTCTCTTCACGGCAGGACGAAATCGAGGTCGATCTCAAATCATTGAGAGAGTTGCTCACGGTGGTGCGCGACGCCCAGACTTCCTACGCAGACCTACATCAAACCATCATTGAGGAGTTACGTCTCCTCCGAGTTTCATCACAGGCAAAAGTTCAAATGACTGAACCTCTGCTGGAACAACAACCACCATGATCCTTGCTGCCAGCCACCTAAGGTCTGTCGACAGGCGGATTCCAATTTCCGATTATAGGAGGACCAGCACAACCCATAGTATTTGGTTCGCCGCATCAACGATTGAGAAATAACATGGGTATACCGAGATCATTGGGCATTCCGCAGATCCCATCAGCGCTGCCTCAAATCGACAACCTCCAGCCGCGGGTTTTCCGAAATCAATCCGTGTTCACACCAATTCCTCAAGCGGGCAACACTTCCACTTCCATGCAACCTCCAATTCCGGAAAACAAGATTCCAATGACTACGAATACGACGGTGATCTCACCATCCCAACATCAGAATTATGGGCATATTCCGCCCTATCGACAAATGGACTCCTATCAGGCGATGGGCTCACAAAATAATTCAAGTTCCCTTCCTTATCTAAAATTGGAATTGCCGCGCTTTTACGGTGAGGACCCGTATGGATTGCTGACAATGGCTGAGAGATTCTTGGATTTCCATGGGGCGGAAGAACAGCGGCGGGTCTTTGTTGCGTCCATGCATCTAGGGGGTGACTCAGCTTTGTGGATGCGCTGGTTTGAGACCAGGTATCCATCTGATTCATGGGTTGTATTTTCTCAAATGTTAGCCCAACACTTTGGGCCGGGAGAGGCTCTTCATTTCAACGTCTCCTTATCCCACATCAAACAGGACGGACCTTTAAAAGAATACATCACAGTGTTCATCAAGCTATCATGTAGGACTCAGACGTGGACCGATGACCATCTTATGGGAGTCTTCATTGGCGGACTCAAGGACGAGCTCCAAGACGAGGTCCTTGCAATGTCACCAGGGACTCTTGCTAAGGCCATGGAAGTGGCTCAACTATTCGAGAATCGCGTTCTTCGACGGAAGCAACATGGTCATTTTACACTTGCACCTAGCCGTGGGATTTCGACATCTCCAATCCCACGTGCAAAACCGCAGTTTCAGTTCTCCTCTCCTACATAAACACCACGGGCTCCTTCTTCGGCGTTGCTCCGTCGTTCTAAATCGGACATACAGGACCGAAGGGAGAAAGGGTTATGTTTCTATTGTGATGAACCTTATCGGTGTAACGACCCATCCCGGAATTCGGTATTAGATTAGTAATTAATCACGATTAGTTAGGTTAATCGGTGATTAGTTGGGTGAAATCGGATGAACGGTGCAAAATGATCGTTTTGCCCCTAGTCGTGGGTAAAATGTTGACTTTTTATTCGGGCGGTCAAATGGACTTTGACCAATGACCGTGACGTAGTTTGGGACGTCACGAGTTCATAGACAGGTGGCACGTTCGATTCCGACGTTCATGGTGAAAGTTATGACGTTTGGAAGTCCAAGGGCGTTTTCGTAATTTGGACAAAAAGGGGAAAAATTGATTTTTTGATCGGGAGGTCCGATGGCCGAGGGCCGAGGACTGTTAGCAAGGTCTCGATGATCGAAGTACAACGACATGCGGCACACGTCGAACGGACATCGGGTGACCAAGTTACAGGTCTAGGAAGTAGAGGGACAATTTCGTAATTTTATGCACAAGGGCAGATTGGTAATTTCACAGGGGCCTGTTTTGGAAACCGGGAAACTTGGGCTGAACCACCGTGTGTGGGTGGTCTGTCCGGGAGATTATTTTACTGGTTAGTGGCCTTGGTGTGTGAGTGTGGGTGCTTGAAACTGATGTACGGTATGGGGTTGTGATTCTTTATACACGGGTTGGCATTTTGAGGTGAGGAAAATCAGAATGGGCAGGAACTGAGTGTGCACGGGTGAGGTTGGAATTGGAGTGCTGTCATGGAATAATTGTTTATGCAATTAGTGAGGAATCTGAGGCAGAAGGCAGAGCACGGTTATGGCTGGTTGAGGTGAAGCGTGGGGAGCAAAGCACTGCAAACCGTGCTGAGGCTCTTGAAGTGGAAAAACAGAGCACTGTCGGGTTGGTGGGCTTATTGCTGGTTTGATCGACTTCTGGGATGTATGAGACGGGCAGAGGACTGGTGAGAAGGAGAGAGATGAGTAGGAGAGATGAGAGGATGGTTTGGGTGAGCAGGGGTTCTGAAAACCATAAACAATGGTCGAGCTAATCCCAAAATTCCAATCCAAATGTAGGCCAACCTAACAAGAATTAAGGCTCAATTCAGCCTTCTTGGACTTCATGAAAGGACCCATCCCAATCTGTAACGACCCGTCCCAGAAACTAGGATTAAGATGGGATTAGTAAGCTTAATCGGGAGTTAGTTGGTCCCGATAAGGTCATTAGCCTAGAATGACGATTTTGCCCCTAGTTTGGGTAAAAAGTTGACTTTTAGTTCGGGTGGTCAAATGGACTTTTACCGGTGACTAGGACGTAGTTTAGGGCGTCACGAATCCGTAGGCAGGTGGCACGCCTGATTCCGACATCCGAGGAAGAAGTTATGATGTTCGGAAGGTTGATGTAACGACCCGTCCCGAATATCGGGATTTAATGCTATTTAATTGTGATTTACTAATCTGGGATTAGTTGAGCGTTTCGGACGAATTGTGCAAAATGACCGTTTTGCCCCTGGGCGTGGGCAAAACGTTGACTTTTAATTCGGATGGTCAAATGGACTTTGACCGATGACCGTGACGTAGTTCGGGACGTCACGAGTTCATAGACAGGTGGCACGTTCGATTCCGACGTTCGTGGTGAAAGTTATGATGAACGGAAGTCCAGGGGCATTTTCGTAATTTGGACGAAAGAAGGGGAAATGTTGACTTTTTGACCGGGATGTCCGATGGCCGAGGGCCAAGGACCGTTACGTAGGTTTCGTCGATGCGAATCCAACGACAGGCGGCACGCCGAAATCGGAGATTCGACGACGAAGTTATGGGTCACGGAAGTTTGGTTTCGTTATGCACGCATTACGAGGCGTGGACACGTGGCGTTCTCTGATTGGTCTGAATTTCTGAGTGGGACACGTGGACCACTAATCTTTAATTATTGGGATCAGATCTGGATTGGTCAGATTGATTAAATTATTGGATTTTAATAATATAAAGAATTTCCCACTTATTTTTCATCTTTTGATCTGGACCCTTAATCTCATTGGTGAGATTCAATCTGGGCCGTTCATTCCTTTTTCCCTCTCTCTTTAGTTGAATCAGCCTGCATCCTCCCACTCCCATTTCTCTCAAACCCGTGAGCAATGTACACGGCTCACACTGCACACCACCACCATATCCATAACCTTGGGTCGTGCAGGGGACTGTGTGAGGTCTGTTGAGTGCTGGGCACGGTGGGAGACGGCGGGAGACGGCTGGGCGGCGACGGAGGGGAAAAACAGGGGAAGCTGAAAAACTCAAATTGGAAGTCGATGGAGACCGGTGTTTTGACCGTGCTTGAGGGGTGGACGGAGTTCTGGGATCGAACTGGGCGTTTCGGTGGCCACGGTGGTGACCACGGCGGCGAAGGGAGCCTAAACCCGTGAGTTCGATTCTCGGGTCAAAAATGGCAGGATGAGTTTTACTGTCCTTCGTTCGATCTAGTAAACGGGAGGATGACTCAGAGGATGAGACGAGTCTATTGGGACCGTTTTCATCGAGAATGGTGGTCGGAGCTGAGTGCAGTCGACGGTGGGTTGGCCGTGAGCTTCTCGATCGGAGAGGTAAGGATCTTGACGTTGTTCCTTGTTTTTGATTCCACAGAACTGTTGGTTGAACTCAGACGGTCATGTAGGTGAAAACCCCGTCCAAAATGATCCAGTATCGACGGAGAACCGATCGGGTTGGCCCGCGGGTCATGGTGACCCGTTTACCAGTCGTTCGGGTTGAACGACGGTGAACAGTACCCGGCGCGTGGGTTTCACGCGCAGGGAGTTCAACCGGCGCGTGGGGGCGCGTGTGAGGTAATTCTGGGAAACTTCCAACATGACTTTTATCCTATACATTGTAACGAACATTTTGGGATTGGTTTCGTGTCGATCGGATCTCGTTTCGTTATTGTTCGGGATGTCCGAAGGTTTTAAATCCAATTTAAAAATACTTAAAAATTCGGGAAAATTACGGGACTTGAATAGGATGTTAATGATGAGGTTAGTGATCCTCTAAATTGATTTGAACAGGATTGGGAGTCCCGGTGATAGTGAGGTGGCCCGGGAAGGCCTATGGCACGCGTATCGAGGCGCTCGGTTAAACGGTCTGTGAGTGGACATTGGTTTTATAAATTCGATGCATGCATAACTGTTTCATGATTGTTATAATTGGGATTATATGATTTATTTTGGATATCAGTGAATTTACATGTTTTCACGCATTTCGAGGCGATTTACGTGTTTGCACGTGAATCGAGGTTTTCTGGATTTGCACTGATTTCCATAAATATGTATGGATATGATTTCGTGAAACGGTTACGGATTTGATAAAGTGAAATCGGGCCAGGGGCCCAGTTAATTTGTTGAATCGGGCCAGGGGCCCAATTGAATTATGAAATCGGGCCAGGGGCCCAGTTAACTTATGAATCGGGCCAGGGGCCCAGTTGACTTATGAAATCGGGCCAGGGGCCCAGTTGACTTATATATGTGATTTCGGGTCGGGGACCCTAAAATGGAATTGAATAAACTATTTCGGATTTGATTCAACTATTTGGACTTATGACGGTTTTATGGAAATTCGGGGCAGGGCCTTGTGATATTTTGGAAATGAATAATAAAATGTGTTCCATAAAACCATCTCGATATGAGGATATTTATATCCTGGTCTCCTCCAAGTGTCGGGGATACTGGAGAAGTCACGGTGCATTGCCTGCGAGGGCTCATTGTACGGAGCTACCGGACCGTATAGTGATCCAGGAGCAGGATTGCTGGACGTCATGGACGTCAGACATCGGGGATGTCAGAGATATGGACCCGGTGAGACCCCGGGCAGCACGCGTTGCTTAATACCGTGAGATATGACGTCTAGAACGTCAAGCGTCTAGGACGCTAGGCATCGGGGATGCCGGAGATGGAAAAAAAATGATAAATGAATATTACTGGATTGATGAAATAACTCTTGGATTTACTTTTGGAAATTGAAACTATGCTTTGGTTTCCGGGCTAAGGCCCTAATGGTTATTTCTAAATAAATATGGGATTATTGGTTTTTGGTGCATGCATATGATTTTACTGAGGGGTATAAATGTCTTATAAATGTTTTTAACAGACTTGTTTATTTTCGTCCACTCACAGCTTTGGTTTTCAATGCCCTTCAGGTTGATTCCGGATACGACTGCAGCAGAGACTTGAGCATCGCACACCTCCTCCATCGATCCTTACGCACTCTGGAAGCCCGTTTGGGCAATGGCAATCGATTATCCCTTGTCTGGCGCCTCTTGTCAGACGGGAGCACGTCACATTCCATGGTAATCCCGGGGGGATTGGGATGGGTCGTGTCAGTTGAGGGCATAACCGTAATTTGGTTAAACTAAGGGAAAAGTTGACTTTTCGTATAAACGGGTTTTGGTATGTTGACCTAGGACCGTTGGATAGATCTCATCGTCCTGAATTCGATGACAGGCGGCACGTATTCATCGGACTTACGATGTAGGAGTTACGGGTCTAGAAAGGTAGTGGCACAATGGTAAATTTGACTTAAAATGAGGGGTATTTTAGTCTTTTGGTCGTTTGGGCAGTGTGCAACCAGATCAGGACAAGTGTACAGTGAGATGGGGATATTTTTGGAAAGAGACCATGGGGTGGTGACACGTGCAGTGTGTGTAGTGGCTTCTAGGCCGTGCACGGTGTGTGTTCAAATGTGTAACCGTGTACGTGTGTTCGTTCTTCGAACCAGACAGAAACAGAGGGAGAGAGTTGAGAGAAATTGAGGGACGATGGTGGGTGTTGGTGTGTTTTGGTAAGTGAGGAGTGATCAGAGGGTGGAAGAGTGAACTGGTGAGCGTTTGGGGAAGAGAGATCGTGCAAGAACACGGTGGTCAGGGCAGTTGGTTTTCAGAGAAACCAGAGAAGAAGTGGAAGGTCGTGGTGGTGGTGCGGCCGTGTGTTGGTGCAATTGGACTCGTGGAAGTGTCCAGAGGCTGGAGGTGGACGGGAGGAGCTACTACCTTGCGGCTGATCTCACGACTGCGATCGAAGGACAGGTAATTTCTCATCTTCTTCTGTTTGCTCTGTTTAGCCGTGGAAGTTCAAAGTGGAAGTCGTGGCTTTAGGGATAGAATCGAGAAGTCCTGTGAGGTCTAGGGAGTTCAGTGGAGTCCTAGGAGTCTTCTGGTTGTGCTGCCGTGACGGAGGAGTGCACGGTGGAGGGTAGACGACAGAGAGTACCTTGTGTGCTCTGTTTCGCCGTCGATGTTCAGATCGAAAGTCGTGAAGTTTGGGGTAGAGTCGACCGTTTTGGTGAGTTGGGTGAGGTTTAGGATGGCCCTAGGAAGGGTTTAAGCTAGCCACCGTGATGGGGGGTGACCTGGGTGGCCGGAGAAGGAAACAGGGCAGTGTTCGGGTTTTGTTTCGAATTCGAGTCGTTGAGTATTAGGCCGTGTCGAGGTAATTGGATTACGGGAATGGATAGCTAGGAACTGGACGATGCTGTGGGTGAAGAGAGGAGCAGTTTTGGTGCAGGTACGGCGGAGAACCGCTGACGCCGGTTCAAGTTACAGACATTGTGCTGAACCGGGTCTGTTTGAGGTAGACGGTGACACTGTAGCAGGCGCGTGAGGGCCACGCGCAGCCACTTTAGGCGGTGCATGGGGGCGCGTGCGGCGGTCTTTGGGGAAAGTGTCAACTAGGTTTTTGGTCTAGGAGTTGTGACGAGTCTTTTAGCGTTGGTTTCGGGTTAACCGGACGTCGAATCGAAGTAGTTTCGCGAGGGTGAAGGCTTAGGGTTTCAAGTCGTTCCGGTTAGGACCCGGGGATTTTTGGGAAAAATTAGGTGGACTTTCGTAGACGTGTTAGTGACGTACTTTGGTGGTTGTTGACAGGATCGGGAGTTCCCGAGGAAGCTGAGGAACGTACGAGACGTTCGGGACACGATTGAGGGCTCAGTACTGTGAGTGGACCCTTTCCTTAAACTCGAACATGCATAACTGTTTTCTATACTTGTTTTATATACGTGATTTCATGATTGTTGGATTTATGATGTGGTTTTACATAATTGCACGGTTTTCGAGAAATAACTATTTGGCACGTTTTACGAGAAAATGTGAATTCTGCATATTAAGTTGTGGTTTTGGGGTTTTAAACGTTAAATGATTTGCAATGATTATAAGTGGATTTTGGAACATGATTTGATGATCAATGATTTTCGGTTTTGAAATCGGATTTCGAGAATCGAGATTTGGTTTTAAAGTTGAAACGTGGGATTTCCGGATTTGGGTTCGGAATGACGGTTCTGGATGCCGGAAGGGCATCGGACTAGTGATTTCGAATTCGGGTTTGGATGTGGATTTCGAAATGGTTTTTAAATGGTTTTGGATTGGATTTGCTGGATCTGGATATTGGGTTTAAAGACCCGGATTATGTTTGACGGGGGGACGAGCCCAGATTGGGTTTAAAGACCCGGATTGAGTTTAAAGACTCGGGAGTTTAAAGACTCGGATATATTGATATTTCCCCCGTAGGCCTGTTGAGTTTAAAGACTCGGGAGTTTAAAGACTCGGATATATTGATATTTCCCCCGTAGGCCTGTTGAGTTTAAAGACTCGGATAGGTCCAGCAGGTTTGATCGGCAAATGATTGGTTGTACTTTATGTTTTACGTTACGGTTTTATGATGCTTATGATATGATTTCTATAACCGTTTTCTGGTGTTTCTGACAGGACCCGTTCCAATCCCACTGGGACCACCCGGGGACGTGACCCGCTCCCGTCTGACAATGACTCTAAACATACCAAAAGTACCCTTAAATAAAAACCGAAGACTCACATAGATAGATAACGTACAAACACAGTGTTTAAAGTGATACTGTCAGACAAGGGAAAGTAAAATACAACATGTGAGCACACTAGTCAGAGTACATTTATTCGGTGCTCAACCTACCCACAAGTGGGTGTACAGGTGCACAGCTAGGCAAACTAAACCTCTGCCTCCTCCTCCGGATCCTCCTCCTCTATTGCCGTGTCAGGGTCTGGAGGGGTCAGTAAAACAAGGGTGAGTGGGCCAAAAATAACAGTTTAGAAATCAATTTAATAATAAAATAATCATAAGGTTTTACCCCTCCGTTTTCCAAATCTTGCATGCAGTGAAAACATAATATTATAATGAAAGCATACAAATGAACCACAATAATAATCGTAAGGTAAAACTAACATATCAGTGCACTGTAAAACCCAACCCAAATGATGTCACGGTTCTAAGGCTACGCGTTGCCACTCAGGGTCTCACACCCGAGACTCTCTAGGTACATCAGCTCCCGGTATCCCGGTCACTGCCCGAGGTATATGAACATGCCTTCCTGAGAGTAAGCAGCCCAACGGGGGTCAACTCCACTCAGTCAGAGCCCCGTGACTACTCCAGGGTCCACCCAGGCCAACGACCCTCCCTGGAGGAGACAATATACACAGGTAGGAAAGTACAGTACAATAACAGTATAGTTTACCCTATGTCCCCCGGACATCCCAAACAAAATCCACATATAATCCAGACGGGTCTCATGCCCAAAACATTGTAATAACATATATAAGCAGTTTATAAGACTCATCAGTGGAAATAGTAAAACAGTTTATGCATGCAAGCCTTTTATAAATCAAACAGCCCACTCACACTCGGTCCTTGCTGCTCAACGATCTCTATAAACCTGTATTATTATTCCTGAGGGTTACTTAAGGACCCTATAATATCAATACCAAGACCCTAGAACAGATCCGCCTCAAAACGCATCCCGGGCACTATTCCCGGTGCTTCAAACCCCATTTTGGCTAACATAACGATCTCCGATCGACACGAAACCACCTCCATTGGATCCGTATCGTCGAAACCTTGAAAATGGTACCGGCCCCACCAAAATCACTGTTCACACGCGCCCCCACGCGCCTGGTCAACGCGTGGGTCAACGCTGCTACAGTACCGCTTACGTCAGTAGTGACATCATGCTGACGTCAGCATGACGTCATCACTGACACTTGTCAGGTGACATGTGGCATGTTCTGATTGGTCCCTGGTCTGACAACATCTGACAGGATGACGTCATCATGACGTCAGAAGTGACGTCAGCATGATGACGTCATCATGCTACAGTATCGGGTCAGACCCGTTTGACTGGAACCGGGTCGCCGTCGACCCACGGCTTGACCCGATTCAACCGTAAGATTCCGGCCACCATTTTCGACGGGGTTCATCCCTATAGGGTCGTCTAGGTCTGTTCTATGGTTCTACAACCTCAAAATAAGAAGAAAGTGGGAAGAAACTCACCAGAATGTCTCTGAAACTCACGGTCACGGTCCGGTCGTCGTCCCCGGTGATCCACGGCGTCTCCGTCGTCCAACCCGGTCCCAAACGACTCGTCTCTCACCCTAGGACATGTCTATCACCTAACGATCAATTTCTAATCATTAAAAACGGTCGGGTCGAACAGGGAATGAAAACGGGCTTGTCGGGTTTTGGGTCTTACCGCCGCCGTCACGCCGCCGTAGCCCTCGCCGTCGTCCAGTTAAGCTCCTAGGATCCCCACGGTGCAGACTGGAGCTCCTCCCGCGTCGAGGTGAGGTGGTTATCGAGGTTTGCTTCTTGGACCCGTTTCCTTGAGGTTTTCGGGTCTGAGTTTGCACGGCGGTTTCGGGGCTGGGAAGTGGGGTGGTGGCTGCCGGTGATGCTCGGTGATGGTTAGTGGATGTTGGTGATGCAGCTGGTGATCGGGTGGTGGTGTGAGAGGCGTGGGTTTGTGTGTTTGGATGGAGAGAAAATGGGAAGATGACAGGACCCGCCCCGATCCCACAGGGACCACAAGGGGACGTGCCCTGCTCCCGTCTGACACCCAATAATTCATACCAATTTTAACCTCAAAACATTTAGGAGCATAAATAACCAAATTAAAGTCATACATCAATTCCGAATTAAACGAATGTCAGACAAGGGATATAATCCAAAATTACAAATTTGCGAGCACGACTCTAAAGTAAACCTGCGGGTACACCGCCCAGCAGGGGTTCAGGTACGCAGAAGTAGATCTATGCCTCAGCCTCTGGTTCCTCCTCTACCTCAGTTTCCCGACCTGGAGGGGTTATCAAAACATTAAGGGTGAGTGGACCGAAACTCAAGTTTATAAAATCGTTTGATAAGTAAAACATATAATTTACCCCTCCGTTTTCCAAACATGCGTGCATCATAATTCAAAATCATAAACCATATAATATGAACCATAAGGCATATAATAAAACCATAAGTATAATTTTAGTTGCTGCACTATACACTCCAATCCCGACATCCCTGATGTCTGACGTCCCTGACGTCCAATAAGGTCACAATCACAAGGCTACGCGTGCCACTCGGGTCTCAATTTTCCGAGTTAAATCCCCAAACCCCGTTCGGGTACAGCATCACCTGATGCAGCATCACCTGATGCTTAGCGTCATAGACGCTGGACGTACTAGACGCCCGTGACCTCTCCGGGGTACCTCGCCGGAGGAGACAATATAATATGGAAGGATCTATACAGTGCAGTAACAAATGCATTTTGTTGATATCCACATGCAAGGCATATATATACATAGATAAAATCCGAACCAATCATTAAGTTTCATCAGACGGGTCTCAAGCCCAAATACCGTGAAACATGCCATAACCATATTTTCCATATCCTCAAAACCATTATTGTTTTAGCATGTGAATAAGTATAAATAATCAGAAAACATTTATGCACGCAAGGGTTTAAGAAAAATGGTCCACTCACAGTACAATCCTGCTAGAAACCGAACGTATACCCACGTCCTGGTACAAATGTACAATCCCTGTCAAGTCCAAGTATTCGTAAAGGTCAATTTAAACCCCCAACATTCAACCATGAAAACCTAGGTCGAAACCGGCCCGGGAAAGCCGCCCGAACGCGCTTCCCAAGGCATTAAACCTTAATTTGACCAACTTAATGATCTCCGATCGACCCGAAACCACCGCCATTGGATCCGGATCGTCGAAACCTAAAGAATGGTGGTGGTCCCACCAAAAACACTATTCACAGGTGCCCCCACGCGCCGGTCAACGCGTCGGTCAACGCAGGAACAGTTCCTGCTGACGTCATCGCTGACGTCACTGCTGACGTCAGCATGACGTCATGCTGACGTCATCTGACAGCTGTCAGGTCTGACATGTCAGACTCTGACAGGTGCCACGTGTCAACATCTGATTGGTCCACCTCACTGATCTGTCAGGCCACGTGTTAGATCTGACATGTGCCACGTGTCAGCACGGCACTGGTCCACATCACTGACATGTCAGTGACACGTGGCAGTCCCTGATTGGGCCACGTCACTGACATGTCAGTGCTGACTGTGCACTGACATGTGACACGTATCGGCTCACGGTTGGTCCACGTCACCTGACAGTCTGACAGGGTGCCACGTCATCACCTCTGTCCTCAGACGGGTTGACCCGTATCTCTGCAACTCGGGTCGATCAGACCCGCGATCAAGACCCGGTCACCATTTCACCATTTCTCAACCATTTTCATTCAGGTTTGTTTCTAACTACTCGTCTTAATCCCAGAAACAGTTCTAGCTAATTAAAATTAATAAACAAGGGCTGAATCGAAGACTCACCTCGATGAACAGACCCGGGTTCCCGTCGCCGTTTGCACTCCGTTCAGGCTACCTCCGGTCACGCAATTGATCCCAAAAGGTTCTTAACAGTTCCTAGAGTTGATTAGGGTAAATAAAAACCAAAACCAAACGTTGGAATTCAAGTTACCAATTTCTGGGTTTTAAAACCGTTTCGGGTTTTCCCCGGTTCCTACCTCACCGCCGTCCTCCGCCGTGGTCACTGCCGCCTGCCGCCACACACGTCCAGCCCAAGGGCACACAGAATAAGGATCAAATGCAGTTGTGGTGTGATGTTATGGAATGGGCAGTACGTGGGTGTCGGGTAAGGAAATATATAGAAATGGAGGGAAAGCTGCTCAAAGAAATGAACGGCCCAGATTGAATCTCAGAATGAGATCAAGGGCTGAGATCAGATCTGGGGTTTTCAATCCAAAGGCTGGAATTTAAAGCTGATTCAAATGTTTATTAATCCAATAGTGGATCTGATCCAATCTAGCCAATGGGTGAGTGACACTTGTCACTCACCAGGTGTCCTCCAATCAGATTTCCTGAATTTAATATTCGACACGAAAACCGAGACACGAACTTCCCGAATTCGCGTTTCTGACCATAACTTCCTCGTACGAAGTCCGATTTCAGCGTGCCGCCTGTCTACGGACTCAGGACGTCGAGGCCTACCCAACGGTCCTTGAGTCAACTGAAAATTAGTTGTCCAAAGAAAAGTCAACATTTTCCCCCGAGAGTTCAAATTACGGTAATGCCCCTGAACTTTCGATAGTCATAACTTTTACCCTGATCGTCCGAATTGGACGTGCCACCTGTCTATGAACTCGTGACGTCCCGAACTACGTCACGGTCATAGGTCAAAGTTCATTTAGTTCACCAATCAAAAAGTCATCAATTGACCATACCATTCACAAGGGTAAAATCGTCAAATCACACATTAAAGTACAATATTGAAATCCTCGAATTTCCGGGGTGTTACAACCTTCCCCCCTTAAGAAATTTCGTCCCGAAATTTCAAAGAAACAAATGAGGAAATTGTTCTCGCATCTGAGCCTCAGGCTCCCATGTGGCTTCTTCCACATTCTGGTTTCTCCAGAGAATCTTCACGAGAGGATCGTCTTTCGTCGTAGTACCTTGTCCTTCCGATCCAAGATCTGTACTGGTTGTTCTTCAAAGATCAAATCCTCCCGCAGTTCGACAGGTTGTTCCCTAAGTACATGAGAAGCATCACGTACGTACATCCGCAACATCGATACGTGGAAAACATCGTGAACTCTCGATAGTTCTGGAGGTAGTGCCAATCTGTATGCAACTCTACCAATTCTCTCCACGATTTCATAAGGTCCGATAAAACGCGGACTCAGTTTCCCCCGTCGGCCAAAACGGATAATCCCTTTCCACGGAGACAACTTCAGGAAGACAAAATCTCCCACTTCAAACTCCAAGTCTCGAATCCGTCGGTCGGCATAACTCTTCTGGCGATCCTGTGCCACCTTCAATCTCTCCTTGATCACGCGAACAGTTTCCATGGTTAAGTCCATCATCTCCGGCCCCACAGCCGCTCGCTCTCCTACCTCCGTCCAGCAGATAGGTGTCCTGCACTGTCGGCCATACAGTGCCTCATATGGTGCCATCCCAATGCTCGCCTGATAGCTGTTGTTGTAAGCGAATTCCATCAATGGCAAATGAGTATCCCAAGAGTCTTGAAACTGTAGTACACATGACCTCATCATGTCCTCCAGGGTCTGAATGGTTCTCTCAGACTGTCCATCGGTCTGTGGATGGAAAGCAGTACTGAAACGTAAGGTTGTTCCCAAAGTAGCTTGCAAACTTCGCCAGAACCTGGAAGTGAAACGCGGATCACGATCGGACACGATCGATTCCGGCGTACCATGAAGCCGTATGATTTCCTTCACAAACAACTGAGCCAGTCGGTTAGGTTTATAGGTTTCCTGAACTGGCAGAAAATGGGCTGATTTGGTTAACCGATCCACGATCACCCATACCCCGTCCACTCCACTCTGAGTCCTCGGTAACTTAAAGACGATGTCCATGGTGATGTGATCCCACTTCCACTCAGGAATCGGAAGTGGCTGCATAGCCCCATACGGTCTCTGCCGTTCCGCCTTAACCTGCTGACAGGTTAAGCATTTGCTCACGAACTCAGCAATATCCTTCTTCATTCCTGGCCACCAATAATGGTTCCGGAGGGTACGGTACATCTTTGTACCTCCCGGATGCATGGTATAGGCCGAACTGTGGGCCTCCTCAAGTATCTCGGCCCGTAACTCTGCCACTGCAGGTACGCACAAACGGCCTAATTTCACCAGTGCTCCATCGTCCCGGATGGTAAAATCCTGCCTCCCATCCGCATCGACCTCAATTCTGTAAATACAGAGTATCGGATCCTGAAGTTGTGCTTCAATGATCCGATCAATCAGTACTGGTTGCACATGGAAGCTGGCCAACAAAGCTCCATGCTCGTCCGTACCCAAAATAACTCCCGCCTTTCGGAGTTCCACCAGCAAGGGAAGATACACCATCTCAGGTGTGCAATAGTTCCCGCTGATTTCCTGCTGAGTGCATCCGCCACCACATTGGCCTTACCTGGATGGTACTCGATCGTACAGTCATAGTCCTTCTGCAGCTCCAACCATCTCCGTTGTCTCATGTTAAGCTCCTTCTGAGTGAATAAGTATTTAAGACTCTGGTGGTCGGTGTATATCCGACACGTTGCGCCGAACAGATAATGTCTCCAGATTTTGAGAGCATGAACCACCGCCGCCAACTCCAAATCATGGGTAGGGTAGTTCAACTCATGAGTCTTCAGCTGCCGGGATGCATAGGCGATAACCTTGCCAGTTTGCATCAACACGCAGCCCAAACCTTGCAGCGATGCATCACTGAAGACCACAAACTCCCCACTGTCATCCGGCAATGCAAGGACAGGTGCAGTGGTCAATCGATCTTTCAACTCTTGAAAGCTCCGATCGCACTGCTCGTCCCAGATAAACTTTACTCCCTTCCGAGTCAAACGAGTCAATGGTGCAGCAATTTTGGAGAAACCCTCCACGAATCTCCGGTAGTAACCCGCTAATCCGACGAAACTCCGCACCTCGGTCACTGTTGTCGGTTTAGCCCAGTTGGTCACCGCTTCTGTTTTCTGGGGATCCACGCAAATCCCATCCGTCGATATCACGTGACCCAGAAAACCAATACTGCGCAGCCAAAACTGACACTTGCTCAGTTTGGCATACAATTGTTCTTGTCTCAGTCTCTCCAAGACCAACCTTAGATGTTCTTCATGTGCACGGGCACTCCTCGAGTATACCAAAATATCATCGATGAACACAATCACGAACTTATCCAGGTAGGGTCGGAAGACCCGGTTCATCAGATCCATGAATGCTGCTGGAGCATTCGTCAAACCAAATGGCATAACAAGGAACTCGTAGTGTCCGTAACAGGTTCGAAAAGCAGTTTTCGGAATATCCTCCTCCGAAATCCTCAGTTGGTGATACCCAGATCGCAAATCAATTTTCGAGAAGCACTGAGCTCCCCGCAATTGGTCGAAAAGGTCATCGATCCTGGGTAGAGGATACTGATTCCTCAGCGTCACCCTGTTGAGTTGTCGATAGCCAATACATAAACGGAGACTTCCTTCCTTCTTCTTTACGAACAACACCGGTGCTCCCCACGGTGAAGTACTCGGTCGGACATATCCCAAATCTACCAACTCCTGCAATTGAGTCTTGAGTTCTCGTAACTCGGCCGGCGCCATCCGGTATGGTGCCTGGGATATGGGTCGGGTACCCGGGAGTAGTTCAATAGTAAACTCAATCTCCCGCGATGGTGGCAACCCAGGTAAGTCTTCCGGGAATACATCCGGAAACTCACTGACCACCGGTATTTCGTCGATAATCGGAGTATCGACCCGTTCCGACACGACATGCGCCAGATAACCCTGGCATCCCTTCCGTAGAAGTTTGGTAGCAGTAAGTGACGAAATCACTTCAGGAGGCGAACCATCACGTTCCCCCTGAAAGATAACTTCCGGCAAACCCGGGCTCCGCAAAATCACTTGCTTGCTACAGCAGTCGATGAGCGATCCGTGCTCCGACAGCCAATCCATCCCTAGGATTATATCGAAGTCGTGGATATCCAGAATAATTAAGTCTGCTGGTAACTCCACATCCTCAATTCTTACCGGGCACCTCCGAATCACCTGATTCACGAGGTACACGGTACCCATCGGGGTGCCAACACCCATTTCGCAATCTAAGGCGGATACCACACAATCAAGAATACCAGCACAACTCCTCAAAATAAAAGAATGTGTAGCCCCCGCATCCATTAATACACGTACAAGAAAATTAAAGATATGTAGTGTACCTGTGACCACGCCTGGAGCAGTCCTCGCCTGCTGCTGGGTCATTGCAAACACTTGGGCCCTCGGCCCTCCGTTCCGTCCGCGCCCACGCGCGCCACGCCCAGCACCACGGTCACCTCCCTGACCGCGACCTCCATTAGTGTGGGAAGCCGTGCTCTGCACCACACTCGAGCCCCCAGCGTCGTTGTTCTTGGACAACTGCCGATAATTATTGGCATAGTGGCCCACCTCCTCGCAAGCAAAACAAGTTACTGGCCTTGGCCTGTCCGAATGCCCACCAGATGCACCACTCCAAGATGAGCGCTGCCCAGAGTTGTGTCTAGATCCTCTGCCCTGAGAGCCTCCACGTCGACCCGACCAGCCACGACCCTTGAAGGATGAGGGTGCTCCCCTGTAGCTCCCTCCCTTGTTGTTCTTATGGCCCGATGGCCCAAGATGTGGGCGATCCTGACGTCGCCCCTCCCCCGAAGGTTGTCGTGATTGGTGTGCCGCCAGACTGGCCTCGACACGCACCGCTGCGTCGACCATATCCCTCAGAGAAGCATGAGTGGTAGCAGTCACACTGGCCCGGATCTCCCCTCGGAGTCCAAGCTCAAACCGCTGACATTTGTCCTTCTCCGTGCTTACGAATGAGGCAGCGAACCGGGAAAGTTTCCCGAAAGTTTGCTCGTAGTCTGAAACAGACATGTCACCCTGCTCCAGCCGCAGGAATTCCGCCTCCCGCGCCGCGCGAAAGGATCGCGGGTAGTACTGGTCCAGAAACCTGGAACGGAAAGCTTCCCAGGTAGTGGTATGGACAGACCACCCAGACATTTCGAGTCCGTGCCACCACTGGTAGGCTCCTCCTTCCAGCAAGAAGGCCGCCAAAGTCACTCGTTCGCCCGGAGGGCAGTGCATCACCGAGAAGATCCTCTCCCACTTGGTGATCCAGTCGTGAGCATCCTCGGGGTTTGATCCCCCGCAGAAAGGAGTGGCTCCCAAACGTTGAGCCCTTTCAATGCTCGCGCATTCCATCTCTCTTTCTAGATCCTCGTCCGTACGAGTATGAGGAATTCTCCTAGGAGGCATAATCAACTGTTAAGAGGCATAGATCAGAAAACAATATTCTTAAAAGTCGAAAAGTAACTAGTACTAATCGCTAGTCTAGCATGCTGACCAATACCCTAGTACTGACCACAACCTAGTGCTCTGATACCAAGCTGACAGGACCCGCCCCGATCCCACAGGGACCACAAGGGGACGTGCCCTGCTCCCGTCTGACACCCAATAATTCATACCAATTTTAACCTCAAAACATTTAGGAGCATAAATAACCAAATTAAAGTCATACATCAATTCCGAATTAAACGAATGTCAGACAAGGGATATAATCCAAAATTACAAATTTACGAGCACGACTCTAAAGTAAACCTGCGGGTACACCGCCTAGCAGGGGTTCAGGTACGCAGAAGTAGATCTATGCCTCAGCCTCTGGTTCCTCCTCTACCTCAGTTTCCCGACCTGGAGGGGTTATCAAAACATTAAGGGTGAGTGGACCGAAACTCAAGTTTATAAAATCGTTTGATAAGTAAAACATATAATTTACCCCTCCGTTTTCCAAACATGCGTGCATCATAATTCAAAATCATAAACCATATAATATGAACCATAAGGCATATAATAAAACCATAAGTATAATTTTAGTTGCTGCACTATACACTCCAATCCCGACATCCCTGATGTCTGACGTCCCTGACGTCCAATAAGGTCACAATCACAAGGCTACGCGTGCCACTCGGGTCTCAATTTTCCGAGTTAAATCCCCGAACCCCGTTCGGGTACAACATCACCTGATGCAGCATCACCTGATGCTTAGCGTCATAGACGCTGGACGTACTAGACGCCCGTGACCTCTTCGGGGTACCTCGCCGGAGGAGACAATATAATATGGAAGGATCTATACAGTGCAGTAACAAATGCATTTTGTTGATATCCACATGCAAGGCATATATATACATAGATAAAATCCGAACCAATCATTAAGTTTCATCAGACGGGTCTCAAGCCCAAATACCGTGAAACATGCCATAACCATATTTTCCATATCCTCAAAACCATTATTGTTTTAGCATGTGAATAAGTATAAATAACCAGAAAACATTTATGCACGCAAGGGTTTAAGAAAAATGGTCCACTCACAGTACAATCCTGCTAGAAACCGAACGTATACCCTCGTCTTGGTACAAATGTACAATCCCTGTCAAGTCCAAGTATTCGTAAAGGTCAATTTAAACCCCCAACATTCAACCATGAAAACCTAGGTCGAAACCGGCCCGGGAAAGCCGCCCGAACGCGCTTCCCAAGGCATTAAACCTTAATTTGACCAACTTAATGATCTCCGATCGACCCGAAACCACCGCCATTGGATCCGGATCGTCGAAACCTAAAGAATGGTGGTGGTCCCACCAAAAACACTATTCACACGCGCCCCCACGCACCGGTCAACGCGTCGGTCAACGCAGGAACAGTTCCTGCTGACGTCACTGCTGACGTCAGCATGACGTCATGCTGACGTCATCTGACAGCTGTCAGGTCTGACATGTCAGACTCTGACAGGTGCCACGTGTCAACATCTGATTGGTCCACCTCACTGATCTGTCAGGCCACGTGTTAGATCTGACATGTGCCACGTGTCAGCACGGCACTGGTCCACATCACTGACATGTCAGTGACACGTGGCAGTCCCTGATTGGGCCACGTCACTGACATGTCAGTGCTGACTGTGCACTGACATGTGACACGTATCGGCTCACGGTTGGTCCACGTCACCTGACAGTCTGACAGGGTGCCACGTCATCACCTCTGTCCTCAGACGGGTTGACCCGTATCTCTGCAACTCGGGTCGATCAGACCCGCGATCAAGACCCGGTCACCATTTCACCATTTCTCAACCATTTTCATTCAGGTTTGTTTCTAACTACTCGTCTTAATCCCAGAAACAGTTCTAGCTAATTAAAATTAATAAACAAGGGCTGAATCGAAGACTCACCTCGATGAACAGACCCGGGTTCCCGTCGCCGTTTGCACTCCGTTCAGGCTACCTCCGGTCACGCAATTGATCCCAAAAGGTTCCTAACAGTTCCTAGAGTTGATTAGGGTAAATAAAAACCAAAACCAAACGTTGGAATTCAAGTTACCAATTTATGGGTTTTTAAACCGTTTCGGGTTTTCCCCGGTTCCTACCTCACCGCCGTCCTCCGCCGTGGTCACTGCCGCCTGCCGCCACACACGTCCAGCCTAAGGGCACACAGAATAAGGATCAGATGCAGTTGTGGTGTGATGTTATGGAATGGGCAGTACGTGGGTGTCGGGTAAGGAAATATATAGAAATGGAGGGAAAGCTGCTCAAAGAAATGAACGGCCCAGATTGAATCTCAGAATGAGATCAAGGGCTGAGATCAGATCTGGGGTTTTCAATCCAAAGGCTGGAATTTAAAGCTGATTCAAATGTTTATTAATCCAATAGTGGATCTGATCCAATCTAGCCAATGGGTGAGTGACACTTGTCACTCACCAGGTGTCCTCCAATCAGATTTCCTGAATTTAATATTCGACACGAAAACCGAGACACGAACTTCCCGAATTCACGTTTCTGACCATAACTTCCTCGTACGAAGTCCGATTTCGGCGTGCCGCCTGTCTACGGACTCAGGACGTCGAGGCCTACCCAACGGTCCTTGAGTCAACTGAAAATTAGTTGTCCAAAGAAAAGTCAACATTTTCCCCCGAGAGTTCAAATTACGGTAATGCCCCTGAACTTCCGATAGTCATAACTTTTACCCTGATCGTCCGAATTGGACGTGCCACCTGTCTATGAACTCGTGACGTCCCGAACTACGTCACGGTCATAGGTCAAAGTTCATTTAGTTCACCAATCAAAAAGTCATCAATTGACCATACCATTCACAAGGGTAAAATCGTCAAATCACACATTAAAGTACAATATTGAAATCCTCGAATTTCCGGGGTGTTACAGAAGAGATGCACGGGTGTGTGAGGGAATGAATGTGTGTGTTTGTAAGCAAAGGCAGACAGATCGTGCATGAACAAGGAAAACAGATGAAAATGGAGGGCCAGGATTCATTTGAGCAGCAGATCCAAGGGCTAGGAACAATTGGAGGGAAAATAATTAATATAAAAATGTGCTAAATAGTGTAAGTTGCTTTATTGGAATAGTAAGGCTTGGATGGGTGACACTTGTCACCAATCCATCGGTTTGATTTAAATATTAGGTTGGCACGGATTTCCGTAATAAATTAATATTTTATTCCGTTGTTCTCGGTTCGTAAATTCCGCTAAAACGCTTCCTTGACCATAACTTCTTCATACGAACTCCGATTTCGGCGTGCCGCCTGTCTACGGATTCGTGACGTCCCGATCTACGTCATAGTCATGGGTCAAAGTCCAAATTATTTCCCGAGAAAAAGTCAAAGTTTTCCCCCTAAGGGTAAAACAGTCTTTTTACATTAAAATATTATTATTTTGGTTCGAGTCGTTACAATCTACCCACCTTACAGAAATTTCGTCCTCGAAATTTACTCAAACAGACGAGGGTACTGCCCCCTCATCAACTCCTCAGGCTCCCACGTCGCTTCCTCCACCTCGTGGTTCCGCCATAGTACTTTAACCAACGAAATCGTCTTGTTCCTTAAAACCTTTTCCTTCCTATCCAGAATCTGCACTGGCCGTTCCTCGAAACTCAAATCTGTCATCAGTTCCAGTGGTTGCTCTGGCAGTGCATGAGAGTCATCCCGAAGATACTTCCGTAGCATCGATACATGAAACACGTCATGTACTCGGGAAAGCTCCGAAGGTAGTGCTAAACGGTAAGCCACTGGACCAATCCTCTCGACAATCTCATATGGTCCGATATAACGGGGCATACTTGGATAAATTTGTGATCGTGTTTATCGACGACATCTTGGTGTATTCCAGGAGTGTCAGGGCTCATGAGGAGCACTTACGAATGGTATTGGGTACACTACGACAGGAGCAGCTGTATGCTAAGTTAAGCAAGTGTCAGTTTTGGCTAAATAGTATTGGATTCTTGGGTCACATTATATCACCCGAGGGGATAAGTGTGGATCCTCAGAAAACGGAGGCTGTGACAAATTGGCCAAGACCGACCACGGTGACGGAAAAGCGAAGTTTTGTTGGGTTAGCAGGCTACTATCGGAGATTCGTAGAGGGTTTCTCCCAGATTGCCGCACCATTGACTCGGTTAACCCGGAAAGGGGTGAAGTTTGTATGGGACGATCAGTGTGAACAGAGTTTTCAGGAATTAAAGTGCCGATTAACCACTGCACCTGTCCTTGCATTACCAGACAGTAGTGGAGAGTTCGTGGTATATAGTGATGCATCGCTGCAGGGTTTGGGTTGTGTATTGATGCAGAATGGAAAAGTAATTGCTTACGCATCCCAGCAGCTGAAGACGCACGAGTTGAACTACCCTACTCATGATTTGGAATTGGCAGCGGTGGTTCATGCTCTAAAGATCTGGAGACATCATTTGTTCGGTGTGACATGCCGAATATTCACCGATCACCAGAGTCTTAAACATTTGTTCACTCAGAAGGAACTCAACATGAGACAGCGGAGATGGTTGGAGTTGTTGAAGGATTATGATTGTACCATCGAGTACCATCCTGGCAAGGCAAATGTTGTAGCTGATGCACTTAGCAGGAAGTCGGCGGGATCAGTTGCGCATTTGAGATTGGTGTATCTTCCTTTGCTAGTGGAACTCCGGAAGAGCGGAGTTATGTTAGGGATGGACGATCAGGGAGCCTTGTTGGCTAGCTTTCATGTGCGACCCGTGTTGGTCGACAGGATCATCGAGGCTCAACTACAGGACCAGATACTTTGTGATTACAGGAACGAGGTTGAATCCGGACAGAGACAAGATTTCTCCGTCAGGGGCGATGGAGCATTAGTAAAGCTTGGGAGATTGTGTGTACCTGCGGTACCAGAGTTGAGGAGAGAGATTTTAGACGAGGCCCACAGTTCGGCCTATGCTATGCATCCAGGAGGGACAAAGATGTACCGTACCCTCCGGGACTATTATTGGTGGCCAGGGATGAAAAGGGAGATAGCTGAGTTTGTCAGCAAATTTTTGATCTGTCAGCAGGTCAAAGCAGAACGGCAGCGTCCGTATGGGGCTATGCAGCCACTTCCAATTCCACAATGGAAGTGGGATCATATTACAATGGACTTTGTCTTCAAGTTACCGAAGACAAGGAGTGGAGTTGATGGAGTCTGGGTAATAGTGGACCGGTTGACTAAATCAGCACATTTTCTGCCTGTACGTGAGACATACAAGCTCAACCGTTTGGCCCAGTTATTCATTAATGAGATCATCCGACTACATGGTACCCCAGAGTCGATCGTGTCGGATCGGGATCCGCGTTTCACATCCAGGTTTTGGAGGAGTCTACAGACTACTTTGGGTACGAAATTGCACTTCAGTACGGCATTCCATCCACAGACCGACGGACAGTCTGAAAGGACAATACAAACTCTCGAGGACATGATGAGAGCCTGTGTGTTGCAATTCCAGGATTCGTGGGCTGATCGATTGCCATTGATGGAGTTTGCCTACAATAACAGCTACCATGCGAGTATAGGGATGGCACCCTATGAGGCACTGTATGGTCGACAGTGCAGAACACCGGTATGCTGGATGGAGATCAGAGAAAGAACTGCAGTGGGGCCGGATCTGATGGATATGACCCAGGAGACAGTTCGGGTTATTCGGGAGAGATTGAAGGCGGCCCAGGATCGTCAGAAGAGCTATACGGATCGACGGATCCGAGATTTAGAGTTCGAGGTTGGTGACTTTGTCTTTTTAAAGTCCACGCGCATACTTGGATACTTGGTCGAGAGTACAGTACAATACAATATACACAGGTAGGAAAGTACAGTACAATAACAGTATAGTTTACCTTATGTCCCCCGGACATCCCAAACAAAATCCACATATAATCCAGACGGGTCTTGTAACGACCCGTCCCGAATTCCGGGATTAGTTTAGCGATTAATCTTGATTAGTGAGGTTGAACGGTGGTTAGTAGGGCGGAATCGGACAAATTGTGCAAAATGACCGTTTTGCCCCTGGTCGTGGGCAAAATGTTGACTTTTTGTTCGGGCGGTCAAATGGACTTTGACCGATGACCGTGACGTAGTTCGGGACGTCACGAGTTCATAGACAGGTGGCACGTTCGATTCCGACATTCGTAGAGGAAGTTATGGTGTTCGGAAGTTGAGGGGTATTTTGGTAATTTGGCTTATTAGGGGCCAAATGTTGACTTTTTGACCGGGAGATCCGATGGACGAGGGCCAAGGACCGTTACGTAGGTATCGTCGATACGAATCCAACGACAGGCGGCATGCCGAAATCGGAGATTCGACGACGAAGTTATGGTCACGGACGTAATTGCGATTAACCGAGACTCGGAATAAAATAATATTATAATAATGAATAGTAATTGACGAATCTGGACCCTTGATGAGTGACACATGTCATCATCCCCTTCAATCCCTAAAATCTGGATCCTTGTTGGCCATTGGATTATTTAATCCATTTCCTCTCCTTAAATCCTCACCATTCATTTTAAACCTCAGATTGAATCTGGGCCGTTGATTTATTCCCTCTCCCATTATTTGATCAGACTACACTCAATCTCACTTGCATTTTCTCTCAACCCGTGAGCACGACTTGCTCCCTTGAACAAACACACATCCAGACGGCCACCTCCTTTGCCTAGCTCCACCTCCAGATGACCACCACCACCAGCCACCTCCAGACGGCCACCACCGCCCCACAGCCACCCTGCACGGCCAAAAATCTCCCCAGACCCGAGAGGAACCAAATCGGCCCAAAACACCCAAACATCCAAACCACCTCACCAATCTCCTCTGTGTTGGTGTGTGAGAGAGTTTAGCTGCACGGTGAGGCTTGAGGGATGACGGGAGACGACGGGAGACGGCGAGGTTGGCGGCGGAGAGGAAAACAAGGGAGGTCCGAAAACTCGGAAATTGGAAATCGTTGTGGGATGGTGTTTGATCGTTTTGGAGAGGTGAATGATGTTCCTGGAGTCGATCTGGGCGTACTGGTGGCCACGGCGGGAGCCACGGCGGCGAGGTAAGCCTCGAACCCGTGAGTTCGTTTCGGGTATAAAAATGGCAGCCTGAGTTTTACGGTGTGTTAATCAATTTAGTGGCCAGGATGTTGATCTTGGGGATGAAACGAGTTGGTAGGGACCGTTTTCGAGGAGAATGGTGGTCGGAACTGGGAGCAGTCGACGGTGGAGTTTTGGCCGTGAGCTTCTCGATCGAGGAGGTACAATCTAGACGTGTTTTCTAGTTTTTAATTCCACAAAACCCTTAGTTTAACTTAGACGATCTTGTAGGAACAAACAGAACTGAAAATGGTCGAGGAATGGCGGAGAACTAGTCGGGTTGGGCCGCGGGTCACGGTGACCCGTTTATCAGAGAAACGGGTCAGAACGGTGACACTGTTCACGGCGCGTGAGTTTCACGCGCAGCCACTCACGGCGGCGCGTGGCGGCGCGTGGGCACGAATCTCGAGGTGAGGTCAACATGACTTTTAATCCATTCAATGTAACGGACATTTTGGAATTGGTTTCGTGTCGATCGGACACCGTCTCGATAGTGTTCGGGATGTCCGAAGGTTTTAAATTAAGTTTAAAAATAAGTAAAAATTCGGGAAAATTACGGGACTTTGATAGGATGTTAATTATGAGGTTAGTGACCCTCTAATGTGATTTGGACAGGATTGGGAGTCCCGGTGATAGTGGTGTGGCCCGGGAGGGCCGGTGGCACGCGTATCGAGGCACACGGTTAAAACGGTCTGTGAGTGGACTTTGGTTTTATAAATTCTATGCATGCTTAAATGTTTTATATGGATTATGGTTGTGATTGTGTGATGTTGATTTGGTTGTTGGTAAATTGTACGGTTTCACGTATTTCGAGGCGATTTACGTGCTTGCACGTAAATCGAGGTTTCCGGTTTTACATGAATTTTCCATATTTATGACTTGGATATAATGTGATGAAATGGTTTTGAAATTGGAAATATGAACTCGGGCTTGAGGCCCAATTATGTTGGAAATTTCGGACTTGGAGTCCATTTGAATATCGGGCCAGGGGCCCAGTTGGTTAATGAAATCGGGCCAGGGGCCCAGTTGGTATGAAATCGGGCTGAGACCCATTTGAGTTATGTTATCGGGCCAGGGGCCCAGTTGATTTACGAATTCGGGCCGTGGGCCCAGTTGGTTTACAAATCGGGCCGTGGGCCTAGTGGTTCATAAAATCGGGCATGAGGCCCAGTCGGATAATAAATGTGATTTCGGGTCAGGGACCCTATATTTAATAATTGTGATTTTGGGTCAGGGACCCTAAATGGAATTATGTGGTTTTATGGAAATTTCGGGCAGGCCCCAATGGTAATAAGGTGATAAAAGGATTTAATAAAACTGTTTTCCATATACCATCTGGATACAAGGATATATGATGGTCTCCTCCAGATGTCTGGGACACTGGGGAAGTCACGGTGCATTGCCTGCGAGGGGTCATTATACGGAGCAGCCGGACCGTATGATGACTCAGGAGCAGGATTGCTATGATTGACGTCAGGGACGTCAGACATCAGGGATGTCAGATATATGGACCCGGAGAGACCCCGGGCAGCACGCGTAGCTTATGAAACCATGAGATATGACGTCAGGGACGTCTAGCGTCTGGGACGCTAAGCATCTGGGATGCTGGTGATGGTAATGGTAAAATATGGATTAATGAATAAAATGGCTTATTGGTTGGATATGTGTTATGTGGTAAAAATGGATTATTGGTTATGAAATGGTATGTCGGGTCAGGGACCCTAAATGGTTTTGGATTTTTGAATTGATGTTCATCTATGGTCGTGGGTGGTGACCCACATGGTTTTAATATGTATGGTGGTGGTATTCCACGGTTTTGGGCTAAGTTCCCACACTTGGTTTTTGGTTAACGGTTTTCGGGCTAAGGCCCTAATGGCTCGGTTGAGCAAACGTTTTGGTTACTGGTTTTTGGTGGCATGCATACGTTTTTATTGGAGGGCATAAATGTCTTATAAATGTATTTGGTAAACTTATTGGTTTTTGTCCACTCACAGCTTTTGGTTTTAATGCCCTTCAGGTTGATTACGGATGCGATTGCAGCAGGGACTGGGACATTGCACACCTCCTCCATCGATCCTTGCGCACTCTGGATGCCCTATTTGGGCAGTGGCTCGTGGTTATCCCTTGTCTGACACCCCTTGTTGGACGGGAGCAGGGCACATTCCACGGTAATCCCGGGGGGATTGGGATGGGTCCTGTCAACTTGGTATCAGAGCATGGTTGCTCTATTTGTGCGCGCAGGTCGAGGGTGTGATGTCTCATTGGGCTGCAATTCGTTATCAACCTGATAGATAGTTTTTGGGTTTGGATAGTGGATGGAGTGCGATTGGCCCGATACGCCGTGCATTAATGTGATTCGACCCAAGTGGGGTTGATTGTGGTGAACTGGTATAGTGGGACCGTCGGTTCGGTCATGTGAGATTGGATTGTTGTGCTGCTAGGTGCAGCCAGGTTCGGGGAACCTCATGTGAGTAATGGTTTAAAAATGTGAACCCTTGTGGTGGTTTCTAGTGTGAGGGATGTTGGTTCATCGGAGTTGGCCGATGACCTAGTGGTGGAACCCACATTGAGTTGATGGTAGGATTGGATTTGACGTCTATTCGATGTCTAGACCGCGGGGTCGGTCAGGTTGTGAATTTTATACTACGGAAAGTGGTTGGGTTCGGGGGAACCATAGGGTGTGATTGTGGAACCCTAGTATTAACAAGGTAAACCTTAATTGTGGCTAGTGGATGAGAACTTGTGCTGCGACGAGCGGCTGAGGTCATGGATGACCATGTGGATGGCTCTGGTGAGTTTAGGCAGAACTATGGGATTCGATGTACGGATACGGTTCTGAGATAAATTATGGAATCCCGTGTTGGATCGGGTATTGGTGTGATGTGTGGATGCGGATCTCGATAGCAATGACAGTTAGTCGGAAGTCATATGGAGATGACTGGCTATCGAGGGTAATCAGTGTGGTCATAATACTTGGGGATCAGGGGACGTTCAGGGAACGTTCATTTTCCTGATGTGGATTGTCAGAGTGATGGTACCCATAGTCGTGAGGTACGGGATCGTCGTTCGGTATGAACGGAGATCCAGGGTTGTCGTATTTGCACACGGTGTGCAAGTATGAATGTTTGCGGGGTTGGTATTTTTGTGCTGATGCTAGTATGGAGGCCTGTGTGCTGATACTAGTGTTGTTGATAGTGTGTTGGTGCTGGTACTAGCGCTGGTGCTAGTGTCGGTAATGGTGTTGACGATGAGCCACAAATTGGGTGTGACTCCGTCATGATGAACGTATGTTCGGTCTTTGAGATTCGGTAGTGGTTGAGTGATGGACTGGATGGGATCCAGTTAAGATTGTGCTGTGTTGGGATAAGTCCCAATAGTGGTGAGATAACCAGTAAGGAGTGGATTAAAAAGGGTATAATTGAGTAATCTTGGGATGACGTCCCCTACGTCATGATGATTAGTGGATTTGGGGGAGTTGTTGGCAACTCCAAAATTTGTGCGATTTTATGTTTTAATATCCCTGAAATGTACATGGAAATGATTAAAACTGGAAAAGACGAGGAAAACCATTAGTGGTATAAAGGTAGGAATTTGTAATTGAGAACTTGGAAAACCGAGTGTTGAACCTGTAGTGGTCGGGATGTGCGAACGGAACAATAACGGATTGATTGTGGACACGGGGTTGTCCAAGTGAATTGAGGAGTTAGGAAGTCTAGTGGTTAGACTTGACGTCTTGTTGGGAGCATGTCTGTTTCCAACATGGTTGGAACCTTAGTGTCGAGGAGCGTTGTGATTGGGGAACGAGAGTGGTGCTCGTTTTTGGTGATTGGTATTCCGAAGTCATTGGGGTTGACTTCTTGCTTTCTGCCCTGGCAGACATTGACTGTAGTTACCAGTACGTTGAGCGTGTATTGGTTGGTGAGCTCTTGTGTGTTGCGAGGTCATTAGGAGGAGCTACGTGTTCGAAATTAGGTAAACGAGATTTTTCATTTTCTGCTTGGTGGCAGACGATGTTGGGGTACATGGCGTGGTGAGTGCCGTGAGTTTTGTTGCATCCGCGTAGGATGAGTCTTGGCGTCATTGTGTTGGATCACCCTCGGTTTTTCCTAGGTGGAATAACAAGGATCGATACGAACTTGGGTATGTGAGTCGTAAACGGCGGGGTTGAACTTCTTTTCGAAGTGGGGCCCGTATGGTATTCTACTCGGGTGAGTAGGTTTTCAAGGTAGTTGAATTTTGTCAACCTTAGACGCGTGGAGGTTGGATTGGCTTCCCTATGAAGTCAATCAAGTGTATTGAACGGGTAACCGATAGGTTTGGTTTTGGGGTGTCTTGGTAAATGTGAATGAGATTTCGGGATTTGGAATCGAATTTCTGGGTGACGATTCAGGATTCGATTTTGGAACTTGAAAGTATATTTCCGGATTTGGGTACGGAATGGTTATTCCAAATGCTAGCTTACGGAATAATGATTTCGGATTCGAATTTGGATATGAATTAAAAGGTGATGTCTGGGCTTGGATCCGGGATTTCTTACGAAATTGCGGATTCAGATTCGGAATTGGAACTAGATGTTGGGTGGAGTTTCGATTTGTCTCATGCTGGATTGGGCAAACGTACTCCATTATTGGAACGCGTTCGGCTATGACCTAGGTGGTTGTAGTCTAGTTATGAGGTAGATGTGTGTACTTCGTACATGGTTCGAGGTACAATATGTCTAGTTACGGTATACGGGATATACCCGAGGTGTGTTGGTGAACGTGTTGGTAGTCGGATTGGTTCCGATACCATGGGATTGGTTGTGGATCGGACATTATTATGCAATGGGTCATGGTAATTCCGATGTGTTTAATTACACACAGGTCGTTTGAAAGGTCGGTAATCGTTTACTAAGTTAAGTGCGTTGGTGGCATGTGTAGCCACGAGTGAGTCTAGTGTCAGTTTTCGACTGACAACAACTGTGTGGTGACAGTTTGTCAGGATGTGTCAACATAGATTGTTGAGTGGGGTCAGCTGACTCCTAGTGGGAGTGGGAAAGGAACCGTCGAGTTGTTGCGTCAACAAGAGGGTTGATTTGACAAGTGGTGTCAAATTCGAAACAAGTAGTTTCAGTCATTCGACGGGGTCGAATGTAGTCGTTGCGTTTTGAGTACCAGTGATACGTTTGGGTGTAGACAAGTTTTGGCTAAGTAGTTGGTGTACGGGGTACACGTGTTGCGTGGTCGATTCCACTTTCCACGGGGTGTTTGTGGAATCAGGGTAATCGAGTTTCGAGAGCGAAACTTATTAAGGAGGGAAGTACGTTGAGTTTAGAGCGGTTGGAATTTCGAGGACGAAATTTATTAAGGAGGGAAGGTTGTAACGACCCGTCCCGAATTCCGGGATTAGTTTAGCGATTAATCTTGATTAGTGAGGTTGAACGGTGGTTAGTAGGGCGGAATCGGACAAATTGTGCAAAATGACCGTTTTGCCCCTGGTCGTGGGCAAAATGTTGACTTTTTGTTCGGGCGGTCAAATGGACTTTGACCGATGACCGTGACGTAGTTCGGGACGTCACGAGTTCATAGACAGGTGGCACGTTCGATTCCGACATTCGTAGAGGAAGTTATGGTGTTCGGAAGTTGAGGGGTATTTTGGTAATTTGGCTTATTAGGGGCCAAATGTTGACTTTTTGACCGGGAGATCCGATGGACGAGGGCCAAGGACCGTTACGTAGGTATCGTCGATACGAATCCAACGACAGGCGGCATGCCGAAATCGGAGATTCGACGACGAAGTTATGGTCACGGACGTAATTGCGATTAACCGAGACTCGGAATAAAATAATATTATAATAATGAATAGTAATTGACGAATCTGGACCCTTGATGAGTGACACATGTCATCATCCCCTTCAATCCCTAAAATCTGGATCCTTGTTGGCCATTGGATTATTTAATCCATTTCCTCTCCTTAAATCCTCACCATTCATTTTAAACCTCAGATTGAATCTGGGCCGTTGATTTATTCCCTCTCCCATTATTTGATCAGACTACACTCAATCTCACTTGCATTTTCTCTCAACCCGTGAGCACGACTTGCTCCCTTGAACAAACACACATCCAGACGGCCACCTCCTTTGCCTAGCTCCACCTCCAGATGACCACCACCACCAGCCACCTCCAGACGGCCACCACCGCCCCACAGCCACCCTGCACGGCCAAAAATCTCCCCAGACCCGAGAGGAACCAAATCGGCCCAAAACACCCAAACATCCAAACCACCTCACCAATCTCCTCTGTGTTGGTGTGTGAGAGAGTTTAGCTGCACGGTGAGGCTTGAGGGATGACGGGAGACGACGGGAGACGGCGAGGTTGGCGGCGGAGAGGAAAACAAGGGAGGTCCGAAAACTCGGAAATTGGAAATCGTTGTGGGATGGTGTTTGATCGTTTTGGAGAGGTGAATGATGTTCCTGGAGTCGATCTGGGCGTACTGGTGGCCACGGCGGGAGCCACGGCGGCGAGGTAAGCCTCGAACCCGTGAGTTCGTTTCGGGTATAAAAATGGCAGCCTGAGTTTTACGGTGTGTTAATCAATTTAGTGGCCAGGATGTTGATCTTGGGGATGAAACGAGTTGGTAGGGACCGTTTTCGAGGAGAATGGTGGTCGGAACTGGGAGCAGTCGACGGTGGAGTTTTGGCCGTGAGCTTCTCGATCGAGGAGGTACAATCTAGACGTGTTTTCTAGTTTTTAATTCCACAAAACCCTTAGTTTAACTTAGACGATCTTGTAGGAACAAACAGAACTGAAAATGGTCGAGGAATGGCGGAGAACTAGTCGGGTTGGGCCGCGGGTCACGGTGACCCGTTTATCAGAGAAACGGGTCAGAACGGTGACACTGTTCACGGCGCGTGAGTTTCACGCGCAGCCACTCACGGCGGCGCGTGGCGGCGCGTGGGCACGAATCTCGAGGTGAGGTCAATATGACTTTTAATCCATTCGATGTAACGGACATTTTGGAATTGGTTTCGTGTCGATCGGACACCGTCTCGATAGTGTTCGGGATGTCCGAAGGTTTTAAATTAAGTTTAAAAATAAGTAAAAATTCGGGAAAATTACGGGACTTTGATAGGATGTTAATTATGAGGTTAGTGACCCTCTAATGTGATTTGGACAGGATTGGGAGTCCCGGTGATAGTGGTGTGGCCCGGGAGGGCCGGTGGCACGCGTATCGAGGCACACGGTTAAAACGGTCTGTGAGTGGACTTTGGTTTTATAAATTCTATGCATGCTTAAATGTTTTATATGGATTATGGTTGTGATTGTGTGATGTTGATTTGGTTGTTGGTAAATTGTACGGTTTCACGTATTTCGAGGCGATTTACGTGCTTGCACGTAAATCGAGGTTTCCGGTTTTACATGAATTTTCCATATTTATGACTTGGATATAATGTGATGAAATGGTTTTGAAATTGGAAATATGAACTCGGGCTTGAGGCCCAATTATGTTGGAAATTTCGGACTTGGAGTCCATTTGAATATCGGGCCAGGGGCCCAGTTGGTTAATGAAATCGGGCCAGGGGCCCAGTTGGTATGAAATCGGGCTGAGACCCATTTGAGTTATGTTATCGGGCCAGGGGCCCAGTTGATTTACGAATTCGGGCCGTGGGCCCAGTTGGTTTACAAATCGGGCCGTGGGCCTAGTGGTTCATAAAATCGGGCATGAGGCCCAGTCGGATAATAAATGTGATTTCGGGTCAGGGACCCTATATTTAATAATTGTGATTTTGGGTCAGGGACCCTAAATGGAATTATGTGGTTTTATGGAAATTTCGGGCAGGCCCCAATGGTAATAAGGTGATAAAAGGATTTAATAAAACTGTTTTCCATATACCATCTGGATACAAGGATATATGATGGTCTCCTCCAGATGTCTGGGACACTGGGGAAGTCACGGTGCATTGCCTGCGAGGGGTCATTATACGGAGCAGCCGGACCGTATGATGACTCAGGAGCAGGATTGCTATGATTGACGTCAGGGACGTCAGACATCAGGGATGTCAGATATATGGACCCGGAGAGACCCCGGGCAGCACGCGTAGCTTATGAAACCGTGAGATATGACGTCAGGGACGTCTAGCGTCTGGGACGCTAAGCATCTGGGATGCTGGTGATGGTAATGGTAAAATATGGATTAATGAATAAAATGGCTTATTGGTTGGATATGTGTTATGTGGTAAAAATGGATTATTGGTTATGAAATGGTATGTCGGGTCAGGGACCCTAAATGGTTTTGGATTTTTGAATTGATGTTCATCTATGGTCGTGGGTGGTGACCCACATGGTTTTAATATGTATGGTGGTGGTATTCCACGGTTTTGGGCTGAGTTCCCACACTTGGTTTTTGGTTAACGGTTTTCGGGCTAAGGCCCTAATGGCTCGGTTGAGCAAACGTTTTGGTTACTGGTTTTTGGTGGCATGCATACGTTTTTATTGGAGGGCATAAATGTATTATAAATGTATTTGGTAAACTTATTGGTTTTTGTCCACTCACAGCTTTTGGTTTTAATGCCCTTCAGGTTGATTACGGATGCGATTGCAGCAGGGACTGGGACATTGCACACCTCCTCCATCGATCCTTGCGCACTCTGGATGCCCTGTTTGGGCAGTGGCTCGTGGTTATCCCTTGTCTGACACCCCTTGTTGGACGGGAGCAGGGCACATTCCACGGTAATCCCGGGGGGATTGGGATGGGTCCTGTCAGGTCTCATGCCCAAAACATTGTAATAACATATATAAGCAGTTTATAAGACTCATCAGTGGAAATAGTAAAACAGTTTATGCATGCAAGCCTTTTATAAATCAAACAGCCCACTCACACTCGGTCCTTGCTGCTCAACGATCTCTATAAACCTGTATTATTATTCCTGAGGGTTACTTAAGGACCCTATAATATCAATACCAAGACCCTAGAACAGATCCGCCTCAAAACGCATCCCGGGCACTATTCCTGGTGCTTCAAACCCCATTTTGGCTAACATAACGATCTCCGATCGACACGAAACCACCTCCATTGGATCCGTATCGTCGAAACCTTGAAAATGGTACCGGCCCCACCAAAATCACTGTTCACACGCGCCCCCACGCGCCTGGTCAACGCGTGGGTCAACGCTGCTACAGTACCGCTGACGTCAGTAGTGACATCATGCTGACGTCATCACTGACACTTGTCAGGTGACACGTGGCATGTTCTGATTGGTCCCTGGTCTGACAACATCTGACAGGATGACGTCATCATGACGTCAGAAGTGACGTCAGCATGATGACGTCATCATGCTACAGTATCGGGTCAGACCCGTTTGACTGGAACCGGGTCGCCGTCGACCCACGGCTTGACCCGATTCAACCGTAAGATTCCGGCCACCACTTTCGACGGGGTTCATCCCTATAGGGTCGTCTAGGTCTGTTCTATGGTTCTACAACCTCAAAATAAGAAGAAAGTGGGAAGAAACTCACCAGAATGTCTCTGAAACTCACGGTCACGGTCCGGTCGTCGTCCCCGGTGATCCACGGCGTCTCCGTCGTCCAACCCGGTCCCAAACGACTCGTCTCTCACCCTAGGACATGTCTATCACCTAACAATCAATTTCTAATCATTAAAAACGGTCGGGTCGAACAGGGAATGAAAACGGGCTTGTCGGGTTTTGGGTCTTACCGCCGCCGTCACGCCGCCGTAGCCCTCGCCGTCGTCCAGTTAAGCTCCTAGGATCCCCACGGTGCAGACTGGAGCTCCTCCCACGTCGAGGTGAGGTGGTTATCGAGGTTTGCTTCTTGGACCCGTTTCCTTGAGGTTTTCGGGTCTGAGTTTGCACGGCGGTTTCGGGGCTGGGAAGTGGGGTGGTGGTTGCCGGTGATGCTCAGTGATGGTTAGTGGATGTTGGTGATGCAGCTGGTGATCGGGTGGTGGTGTGAGAGGCGTGGGTTTGTGTGTTTGGATGGAGAGAAAATGGGAAAAGATGCACGGGTGTGTGAGGGGATGAATGTGTGTGTTTGTAAGCAAAGGCAGACAGATCGTGCATGAACAAGGAAAACAGATGAAAATGGAGGGCCAGGATTCATTTGAGCAGCAGATCCAAGGGCTAGGAACAATTGGAGGGAAAATAATTAATATAAAAATGTGCTAAATAGTGTAAGTTGCTTTATTGGAATAGTAAGGCTTGGATGGGTGACACTTGTCACCAATCCATCGGTTTGATTTAAATATTAGGTTGGCACGGATTTCCGTAATAAATTAATATTTTATTCCGTTGTTCTCGGTTCGTAAATTCCGCTAAAACGCTTCCTTGACCATAACTTCTTCATACGAACTCCGATTTCGGCGTGCCGCCTGTCTACGGATTCGTGACGTCCCGATCTACGTCATAGTCATGGGTCAAAGTCCAAATTATTTCCCGAGAAAAAGTCAAAGTTTTCCCCCTAAGGGTAAAACAGTCTTTTTACATTAAAATATTATTATTTTGGTTCGGGTCGTTACAGTTTCTGTTTCTTATGATGTTTTATGGTGATTGATTTATAACTGTTTTAATAACTGGGTTATGCATGTGGTTTCAAAACGGAGGGCTAAACCCGGTTTTCTTGTAAAATGGTTTTGGAAATTCTTATTTTATTCTTTATGGTCCACTCACACTTTCTGGTTTTTAACTGCCCTCCAGGTTGTGGAGTAGGTGCGGGGTTCCGGCGTCGAGGCAGCGTCTGAGGCATAGAAGTTACGAAAGGGATCCCGGAGTATTTTGTTTTAATTTCCGTGTGCGTGTATTTAGTTTAATAGTTTTCTTTCTTTGTATTGAGTACTATGCTCTGTAAACTGTTGACTTCGGGATATGTAGTATCATTTCTCCTGCGTCTGACTATATTTGTGTTAGGGTGTCAGACGGGAGCGAGATTTACCTCGATTTTCGGGGTGAAACCGGGGTGGGTCCTGACACAATCCCTCCGGGATTAGTGCGGGATGACCCTGCTCCCGTCTGACACGGAGTGTCAGACAAGGGATAATTTTGACCTTTGCCCTCCCGGGCTATTAGAGTACGCCAGGATCCGGAGGAGGTATGTGATATCTCGGTCTCTGCTACAGTCCACATCTGATGTCAACCTGAAGGGCAGTCAAAACATTAAAAACTGTGAGTGGACAAAACAAGAGTTTATAAAACATTTCATAAGGAAGACATTTGTACTCTTCACTAAAAAGCATGCATGCATTCAAAAACCATTTAACCAAATAGACCACTTATGGGAACTAAGCCCAAATCAGAAATAACCCAAGGTCGAAAGGACCACAATGAAATCGACCGTACGGGCCACTGCCCAAATCCATAAGAAAACCAATAAGGGACTAAGCCCAAAATCATAACCAGACTGAAACCAAATAAACGAGCCACTGCTCAAATCCTGTGCACACCACATATCACATATCATATATCATATATCATATATACATATAAGTCACACAACCAATCATGTCACGGTATCCAAAGCTACGCGCGTGCTACCCGGGTCTCAATCCGAGTCTTCTCAAAGTCAAGGTCAATGTCTGTAGACCACTGATCCTACTCGAGGTAATAGTAACCATAGCCTTCCTGAGAGTAAGGAACCCAACTGGGGGGTGACTCCACTCAGTCGGTGCTCCGTGACTACTCCGGGGTCCACCCAGGCCAACGACCCTCCCCGGAGGAGATAATAGAAGTAAAGGAAGGTATATGAACATATATATACATAACACCAATATCCATGCCCAGTTCCCTGAACCGTCATGATCCATAATATCCATAACCAAGGTAACATGCCTGTTCCCATAAACCGTCATGTACCATAATTACATAACCAAGGTAACATGCCGGTTTCCATAAACTGTCATGTACCGTAATAGCATAACCAGGGTAACATGCCGGTTCCCATAAACCGTCATGTACCGTACGAACATAACCAGGGTAACATGCCGGTTCCCATAAACCGTCATGTACCGTAATAACATAACCAGAGTAACATGCCGGTTCCCATAAATCGTCATGTACCGTACGAACATAACCAGGGTAACATGCCGGTTCCCATAAACCGTCATGTACCGTAAAAACATAACCAAGGTAACATGCCGGTTCCCATAAACCGTCATGTACCGTAAGAACATAACTAAGGTAACATGCCGGTTCCCATAAACCGTCATGTACCGTAAGAACATAAACAGGGTAACATGCTGGTTCCCATAAACCGTCATGTACCGTAAGAACATAACCAAGGTTCATGCCGGTCCCCATAATCCGTCATGAACCACGATACCATAACAAGGGTTCATGTCGGTTCCCATAAACCGTCATGAACCGGGAAATCCATTTAAGGTTCCCTGACCTGAAATCAAAACCGTAAAGTAACCTGGGTCTCGTGCCCAAACATAGGACATCAGCTGGGCACCGTGCCCAATATCTGAGGTCATATGCCCGAGACAAAACCAAATGGGTCTCATACCCCAGTTTATCCATTTAGAAATCCAAAACTTTTTCATTAAAACCAATAAAGAAATACCGACCCGTATAGGCACAATATAGGGCAGAAACCTCGAAATACGTGTCCATACGTAACCACATACAAATGCACCCATGGCATCATCAAACATGTAATAAAACATATAATAAACATTTATGCATGCACCAATTTAGAAAACAAGGTCCACTCACAGACCGTCCGAGCTGCCGCTCGATTTGTGTGCCATACGGCTCCCTAAGCCAATCATCGTCACCGGGACTCCCAAACCTGTCCAAAATTTTAATAGAAGGTTACTAACTACTTAATTAACCTCCTACCAAAGCCCCGTAATTTTCCCAATTTTCTAACTATTTTTAAAACCGAACCTAAACCTTCGGACATCCCGAAACCTATCGAAACGATGTGCGATCGACTCGAAACAAGTCCCAAAATGTTCGTTACATCGAATAGATGATTTCACATGTTGGAACCATCCCCAAATACCCCTTCACGCTCCGTCACGCGCCTAGGGAATGCTTGCGCGTGGGCTTCACCCGCCACCGCACAGTGCCTTCTTCAACCTGTCGCGAACCGGCCGGTCCAATTTTTCCTGCAAATCCGGTCCGCCTGGACCGGCGTGACCGGTTCAAGGCCCTCCCATCTTCATTTCTCGTCCATTTGGTCCCATTTTAATCCCTAAATTCCAATTTTATTGTTTTCTATCATTCCTAATTAATTAAACCATCTAAAACCAACTAAACCCCGTGAACCCATTTTGAACCATACGGTTCAAACTTCCCCGATCAACCTCCACGGCGTCCCAGCCGTCAACCACCACCAAAACCCTCTTAAAACCTTCCTAGCATCCTAATAATCATTCCCTAATCATTCAAAACCAACCATAATGCTCAAATCGAAAAATAAGAAAAATGGGCATTAATCGGGTAATCGGGTTACCTGTCTTCTCCGCCGTGTATGGCGGTCCAGCCACTCTCAACCACCATCCTCTGCCTCCTCAACCACTCTCTCACTCTCTGGCTTCTCATCATGATCGAATGGATGGGTTGTGGTTTAATGGGGATGGTGATATCGGGTTGTGTTTAGGTGTGTGTGTGTTTGAAATGAAGAAAAGGAAATGAACGGTGCATGAAGGGAAAATGGTGTCCATTGGATGGATGACACTTGTCACTCATCCATTGGGCATTAGGACAAATATCTAGGCCCACTAAGGTCCAAAAGTGAACTCGTCTCGTAATTCGTGCAATAGTGCACTTGAACTTCCGTGAACCGTAACTTCGCCGTCGAACGTCCAAATTCGACGTGCTGCCTGTCTATGGATTCGTATCGTCCTTATCTACGTAACGGTCCTCGGCCCTTGGCCATTGGACCTCTCGGTCAAAAAGTCAATATTTGCCCCTTTTTAACCAAAATTACCAAAATGCCCATAAACTTCCGAACGTCATAACTTTCTCCTCGAACGTCGGAATTGAACGTGCCACCTGTCTATGAACTCGTGACGTCACGAACTACATCACGGTCATTGGTCAAAGTCTGTTTGATCGCCAGAATGAAAAGTCAATATTTTGCCACGGTTAGGGGCAAAACGGTCATTTTGCATCGTAAGTCCGATTTCGCCCTACTAATCACGGATTAGCCTCACTAATCGTGATTAGTCACTAATCTAATCTTGGAATTCGGGATGGGTCGTTACACTTCATGTAGTCGAACCAGATCGACAAGTCGATGCTCCGAAGCCCCTGGAGCTCTGAACGGACAAGTGGATGGTCGGAAAATCGCGTGCCTGTGATCGTGCATTTGGAGGTGAGTTCTTGAAAAATTGGTTTCAAAATAACTTTCTAAGTGAGGTTACAATACTTCCTAACTAATCAATTGAGGAATTGAGTGACTGTGTGGTGAATGGGGACATTGAACCCGATTGGGACCCATGTTCAATTAAGGTGGTTTTAGGCCGTGACGATGGACAAGGATGTCACAGACCTTTAATTAAGCTCACTTCGATCCAATTGGAGGGTTCAATTAAGGAAAACTAGTTGGTTATCGCAGGGATTTGGCAGTGCCTGTCACTGTAGCAGGCGCGTGGCCGGGTGAATGAGGAGATGAACAGTGCCTGTCACTGTAGCAGGCGCGTGGCCGGGTGAATGAGGAGATGAACAGTGCCTGTCACTGTAGCAGGCGCGTGGCCTCATGCGCAGCCGCTTGCGGCGGCGCGTGACGACGCGTGGGACGGTTTTTCAAGGTGAGTTCAAAATGACTTTTGTTCTATACAATGTAACGAACATTTTAGCGTTGGTTTCGAAATTATCGGACACCGTTTCGATGTTGTTTCGAGAGTCCGGAGGTTTAGGTTACGTTTTTAATTAACGATTAATTCCCGGAAAATTATGGGAAATTAGTATGTTGTTATTTGAAACCTTAATGACCCGGGAATGTGTTTTCGGACAGGATTCGGGTTTTCTGGAAAATTGCCGGAAATTACAGGGAATGCGTGCGGCGCGAAACCGAGCCTTAAGAACGGTGTGTGAGTGAACGTTTCTTTCAAAATTAAATGCATGCATAAATATTTCCATGATTTTTATGATTATGATTATAAGTTGTGATTGATTTTGATTCCCGTATTTATACGTATTTTTGCTATACATACGAAATTACACGTATTTCGAGACTATGGTTACTCTTATGCTTGATGATGGTTTAACGAATGGTTTTATATGAATTGTGCGTGTCACGTTTTAATAATGTTTTGAATATGAATGTGAGTATGATTTACGATTTTGACACGTTTTTCGAGAATGTTCCGGATTTGCACGTTTTACGAGATTTTGAATATGTTGTGATTGGACCGTAATTTTGGTGATTATGATTGTGGTTTTGATGTTTTGATAATGAGATTTGAGAAATGAAGTGATTTCAAGGAATTAAAATGGATTTTGAAAAAGACGATTTTGGGCTTGATGCTCGGGGCATAAAAGTAACTTTGATTAACGAGATTTCAGTTTTTAGAAATTTAAAGCGGATTCTTGGTTTGGGTTCAGGATGATCCTTTCGGATGCTGGCTTACGGAATCATTATTGTGAATTCGAATTCGGGAATGGAAGAGGATTTAATAAAGTGATTTGGTATGATTATACATGCCCCGTGTTTAATAATAATTTGATTATGTTTGTGAGGTATGATTTGGGAAATTGAATGTGGAAATTCGAACCATGAGTCCCTGTTGTGAAAAATGTGATTTCGGGATGGATCCCGCGTTGTTGTGAATGAAAACTATTTTGAGTTTAAAGACCCGTTGAAAACTGTTTTGGGTTTAAAGACCCGGGTGCTATTGCTGGAGCACGTTTTGAGTTTAAAGACTCGGTTAATTGATGACGGAGGCGGGCCCGAAAATTGGGTTTAAAGACCCGGATTGAGTTTAAAGACTCGTGAGTTTAAAGACTCAGATATTGTGATACCCCCGAGGCCTATTGATTATGTTTTGAGTTTAAAGACTCGTTGATATCCCGGGAAGGCCTGATTATGCGCATGGTTTTGAGTTTAAAGACTCGGGCGCACTTGATATCCAGCAAAATATTTGACTTGTGAGTTATTGTTGTTTCTGATGTTTCGGATGTGTGGGGCTGTGGCCCTGTTTTATGGTTGATGGTTTTGGATTATGTTGTGTTCTGGGGTTTGATACGTGGTTGGGACTGAGGCCCGGTGTTTATGATTGCGGGCTAAGACCCGATGGTTGAGAAAGGCAAAATGATTTTGAGTTTCATACAAGTTTTCCTTATGTGAAATTTGATACACGGTTTTTCTTATGTTGAAAATGTAACGGATTGCAAAACGATTTTGTATGCATGCATTGGTTTTTACTTGGAGGGTAAAAACGTCTTTTGTAACTGTTTTTATAAATTGATTTATTTTTGTCTACTCACACCTTTTGGTTTTTATTGACCCTTTAGGTCGTGGCGTGTTGGTCGAGGCTGATCGTGAGGCGGAGGCATGAGTAAGTACGTGTGGCTACCTGTAACGACCAGTCCCGAATTCCGGGATTAGATTAGTGACTAATCTTGATTAGTGAGGTCGATCGGTGATTAGTAGAGCGAAATCGGACAAATGTGTAAAATGACCGTTTTGCCCCTAGTCGTGGGCAAAATGTTGACTTTTCGATCGGGCGGTCAAACAGACTTTGACCAATGACCGTGACGTAGTTCGGGACGTCACGAGTTCATAGACAGGTGGCACGTTCGATTCCGACATTCGAGGAGAAAGTTATGAAGTCCGGAAGTCGAGGGGCATCTTGGTAATTTGGCATATTAGGGGCCAAATGTTGACTTTTTGACCGGGAGGTCCGATGGACGAGGGCCAAGGACCGTTACGTAGGTCTCGTCGATACGAATCTGTAGACAGGCGGCATGCCGAAATCGGAGTTCCAACGACGAAGTTATGGTCACGGGAACGAACTCGATTAATCGAACTAACCGAGACTCGGATTAAAATAATATTATAATAATAAAATCTGATTACTTTAATCAAAACAATCTGGACCCTTGGATGAGTGACAAGTGTCACTCATCCCCTACATTCCCTAAATCAAGGATTCTTGTTGGCCATTGGATTAGTTAATCATTTTCTCTCCTGAAATCCTCACCCTTCATTTTAAACTGAGATTGAATCTGGGCCGTTGATTCATTTCCTTCTCTCTTTATTTGATCAGACTACTCACACTCCCATTTTCATTCTTCCTCAAAATCGTGAGCACGGTTTCCTTCCTTAAACAACCACATCATCACCTCACAGTGTAACGACCCGTCCCGAATATCGGGATTTAATAATATTTAATTATGATTTACTAATCTGGGATTAGTTGGGTGATTTCGGACGAATTGTGCAAAATGACCGTTTTGCCCCTGGGCGTGGGCAAAACGTTGACTTTTATTTCAGATGGTCAAATGGACTTTGACCGATGACCGTGACGTAGTTCGGGACGTCACGAGTTCATAGACAGGTGGCACGTTCGATTCCGACATTCGTGGTGAAAGTTATGATGTACGGAAGTGTAAGGGCATTTTCGTAATTTTGGACGAAATAAGGGGAAATGTTGACTTTTTGACCGAGATGTCCGATGACCGAGGGCCAAAGACCGTTGCGTAGGTCTCGTCGATACGAATCCAACGACAGGCGGCACGTCGAAAACGGAGTTCGGGTGACCAAATTACGGGTCACGGATGTCTAGGGGCAAAATGGTAATTTGTCAAACGGAGGGCAAAATGGTCTTTTACCATTGAATCTTGCTGCCTGACAGTGACATCTGTCACTTTTTCATCTTCTTTGCCCCAGATAACATGGAATCGTGTATTAAGGGAGACACAATTATTCTTACTTTAGACACTAATTCCCTAAATTGTGGGTTGTCTTAATGATTATCAATTAGCAGCTAATTAACCCCTGTCTCAGCTCCATTGTGCAATTGGGAGACTGAGGAAGCCGAATTGAGTGTGAGGCTCGAGTGACAGTGAGGCCCCTGGGTTAATTTTGAACCGAAAAATCGTGAAAATTGGGGGATTTGCGAATTCGACAATATGAGCGGTGAGGATCACAATTGTGGATTCAATTCGACTTCTGGGATTAATACGAGCATCTCTGCAACGAAAACGACGAGAAATGGTGTCGAATTGTTGAAGAACAGAAGCTTCCATGGCAGCTCAAAGTCGAGCTTGTGTTCAGTGGGTTTGAGGTAAGTAATTCTCAAATTGACCTTGTAGAAATGTCCCTTACACTCTCACGATGCTAACTGAATGAATTAATTTGGAAAACAGGGACGATATCGTGAAACCCGAATTGAAAACCCGTCGAGGATCGATCGAGAGTCGTGAGGATTTAGACCATGATTTGTGTAATTCGATTTACAGAACTTAATTGGTGATTGATTACAAGGGATCAGTTGAAAGAACGGATTGATTTGATGTTGAATTGGGTGTGATTGAACCGGGTCCTATCGCGGGTTTTTCAACCCGTTTACCAGAGAAACGGGCGAGGATGGTGACTGTAGCAGTCACTGTAGCAGGCACGTGGCTTTCACGCGCAGCCACTCACGGCGGCGCGTGACGGCGCGTGGGCACGAATCTCGAGGTGAGGTCAACATGACTTCTGTCCTATTTAATGTAACGAACATTTTGGAATTGGTTTCGTGTCGATCGGACACCGTTTCGTTATTGTTCGGGATGTCCGAAGGTTTTAAATCCAGTTTAAAAATACTTAAAAATTCGGGAAAATTACGGGACTTGAATAGGATGTTAATGATGATGTTAGTGATCCTCTAATGTGATTTAAACAGGATTGGGAGTCCCGGTGATAGTGGTGTGGCCCGGGAAGGCCTATGGCACGCGTATCGAGTCGCTCGGTTAAACGGTCTGTGAGTGGACATTGGTTTCATAAATTCGATGCATGCATAACTGTTTTATGATTGTTTTAATTATGATTAAATGATTTACTTTGGATATAGGTGAATTTAAATGATTTCAAGCATTTCGAGGTGATTTACGTATTTGCACGTAAACCGAGATTTTCTGGATTTGCACCGATTTCCATAAATGTGGTTGGATATGATTTCATGAAACGGTTACGGACTTGATAAAATAAAATCGGGCGTTAACTTATGAATCGGGTCAGGGGCCCAGTTAACTTGTGGATCGGGCCAGGGGCCCAGTTGACGTGTGAAATCGGGCCAGGGGCCCAGTTGTTTTCTACATGTGATTGCGGGTCGGGGACCCTAAAATGGAATTGAATAAATGTTTTCTGGTTTACATTTTATATATGTTCACATGCTGGAATCAATAAATGGTTTTGATGATATTTCGGTTATGGCACGTTTCACGGTATTTGGGCATGAGACCCGTTTGATGAAACGTAACGATCGGTTCGGATTTTACCTACGTATACATATATGTTTTGCATGTGGATATCAATAAAATGTATTTGGTACTGCACTGTATAGATCCTTCCATATTATATTTTCTCCTCCGGATGAGGTACCCCGGAGAGGTCACGGACGTCTAGTACGTCCAGCGTCTATGACGCTAAGCATCGGGGATGCTGTACCCGAACGGGGTTCGGGGATTGAACTCGGAAATTGAGACCCGAGTGGCACGCGTAGCCTTGTGATTGTGACCTTATTGACGTCAGGGACGTCAGACATCAGGGATGTCGGATTGGAGTGTATAGTGCAGTGGCTAAAATTATGGTTATGGTTTATATTATATGCCTTATGGTTCATATTACTGGATTTATGAAATAACTCTTGGATTGACTTTTGGAATTTGAAACTATTCTTTGGTTTCCGGGCTAAGGCCCTAATGGTTATTTCTAAATAAATATGGGATTATTGGTTTTTGGTGCATGCATATGATTTTACTGAGGGGCATAAATGTCTTATAAATGTTTTAAGCAGACTTGTTTATTTTCGTCCACTCACAGCTTTTGTTTTTAATGCCCTTCAGGTTGATTCCGGATACGACTGCAGCAGAGACTTGAGCATCGCACACCTCCTCCATCGATCCTTACGCACTCTGGAAGCCCGTTTGGGCAATGGCAATCGGTTATCCCTTGTCTGACGCCTCTTGTCAGACGGGAGCACGTCACATTCCATGGTAATCCCGGGGGATTGGGATGGGTCGTGTCACACAGCCTAACTCCACACACCAGTCAGCTCCAGACAAACCCCCAACCACCTTCAGACGCCGGCCACCACCCCACGACCGTCCTGCACGGCCGGGAAACCTCCCAGACCCAAAAGGAAACCAAACGACCCGACACTGCCCAACCGTCCAAACCACCTCACCTGGACTCGAACCAACTTAGAGTTAAGACCACTTGAACCTTAGGACGACTCAAACGTGGACGAGGCAGCCCATGGCGGCGACACGGCGGCGGTAAGTACAGAAACCCGAGAGGCTTCATTTTCTTCCCTGTGTCTAAACGACTAGTTTTGACGTTGTGTTTCACTCCTCACCTTTGAGACATGCTCCAGGGACCTAGACGAACATTTTAGATCGAAGCTTGTGGCTGGAAGCTCGACGACTCGCCGGAGAAGACAACCAGAGCCGGCAACCAACCTTCCCGTCGTTTTTCAGGTAATTTCTTGAGCCCAAAACCTAATTTAGAGTCCACAGAACGGTAGAGGGAGTAGATACGAGTCCATAGGAACAAACCTCATCAAAAATGGTGGTCGGAAACTTGAACACTGATAGGGTCGAACCGTGGGTCAACGGTGACCCGGTTTCAGACCCAGTACTGTAGCATGACGTCAGCACAGTTGACCAGAACATTGACCTAGTGCGTGGGGGCGCGTGCAAGGTATTTTGGGGAAACTTCCACCATGACTTTTAATCTATTCGATGTAACGAACATTTTGAGATTGGTTTCGTGTCGATCGGACACCTTCTCGATATTGTTCGGGACGTCCGAAGGTTTTAAATCAAGTTTAAAAAGAGTTAAAAATTCGGGAAAATTACGGGACTTTAATAGGATGTTAATGAAGAGGTTAGTGACCCTATAATGTGATTTGGACAGGATTGGGAGTCCCGGTGATAGTGGTGTGGCTAGGGAGGGCCTATGGCACGCGTATCATTAAACGGTCTGTGAGTGGACTTTGGTTTTATAAATCCTATGCATGCTTAAATGTGTTATATGTTTTATATACGTGATTTCTATGATGGTGATTGTGAGTATTGATTTCGGGTATGTTGCACGTATTTCGAGGTGTTTTCCGTATTTCACGTATATCGAGGTTAACGGTTTTATTGTGGTTTTACGTGCTTGTGGCTTAATGGCTTAATAAATAATGTGATAAAAAGGGTTTTGAAAATTGGAAAGATGAACTCGGCTTGAGGCCCAATTATTTTGGAAACCTCGGACTTGGAGTCCATTTGTAATCGAGCCGGGGGCCCAGTTGCTTTATGAAATCGGGCCAGGGGCCCAGTTGTTACGAAATCGTGCTGAGACCCATTTGAGTTATATTATCGGGCCAGGGGCCCAGTTGATTTACAAATTAGGGCCGTGGGCCCAGTGGTTTATAAAATCGGGCCGTGGGCCCAGTGGTTTATAAAATCGGGTCGTGGGCCCAGTGGTTTATAAAATCGGGTCGTGGGCCCAGTGGGTTATAAATCGGGAATGTGGCCCAGTTGGGTTATAAAGGTGATTTCGGGGCTGGGACCCTATGTTTAATAAATGTGGTTTCGGGTTAGGGACCCTAAATGGAATTGTGTTGTTTTATGGAGATTTCGGGCAGGGCCCATTGTAACGTTGTGAAATGATTTAATAAAACTGTTTTCCATATACCATCTGGATACAAGGATATAAGATGTTCTCCTCTAGATGTTTGGGACACTGGGGAAATCACGGTGCATTGCCTGCGAGGGGTCATTGTACAGAGTTGCCGGACCGTATAATGATTCAGGAGCAGGATTGCTATGATTGACGTCAGGGACGTCAGACATCTGTGATGTCAAAGATATTGACCTGGAGAGACCCCGGGTAGCACGCGTCGCTTATTATACCGTGAGATATGACGTCTGGGACGTCAAGCGTCTGGGATGCTGGTGATGGTAATGGTAAATATGGATTAATGAATCTATGAAATGGCTTTTCGGTTGGATTTGTGTTATGTGGTAAAAATGGATTATTGGTTATGAAATGGTATTTCGGGTCGGGGACCCTAAATGGTTTTGGATTTATGGATTTATGTTTATGGCTTTGGGCGGTGACCCACATGGTTTTAATATGTCTGGTAGTGGTATTCCACAGTTTTGGGCTGAGTTCCCATACTTGGTTTTAAGTTAACGGTTTTTGGGCTAAGGCCCTAATGGCTCGGTGAACAAACGTTTTGGTTACTGGTTTTCGTGGCATGCATACGTTCTTATTGGAGGGCATAAATGTCTTATAACTGTGTTAAATAAACTTAATGATTTTCGTCCACTCACAGCTTTTATTGGTTTTAATGCCCTTCAGGTTGATCACGGATGCGACTGCAGCAGAGACTGGGACATTGCACGCCTCCTCCATCGATCCTTGCGCACTCAGGAAGCCTCGTTTGGGCAGTGACTCTAGGTTATCCCTTGTCTGACACCCCTTGTTGGACGGGAGCAGGGCACATTCCACGGTAATCCCGGGGGGATTGGGATGGGTCCTGTCACTATCCCTGGTTTGGCAAGTACTAAGGAACTTGGGGATTTCAGTCGTCTTGCTAGACGGGAGCAGGACCGAGCACGGTTATCGATGCCCCGTTTGGGGGCGGTCCTGTCAATCGGCCTGGCCATCGCTGTTCCAAACCTCAAATAATGATGATTGAGGCCTCCACAGAGGAGTGTGATAGCCCAGAGACAGATTGCCCCACCTCAATTGACGCTCTCGAAGAACAACCAGCGGATTTCCAAGACCCTCCTATCCAACTTCATGCGATCTCTGGGTATCGCCGACCGCGAGGGCGTGCTATGCGATTACAAGGCTGCATAGGGGCTAACTTTGTTCACATTTTAGTGGACTCTGGTGCTGATCAAAGTTTTCTCAACCCACGGATTGCAACGTCTCTGGGTAAACCAATTGATGAGACAATTAAGGAAGACATAATGGTGGTTTCTGGAAGTACCTATCGCACTAATGGCTTGATAAGGAATGTAGAGGTAACCGTGTAAGACTTTACGTTTATTTCTGATTTTTGATGATTGGCTGTGGCAGGATGTGATTTGGTTCTAGGAGCTGAATGGCTTGAAACCTTAGGGTGGATTTGTTGGAATTTTAGAGATAAATTGATGGAATTTACCCATGAGGGCAGGAATTATACGATAAGAGGGACTAAGACAGAGCAGTTTCAAGTTCCACAACAAGGTGTGATGCACTTGCTGCAGAAGCCGTTCTTGGTGGTGCAACCCACCACAACAGAACCCCAAATCTTGGATTTGTTGGCTGCATTTTCCGACCTCTTCCTTGAACCTACATGCTTGCCTCCACAGAGGGACATTGACCACCGCATTCCCATGGTTCCAGGTGCTGGACCTGTCAATGTGAGACCCTATCGATATGCCCATTGCCAGAAAGAAGAAATTGAAAGGAAAATGGAGGAAATGTTGAAATATGGCATTATTAGGCGGAGTTCAAGTTCGTTCTCATCACCGGTCCTGTTAGTTTAGAAAAAAAAAAAAGAGTACTTGGCGTTTCTGTATTGATTATCGGGGTCTCAACCAAGTCACTATCAGAGATAGGTTTCCAATTCCAGTGGTTGACAAATTGCTCGATGAACTACATGGAGCCACTTGGTTCTCAAAGTTGGACTTACGGGCAGGTTACCATCAGATTAGAATGTGGCCAGAAGACATCTCAAAGACGGCTTTCAGAACTCATGAGGGGCACTACGAGTTCCTGGTTATGCCATTCGGCCTTGCTAATGCTCCATCGACTTTTCAGGCACTGATGAACTCATTTTTTCAGCCGTATTTACGCAAGTTTGTGTTAGTATTCTTTGACGACATCCTCATCTATAACAACACACAGGGAGAGCATCTTAGTCATTTGCATACGGTTTGTGAGATTCTTCGTTTTCATGAACTTAAGGTGAAGCTCTCAAAATGTAGTTTTGGCCAGTCTACTGTTCAGTATCTCGGCCATACTATCACAGCTCAAGGGGTGGCAGTGGGCGACTCTAAGGTCCAATGCATTAAGGATTGGCCACAGCCAACAACAGTCAGAGGGTTAAGGGGATTCCTAGGACTTGCTGGTTACTACAGAAAGTTTGTGAGAGATTTCGGCACGATTGCAAAGCCCTTAACTGAAATGTTAAAAAAGAATGGGTTTCATTGGTCTACTGCAGCAACTCGGGCATTTCAGCAGTTGCAACTTGCCCTGACTTCAACTTCGGTGCTTGCACTTTCGAATTTTTCCAAGACTTTCGTAATTGAAAGTGACGCTTCAGATAAAGGGATTGGAGCTATACTATCTCAAGACAAGCACCCAATTGCTTTCTTAAGCAAGACATTGGCGCCTAAACACTTGGTTTTACCGGTTTATGACAAGGAAATGCTCGCCATTGTTTTCGCTGTGCAGCACTGGCGTCATTACTTACTAGGAAACAAGTTCAAAATCATCACCGACCATTATACCATCAAGTACTTCCTAGATCAACGCATCACAACTCCTATGCAGCAACGTTGGTTACTCAAGCTACTTGGCTATCATTATGAGCTGGAGTACCGGTCTGGCTCTCATAATATAGCCCCTGATGCCCTGTCTCGCAAACACGAGTTGCTAGCTCTTATGGGGTTGTCTCAACCACTTTTTGATTGTGTCACACAAATTAAGGAAGTATTATCGCAGGACCCGGAGGCCACTCGTATCACAGCTGAGTTACTAGGAGGTCAATCCCCAAAACACTTATCACTGAAGGATGGATTGTTGTGTTATCGGCATCGGCTATTTGTGCCTTCTTCTTCCTCTTGGCGCCAGCAGATTTTGTAGGAATTACATGCATCTCCCAGCGCTGGTCATACTGGAATCCTACGCACATACTTACGGGTAAAGCGTAGCTTCAATTGGCCAGGATTGAAAAATGCAGTCAAGCAATTTGTGTCTGAATGTAATGTCTGTCAATAGATGAACTATGAAGTGATGAGACCGCCAGGCCTTCTCCAACCCTTGCCCATACCAACCGACATTTGGCAGGACATTACCATGGATTTTGTGGAAGGCTTACCTCGCTCTCATGGCAAGAACGTGCTTTTGGTGGTGGTGGATCGCTCGTCTAAATATGGGCATTTCATCCCTCTAGCCCACCCCTTCACTGCTGCTACGGTAGCGGAGGTTTTCATTCGGGAAGTTTATCGACTCCATGGTTTGCCTATAACCATAGTCAGCGACCGGGATCCCATCTTCCTCAGCAATTTCTGGACTGCGTTCTTTACTGCCCAAGGTACGAAGTTATGCCACAGTTCAGCTTACCACCCTCAGACAGATGGCCAAACTGAAGTCCTTAATCGTACTGTTGAACACTACTTGCGCTGCTATGTTGCGGACAAGCCATCGTCGTGGGTAGACTGGCTGCCCTGGGCAGAATGGTGTTACAACACCACCTTTCAATCTGCAATCCAGATGACTCCTTATCAGGCAGTGTATGGCCGACAGCCACCAACAATCCTTACTTATTGTCCAGGCTCCTCTGCTGTCCATCAGGTCGATACTACTCTTAAGGATCGTGACTCCTTGCTAAAGCAATTACGTGACAACATCTCATTGGCCCAGACTCGAATGAGCACCTATACTAATCAAAACCGCACAGAACGGGAGTTTGTAGTGGGGGATTGGGTTTACTTAAGGTTACAGCTTCTCGCCATTGTCACAAGCTGTCACCTCGTTATTATGGTCCATTTCAGGTCATGCAACGGGTTGGTAAGGTAGCATACACCCTACATCAACCTTCCACAGTAAAAATTCATCCTACTTTCCATGTTTCATTGCTCAAGAAGCAGCTTGGTTCTCACAATATGGGGAGTCCCGCGTTACCACCATTCCAAGATGATGGCAAATTAACCTTCTTGGAGCCCAGAAAAAGTCTTGAGTCGTGGTGTTTTTAAACGCCGTAATGAGCCCGTTACTCGCTGGTTGATTCAGTGGCGTGGTTTGCCAGTAGAGGATGCAACTTGGGAGGATGCTACCGACATTCAGAGAAGATTTCCTGCTTTCACAGCTTGAGGACAAGTTGTTGTTGAGGGGGATGGAGTTGATGAGATCCCTGCTGGTATTGGTATTGTGAGTCAGCATTTCCATTAGTAGTTGATACGTATAAGTATTTATCTAATTCGTATTTGTATTCTCGTATTAGTATTCTGTTATTAGTAGTCTGTTAGAGAATAGTTTCTGTTAGAATCTTTTAGTTGCTTTGTTAACTCAGGTGTTGAGTGTGTGCTCTCAGGGAGTATATGTAAGCAGAATTATGATAGAAATGGATATCAAAAAATTGCCCCAAATACCTTCTTCTTATTTTTACTGCTGCGTTTCTATCAGGGTCTGAGGCAGGGTTGCCCACTCTCCCCTTACTTGTTTATCATATGCTCCGAAGGTCTCTCAGGATTACTTTGTCAGGCTGAAAGGGACGGTCTGCTAATGGGCGTATGTTACGGTCGTTCTGGACCCCGTATTTCACATTTTTTTTTTGCAGATGATAGCCTTCTCTTTCTGGAGGTAGTGGATGACGTATGTGCTGTTTTAATCACTATTTTTTGTACCTATGAGGAGGTCTCAGGTCAGCAAATTAATCTCTCTAAATCAGCCATATCTTTCAGTCCAAACACTCCTCAAAATATTCAAGATTTAATCGCTGGTGAACTGCATATACCACTAGTTGATTGTCATGAAAAATACCTAGGCCTCCCAACGTTGGTGGGACGGAAGTGACAAAAGATTTTCTCCTCCATTCGAGACCGAGTATGAAGTAAACTCAATGGCTGGAAAGAAAAGTTCCTATCAACGGCGGCCAAAGAGGTCCTACTAAAAGCAGTGATAAAGGCTATCCCCTCTTATTCCATGAGCTTTTCCGCTTACCCAATAGTATTTGCAGCGAGTTAACTACCCTTTGTGCCTATTTCTGGTGGGGTAAACACTCCAACCATCAGGGACTTCATTGGCTCCAATGGAAGGCCCTCTGCCGCCACAAGGTTGATGGGGGACTGGGCTTCCGTGAATTTACAGATTTCAATCAAGCACTTCTGGCAAAACAAGGTTGGCGCATTTTCTGCCATCCTAATTCCCTTGTCGGTCAAGTTTATAAGGCACGTTATTTTCCATCTGGATCCTTTTTGACAGCATCAAAGGGACGTTCTCTTTCCTTCATTTGGCGTTCTTTGTTATGGGGACGAGAACTTTTGATTCATGGTCTTCGTTGGCGCGTGGGCGACTGAAACTCCATCAACATATATTCTGACGCATGGTTACCCTCGAACACCAGTTTTTACATTTGTTCCCCCGCAAGCTTCCCGCCTAACACCACAGTTCAACGACTCATCGGTGAGGATGAACACTTGAATTGCGGCCTCATTGCTTGTACCTTCTTGGATTCAGAGATAGCCTCTATTTTATCCATACCTTTGCTTGCTCTGCCCATTCCGGACAAGTTAGTTTGGCATTTCCAAAAGAATGGTACCTACAGTGTGAAGAGTGGTTATAGAGTAGCCCAAGCTGTCTGCACCCGTCTTGATGGAGACGTAGGACCTTCCACCTCGAATATGAGCAAAGTTTGGTCCACAGTTTGGTCCCTTCCAATTCCTTAAAAAACCAGAATTTTCCTATGGAAATGTCTCCGAGGTATTTTACCATGCATGGCAAATCTCTTTTCACGTCATATTGCCTTCTCCCCACTATGTTTTCGTTGTCAAAGCCGTCCGGAGACAGTAATTCATGCTCTTTGGTGTTGTCATGTAGCCAAGCAGGTATGGTCTACATCTCATCTTTCACCCTTAATTGGGGAATGCATCTTTCCCAATTTCACCGACTTATTCAACTATGTCACTACCATTTTAGAATCAGATGAGCTGGTAGGTGTCATTTATCTTTGTTGGAGTATCTGGTATAGTCGAAATGAACATTTGAATTCTGGTAAGATTATTACCGCCCCTTCCCTTGTCTCCCGAAGTTTAGAATTATTACACGAGTTTCGACAAGCTCAAAAGAAGGCGCTATCTATTCCTCGGACACCTGGTGCTTCTCACCATTGGGAACGGCCATCAGAGCCTTATTTGAAGTTAAATGTCGACGACGCTGTTAATCAAAGGGAGGGTCTCCGAGGCTTGGAGTGGTGGTTCGTGACAGCAATGGGGACCTCATGGTTGCGGCGTCCAAAGGTTTTCACAGCAACTTAACACCCAAATCTACTGAACTCACGGCTGCCTGCTTCGGTCTACAGATTGCTCATGAGATGGGTTATCGCCATCTAATACTGGAAATGGACGCACAAGAGGTCTTAAATCTTTTACTCAATGTAGACGCCTGCCTAGGTGCAGACGGAGCATTAATTGAGGAGGCTCGTACTTATTTTCGTCACTTTCAATCCGTTAATTGTCAACATGTATTCCGATATTGCAATCAGGTTGCCCATGTTCTTGCCAGAAGGGCACTCTCTTCCCCAACTTTTCAAGTATGGATCGAGGACGGACCTCCATGGCTCATAACTCTTCTATCCTCTGAGGGTTCCAGAAGCATACCGTGAACGTTACATCCTCCCACGTCATTCATACAACAATCACGAGTTCAGCCGCACCTGCAGGTTTGTAGTTTTGATGCTGTAGTATCTTCAATCTGCTGTTTTGTATTTGATTAGATTCTTGTAATTTCTGTACACCCACCTTATTCGATTTCAAATGCTTCACCGTGCATGCCTTTGCAACCCCATCTCTGAAGGAATGGCTTGCTAATACTTGCCTGTTACGGGTTGATTCGCTCCACTTCTGCACCTACAGGTTTTGGGACACTTTGTCTGTTCCATGTGATGGCATTGCTGTACTGATTGTTTTCACTGGTTACAACAACTTTGGTTCTGATGAACGTGATAGGTGGTGTTGGTTCTTGATCATTGTGATTAACGATTTTTTTTTTCTTTTTTTAATCATTGGGATCTACGATTCTAACTCTTAATCCAATTGGCCATTGGTGGACATCTTAATTTATATCAAGATTCTGACTTATCATCCATTGCCATTATCAAACATATTATTTTCTATCTTTTATGCGATTTTGCAGGTTGCTCGGTTGACGGAAAGTAGATATTGAACAAAAGTAATTATATAGGATGTATTCTCTCATGTTTTCAAGGGCTAGGGGGTTTAAGCGGATGAATGAGATCATTCTGATCCTCGCAGTTTCGCCCAGACGTGTTCCCCAAGGTTCCAATCGACTCCCCATGTTTTCTCTTTTTTAATTAACCTAACTTCACTTCCGGTTTCATAGGCTTTGCTCTGTTATATATGATTGTACATTGTTTGATAGCTTGGTTGATTGGTTTTCTTATTAACAAATTTTTTTTTTTTGACTTGGATCATTTGGTTGACTTGGAGTTCGTATGGTTGTTCATGAGGACAATTCTACGTTTCGTTACATCATAATTTGATTGATGTTATAGACATTTGATTGATATATTTGGTGTTCTCATTAGCACTTATAGTTGATATTGTTTGCTTAGAATTGGATTATTTGATGGTCAAATTAACTAGGAATGATCGCAGTCACTTCCCACTTAAGTTTTCTTGTCTTCTGTTCACAAATTCCAAGACCTAGAAGGTAATGCCCATTCCATCCTTTCAGGCATTAATTACGCTCAAGCTGTGGACTTGTTGTTGAGCTGTTTCACATAAGTTGTATGTATGTGATGGATTCAAAATTTCTATTAGGAACCATGTGCTTCAATAACACCCAACTTCCACCATTTACGAAGTTGTTCTTCATTTGTAAGGATTTTATGCTCTTTTATCTAGTGGCTTATACTGAGCATGTGAATGCATGCCTAGACGAAATGGAGTTTTCCTATAGATGTTATTGTTAACATGTATGATTGAACAATTGTCTCTGGTTATGCTAGAAAGGAACTTTTGGTTGCCGAACATTAAAAAAATTGCAATGGAACTCAGGTCCAAAATTCAATTAGTGCCCATAAGATCCGAAGTTGATTAATGGTGACTTTCTACCTTTTAAATAGCAATTTGTTCAGTCAATCTCTGCTGGTTGGTTCTGGAGCTTGGTAGGGCCATTTTATGGTACATTATTTGAGTGTTGAGATATCCAAAGTGATCTAAATTTGTTGGTGCAAGTTTCATGAATGTTGCTTTAAAAGTACAATATCTTCTTACCTTCTCAAGTTTTATTTAGTATCTGATTATTATATAATGTTAGAGGAATACCAGGCAGTGATCATTGTGATTAACGATTTCCTTTTCTTAATCACTGGGATCTACGCTTCTAACTCTTAATCCAATTGGCCATTGGTGGACATCTTTACTTATATTAAGGTTCTGACTTATCATCCATTGCCATTATCAAACATAGTATTTTCTATATCTTTATGCGATTTTGCAGGTTGCTCGGTTGACGGAAAGTAGATATTGAACAGAAGTAATTATGCAGGATGTATTCTCATGTTTTCAAGGGCTATGGGGTTTAAGCAGATGAATGAGATCAATCTGATCCTCGCAGTATCACCCGGACGTGTTCCCGCTGGCAGAACCGGTCCAAACATTTAGAGGCTTATGGCAAAAATAAAAAATGGGCCCTCAAATCGCATACTTAATTATTGAAAATTTAAATTTTATAAATTGATTATATTATATTTTTATTAAGAAGTATCGGTAAAAAAAATTATGAGAAAACTCATAAATTAGGATAAAACCCCAAACAGAGAAAAAAGAGTACATCATATCCAAAAAATTACATTTAATTTTTTTAAAACAAATCTTATACTTTTTTTGTAAAATCAGTAAGCAATTTGCAATTATATACAAACTTTTATATTTAAAAACAAGAATGTAATTAAATATTGTTAAACTAAGAACTTTTGTAGCAATGACCTTATTAATTTAGGTGAGTTCCTTGAAGTTTTCCTGGAATGCGAAAAATACGTAATTAAAGATTCAAAAGGCACAAAAAAAAAACTAAAGAGGCATAATTTCTAATTTCTAACAAAGAGTAAGAACTGTCATGCCATTTGTAATGTTAGATTCGTGGTTTAGACCCATAACATTGATCATTTGATTATATGAGGGGGTCTTCCCGTCGTAAAAAACTACAACATCCATAAGGGAAAGTTGTCAAATGGAAGTGTTCAATTAGGGAAACTGTAATAGGAATTCTATTAAATTAAATTACTTATTTTTTATGTTTGTAACTTAGGAATATCTCGGATAGGGCTTTCAGAAGGGGAGGCAAAAATGTCTAGATGTCTTCGACTGGAAAAGCAAATTGTTGAGAAATTGAGGTTAGAGTTTGAGAGTTTGAATGAGATTGCAAAAACATAAAAATTTAGAACAATTGAGAATTTGAGATTGAATGAGATTGATATTTAATCTTGGAACATTGAATTAGAATATTAAAACACTGCGTTTTCTTCTTGGAACTTTGAAAGAGACTTTCCTTCCGTTTCTTGTTCACTAGTATCCCCCATTTAAATTATCATACATCTTAATATTTTTTTTTAATATAACAAAAAAAAACTTAATTTTGGGCCCTTAAATATTTTTGGACCCGGGGCCTAGGCCCCTTCCGCCCTCCCTATTGGCCGGCCCTGCCCGCTGGTCTGGTTCTTAGAGGCAGAGAAACTTCCAGTTGTCAGCAATTCAATGGAAGAAGAGACGAAGCATAAGATTTTGTTGAAATCACCTTTGGAAATACTCCAATCACCAGTTGGTGAACATTCGTCGGGTAAAATTTGGTCATGTCGATTAGGCCATATTTTGTTCGGTGGACATTCATCGAAGTAAATTATTTGTCATGTTAAATTAACATATTTATCGGGTAACACCATGAACAGTAATTAAAAGTTATTCATCGACTCAAAGATACTTATACTCGTTGGATCACATTGACTCATTTATCCAGTAACACTTTGAACAGTAATAAAAGTTTTGAGTGGTCATCCACTAAACGAATTCATACCTAATATGGAAGCATACCGTAGCCAAACCCTCAAAAGGGATAGTAGACAATATACAATATGCTTGTTTTATTTGTTTACACAAATTTAGCAGAGCGCGCTGCAGCTACAAAATACAATTGTGGGGCTCTAACTCTGAGTACCTGGAGGCTGGAGCACTGGCGCAGGCATGCATTTGGTAAGCGGACTAGGCAATGCAGATGAGGACAACGAAGGTGATGGTGCGTGTGTGCGAAGAAGAAGTCGTATACGCTGGAGGCGATGCTGAGAGTACACGAAGAAGAAGATCGATGATAGCTAGCCCTCGTTCTCACCATAGGCACCAACCTTTGCTTTCCTGAAGACCAGTAATCCTGTTAGTACGTCTTTCTGGCTACACTTGTTAACATGTACAAAGCAGGCGACACAGGTTGCCTTCAAAGCTCGTCAAGGTCGGCTTATGGTATCCACATTCGTAGACAAATACTCTCTCACCCTATTTAGCAGAACCTACTCCACCTCATACCTTTATTTGTTGACAGCTGCACTCTTTTTCCTTCGACTAGGTTTTTCACAAGAGGTTTTCCTAGCAAGATTTTTTAACGAGACAGCCTCTCAAGCTTTTTCTTCATTCTCACTTGAGAATATATGTATTGCTAGTATAGTACCTAATGAGTTTTCAGTTTTTTAGATCCCCGTGATTCATTTCAGGCTGTAAATCTTTTTAGATTTAGTTATTGTTTCTGCTGATCACATTTGGGTGCTTGATAGGTTATCCACATATACTTTGTATTTTCTGGGTGTTTCAATCAAACATCTCTTCCAAAAAAAAAAGGCAAAAAAAAAAAACTTAAATTAATTAACCTGTTGGGGTTAAAAACAAAAGTAAATAAAATTTTACGTGATGACGTGTGTACATAGGCTAGACCCCTGCCATTTTAGTTTTACACACCCCACAAAATTATAAAAAGAGGGATAAAAAGAGAGAGAGAAAAAATCCCAGAGGGCACAGCCAAACCCACCGGACAACCACTCCATTCATTATCTTCCCATACCAAGAAGTCATCTCCTCCAACCGCCGTGGGAGGAGCTGAATATTGCCCCCCTCCTCCTCCTCCAATAGGAGTGGCGGGCGGAGCTTTACGTTGCGCTCCTCCCTCCAGAGTGATAGAATCTTTATGCCACCCTCCTCCCGCCAGAGTGAGAGAATCTTTATGCCACCCTCCTCCCTTAAATGGAGCGGGAGGAACTGTATTAATCGCAGTTTCTTCTGCCCCATAACCTTGCAAGCTGCCAAACCGAAGGAAGCTAGCCTGAGCCTTGAAAGGTTCAAATTCTTTGGTTGTGAAGGCATGTACCCAGTTAACTCTTTTTGATGTCACGGCCCCCGGCCCGAAACAATTGTACTCAGCAAAGGAAACCTTGCTGCATGTACGCACGCACGTCAAATCAAAAGCAAATCACAAAGAGAGCAAGCACTAAAACCCAATTAATTTTTAATTTTAATTGAATTAATCATAGCAAACCAAATAATTATAGATCATACGTATGTACCTTAAGTTTCTGGGTGGCATTCCCCAGTCGTCCCAACCTTGTGGAAGAATTACATTTGACATTTCGGTATAGGCAAACACCACCGTCGAATAGGGACCCCATGGTCTTCCGAGCATGGCTGTTTTGACGCCGGTGATCCGGCACTTCAAGAAGGTAAACCCTGATTGCTCTGAAGGTGAACCCTTTCGTTGGGCCGTTATCGCTCCGTTTAGTTGCGAAAGTGAATGCAAATGACAATTCTGAAAGTCAATCGATTAGTTAAATCGTAATCACAACCAATATACTGCCTCGATTGTTACATACCTCAAATAAAGAAAGAGCGCTTCCAAAAATAAAATCTGTGTCTCCTTCGATGTAGGAGTTGGCGTAGTAGTGCTTGCCAAGATCGTCAAATAAGGCATCTTGGTGAGACAAAATTCTACAGTTATAGAACGCAATTCTATCTCCTGACACTCTTAGTGCCACTGCCTTGTCACCCACCCCAAATGTATTCTGGTTAATCATCAAATAATTCATAATTAATTAACTAATTTGTGGTATTAAAAAATTAATCATCATAAATATGTCACAAAATAAGTTAATAATTTCCATAATCAATAAGCTTATAATACCTGAATTGTAAGTTTGCGTCCTATGAAATCAGAAGCCGACACAAAGAAGGTTGCGGTTTCATTTATTGGGCCACTCTGATACCACGTTATTACGGTCTCATTTGGCTTACCTATTCCACGTAGTGTTATAAACGGTTTGTTTGCAGGTACAACAACTCTTTCTTGGTAGGCACCAGGTTGAACCGTAATAGACACAAGTCTGGTATTATTCGACGGCACGGCATCGATAGCATCTTGTATTTTGGTGTAATCACCTTTGCCGGACTGGTCAACCGTTATAAAAATTGCGGCGGAGCTCACGGTGGTTGCGGTATATAGTAACAGTAAGGTAACGGCAAAGAGCATTTTTGCCATCATATGGTTGCTTATAAAATGTTTGAGAATTGGAAGTTGAAGAAGATCGATAGAGATTAATTTTTTCACCCAAAGAAAGGAGAAAAAAAGAAGAAGGGACTTTGTAATAGGGTTTCGGTTTTAGAATACGAAACATTATTTTAGTTTCCAACGTATATAATCTCAAAAAGCTAACATGCACAGCCCATTTAACAGCTGTAAATCTATACTAACAACCCAAAGTAATCAGCTTAACTAATCTACACCGATTACAATATCTTCTAACTAAATGTACAACTATCTTCTAACTACAATATCTACCTTAGCTAGCTTAACCAACCTTCGTGACCATTACTGCTGATATCGCCCCTCAATCTGCTGCGGAGAGGCCCAAGCGTGAGATTGTTTCAGAGATAAACAAACTCATGAATTGTACTGGTTAATCGAATTCATTCCCCACGAATTAATATAATATAAAAGAGTGTGAGATTGTCCCCCTTCAGCTACACCTCCAGCAAAGACATGATCCATTTTGCCTCAATTTTCTCCGATTAACAAACCCACCATACCTACCTTCAAAGAAAAAAATATATATATAACCAAAACCGATGAATGTACCTTACCCACAAATTTTCTTGATGATTTGACGTGTTTTTTTTGGTCCATGAAACAACCGATTCTCTTCCTACAATGACCTACATGTAGCCCTTCCATCTTAAATAGACAAAGAAACTTCCATTCACCAAATTAAGTGGGATTAATTCCCATTTAACTGAAGGTTAAAAGCCTCGACTGAAATGTCTCCACTCACAAAAACAGTTCGGAATTCAAAAAGGGGGAGCTGACTCCAACTTCATGAAATATATATTTTTTTTTTGGACAAATATATGACGGTCTGCTTCAATCATTTTTCTTATCACGGGGACATAATGAGACAAAGCTACCGACAAGGTTGATAATAGAAAATTCAGACAATATACATTCCTTAGGATTTCCTGAATTCCTAAACGATGTGGGAGCATTTGTGGAACCCAAAATCATCCAAACATTGTGAAGCTGTCACCGCCCCGCCTTCGTCGTCCAGCATCTCTCACTCCATCTCTCAGTCACTCTCTGCCTCTCTCAGGTGAGCACCAGGTGAGGGTGATGATGGTTTTGGTTTGGGGTGGGTTCCAGTTTGGATGCAAAATGAAAGGGAAAATGAGAGATGATGCATGTATGTAATGTGAGGGCCATTGGGTGAGTGACACTTGTCACTCATCCTATGGTCCCTTCAAAGATATTTAGGGTCCCAATTTCAAAACACCAAAGTCAACCGTCTCATATTTCGTGTAACTGAAATAGTACGGAAAACAATTCTAAATTCGTAACTTTCTCGTACGATGCATGATCTCGACGTGCTGCCTATCTACGGATTCGTAATGTCTCGATCTATATAATTGACCTTGATCCACGTGCACATGACTTCCTGGGTTAAAAGTCAACATTTGACCACAATATATACAAGGGCAAAAACGTCATTTTACATCAACTTTATGAATTTGCACTCATTGAATTTCCGGGCCGTTACATTGGTAATAGAAAATTCAGAAAATATACATATCTTAGGATTCCCTAAATTCCTAAGCGATGTGAGAACATTTGTGAAACCCAAAATCACCCGAAAATTGTGGAGCTGTCACGTGACCCATAATTTCCAAAATGACCAAATTGTCCATGACAATAATACTAATGACTTGCAAACCCCTGCACATTAAATAATCTATTTATCAGATAAATATATTATTTAATCAGATTAAAAGTCTTCGTAATATTAATATTTTTCCCGAGAGTTAATTATCATTATTCTTAATAAGGGACAATTAATATTAATATTAAATTGCAATAATTATCATTATCATCATAATGAGCTATTATTATAATTATTAAATAATATATTTTATTAAAAATATTTTATATATTAATTACAAATTCAATCGACCAATCAGAACGTTCCGGGGCTCCCAAGGTTTTCCTATAAATAGCGGAACTCATTTCATTTCCAAGATAATTCGATTTAATGTTACTTAAACTCTTGAGATTTTTCTTTCAAAGCTGACTTAAGCATTGGAGCGTTTTTGGTGTAACAACCCTCGGGGTATCGATATCGAACGAACGATAGCTTACTGTCTGTTATTTACAGGGATCTAGGAGACTTTTGAGTGTAAATGACGAATAATGCTTCAACAGTAACAAAAATACACTTAATCATAGTCATTATGTTACGAATAGATATGAACGAATCAAATATGATTGTACGAATGTATATGAATGAATATTTTAAGCGAAGAATAGAATGATGGAGATTGATATTTTGAAGAATTTGGCATACGATGAGTGTTATATAGTAGTAGCAGAAGATGAATAATGGCAATTGACAAGGGAGGAAGAGGCCGTTTTCTTGGAAATGAAGTTTGATGAAATTTTGAACTGGTTTTACGTAGACGTGTGGATGAGGGCAGGAGGAATTGATCCAAGATATGATTGTAAATTTGTAAGGAATTTGGAATGGCCGTAGATGGAAGTAACCGGCGGCGGCAGGAGAGCTTCGTACAACTTGTGACTGTAGAAACAAATGTTTGAAAATTGAGTGATATATACATAATTGTTGTAAATAGTTTTATTTGTTATGTCTATTGATGTAATAGGTGCTAGGGGTAGTTTTGTCCTTTTGTATTCATTAATTATTCTCCCATATATAAGAGATAATTAATGGTTGTAAACCCTAATCTAATCTCAGAATAACCAGACATATTATTTTCTTCTTACTGCCTCCTAACATTCTCTCTACATTCTCATCTACCGGATTTCCTTCACAACACGTTATCAGCACGATCGACTCTGAATCGGAGATTGCCCAAGTGAAGGATCAATTCAATCAAGTAGGTTTTTCGTTTCTTCAAAACTCAATTTTATTTTATTAAATCAAAACCCTAGAAAGCATGTTTTCTAGGATTATTAAATTAAAAAATTATTTGATAGTTATTGAAATTAACATTTAATATTGAATTGCATATACTATGCTTAAATTGATGCATGAAAAACTTGAATTAATGAATCAACATTGTTTGGATTATTTAATTTTTGATATTTGAGATATTATAATTGATGATTGCTTGATAATCGCATATGGTTGATGTTTCATAATTATTTGATAATTAATGATGGTTACATGATGTTTGATAATTAATTGAAGCATGATAATTATTAATATATATATATATATGTTTTGGTTATGATTATGTGTAATTGATGTTTTTGTATCATCAAACAATCAAATTCAATCAATGGGTTTGCCTCCCCCACGAAGGTCACAGGTTCATGAAAAAAAAAAACAAAACATGAAACAAGCCTAAAATTAGGCCACAATCGGTGGCCACAAACCTAAAATTACGCCACAATTGGTGGCCACAAACTCTGAGGTTTGACTCAACTCAGCTGAAAAAAAAAAAGAAAAAAAGGGAGGAAGAAATATAAATGGGAGCCCAGACGGCTACCTAACAAGCCCGAAAACCCCCCATAAAACCAGCACCAGCAGTGCAACGGTTGCATGATGTCATTGTGTAACGACCCGAACCGAGAATAATAATATTTTAATGTAAAAAGACTATTTTGCCCCTGAAGGGGGGAAACTTTGACTTTTGACCCGGGCAACAATTTGGACTTTGACCCATGACTATGACGTAGGTCGGGACGTCACGAATCCGTAGACAGGCGGCACGCCGAAATCGGAGTTCGTATGAAGAAGTTATGGTCAAGGAAGCGTTTTAGCGGACTTTACGAACCGAGAACAACGGAATAAAATATTAATTTATTACGGGAATCCGTGCCAACCTAATATTTAAATCAAACCGGTGGATTGGTGACAAGTGTCACCCATCCAAGCCTACACTATTCCCATAAAGCAACTTACACTATTTAATCCATTTTTATATTAATTATTTTTCCCTCCATTTGATTTCAGCCATTGGATTTCTGGCCAGATTGAATTCTGGCCCTTCATTCTCATCTGCTCCCTTATTCATGCACGATCTCTGTTTTCTTACAAACACACACAGACACACATTCATCCCCCCACAACCCGTGCATTTCTTCCATTTTCTCTCGACCAAGGCGATCAAACCAGCCATCCTAATCACACCAAACGACCACCCACAGCACCATCATTATCTGGTCTTCACCACCGTGCAACACCGGCAACCACCAGCCCATTTCCCATCCTGAAAATTCCGTCCAAAAACTCAGACCCGAAACACGACGGAAACGGGTCCAAGAAGCAAACCGTGACAACCACATCACCTCGACGCAGGGGAAGCTCCAGTCTGCACCATGAGGACCCCAGGAGCTTAACTGGACGACGACACGGCCTGCGGCGGCGACACGGTGGCGGTAAGGTCGAAAACCCGAAAACCCGTTTTGATCCCCTGTTTCGAACCAACGTGTTTTAGTGCTAGGAAATTGATTGTGTGATGTTAGAAATGTTCTAGGGTCTTGGTATTGATATTATAGGGTCCTTAAGTAACCCTCAGGAATAATAATACAGGTTTATAGAGATCGTCGAGCAGCAAGGACCGAGTGTGAGTGGGCTGTTTGATTTATAAAAGGCTTGCATGCATAAACTGTTTTACTATTCCACTGATGAGTCTTATGAACTGTTTATATCTGTTATTACAATGTTTTGGGCATGAGACCCGTCTGGATTATATGTGGATTTTGTTTGGGATGTCCGGGGGACATAGGGTAAACTATACTATTATTGTATTGTACTGTCCTACCTGTGTATATTGTCTCCTCCAGGAAGGGTCGTTGGCCTGGGTGGACCCTGGAGTAGTCACGGGGCTCTGACTGAGTGGAGTTGACCCCCGTTGGGCTGCTTACTCTCAGGAAGGCATGTTCATATACCTCGGGCAGTGACCGGGATACCGGGAGCTGATGTACCTAGAGAGTCTCGGGTGTGAGACCCTGAGTGGCAACGCGTAGCCTTAGAACCGTGACATCATTTGGGTTGGGTTTTACAGTGCACTGATATGTTAGTTTCACCTTACGATTATTATGGTGGTTCATTTGTTATGATTTCATTATAATATTATATTTTCACTGCATGCAAGATTTGGAAAGCGGAGGGGTAAAACCTTATGATTATTTTATTATTAAATTGATTTCTAAACTGTTATTTTTGGCCCACTCACCCTTGTTTTACTGATCCCTCTAGACCCTGACACGGAAATAGAGGAGGAGGATCCCGAGGAGGAGGCAGAGGTTTAGTTTGCCTAGCTGTGCACCTGTACACCCACTTGTGGGTAGGTTGAGCACCGAATAAATGTACTCTAACTAGTGTGCTCACATGTTGTATTTTACTTTCCCTTGTCTGACAGTATCACTTTAAACACTGTGTTTGTACGTTATCTATCTATTTAAGTATTCGGTTTTTATTTAAGGGTAATTTTGGTATGTTTAGAGTCATTGTCAGACGGGAGCGGGTCACGTCCCCGGGTGGTCCCAGTGGGATTGGGACGGGTCCTGTCACATTGGGCCCCTGAAAATGGTGGCCTAGGCCCAGAAGGCTGAAACAAAAAAAAATAGCCCAGTAGGCCTGAAAAAAAAAGAAAAAAAAACAATGGCCCTGAAGGCCCAGTCGAGAAAAAAAAATTGAAAAAAAAGGGCCCTGCAGGTTTGCAGCCCAGCCAAACCCCGGGCCCAACCGCTCGGCCCAGCAGGCCTCACTACAGACCCCATAACCAGGCACTTGGGCTTAGCCCCCTTCGGCCCAGACGGCCTCAGCGCAGGTGCAGGCCCAGCGCGGCTTCGCCGGCCCAGTCGGCTCGGCTTGGCCCCCCTGGCGGCTTGGCTTGGCCGGGACTGACGGCTTGGCTCCGCCGACGATCGGCTCGGCTCCGGCCACCGGCTCGGCTCCGACCAAAAAAAAAAAAAGAATCTTCTTTTGTACTCCTTGGGCCTAAAACATACACTCATGCATGCCTGAAACATTGCCATACTCCTCAATCAAGGATAAAAATAACATTTATTTATATTTATGCATATTGTATCTTGTTTGCTTGTTTAGTTAATTCTTTATATATTATTTATCAATGTCATAGACCACTTGTAAATAAAAGGAACCTGAAGCTTCCTTCGTTGATATTCTAAATTATCATACCATGTTATAGAACCTGAAGTTCTAATCAGTTGCTTATGGATGCATTTTTCCCAAAGCACTAATCCTATTCATTAATCTTTGTAGAGCATGGCACATCTCAATAAATTGGATTTTGACGCACTGGAAGTTTCCGGAAGAAACTACTACCAGTGGACGGAAGATGTGAAGCTTCATCTCACTGCCAAGAGAATTCGCTCAACCATCCAGGAAGACAATGTGGTTTCTGAGCATCAGAAGGCGGATGCGACGATCCTCATTCGGAGGCAGATGGATCGCGCACTGCAGCGTGAATACCTGGGTCAAGAGGACCCGAGAGCTTTATGGGTTTCACTGGCTGATCGTTTCGATCACCAGAAGGATATATTCTTGTCTGAAGCAAGACATGACTGACATAATATTCATTTTCAGGATTTCAAATCCGTAAACGAATATAACTCTGAGATATGCCGTATCCGGTCTCTTCTCAAGTATTGTGGGGAGGAACTCATTGAAACTGACCTACTTGAGAAGACTTTCTCCACATTTCCAGCCTCGTGTATTGTCCTGCAGCAACAATACCGAGAGCGGAAGTTTACCAGGTTCGCGGAGTTGATCACTGCTTTGTTGCTCGCTGAAAAGAACAATATTTTACTAATGAAAAATGATCAATCCCGACCTGTGGGCACTAGTGCAGCACCTTTGCCTGAAGAAAACGCTGTTGCACCTCGCGATGCCAACCGTGGGGGGAGAAACAGGGGACGTGGTAGAGGTGGAGGACGTAATCGTCCAACACATGGTGCACACCCCTATGACCGGATACATGGTTACCATGCCCCTCGTGGTCGTGGTAATCGACACGGTGGACACCCCTATGATCGAGCTCAAGATTACCATGCCCCATGTGGCCGTGGTAACCGTGGGCTCGGTCCACGTGGTGGATATCACGCTCATCCTGGTCTGCATGCTCAAAACGAGAGAAACCCTGGCCCGGCCCGTCGCCACCAGAATCAAAACCCACCGGACCTATGCTATAAATGTGGAGGTCGTGATCACTGGTCCCGCACCTGTCGTGCATCAGCTCAAACTATTGCCCAGTACCATGCTAGACGTGATACTCGAGAGGCTAATTTTGCAGCAGGACCAGTCCCCGCTGATACCACCCTTGCCATTGCCGATTTCCAGACTGCAGCTGGATATAATGATGATTGAGTTATTTACATACCCATGGATATGATCGCATCTGTGCCGTTTTTTTTATGCATAATATTTTTTTTAATTTATTTCTTCCATTACTATTTCTGGACATTATTTGGTGATTCATTTTATTTTGGACTTATTTTGTTATTTGCTCGAATATTATTCAATCTATTTATTCATTTTTTTTAATACATGTGATTGTTGATTACTTTAGTTATATTGATGGTTAGGCATGTCAAATGGTGAAGTTTGTTGTCTAGCCGACAGTGCTACTACGCACACCATCCTCCGTGATAGGATATTTTTCACAAACTTAATGCCTAACCACACCCCGGTCTTAACTATTTCTGGCAAATCAAACTTGATTGAAGGCTCCGGAAGAGCCCAATTTATGTTGTCCAATGGTACCGTATTTACCATTGATGAAGCCTTATACTCCCCACGTTCCAGCAGAACGTTATTGAGTTTTAAGGATATTCGAGCTAATAATTATCATGTTGAAACCACAACCGAAAAAAATGTGGAATATCTTTGCATAACATCCAACTTGTATGGCCGGAAGCGTACATTGGAGAAATTAAAATGCCTCAGGAGTGGACTCTACATGACCACTATTAGGACCATTGAGGCAAATCACATAGCTAGCCGGAAGCTACCTAACCCCAGCAACTACTTATTATGGCATGACCGATTGGGACACCCCGGTCAAAGTATGATGAGCCGTATCCTCAATACATCACACGGGCATCCCCTTAAAAATAAGGACCTAGTGTTTAGTGACACACAATGCCAAGCTTGCTCAATGGGAAAATTGAACACTAGACCATCATATGCAAAGATCGATAAAGACTCTGTCCCTTTCTTGTACAGAATACAAGGGGATATTTGTGGACCCATCCAACTACCATGTGAACCATTTAAATATTTCATGGTTTTGGTTGATGCATCGACGAGGTGGTCACACGTGACCCTATTGTCCACACGCAATGCTGCGTTTGCTAAACTCCTTGCCCAAATAATTAAATTAAGGGCCCACCATTCGGATTATCCCATAAAGTCCATTCGACTTGATAATGCCGGGGAGTTTACATCGAAATCTTTCGATGATTATTGCATGTCCCTTGGGATTGATATTGAACATCCAGTTGCACATGTTCACACCCAGAATGGTCTCGCAGAAGCATTCATTAAACGATTACAAATGATTGCACGGACTTTGGTTATGCGCACCAAGCTACCAATTTCTGCGTGGGGCTATGCAATTTTGCATGCAGCTATGTTGGTTCGGTTGAGGCCCACTGCCACCCAACCTTATTCCGCGTTACAGCTGGTAACTGGGTACGAACCTGATGTTTCGCACTTACGCGTGTTTGGGTGCGCAGTTTACGTGCCAATTGCGCCGCCACAACGTACAAAAATGGGACCTCAACGCTGGAGGGGCATATATGTCGGCTACGAATCCCCCTCCATTATACGATATTTAGAGCCCTTGACAGGCGATCTCTTTACCGCTCATTTTGCGGATTGTCACTTCGATGAGACAGTCTTCCCGCCGTTAGGGGGAGATAAGAACGCTAACGTTCCTGAAGAACGACGTGAATTGACGTGGACTGTCTACACTATGTCTCATCAAGATCCCCGAACCGCACAAAGTGAAAATGAAGTGCGGAGAATTCTAGATCTACAGAGTGTAGCTAATAATATGCCAGACGCTTTCTCTGATCTAGCTAAAGTGACGAGATCACATATACCTGCTGCAAACGTGCCTGCAAGGATAGACTTCCCCGTAGGACGCGCCGTCCCAGATGGACGGGTCGTCCCAGATGGACAAAGTACGGCCATGGCGGCTAACCAGTCATATGTCCCTGCCCAGAAGCGAGGTAGATCAATAGGTTCGAAGGATTCTTATCCCCGGAAGAGGACAAATTTGGCACAATTGAATCCCCTGGATATCACTATATCATCTGATCCATCTCATGAGATAATTCCGGATTATGGGTCTGTCTTAGAAGAGACGACGTTGGGGGACGCCTCAACGTCTGAACCCATTCCCGAGAATAGAGAGATCTCGGTAAACTATGCATGCTTAAATGAGATTTGGAATCGGAATGATATTATCATCGATGATATATTTGTATTCGCAGTAGCTACTGAAATAATAACTAGTGATGATATCGAACCTCGCTCCGTTGATGAATGCCAGCTTAGAGAAGACTGGCCAAAATGGAAAGAAGCAATCCAGGTCGAACTTGATTCCTTGACAAAAAGAAAGGTGTTTGGACATGTAGCTCACACACCTCCCCATGTTAAACATGTAGGCTTTAAATGGGTATTTGTAAGGAAGCGTAATGAGAAAAACGAGATTGTGAGATACAAAGCTCGTCTAGTGGCGCAAGGATTTTCTCAACGCCCTGGGATTGATTACGAGGAGACATACTCTCCTGTAATGGACATTATAACGTTCCGCTACCTTATCAGTTTGGTAGTTTCCGAAAAACTGAGTATGCAGCTTTTGGATGTGGTCACAACTTATCTCTATGGGGATCTAGATACAGAGATATATATATATATATATATATATATATATATATATATGAAAGTTCCTGAAGGACTTAAGCTATCTGATTCAAATAGTTCTAGACCACGGAACACGCTCTCCATTCGTTTGAGGCGTTCACTCTACGGATTGAAACAATCCGGACGGATGTGGTATAACCGTCTAAGTGAATATTTGATCAGATTGGGATATGTGAATAATGAATTATGCCCATGCGTGTTTATTAAGAAGACAAGTTCCGGGTTCGCTATAGTGGCAGTTTATGTCGATGACATGAATCTGATTGGTACTCCTGAAGAGATCCAAGAAACCGCTAAGCACCTGAAGTTAGAATTTGAAATGAAGGATCTTGGGAGAACACACTTCTGTCTCGGCCTGGAGCTCGAGCACCGTGCAGATGGAATTTTGGTCCATCAATCGAATTACATCCAGAAGATGTTGAGACGCTTTAATGAGGATAAAGCAAAACCTTCAAGCATGCCCATGATCGTCCGGAGTCTAGATCCTAAAAAGGACCCGTTTCGTCCAGCAGATGACAACGAAGAGATATTGACACCAGAAGTGCCATATCTAAGTGCAATAGGCGCACTGTTGTACTTGGCTCAATGCACTAGACCAGACATCTCATTCGCTGTGAACTTACTAGCTAGATTTAGCTCTGCGCCAACACGCCGTCACTGGAATGGCATAAAAGACATCTTCCGATACCTTAGAGGTACAACGGATATGGGCTTATTCTATCCCTATGCATCGAGGAATGAATCAACCCCCCTTGGACCTCGAAATGATGCACGCCTCGTTGGGTATGCTGATGCAGGTTACCTATCAGACCCACATAAGGCACGTTCCCAATCCAGTTATGTCTTTACCATTGGGAACACAGCGATATCTTGGAGGTCTACAAAACAGACCCTTGTTGCTACGTCTTCGAATCATGCCGAGATTTTAGCCCTGCACGAAGCAGTTCGTGAATGCATATGGCTAAGAGCTATTACTGGGCATATTCGAAGTACATGTGGACTGAGTTCCACCCGTAATGAACCGACAGTTATCTACGAAGATAATGCTGCCTGCATAGAGCAGATGAAGACCAGTTTCATTAAGGGAGACAACACCAAGCATATTGCACCGAAGTTCTTCTTTAACCAGCAACAGCAAGAACATCGGAAGATTGAGATCAAGCCAATACGATCTCAAGATAACCATGCAGACTTGTTCACCAAGTCATTACCAAAGGCCACATTCCAGCAGCATGTGCGAGGTATTGGTTTACGTAGACTGGTTGATCTACCTAATCTATAGTTTTCAGGGGGAGTCAATATCAGGGGGAGTATCCTGAAGTATACCAAGTATCCCGAAGTATATTCACATGATCATCGTGTACTCTTTTGTCCTACGACCAGGGTTATTTTGTCCCATTGGGTTTTGTTACCTGGCTAGGTTTTAATGAGGCACATTTTGGTATGATCACCCTGCTAACAATGTATCCTGAAGATGCCATGATTTGACTCATATGCATTTGCACATCTTTTCCCTTCAATCACGGGTTTTTCGCATTGGGTTTACCGGGTAAGGTTTTGGTGGAGCAAAACTAATGCATTTTATCTTAAAGGCGGATTATCTACCCGTATTCCAAAAGAGACGACATCAGCTACCTCAGAAGATTCCGATGTGATCACTTATACGCACGTTGCACTTTTTTTCCTTCGACCAGGGTTATTTTTGTCCCATAGGGTTTTTGTTACCTGACAAGGTTTTAACGAGGCAACATATATGTGCGTAGCCAAGCAGTACCATTACATGAAATATCCAAGGGGGAGTGTTGTAAATAGTTTTATTTGTTATGTCTATTTATGTAATAGGTGCTAGGAGTAGTTTTGTCATTTTGTATTCATTAATTATTCTCCCATATATAAGGGATAATTAATGGTTGTAAACCCTAATCTAATCTCAGAATAACCAGACATATTATTTTCTTCTTACTGCCTCCTAACATTCTCTCTACATTCTCATCTACCGGATTTCCTTCACAACAATAATTAATATGATGAATTTATTGATAGTTACAGAAGTCTTGAGGTAGCTTAAGAATTAGATTTTGGATGTCATTTTTGTGTGAAATTTGATTGTACGTTGATCATGATCGATCTATATATTACGTTATGGTTGAGAGGATTTGCTGATCAGTTGCTTCCATTTGGGCCTTGACCACGGCGGCCGCTGCCGTGTGAACTAGTCCAATTCATAATTCTCCGAACGAAATAAAAGGCCAACTAGTCGTTCTGTCTTTTTATCTTGGAATGTATAAGGAGAAGGATATGCAAAGTGCTTGGAGTTCGATTACAGGTTTTAGTAGTATTCATATATATATATATATATATTGTATGTGTAGTACGTACGTAGGAAGTTTTAGATTTTAAATTCAACACGTACATACCTAATTATTGTGCCATCGAAAATTTTAGATTTCAATTGGACAGTTACAAAAAATCAGAGGTTATTGATTACTAATGTACCAAGGAAGAGTTTAGTTTAATTTTTTGGTTTAGGAAGTACAAGCAAGTGTTTAATTAGGGTGTAATTTACAATTCTAGTCTACGTCGTCGTACATGCCATGGGACAATGATCTCACTATTGGAATTGGATTAATTAATTTCATATATATTATACATACACCTTCCTTCTAATCTAAAAGTCAAAATACATAAATTAATTAACCTGTTGGGATTAAAAAAACAAAGTAAAAAAAAAAAATTTACATGATGACGTATGTACAATGGCCGGACCTCGTTCGTTTAGCCCTATCATTATAGTTTTAAGCACATCACAAAATTATAAAAAGAGAAATAAAAAGAGAGAGAAAGAAAAAATCCCACAGGGCACAGCCGCACCAGCCGGACAACAACTCCATTCATTATCTTCCTATACCAAGACGTCATCTCCTCCAACCGGCGTGGGAGGTGCTGAATGTTGCCTCCCTCCTTCTCCTTCAATAGGAGTGGCGGGCAGAGTTTTACGTTGCGCTCCTCCTCCCGCCAGAGTGATAGAATCTTTATGAAACCCTCCTCCGCTAAATGGAGCAGGAAGAACTGTATTAACTGCAGTTTCTTCCGCTTCATGACCTTGCAAGCTTCCAAACCGAAGGAAGGTAGCCTGAGCCCTGAAAGGTTCAAATTCTTTGGTTGTGAAGGCATGTGCCCAATTAACTCTTTTTGACGTCACGGCCCCCGGCCCGAAACAATTGTACTCCCCAAAGGAAACCTTACTGCATGCATGTACGCACGTCAAATCAAAAGCAAATCACAAAGAGAGGCGAGAGCAAGCACTGAAACCTAATTAATTATTAATTTTAATTTAATTAATCATAGCAAACCAAATCATTATAGATCATACGTACGTAGCTTAAGTTTCTGGGTGGCATTCCCCAGTCGTCCCAACCTCGTGGAAGAATTACATTTGACATTTCGGTATAGGCAAAGACGACTAGGGACCCCATGGTCTCCCGAGCACCGCCGTTTTGACGCTGGTGATCCGGCACTTCAAGAAGGTAAACCCTGATTGCTCTGAAGGTGAACCCTTTCGTTGGGCCGTGATCGTTCCGTTTAGTTGCGAAAGTAAATGCAAATGACAATTCTGAAAGTTAATCATTAGAATTGTAATCACATTAATTAGAACAGATGTACCGCTCAATTGTAACATACCTCAAATAAAGAAAGAGCGCTTCCAAAAATAAAATCAGTGTCTCCTTCGATGTAGGAGTTGGCGTAGTAGTGCTTGCCAAGATCGTCAAATAAGGCATCTTGGTGAGACAAAATTCTACAGTTATATAGAAGTCAATTCTATCTCCTGACACTCTTAGTGACACTGCCTTGTCACCCACCCCATATGTATTCTGGTTAATCATCAAATAATTCATAATTAATTAACTAATTTGTGGTGTTAAAAAATTAATCATCATAAATATGTCACAAACTAAGTTAATAATTTCCGTAATCAATAAGCTTATAATACTTGAATTGTGAGGTTGCATCCTATGAAATTAGAAGCAGACACGAAGAAGGTTGTGGTTTCATTTATTGGGCCGCTCTGATTCCACGTTATTACGGTCTCATCTGGAGTACCTGTTCCACTTAAGTTTAGTGTTACACACGATTTGTTTGCCGGTATAACAACTCTTTCTTGGTAGACACCAGGCTGAACCCTAATAGACACAAGTCCGGTATTCTTCGACGGCACGGCAGCGATAGCATCTTGTATTTTGGTGTAATCACCTTTGCCGGACTGGTCAACCGTTATAAAAATTGTGGTGGAGCTGGCGGTGGTTGCTGTAAAAGCATAGAGTAACAGTAAGGTGATGGAAAAGAGCATTTTTGCCATCATATGGTTACTTATTAATGTTTGAGAATTAATTAGAAGTTGAAGAAGATCGATGGATATTTTGTTTCAGCCAAAGAAAGGAGAAAAAAAAAAGATGGGACTTTGTATTGAATTAAAAATTAAAGGATTACGAATTTAACAACATGCATGTGTCCAAATTAAGTATCAAATCTTCTTACTAAATTCTTACTCTCGATAAGGAAACAAATCATAATTATACGTCGATCTCCGAACATTGGCTCATGGGACAGTTGCCCTAAACATTACCCTAATTATGGGCCCCAAAATTGGCTTCACTAGAGTCAGTGCACGTACTGCACGTACGTGTAGTATTCATGAGACATGCAAATGCAGGTAATAACTTTCTGGCATGTTATGCAGATTGATTACGCAATTAGCTAGTCACGTCGGCTAGTTGCAGGTAGGGTTGCGAATGGGTTTGATTAATTTGAGCTGGTCCATACTTAATTTTTAACTTTAAATTAGAGCGGAGAAGTAGATATTCCATTCGAATTCGTTCGGCGGATGTCCATGGAAAACTAAAATTCTTACTTTTTCTTTATACTTTTAAATTCTTATCTCGTCTATCCCATGCTACGTCTATATCATAAGGTGCCTGTATTTATCGGAGTATTTATCGGATTGGATTGGGTTGAAGTTCTTGTTCATATATATGTACTCTTCTTGCTTAATCCGGCTTAATTCGAATTTAGCTAAGTCAACCTAACTCAATTTACACTGAAATTTCATTTTAATCATACACATGTAATTTTAATGATAGTGCTCTTAAGGGAAGCCGTTCTTTGTAATTTAAAAACTTCCTTCTTCTTCTTTTTGGGTCACAAGGACACAAAGTCTAATTTCTCCAGAGATAAATGTATTTTTACAGAGGATTTTATTCGACGACAAATATATAAATTGAAAGCAGCATTGTAGTCTGTGTTTGTTGAGTTTATTCTTCAAGCAAGCAGCCACCAAGCACATGAAGCAATTAGCTCCATCAATCCTTCACTTGAAGAAGATCGGCCAAAGGATAATGATTTTCTTCCATGCATCGAAACCTAAAGTAGTGTCCGCATTAGGCAACAGAAATCCATTAACAAAGAAGATCGGCGTTCCGTATACCCCTCTTGAAGCGCTATACTGCATCACATAACACATCCAAAATGAAAAAAAGGAAAAAAAAAAAAACAATGATGTATATACTCACTAAAATAGTTGTATGTACAACATTACCTTGAAGGAAACCCTTGTTTTGAGATCCGTTTTCCGGTCTGTGAAGCCAGATTCAATGGCACCATGATACGAGTTCCCGACGACTTCTGTGACAGAGTTCACTATGTCATCTACAACTGCAGCTCTGGAAATGTTGCGAGTTTGAGCATTGTAATACCTCTAGCTCCTGTTTCATTTGAATCATACATAACTCACTTTCCTAAGAGTCTAACAATCTAACAGCTTGCTAACCAACTCTAACAGCATTGATCTTCTAACTTCTTTGACAGCTATCCTCTAGCTGTAGTAACTAACTTACAACTGTATTATATAACATCCCCCTTCAAGTTGATACAAGATTCGAAACATCAGATTGTCGCGATAAGCATCAGATTGTCGCGATAGAACATAAACATAGGAGTGTGAAGGTCGTGTGTCATGACATTGGCAAGCTGATCACGAGACGAGACATGAGCAAGAGAAAGAGCCTTGCTTTGAACTCATTCGTGAATGAAGTGCACATCAATTTCAACGTGTTTGGTATGACCATGGAACATGGGATTATGAGCCATTGGGATGGCTGAAACACTACACGCCAGAGAGGTGGCAGACAAGGAAGGCGAAGATGAAGGTTAGTGAGCACGTATGTGATCCAATGCAACTCACAAGTTGTAGAAGTAAGAGCACGATACCCCGCTTCAACGGAGGAACGAGAGACAATGGTTTGTTTATTGGAGCCCCATAAGATAGGGTTACGACCTAAAAAGACAATGTGACCAGAAATAAAGCGGCAAGCGTTAGGATCACCGCTCCAATCAACATCAGGGAAGTCTTGAAGACAAAAAGGGTCAGAGACATAACAAAGGCCATAATTAAGGGTGCCCTGAACATAACGGAGTATGTGCTTAACAACAATCATGTGTGCATCAGTGGGGGCAGAAAGGTTATAAATCGATTGACAAGTCCAATCCCAAATCTTGATTTCTAACGGCAATGCATCGTGGTCCAATATATATATATATATATATATTGTCCGCTAATACACGACCAATCAATGTTTGTATAATGCATGGATTAACAAACAATATTGATAACAAACACAATGTCAGGACGACTGAACGTAAGGTACTGGAGAGCCATGCTTCGATAGACAGAAGGATCGGAGAGCAAGGTGCCATCAATGAACAACAGTTTGGAGTTAGGAACTAGATGAGTGGATACAAAACTGCAATTGGACATGCTAATCTGGCTAGAAGATCAGAATCATACTTCTATTGAGAGATAAAACAAACCATCAGGTGGATAAGAGACCTAGAGACCAAGAAAATAGGAGAGAGGGCCAAGGTCCTTTGTGGCGAACTCAGTACTCAAGGCCTGCAACAGTCGCGTCACGGCGGTGGTGTTGTTTCCAATCAAGATGATGATGTCAACGTACAAAAGAACAATGAGTAGAGTAGAGTCATTATGAAGAACAAACAAAGCAGAATCAGAAAGACACTGAGCAAACCCCAACTTGATCATGTGAATGGTGAAATGAGCTTTCTGAGCGTGAGGGGACTGTTTGAGTCCATGGAGGGACTTTTGCAGCTTACATACATAGGAAGAAGTTGAGGAATCAAAAAAACCTGGTGGTTAAGCCATGTAGGCCTCCTCATCAAGATGACCGTGAAAGAACACATTTTTAACATCGAGTTGCCTCAATTTCCAGTCGAATTGAGTTGCCAGAGCTAGAATAAGGAACATTGTAGTGTGTTTGACCACGGGACTAAAGATCACTTCATAATGGATTCTAGCTTCCCAAAGGTAGCCCTTGGAGACAAGGTGTACTTTTTGTCGAGCCACATATCCATCAATATTGCGCTTCAAACGAAACACCCACTTACATCCAATGACAACACGGTGAGCAAGTAAGGGAAGCAATTGCCAAGTATTTTGCTGCTTAAGAGCTGTGAACTCCTCAACCATTGCATTATGCCACTCAGGTACTTAAAAGACCTGATTTTAAGAAATGAGTTCAATGAGACTACTCACGAGAGCAGTGGCGTGCAAGGCAAGAAAACCATCGCGCTTAGGTTTAGAGATGCCATTTTTGGAGCGTGTCACCATAGGATGTTGAGAGACAACAAAATGAGGAGTGGAAGACTGTATAGAAGGAGTAATATCAACAAACAAATTAATAGAAAGAGTGTTAGAAGGAAGAGCTGAGGAAACCAGCGAGGAAGACTGGGATAGAGTACCTGAGTCATGAGAGCTCGCAGATGAAAGAACCAAAGGCATAGGATCTGAGCATGTGGGTGAGGGCACCACAGGATGGACATGAGCACTATCGGCCACATAAGAGGAAGAGGTCATGCCAAGAGAAGAATATGAACTAGACAATAGAGTGCAACTAGGTTGGTTCATAATACCATTAGTGGAAGTGAGAGATGGGTCCATAGAAGAAGAAATAGGCTGAAAAGGGAAGAGTCTCATCAAAGACCACATGTCTCGACACATAAGTGCATTTGGTGGGAATGCGATAACACGAATACCCTTTGTAATCAAGAGGGTAACCAACAAAGACACATTGGTGAGTACAAGGCTCAAGTTTGTTATTGACATAAGGTCGAAGAAAAAGATAACATGCACAACCAAAGACCTTAAAGGGCAAGAAAGCACTTCATGAGATAACAGAAAGTATGGTGATTTCATGTGAAGGCTGGGAGTAGGCAGACGATTAATGAGGTAGTTAGTTGTAGAGCATGCATGAAACCAAAATAAAGGAGGCATAGAAGCAACTTGAATTAAAGGAATGATGGTTTCAATGAGATGACGATGTTTCCTCTCAGCAAGACCATTTTGATGTGGATTATAGAGACATGGTTTATAGTGTAGGATCCCTTTAGAGGAAAAGAGATCAGTCATGGCTTTGTTGAAAACTTCACCTCCCCTGTCGCTTTGGAAGATTTGGATAGACTTAGCAAAGAAGTTTTGAACATAGGTATAAAATTGAAGAAAGATGGAACAAACGTCAGACTTATTCATTTAGGGATACAACCAGGTATACCGGGTACAATCATCAACAAAGACGACATAGTACTTAAAACCAAGTGTAGAAGGACGAGGGCTAGGTCTCCTAACATCTAAATAAATTTTTACAAAGGGTTGTGCAGATCTATGATATGTGGAAGAAAAGGGTAGCCGAGACACCTTTCCCTTAAGACAAGGCTGGCACAAATGGGAAAAGAGATCACGAGGACATGGAACCTGAGCTTGATGCAGCATGGTAGTGAGGATGGCTTGTGTAGGATGGCCAAGTCGTTGGTGACAAAAGGTATGATACACTATCTTGTCAAGGCATGCAATGAGAGATGAAGAAGAGGAAGGGAAAAAGAAATAGATGGACTTAGTAAGAGAGTATAACCTACCAATGTTAGGAAGCTTGTATAAAAGTCTCCCCAAGTGATACTGAATATGGAGGAAGTTGACATCATACAACATTTTGCAGTTATTGTGCAAGCAAAATTGGTGAACAGACAAAAGATTGTGAATAAGATGAGGAACATGGTACACATCTCTTAATTGGAAAATATGAGCAGATAAAGGCAAAGTGAGTGAACCAACACTAGAAATAGGGAGGACAACTCCATTGCCTACTGAGATAGCTGATTTGGAATAACAAGCTTGAACCTGTTGCAGGTGCAAAGCATCGAACACTATGTGGTTGGTAGCACAAGAATCTGCTAACCAAACGTTAGGATCACTAAACTCACAGGTAGTGTTGGCTGAAAAGAGTTGTGGTGTAGTAGAAGCTAAATGCCTGAGGGTTGGTTGGAACCAAATTGAGACGACAGACCAAGGTTTCCCTTCTGAGGACACTCATGGGCTTCATGAATAGGAAGCTTACACACTTGACAAACAAGAGGTGATGGAGTTTGGAAAAACTGGGGTGAAGATCCAAGAAGGCCAGGAGTTGGAGCCATTGGCAGTTGACCAGCTAGTCCCTGTGACATAGATATGGAAAAGTAACTAGGATGTTGTTGTAACGACCCGTCCCGAATTCCGGGATTAGTTTAGTGACTAATCTTGATTAGCGAGGTTGAACGGTGGTTAGTAGGGCGAAATCGGACAAAATGTGCAAAATGACCGTTTTGCCCCTGGTCGTGGGCAAAATGTTGACTTTTTGTTCGGGCGGTCAAATGGACTTTGACCGATGACCGTGACGTAGTTCGGGACGTCACGAGTTCATAGACAGGTGGCACGTTCGATTCCGACATTCGTAGAGAAAGTTATGGTGTTCGGAAGTTGAGGGGTATTTTGGTAATTTGGCTTATTAGGGGCCAAATGTTGACTTTCTGATCGGGAGGTCCGATGGGCGAGGGCCAAGGACCGTTACGTAGGTATCGTCGATACGAATCCAACGACAGGCGGCATGCCGAAATCGGAGATCCGACGACGACGTTATGGTCAAGGAAACGAACTAACGAACCGAGGCCGGGATTAAAATAATAATATAATAATGAATAGTGACCGTTGACCCTACACACCTGGATGAGTGACAAGTGTCACCCATCCCTTGTTTCCAGCTCCTTGTTTCCCTCCAAACATCATCATTACTACATCATCATCATCTAATTCACCAATTCCCCTAATTTCCTCTTCTTTGTTCCTAAACCGTGCACAAAATTGGGGGAATCAGATTGGGAGAATTGGCTCCCTCTCTCTGCCGTTCCTGAGAGAAAAATGGGAGACTAAGATGAGGGAATTAACTGGGAAACACGAGGGTTTGAGTGTGGGTTGAATTTTGGATTTTGGATTTCGGGAAAATGAGAGGGAAAATTCGAATTGAAGGAATTGGGCTGTGATGATAGAATTGGAGGTTACAAACATCTTCCTGAGGTTATGACGAGTCAATCCACATCAAAAACGAGAAGGAATGGTGCCGTTTTGGCTCTGATCGAGCTTGGTGACAGAGGAAGAAATCGAGGCTGAGTCGTGGAGTTTGGGGCTGTGATTGACTCAATTGTTATGGGGAAATGATTTCTCATGATCCCACGATGCTTCTGGGATCATCAATTGAAGGAAACCGGCTGAGATCGATGAAACTCCATGGTTGCACAGTGGACGGTGTTCGTACTTGTGTCGTGATCATTTACTGATCAAACGACGGAATTGATGTGGGGGAATTGTTCCTCGTGGTCCACTAATGCTTCTGGTTGAACCAATTTGGGGAAATCAATCGAGATTGAAGGAATCCCATGATTGAACAGTGACCGGAGTGTTCTTCGTGTTCATCGTGGAATCGATGGAATTTGGGTAAGTTATCGTGTAATTGATGTTACAGACTTATAATTGGACTTAAAACGAAGCTAATGGAATGATCAATTGAAGGAATTAGGATCGAATTGACAGGATTGGAACCGGGTTGTGTCGCGGGTGAATTGGACCCGTTTACCAGACAAACGGGTTGGGCTGGTGACACTGTAGCAGGCGCGTGGGTTTCACGCGCAGCCACTCACGGCGGCGCGTGGCGGCGCGTGGGCACGAATCTCGAGGTGAGGTCAACATGACTTCTGTCCTATTTAATGTAACGGACATTTTGGAATTGGTTTCGTGTCGATCGGACACCGTCTCGATAGTGTTCGGGATGTCCGAAGGTTTTTAATTAAGTTTAAAAATAAGTAAAAATTTGGGAAAATTACGGGACTTTGATAGGATGTTAATGATGAGGTTAGTGACCCTCTAGTGTGATTTGGACAGGATTGGGAGTCCCGGTGATAGTGGTGTGGCCCGGGAGGGCCGGTGGCACGCGTATCGAGGCACACGGTTAAAACGGTCTGTGAGTGGACTTTGGTTTTAAAAATCCTATGCATGCTTAAATGTGTTATATGGTTTATATACATGATTTCTATGATGGTATTTGTGAGTATTGATTTTGGGTATGTTGCACGTATTTCGAGGTGTTTTCCGTATTTCACGTGTATCGGGATTAACGGTTTATTTGTGGTTTTGCATGCTTGTGGTTAAATAAATATTATGATAAAATGGTTTTTATATTGGAAAGATGAACTCGGGCTTGAGGCCCACTTGTTTTGGGAATTTCGGACTTGGAGTCCATTTGAGAATCGGGCTGGGGGCCCAGTTGGTTAATGAAATCGGGCCAGGGGCCCAGTTGGTATGAAATCGGGCTGAGACCCATTTGAGTTATGTTATCGGGCCAGGGACCCAGTTGATTTACGAATTCGGGCCGTGGGCCCAGTTGGTTTATAAGTCGGGCTGCGGGCCCAGTTGGTTTACAAATAGGGCCGTGGGCCCAGTGGTTCATAAAATCGGGCATGAGGCCCAATTGGATTATAATGGTGATTTCGGGTCAGGGACCCTATATTTAATAATTGTGATTTTGGGTCAAGGACCCTAAATGGAACTATGTGGTTTTATGGAAATTTCGGGCAGGGCCCAATGGTAATAATGTGATAAAAGGATTTAATAAAACTGTTTTCCATATACCATCTGGACACAAGAATATATGATGGTCTCCTCCAGATGTCTGGGACACTGGGGAAGTCACGGTGCATTGCCTGCGAGGGGTCATTATACGGAGCAGCCGGACCGTATGATGACTCAGGAGCAGGATTGCTATGATTGACGTCAGGGACGTCAGACATCAGGGATGTCAGATTTATGGACCCGGAGAGACCCCGGGCAGCACGCGTAGCTTATGAAACCGTGAGATATGACGTCAGGGACGTCTAGCGTCTGGAACGCTAAGCATCTGGGATGCTGGTGATGGTAATGGTAAAATATGGATTAATGAATAAAATGGCTTATTGGTTGGATATGTGTTATGTGGTAAAAATGGATTATTGGTTATGAAATGGTATGTAGGGTCGGGGACCCTAAATGGTTTTGGATTTTGAATTGATGTTCATTTATGGTCGTGGGTGGTGACCCACATGGTTTTAATATGTATGGTGGTGATATTCCACAGTTTTGGGCTGAGTTCCCACACTTGGCTTTTGGTTAACGGTTTTTGGGCTAAGACCCTAATGGCTCGGTTGTGCAAACGTTTTGGTTACTGGTTTTCGTGGCATGCATACGTTTTTATTGGAGGGCATAAATGTCTTATAAATGTATTTGGTAAACTTAATGGTTTTTGTTCACTCACAGCTTTTGGTTTTAATGCCCTTCAGGTTGATCACGGATGCGATTGCAGCAGAGACTGGGACATTGCACACCTCCTCCATCGATCCTTGCGCACTCTGGATGCCCCGTTTGGGCAGTGGCTCTTGGTCATCTCTTGTCTGACACCCCTGGTTGGACGGGAGCAGGGCACATTCCATGGTAATCCCGAGGGGATTGGGATGGGTCCTGTCAGTTGTGGAGAGTAGCCTGATGAATATACTCGAGACTGGTGAGAGTTAGGACCAACATTGGCTTGAAAGTAACAATAAGATTGATTATACCCATAAGGTTGATTTTAACCTTGATAATAACCATAGTTGTTGTAACCTCCATTGCCACGATTACCTCGATTGTTGTTCCTACCATTATTCTAGCCATTGTTCTAATATCAATTGTTATTCCATCGTCCACGAATATTTCTTCCATAGCCTATATAATTGTTCCAGTTATTCTTACCTTGACCTTGCTAGATAGACCCAGATTGGCAACCAGGAGGAGCATCTAAAGTAACATTCTGAGTGCTTGCACCTTCCTTGGTGGCAACCATGGTAGTAAGCAAGGAAGCTTGGGTGGCTTGTTATGTTGCAACCTTATTAAGATTAGCTTCCTCAACAAGCAAGACATTCCTAAGCTCGGAAAGAGTAATAAGTACAGATCTAGCACAAATGCGTGACTTAAAAGGATGATTATCTAAAGGTAAACCATTCAAAACAATTAGGATAACATGATTATTTGAGACAAGCACACCTACACTAGCTAGTTGTTGTCTAGCATACCTGATCATATTTAAGAAAGTCTCAACTGCATCAGTTCTTTTAGCAGTGTTTGAAGATTAGTCTTTAGCTGTTTGAGATTAGCTGCAGATAGTGAGCAAATTGATCTTGTAGTGTAAGCCAGGCTTCTCCGAGAGGAATCACAATTCATGATTTCAGTAAAGACATCCTTAGAGATGGTGGCAATGATCACATTGAGTAAAACAACATTCATATCAATCCAACTACTATACGAGGCATCAGTGGATGTAGGACAAGGCATAGTATCATTAAGATGTCCAAAAAGATCCATATCATCAATTATGAAACAAGGTGAAAGAAATGTAAAGAGTACACAAATCTTGATCAGATTACATGTAACACCCCGGAAATTCGAGGATTATAATATTGTAATTTAAATGTATGAATTGACGTTTTTACCCTTATGAATGGTATGGCCAAATTGTTGACTTTTTGATTTGAGGGTCAAATGGACTTTGACCAATGACCGTGCCGTAGTTTGGGACGTCACGAGTCCATAGACAGGTGGCACGTCCAATTCGGACGATCAGGGTAAAAGTTATGACTATCGGAAGTTCAGGGGGCATTACCGTAATTTGGACTTTAGGGGCGAAAATGTTGACTTTTTCGTTTGGAAACTAATTTTCACATGACTCAAGGACCGTTAGGTAGGTCTCGATGTCCTGAGTCCGTAGACAGGCGGCACGCCGAAATCGGACTTCGTATGGCTGAGTTACGGGTCTAGAAAGTGAGGGGCAGGTTGGTAATTATTTGAACCAGGGGCATTTTGGTCTTTTTGCCCTAGTTACTGTAGCAACCGCGGGGGAATCGTGGGCGGCACCTGTAACGACCCGTCCCGAATTCCGGGATTAGATTAGTGACTAATCTTGATTAGTGAGGTTGATCAGTGATTAGTAGGGCGAAATCGGACAAAATGTGCAAAATGACCGTTTTTGCCCTAGATTGTGGGCAAAATGTTGACTTTTTGATCGGTGCGGTCAAATGGGCTTTGACCGATGACCGTGACGTAGTTCAGGATGTCACGAGTTCATAGACAGGTGGTGACAGGACTCATCCCAATCCCCCCGGGATTACCGTGGAATGTGCCCTGCTCCTGTCCAACAAGGGGTGTCAGACAAGGGATAACCAAGAGCCACTACCCAACGGGGCATCCAGAGTGCGCAAGGATCGATGGAGGAGGTGTGCAATGTCCCAGTCTCTGCTGCAATTGCATTTATAAGACATTTATGCCCTCCAATAAGTTTACCCTACTGTGAGTGGACAAAAACCAATAAGTTTACCAAATACATTTATAAGACATTTATGCCCTCCAATAAAAACGTATGCATGCCACCAAAAACCAGTAACCAAAACGTTTGCTCAACCGAGCCATTAGGACCTTAGCCCAAAAAACCGTTAACCAAAAACCAAGTGTGGGAACTCAGCCCAAAACAGTGGAATACCACAACCATACATATTAAAACCATGTGGGTCACCGCCCAAAGCCATAAATATAAATCCATTAATCCAAAACCATTTAGGGTCCCTGACCCGATATACCAATTCATAACCAATAATCCATTTTTACCACATAACACATATCCAACCGAAAAGCCATTTTATAGATCCACTAATCCATATTTTACCATTACCATCACCAGCATTCCTGATGCTTAGCGTCCCAGACGCTTGACGTCCCTGACGTCATATCTCACGGTTTCATAAGCTACGCGTGCTGCCGGGGTCTCTCCGGGTCCATATATCTGACATCCCTGATGTCTGACGTCCCTAACGTCAATCATAGCAATCCTGCTCCTGAGTCATCATACGGTCCGGCTGCTCCGTATAATGACCCCTCGCAGGCAATGCACCGTGACTTCCCCAGTGTCCCAGACATCTGGAGGAGACCATTCATATATCCTTGTATCCAGATGGTATATGGAAAACAGTTTTATTAAATCCTTTTTATTACAATGGGCCCTGCCCGAAATTTTCCACAAAACCACGTAAATCCATTTAGGGTCCCTGACCCAAAATCACAATTATTAAACATAGGGTCCCTGACCCGAAATCACATTTATTATCCAACTGGGCCTCATGCCCGTTTTTATGAACCACTGGGCCCACGGCCCGATTTGTAAACCAACTGGGCCCCTGGCCCGATAACATAACTCAAATGGGTCTCAGCCCGATTTCATTAACCAACTGGGCCCCCGGCCCGATTTTCAAATGGACTCCAAGTCCGAAATTTCCAACATAATTGGGCCTCAAGCCCGAGTTTATATTTCCAATTTCAAAACCATTTCATCATATTATATCCAAGTCATAAATATGGAAAATTCCATGTAAAACCGGAAACCTCGATTTACGTGCAAGCACGTAAATCGCCTCGAAATACGTGAACCGTACAATTTACCAACAACCAAATCAACATCACACAATCACAACCATAATCCATATAAAACCTTTACGCATGCATAGAATTTATAAAACCAAAGTCCACTCACAGACCGTTTTAACGGTATTGATTTTCTCGATACGCATGCCACCGCCCTCCCGGGCCCACCACTATCACCGGGACTCCCAATCCTATCCAAATCACATTAGAGGGTCACTACCTCATCATTAACATCCTACCAAAATCACGTAATTTTCCCGAATTTTTACTTATTTTTTAAACTTAATTTAAAACTTTCGGACATCCCGAACAATATCGAGACGGTGTCCGATCGACACGAAACCAATCCCAAATGTTCGTTACGTCGAATGGATTAAAAGTCATGTTGACCTCACCTCGAGATTCGTGCCCACGCGCCGCCGTGAGTGGCTGCGCGTGAAACCCACACGTCTGCTACAGTGTCACCTTCCTAACCCGTATGTCTGGTAAACGGGTCCAGTTTGCCCGCGATACAACCCGGTTCCAATCCTATCAATTCAGCCTTAATTACATCAATTGATCATTCCATTAGCTTCGTTTTAGTTTAATTTAAGTTCTGTAACATTGATTACACAAGACCTTACCTACAATTCCACGATTCGATGATGAACACCAAGAACACCCGTCCATTGTTCATCCTTCAAACCCCATCCATTTCGATCGATATCCTTAAATTGATTCAACAGAAGCTTCATGGACTCCGTAAATCATTTCCCCCAACCCAATTGCTTCAATCCAGTGTTCAATCGTCACGACTCAAGCTCGATGGCCGTCACTGTTCAACAATGGAGTTCTGTCAACCACAACCGTTTTCCTTCAATTGACGAACCCAGAAGCATCGTGGGATCATGAGAAGTAGTTTCCCCACCTCAATTTCGTCCATCGAAGCCTCCAACTTCACGACTCAAGGTCGAATTTCCTTCTCTGTCACCAAGTGTGATCAGAGCCAAAACAGCACCCTTTCATCTCGTTTCTTCGAAAATTATGATCGTTGTGATCCCAGGAAGCTCGAAGTAATCACCAATTTGATCTTCACGGCTCAATTCCTCCAATTCGAATTTTCCCTCTAATTTTCCCGAAATCCAAAATCCAAAATTCAACCCACACTCAATCCCTCGTGTTTCCCTTGGTATCCCAATCCATTAGTCTCTCATTTTCTCTCAAGAACAGCAGAAGAAGGGAGCCAAATCTCCCCAATCTGATTCCCCCAATTTTGTGCACGGTTTGAAGGCAAGGAGGATTAATTTAGGGGAAATGGTGGATTAGATGATGATGATGTAGTAATGATGATGTTTGGAGGGAAACAAGGAGCTGGAAACAAGGGATGGGTGACACTTGTCACTCATCCGGATGTGCACAGTCAATGGTCACTATTCATTATTATATTATTATTTTAATCCGAGCCTCGGTTCGTTAGTTCGTTTCCTTGACCATAACTTCGTCGTCGAATCTCCGATTTCGGCATGCCGCCTGTCGTTGGATTCGTATCGACGAGACCTACGTAATGGTCCTTGGCCCTCGTCCATCGGACCTCCCGGTCAAAAAGTCAACATTTGGCCCCAAACATGCCAAATTACCAAAATACCCCTCAACTTCCGAACCTCATAACTTTCTCTACGAATGTCGGAATCGAACGTGCCACCTGTCTATGAACTCGTGACGTCCCGAACTACGTCACGGTCATCGGTCAAAGTCCATTTGACCGCCCGATCAAAAAGTCAACATTTTGCCCACGACCAAGGGCAAAACGGTCATTTTGCACAATTTGTCCGATTCCGCCCTACTAAGCACCTTTCAACCTCACTAATCAAGATTAGTCACTAAACTAATCCCGGAATTCGGGACGGGTCGTTACAGGTGGCACGTTCGATTCCGACATTTGAGGAAAAAGTTATGGCGTTCGGAAGTTGAGGGGTATTTTGGTAATTTGGCTGAAAAGGGGCCAAATGTTGACTTTTGACCCGGGAAGTCCAATGGATGAGGGCCAAGGACCGTTACGTAGGTCTCGTCGATACGAATCCGTAGACAGGCGGCATGCCGAAATCGGAGATTCGACGACGAAGTTATGGTCACGGGAACGAATTCGATTAACCGAACGAACCGAGGCTTCGATTAAAATAATATTATAATAATAAATAGTGACCATTGATGTGGATGCTAGGATGAGTGACAAGTGTCACCCATCCCTCATTTTGAGGCCTAAAATTTGTGCCATGTTTCCCTCCAAACATCATCATTCCCTACATCATCATTCCTCTTTTATCATTTCCTCCATCTTTCCTTTATTCTTCTCTGTTCTTTGAACCGTGAGCAAACAAGGGAGAGTTGAGAGAAGTGAGCCGTGAGAAACAAGCTCTACAACCCCCTTTGATCTTCATCCTTTGCTTATGACCCGTGAATGAAAGTTGGAGAGGATGTTGAGACGAACCCAATGGTGGCCACGACAAGGACCGTCATGCACGGTGGCCGGAATTTTGGAAGGTAAACTGTGAGATTCAAATTTTGGATTTTTCATTTTGATGGTGTTGATCAATTCTAAGCTTAGGATGATGTTCTTTGAGTTCTCACGAGCTTGTAGGTTCAATTTGGGACGGATTTGGACGTTGGAGGTGGCCGGAATGATGTTTGGAAAACTGGCCGAAACTTTGAATGACCATAACTTAAAATTCAGGTACTTTCTGAATTTTCTGGGTTGATTTTTAGAATCCTTGGCTCGAGTAGATAGATTTACATAGGTAGAACGTCCAATTTGGTTGAGAAACGAGTGAGATATCGAAGTTTGAAGTTTGGAGCATCAATGGAGTTTTCCGGCGAGAAATTCCGGCGAGTCACCACCGAGTTGACTCGGTCTCCGGCGAGTTGACTCGTTGACTCTGACTCATTGACTTTTTGACGTTGACTTACTGTTCATGATGACGTCAGTGTTGACTTTGCTGATGTCAGCGTTGACTTTTTGGTCAACATTTGACTAAAACTTTGACCCATGCGTGTGGGCACGTGGGAATGTATTTTTAGGTGGGACCAGGACCATTTTAAAGGTTTCGACGATCCGGATCCAATGGCGGTGGTTTCGGGTCGATTGGAGATCGTTAAGTTGGTCAAATAGAGGTTTTTCACCTCGGGAAACGTGTACGGGACACGTTGACTTTTTCAGAAAAGTTTAGGGTTCTTAATATGGACTTGTATGGGTTAGTAGTAACCTTTGGGTATGATTTGGACAGGTCAGGATGACTCGGAGAGGTCGGATTAGCCCGAGAAGGCTTATGGCACGCGTATCGAGGCGTATCGTGAAACGGTCTGTGAGTGGACTTTGTTTTCTAACCGTGATGCATACAAATATGATTTAAAATGCTTTATTATATGATTTGATATGCTTTGGCATGATTGGTATTTCAATTCGGTGATTTCTCGATTTTATGATTATTATATTATTATATTTTGGCACGATTTTCGAGAAATCATGAAATTGGTTAAAAACGATTTTCAAGTAAATAATGATTTTGACTCGGATTTGGAGTTACATGTGAATTTGATGAATTTGATGATTTTTGTATTTTCGTGATTTTGTGATTATTTTAATCAGCTTTTCGGGCACGTTTTACGAGGAACGTGCAAATGATGTTTTGGGCTACTGCCCGGGATTGAAAATGATATTTGGACTCGGATTATGAGTCATGAATTGTTTTCATGGATTTACGTGATCATGGAAACTCTGGTTTACGGTTGCACGGATTTGCGTGAAAATGATATTTTGGGCTTGAGACCCAATGGAATTGTGATTTTGATTGGATTTGTATTTCCATGTGATGACATGATGATATTGATGATTTTCGAATTTATAAAGTAAATCGGGACTTGGGGCTGAGACCCTGTATTGTAAATGATTTGGTTTTCAATGCAACTGTTTTCACTGGTTTTCGTGATGATGATATGTTGCGGATAATTAGGGTTTTCGGGTGGAAATATGTTTTTCCCCGGAGTGCACCCTGGAGATAACGCTCGCCTTTGGGATGGAAGTGTTTACCCTGAAGATGTCACATAGCACGATCTTGTCGAGCAGCCGAGGGAGGCTTGACTCAGATCAGATGTGTTGGATTATATGGATCGGTAAGTGATGTGTTCACGAGATCCGGATCGTCGACTGGTGAGGTTTTCACAGCGACGGATTGCTGACTGGTGATGTGTTCACAGCAGCGGATGCTCGGATTTTGAGCGGTCCTTGAGCCTATTGATTTGCACGCGTTGCAGGGATAAACGTGACTCTAAGCAACAGGATATGGAAATAAGTCCTGTGGTTTTATGGAAAATGATTTTTAGGAAACCGTGGTTTAAATATAAAATGATTTAAGGAAAACGTGAATTTATTGAGATTCAAATTGATTTAATGAAAATGAGTTTTAAGGAAAATATGTGGACATGGAATTTAGAAACATGTTGTTTGTGATTACGTACCAGTTTTGAGTACGAGTTTTTGGTCTTTGTGGCCAGGTGATGGTGTTCACACGTTTTGGCCTAAGAGCCGGGATTTGATGTTTTATAACTTGAACTGATTTGGTGAACATGAGTTTTACGGACCTTGGGAAAATATGTTTGGACTTTATCGGTCCACTGTTCATACTTGAATTATTTCATACTATTACTCATGTTTTAAGTTATGCATGCACGTTTATGAAAACTGAAGGGTAAGAATGTGTTTTGGTAAATGTATTTCTAAAGGTTCTTTTTTGTCCACTCACAGCTTTTATTGGTTTTAATGCCCTTCAAGTTGATCACGGATGCGACTGCAGCAGAGACTGGGACATTGCACGCCTCCTCCATCGATCCTTGCGCACTCTGGAAGCCCAGTTTGGGCAGTGACTTTTGGTTATCCCTTGTCTGACACCTCTTGTTGGACGGGAGCAGGGCACATTCCACGGTAATCTCGAGGGGATTGGGATGGGTCTTGTCAGCACCACCATGTGCGGTGGTTCTGAGTCCCAATTGTTTAATCAATGTATGGGTTGGAAAGCTGGGATTTGTTTAAGCCCTATAGGCATCAGCACATGGCTGGATTCATCCAGCAAAGCCACCATTTTTAATTTGAAGATTCGAAGCTTTTCGGGGGACAAATCTCAGTGGACAGTGTGGACTTCCACGAGCAGCTGGGACGGCTCAGTTGGTTTAAACAGAATGGAATTTGAGAGAACTTCACTCTGCTGTTGAGGGAGCTAGAAATTGGAGAGAAAACCAGAGTTTGAGTTTCGGGAAAATTGGAGGGAATTTCGGATTTCAATTTTTACGGTCTGTTGGACCAACCTAAGCACTGAGTGAGCTTTCTGGGAGTGTTTAGAACACCTCCATATCGAAATCGAGGGCAACCAGCCATGGTGGAGCTGGGACGGAGGCTGCCGTTTTTAGAGGAATTTCAGAGGTTTGGACGGCTACTTTCAGGTAATGTTTTGTTCAATTGATCATTCCTTATAGTTCGTATTAGCCCTAGGATGCTCCCTGTTAAGTTAATTGGACAATGGTTGGGAAACCAGCAAGTTCTGGTGATTGACCCGTTTGGTTGATCACGGGTCGATGGGTCGATTGGGGACTTGTCGAGGTTGATTAATGTCTCAGAACCTAAATTGGATAGTTATTGAACATGTTAGGATCAAATACGAGTGAAATCGAGTGGAAATTGGGGGTTAATTAGCCGGGTTAAGCCGCGGGTGGCAGGCCCGTATTACAGACAAACGGGTGAAGGTGGTGACACTGTAGCTACAGTGTCAGGCGCGTGACTTTCACGCGCAGCCACTTTGGGCGGCGCGTGAGGGCGCGTTGAGCCTTATCTTCGATCACGATCAACATGACTTTTGTTCCTCTCATCATTCTGAACATTTTTTATGAATTAACCATGTTGATCTGAGATAGTTTGGGAGGGTCAGTTTAGGGCCGGTTGTCTCGAGAAACGTGTTGGACGGCTTCCCCGAGCCGGTTTCTGTTTCGGACTTTTTGGATAAATGTTTAAGACTTGTAGTGACCCTTACATGTGATTTGGACTGACAGGAATTGTACGATAATCCCGGTACAAGTTCGTACGCACAGGTTCACCGCGGGATCGTACTGTAAGTAGGCCCGATTTCATTAAACCCTTGCATGCTTAAATGTTTTCTGATTTACTTATATGTTCACATGCTGGAATCAAGAAATGGTTTTGATGATATTAAAATTACGGTTATGGTACGTTTCACGGTATTTGGGTTTGAATGACAGGACCCGTCCCAACTGGACGTCAAAAAACGTACCCGGTCCTGCTCCCGTCTGACAAGTCCACTGAAAGTCCAAAAACAACCCTTCAGCACCTGCCAGACAAGGGAATCTTGCGCGGATTTCTGCTGCTGTCACTGCCTCGCGATCAGTCCCGAACGTCGTACCACGGCCTGGAGGGTCACAAAACAGAAAAGGTGTGAGTGGACAAAAATGACCTCTTATAAAAACATTTATCAAAATACAATCTTACCCTCCAGTTTTCACAAACTTGCATGCATATCGTAAAACATGAGTGACCGATAAAATCAAAACATATTTTCCCATGGTCCATAAAACTCATGTTCACCAAATCAGTTTATGTTATAAAACATCAAATCCCGGCTCTCAGGCCAAAACATGTGAAAACATAATCACCTGGCCACAAGGACCAAAAACCCGTACTCAAAACCAGTACATCATCACAATCAATACCAATCAGCATTACTTACCAGTGCACAATAAATATATCAATCCAATCAATCCGCACTACTCACGAGTGCATAAAATATCACCAATCACATCTGCACTACTCACAAGTGCACAATCAATCAAACTGCACTACTCACAAGTGCACAATCAATCAAACTGCACTACTCACAAGTGCTGCACTACGCGTAGGCCAATATCCAGTCACTCTCTCGGAATAAACACCTCTGGGCTCAACCCCCTCGGGCTCAGTCACCTCTGGGCGAACACATCCCCAGGATCAGACACCTCCGAGTGGTACATCCAGGCTCAGTATCATCCGAGAAGCTGACTACCATAGGATCAACTCCCGATCCTACAATCACATCCCCCAAGCTCCGGTCGTCTGGGTAATCCCCCCCCCAAGCACCGACCGTCTGGGAATATCACAATCACAATGAACACCATCCCGGGAATTACATCCCAAAACATTTCAATCAAATCTTGACTTCATACCAAGTCAAGGTCATTCTCAACTGGGTCTCAAGCCCAAAATACTTTTTACACATAAACCGTTAAAATCACATTTAAATCAATCGAATAATCCGGAAATCATCATTGACTCACCAACCAAGTCAAACATCATTTTAGAAATCATTTAGACTCCGGGCCTAGCCCAAAACATCATTTGTACGTACCTCGTAAAACGTGCCCGAAAGGACTGATTAAAATAATCATAAAATCACAAAAATCATTAATTTCATCAAATTCACAAGTGACTCCAAAACCGAGTCAAAATCACTATTCACTTGGGTTATCATGCCCAACATATCATTATCACGCAAATCCTTGCGTTGCAACCTCCGTTGCCATTTTCACACAAATCCACAAAATTGACCCTCGACTCATTCCCGAGTCACCACATCATCTTTCAATCCATGACTCAATAATCCGAGTCCAAACATTATTTTCAATCAATTTCAATCCCGGACTCATAAACCAAGTCCAAACATTATTTTTACCAAATTTCGTAATTTCTCGAAAATCGCCCAAAATAATAATATAATAATCATAAAACCGAGAAATTACCGGATTGAAACACAAATCATGCCCAAGCATATAAAATCATATAATAAGGCATTTAAATCATATATGCATGCATCACGGTTAGAAAACAAAGTCCACTCACACACACCGTCCAAAACGGTCCGTTTCCGAGCTGCACGTTTTTCCGTAAAATCTGGAAATCACAACTCCTGCCCAAAATCAATATAGAGGGTTACTAACATCCCAAAATACAACATATAATTTTCCCCAATTTTTCCGGAATTTAAATACGTATTTTAAACGTAAAACAAAACTTCGGATACGCGGAACATTATCGAAACAATATCCGATTTCACCGAAATCAACGTCAAAATGTTCGTTACACTGAGAGGATCAAAAGTCATGTTGACCTCACCTTGAGACTAGGCCGGACGCGCCCCCACGCGCCGCCGTGAGTGGCTGCGCGTGAAATCCACGCGCCTGCTACAGTGTCACCGTCCCAACCCGTTTGTCTGTAAAACGGGCCATTTAACCCGCGAGGCGACCCGGTTTGTTTTCTGTCAATTCGACATTGATTCCACCAATTGAACATTCAGCCAGTTTCGATTCAAGTCTAATTAGGGTTCTGTGGACTTAATTACAAGCAACATTACCTCTAACCTCACGATCACAGATGATCAATCGAAGAACATCCGTCCACTGTTCATCCTTCGAAAACCATCAAAGCTTCTTGATTTCGTTCAATTGATTCACTAGTAAGCTTCAGTGGACTCAGGTAAGTATTTTCCCAACTCAATTGCATCAATTCGTGGCTCAAACGCCACGACTCAAACTCGAACATCCGTACACTGTGCATCCATGGAGCTTCATCAATCTCCAGTGTTTCCCTTCAATTGGTGAACCCAGAAGCATCGTGGGATCTTCAGGAACACAATCCCCACATCAATTTCGTCAATCAAAGCCTCAATTCCCTCGACTCAACCTCGAGATTTCTGAAAGTTTCCTCCCTCAGTTCTACGTCAATTCGACCTCAATTCCACTTAGTTCCTTCTACAAAATGGATCGTAGTAATCCCAGAAGACAGAAACTGAACCCAATTTCGATCAACAAGGCTCAATTCATCCAATTTGATTTTTCCTCCCAAAAATCCAATTTCGAATTCCTAGTTTTTAGCCACTCTCAACCTCCCGTGTTTACCCAGTTGAGTTAGTCTCAACAAACACTCGATTTTGCCCTCAAAACCAGTTAGGAATGGCAGCAAACACTCTCCAATTCTGCTGCTCAATGCTCACGGGTAAGAAGAACAAAGAAGGAGAAAATTAAGGAGAAAATGGAGGAAATGATGAAGGATAAATGATGATGTTGTAATGATGGTGTTGTAATGATGGTGTTGGGAGGGAAACATGGACCAGATTTCAGGGGATGGGTGACACTTGTCACTCATCCGAATGTGTACAGTCACCGGGTACTGTTCATATTAAAATATTATTTTAATCCCGGTTCGTTCGGTTAATCGAGTCCGATTCCGTGACCATAACTTCGTCGTCGAATCTCCGATTTCGGCATGCCGCCTGTCGTTGGATTCGTATCGACGAGACCTTCGTAACGGTCCTTGGCCCTCGTCCATCGGACCTCCCGATCAAAAAGTCAACATTTGGCCCCTAATATGCCAAATTACCAAAATACCCCTCAACTTTCGAACATCATAACTTTCACCTCGAATGTCGGAATCGAACGTGCCACCTATCTATGAACTCGTAACGTCCCGAACTACGTCACAGTCATCGGCCAAAGTCCATTTGACCGCCCGAACTAAAAGTCAACATTTTGCCCACGCTAGGGGCAAAACGGTCATTTTGCACGTTTCGTCCGATTTCACTCAACTAATCCCCGATTAGTCATTCTAAATCATGATTAATTAATATTCAATCCCGATATTCGGGACGGGTCATTACAACCTTCCCTCCTTAAAGAATTTCGTCCCCGAAATTCCAACTACTTGTATTCCACATCCACCTCGTGGAAAAACAAATGGGCCTCTCAACACGTGTACACCTGTACACCCACTAGCCAATGCAGAACTCGTCTGCACTCAGACGTCACATCACAGATGCACGTCGTACTGACTACACTCGACCACCCCGAGTGAAAATGAATCACCAGAAATTGGCAATGTCGTCACTAAGCTGACTCCTTCAGCCTGACGGCCCCACGTAGTCACTAATGTGCCCTGACATCCGCTCTCATAGAGAGTCACCAAAACTCACCTGTCAGTCCATGCTGACACCACAAGCCAAACTGTCACCACCAAGCTTTACCACCCTAGTAAAGCGCCAATCAGTAACAAATCAGTGACAACACATCAAACCACCACGTCCGTCAATGTAGCACAAGATCAACAACACGATCTCCCCTCGCAGGGCAAACTCAATCCTGCGACAAATATCAACAGCAGTATCCACAACTGTCACCCCCTCAGCGATCCCAGATGCTGGTAAGGTCACGACAAGGTAACATCTCGCCGCAAAGCAACTTGCGGTCATACTAACCACCAACTCACTCATCCTGAGTATATGCATACCGTCATCACACTCAGACAGACGGTGTAACTGGAACACATTGAACACCAGCATAGCAGTGATCACACAACTCAACACTAGAGTTATACTAGTCAACCATGGTTCAGAGCACCTGCTCAAACAATCACTGCAATCATCAGAATCAATCTGCCCAGTGCATCGTGTTCAATGTCCAGTTCACGTTCACAACCCATCCAATGGTATCAGGATTTCACAACCCATCCAATGGTATCAGGATTTCACAACCCATCCAATGGTATCAGGATTAAGCCGACTACTAACACGTTCACCAACGTACTACTGTTATAATCCGTATATCGTCACCCGACACCACAAGTCTGCAAAGTATCGTACCCCAAACCATAAACAAGGTACATACATCTATCTATTGACAAGACTACAACCACCTAGGTCATAGCCAAACATGTTCAAATAATGGAGTCCATTTGCCCAAACCAGCAAGAGACAAATCGAAACTCCACCCATCAACTAGTTCCAATTCCAAATTCGAATCCGCAATTTCGTAAGAAAAAAATCCCGAATCCAAATCCATATATCACATTTTTAATTCATGTCCAAATCCGAATCCGAAATCATTATTCCGTAAGCTAGCATTTGGAATAATCATTCCGCACCCAAATCCAGTATTCCACTTTCAAGTTCTAAAATCGAATCCTGAATCGTCACCCAGAAATTCGATTCCAAAACCCGAAATCTCGTTCACGTCCACTCGGACACACCAAAACCGAACCTATCGGTTACCCATTTATTATACTCGGTTGACTTCATAAGGAAGCCAATCCAACAACTACACGGTTAAGGTTGACAAAATTCGATCACTTCAGAAACCTACTCACTCGTGTAATATACCATAAAAGGGCTCTACTTCGAAAAGAAGTTCAGTCCCGTCATTTACGACTCACATACCGGAGTAAGAGTGGCAAACTCTCTACCCAACTGGATCATCAGGATCACAGTCCAGATCCATCACTACATCAGCTCGCCATGAACATCACGATCCTAGATCGTCACAATGCCCAATGTCCATGACATCACAAACCCGATCCACCTAGGGAAAACCAAGGATGATCCCAAAACGATAACACCAATATTCATCCCCAGGTCAAGTTTATTCTGGGCCCAACACGCCCATCTATCTACAAACCAAACTGTGAACAAAAACAACCATCCGGACCCACACTAGTCCGACACACCCAAAACACATGATACAATATTACAACACAAATGGACAAGACAAACCATTTACAAGGTATCACGAAAACATGTATCAATACGATTATTCCGACCTACGGTCAAGTCGATCGGGGCAGTTCCTTCGTAAATGTCCAAGTTTCCTACAAAAGTGACAAGTGGCAGTGCTGAGGCGACTTGCCCCACCACGCCGCTTACTTATCGACTGGGTTGAAGTTCCACCCGTATGAATGCCCACCGAGGATTGCGACACAAGATTATGAAGGCTAACTCGCTTCGTTGTTTCCTGACTCATCTGTTCAGTATCCTGACGCTCTCGGCGTCGTCCAGAGCCCAAAGATTGTTCTGGCACAGGTAAAATAGTAGCCTCCACTCGGATAGCAGCATCCGATAATTCCCTCAGGGTAGAATACGAGCCAACAGTTACAGCACCTCGTAACTCATTCCTCAATCCCTGCTCAAACCTTCGACACTTATCCTCCTCTGTAGCCACATACAGAGGAGCGAAACTTGATAAGTGCAAAAATTGCTGTTCATAATCGACCACTGACCGATTCCCTTGCTGCAATTGGAGAAACTCAACCTCCTTAGCGTTCCGAAATGAGCGAGGATAAAACTGATCCAAAAATCGCTCTCGGAATGCATCCCATGCCAAGGTACGGGCATCCCAGCCAGTCAACTGTAAACTATGCCACCACCTATAAGCATAGCCATCCAAGAGAAAAGTGGCTAAGGGTACCATGTCCTCCAGGGGACATATCATAACCTCAAAAATCCTTTCCAATCGAGTAAGCCAATCTTCGGCACCATCCGGTCCCGAATCACCACGAAACACAGTGGCTCCCAACCGTCGAGCTCGCTCAATATCTGGGCCTTCACTAACACTACTCTCGCCCCTCCCATCTTCAGACCGTGTACGGGACGCACGACTCGGAGGCATGACGTATCAACAGAAATCAAGAACCAAAGGCTCTGATACCAATTTGACAGGACCCGTCCCAACTGGACGTCAAAAAACGTACCCGGTCCTGCTCCCGTCTGACAAGTCCACTGAAAGTCCAAAAACAACCCTTCAGCACCTGCCAGACAAGGGAATCTTGCGCGGATTTCTGCTGCTGTCACTGCCTCGCGATCAGTCCCGAACGTCGTACCACGGCCTGGAGGGTCACAAAACAGAAAAGGTGTGAGTGGACAAAAATGACCTCTTATAAAAACATTTATCAAAATACAATCTTACCCTCCAGTTTTCACAAACTTGCATGCATATCGTAAAACATGAGTGACCGATAAAATCAAAACATATTTTCCCATGGTCCATAAAACTCATGTTCACCAAATCAGTTTATGTTATAAAACATCAAATCCCGGCTCTCAGGCCAAAACATGTGAAAACATAATCACCTGGCCACAAGGACCAAAAACCCGTACTCAAAACCAGTACATCATCACAATCAATACCAATCAGCATTACTTACCAGTGCACAATAAATATATCAATCCAATCAATCCGCACTACTCACGAGTGCATAAAATATCACCAATCACATCTGCACTACTCACAAGTGCACAATCAATCAAACTGCACTACTCACAAGTGCACAATCAATCAAACTGCACTACTCACAAGTGCTGCACTACGCGTAGGCCAATATCCAGTCACTCTCTCGGGAATAAACACCTCTGGGCTCAACCCCCTCGGGCTCAGTCACCTCTGGGCGAACACATCCCCAGGATCAGACACCTCCGAGTGGTACATCCAGGCTCAGTATCATCCGAGAAGCTGACTACCATAGGATCAACTCCCGATCCTACAATCACATCCCCCAAGCTCCGGTCGTCTGGGTAATCCCCCCCCCAAGCACCGACCGTCTGGGAATATCACAATCACAATGAACACCATCCCGGGAATTACATCCCAAAACATTTCAATCAAATCTTGACTTCATACCAAGTCAAGGTCATTCTCAACTGGGTCTCAAGCCCAAAATACTTTTTACACATAAACCGTTAAAATCACATTTAAATCAATCGAATAATCCGGAAATCATCATTGACTCACCAACCAAGTCAAACATCATTTTAGAAATCATTTAGACTCCGGGCCTAGCCCAAAACATCATTTGTACGTACCTCGTAAAACGTGCCCGAAAGGACTGATTAAAATAATCATAAAATCACAAAAATCATTAATTTCATCAAATTCACAAGTGACTCCAAAACCGAGTCAAAATCACTATTCACTTGGGTTATCATGCCCAACATATCATTATCACGCAAATCCTTGCGTTGCAACCTCCGTTGCCATTTTCACACAAATCCACAAAATTGACCCTCGACTCATTCCCGAGTCACCACATCATCTTTCAATCCATGACTCAATAATCCGAGTCCAAACATTATTTTCAATCAATTTCAATCCCGGACTCATAAACCAAGTCCAAACATTATTTTTACCAAATTTCGTAATTTCTCGAAAATCGCCCAAAATAATAATATAATAATCATAAAACCGAGAAATTACCGGATTGAAACACAAATCATGCCCAAGCATATAAAATCATATAATAAGGCATTTAAATCATATATGCATGCATCACGGTTAGAAAACAAAGTCCACTCACACACACCGTCCAAAACGGTCCGTTTCCGAGCTGCACGTTTTTCCGTAAAATCTGGAAATCACAACTCCTGCCCAAAATCAATATAGAGGGTTACTAACATCCCAAAATACAACATATAATTTTCCCCAATTTTTCCGGAATTTAAATACGTATTTTAAACGTAAAACAAAACTTCGGATACGCGGAACATTATCGAAACAATATCCGATTTCACCGAAATCAACGTCAAAATGTTCGTTACACTGAGAGGATCAAAAGTCATGTTGACCTCACCTTGAGACTAGGCCGGACGCGCCCCCACGCGCCGCCGTGAGTGGCTGCGCGTGAAATCCACGCGCCTGCTACAGTGTCACCGTCCCAACCCGTTTGTCTGTAAAACGGGCCATTTAACCCGCGAGGCGACCCGGTTTGTTTTCTGTCAATTCGACATTGATTCCACCAATTGAACATTCAGCCAGTTTCGATTCAAGTCTAATTAGGGTTCTGTGGACTTAATTACAAGCAACATTACCTCTAACCTCACGATCACAGATGATCAATCGAAGAACATCCGTCCACTGTTCATCCTTCGAAAACCATCAAAGCTTCTTGATTTCGTTCAATTGATTCACTAGTAAGCTTCAGTGGACTCAGGTAAGTATTTTCCCCAACTCAATTGCATCAATTCGTGGCTCAAACGCCACGACTCAAACTCGAACATCCGTACACTGTGCATCCATGGAGCTTCATCAATCTCCAGTGTTTCCCTTCAATTGGTGAACCCAGAAGCATCGTGGGATCTTCAGGAACACAATCCCCACATCAATTTCGTCAATCAAAGCCTCAATTCCCTCGACTCAACCTCGAGATTTCTGAAAGTTTCCTCCCTCAGTTCTACGTCAATTCGACCTCAATTCCACTTAGTTCCTTCTACAAAATGGATCGTAGTAATCCCAGAAGACAGAAACTGAACCCAATTTCGATCAACAAGGCTCAATTCATCCAATTTGATTTTTCCTCCCAAAAATCCAATTTCGAATTCCTAGTTTTTAGCCACTCTCAACCTCCCGTGTTTACCCAGTTGAGTTAGTCTCAACAAACACTCGATTTTGCCCTCAAAACCAGTTAGGAATGGCAGCAAACACTCTCCAATTCTGCTGCTCAATGCTCACGGGTAAGAAGAACAAAGAAGGAGAAAATTAAGGAGAAAATGGAGGAAATGATGAAGGATAAATGATGATGTTGTAATGATGGTGTTGTAATGATGGTGTTGGGAGGGAAACATGGACCAGATTTCAGGGGATGGGTGACACTTGTCACTCATCCGAATGTGTACAGTCACCGGGTACTGTTCATATTAAAATATTATTTTAATCCCGGTTCGTTCGGTTAATCGAGTCCGATTCCGTGACCATAACTTCGTCGTCGAATCTCCGATTTCGGCATGCCGCCTGTCGTTGGATTCGTATCGACGAGACCTTCGTAACGGTCCTTGGCCCTCGTCCATCGGACCTCCCGATCAAAAAGTCAACATTTGGCCCCTAATATGCCAAATTACCAAAATACCCCTCAACTTTCGAACATCATAACTTTCACCTCGAATGTCGGAATCGAACGTGCCACCTATCTATGAACTCGTAACGTCCCGAACTACGTCACAGTCATCGGCCAAAGTCCATTTGACCGCCCGAACTAAAAGTCAACATTTTGCCCACGCTAGGGGCAAAACGGTCATTTTGCACGTTTCGTCCGATTTCACTCAACTAATCCCCGATTAGTCATTCTAAATCATGATTAATTAATATTCAATCCCGATATTCGGGACGGGTCATTACATTGAAACCCGCCTGATGAAACTTAACGATCGGTTTGGATTTTATCTATGTATATATATATGTTTTGCATGTGGATATCAATAAAATGTATTTGGTACTGCACTGTATAGATCCATTCTTATAATACTGTCTCCTCCGGATGTGGTACCCCGGAGTGGTCATAGCGCATTGCTTGCGAGGGGTCATTCTACGGAGGAACCGGACCGTAAGATGACTCAGGAGCAGGATTGCTTATTTGACGTCAGGGACGTCGAGCGTCTAGGACGCTAGGCATTTGAGATACCGTACCCGGACAAGGTTCGGGGATTGGACTCGGAATTGAGACCCGAGTGGCAGGCGTAGCCTTGAGACTGTGACCTTATTGGACGTCAGGGACGTCAGACATCGGGGATGTCAGGATTGGAGTGTATAGTGCAGTGGCTAAAATTATGTTTTGGTTTTATTACATGCCTTATGGTTCATATTATATGATTTATGGTTTAAAATCCTGATGCATGCATGTTTGGAAAACGGAGGGGTAAATTATATGTTTTACTTACTAAACGATTTTATAAACTTGAGTTTCGGCCCACTCACCCTTATTGTTTTGGTAACCCCTCCAGGTCGTGCTACTGAGGTTGAGGAGGAACCTGAGGCTGAGGCATAGATCTACTTCTGCGTACCTGAATCCCTGTTGGGTGATTTCACCCGCAGGTTTATGTTGGAGTCGTGCTCGCAACTTGTAATTTTGGATTTCATCCCTTGTCTGACATCTGTTTAATTCGGATTTGATGTATAACTTTAATTTGGTTATTTATGCATTTGATGTTTTGAGGTTAAAATTGGTATGAATTTTGGGTGTCAGACGGGAGCAGTGCACGTCCCCTTGTGGTCCCTGTGGGATCGAGACGGGTCCTGTCATTACACATACTTGATACGCAAGAAAGCAAAAAGGCAAGACTAAAAGACACTTATCTCAAAGATAAATAATCGGTAGAAGAAACAAGAAGGCAGAAAACAGCCATACAACTGAGAAGAAGAAGTAGATCTTAAGGACGAAGACGAGGAAAGAATGTCGTAACTTTGTTCACAATATCAGATCACGCAGAAGAACTAGAATAGCTAATTAATAAAAGTGGTACCAAACGCTAGATCACGCCGTAACTTTATCCGACAGCTAATTAATAAAAGTGGTATTAAATACCAGTTTCGTACTATATTATCTTATCTGATTCTTTACACGGTGTACAAAAGTAACCTAAAAATTTGAGATTACTTAATTAAATTGTATTCATGAAATATTTTAATTAATTTAATTGACTCAACCTTGTAAATTGAACTCGAATCTAACCGTATCCAACCCAGATTTGATATAACACATTACAGATACACAGATATAGCTGGCATTGGCATGGCATTGCTCTGTGATGTGAAATTTGGGTCTAGATTTTAGGGAGGGGGGGGGGGGGGGGGGGGGGGGGGTTTTGTTGGGGGGCTATCCATGTCGCAGATGCTAATTTTTTGCCTTAATTAATAATGGTAACTTCAGCTTTGGTGTATCCTCGTTGGCAGGGCCTCCAACTCCAAACAATCATGGGCACCATTCATATGAAATAAATAAATAATACTAATAATGAAGGGCTCCACATTTCAAATTCCATGTATGGGATCAAATCATATATACCAGCAAACATTATTGGTCATATAGTTCGAACCTTTTTTAGGTTTGGTGTCAAATATTTTCTTTCATAAAATGAAAGAGTTCGGGAATTGTTTTGATCATCCTTTTTAATTAGGAAATTTGTTAAAAAAAATGAAAGGATAATATTTGCATCTTATATACATCTTGAGTGAACCTTCCCTTACCACTATTTTCATTTAAATTTTAACGCTATATCGTTAATCGATACGCCGTTTAATTCCTAAATAATCATCATTTAAAAAATAGATATATGCATAAAATCAAACAAATTTAACATCGTTTAACTATTCATATTTAGTAATTGAATTTTGGGATCACAATTAGGATCATAATTATTACAAACACCAACCTTTACTCTTGTAATTTGTGCAGAACTTATTTTGAAATTATTATTTACGTAATCAACAATTCATGTTATATATGATTTATGTATAAAGACAAATTGAAAAATAAAAATAAAATGAGTTTTTTTTTATATATATAAAATAGGATCTAAGTATTATCGACAATTAAACATATGCATTATCCATGATACGTACAAAGACAATTCGATAAATCAAAATGATAATATAATTAAGTATCATCAGGGTGGATGCAAGTATTTTCCTTTATGAAATGAAAGAGTTTGGCGGGAATTGTTTTGATCATCCCTTTCAATTAGGAAATTTGTTTAAGAAAAATGAAAGGGTAATACTTGCACCCTATATATATCTTGAGCGAACCTTCCCTTACCACTATTTTCATTTACCTAGTGTTTTTTTAACATTATATCATTAATCGATACACCGTTTAATTCCTAAATAATCATCATTTAAAAAACAGATATATGCATAAAATCAAACAAATTTAACATCGTTTAACTATTCATATTTAGTAATTGAATTTTGGGATCACGATTAGGATCATAATTATTACAAACACCAACCTCTACTCTTGTAATTTTTGAAGAACCGATTTTGAAATTATTATTTACATAATCAACAATTCATGTTATATATGATTTATATATAGAAACAAATCGAAAAATAAAAATGAAAAAAGTTTTTTTTTATAAAATAGGATCTAAGTATTATCAACAATTAAACGTATGCATTATCCATGATTTTTATTTTAGTGTAGTGGCTAAAATAAGTGCTAGTGGGTGGGTGGAGCCTTGCGTTTGGGATCAATTCTCATGAAATTTAAAAGCAATTTCTTTTTTGGTAAGTAATTTAAAAGAAAAAGTTCATAAAGGCAAGGAGCTAGATGATTAAATAAGTTGCTTCTTATGGAACTTGTTATAATTGAAGTCCTTGAAGAATGAACATGCTCAAATGAATTGGTCGGGGAGTGGACCTTGCCCTATTATGCGTTCCACCAGCAAACACACCGGGTTACATCCAATTTATGCATAACTTTTTGGTGCAAGACACGTCTATTAGCAATATGTATTTGACGAAACAAACGAAACAATCAACTGTTTTGATAATAATTAGAATGTTTATAATAAATCGTTAATTTGATTTGTATATATTGATATCTGTAAAAAGTTGAGATTTCACCTTAAAATCAATTAGTAATAGAAGGAGTAGCTTAAGATTATATAAGATATAAATTGTAGTTGTGCTTTTCCGATATGAGACATTTTCCTCACATCTCAACAATTTGTATCTGATATGATCTTGAACTACTCCTCTCATCACCAATTAATTTTGGAGTGAAATCTCAACTTCTTCCCTCATCAATCTTTAGTATCAAATGTTTAGGTAGTCACTTTAAATATGAAATATTTAATAATGAATCGGCCGGCATAAGCAAATGATGTGATTATGTACAATGGCATAGTCATGATTTCAATTTGGAGGAGCACTTTCAAAAAGTACTAGCTTTGAAAAAAAAAAATTAAATTTTTGATGTAATTTAATTGATAATTTTTTTAAACATGAACTCATAAACTAATTAAATAGTTTGAAGTAATATAATAATATCATATTAAATAAAAATATAAAAAAATCATATCATATTTTTAATGTCTCTTTAATTACATAAAAATATGAAATTATAAATAATAAAAAATTAAGGTTAATAAATTGATCTATTTAATAAAATCAAAATGACAATAAAAAAAACTTTCTTAAAATATGATTAATTTAATAATTATCTTAACAAAATATATCATAATATAAATATATATATATATAATAAATTGCACAATATAAGTAAGATGGAGCCTACCTACAACCCCACTAGACACCCCCTCCCTTCCTCTGCCATTGGTTATGTGAATGGAAGTAAGCCTCATAAATATTCTAATAAATATTCTTATAATATCTAGTAATTATTGAAGTTGCATAGTTAAATTTGGATAACCAAAAAAAAAAAATTAAAATCATTTTCGTACTAAAATTTAAAATTTAATGTGTCTAAATTTTAATCCAATTTAATCTTATCCATGGAGAAAATTAAAAAAAAATTATTTTTATTTTAAAAGAAGAAATTAAAGAAAAACCTCCTAAAACAGGGTCCAAAATCCATCCTGATTTAGCTTCTGATAGAATTAAACTGCTCCAAATCGCACGGTGAGAAATTCTATGAGCCAAGACCGTGAATGTTGTAGTGAGGGAAAAATAAAAAGAAGTGCAGAGATTAATAAATAAATAAATAAAAGCATAAGCACGTGCGAGTGTGACTCTTGCGGGTGACCTTCATGACACCGAGACTCGACCTCGTCGTCTCTGTCCAAGAATTTCTGGGTTCCCACCCGCCATCGTTATCATGCTCAAAACCCTATCCCATTAATTCATAATTTAATTGGTTAATTAATTAATTAATATCCATTGAGCACACGATTATGTGGATTATAAACAAATATATCCTTCTTTTCTCCCAATGCCACTTGCCACGTTTTGGTTGGTTCAAGACAATAATCAACTTTATTTTAGAAAAAAAAAATATATATATATATAGCTCATATATATAATTCATATGGAAAATAATGTAAACATTGACAATCAAATGTAAACATTGACACTTTAGTTGAGGATGATCATGATGTATAGGTGGTGCGTTATAATTTTTTTTTCTTCAGAGTTAAAAGTAATTTTTTTTTTCTTTGGAGTTAAACTTCCAATAAGGTTTTAATGGGTTAATATGTGTGCACCAAATCCTCTTTGTAGATCTGTGCACTTAATCAATAATACCACTCTCATAAAAAGCTTCAGAGAAATTGAAAAAAATGCAAAATAAAATTGATAAAAATCCGAAGACGTCCTTACACTTAATAGTGAAATAATTAAGGTAAACATCATTTTACGCCTTAAGGTTTGAGAGTCTATATTAAAATGGATCACTAAATTTCAATTTCATTATTTTACTCTATGTAATTTTGAGATCATATCAATTTACTTCATCCGGTTATTCCACTAGTAATTCATCAATTTACTCCATATGGTACTCTTCGTATTTAACTATTCATTACAAATTCTTACCCATTTTTTTTATTTAGCTATTTTTTAAAATTCGTGCATTTAATTTTATATTTACATTTAGATTAAGTTTAATTAATTATGCGTTTACCGTTTGTTTGAATACACTAATACACTGATTTAGAAGAGTAGCAAAATCAAAATAATTAATCACTTAATAAAAAATAATGTACGCAAGAATTTTTAATTAATACTAATAATACTCTTAACTTGATGATTTAATTATTGAAATATGATATTAAGTAAATTAATGTAATTTTTGTAGATAATTGGTCTCAAGTTCGAACCTCAATGACATATTGTATAGATAATTTCTAAAAATTCATCCCCTGTAATAAAATGAAATAATAAAATTGAAATCTATTTTAATAATAAATGATGTTTGCTCTAATCTTAATTATTATACGAGACCGCGAATGAAATCCCATTATTAATCCAACATATTACTCTTAATCTTAATAAGAAAATCAGACAGCTCGGACCGTCCGATGGGAATCAGATTAAACCCACGGCTATAAACAAATAAACCAAACGAAGGGCCCCATCATGATGGTGGGACGCACAACGATGGTAGGCCCCGAAGTAGTGTGTGTAATATAACCGGGTAAAATTGGGGTGGTTAAGAAAACAGGGCGTTTTAATAGAAGAGGAGGAATTGGCATCTCCTCCTCCTTCCCAAAGAAAAACGCACCTTTTGTTACGCGGTTCAGGTGGCAGCACAGCGGTGGTGGTGATGGTTGTACGGGCAAGAGGGCACGACTACTGCTGCGGCGGCGGCGGCTGCTAGTGCTGCAACCAACTCTTTCTCGGAAACAGCCAACAACAACAAAACCAGTCAAATTAATATAAATTAAATTCAAAAGAGGCTGTCTTTTTTCATTTGAATTTAATCAAATATTAAATCCATAGATATCACCATCAACTTCTTTGCCTTTGCCTTCCAGAAATGGCCGTGTAGTATTTTCTCTTTTAATCCCCTCTCTCTACTCCGTCTTTGGTTTTGTGTTTGTCCGAGAGAAATTGGTGTGATTTCCTAGAATCCCCCACCGCTGGTACGTACCGTCTCTCGTGCATTTTCAGCCTCCGCTCACCGATCCGCCATTTTTGCTGCTTTTCTTGAACCTTCAGCTTCTGCAAATTTTCTGGGTTACTTTCGTGGAAAAATAAATAAAAAATCAAACTTGCAGGGCGTCCATTGTGTTTTTATGCACTAAATATCACAACCCGGCCCGATCTTCCAGGTAAATTGATTGATTTCTAAGTATGATACTAAAGACTCAACATATGAATTTTGTTCATAATTTTACCCTCATTTTTCAGACGAATTTTCTTCATTAATGGCATTCAAAACCATAATTCACGAGCTACTGAGAGATGACAAGAAGGGGAAAAAATCACAAAGAGCGGCGGAAAGAAGGCCGTCCCGCCGCCGAGCAAGATCACATATTGCCCCTGAGCAGCCATTGCCCTCATCACCTTCGTCAGTTGAACAGAGCCAGTGGGCAAACTTGCCACCTGAGCTGCTTCTTGACATAATCCGGCGAATCGAAGCCAGCGGCACCGCCTGGCCTGGGCGGAGGGACGTGGTTGCTTGTGCTTCTGTTTGCAGTTCATGGAGAGATATCACAAAAGAAATAGTCAAAACTCCAGAAAAATGCGGGTGCCTCACATTCCCTATCTCACTCAAACAGGTAACTATTTTCTGGTAAAAGAAAAATCATATTTCTATCATGTTCTTACTGAAGATGAATTCTTCCCTTTTTTTCTTTTTTTTTACCTGCTGTCATTATTGGTTGTACACTCTAATAGCCGGGTTCAAGGGATGCTCCGATTCAGTGCTATATCAAGAGGGATAGAGTAACTTCGACTTACTATCTGTATCTTGGTTTAAGCCCTGGTAAATTTCGGATTCTTGAGTCCCTTTATAGATAAATTTCTGGATTCTGTAAGCATCTGTTGAGCATTGCAATGCACACTTATGAATCTACAGCTCTATCCGGGGATGGGAGTAAGCTCTTGCTCGCGGCAAGAAAGATCAGACGGGCAACAAGTACAGGTTTTGTTATCTCTTTGGTTGCTGATGAGTTCTCGCGACAAAGCAGCACCTACATTGGAAAACTAAGGCAAGATTCACCACGAAAATGATTCGTTTGGTTGGTTTCTCAGTTTTATGGCTGAATTCTTGTTTGTCCTGCCATCTGTTTTTTTTTTGAAAATCATGGAACAGGTCTAATTTTCTGGGGTCCAAGTTTACCATTTATGACAGTCAGCCTCCAAATGAGCAAACAAATTGTAGATCAAAAAGCAAAACCAATTCAAAGAAGGTGCCTCTGATGTTACCCCCAGGTAGTTACAGTGTTGCAACTGTATCTTACGAGCTCAACATCCTCCGAACAAGAGGACCAAGGCGAATGCAATGCACAATGCCATCGATCCCCATGTCAGCAGTTCAAGAAAACGGCATTGCTCCTACTCCAACAGAATTACCAGCTTTATATGCTCCAAAATGCTGCTATCCATTGCCAGTTTCACAAGGAAAGAAGCAACTTGCGAACCTGTGCTCTTGTTACCCTAACCGGGTTTTAGATTATGGCACCAAGGATCCGCTCGTAATGAAAAATAAATCTCCTAGATGGCACGAGCAGCTGCAATGTTGGTGTCTGAATTTCAAGGGGCGCGTCACAGTGGCCTCCGTGAAGAATTTCCAGCTGGCTGCTGCTGCAGAACCTCACCAGAATGTTTCACTGGAAGAACAAGAGAAAGTTATACTTCAATTTGGGAAGATCGGTAAAGACATTTTCACAATGGACTATCGCTACCCTCTGTCTGCTTTCCAAGCCTTCGCAATCTGCTTGAGTAGCTTTGACACGAAACCAGCCTGCGAATAAGCAATTTAGAGTTGACTGTAAATACACACTTTTGAAAATGAGCACCTTAGGCTATGGCTTCTGGTCATCAGCAAGTGCCTTCAGTGAATTCAAACTAGTTTGTGTAATGACAGTTACCCATAAAGAACAATGTAATGTAAGTTTCCCGATTTATTTATCCACGGAAGCAGTTTTTGCACAATTTTTTCCCTAGTTATGTTTTCCTGGGATTGGTATATTCATATAAAACAAATATATATATATATATAGATGAAGCTGACATTTACATGATCAGAGAGTCTAGATCTCCTTGTCATTATCCTTTTTCTTCTGCCCGCAACTATAGCGGCAGCCATGGCGTCTAGGCTTTTCGGGGTCATCTGGGTCTGAGCCACTTGGCTCCATGAGAAGCCCTCTGAGGCATCGCCTTCTTACAGTTGGTTCATGAGTGAGTTTCTCAGAAGGAGTTTTGGTGGATTGAGCCTTGTGTGTTCCGATGGGCTCTGGTTTTCGACTTGACTTGCTGGAATCTGCTGTGTTTTGAGATAAAATCGTCTGAACACCTGGATCTCTCCCTGTCACCGAACTATTGAAGACGATGGAGTTGTTGATGCTCTGTACATTGCTGTTGATGTAAGCATTTGTTTGCTCATCTTCACTGCTTGTTAGACCGTTGAAATTTTCGCCGTCGGTGCTTGCCTCTTCATCAGTTGTAGCTTCAAGGCTGTCATCTGGGTTGCTCTTATAACTTCTGTGTATGGGGATCGACGATTCTTCTTTCGCCGGCTCTGAGCTCAACTGCATTGATGCTCCTCTATTTTCACCAGACAGTGTAGTGACATTAAGTTCCTTATCAAGCAATTCGTCCCCAGTGACCAACTTATCAAGTTTAAGAACATCTTTTCTGATTTCTTCATGCGGCGGTGGAGATTGTTCCCCGGCGGATGAAACCATCTTTTGAATAGACATCCTTGAGGCTCTTCTGTTTTTGGAAGTTCTGATCGGCCTCAAACTGGAGCTGGTGGTCGCTAGTGCCTCCTTTCTCTCTACAGTTTCCTCTCTCGCGTGCTTTTCCGAGCCTGGATCATTGATTTGCTCCTCTTTTTTCAGTGCTTGCACTATTTTCTCCTCCTCTTTATGCTCTTTCGTCGCTGTCTCTGGCTCTGAATGGTCCTTACGATCTCCACCAAGAGCATCAGGATACACCACCTCAGGTAAAGCAACTGTTTCCATAGCTTCTGCAGAAACTTTATCAGCATCGGAAATAGTTGGTTGAGGATCTCTTTGTGGTGAAGGAGACATTGCTTTCTTCGGCTCTAATTGAGAGGCAAGTGACGAAGGTTCAGCAGAAAAAGATGGACTTTGAGAGCTCCCTTGAGAGGTGGTGGTGGACTGTGACTGAGTTTGCGCTTGAGGTTGAGAAGCTACATGAGATGGTGATGGTGAAGATGAGTCAAACAAAATTTGAGTTTGAGTTGTTGCATCAGAAGTTTTTTGGGATTCAGAACCAAGAGATGGTGATGGCGGATATGACCCAATCTCAATTTGAGTTTGAGTTGTTGCACCAGAAGTTTTTTGGGATTCAGAGCCACGTGATGGTGATGGCGGAGATGACCCAACCTCAATTTGAGTTTGAGTTGTTGCACCATCAGTTTTTTGGGATTCAGAACCACGAGATGGTGATGGCGACAGGTTTGGGGAAGGAGTGGCTTTCACAGGGGCTTTTCCTGCCGGGCGAAATGGTGGACGGTCAGCAGAAACTGCGGAGGTTGTCTGGGCAGGGAGGTTTTGGGTTTTAGCTGTTGGACGTCGTTCTGGCTCTACTTGAGAACTTCGACTACGCCAACCAAAACGAATGCGAAAGGGTTGCTTTTTGTCTGCCATGGATGGTTTGAAATGAGAGAGGATTGGCTCTGTCGGAGTAGAAAGATGATGAGAATGGCCTGCTCAAAACTTTCATGAAAGGCTTGTATATATTGAAATTCTACCGATACCTTACCTTCTCCCACTCTCTGCTTCTTTACTTCTCTTAGAAGTACTTAGTTTTGATCTTAGAGAAATATGCAATTTACCCAAAGGCAGATTTAATTTGCTTCTCTAAGAGGTCTTGAATCTTTTTCCACTTTCCGACAGACCCCAAAAAAGGAATACGAAGTATATATACGTGCCCACACGTAAATCTCCATTCTAATAAAACAGAAATTAATTAAACTAATAACTGTTTTCTTCCAATAAAATTAAGACCGAAGAAAACTTACTATATTATTCGTCGAGCTCACGCATGAAACAGTGAGCTTTGTGGACCAGAAAGACTTAGGCAAAGCTGCGGAAGCTAGCTTGCCAAATCAAGTAACCTGACAAAGAAGTAAAAAATTTAGAAGCAAGCTAAGTTTTCCTTCATGAAGCCATTGAAGAAAAGAATACGACAAAATCACATTGCCAAGCAAGAGAAGGAAGCAGGCAAACATCTTCTGCTGCATCATAAGGGAAGCTTCCAGCCAGTTCTGAGCTAGCCTTCTCCAACAAGGTATGTATCAACCAATAGTTTTCATCTTTGCAATTCTCTTCTCCAAGTTGAAACCATAAATTTATCCATGTAGTTTTTGAAAATTTTCATGGCTGTTTTTCTCAATGCAATTTTTCCTGAAGCAGGAAGAGAAATGCAAGGAATTTCTACGGCTGTGAGATCATGCCGGGAGCTACTAAAGGCCACAATTTTACAGCATTCGCACGGGAGAGAAATTGCTGGGATAGAAAGGATAGTTTCACGTTTAAAATGGGTTAGCTCTCCACCTGCACAGCAAAAAGGGTTAGAGAATGTAACCGTAGCAGATTTACTGGTGAAAAAAATTGAAAAAACTGGACCTTGGATCTGGTGCCACACAAATGACAGCGTAAATGATGCAGTAAAAAATGTATTTTCTGACTATTTATCTGTAATATGAAATTCATACTGCGATCAAGTTGAGTTATTATGAGAATGACATTGCAGATGGCTAAACACAATATCGGGTCACTGGTGGTACTAAAGCCAGGGGAGCAACAACAAATTGCAGGAATCATCACGGAAAGAGGTAAATTATTAATAGAACGAACTTCTTGAAGGATTTATCGACAATAAAACTGAATCTTCCTGATCCTACTCATGGTGGTATAAATCAAGCAGACTATATGAAGAAAATAATTGGACAGGAAAGATCTCCCTTTTACACTAGAGTTGGAGAAATTATGACTAAGGAGGTCAGTTCAAGTTTTCCGTCCAGACACTAATATACTTGACCAACCATTTTCCTTCTAGATTCAGCTGAAATGTTTACCTTTCAACAGCACAAATTGATCACAGTAACATCTGACACAAACATTCTTCAAGCGATGCAACTTATGACAGGTAAGCCTCGGCCACAGTTTCTGTTCTGTAACTACCATAAACATCGGAGAACCAAATAAGACATGTTCTATTTATATATAAACATGTGTAAGCAAATAATGAAATTTTGTTTCAATGTCAACAACAGAGAACCAAATAAGACATGTTCCAGTTATAGATGGGAAGCTAGTTGGCATGATTTCTATGAAAGATGTAGTTCGAGCAGTAATGGAGCAGCAAAATGGGGAACTGAGGCAACTAAATGAGTACATTAGAGGAGAATACTACAAGGACATATAACCTATCCAAGCTTTATGTTCCTCAAATTAATGTAATACAACATAAAAACAAATCTGAAAAAAAAAAATCAAATATGTCTTCTTATACATAGTACTTGTGTGCTAAGCTCTCCACACTTGGTACTTACAAGAAAAAAAATTAAAGAATCATTTTAATCTGCAATGGCCAGATTTCAAAACAAAAGAAGAATAAAATCTTCACAGGCCGGATTTCAAAGTGAACACCTAGTCCCCTAATCTCAGGTAGACCAATGGCTTTGAAGAACCTGCTTTTAAGTTGTATTACTAAGGCAGCACATAAAAATTGTAGCAACATGGTCTTCGACAACATGTCGGGCCACAGAATAGAGGCAGTGAATACTAAGTGTGCACATACAATATTCATGATCCTATTTGCCTCCTATTTTGAAAACAACATATATACTCTATCTGGTATAGAAACACAAATAAGTTGCAGATTCAATTAGGGTCGGGATTGATTATGTTCGGCATTCTATAAAGCATATATTATCACCTATTTCAAGAAAAAGATTATACAGCTCTCATTGGCTGGAGGATGAACCTAACATCTACTCCTTATCTTTTCTAACATTCTATCAACACAAGATTCTTTCTCTAAGGAGATTCAAACAATTAAAAGCCCTCTAGATTTTATTTCAAAAATTGCCCTCTTAGAGTGGTCCTCAAAGCTCAAAGTATTTTGGTGGCAAATGATTGGACCTTGTGTAGGGAAGCTGACTGCAGTTCCCCAAATGTCATTGGTGGTTGTATTCTGCTAGCGCTCGTGTCAGACCAAATAACCTACATCTAGCTAAAGCCACTATATGTCAAAAGTTTCATCCTCAAAAGTCATGGACTGTGAAAGGAACATCTCTCTTCTAGAAAAATACAATTCCCCACTCTCACTTTCTCATCCTTCCTTCCATGAGTGCGATGCTGGAATATTGATTTTTAAGTGTAAGATGACAATTTAAACAAGAGAGAGAAAGCAGCTATCTATTTTTGAACATTCTAAGTCCCTGCTGGGAGAGAGGGGCAGGAACACTACGAAAAGGGATTCCACAAGAATTTAGAGGGATCCATCATCACAACTTTCCCTGAAGTGGACTTGATATAATAAAAATTCAAAGTATCAAGCCAAGATTGGCTGGTCTTTGTTTTTATAAAGATTTCAAGGCACATTTACCTGAATATGTTATCCCCTCGCTGGACCCTACTTCCTTCATGGCTGCAGCATCTCAAGCCAAGAATCCCAGCAACTTGTCTAAATGGAAGAAACCTCATTAGACTCCTGCTGATTAATAACATGGTTGCTCAATGTTCATTGTGCAAACAATTAGCAGAAAAGCATACAACTCAGTAGATTGATTCGTTTCAGCTTTTCAAACTCCAACTGTCTGTGCCTAACATTAGGGTCCGCCAGGTCAATGCGGCAAAGAAAGAGAAGGCGTCTTGTTGAATAAGCCCTCCTCTCTTCTCAAAGAAAAAAGTCATAACTTAAGTTGGTGATATTTGGATCTACCCCTCTTTGACCAACACAAATCTTAGGTGATACAAAATCCTCTGCTTTTTTTATGAGTTTGGACTTTGTGCAAGAAGTTAGGAGCAAGTAGGTTTAGGAGTTAAAGAAGGAAAAAGGGTTTCTGTTGTTATTTTACTAAAACTTAAGGTAGATTGAGGATTTAGGATGGGAAATGTTAGCATTAAGAGATGAATGTGGGCCACTTATTATCTAGTATTATAAGTATATATGTTTGTCCTCACCTGACTCAAAATAGATAACAAAACACACAACAATATATATCACTCCTAAATAATATCTACCAATTTAAGATAAGAAAGGGTATAGTAAAGGCCAAATTGATCTTCTCCATCAAAAAGCAAAAGATTTCATTGATTTTTTATGTTGCAGGAAGTAAACAGACAAAATCTACAGAGGCAAATTTGGTTGACTCTGGTGATCAAGCTGGCCATCCAGCAAAAAACCATTTTGGAATGTTGCTGAGAAACTGTTTAAAAATTAAAACAAACATATTTCCAACATTCAATTACGTACAAATCTCACTCTCCTTTATTTTCTCTTCTACCTAATAGGGAGGCCCCACTCCCTGTGAGGTACCTACTGCTTTTTTGAAACTTGATGTTCGACTCTGACATGTTAAAGATTTTGGAAGAGTAAATGGAGCAAGTAATTGACAAAACAAAATTCATCAATTTTCTTCATGCACCCAGTACATGCTCAGATGATGATGATAATGCATACGACAACTTTCTTCTTCTTGAATTCATTCAAATCAACATCATCATCTTTGTTGTCTATCTATTCTGATGAAACAGCTAAACTTGAACACTTTTCTAGATACCATGCCCATATCTATTTATTGCTAACAAAAATAAATAACAAATATCTTATTATTTTTTAAAGCATATGATACTATAATTCAGTATTACAATATAAAAATTAGACTATTTTACATACCTAGGTTCTTTGAAGGTTTGAAATGGATGGAGGTTGATATTGTAAGCGTATCTAATGGGTAGATTACGAATTGGGATCTAATCCCCACCAGGCTGTAAATTCTGAAAAAATCCCACTTGGTGATGAGATAATTTAATGAGAAGACAGAGACCTGAAAAATATAAGCTAAGCTCCTTTTCGGTTATTGTCCTTCTTAGCGTTGATCAAGAAAGCGAATCACATCTTTTTTTGTCTCTGTAAATAATATTCGCCAACTTGCACAGCCCCACGAGTGTCTCTTCCTCCTACTTATAAGGAGCATGGCAACCTCTCCCATACCATCATCCCTTTGACTCCAGTCTTCTGCCTTGATAGAGGACCTTTTTGTAAACACTAACTTCAGCGCCCTAACTCCATACACATTATATCATCTTCTGCTCCTTTTTAAATTTGGTTCATTTCTTCACGGAAGACTAAATTTGAGGAATGGCATCCCTCTCTTCTTCAAGGAGCTCCAACACCGCCTGGACACCAAAGCAGAACAAGTTGTTTGAAAAGGCTCTGGCTGTGTACGACAAGGACACGCAAGACCGCTGGAATAATGTGGCCAAGGCTGTGGGAGGAAAATCTGCAGAGGAAGTCAAGAGGCACTATGAGATTCTGGTGCAGGATCTCATGCATATAGAATCTGGCCAAATCCCTATTCCTAACTATAAGGGCACAGGAAGCAGCAATAGAGTCATTGCTGATGAACAAAGGTAATTTTGTGTATTTATAGAAAAGTTTACCAAACTCTTCATTTTAAGCAATCATCAGTCTCTTTTTATGTCTTCTAACAATTAAAAGGTAATCCATGCGTCTATCTATACTTCCTATAGTAGCAGCTACCAAGAACACGCTAGTAGAGAAAAAGTTAAGGGATCCTTAACTGCCACAAGTTCTGAGTCTACACTCCATGGTACTTTTAGGAGCTTTTCAATTCAAGAAATTAAGATCTAGAATTTAGGCACCCTTTTCTTATCGGAAAAAAGAAAAGAAGAATGAAGATAGTTACAAGAAGTTGAGAGCTTCAAAGGGGTTTGAAGCAAGCCGGCGTATCGTTTCCATAATGTCATTCACTAATTTTTCCATAATTTCATTCACTATTTTTTTTTCCTCTTCTGGAAGGACAGTTCAAACTAAAGACAGTGACATGACTCCTACCCAAGAAATTTTATATGTTTTTATCAATTAATTTCTATATCTATCCTTTATCCCATACTATATTGAACTTCAATTTCTAAGAAAAATCCCACATGGAATCTAATCTTTACTTGTTTTAGATCTCATATGCACATGGCCCTATGATTAAAGTAATTGAATATAGTCACCCGGCCGGCTTCTCTCCCTAATGTAGATGAGGATCATCGTGTCACGCCAAAATCTTGTTTTTAATTACTTATCACATTCTCTCATTAATCCCAAGGCTTGCTAGCGACAGGGAGTGTTGGATCTAGCTAAACCTCTTGGCACCTTTGTTAGTTCATGAAATCTTATAAGTACTTTGACATAGAATTGATGCCACCTAAGCCTTCAGAGCTGAGTATCAACAAATCTAAATAAAAAATATCTTTAGAGCAAGTGCCGTTAACATTTATTATATGCTTAAAAATTGCAAACAAACTATAGTAATCAATGCATTACGTCGGCAGACATTTAAAAATAGTAAAATGTTACTTCAAAACGAAGCACCCATAAAAAAGAGGCTGGTTATGTCTCTTTAGCTAATGGGGTGCGATTAACAAGATAATGCAACTAGGGGGTTTTATTTTATATTACAATAGGTTATAAATTTATAATGTGTACTTGGAAGTTGGGATTCGTTAAGCTTCTGATGCTAATTCATTCTGATATATTATTGACCAGGCTTATGAAAAATCTGAAGATCTGATGGAACGCATCAGAAGACATGTAAAAAGAAAAAAAAAATTAATTGCTCTGTTATTCTACCCGCTCTACCTGCGACCTCTGTGTTTCTCTGCTCCTACGTGGACATGTTTATCTACTGTCATGATTCTCTGCAAAACTATATATATTATGCGTTTCTGTTTAAGCTTCCTATTTTGAAATGTTCTTTCAAGACCCAAAACCATAAATAGTGAACTAACACATCCAAAGCCTATGGCTCAGTCAAGCAATTCATCGATCACATTGTAGGCATTCGGTTTAACTAATGAATTAAGCATGAACAGATCAAATAACAACATAAATTCAGCACAATATATCATAGATTCTCGATCAAATGCAAAAACCATCAGTACAGTAAAATTTCTTTGTCCACTGACCTCCGGTCCTTTGGAGGCTCAAATGCATGCACCAAGGATATCAAATTGTTCAGTCGCCATGTACGAAGATACTGAGTTTATCCGCGACTTTGAGAGAAGTAAAAAAATTATGAAAGTTGAAATTTCGGAGAAGAACTATCAACAGAACAATAAGATCTGAATTCGCCTCCTCCATCTGATCTGTTTTTAAAGAAATGGTCGAATGGGTGATGAAGATTCAAATGGCTTCAAAGAAAGGCGGGAACCAACTCGTTCCCCTTTTTGGAAAAAATGGCGCTGGCGCGGGTGCTGCAACCGTTACGTAAAAAGACTACTGTCATATCTGAACCGTCAATCTGAAAACATGAAATTCAAAATGTGAAATTTGAGCCGTCAATTTGAAATCATGAAATTCAACATTATCTGAACTGTCCACTGAAACGGTGAATATTTTTTTTTTAATGGAACCGTGAAATTCAAAAATAGCTGAGCCGTCCATCTAATTATGAATTAATAAAATTACAAAAAAAAAAATCTGAACCGTCCATTTGAAATTATGGAATTACAAAAATTTAGAAAATAAAATCTAGATCGTATATACGAAGAATGAAAATCAAAAAAGAAAAATCTCAACATCCATCTGAATTATCTCTAAAAAGGAGCTTCACTTCTCCAAAAAAACAAAGTAAATAAATAAAATAAAAGGGAGCTTCTACTTAACCAATTAATTAACTCTTGAAAATAGATAATCCAGTGGGAGAAACTCTAACTTCTATTTTATGTTGACCTAATCTAAACAAAACGCCGCTAAAGGGAAGGAGGGAGAAGATCACCTTCAATCATTTTTACTCTTTTTTTTATTAGTAATAAGAATCCTATTGTGATAAAAGTTTAATCTATGTCATACTCATATTTCAGCTTCTCATTATCAATTTATCCTTTTATCCAAAAAATTTCTTTAAAATTTCTTATTTTCTCTAAATCTTGTTCTACCTTAGTGTTGAAGAAGTTTGCTGTAATTTTTCTCGTTGGATTTGACTACAGTAGTTAATTGAGGACATTTTATCCTTTACTATGTTATATGTAATTGAATCGTTAGAGATCAAGCATTCATTATATCCTTCATACTCTACTAATTATTCAATACCATATGTGATAGATTTGACGATGATGTCTGTTTCTCTTAGTGAGGTAGTTTGTTTAGAGTTATAGATGCTATTGGAATTTTGGTCGCTTTGAGCTTTGTGGGTTTGATTTATAAATTTGCATAATTTCATTGATGTTGGTTTTAGTTGTTAGTGTGACTTTATCTGCTATAGTACTGCCGCATTGGTTTATGCCTTATTGGTGTTACTGTCATAGTTTGATTTTGATAATATGGTTGTACTATTTTTTATGATGCACAATGATATCATTCCTGATAAAAAAAAATTAACTCTTCTCATTTAAAAAATTAATTAAATAAATTTTTATATTATATGTTTTGAATTTAAGTATATAAAAAATTGAACATAGAGCCCTTAGAATGTTTTGAGTATAAATTGAACAATGAGCCCTAAAATGAATTAATAAAATTGAAAAAACTAAAACTATGGAGTAAAAAATGTGGTATAAAGTGAGAAATTGAGTAAAAAAATATATATTTATCAAACTGGGTAAAATTTTTGGAATAAAGTGGACAATTAAATGAAAAATATATAAAGAAAAGTGGAAAATTAAGTAAAAAAAATATGAAATAAAGTGAAAAATTAAGTTTAAAAAAAAGTGTATATTAAAGTGCAAAATTAAGTAAAAAAAGTATGAGGTAAAGTGAAAAACCAAGTAAAAGAAGCACGGAGTAAAGTGAAAAATTAAATAAAAAAATATGGAGATGCGGGGTATCGATCCCCGTACCTCTCGCATGCTAAGCGAGCGCTCTACCATCTGAGCTACATCCCCAATTGATCAACAATTGAATTTTAAACAAATTCATAGTACAAGTTGTTGGCCTTTCGTAATAACATTATTTTGGGCCAATTAATGAAGTTCATGTTTGTATGTCTTACCCGCTTTCGAGTTTCACGGGTCTGTTACAGTTACAATTTCACATTTTAAACAGAAACTTTTCAGTTATACTGAAAAAAAAAAATGAAAAAAAAAGACACCTCTAATTTTACCATTTTTCCGGACCATTTCCACCATACAAAAAAAAAAAGGAGTAAAAAAATGGGGTTTACGGTTTACCCCAACATTTGACTGAATATTCACCTCAGGATCAGTCACCGTAAAACCTATAAATAAAGCCCATTTCCCATCCTAATATTCAACTCAAATAAATAAATTACCTTTTTATTATTCAAACTTTTGTTTCAAAAAGAAAAGAAAAAAAAAATGGCAAAGACCGGATTCGTGTTGATTTTTGCATTGGTTTTGCTTCTGTCAATTCACCTCGCCTTGGCTACTGGTAATGAGAATTTCATGGACTATACTAAAGATAATGTAAACGACGCCGCTTCAAAGATGAAAGGCGCAGCAGAAGGCTTATCCGAATCAGCCAGTGATGCAATGAAAGATGCCCAGGAGACGACATCCACATGGGCTGATTGGTTCAAAGGAAAATTCACGTAAGTTGTTGTTTTTTTTTTTTTTTTTTTCCATCTCATGAAATAATTACAAACATAATTAACTCATGCTTAATTTTTTTTTTTTTTTTTTTAGTGATGCCGGTATGACGGGCGATAATTCAGAAGACGATCAATCAAAGGCACCCAGCGAAGCATAATCTGGTTCTTAAAGCCAACTAAATTATCTACAATAATCTTGTGAATTTTTATGATTTTTTTTCCCGTCGGATAAAACATAGATCCAACGGTGTGCAGAAGAAGTAGTAATAAGATTGATGAAGAATGTGGCCCAAAAATCTCATCTATATTGACATGAGATGGGTTGAGGCTGTAGATCCTAGATCCAATGTATTTTCTGTAAAATAAAAGTATTGAAGAATGTTCTAATTAAATTAAACAGTCTTCTACCACTAAATAATTTAACAAGTAATAGTTTTCGAAATATTTTCTATTTTAATTGGAAATCGTTTGTAATTTTCGACAAAGTTATTAAAATTTATAAAAATATCTTACGCATATCTCACTTATTGGTTTCGCAAAAACAACGATTGAATTTTGTTGCAATAATTAGTAAATTGCACGATTTATTTTTTTGATGTTAAAGAAAAAATTACAAGTAAAACCACGAGAATAGTCTCCACCAATAAAGTCAAACAACCACGCTCCACGTGCAATAACCGAGAGAAAGGCCTCCCAAAATAGGCTATCAAGACAATTATGGCCTAATTTGGCGAGAGTGTCAGCGACAAGATTTTGCTTCTCTAAAGACACCTATTTCCGTACGCTTTTTGAATATTTTATAAAATATTATTTTGGATAAAAAAAATCAAATGTACACACATTAGGAACATACATATGTATAATTAAGGTTTAATACATACTTGAAAAATTATGAATTATAAATGTAAAATTCAAGTATTATATACATATTTTAATGTATTATTAAAAATATTAAATCAATTATATTGAAAATCACTTTCACGTAATTTTGCTTTTGGGCTTAGGGCTACAAGCCTACAAGCCCGGCTTACGGCTACAAGCCTACAAGCCCTTAGTGGACCATGGACTTGGTAATCTTCTTCATCGTCAAAGTTAACGCTTTTGATCACACCGTTAAAAGCGACCAAGCAAAATCTCATGGGCCTTGGATCTAGACCCCCACACAAGTTGCGAGAGACGCGTAGCGCATTAGTCAACTCTCCACGTCCGTCGGATAACATCATGACCTTGGCACCAACGGCCAGCTTCTCTCCCCACGCCCTCATCAACGCGGGCGATTAAATCCGCGCTCTTCTCCCTCTCTGATTCAACCTGTTTCACGAACAGAGCACAGCGTGGAGAGAACGGCGCCGAAACACCCGCCAAAACGACCCTCTTTCCCTTGCAGAGGCTTGAGAGAGCCGTGAATTGCACGGCGTCGTTTTGGTGGAGGTAAGAGAGGGTCGCATTTTGGAGCTTATCGCCTATTGAGACGGAGAGTGAGAAGGTTTGATTGGTTTCGTGATCAGCGGAGGACGGAGATGGACGGCGGAGATGGGCCGAATGGGTGGCGGGCCTGGTGGGCCATAAGGCCGAGAAGCGAGGATCTCTGGGATCTAGGGAGGTTTATGTGTGGTTTCCAAGCGGTTGAGATGGGCTTGTGGGATGTGGAAAGAGAGAATTTTGGTTGGTGAAGGTTTGAAGAAGGCGACGATGATGATATTGGGACGGTGGCAAATGTAGCTGCAATGGTGTTAACAGAGGCAGCCATGAAAGAGAGTCGAAATTTGATTCTTTCTGATTATGTCAAAAGATGCGTTCCAATATGTAGGTAAGTTTTCCCGATTTACAATGTAGATTAGTGTTCTATTGTCAAGTTTGTAACATTGCTTATAAATGACCAAAAAAAATTAACAATCTATAAAGTTTTTATTTTTCTTACTTTCCTTTGATTACAGGTTCATTTTCATTGGAGAGCAATCAAATTGGTAGAAGTAAAGTATCGGATGTGAACAAAGTCTTCCTTTTTTTTTTTCTTTCAACCGAGTGCTTTTAGCTTGATTTATATTAGACCATTCAATAATTGACACATTAACATAGTCACTAAATATGGTTAATTTAGAAAATTCAAATAGCATTATTCTTTTATTAATGGAAATATAACCGTCCTAAAATTTTTTGTTGTCTCAATTTTGTACTATTTTACTTTTTACTTCTGATGGTGCTTGACGTAATATCTTAAATTGTTTTGTTATTGTAGTTAATATATGACCTTATTCTCTTTAACACAATTGGATTACCGAAAAACAAATTTTCACCAAATTCGACCCAAGCTCTATAAGTTCATTAGGGTTAGATTTGACGGTGTTGCTACTTCAAGTGTTAGCTGTAGTCCTTCTAGGTCGAGGGTTGTTTTAAAAGTTTGGATTGAAATATCGATAATATTACCGATATTTCAGTGGACATTTCCCCAAAATGGAAAGACTTTTTCGAAATAAGGGGTGAAGAAATATTTTTCTCCAATATCCATAATTTCGCAAAATATCGGTAGAAATCGGTGAAATTGGCTAATATTTCATAAAATCCATCGACATCCAAAAAAAATTGTCAAAGTTTCTCAGTTCTCATCTATGGCTGAATAAAAGTAGACCAAATGAGACCAAGTTGAGAGAAAAAAAAAAACAAAAGTGCCATCTATTTTGCATAGGCTTTATAACCCACGCTTGATTTTTTTTAATGAAATTGGAAATTCATCATTAAATTGAGACTAGAATCCTCTTTAAATTGGGGAAATTCCACTCAATAGAGAGACACTCTAGAGGAATTGAGACCCTCTTCTCCATCTCCTTCCCTAGCTCCCTGCCTTTCTGCCTCTCTTTCTTTCTCCCTGCGAGCAGTGGCGGGCAACGGCGGTAGCTGGGTCCATCTTAACCTCTTCTAGGCCTCGTCATTGGGCTGGGTCGGGCAAGCCCGGCCCAAAATTTTTGGGCTTGGGCCGGGCCGGGCCTATTTCATAATTTAAAAAATACCGGACCGGGTCAGGCGGGCTTAATCATAAATATGAAAGCCCATGCCCTTTGTCGGGCCGGGCTTTTATCGGGCTTTACGGGTCGGGCCTACTAAGCTCACTTGGGCCGGGCCTACTAAGCCCATTTGTACCTACCTAATTGTAAAAAAAATAAAAATGAGTTGAGCTTAAATATTATTATCGAATATTGAAATAAACTAAGGAAGGGTACTATTAGATTTGGAGAATTGACTTAATTTTTCGACCATAAAGCCGAGATAAGATAAGGAGGTAGCTAAGAGAGTCAAAGACCTAGTGAGTTTTTTTGAATTTAGGGTTAGGGTTTGGTTTGGGCATTGGGCTTTTAAATGACACTAAGATGAGATTTGGTTGGAGTTTTGGATTTTCGCTATGATAGAAAAACAAGATTGGACTGGGAATCAATTCTTAATTTATAATTATTTTATATTTTCAAGCTTATGGGTCGGGTTTACATGGGCGGGTCGGGCTGGGCTTACCGGGTTTTATCGGGCTCGGGCCTAGCGGGCTTGAATACCCTAAGCCCAAGTCCAGCCCGTCAACATGCGGGCCGGGCCGGGTCGGGCTTTTTGTCATCGGGCCTATCGGGTACCCATAAGCCCGTGGGCTTCTGGGGCAAATGATGAGGGCTAACCTCTTCAATCATCACTTCAGCGGCGTACAGTTGCAAGGGCAGGGGCGCCCATGACAGGACCCGCCCCGATCCTCTCTGGACCACATGGGGACGTGCCCTGCTCCCGTCTGACACCCAAAATAATGTTCCAATTTTAACCTTAAACGTTCAAATGCATAAAAACAAAATTAAAGTTTTACATCAAGTTCGAAATAAACAGATGTCAGACAAGGGATGAAATCCAAATCACAAGTTGCGAGCACGACTCTAACATAAACCTGCGGGTAAAATCACCCAACAGGGATTCAGGTACGCAGAAGTAGATCTATGCATCAGCCTCAGGTTCCTCCTCTACCTCATTAGCACGACCTGGAGTGGTTACCAAAACATCAAGGGTGAGTGGACCGAAACTCAAGTTTATAAAATCGTTTAGTAAGTAAAACATATAATTTACCCCTCCGTTTTCCAAACATGCATGCATCAGAATTTTAAAAAAAAAACCATAATTCATATAATATGTATCATAAGGCATATAATAAAACCATAAACATAATTTTAGCCACTGCACTATACACTCCGATCTTGACATCCCCGATGTCTGACGTCCCTGACGTCCAACAAGGTCACAATCTTAAGGCTACGCGTGCCACTCGGGTCTCAATTCCGAGTTCAATCCCCGAACCCCGTTCGGGTACAGCATCCCCGATGCTTAGCGCCATGACGCTGGACGTTCTAGACGTCCGTGACCACTCCGGGGTACCTCATCCGGAGGAGACAGTATCACATGAATGGATCTATACAGTGCAGTACCAAATACATTTTATTGATATCCACATGCAAAGCATATATATATATATACATAGATAAAATCCAAACCAATCTTTAAGTTTCTTCAGACGGGTCTCATGCCCAAATACCGTGAAATGTGCCATAACCATAATTTCCATATCATTAAAACCGTTATTTGTTTTTAGCATGTGAATATATATAAGTAAACCAGAAAACATTTATGCACGCAAGGTTTTAAGGAAAACGGCCCACTCACAGTACAATCCTGCTGAAAATCGAACGTATACCCTCGTTCTGGTACAATTGTACAATCCCTGTCATGTCCAAAGTATACGTAAGGTCAATACAAACCCCTAACATTTAACCATGAAACCCTAGACCGAAACCGGCCCGGCAAAGCCGCCCGAACGCGCTTCCCGAGGCAATAAACTTCATTTTGACCAACTTAATGATCTCCGATCGACCCGAAACCACCGCCATTGGATCCGGATCGTCGAAACCTAAAGAATGGTGGCGGTCCCACCAAAAACACTGTTTAGACGCGCCCCCACGCGTCGGTCAACGTAGGAACAGTCCCTGCTGACGTCACCGCTGACGTCATTTGACAGCTGTCAGGTCTGACATGTCAGACTCTGACATGTGCCACGTGTCAACACCCGATTGGTCCACCTCACTGATCTGTCAGGCCACGTGTCAGATCTGACATGTGCCACGTGTCAGAACGGCACTGGTCCACGTCACTGACATGTCAATGACACGTGGCAGTCCCTGATTGGGCCACGTCGCTGACATGTCAGTGCTGACTGTGCACTGACATGTGACACGTGTCGACACAAGAGTGGTCCACGTCACTAACAGGTCTGACATGTGCCACATCATCACCCCTGTCCTCAGACGGGTCGACCCGTTTCTCTGCAACTGGGTCGATCAGACCCGCGATCATGACCCGGTCACCAATCCCTCAATTCTCAACCATTTTTGTTCAGGTTTGTTCATAATTACTCGTCTCAATCCTAGAAAGGGTTCTAGCTAATTAAAATCATCAAACAAGCACTGGATCAGAGACTTACCTCGATGAACAGAATCGATTAGGGTTAATAGAAATCAAAGACACACGTTGGAAATCAAGTTTCAAATTCTGAGTTTTTCAAATCGTTTCGGGTTTTGAGGACTGCCTGTCTCGCCGCCGTCCGCCGCCGTGATCACTGCCGTCTGCCGCCTCACCAGTCCAGTCCAGCCACTCACAACGCAGGAACCAAGAGCTATGCAGGTGTGATGGTTGAAATGGGCAGAATGTGGTGTCGGGTAGGAAAATATATAGAAATGGAGGGAATCTGTTCACACAAAATGGATGGTCCAGATTTGATCTTAGGGATGAGATCAATGGTTGGGATGAAATCTGGAGGTTTCCGATCAATGGCTGGAATTAAAAGTTGGTTTTAATGGTATTTAAACCCATAGTGGATCTGATCCAATCTAGCCAATGGGTGAGTGACACTTGTCACTCATCCAGGTGTCCTCCAATCAGAATATCAGAATAAAATATTCGACACGAAAACCGAGACGCGAACCTCCCGATTTCACGTTTCTAACCATAACTTCCTCGTACGAAGTCCGATTTTGGCGTGCCGCCTGTCTACGGACTCAGGACATCGAGACCTACCTAACGGTCCTTGAGTCATGTGAAAATTAGTTGCCAAACGAAAAGTCAACATATTCGCCCCTAAAGTCCAAATTACGGTAATGCCTCTGAACTTCCGATAGTCATAACTTTTTCCCTGATCGTCCGAATTGGACGTGCCCCCTGTCTATGAACTCGTGATGTCCCGAACTACGTCACGGTCACCGGTCAAAGTCCATTTCACCCACCAATCAAAAAGTCAATAATTTGGCCATACCATTCACAAGGGTAAAAACGTCAATTCATATATTAAATTACAATATTAAAATCCTCGAATTTCCGGGGTGTTACAGCCCATCCTCTACTCTTCAGTCTTCACCTCATGGAAGACACCAAGAGTTGTAAGTTTTGCCTTTTAAGCAGGAGACTAAATGGATGAATATATATAGCTTATTATTTGCCATCATCACTATTATTATTATGATCATTTTTAACTTTAAAGTTATAATAATTATTATTATCATTATTAATATTACTATATTATTATTATTATTACAATTATTAATGAGTTTATTTTTAGGATAAATCATATAAAAGTACATAAATTATGGGGTCAATTTCAAATAGTAATCGAATTATAAAAATTGGATTTTAAATACTTAAACTATCAAAATATAATATTTAAATACCCACCGTTAGAAGTCTATTAAAAAAATCTGTTAAGTGTCCAAATGGCATTTGTGTGACATTTTTTCATGCGGAGTTGGACTCCATGTGGATAAAAAAAAATTAAAAATTATATTATATTAAAAATAAATAATAATTGAATTATATTAAAATAAATTAATTAAAAATAAAAAAATTAAAATCAAAACCCTCCTCAAACCAAGAACGATGACCCTTACTTCTTCGTCTTCGTCTTCGTCCTCTCTAACTCCACCTCACCGCTCAATTTTTGATGGCTTCAAAACCCAAATCGAAAACCCAGTTCTAAACTCAGGTCCATAATAGATTTCATCATTGATTTCATCTTGTTGTGGCGATTATTCCATCATCGGATTCATCTTGTGGGGCATCATCGATATCTGAAGCTGCTTTAGCCAACCCATTAAGCCCTAAAACGTCATCAGACCCACTATCCCGCACCCATCTCCAAAACCCATTAGGCCTCCATGTTTACCTCCAGAGAAAGATAATGGCTTTGCTCAAAGAAGACCCTGAGGTAGGCAAGTCTCCTCCAAATACATGTCATATTCTCTTTTCCTCATCACATAAAGATGAAATCAATGATAGACTAGCTTTAGAACTGGGTTTGGACTGAGTTATGAAGCCATTGAAAAAAAAAACCTTTCGACACTCACTTCCGCCTTGATTATATTATTTATAGAGCCAACGATGAAATTTCCCACTCCCATCACTAACAAGAGTGAAATTACCCACTAAGTGGGTGAAGCGAGCCCTGACATCTCTAATTTGACCTTATGCGAACCCTGATATCATTGCAACCAAACCCAGCCGCACTTGTAATTGACTCTCAAACCCAACCTGACAGGACCCGTCCTCAATCCCCTCGGGATTAACAAGGAACGACCCTGATCCCATTTGACACGAAGTGTCAGACAAGGGAAATTTCCAACCTTTGCCCTCTCGGGCTATCAGAGTACGTCAGGTTCCGGAGAAGGTATGTGATATCTCGGTCTCTGCTACAGTCCGCACCGTATCCAACCTGAAGGGTATTGAAAACAGAAAGCCTGTGAGTGGACAAAAAGTAATAAGTTCGTAAATATATTTGATAAAGACCTTTATACCCTTCACTAAAAAGCATGCATGCATAGTAAAATCATTTATCCAATCACAAATGTTTAAACAACCATATTTAGGGTCCCAGTGACAGGACCCATCCTAATCCACCCGGGATTAGTGCGGGATGACCCTGCTCCCGTCTGACACGAAGTGTCAGACAAGGGATATTTCCAACCTTTGCCCTCCCGGGCTATCAGAGTACGCCAGGATCCGGAGGAGGCATGTAATATCTCGGTCTCTACTACAGTCCACATCGTATCCAACCTGAAAGGTATTAAAAACAGAAAGACTGTGAGTGGAAAAAAAGGAATAAGTTTCGTAAAACACATTTATAAAAGACCTTTATACCCTTCACTAAAAAGCATGCATGCATTGTCAGGACCCACCCCGGTTTTACCCCGAAAACCGAGGTAAACCCTGCTCCCGTCTGACACCGCGATGCGCTCACAAGTAAACTCATGCTAAACCACCAAAGTACATAGTCAGACGCAGGAGAAACTTTACACAACATTCCGAAGTAAAGGTTTACAGAGCATAGTACTGAATACAAAAGAAAGAAAACCGATACAAAGAGTACACGGACTACAGAAAACGCTACAACACTCCGGGGTTGCTCTTGTAACTTCTATGCCTCCGACGCTGCCTCGACGTCGACACCCCGCGCTAACTCCACGACCTAGAGGGCAATTAAAAACAAAAGGTGTGAGTGGACCATAAGGAATAAAAGTTTCGAAAACCGTTTTATAATCAAACCAGGGTTTTAGCCCTCCGTTTTAAAAACACACATGTAACGACCCGTCCAGAATTCCGGGATTAGATTAGTGACTAATCTTGATTAGTGAGGTCGATCGGTGGTTAGTAGGACGAAATCGGACAAAATGTGCAAAATGACCGTTTTGCCCCTAGTCGTGGGTAAAATGTTGACTTTTTGATCGGGCGGTCAAACGGACTTTGACCGATGACCGTGACGTAGCTCGGGACGTCACGAGTTCATAGACAGATGGCACGTTCGATTCCGACATTCGAGGAGAAAGTTACGATGTTCGGAAGTTGAGAGGCATTTTGGTAATTTGGCATATTAGGGGCCAAATGTTGACTTTTTGACCGGGAGGTCCTATGGACGAGGGCTAAGGACCGTTACGTAGGTATCGTCGATACGAATCCAACGACAGGCGGCATGCCGAAATCGGAGATTCGACGACGAAGTTGTGGTCAAGGAAACGAATTAACGAACCGAGGCTTCGATTAAAATAATAATATAATAATGAATAGTAACCGATGACTGTGCACATCCGGATGAGTGACAAGTGTCACCCATCCCTTGTTTCCAGCTCCTTGTTTCCCTCCAAACACCATCATTACAACATCATCATCATCTCTAATCATCCTTGTCTTCCATTTTCTCTTCCATTTTCTTCATATTTCCTTACACCGTGAACAACACCAACTGAGTGTGTGAGCTGGGGGAATTGGCTGCCTTCTCATGGCAGAATTGAAGAAATTGAGAGACTTGAAGATTGTATTAATTGAGAGAAACACACGGGACAGAGTGAGGGAGGATGAAATCAAAATCGAAAATTAGAAAATTTGGGGGGAAAAATTCGAATACTGAGAGTTAGTCTCTGAGGATCGGAATGGATCTCAATTCGAGCTTTCTGGGAGTGCCACGATCAATTTCATCGAAAGAATGAAGGAATTTGGTGCCCAATTCACTCTGAACGAGCTTGGTGACAGAGGAAGAAAATCGAGGTTGTGTCGTGATCTTGGAGCAATCAAACGGTGTAATTGATGTGGGGAAACTGCTTCTCATGATCCAATGATGCTTCTGGGTGCATCAATTGGAAGAAACCGGTTGAGATTGACGGAACTCCATGATTGCACAGTGACGGGTGTTCTTCATTGTTCATCATGGAATCGTGGGATTGTAGGTAATGTTTTGTGTAATTAACGTTACAGAACTTTAATTTAAGTTAAAACGAGGCTAACTGAATGATTAATTGGAAGGTTTAAGGCTGAATTGATAGGATTGGAACCGGGTCATCTCGCGGGCTAATTGGACCCGTTTACCAGACATACGGGTTAGAACGATGCACTGTAGCAGACGCGTGGGTTTCACGCGCAGCCACTCACGGTGGCGCGTGACGGAGCGTGGGCATGAATCTCGAGGTGAGGTCAACATGACTTCTGTCCTATTTGATGTAACGAACATTTTAGGATTGGTTTCGTGTCGATCAGACACCGTCTCGATATTGTTCGGGATGTCCGAAGGTTTGAAATCAAGTTTAAAAATTCAGGAAAATTACGGGACTTTGATAGGATGTTAATGATGAGGTTAGTGACCCTCTAATGTGATTTAGACAGGATTGGGAGTCCCGGTGATAGTGGTGTGGTCTGGGAGGGCCGATGGCACGCGTATCGAGGCATACCGTTAAAACGGTATGTGAGTGGACTTTGGTTTTATAAATCCTATGCATGCTTAAATGTGTTATATGTTTTATATACGTGATTTCTATGATGCTGATTGTGAGTATTGATTTCGGGTATGTTGCACGTATTTCGAGGTATTTTCCGTATTTCACGTATATCGAGGTTAACGGTTTTATTGTGGTTTTATGTGCTTATGGCTTAATGGCTTGATAAATAATGTGATAAAAAGGGTTTTGGAATTGGAAAGATGAACTCGGGTTTGTGGCCCAATTATTTTGGAAACCTCAGACTTGGAGTCCATTTATGTTAATGAAATCGGGCCGGGGACCCAGTTGCTTTATGAAATCGGGCCAGGGGCCCAGTTGTTTATGAAAACGGGCTAAGACCCATTCGAGTGATGTTATCGGGCCAGGGGCCCAGTTGATTTAAGAAATCGGGTCGTGGGCCCAGTGGTTTACAAAATCGGGCATGGGGCCGAGTTGGGTTATAAATATGATTTCGGGTCTAGGGCCCTATGTTTAATAAATGTGATTTCGGGTCAGGGACCCTAAATGGAATTGTGATGTTTTGTGGCGATTTCGGGCAGGGCCCATTGTAATGTTGGGAAATGACTTAATAAAACTGTTTTCCATATACCATCTGGATACGAGGATATATGATGGTCTCCTCCAGATGTCCAGGACACTGGGGAAGTCACGGTGCATTGTCTGCGAGGGGTCATTGTACGGAGTTACCGGACCGTATAGAGATTCAGGAGCAGGATTGCTATGATTGACGTCTAGGACGTCAAACATCTGTGATGTCAGAGATATGGACCCGGAGAGACCCCGGGCAGCACGCGTAGCTTATTATACTGTGAGATATGACGTCAGGGACGTCAAGCGTCTGAGACGCTAAGCATCAGGGATGCTGGTGATGGTAATGGTAAATATGGATTAATGAATCTATGAAATGGCTTTTCGGTTGGATTTGTGTTACGTGGTAAAAATGGATTATTGGTTATGTTATGATATTTCGGGCCGGGGACCCTAAATAGTTTTGGATTTATGGATTTATGTTTATGGCTTTGGGCGGTGGCCCACATGGTTTTAATATGTCTGGTAGTGGTATTCCACAGTTTTGGGCTGAGTTCCCACACTTGGTTTTAAGTTAACGGTTTTTGGGCTAAGGCCCTAATGGCTTGGTTGGACAAACGTTTTGGTTACTAGTTTTCGTGGCATGCATACGTTTTTATTGGAGGGCATAAATGTCTTATAACTGTGTTTACTAAATTTAATGATTTTCGTCCACTCACAGCTTTTGGTTTTTAATGCCCTTCAGGTTGATTACGGATGCGACTGCAGCAGAGACTGGGACATTGCACGCCTCCTCCATCGATCCTTGCGCACTCTGGAAGCCCCGTTTGGGCAGTGACTGTTGGTTATCCCTTGTCCGACACCCCTTGTTGGACGGGAGCAGGGCACATTCCACGGTAATCCCGGGGGGATTGGGATGGGTCCTGTCAACTTGGTATCAGAGCAGGGTTGCTCTATTTGTGCGCACAGGTCGAGGGTGTGATGTCTCTTTCGGCTGCAATTCGTTATCAATCTGATAGATAGTTTTTGGGTTTTAATCGCGGATCGAGTGTGTTTGGCCCGATACGCCGTGCGTTAACGTGTTTCGACCCAAGTGGGGTTGTATGTGATGAACTGGAAATGTGGGACCGTCGGTTCGGTCATGTAATATTTGATAGTTGTGCTGCTAGGTGCAGCTAGGTTCGGGGAACCTCATTTAAGTAATGTTTTAAAATGTGAACCATTGTGGTGATCGCTAGTGTAAGAGATGTTGGTACATCGGAGTTGGCCGGTGACCTTAGTGGTGGAACCCACATTGAGTTGATGGTAGGATTTGATTTGACGTCTATACGATGTCTAGACCGCGGGGTCGGTCAGGAGGTGGATTTTATCTTATAGAGAGCTGTTTGATTCGGTGGAACCATAGGGTGTGATTGTGGAACCCTAGTATATGTTGGAATAAAAAGGTAAACCTTAATTGTGACTAGTGGGTGAGAACTTGTGCTGCGACGAGCGACTGAGGTCATGGATGACCATGTGGATGACTCAAGTGAGTCTAGTCAGGACTATGGGATTCGATCTACGAATACGGTTCTGAGATAAATTATGTGATCCCGTGCTAGATCGGGTATCGGTGTGATGTGAGAATGCGGATCTCGATAGCAATGACAGTTAGTCGGAAGTCATATGGAGATGACTGGCTATCGAGGGTAATTAGTGTGGTTACACTACTTGGGGATCAGGGGACTTTCATGGAACGTTCATTTTCCTGATGTGAACGGTTAGAAAGGTGGTACCCATAGTTGTGAGGTACGGGATCGTCGTTCGGTATGAGCGGAGATCCAAGAGGTACGAGTAGAGGTGCGGGATCGTCGTTCGGTATGAACGGAGATCCAGAGTTGTCATATTTGCACACAGTGTGCAAGTATGAATGTTTGTATGTTGGTACTTTTGTGCCGATACTAGTATGGATGCCTGTGTGCTGATACTAGTATTGTCGCTAGTGTGTTGGTGCTGGTACTAGAGCTGGTGCTAGTGTCGGTAATGGTGATGATGACGAGCCACGAGTTGGGGTGTGACTCCATCATGATGGACATAGGTTCGGTCTTTGAGATTTGGTAGTGGTTGAGTGATGGACTGGATGGGATCCAGTTGAGATTGTGAGGTGTTGGGATAAGTCCCAATAGTGGTGAGATAACCAGCGATGAGTGGATAAAAAGGTATATTTGAGACTTGAGTAATCTTGGGATGACGTCCCCTACGTCATAAGAATTAGTGGATTTTGGGAGTTGTTGGCAACTCCAAAATTGGTGTGATTTTATTTTTTTATTATAAATGTAGGATTTTGTAATTGAGAATTTGGAAAACCGAGTGTTGAACCTGTAAAGGTTGGGATGTGCGAACGAAACAATAACGGATTGATTGCGGACACGTGGTTGTCCAAGTGAGTTGAGGAGGTAGGAAGTCTAGTGGTTAGACTTGACATCTCGTTGGGAGCATGTCTGTTTCCAACATGGAACCTTAGTTTTGAGGAGAGTTGTAATTGTGGGACGAGAGGAGTGCTCATTTCCGCATTGGCGATAGGTATTTTGGAGTCATTGGGTTTGAATTCTTGTTTTCTGCCCTGGCAGACGTTGATTGTAGTTACCAGTACGTTGAGCGTGTATTGGTTGGTGGGCCCATGTAACACCCCGGAAATTCGAGGATTTCAATATTGTACTTTAATGTGTGATTTGACGCTTTTACCCTTGTGATAGGTATGGCCAATTGTTGACTTTTGATTGATGAATTAAATGGACTTTGACCTATGACCGTGACGTAGTTCGGGACGTCACGAGTTCATAGACAGGTGGCACATCCAATTCGGGCGATCAGGGAAAAAGTTATGGCTATCGGAAGTTCAGGGGCATTATCGTAATTTGGACTTCCGGGAGGGAAAATGTTGACTTTTCTTTTGGCAACTAATTTTCAGTTGACTCAAGGACCGTCAGGTAGGCCTCGACGTCCTGAGTCCGTAGACAGGCGGCACGCCGAAATCGGACTTCGTACGAGGAAGTTATGGTCAGAAACGTGAAATCGGGAGGTTCGTGTCTCGGTTTTCGTGTCGAATATTTTATTCTAAAAATTCTGATTGGAGGACACCTGGTGAGTGACAAGTGTCACTCACCCATTGGCTAGATTGGATCAGATCCACTATGGGATTAAATAGCATTAAAATCCACTTTTGATCTCAGCCATTGATTTGAAGTACCCAGATCTAATCTGAACCATTGATCTCATCCTTGAGATCAAATCTGGACCGTCCATTTCCTTTCCCTCCATTCTTTATATTTTCTACCCGAAATGCACATTCTGCCCATTTGAACAAACACCCCAGCTCATCACCCACTCTCTGTGTCTGTGTGTTGCTGGACTCACGGGGAAGGAGGGAGGCACGGCGGTGGACGGCGGCAGACGGCGGCGAGGTAAGCCGGTTTCTAAACCCGAAACGGTTTCAAAAACCCAGGATTTGGTAACTTGATTTCCAACGTTTAGTTTTGTGTTAATTTGATCCTATTCGATTCTATGGACTGATAGGGAACTTTAGGACGTGACTTCGTGGTCGGAGGTGACCTGAACGGTGGCTAAACAGCGACGGGAACCCGAGTCTGTTCATCGAGGTGAGTCTTCGATTCAGCCCTTGTTTATTGATTTTAATTAGCTAGAACTGTTTCTGGGATTAAGACGAGTAGTTAGGAACAAACCTGAACAAAAATGATTGAGAAATAGTGGAATGGTGACCGGGTCATGATCGCGGGTCTGATCGACCCGAGTTGCAGAGATACGGGTCAACCCGTCTGAGGACAGAGGTGATGACGTGGCACCCTGTCAGACTGTCAGGTGACGTGGACCAACCGTGAGCCGACACGTGTCACATGTCAGTGCACAGTTAGCACTGACATGTCAGTGACGTGGCCCAATCAGGGGCTGCCACGTGTCACTGACATGTCAGTGACGTGGACCTGTGCCGTGCTGACACGTGGAACATGTCAGATCTGACACGTGGCCTGACAGATCAGTGAGGTGGACCAATCGGATGTTGACACGTGGCACCTGTCAGAGTCTGACACGTCGGACCTGACAGTTGTCAGATGATGTCATGCTGACGTCAGCAGTGACGTCAGCGATGACGTCAGCAGGCACTGTTCCTGCGTTGACCGACGCGTTGACTGGCGCGTGTGGGCGCGTGTGGGCGCGTGTGAACAGTACTTTTGGTGGGACCACCACCATTCTTTAGGTTTCGACGATCCGGATCCAATGGCGGTGGTTTCGGGTCGATCGGAGATCATTAAGTTGGTCAAAATGAGGTTTATTGCATTGGGAAGCGCGTTCGGGCAGCTCTCCCGGGCCGGTTTCGGCCTAGGCTTTCATGGTTGAATGTTGGGGGTTTAAATTGACCTTTACGAATACTTTGGACTTGACAGGGATTGTAGATTTGTACCAGGACGAGGGTATACGTTCGGTTTCTAGCAGGATTGTACTGTGAGTGGGCCCGTTTTCATTAAACCCTTGCATGCTTAAATGTTTTCCGATTTACTTATATGTTCACATGCTGGAATCTATAAATGGTTTTGATGATATTGAGATTTCGGTTATGGCACGTTTCACGGTATTTGGGCATAAGACCCGTTTGATGAAACGTAACGATCGGTTCAGATTTTACCTATGTATACATATATGTTTGCATGTGGATATCAATAAAATGTATTTGGTACTGCACTGTATAGATCCTTCCATATTATATTGTCTCCTCCGGATGAGGTACCCCGGAGAGGTCACGGACGTCTAGAACGTCCAGCGTCTATGACGCTAAGCATCGGGGATGCTGTAACCGAACAGGGTTCGGGGATTGAACTCGGAATTGTGACCCGAGTGGCACGCGTAGCCTTGTGATTGTGACCTTATTGAACGTCAGGGACGTCGGACATCTGGGATGTCGGGATTGGAGTGTATAGTGCAGTAGCTAAAATTATGGTTATGGTTTTATTACATGCCTTATGATTCATATTATATTATTTATGATTTTAAAGGATGCTGCATGCATGTTTGGAAAACGGAGGGGTAAATTATATGTTTTACTTTTCAAATGATTTTATAAACTTGAGTTTGGTCCACTCACCCTTAATGTTTTTGGTAACCCCTCCAGGTCGTGATACTGAGGTAGAGGAGGAACCTGAGGCTGAGGCATAGATCTACTTCTGCGTACCTGAACCCCTGCTGGGTGGTTTACCCGCAGGTTTATGTTAGAGTCGTGCTCGCAACTTGTAATTTTGGATTTCATCCCTTGTCTGACATCTGTTTAATTCGGATTTGTTGTAAGACTTAAATTTGATTATTTATGCATTTGATGTTTTGAGGTTAAAATTGGTATGAATTAGTGGGTGTCAGACGGGAGCAGGGCACGTCCCCTTGTGGTCCCTGTGGGATCGGGGCGGGTCCTGTCAGCCCATGTGTGTTTTTGGGTCATTAGGAGGAGCTACGTATTCGAAATTAGGTAAACGAGATTTCTCATTTTCTACTTGGTGACAGACGATGTTGGGTTACATGGCGTGGTGAGTGCAGCGAGTTTTGGTTGCATCCACGTAGGATGAGTATTGACGTCATCATTTTGGATCATCCTTGGTTTTCCTAGGTGGAATGACAAGGATCGATACGAACTTGGGTAGGTGAGTCGTAAATGACGGGACAGAACTTCTTTTCAAAGTGGGGCTCATATGGTATCTTACTCGAGTGAATAGGTCGTGGTCGGATTTTGTCAACCTTAGATGTGTGGAGGTTTGATTGGCTTCCCTATGAAGTCAATCAAGTGTATTGAACAGGTAACCAATAGGTTCGTTTTTTGTGTGTCTTGGTAAAGGTGAACGAGATTTCGGGATTTGGAATCGAATTTCTGGGTGACGATTCAGGATTCGATTTTGGAACTTGAAAGTATATATTTTTGGATTTGGGTACGGAATGATTATTCCAAATGCTAGCTTACGGAATAATGATTTCGGATTCAGATTTGGATATGAATTAAAAATGTGATGTCTGGGTTTGGAACCGAGATTTCTTACGAAATTGCGGATTCGGATTCAGAATTGGAACTAGATGATGGGTGGAGTTCGATTTGTCTCATGCTGGATTGGGAAAATGGTACTCTATTGTTGGAACGTGTTTGGCTATGGCCTAGGTGGTTGTAGTCCGGTCATTAGATAGATGTGTGTACTTCGTACATGGTTCGAGGTACAATACTTTGTAGACTTGTGGTGTCTAGTTACGGTATATGGATTATACCCGAGGTGTGTCGGTGAGCGTGTTGGTAGCCGGATTGGTTCCGATACCATTGGATTAGTCGAGGACCGGACATTACTATGCAATGGGTCATGGTATTTCCGATGAGTCTAATTATGCACGGGACGTGTGAAATGTCGGTAAATGTTTACTAAGTCAAGTACGTTGGTTGCATGTGTAGCCACGAGTGAGTCTAGTGTCAGTTTTCGACTGACAACTGCCAAGTGGTGACAGATTGTCGGGATGTGTCAACATAGATTATTAAGTGAGGTCAGGTGACTCCTAGTGGGAGTAAATACCAGGATAGATTGGTGAGTGAGAAAGGGACTGTCGAGTTGTTGTGTCAACGAAAGGATAGATTGCACAAGTGGTGTCAGTCCGAAACAAGTAGTTTCAGTCAGTCGACGGGGTCGAATGTAGTCATTGCGTTATGAATACTAGTGGTACGTTTGGGTGCCGACAAGTTTCGTCTGATTGGTTGGTGTACGGGTATACACGTGTTGCGAGGTCGATTCTACTTCCCACGGGGTGTTTGTGGAATCAGGGTAGTCGAGTTTCGAGAATGAAACTAATTAAGGAGGGAAGAACGTTGAGATTAGATCAGTTGGAATTTTGAGGACGAAATTTATTAAGGAGGGAAGGTTGTAACGACCCGTCCCGAATTCCGGGATTACATTAGTGACTAATCTTGATTAGTGAGGTCGATCGGTGGTTAGTAGGGCGAAATCGGACTAAATGTGCAAAATGACCGTTTTACCCCAAGTCGTGGGCAAAATGTTGACTTTTTGATCGGACGGTCAAACGGACTTTGAGCGATGACCGTGACGTAGCTCGGGACGTCACAAGTTCATAGACAGATGGCACGTTCGATTCCGACATTCGAGGAGAAAGTTACGATGTTCGGAAGTTGAGAGGCATTTTGGTAATTTGGCATATTAGGGTCCAAATGTTGACTTTTTGACCGGGAGGTCCTATGGACGAGGGCCAAGGACCGTTACGTAGGTATCGTCGATGCGAATCCAACGACAGGCGGCATGCCGAAATCGGAGATTCGACGACGAAGTTATGGTCAAGGAAACGAATTAACGAACCGAGGCTTCGATTAAAATAATAATATAATAATGAATAGTAACCGATGACTGTGCACATCCGGATGAGTGACAAGTGTCACCCATCCCTTGTTTCCAGCTCCTTGTTTCCCTCCAAACACCATCATTACAACATCATCATCATCATCTCTAATCATCCTTGTCTTCCATTTTCTCTTCCATTTTCTTCATATTTCCTTACACCGTGAACAACACCAACTGAGTGTGTGAGCTGGGGGAATTGGCTGCCTTCTCATGGCAGAATTGAAGAAATTGAGAGACTTGAAGATTGTATTAATTGAGAGAAACACACGGGACAGAGTGAGGGAGGATGAAATCAAAATCGAAAATTAGAAAATTTGGGGGGAAAATTCGAATACTGAGAGTTAGTCTCTGAGGATCGGAATGGAGCTCAATTCGAGCTTTCTGGGAGTGCCACGATCAATTTCATCGAAAGAATGAAGGAATTTGGTGCCCAATTCACTCTGAACGAGCTTGGTGACAGAGGAAGAAAATCGAGGTTGTGTCGTGATCTTGGAGCAATCAAACGGTGTAATTGATGTGGGGAAACTGCTTCTCATGATCCAATGATGCTTCTGGGTGCATCAATTGGAAGAAACCGGTTGAGATTGACGGAACTCCATGATTGCATAGTGACGGGTGTTCTTCATTGTTCATCATGGAATCGTGGATTGTAGGTAATGTTTTGTGTAATTAACGTTACAGAACTTTAATTTAAGTTAAAACGAAGCTAACTGAATGATTAATTGGAAGGTTTAAGGTTGAATTGATAGGATTGGAACCGGGTCATCTCGCGGGCTAATTGGACCCGTTTACCAGACATACCGGTTAGGACGATGCACTGTAGCAGGCGCGTGGGTTTCACGCGCAGCCACTCACCGCGGCGAGTGACGGCGCGTGAGACCCACTGATAGGTCATCAAATAAGCATTATTTTATATTATTTTATACCCTTTATACTTAGCTTTTAATATTAAAATAATAAATAATTAAATAAAATAATTTATTTTGTGTTATTTTTGTTTAAATAAATAAAGTTTGTAATTTGGAGTATTTTGGCGAAAGAATCGTCTCGATCGGAATTATAACGAATAAATTATAGACGAAATTCGGTGGAGTAATTAATTTAGTTATTAATTAAATTAATTAATTAATTTTTCTGTGCAGCCCAAACCCAATTGTTAAAAACCAGCCCAGCGAAGCCCAAATCCGATGCAGCCCGGCCCATATTTCGGCCTGAAGGCCAGCCCACAACGCCGCAAGCCCAGGCCCAAGCGGCCCAGCCTTCTTCAGCCTTGCCCAGCGAGTTCGGCGCGCGCCTACCGATTCGCTGCTCTTCTCCTCAGCGCGCGGCCGCCGAATCCACAGACCGTTTTTCAGCAGCTACCAGCCGAACCCCCTATCTTCTTTTCCAGCAAAGGTTGCAGCCATTCCTTCCACTTTCCAACCCAATTTTACAACTTTACAACTAAAACCACCACCCAATCTCATCATTTCACTTTTTAATATTTTTATTGTAACTTTGATTTGTTTTTATTTATTTTTTTAGAGTGTAATTAGCTTTTTCCCCCTATAAATAGGGGTTCAATTCTTGTATTTTGGAGAGTCCCCAATTAGTTTCATTCTTCCATTTCTTTCATTTTTCTTAGTTCTAGTTCTTAGTTAGTTCTTTTGTTTCTCTCTTTTAAGAGACATTTTTTGGGACCATTTTAACTTCTTGTAGATTTTCTTATTAATTAGCTTTATTTTAATTCTTGTTCTTAATTTATGTTATTTTTATTTTTCTTAATTTCATTTCTTCTTTACTTTGTTCTTGTGATATTTCTTTGAGATCTCTTAAACACATTTTTATGCTTTCCTTAAGAAATACCTAGGCCAAGTAATTCTAAGGCAATTCAAGAGTTTTAAGACCGAATTCCTCGTATTTCTTCTTCCATCTTCACAAGTTTCCTGCCGCTGTTCGGTGATTCTTGTGAAAATCCATACTTCTCTACTTAAATTCTTGTTATTGTTATTGGTTTTACTTATAATTCAATATATGTGTTGGTATTTTCTTTCTAACATTTGTAAGTAAGAATGCAATCTCCATGTGTTTTACTTTTTGAGTTTCTTTTACTTCATATGTTTTAGTGCTTAAACTTCAATTCGAAGCTAAATGTTGATCCGCTGTTCGGGGCATTTAGAATAGAGTTGAAGAGATTTAATGTTTGATCGCTGTTCGGCGCATTAAATCACTTACTTAAGGTGGATCATATTGTAAGTAATAATCCGCTGTTCGGTGCATTTATAATATGAAAAATGTATGCATGTATTTGAGATGATTAAGGTATGATTTCGTGATTGGTTCAATATGAGCATGATGTTAGAGTGTTGGTAAAAATATGTGTTTGAAGAAAATTCACTAGTACAAAGGTTAAAGTAGAAGTAAAATTAAGTATTTAATTATTTTTACTTGTTTTATTTATTTTATATTTACAACTCTTTTCAAACCCCCCCTTTTCAATTCTTTATTCTTTTATTCTTTTATTCTTTTATTCTTTTATTCTTTTTTATTCTTTATTCTTTTATTGTTTTATTCTTCTATCCTTTTTATTCTTTATTCTTTTATTCTTTTATTCTTCCTTTATACTTTTAGTTTATTATTCTTTGATTCTTTCATCTCTTTATTCTTTTATTCTTTAATACTTTTAGTTTATTATTCTTTGATTAATTAATTCTTTAATTCTTTAATTCTTTAATTCATTAATTCTTTAATTTGTTAATTCTTTAATTATTTAATTCATTAATTTATTAATTATTCATTTATTCATTACTCTTTCCCACTAACACATTATTAATGTTCCCTAATTTCCCCGGTTAAGAACGATCCCTATTTACCAATACTACATCTACACAAAAAGGGTTTAAATTGTACAACACTCAAATTACGTGTTTAATTTAATGCGTAGTTTGGGCGTAGTCAATTTTTGGCGCCGTTGCCGGGGAAATTGAAAATCATTTTTAATTTGTTAGTGTATGTATATAAATTGTGCATATTATACTTGTTTATAAATTTTACTTTTGTTAATATTATATTTATCCATCTTATTATTGTTCTTATTATTTTTGTTTATAATGCTCATACTTTACTTATTCTTAATTTCTAATTTATACTTGTTCATAAATGTTCATAATTTTTTTTTTTTGTATTTGTTCATATTAAAATTGATACTTGTTCATAATTTAATTTCATTTGTTTACTTTTACTTTTACTTTTATTTGTTCATATTAAAATTGATACTTGTCATAAATGTATATTGTACATATTCACTTTTCCTTACTTTTAATTTTTTTTTTTTCTTTACACTTTCTAACTTTTTCTTTAATCCATTAACTTTAATTTTATTCCATAAACTTTTTCTTTATTACATAAACTTTTTCTTTATTCCTTTAACTTTAAATTTATTCATTAACTTTTTATTCCACTAACTTTTTATTCCATTAACTTTTTATTCCATTAACTTTTATTACATTAACTTTATTACATTAACTTTCTTTTAATTTTATTCCATAACCTTTATGTTCCACTAACTTTATGTTTACACTTATTTTATTTTATGTAATCAATTATTTGTTTATGTCTTGTTAAACTTTAAATTTTAAATGAAAAAAAAGAAAATTCGGAATAAAAAAAAATATTAATAATAATAATAATAATAAATTTTAAAAAAAAAATCGAAATAAAAAAAAATTAATTAAAATAAAAAAAAAATCTTATCTTAGCTTTATGTTAGTGTTAATTCATACTTGTAAATAAATGTTGTATATATGTTACTTGTTACCTTTTATACTTGTTCATAACTTTTATATTTCATAGTATACATGCATACTTGTTCATAATAGATTTTCATTTATATTTGTTTATAATTTTCTTACTTGTTATATTATTCTTGTTCATACTTGTACATAATGTTCATTCTTTTTAATTGTTCATAAATGCTTATGGTAAATATTCACTTTTCCTTATTTTTATTTTTATTTGGAATTAAAAAAAAACATAAAATTCGTAAAAAAAAATTAAAAATTAAAAAAATTTCTTTTTCTTCATTTATTTAATTTTTAAATTCGGAAAAAAAAATTAATTAATAAAAAATAAAAAATTTCTTTTTCTTCATTTATTCGTAAAAATATTCATTTATCTTCACTTTGTGTTAGTATAAATCTAAATTGTTAAATAAATCTTATACTTATGTTAGTTTGTTAATGAGAAATTGTTTTGTAAATATCATTACTTGTGAATAAAACCATACTTGTAAATAAATTGTTCATACTTGTATAAATTGTTCATACGTAAATTGTCATGTTATATTTGTAAATTGTGCATAAAAAAAAACATACTTGTAAATAGTTATTGCATTCATGCATTAGTCTCAGCTATATGTAGATCACTTGTGCTTCGAAGTTTAGATTTTGATCTTTATCGGCGATGACTCTTTTGTTAACTCTCACCCACGGTAATTGTTAACACTTGAGTCATCTTAATTCCTCTGGAGTAAGAAATTTTCGAGGGTGATGTCTAGGACAAGAGACGGTACTCATAACGGGTTTTGGGTCTAAGAAAATAGCCCTGCCTCTTATGTGTATTCTTTCTAACCTGGTCACTTTTGAAGTTGCCCAAACAGTTGAATTAATCCAAGATATTTACTTGGGCCGCACGGACGTATAAGTCTCCATTTAAACTTTGAGGCTATGTGAACCATATATATCTTTGACTTCCCCCGACATGTAAATATTGTTTATATCTTAATTTTCATTATTTGTCATGAAAAAGTTAACTTGCATCTTTAGTTTAACTAACTTGCATCTTTCATTTAACTTGCATTTTTAACTTCACTTGCATATTTAGTTTAACTTGCATTGCACTCTTCCTCTAACTTACATCTTTAACTCACATTGCATCCTTAACTTTAATTTGCATATCTAACTTGCATTCTTAATTAACGTACATCTCTGACTAACTAACTTGCATCTCTGTCTAGGCTGGATGGACGTCAAACTTCAAGCGCTTGTTGGGAGGCAACCCAATGTGTTCTCGGGATGTGAAGGAGTCATCAATACAGATTTGCTATCCTTTTACCCTTCACTCTCTTTTATTTTGTTTATTTAATGTTTTCCTATTATTTTCGTAAATCATCTTCCTTACTTTGATTCTATGTTTAATTACTTCGTATTTTCCTACATTGAGGACAATGTAGAATTTAAGTGTGGGGGAATGGTTTACAATTTTGAATGTTCAAAAAAAAAAAATTACAAAAAAAAAAAAAAAATTTAAAAAATAAAATAAAAAAATTACTGTTTTGAATCTTTTTGTTTTAACTTAGTATTTTTATGAGTTTTTTTTTTATTTATTTTTTAATTTTTATTTGTGCAATTGAAATTTTTTTTATTAAGTATTTCTTACGAAAAAAAAAACAAAAAAAAAATTAAAAAAAATAATAAAAAATATAAAAAAAAAGAGGTGAAAAAAAAAATGAAAAAAAAAAATTTGTTTTCTTGAATCTTTTAACTTAGTGTTTTTATGAGTCTTAAGTTGCCATTTAACTTGTCAATGATATAAATGAACGGAAATGAATATGTTATGGCTATAAAGATGATTACTACAACTTGAATTTGTTTGTTAATATTTTGTGATTAAGTGTTATAACTTGAAGATAATGCATGTAAATTGGCATATAAACGAGCATGATAAGATAAGTATGAATCATATGAACCTTATGTGAGCTTTAGAACTTTATATACATCTTTGATGAGTGATTCATAAGTTCTTTGTTTAAATTGATATACATATGCCTCATAACTGCTTGCCATAGTTTTTAATGAACTCTAGAGTACTAGAACTTATTCTATGTGATTTTCAAAGCTTTTAAGTCAATAAACTCTCCGATTTTGGATATGATTAAGGCATTAGGGTTAACACCACAAATTCAAACATCCATCTTCCCTATTTTGTGCGCACAAGTTGCGACCCCCCTAGTTTTAACCCTTTCGAGCCCACATTAAGCCTTTCTTTCATCACCATGATTATCTAAACACGTGAGCTTAGTATAGACATCCTTTACCCTTGTTCCAAGAACTCGGTTGAAGACATATTGATTGTGTAAAGAGAAAATAATGATATTGGAAAGACTTTCATGTGAATTATTTGGATTTACCGACTCAAGCTTTGTTGTATTGTTGACGCATGTTATTACCTTGAAAAAAAAAAATCATCAAAAAAAAAAATCAAAAAAAAAAAAAGTTGAGTCTCGATCAAGGTAATAAGGTTTGGTTATGTAATGTTTGAGTTAAGTCCCTTACATTGGTAAATCCGACACAAAGAATGAATTCGAGGCCCAACAAGATGAAATTAGGCCTATGTTCGAAGGGATGGATTATTGACATCATTGCACTAAGGTTGGGAAGCTATGATACGTTTTGGGAGTCTTTTGAGTCTTGGAACGAATTTGAGCACCACTTGTCCTATATATTCCTTGCCTCTAAACTTAGCCCCATTACAACCTTCGTAAAGACCTTATGATCCTTAAGATGGTAAATTTTGATTAGTGGAGTCAATCACTTGAGTAAGCTTATGGTTTTGGTTCATTTGTGCAAGTATGTTTTGTTTTTATATTGAGGTGTTTGTTTGAGATTTTGCAAAAATACTTCATTTCGATTATGTGAGTATTTCTCACATACTTTGAGTGCAAACACAAACCCTCACAAATTGAGTGAATTTATGAGTGCATATCCTTGTGAGTTGATTCATACTTGTTTTACTCATGTTGTGATCCAATTCACCAATTTTGCTCATTATTTTACTTGTTGAAACATTTTGTCACTATGTATTAACTCTTGAATTCCATCTGCTTAAATGTTTTAAGTGAAAATCTTTTATGCCATGATAATAATGAAATATTGAGACAAATGGTTAAAGGTTACTTGTTTTGAATACGTAGTTTTATTTTAGTATTTGCTAGGGACTAGCAAAGTTTAAGTGTGGGGGTATTTGATAGGTCATCAAATAAGCATTATTTTATATTATTTTATACCCTTTATACTTAGCTTTTAATATTAAAATAATAAATAATTAAATAAAATAATTTATTTTGTGTTATTTTTGTTTAAATAAATAAAGTTTGTAATTTGGAGTATTTTGGCGAAAGAATCGTCTCGATCGGAATTATAACGAATAAATTATAGACGAAATTCGGTGGAGTAATTAATTTAGTTATTAATTAAATTAATTAATTAATTTTTCTGTGCAGCCCAAACCCAATTGTTAAAAACCAGCCCAGCGAAGCCCAAATCCGATGCAGCCCGGCCCATATTTCGGCCTGAAGGCCAGCCCACAACGCCGCAAGCCCAGGCCCAAGCGGCCCAGCCTTCTTCAGCCTTGCCCAGCGAGTTCGGCGCGCGCCTACCGATTCGCTGCTCTTCTCCTCAGCGCGCGGCCGCCGAATCCACAGACCGTTTTTCAGCAGCTACCAGCCGAACCCCCTATCTTCTTTTCCAGCAAAGGTTGCAGCCATTCCTTCCACTTTCCAACCCAATTTTACAACTTTACAACTAAAACCACCACCCAATCTCATCATTTCACTTTTTAATATTTTTATTGTAACTTTGATTTGTTTTTATTTATTTTTTTAGAGTGTAATTAGCTTTTTCCCCCTATAAATAGGGGTTCAATTCTTGTATTTTGGAGAGTCCCCAATTAGTTTCATTCTTCCATTTCTTTCATTTTTCTTAGTTCTAGTTCTTAGTTAGTTCTTTTGTTTCTCTCTTTTGAGAGACATTTTTGGGGACCATTTTAACTTCTTGTAGATTTTCTTATTAATTAGCTTTATTTTAATTCTTGTTCTTAATTTATGTTATTTTTATTTTTCTTAATTTCATTTCTTCTTTACTTTGTTCTTGTGATATTTCTTTGAGATCTCTTAAACACATTTTTATGCTTTCCTTAAGAAATACCTAGGCCAAGTAATTCTAAGGCAATTCAAGAGTTTTAAGACCGAATTCCTCGTATTTCTTCTTCCATCTTCACAAGTTTCATGCCGCTGTTCGGTGATTCTTGTGAAAATCCATACTTCTCTACTTAAATTCTTGTTATTGTTATTGGTTTTACTTATAATTCAATATATGTGTTGGTATTTTCTTTCTAACATTTGTAAGTAAGAATGCAATCTCCATGTGTTTTACTTTTTGAGTTTCTTTTACTTCATATGTTTTAGTGCTTAAACTTCAATTCGAAGCTAAATGTTGATCCGCTGTTCGGGGCATTTAGAATAGAGTTGAAGAGATTTAATGTTTGATCGCTGTTCGGCGCATTAAATCACTTACTTAAGGTGGATCATATTGTAAGTAATAATCCGCTGTTCGGTGCATTTATAATATGAAAAATGTATGCATGTATTTGAGATGATTAAGGTATGATTTCGTGATTGGTTCAATATGAGCATGATGTTAGAGTGTTGGTAAAAATATGTGTTTGAAGAAAATTCACTAGTACAAAGGTTAAAGTAGAAGTAAAATTAAGTATTTAATTATTTTTACTTGTTTTATTTATTTTATATTTACAACTCTTTTCAAACCCCCCCTTTTCAATTCTTTATTCTTTTATTCTTTTATTCTTTTATTCTTTTATTCTTTTTTATTCTTTATTCTTTTATTGTTTTATTCTTCTATCCTTTTTATTCTTTATTCTTTTATTCTTTTATTCTTTTATTCTTCCTTTATACTTTTAGTTTATTATTCTTTGATTCTTTCATCTCTTTATTCTTTTATTCTTTAATACTTTTAGTTTATTATTCTTTGATTAATTAATTCTTTAATTCTTTAATTCTTTAATTCATTAATTCTTTAATTTGTTAATTCTTTAATTATTTAATTCATTAATTTATTCATTATTCATTTATTCATTACTCTTTCCCACTAACACATTATTAATGTTCCCTAATTTCCCCGGTTAAGAACGATCCCTATTTACCAATACTACATCTACACAAAAAGGGTTTAAATTGTACAACACTCAAATTACGTGTTTAATTTAATGCGTAGTTTGGGCGTAGTCACCCACGCGCAGCCACTTTGGGCGGCGCGTGGGGGCGCATGAGGAGGATTCCGCTCAAACTTCCAACATGGTTTTGGTTCTAAATGTTCTAAGGAATCCATTGGTGCACTTTTCGGGTTAATCGGACGATGTTACGAGATAGGTCGGGAATCCGGACGGTTTAGGGTCTAAGTTTTAATTACGAATAAATTCCCGAAAATTAGGGGGGATTAGAGTTAGCATATTTGATGTAATTGTGACCCTATTTGGTGCCTATTGACAGGACGGGAGACGCCTGAGACGGTCGAGGAGCGCACGGAGCGCGATTGACAAATTCCGATTCGTGAGTGGACTCTTTCTTTTCTCATGAGCATGCCTAGCTAGTTTTAATTATGTTTTAGGGTTTAAAGTATGTTTTAAATACTTGTTGATGATGATTATATGTGATTACTATGCTTGCACGTTTTTCGAGACATTTTCGGGTTTTTGCACGTTTTTCGAGAAAAGTGGGATTTCTGATTTTTGATGCTATACTTTGGGATTCAAATTATGATTGGTTTCTGATGGGTATAAATGGATTACGAATATGACTTTTGGTAATCGCGATTTTTGGTTTTAAAAGTGGAATTCCGGATTTGGGTTCGGAATGACAGTTCTGAACGCCGGAAGGGCTTCGAACCGGGGATTTCGGATTCAGGTTTGGAGATGGATTTAGAATTGATTTTTGATGGGTTTGGATTGGATTTGCTGGATCTGGATATTGGGTTTAAAGACCCGGATTCTGATTGACGGGGGACGGGCCCGGATTGAGTTTAAAGACTCGGCTATTTACGATATTACCCCCGTAGACCTATTGAGTTTAAAGACTCGGATTATATTTGAGGCCTGGTTGAGTTTAAAGACTCGGATAGACCCAGCAGGTTTGATCAGACTTTGATATTTGCGGATTTGGTTTTATGATATGATCTTGGCATATTTATCATACTGTTTTATATTGTGGTTTTCTAATACTGAGTTAGGCATGAATATTTTTAAAACGGAGGGAAAAACCTTATTCTTTTATGTCAACCGTTTTATTCTTAAATCGTGTTTTAAACATTTTATTGCTTAGTCCACTCACACTTTTGTTCTAAAATTTTCCCTCTAGGTCGTGGTGATATCGCTGGGGTAAACGTTGAGGCAGGATCCGAGGCATAGAGCTTACGACGTCCTTCCGTTGCGAGATTAGCCCTAGTAGGATTTTGTGCCTGTTTTGTATAAACTATGCTCTGCCTTACGGTTGTATTTATTTACTCCCTTGTCTGATAGTTATGCTTATGGTTGTGTTGAGGTTATTTTGGTACTTTAAGTGTGATTGTCAGACGGGAGCAGGGTTCGTCTCGGGTATCGAGGTGATATTGGGACGGGTCCTGAAAATTGGTATCAGAGCATAGGTTTGTCGGTTTGTGTCGGTACGAGGTCGTTTTTAGGTTGTTTTACTAACTCTATGCCTCTTTCAGCGTACGTTTGATCATGCCTCCGAGAAGTGAACCCCTTCCACGACCTGAAGAAGCGGAGTGTGCGTCAAATGAGCGAGCCCAGCGGCTCGGGGCTACTACGTTCAGTGGTGGGGCAGACCCAGAGGAAGCCCACCGATGGATCACCTGGGTTGAGCGGATCTTCGGGGTGATGTGTTGTCCTCCAGGAGATCGTGTGTTGTTAGCTACTTTTCTGTTAGACGGCGCAGCATATGAGTGGTGGTATACGCTGGAGTTGTCAGGTTAGGACGCTCATACCGTGACTTGGGAGACTTTCCGGGAGCGGTTTTTGGACCAGTATTATCCTCGCTCTTTTTGGGATGCCAAAGAGGCGGAGTTCCTTCAGTTGAAACAAGGGAGCATGACAGTGGCCGAGTATGAGCAGAGATTCCAGATGTTGTCTCGATTCGCTCCTGCATTTGTGGCAACCGAGGCTGAGAAGTGTCGTCGGTTTGAGTTGGGTCTTCGAGGAGAGATTAGAGCCATTGTGACAGCCGGTTCATTTGCTACTTTCAGGGAGTTGTCAGATGCTGCTGTTAGAGTGGAGGCCAGTCTGCCTGCCAGGCCACAGTACTCGTGTAGTGTGCGACGCCATGAGCATTCTTTTCCTGGAGCGTCGAGTCAGAGGACCCCGAAGAGTGGCAACTATAGTGGTACTTCATCAGCTGGTGGAGCCCGGTTTGGCCGACCAGGTAGTTTTCAGTTCTCAGGATTTCGGGGAGCTAGAGCACAGCCGACTCCTCAGGCGAGTGCTACTTATGTTGCTTCTACTGGGAGACAAACTGGTGGACCCGGTAGAGATGTCTGCTATTATTGTGGAGAGCATGGCCATTTTCGGAGAGAGTGCCCGTTACTAGCCCAGGCGGGTGGAGCAGGCCGAGGTACAGCAGAACCTGGGCGGAGTACTGCATCTGTGTCAGGGACGGCAGGCCCTAGAGGTGGCGGTGGTGCCACGAGCAGTTCTAGAGGGCGCGGTAGGTCATCAGGACCTCAGGCGCGAGTTTTTTCTATGACCCAGCAGGAGGCTAGATCAGCGCCGGGAGTGGTGACAGGTACACTTACCATACTTGGTCACACTGTTTTTGCTTTGATAGATCCCGTGGCTACTCATTCATTTATAGCCCAGAGTTGTAGTCTGGTTACGGAGAGAGAGGTGTCTACCTTGGATTGTGCCTTAGGGGTGAGTACACCTACTGGGGAGGTGTTGGTAGTGACTCAGGTTTTGAAAGAGTGTTCGGTGATGGTAGGTGAGGTTGAGTTAGTGGCGGACTTGTTACTGTTGGATCTGTGGGACTTCGATGTGATATTGGGTATGGACTGGTTGACGAGGCATCATGCTTCTATCGAGTGTTTCGATAGAAGAGTGACCTTTCGGAGTCCAGGATTACCAGAGACCACGTTTCAGGGGGATCAGCGTGCACTCCCTACTGGAGTTATTTCGGCACTTGAGGCTAGCAAGTTGTTGCATAAGGGATGCCAGGGTTACATAGCTCATGTGGTGGATACACGTGCTACGCCAGTGAGGGCGGAGGATAAACCAGTGGTGCGGGAGTTTCCCGATGTTTTTCCCGAGGAGTTACCAGGATTACCACCTCATCGAGATATCGAGTTCACGATTGATCTTCTTCCAGGTACGCAGCCTATTTCACAGACTCCTTACCACAGGGCACCTGCAGAATTGAGGGAACTTAAGGCACAGTTACAAGAGTTGGTCGATATGGGATTCATTCGACCGAGTATGTCACCTTGGGGAGTGTCTGTACTGTTTGTCAAGAAGAAGGACGGAGGTTTGAGATTGTGTATGGATTACAGACAGCTGAATAAGGTAACTATTCGGAATAAGTATCCCTTACCCCGGATTGATGATTTGTTTGACCAACTGAAGGGAGCACAGTACTTTTCGAAGATTGACCTTCGCTCTGGCTATCATCAGTTGAGGGTTAAAGAGGAGGATGTACCCAAGACGGCCTTTCGGACCAGGTACGGTCACTATGAGTTTGTTGTGATGCCTTTTGGATTGACTAATGCCCCAGCAGCTTTTATGGACCTCATGAACCGAGTATTTCGGTCGTACTTGGATCGTTTTGTGATCGTATTCATTGATGACATCTTGGTATATTCGAAGAGTGCGAAGGCGCACGAGAAGCATCTGAGAATAGTGTTTAAGACCCTGAGAGAGCATCAGTTGTATGCGAAATTAAGCAAGTGCCAGTTTTGGTTAACCAGTGTCGGATTTCTTGGTCATGTGATTTCAGCCGAGGGCATCAGAGTGGATCCTCAGAAGGTTGAGGCGGTAGCAAATTGGGAACAGCCCAAGACGGTGACAGAGATCAGGTGTTTTCTGGGTTTAGCAGGCTATTACCGGCGCTTTATTGAAGTTTTTTCTATTTTAGCTGCTCCGTTGACACGGCTGACTCGGAAGGGAGTTCGGTTTGACTGGGATGAGAACTGTGAGCAGAGTTTCCAGGAGCTTAAGAGACGGTTGACATCGGCTCCTGTGTTGGCCCTTCCAGACGATAGTGGGGAGTTTGAGGTTTATAGTGACGCTTCTTTATAGGGTTTGGGTTGTGTGTTGATGCAGAACGGGAAAGTGATTGCTTACGCTTCCCGCAGTTGAAACCCCATGAGATGAATTACCCCACCCATGACTTGGAACTTGATGCGGTGGTTCATGCCCTGAAGATTTGGCGACATTATTTGTACGGCGAAAGGTGCAGGATTTTCACGGACCACAAGAGTCTGAAGTATCTGTTCATTTAGAAGGATTTGAATCTGAGACAACGTCGATGGTTGGAGCTACTTAAAGACTACGACTGTACGATCGAGTATCACCCAGGAAAGGCTAATGTGGTAGCCGATGCTTTGAGCAGGAAATCAGCTAGTTCTTTGTCGCATTTGAGAACGGTCCGGTTACCTTTGTTGGTTGAGCTCCGTAGACTTGGAGTAGAGCTGACTGTGGATGGTCAGGGAGCACTCCTAGCGAGTTTCCACGTGCGACCTGTTTTGATTGATCAGGTTATCGATGCTCAGTTTGAGGACCCCATTTTGGGCATCATACGGATTGAGGTCGAGGCTGGAGAGAGACAGGACTTTGAGATTCGCGAAGATGAAGCCTTGGTTAAGGATGGACGGTTGTGTGTACCCGAGGACGAAACGTTGAAGAATGTGATACTGGATGAGGCTCACTGTTCAGCCTATGCGATGCATCCTGGTGGGACCAAGATGTATCATACACTTCGAGAGCATTACTGGTGGTCAGGTATGAAACGTGAAATTGCAGAGTATGTCAGTAGATGCTTGATCTGTCAACAGGTAAAAGCTGAACGGCAGAGGCCCTATGGAGCCATGCAACCTTTGCCGATTCCCGAGTGGAAATGGGATCACCTGACGATGGATTTTGTATTCAAGCTTTCCAGGACACCGAAGGGACACGATGGCGTGTGGGTGATCGTGGATAGACTTACGAAGTCTGCTCATTTCTTGCTAGTACGGGAGAACTTCAGGTTGGCGCAGTTTGCGCAGTTGTTTATTGATGAGATTATCCGGCTACATGGGACTCTAGAGTCGATAGTATCTGACAGCGACCCGAGGTTTACTTCCCGGTTTTGGCAGAGCTTACAGGAAGCCTTTGGGACGAAACTGCACTTCATTACTGCATTTCATCCTCAGACCGATGGACAGTCTGAGCGGACCATTCAGATTCTTGAGCACATGATGAGAGCTTGTGTTCTACAGTTTCAGGGTACTTGGGAGTCACATTTACCTTTGATGGAGTTCACCTACAATAACAGCTATCAGGAGAGTATTGGGATGGCTCCCTATGAGGCTTTGTACGGGCGACAGTGTCGGACTCCATTGTGTTGGACCGAAGTTGGTGAGAGGAGATTGACTACGTCTGAGCTGGTAGACCTTACACAAGAAAAAGTGGCACTGATTAGAGATCGACTGAAGGCAGCTCAGGACCGGCAGAAGAGTTACGCCGACCGTAGGATGAGAGATTTGGAGTTTGCAGTGGGAGATTGGGTTTTCTTGAAGTTATCTCCTTGGAAGGGAATCGTACGGTTTGGCAGACGAGGGAAGTTGAGTCCTCGTTATATTGGGCCCTATGAGATTTTGGAGCGGATTGGTCCTTTTGCTTATCGATTGGCTTTACCAGCGGACTTGGAAAAGGTACAAAATGTCTTTCATGTATCTATGCTTCGGAAGTATATACGAGATGATTCACATGTTCTGGAAGCACAACCTGTTGAGCTTTGGGAAAATTTGAGCTTTGAAGAGCAACCCATAGCGATTTTGGATCGGAAGGACAAAGTCTTACGGAGGAAGACGGTTCCCTTAGTTAAAGTATTGTGGAGGAATCATCTGGTGGAAGAAGCTACCTGGGAACCTGAGGCCTTAATGTGCGAACAGTACCCTTATTTGTTTCACTGAATTTCGGGGACGAAATTCTTTTTAGGGGGGTAGATTGTAACAACCCGTACCTTCGGGAAGGGTATAAATGTAAGTTTGCAAAATATTTGTATAAAAGGACGAGTTTGCCCTTATGAATAGTGTGTCAAAAGTTGAATTTTTTTATTTATAGGTTGGATGAGTGTAGACTATTGACCGTGACGTAGTTTAGGATGTCACGAGTCCGTAGATAGGTGGCATGTCCGATTTGGACAATCGGAGAAAAAGTTATGACGTTCGGAAGATTGAGGGCGTTACCGTAATTTTGACTATTAGGGGGAAAATGTTGACTTTTTAGTGGACTTGTGATTTTCACGAAGACCGAGGACCGTTAGATAGGTCTCGACGTCCTGAGTACAACGATAGGCGGCACGTTGTCATCGGACGTCGGACGAAATAGTTACGGGTCTGGAAAGTTTGAGGGTAAAAAGGTAATTTTTAAACCTAGGGGCATTTTGGTCTTTTCTCCTTCAGGCCCAATCAGATTAGAACATGTGGCTGAGTGGGCTGGGATATTTTGTACTGATGACCATAGGAAGTGGACACGTGGTTGTGAGCTAGAGGGTTCTAGGCTTATGTATAATGTACACGGCCACAAACCGATCAATTTGAACCGTGCATTGGGCTTTGACACAGAGAAACAGAGAGTGAAGAATTGAGAGACGGTGATCGATTCTGTGTGTGGGTGAAGGTTCTGTGAGTTGTGAGAGTGACAGAGAGAAGAGAGGAAGCTGGTGATCGGAAGTTGGGGGTGAAATCGTGCACGGAGACACGGCGGTGGACAGCTGAGTTTTCAGAGAAACAGAGGAGGCCTTGAGAGTTTGACGGTGGTTGTGCCGTGTTGTGGTTTAATCCAAGCTAATAGGAGGCTAGGACGACGGCAGAGGACCCACTGGGCACCGTGGCACACGACGATGCAGACGGCGGTGGACGGTTCGAAGGTATGGTTGGAATCCCCTGTTTTCCCGTTTTCTTGTTTTCAAAAGTCGTGGACCTAGGGCTAGAGTCGAGGGATTTGGAGGTTAGGGCGAGACTTCTGAAGGTCCCAGGAGTCGTCTGAGTGGGGTGCCGTGAAGGGGGAGGACCTGGGTGGCCGGCGGCAAAAACAGGGCTCACGGGCCGTCTGTTTCGAGGGTGAAGTCGAGGGGTTTTAGGCTTCGATTTTCAAAGGTCAGTAGGGGAAAGGATTGCTGGGGACAGGACGATGCTATTGGGATTGAAAGGGAGAAGAATGGTGGAAGATTGGAGGAGAACTAAAACGCCGGTTCAACACAGTTGAACCAGGTGACTCGAGGTTGAAGATGCACTGTAGCAGGCGCGTGAGACCCACACGCAGCCACTTTGGGCGGCGCGTGGGGGCGCGTGAGGAGGATTCCGGCCAAACTTCCAACATGGTTTTGGTTCTAAATGTTCTAAGGAATCCATTGGTGCACTTTTCGGGTTAATCGGACGATGTTACGGGATAGGTCGGGAATCCGGACGGTTTAGGGTCTAAGTTTTAATTACGAATAAATTCCCGAAAATTAGGGGAGATTAGAGTTAGCATATTTGATGTAATTGTGACCCTATTTGGTGCCTATTGGCAGGACGGGAGACGCCTGAGACGGTCGAGGAGCGCACGAAGCGCGATTGACAAATTCCGATTCGTGAGTGGACTCTTTCTTTTCTCATGAGCATGCCTAGCTAGTTTTAATTATGTTTTATGGTTTAAAGTATGTTTTAAATGCTTGTTGATGATGATTATATGTGATTACTATGCTTACACGTTTTTCGAGACATTTTCGGGTTTTTGCACGTTTTTCAAGAAAATCGGGATTTCTGATTTTTGATGCTATACTTTGGGATTCAAATTATGATTGCTTTCTGATGGGTATAAATGGATTATGAATATGACTTTTGGTAATCGCAATTTTCGGTTTTAAAAGTGGAATTCCGGATTTGGGTTCGGAATGACGGTTCTGAACGCCAGAAGGGCTTCGAACCGGAGATTTCGGATTCAGGTTTGGAGATGGATTTAGAATTGATTTTTGATGGGTTTGGATTGGATTTGCTGGATCTGGATATTGGGTTTAAAGACCCGGATTATGATTGACGGGGGACGGGCCCGGATTGAGTTTAAAGACTCGGGAGTTTAAAGACTCAGGAGTTTAAAGACTCGGCTATTTACGACATTACCCCCGTAGGCCTATTGAGTTTAAAGACTCGGATTACGGCCTGGTTGAGTTCAAAGACTCGGATAGACCCAGCAGGTTTGATCAGACTTTGATATTTGCGGATTTGGTTTTATGATATGATCTTGGCATATTTATCATACTGTTTTATATTGTGGTTTTCTAATACTGAGTTAGGCATGAATATTTTTAAAACGGAGGGAAAAACCTTATTCTTTTATGTCAACCATTTTATTCTTAAATCGTGTTTTAAACATTTTATTGCTTAGTCCACTCACACTTTTGTTCTAAAATTTTCCCTCCAGGTCGTGGTGATATCGCTGGGGTAAACGTTGAGGCAGGATCCGAGGCATAGAGCTTACGACGTCCTTCCGTTGCGAGATTAGCCCTAGTAGGATTTTGTGCCTGTTTTGTATAAACTATGCTCTGACTTACAGTTGTATTTATTTACTCCTTTGTCTGATAGTTATGCTTATGTTTGTGTTGAGTTTATTTTGGTACTTTAAGTTTGATTGTCAGACGGGAGCAGGGTTCGTCTCGGGTATCGAGGTGATATTTGGGACGGGTCCTGACAAAGTCCACTCACAGACTGTCTGAAGCCGCGCCTCGATACGCGGGCCATAATCGTCTCCCGGGTCAATCACTGTCACCGGGACTCCCAAACCTGTCCAAATTCATTTAGAGGGTTACTAATAGCCTCATTAACCTCTCATTGAAGTCCCATAATTTTTCCGATTTTCTAACTATTTTTAAAACCGAACCTAAACCTTCTGATGCCCCGAAACATATCGAGACGGTGTCCGATCGACGCGAGACCAGTCCTAAAATGTTCGTTACATCGAATAGATGATTTCGTATGTTGAAGTCTTCCTCGAAATGTGGGTCACGCGCCCCAAGAAGCCACTGCGCGTGGGCCTCACACGCCCTGATCCTGCCACCGTCCAGCCAGTTCTGGTCTCCTCTTCCTCTTTCCTTCACGGCTCCTGATCATCCAATGGGTTTGGGGGAGTGTTTGTGAGGATTGGGTTGCACAAAATGGGTTTCGGGTGGGTTTTTGGAAGAAGAAATGAAGATGATCGATGAAGGAAGGTGCATGAATGAAAATGAATGGCCAGTGGATGGGTGACACTTGTCACTCATCCATTGGGCCTCCATTAAATATCTGGGCCCCACTAAAGTCCAAAAGTAAGGTCGTTTCGTAATTCGTGCAATAATGCACTTGAACTTCCGTGAACCGTAACTTCGTCGTCGAACGTCCGAATTCGACGTGCCGCCTGTCTATGAATTCGTATCGTCCCAATCTACGTAATGGTCCTTGGCCCTCGGCCATCGGACATCCCGGTCAAAAAGTCAACTATTTACCCCTTTTTAACCAAAATTACCAAAATGCCCCTAAACTTTTGAACGTCATAACTTCCTCCTCGAACGTCGGAATTGAACGTGCCACTTGTCTATGAACTCGTGACGTCAGGAACTACGTCACGGTCATCGGTCAAAGTCCATTTAACCGCCCGATCGAAAAGTCAACGTTTTGCCACCATCAAGGGCAAAACGGTCATTACGCTTCGTTCTTCCGATTTCGCCCAACTAATCACGGATTAACCTCACTAATCATGATTAGTCACTAATCTAATCTATGAATTTGGGACGGGTCGTTACACCCAAGTCACCGTATGGGCATCCTAACCAGATAACTCGAGGGTATACCACCACTAATACGCCGCACCATCCAGTAAAAACGTAGCCAACAACACTCGCTCCTCCGGCGGGCAATGCATCACGGCAAAGATCCGCTCAAGTCTCGTGATCCACCTCTGGGCTTCCTCCGGATCAGCCCCGCCACTAAACATAGTAGCTGCGAGCCGCTGGGCTCGCTCAATCGTATTACTCTCTGTTCCCATCACCGTTTCTTCTTCAGGTCGTGGAGAGGGTCCACGTCTCGGAGGCATCGTTAACCGCACGCTGAAAGAGGCATAGAAGTAGTCAAACAACTAAAACACAACCTCACAAACCAACAAACCCAACAAACTCGACAAACTACACAAACCTATGCTCTGATACCAAATGTCAGGACCCACCCCGGTTTCACCCCGAAACCCGAGGTAAATCCTGCTCCCGTCTGACACCCCAACGCTAAAGCCAAAAGAAAGCATGGAATTCACTAAAATACCACTGTCAGACGCAGGAGAAACTATACAAACCCGAACTCAACCGTTTACAGAGCATAGTACAAAATACACAGAAACGACAAACCGATAAACTAACATACACGCACGCGGAAAGATTTGAAACACTCCGGGATCCTTCTCGTGACTTCTATGCCTCAGACGCTGCCTCGACGCTGGAACCCCACGCTAGCTCTGACAGGACCCATCCCAATCCCCCCGGGATTACCGTGGAATGTGCCCTGCTCCCGTCCAACCAGAGGTGTCAGATAAGGGATAACCAAGAGCCACTGCCCAACGGGGAATCCAGAGTGCGCAAGGATCGATGGAGGAGGTGTGCAATGTCCCAATCTCTGCTGCAATCGCATCCGTAATCAACCTGAAGGGCATTAAAACCAAAAGCTGTGAGTGGACAAAAACCAATAAGTTTACCAAATACATTTATAAGACATTTATGCCCTCCAATAAAAACGTATGCATGCCACGAAAACCAGTAACCAAAACGTTTGCTCAACCGAGCCATTAGGGCCTTAGCCCAAAAACCGTTAACCAAAAACCAAGTGTGGGAACTCAGCTCAAAACAGTGGAATACCACAACCATACATATTAAAACCATGTGGGCCACCGCCCAAAGCCATAAATATAAATCCATAAATCCAAAACCATTTAGGGTCCCCGACCCGACATACCATTTCATAACCAATAATCCATTTTTACCACATAACACATATCCAACCGAAAAGCCATTTCATAGATCCATTAATCCATATTTTACCATTACCATCACCAGCATCCCAGATGCTTAGCGTCCCAGACCCTTGACGTCCCTGACGTCATATCTCACGGTTTCATAAGCTACGCGTGCTGCCCGGGGTCTCTCTGGGTCCTTATATCTAACATCCCTGATGTCTGACGTCCCTGACGTCAATCATAGCAATCCTGCTCCTGAGTCATCATACGGTCCGGCTGCTCCGTATAATGACCCCTCGCAGGCAATGCACCGTGACTTCCCCAGTGTCCCAGACATCTGGAGGAGACCATCATATATCCTTGTATCCAGATGGTATATGGAAAACAGTTTTATTAACTCCTTTTATCACATCATTACCATTGGGCCCTGCCCGAAATTTCCATAAAACCATGTAATTCCATTTAGGGTCCCTGACCCAAAATCACAATTATTAAACATAGGGTCCCTGACCCGAAATCACACTTATAATCCAACTAGGCCTCATGCCCGATTTTATGAACCACTGGGCCCACGGCCCGATTTGTAAACCAACTGGGCCCCTGGCCCGATAACATAACTCAAATGGGTCTCAGCCCGATTTCATACCAACTGGGCCCTTGGCCCGATTTCATTAACCAACTGGGCCCCCGGCCCGATTCTCAAATGGACTCCAAGTCCGAAATTTCCAACATAATTGGGCCTCAAGCCCGAGTTCATATTTCCAATTTCAAAACCATTTCATCATATTATATCCAAGTCATAAATATGGAAAATCCATGTAAAACCGGAAAACCTCGATTTACGTGCAAGCACGTAAATCGCCTCGAAATACGTGAAACCGTACAATTTACCAACAACCAAATCAACATCACACAATCACAACCATAATCCATATAAAACATTTAAGCATGCATAGAATTTATAAAACCAAAGTCCACTCACAGACCGTTTTAACGGTATGCCTCGATACGCGTGCCACCGGCCCTCCCGGGCTACACCACTAACACCGGGACTCCCAATCCTGTCCAAATCACATTAGAGGGTCACTAACCTCATCATTAACATCCTATCAAAGTCCCGTAATTTTCCCGAATTTTTACTTATTTTTAAACTTAATTAAAAACCTTCGGACATCCCGAACAATATCGAGACGGTGTCTGATCGACACGAAACCAATTCCAAAATGTTCGTTACATTAAATAGGAGAGAAGTCATGTTGACCTCACCTCGAGATTCGTGCCCACGCGCCGTCACGCGCCGCCGTGAGTGGCTGCGCGTGAAATCCACGCGCCTGCTACAGTGCATCGTCCTAACCCGTATGTCTGGTAAACGGGTCCAATTTACCCGCGAGACGACCCGGTTCCAATCCTATCAATTCGATCCTAATTCCTTCAATTGATCAATCAGTTAGTTTCGTTTTAAGTCTAATTTAAGTTCTGTAAACTCAATTACACGAACACTTACCCAGATTCCATCGATTCCACGATGAACACGAAGAACACTCCGGTCACTGTTCAATCATGGGATTCCTTCAATGGCTGCAGGTTTCATCCAATTGATGATTCCAGAAGCATCAACGGACCCTGAGGAACAATTCCCCCATATCAATTGCATCAATCTTGTGCTCAATCGTCACGACTCAAGCTCGAACACCGTCACTGTTCAACCATGGAGTTCTGTCAACCACATCCGTTTTCCTTCAATTGATGAACCCAGAAGCATCGTGGGATCATGAGAAGCAGTTTCCCCACCTCAATTTCGTCCATCGAAGCCTCCAACTTCACGACTCAAGGTCGAATTTCCTCCTCTGTCACCAAGTGTGATCAGAGCCAAAACAGCACCAATTCATCTCGTTTCTTCGATAATTATGATCGTTGTGATCCCAGGAAGCTCGAAGTAATCACCAAATCGATCCTCACGGCCTAATTCTTCCATTTCGAATTTTCCCCCTAATTTTCCCGAAATCCAAAATTCAACCCACACTCAGTCCCTCGTGTTTCCCTGTTAATTCAATCATCTTAGTCTCTCATTTTTCTCTCAAGAACAGCAGAAGAAGGGAGCCAAATCTCCCCAATCTGATTCCCCCAATTTTGTGCACGGTTTGAAGACAAAAAGGATTAATTTAGGGGAAATGGTGGATTAGATGATGATGATGTAGTAATGATGATGTTTGGAGGGAAACACGGAGCTGGAAACAAGGGATGGGTGACACTTGTCACTCATCCAGATGTGCACAGTCAACAGTCACTATTCATTATTATATTATTATTTTAATCCGAGCCTCGGTTTGTTAGTTTGTTTCCTTGACCATAACGTCGTCGTCGAATCTACGATTTCGGCATGCCGCCTGTCATTGGATTCGTATCGACGATACCTACGTAACGGTCCTTGGCCCTCCTCCATCGGACCTCCCGGTCAAAAAGTCAACATTTGGCCCCTAATAAGCCAAATTACCAAAATACCCATCAACTTCCGAACCTCATAACTTTCTCTACGAATGTCGGAATCGAACGTGCCACCTGTCTATGAACTCGTGACGTCCCGAACTACGTCACGGTCATCGGTCAAAGTCCATTTGACCGCCCGATCAAAAAGTCAACATTTTGGCCACGACCAGGGGCAAAACGGTCATTTTGCACAATTTGTCCGATTCCGCCCTACTAAGCACCGTTCAACCTCACTAAACGAGATTAGTTACTAAAATAATCCCGGAATTCGGGACGGGTCGTTACAAGCTCCACAACCTAGAGGGCAGTAAAAACAGAAGGTGTGAGTGGACCATAAATAAAAGAAAAGTTTCCAAAACCATTTATAAGAAAACCGGGTTTAGCCCTCCGTTTTGAAACCACATGCATAACCCAGTTCATAAACAGTTATAACCCAAATCACCATAAACCACATCATAAGAAACAGAAACACTATAAAACAGTTATAGAAATCATATCACAAGCATCATAAAACCATAGCGTAAAACATCATTTTCCGATCAAACCTGCTGGACCTATCCGAGTCTTTAAACTCCCGAGTCTTTAAACTCAATCCAGGCCTCAATAATATCCGAGTCTTTAAACTCCCGAGTCTTTAAACTCAACAGGCCTACGGGGGAAATATCAATATATCTGAGTCTTTAAATTCCCGAGTCTTTAAACTCAATCCGGGTCTTTAAACCCAATCCGGGCCCGTCCCCCGTCAATCAATATCCGGGTCTTTAAACCCAATATCCAGATCCAGCAAATCCAATCAAAACCATTTCCGAATTCACATCTAAACCCGAATCCGAAATCACCGGTCTGATGCCTTCGGCAGCCCGAACCGTCATTCCGAATCCAAATCCGGAACTCCACTTTCCAATCTTAAAACCAAATCCCGATTGTCAAATTTCGATTTCAAAACCGAAACCTTGATCCTCAAAATCATATTCCAAAATCCACTTATAATCATTAGAAATCATTTAACGTTTGAAACCCCCAAAACCATAGCTTTATATTCAAAATCACCATTTTCTCGTAAAACGTGCAAAATACGTTATTCTCGAAAACCGTGCAATTATATAAAATCACATCATAAATCCAACAAGCATGAAATCACAGATATAAAACAATTCTAGGAAACAGTTATCCATGTTCGAGTTTAAGGAAAGGGTCCACTCACAGTACCGAGCCCTCAATCGTGTCCTGAACGTCCAGCACGTTCCTCGGCTTCCTCGGGAAATCCCGATCCTGTCAACAACCACCAAATTACGTCACTAACACACTTACGAAGGTTCACCTAATTTCCCTCAAAAATCCCCGAATCCTAAACGTAAGAAACCGGGACCCTAAGCTTTCACCCTCGCGAAACGACTTCGATTCAACGTCCGAATAACTCGAAACCACTTCCATTAGACTCGTTATAACACTAAGAACAAAAACCATGTTGACCATTTTCCCCAGAACGGCCGCACGCGCCCCCACGCGCCGCCTAAAGTGGCTGCGCGTGGGCCTCACGCGCCAGCTACAGTACCACCATCAACCTCACGTCGACCCGGTTCGCACCAGTGGCCTGCAACCTGAACCGGCGAGAGCGGTTCACCACCGTGCCTGCACCAAAACACCCCCTTTCTTCACCAACAGCTTCGTTTAGTCCTAGGCTACTCATCCCCCTCACTCTAGCACCTCGACTCACCCTCAAACCTATCGACTCAATCTCGAACAGAAACCCGTACTTTCCCCTGTTCTCCTTCCCGGCCACCCAGGTCTTCCCCCTTCACGGTGTCCACCCTAAACTCTTCCTAAGACCTCACTGAGTCACACCCAACTCACAAAAACCCTCGACTCACACCCTAAGTCCAAGACTTACCGTCTGAAACTCACAGCCAAAACAGAGCACACAGAGTCCCCTCCGTCGTGCCAACCGCCACCGTGCACCTCCCGTCACGGCAGCACAACCAGTAACCTCCTAGGACTCAACTGAACTCCCTAGACCTCCCTAACCTCTTCGATTCAACTCCTCAACTCACGAATTTCGATTTGAAACTCAACGGGAAAACAGGGCAAGTTTACAGGGATGAGGGATTACCTGCAACCGTCCACCACCGTGCTCGCCGCCGTGTTCCCTGGAGTCCACAAAGCCGCCTCTGCCTCCTCTCGAGGTCAATTGCACTTACACACGGCCACAACACCACCAGCTCCCTCAGTTCTTCTCTGTTTTTCTGGTTTTTCCCCGTGGCTCTCAACGCACTCACACCACGATTCCTCACCTCCCAACAAACTCACTAGCTCCCTCTCACTCTCCGATCACCCTCACACACTCACAACTCATCAGCACACACACGAGCACCCTTCAATTTTCCTCACCGCCTCACTCTGTTTCCGTTCTTCTCTGCGAACAACACACACACACAGCGCGGTTGCACCCAAATTATTGGACCGTGCACACACTGGAACCCCACAGAATCCACTACACACTTGCCACATGTCACCATCCACTCCATTCTCTCCCACATGGCTCAATCTCAGCCCTTCATCTGCTTCTCTCTGCACAAATCCCCAGGCAACTAAAAGACTAAACTGCCCCTCCTTTTAACTCAAAATTACGGTTTTGCCATTAACTTTCTTGACCCGTAACTCGCACATCGTAAGTCCGATGAATACGTGCCGCCTGTCATCGAACTCAGGACAACGAGATCTACATAACCATCCTCGGTCAACGTACCAAAACCCGATCGTCCAAAAAGTCAACTTTTCCCCTTATTTTACCAACTTCCGAACATCACAACTTCCTCCTCGGATGTCGGAATCGGGCGTGCCACCTGCCTATGGATTCGTGACGTCCTAAACTACGTCTTGGTCACCGGTCAAAGTCCATGGGACCATCCGACCTAAAAGTCAACTTTTTGCCCGAACTAGGGGCAAAATCGTCATTCTGCCCTAACGACCCCAACGAAACCAACTAACCACCGATTAGCTCACTAATCCCATCTTAATCACTCTACTAATCCCGAATCTCGGGACGGGTTGTTACAATCTACCCACCTAAAAAGAATTTTGTCCCCGAAATTCCACAGCTAGTTCCCGACACCTAGGGTCTCCTACCCGGTACTCAATACTAAGGCAACAACAACCTCTCCTGTGTTTCTTGTCTATCATCTCCACCTTGGGTATTTCACTCCATCTCCACCTACCAGTTACCTTTCATGGTGTACGCAAGGGAAACCCTATGAACAGAAAACAAAGGTATTTTCCAATACCTCATATGGAGTACCTGAGAGCATTCACAGAGCACATCCTCGCGTACAACCACATATACTTCCCTACTGGCTGGCTCCTCCCTCGGTTATTACTTCGGCCACTTATCGGAATAAATCTACAAAGTCCTAAAGGCAAACTCTAGCTTGTGGGTTCTCTCTTTCAATAACCTCATATCGATCAGTTATAATCACTCCTTTCCTATTCCCTCTGTCATCCTTCTACTGTAACACTCCCCAGGTCACCTAGGGAACATCCTAGACTCTACCCTGGGATCCAACAACAAAGTAGGTACAACACATCCAAAAATAGTAAAAATACCTGTCCCCGCATCTGGTGCCGACTGAACCTCCTGCTGAGTCATCGAAAACACTCGGGCCTGAGATCTCGACGCTCTACCACGTCCCCTCGAACTACTAGTGGCTCAACCACCACCTCCTCTAGTGCCCGCTGTCCCTGACGCTGTACTCTGTCCAGGCTCCGCTACTCCTCGGCCTACACCATCTTCCTGTGGCAACAGTGGACACTCACGTCGGAAATGACCTCGCTCTCCGCAGTAGAAACAAACATCCCGACCGGAAAGACCTGGTCGCCCTGTCGACGCAACAGACGTCGCACTAGCTTGCGGAGTCGGCTGTTCTCGGTAACCTCGAAATCCTGAACTCTGGAAACTACCAGGTCTACCAAAACGATCATCACCCGACGACGACGCTCCACCGAAGTTACCTCTCTTCGGTGTCCTCTGGCTCGAAGCTCCAGAAAAAGATGGCTCCCGACGTCGCACCGGCAAACTAGCCTCAACCCTCACCGCAGCATCCGACAACTCTCGGAGAGTAGCAAACGATCCAGCCGTCACTATTGCTCGAATCTCGCCTCTCAGGCCCAATTCAAATCTACGGCACTTCTCAGCTTCAGTAGCCACGAACGCAGGAGCAAACCGTGACAACATCTGGAATTTCCGTTCGTACTCAGCTACACTCAGATTCCCTTGTTGAAGCTGCAGAAACTCCGCCTCCTTGGCATCCCGGAAAGAACGAGGATAATACTGCTCTAAGAATCGTTCCCTGAACGTCTCCCAAGTCACCGTATGGGCATCCCAACCAGACAACTCGAGGATATACCACCACTCATACGCCGCACCATCCAGAAAAAACGTAGCCAACACTCGCTCCTCCGGCGGGCAATGCATCACGGCAAAGATCCGCTCAAGTCTCGTGATCCACCTCTGGGCTTCCTCCGGATCAGCCCCGCCACTAAACGTAGTAGCTGCGAGCCGCTGGGCTCGCTCAATCGTATTACTCTTTGTTCCCCTCACCGTTTCTTCTTCAGGTCGTGGAGAGGGTCCACGTCTCGGAGGCATCGTTAACCGCACGCTGAAAGAGGCATAGAAGTAGTCAAACAACTAAAACACAACCTCACAAACCAACAAACCCAACAAACTCGACAAACTACACAAACCTATGCTCTGATACCAAATGTCAGGACCCACCCCGGTTTCACCCCGAAACCCGAGGTAAATCCTGCTCCCGTCTGACACCCCAACGCTAAAGCCAAAAGAAAGCATGGAATTCACTAAAATACCACTGTCAGACGCAGGAGAAACTATACAAACCCGAACTCAACCGTTTACAAAGCATAGTACAAAATACACAGAAACGACAAACCGATAAACTAACATACACGCACGTCGAAAGATTTGAAACACTCCGGGATCCCTCCCGTGACTTCTATGCCTCAGACGCTGCCTCGACGCTGGAACCCCACGCTAGCTCCACAACCTGGAGGGCAGTAAAAACAGAAGGTGTGAGTGGACCATAAATAAAAGAAAAGTTTCCAAAACCATTTATAAGAAAACCGGGTTTAGCCCTCCGTTTTGAAACCATATGCATAACCCAGTTCATAAACAGTTATAACCCAAATCACCATAAACCACATCATAAGAAACAGAAACACTATAAAACAGTTATAGAAATCATATCACAAGCATCATAAAACCATAGCGTAAAACATCATTTTCCGATCAAACCTGCTGGACCTATCCGAGTCTTTAAACTCCCGAGTCTTTAAACTCAATCCAGGCCTCAATAATATCCGAGTCTTTAAACTCCCGAGTCTTTAAACTCAACAGGCCTACGGGGGAAATATCAATATATCCGAGTCTTTAAACTCAATCCGGGTCTTTAAACCCAATCCGGGCCCGTCCCCCGTCAATCAATATCCGGATCTTTAAACCCAATATCCAGATCCAGCAAATCCAATCAACACCATTTCCGAATTCACATCCAAACCCGAATACGAAATCACCGGTCTGATGCCCTTCGGCAGCCCGAACCGTCATTCCGAATCCAAATTCGGAAATCCATTTTCCAATCTTAAAACCAAATCCCGATTGTCAAACTCGGATTTCAAAACCGAAACCTTGATCCTCAAAATCATATTCCAAAATACACTTATAATCATTAGAAATCATTTAACGTTTGAAACCCCCAAAACCATAGCTTTATATTCAAAATCACCTTTTTCTCGTAAAATGTGCAAAATACGTTATTTCTCGAAAACCGTGCAATTATATAAAATCACATCATAAATCCAACAAGCATGAAATCACATATATAAAACAATTCTAGGAAACAGTTATGCATGTTCGAGTTTAAGGAAAGGGTCCACTCACAGTACCGAGCCCTCAATAGCGTCCTGAACGTCTAGCACGTTCCTCGGCTTCCTCGGGAAATCCCGATCCTGTCAACAACCACCAAATTACGTCACTAACACACTTACGAAGGTTCACCTAATTTTCCCTCAAAAATCCCCGAATCCTAAACGTAAGAAACCGGGACCCTAAGCTTTCACACTCGTGAAACGACTTCGATTCAACGTCCGAATAACTCGAAACCACTTCCATTAGACTTGTTATAACATTTAGACCAAAAACCATGTTGACCATTTTCCCCAGAACCGCCGCACGCGCCCCCACGCGCCACCTAAAGTGGTTGCGTGTGGGCCTCGCGCGCCAGCTACAGTACCACCATCAACCTCACGTCGACCCGGTTCGCACCAGTGGCCTGCAACCTGAACCGGCGAGAGCGGTTCACCGCCGTGCCTGCACCAAAACACCCCCTTTCTTCACCAACAGCTTCGTCTAGTCCTAGGCTACTCATCCCCCTCACTCTAGCACCTCGACTCACCCTCAAACCTATCGACTCAAGCTCGAACAGAAACCCGTACTTTCCCCTGTTCTCCTTCCCGGCCACCCAGGTCTTCCCCCTTCACGGTGTCGACCCTAAACTCTTCCTAAGACCTCACTGAGTCACACCCAACTCACAGAAACCCTCGACTCACACCCTAAGTCCACGGCTTCCCGTCTGAAACTCACGGCCAAAACAGAGCACACAGAGTCCCCTCCGTCGTGCCAACCGCCACCGTGCACCTCCCATCACGGCAGCACAACCAGTAACCTCCTAAGACTCAACTGAACTCCCTAGACCTCCCTAACCTCTTCGATTCAACTCCTCAACTCACGACTTTCGATTTGAAACTCAACGGGAAAACAGGGCAAGTTTACAGGGATGAGGGATTACCTGCAACCGTCTACCACCGTGCTCGCCGTCGTGTTCCCTGGAGTCCACAAAGCCGCCTCAGCCTCCTCTCGAGGTCAATTGCACTTACACACGGCCACAACACCACCAGCTCCCTCAGTTCTTCTCTGTTTTTCTGGTTTTTCCCCGTGGCTCTCAACGCACTCACACCACGATTCCTCACCTCCCAACAAGCTCACTAGCTCCCTCTCACTCTCTGATCACCCTCACACACTTACAATTCATCAACACACACACGAGCACCCTTCAATTTTCCTCACCGCCTCACTCTGTTTCCGTTCTTCTCTGCGAACAACACACACACAGAGCACGGTTGCACCCAAATTATTGGAGCGTGCACACACTGGAACCCCCCAGAATCCACTACACACTTGCCACATGTCACCATCCACTCCATTCTCTCCCACATGGCTCAATCTCAGCCCTTCATCTGCTTCTCTCTGCACAAATCCCCAGGCAACTAAAAGACTAAACTGCCCCTCCTTTTAACTCAAAATTACAGTTTTGCCACTAACTTTCTTGACCCGTAACTCGCACATCGTAAGTCCGATGAATACGTGCCGCCTGTCATCGAAATCAGGACAACGAGATCTACGTAACCATCCTCGGTCAACGTACCAAAACCCGATCGTCCAAAAAGTCAACTTTTCCCCTTATTTTACCAACTTCCGAACATCACAACTTCCTCCTTGGATTTCGGAATCGGGCGTGCCACCTGCCTATGGATTCGTGACGTCCTAAACTACGTCCTGGTCACCGGTCAAAGTCCATGGGACCATCCGACCTAAAAGTCAACTTTTTGCCCGAACTAGGGGCAAAATCATCATTCTGCCCTAACGACCCCAACAAAACCAACTAACCACCGATTAGCTCACTAATCCCATCTTAATCACTCTACTAATCCCGACTCTCGGGACGGGTTGTTACATAGGAACCTAAATCAATTAACTAAAATGTCTAAAACCCTCAAAACCGACTGGTCCAACCAATCCTCTCACGGTTCAATTTTCCAAAAGCTCCTCAGAGGTTTCTCAATGTCCAATCCCTCTCAAAACCATCCTAACACAATCCTAATAACTTATTTAACTCATGAAAACCATCCAAATCGACCCATAACAACTAGAAACTGAAATGGGATTAAATCGGTCAAAACCGATTACCTGGATTTGATTTCCTCCTCCGTCGTCCACGGTGGCTCTTGACAGGACCCATCCCAATCCCCCCCGGGATTAGTGCGGGATGACCTTGCTCCCGTCTGACACGAAGTTTCAGACAAGGGATATTTTCGTCCTTTGCCCTCCCGGGTTATCAGAGTACGCCAGGATCCGGAGGAGGCATGTGATATCTCGGTCTCTGCTATAGTCCACATCCGATGTCAACCTGAAGGGCAGTCAAAACATTAAAAGCTGTGAGTGGACAAAACAAGAGTTTATAAAAATATTTTAACGAGAAGAAATTTGTACCCTTCACTAAAAGGCATGCATGCATTCGAAAACCATTTATCCAGAAAAACTATAATGAAATCAAGTACACGGGCCACTGCCCAACTCCATAAGGGACTCAGCCCAAATCATAAGAAACTAACCATACAGGCCATTGCCCAAAACCTGTGTAACCACACATCACATATCATATATCATATTTATATCATATACATATAATCCACACAACCAATCCTGTCACGGTTTCCAAAGCTACGCGCGTGCTACCCAGGTCTCAATCCGAGTCTTCTCAAAGTCAAGATCAATGTCCGCAGACCACTGACCCTACCCGAGGTAATAGTAATCATAGCCTTCCTGAGAGTAAGGAACCCAACTGGGGGGTGACTCCACTCAATCGGTGCTCCGTGACTACTCCAGGGTCCACCCAGGCCAACGACCCTCCCCGGAGGAGATAATAGAAGTAAAGGAAGGTAGATGAACATATATATACATAACATAATATCCATGCCCGGTTCCCTTGAACCGTCATGATCCATAATATCCATAACCAAGGTAACATGTCGGTTCCCATAAACCGTCATGTACCGTAATAACATAACCAGGTAACATGCCGGTTCCCATAAACCGTCATGTACCGTAATAACATAACCAGGGTTCATGCCGGTCCCCATAAACCGTCATGAACCAGAATGACCTGACAAAGGTTCATGTCGGTTCCCATAAACCGTCATGAACCACAATGACCTTTCCAGAGTTCATGCCAGTTCCCGTAAACCGTCATGAACTTGGAAATCCATCTGGGGTCCCTGACCCGAAATCATCAGTGTAAAACAACTGGGTCTCGTGCCCGAACATACGACTCAACTGGGCACCGTGCCCGATATCTATGGGTCAGTCACGACTCCGATCGTAGTGATGCGTGCAACCATCCGTCCAGGACCGCCCTCAATCCTGGTATGTCGCTGTGAACGAATCAACCGACGCGACCACCACAATATCATGGTGCACTCATCACCGATCGCTATCCTTAACCGTCAGCACTCCGAAGTCGAACCTCCCCAGGCTGCCCGACCACGAATCGTGCATCGTGACCTCTCCGGAAGGAACACATCCCAATCCGGAAGCTAGCGTCGTATCGTTGATCGTCGTGCACATAGCACCCGTCGCGACCACGATTTAGACCCGAAGGTCGTAAATAGTGTCATATGTCCGAGACAAAACCAAATGGGTCTCATACCCGAGTTTATCCTTTTAGAAATCCAAAATCAAATCATTTAAATCAATAAGGAAATACAGACCCGTATAAGCACCGTATAAGGTCGAAACCTCGAAATACGTGCTTACACGTAACCACATACAAATGCACCCATGGCATCATCAAACATGTAATAAAACATATAATAAACATTTATGCATGCACCAATTTAGAAAACAAGGTCCACTCACAGACCGTCCGAGCTGCCGCCTCGATTTGCGTGCCATTCGGCTCCCCGAGCCGATCACCATTACCGGGACTCCCAAACCTGTCCAAATTTTAATAGAAGGTTAATAACTACTTAATTAACCTCCCATAAAAGCCCCGTAAATTTCCTGAACTTTAACTATTTTTAAACCTACCCTAAACCTTCTGATGCCCCGACACATATCGAGACGGTGTCCGATCGACACAAAACCAGTCCCAAAATGTTCGTTACATCGAATAGAAGATTTCTTGTGTTGAACACTTTCCCAAATTATGGACCACGTGCCCTCACGGGCCCCTAGAAGACCCTGGTTACTGTTCATCACCATCATCCTCAGGAAAACCGGTTTTTCCTGGTTTTCTGGTCCGGTCACTGTGCTGAACCGGAGGAACCGGTTCAGCGTTCCTACTTCCTCAAATCTCGTCCGTTTTCTTCCTAATCGATTCTAAACTTCCTAATATGTTCATAGGAACATGTTTGGATGATCAAAACAAAGAAAACCCCATAGAACCCGAGGTTTGATTTTTGAACCTCACGGTTCAGTTTTTCCCTTTTCCCTTCCTTGGCTTCCCAGCCGTCCTACACCATACAAACCCTCTTAAAACTCCCTAAGCAACCTATTTAAATCAACCAAACCATCCAAATCGTTCCATAATCATTAAATCGATAAAACATGGAAAAAAACGCAAACCGAGTACCTTCTCGGCCCATGGCCGCCGTCCACGGCGGCGTGGCTTCCAGCCGGCCACCATCATCCAGCCTTCATCCTCTCAACCCCTGGGCTTCACGGGCATGATCAACTGGGTCAATGGTTTGGTCCTGGGTTGAAAATGGGATCGGGAAATGTGGGTTTAGGGAGAAACGAAGAAAATGAAGATGCACGGGAAAAAGGGAGATGCATGAATCAATTTTGGGTGGCCTGTGGATGGGTGACAAGTGTCACTCATCCATTGGGTCCCCATAAAATATCTGGGCCCCACTAAGTCCAAAAGTGCAACCGTCTCGTAATTCGTGCAATAGTACGTTCGAATTTCCGTGAACCGTAACTTCGCCGTCGAACGTCCGAATTCGACGTGCCGCCTGTCTACGGATTCGTATCGTCCTTATCTACGCAACGGTCTTCGGCCCTCGGCTATCGGACCTCCCGGTCAAAAATTCAACTTTTGACCTCCTATTCACCCAAATTACCAAAATGCCCCTAAACTTTCGAACGTCATAACTTCCTCCTCGAACGTCAGAATTGAACGTGCCACCTGTCTATGAACTCGTGACGTCACGAACTACGTCACGGTCATCGGTCAAAATCCATTTGACCACCCAAATGAAAAGTCAACGTTTTGCCACGACTAGGGGCAAAACGGTCATTTCGCATTGTTCGTCCGATTTCACTCTACTAATCACGGATTAGCCTCACTAATCGTGATTAGTCACTAATCTAATCATGGAATTTGGGACGGGTTGTTACACTCTTCCTGGGCCAGCCACCACATCCTCAGCTCCTCAGTCATTCTCTGTCATCTTCATCATGGTCATATGGGGATGGGTTTTGGATTGGGGATGAAGGAGATCGGGTATGGGTTTTGGTTAGGAAGAAAATGGGTGATCGATGAAGGGAATGGTGGATATGCATGAATGAAACTGATGTCCAGTGGATGAGTGACACTTGTCACTCATCCATTGGGCCTTGGGACAAATATCTGGGCCCACTGACTGCCAAATGACATACGTCTCGTAAAACGTGCAATAGTTCCCTTAAACTTTCGTGAACCGTAATTTCGCCGTCGAACGTCCGAATTCGACGTGTCGCCTATCTACGGATTCGTATCGTCCCGATGTACGTAACGGTCCTCGACCCTCGGCCATCGGACCTTCTGGTCCAAAATTCAACTATTTGCCCCCTTTAATCAAAATTATTAAAATACCCCTTAACTTCCGAACGTCATAACTTTTTCCTCGAATGTCGGAATTGAACGTGCCACCTGTCTATGAGCTCGTGACGTCACGAACTACGTCACGGTCATCGGTCAAAGTCTATTTGATCGCCAGAATGAAAAGTCAACATTTTACCCATTCTATGGGCAAAACAGTCATTTTGCATCGTTCATCCAATTTCGCCCAATTAATCACCGATTAACCTCACTAATCGTGATTAGTCACTAATCTAATCCCGGAATTTGGGACGGGTCGTTACACAACCGCACCTACAATTTACCTCCAAACCCTAGCTAAAAATTAACACCAAATCTCACCTTCATGGCATCTGAGTTTGATTGTCATCACAAACAAGGCTCACGACTTAGACGATGTTGGTGTCGTCCTCTACGACACTATTGGAGTTGTAAACCTTGGTAGCTCCAAAGGTTATCACTATTAACAACAACAAAAAGGGGATTGAAGCAAGCATTGGTCGACCCAACCAATATCTCCGCATCGATAGAGGTGGAGATAAGCAATCTTGAAGTCCTTGGTCCCAACTAATGCCGATGCCATGAGTGGCCGAATAATTGGATTTTGTGAATGAATTTAGCGACATGAAGATGAAATCGATGATGAAATCAATGACAGACCTAGGTTTCGAATTGGGTTTTGGATCTGGGATTTGAAGCTATTGGAAATTGGGCGATGAGGTGGAGTTGGAGAGGACAAATGATACGACCCGCTCCTAAAACCCTTTGATAACTACACATGAACCGGCTTCCGTCTCACAAACTATACAACATACCAAATTTTCCCTCAGAACTTATCAGACAAAGGATACTCGTACTTTCTTCAGCTCATACTTTTGTCTCTCGAATAGCCCCGCTTTCGGCCCAACAACCTTGGAGGGTTACCAAATAAAATTTTTAAAAACATAATTCGAAAAAAAAAAAACACAATTCATTTTACTCTTAATTTTCTAAAACTATATTCGTTTTACTCTCCATTTTCTAAAACTATGCATGCATACGTAAAGTCATCAAATCTCGATTAAAAATAAACAGTGAATTATGAATCTCGAAATACGAGCAAATATCAGGAAATCAATCAATATCAGTAAACAAGTCAAAATGAAAATATATCAAGATACCACAACAATGATCACACATAACCAACCCATCATCGATACTCGAACACCGATCATAGTCAAACCGCACTATCAATACGCCAACCACACGAGAAGCAGAACACTTCGGATAATAAAAACTGTCCCGAGACAATGTCTACTTATCTCAAAAACTGTACCAATATGTTCATAAAATCGAATACTCAAAGAATTGTGTTGATCGCGTCTAGAGGAAAGGTGACACACGCCCTCACCCGCTGCCTACAGCCTCAGCATGTAGGCCTCACGCAGCCTACATGGTTTGTCTTTAACCTCTAGAGGGTCGACCCGCTTTCTTGGTTTCGGGTTTTTCCGACCCACCGGGTTGACCCAGGTGTAATTCCTTTATTTCTCAATCGTTTCTTGGGTTTCAAACGTCCAGATTTACGAAATCGGTTCTAGGAGAAGATCTATAATTTCTAAACCAAGAGAACTCACATTGATGACATGGTTCGATTCCATGAACTTTCGGCCATGGTTCAAAAACTATTCCTAAAGCCTCCTCGCGTCCCAACCATCTTCTTTCCAACGCAATATGATCGTAGGGACTCACAAAACATGCTAGGATCATTAGTTTCGAGTTGGGCAACCTCAAAAGTCAAAACAGTTTGATAATCCACGAGTCACATTTGAGTTTTTACGGGTTTCGGGTATGGAGGCTACCTCTTCTCCTCCTCCACTATTTTTCGTAATTTATACTTCTTTTTTATCTTTCTTCCTTCTCTTGTAACGACCCATCCCAAATTTCATGATTAGATTATTGACTAATCACGATTAGTGAGGCTAATCGGTGATTAGTAGGGCGAAATCGGACGAACGATGCGAAATGACCGTTTTGCCCCTAGGTGTGGCAAAACGTTGAATTTTCAATCGGGCGGTCAAATGGACTTTGACCGATGACCGTGACGTAGTTCGTGACGTCATGAGTTCATAGACAGGTGGCACGTTCAATTCCGACGTTCGAGGAGGAAGTTATGACGTTCAGAAATTTAGGGGCAATTTGGTAATTTTGATTTAAAATGGGCAAATGTTGACTTTTTGACCAAGAGGTCCGATGGCCGAGGGTCGAATACCTTTATGTAGATAAGTACGATACGAATTCATAGACAGGCGACACGTCGAATTTGGACGTTCGACGACGAAGTTACGGTTCACGGAAGTTCGAGTGCACTATTGCACGAATTACGAGACGATTTCACTTTTGGACTCTAGTGGGGCCAGATATTTGTCCTGATACCCAATGGATGAGTGACAAGTGTCACCCATCCAATGGACACCATATTTCATTCATGCACCGTGCATCCATTTTCTTCATTTTAAACACCCAAAACCCATACCCGATCTCACCATTTCTCTTATTCCCATGCAACCCAAAACCCATCCATTTCGACCAAGACTGAGACCAGAGAGTGGGGAGGCTGTTGGATGCGGCGGCCGGCCCAGGAAGGCGCCGCCGTGGGCAGTGGAGCCACGAACTCGTGCAGGTGCACGGTAAGGCCCGATTCTTCCCATTTTTCAATATATGTATTATGGGTTGTTTTGGTTGCTTTCAATGAATTAAAAGGGTTAGTAGGAAGGTTTTAGACTGGTTGTGAGGATGGTTAGGAGCTGTAGGACACCATGGGAGAGTTTTGGACGTTTGAACCGTATGGTTCAAAAATGGAACCACTGGTTTTAGTCATTTTTAGGTAGTTTAATTGATTGGGTTAGATAGGAAATGAAGAAATAGGAATTTAGGGATTAAAATGGGAGCAAACGGACCGAAAAACAAGGAAGAGGAACACTGAACCGGTCACGCCGGTTCAGCACAGTAACCGGACCGGAAAACCAGAAGAAAAAAAAACCGGTTTTCCAAGGTTGATGATGATGAATAGTATTTTTGACCTTCTAGGGGCGCGTGAGGGCGCGTGGTACATAATATGGGGAAGTGTTCAACATATGAAATCTTCTATTCGATGTAACGAAGATTTTGGGACTGGTCTCGCGTCAATCGGACATCGTTTCGATAGTTTTCGGGGTGTCGGAAGGTTTAGAGTCGGTTTAAAAATAGTTAAAAATTCGGAAAAATTACGGGCTTTGGTAGGAGGTTAATTAAGTAGTTAGTAACCTTCTATTAAAATTTGGACAGGTTTGGGAGTCCCGGTGATGGTGATCGGCTTGGGAGAGCTTATGGCACGCAAATCGAGGCGGCAGCTCGGACGGTCTGTGAGTGGACCTTGTTTTCTAAATTGGTGCATGCATAAATGTTTATTATATGTTTTAAATACTTGTTTGTGATGCCATGAGTGCATTTGGATGTGTGGTTACGTATAGGCACGTATTTCGAGATTTCGGCCCTATACGGTGCCTATACGGGTCTGTATTTCTTTATTGGTCTAAATGAACGGGTTTTGGATTTCTAAAAAGATAAACTCGGGTATGAGACCCAGTTGGTTTTATCTCGGGCATATGACGCTATTTACAACCTTCGGGTTTAAATCGTGGTCGCAACGGGTGCTATGTGCACGGCGATCGATGATACGACGCTCGCCTCCGGATTGGAATGTGTTCCTCCCGGAGAGGTCACGATGCACGATTCGTGGTCGGACAGCCTAGGGAGGCTCGACTTCGGAGTGCTGGCGGTTCAGGATATTGATCGGTGATGAGTGTACCGTGATCTTGTGGTGGTCGCGTCGGTTGATACGTTCAAGGCGACATACCAGGATTGAGGGCGGTCTTGGATGGACGATTTCACGCATCACTATGATCGGAGTCGTGACTGAACCTTAGATATCGGACACGGTGCCCAGTTGAGTCATATGTTCGGGCACGAGACCCAGTTGTTTTACACTGATGATTTCGGATCAGGGACCCTACATGGATTTCCGGGTTCATGACGGTTTATGGGAACCGGCATGAACCTTTGTCAGGTCATTCTGGTTCATGACGGTTTATGGGAAGCGGCATGAACCCTGGTTAATGGATTTTATGGATCATGACGGTTCAGGGGAACCGGGCATGAATGCTTATGTTATGTATATATATGTTCATATACCTTCCTTTACTTGTTCTATTATCTCCTCCGGGGAGGGTCGTTGGCCTGGGTGGACCCCGGAGTAGTCACGGAGCACCGACTGAGTGGAGTCACCCCCCAGTTGGGTTCCTTACTCTCAGGAAGGCTATGGTTACTATAACCTCGAGTAGGATCAGTGGTCTGCGGACATTGACCTTGACTTTGAGAAGACTCGGATTGAGACCCGAGTAGCACGCGCGTAGCTTTGGATACCGTGACAGGATTGGTTGTGTGACTTATATGTGTATATGATATAAATATGATATATGATATATGATATGTGATGTGTGTTTACACAGGTTTTGGGCAGTGGCCCGTATGGTTGGTTTCTTATGGTTTGGGCCGAGTCCCTTGTGGATTTGTGCAGTGGCCCGTATGGTCGTTTTCATTATGGTTCTTTCAATCTTGGTTTTGGGCTTAGTTCCCACATATGGTTTCTTTCGGATAAATGGTTTTTGAATGCATGCATGCTTTTTAGTAAAGGGTACAAATGTCTTCTTATAAACTGTTTTTATAAACTCTTGTTTTGTCCACTCACAGCTTTTAATGTTTTGACTGCCCTTCAGGTTGACATCAGATGTGGACTGTAGCAGAGACCGAGATATCACATACCTCCTCCAGATCCTGGCGTACTCTGATAGCCCGGGAGGGCAAAGGTCGGAAATATCCCTTGTCTGACACTTCGTGTCAGACGGGAGCAGGGTCATCCCGCACTAATCCCGGGGGGATTGGGATGGGTCCTGTCATCTCTCGTCTTCTTCTCCTTTTTTTCTTTTTTTCTTTTCTCTTCCTCTTTTGTCCTTGCTCTTTCTTTCCTTCTCGGTTCCCACCCACCACACACACACACACACACTTAAAGAAACATAGAAAGTCGGTGGAGATAAGGGAGGGAACATTCTAGACACATGTCATTATCACAAAATATCTTCTTTTGTAAAATTACCAAAATACCCCTAATGCCAAAATTACTAAAATGCCCCTAATTAATTTTGACTCGTATCGAATCTATTCAACCTCCGATTCTAGTATACTGCCTGTCCATAAATCCAAAATTTGGAGACCCACGTGATGATTCTCACGGAAGATCCAAAAAGTGTCAAGGCCAAAAAATCAACTTTTAACCATAAAAGGACAAATTCGTCAATTTGATTTTTTAAATTACTTTTTTCGAATTTCAAGCCGTTACAATGAAGAAGACGGAGGATGGATCACGGTTCTCGGTTAGGAGAGGGATTTGATTTTTTTTTAAATTTATTTATTTGTAATATAATTCAATTTTTTAATTTATTTTAAATATAATATATTTTTTAATTTTTTATCCACATGGAGTCCAAGTCAACATGAAAAAATGTCCAACAAATGCCATTTGGACATTTAACAGATTTTTTTTAACAGATTACTAACGGTGGGTACCTAGATGTTATGTTTTGATAGTTTTGGTATTTAAAATCCAATTTTATTTGAAATCGACCATATAGTTTGAGTACTTTTCTGTAGTTTATCGTTAATTTTATTATCATTACATTACAAATATATTTTTATTGTTAATCATTTTAAATATATTATTAATTTATTAACAATTAATATACATTTAATAATTTTAGCCAAAAAAAGAATATATAATTATTATTGGTTCTTATTTTATTATATTATATATTATTTCAAACTCATTTTATAATTTTTATTAGTCTTATATAACCATTATCTGAATTAAATTTTCACTATTTTTGTTGAGCGTAAATGATATCGATATTGAAATATCCATCGATATTTCCGTAAATTTAACTGTCGATATTTTCGTTCTTAATTTTAAGTTAATTATGGTTGATTTGTGCTTTGAGAGTTTGGTTTGAATGGTTTGAAATTTTGCTTAATATAAAATGTTTTAGGGTTGGTTTAGATTTTGTAGGTCTGGTTAGGAATTCTGTTTAATTTACTATGTAGGTTACTTAGTAGTTTGTTTAAATTTTGTTCTCCCTCGAGTATTTTTTTTATTGCTTTATTAAGTTAAGTTTTCTTTATGAGTTTGATGTTGATCGCATTAATTATATGATTCGGTATTTTTTGTTCAACATTTAGAATGGAATATGATCAAGAAAATTTATAAAATTAGGTATCACTCTCGTTGTTCAAAAAATCTAATTAAAATCTTTCAACATACGAGGAAATAACGTAACTTTGAATCGTAAAACTAATAACTTACCATGTCCATGCGCTCCTTAACTTTTAAATGTTTACCAATTTTAGGCAGAGCCCCAGTAGCCCTACAAAGAAAGGAGAGTCGAGATTGCTTTGGGGACCAGTGCACTAAATTCATCTTCGATATCCAAATTAACACAATGCAAACAGCAAATCAAAGTTGATTTTCATCGGTTCATAATTTTTTAACAAGTTTATTTTTTGGAAAATGCTTGCATACATATATTATAATTTATTCTCTAAATCATCATATAAAGATAATCTCATTAAAATCTCATTAAAAAATTAATAAAATTAGATATCATTTAGTCAATGGAACAGTTTATGCCAGAATTACAATCTTCATAGCTAACTGTCTATTTAGCTAATATATATAAACGACTAAACAATCTCTAATTTTGATATAATAATTTAGAAATAAAATATTTTGAATTATATTATATATATATATAAATAATTTAATAAATCAAAACAGTAATATGAGACGATAACGAATAATAGGATGCAAGCATTCTCCCTAATACAGTTGAGAATAACATGAAATCCAGGCATAAGTAGAAAAAATGTAGACTAATTAATAAGGAGAACAACAACAAACGTCTTTTTCCTTCATCACTTGAAGAATAATAAAAATAATTAATAATAATAATGGCGCAAATATCTCTGGTCTAGCAGCTAATAATAATAGGCTAATTAATAAGCTAGCATTGCCTCTTCATTTAATTAATTTATACAAAATCTTACTTAACTCACCTAATAACACCAAGAGCCTCTCTACGCATCATCATCAGCTGTTGCTCCTCCTCCACCTCCTCCACCTCCTCCGTCCACATCGACATTCTCAAACGACAAACTTGTCGTGGCGGCGCCGCCAGCTGTCGGAAAATCATTCTTACTCTTGACGGCGCTGTTTTTGTTGTTGTGCATCCAAACTCTAAGCACCTGCCTCCTCACTCCCACCTCCGCGCAAAACCTTTCCACCTCCTCCTCGTCCTGCTTCTGAATCCTCCACCCCACTTTCTCCGCAAACTCCATCATCCTCTCCTTCTGCTCCACCGTGAACTTCGTCCGGAACCGCTTTTTCGACAGCGAAAACGGCGGCACTGCTACTCCGCCACCCTCAGACTGGAACACGTTCAGATCGTCGCTCGATGACTCCGTCCCTCCTCCGCCTCCTGCGCCGCTGCTCCCGAACGCCACATTCATCGGCTGAATAATGGGCGCCAGGGAGAATTTCTGGTGGTGGTGGTGATGGTGGTGATGCAAAGCCGAAGACGGAGATGGCAGAGGAGGCGGAAGCTGGAGAGGCGACAGCATAATGCTGGATCTTCTCGACCCGGGACCGAACGACGTCGTTTCGCCGTCGACCTCCTTTCGGTGAAAGTTTCGGTGGCAATCACACGCGGCGCATTTCAAGGCCTCCAGTGTTCCTTCGTCGCCGCTCGGCATGAACTCCCCGCAACCGTCAAACACATTCCCGCCTATGTTCGCGGCGTGGTTCTTGAGACATTCTCGGTACCTAACAACCTTCGATGTAGGCTTCGGCCCACCGCCAGCTGGCGCAACTGGGGTTCCTGATAAGGCTCGATCTGGATCTGGAATGTCTCTGATCAACGGTTGCGAAGGAAGCTGCTGCTGCTGTTGCTGCTGAGGATGATGATGTGGCGGAGGAAGTGGATGGTCTAGGGTTTGCTGGGTAGAATTGTAATTTCCACCAGTGCCATTGTGAATCCCAAGCCTTCTCTTTTGGATGTGATCTGCAGCTGCTGCTGCTGACGACGGTGATGATTCTTTGGTACTTAAATGATGATGATTAGTCGCGGTGGCTGCTGCATAGCTCAAAGAGCCTGATGACGTCCTCATTTCGTTATTATCTTGTTGGGAATGAGCTCTAAAATCCATAGCTTCTTTTCTTTTTCAATTTTATTTTTTAATTGATATATATATATATATATATATATATATATAATGCTACACAAACAGGTTATTAAATATGAAAAGCTGGCCAACAGGATCTCATTGATGTCCTCAACAAGCCCAGCTTTGTACTTTATCAGTGTTCTTGGGGTTCTGGGTCTCTCCTTCTGCTGCAAAACAAAACCCCTCTAATAAATAAATTTAAAAACGAGCCTACGAAAGAAAGACTTGGAAAAGATGACAAAAAAGAAGCTATATATCTTTGTCCATGTATTAATCCCACCAACTCTGACATGTGGTAATTTTCATTTTCAAGTTTCAACAGTTGTTCTTCTTAAACAGCAATGGATATATACACACATAGCAATTAATTACCTCACAGATGTATGGCACCGACCGGAAATTAAGCACAACAGAAGCAGCTTTAAATTTATAGGACCGGTTCAGCCAAAGATTCAGCAGAGATCGAGATGGGGTTGGCCGGGTTGGGTTGAACTTGGGTCCGTTGGAGATTTGGTGGTCTGTTTCTTTTTTCTCTTTTTCTTTTCTGTGTGCTTCTGTGCTTCCAACAAGAGACAGGTTGGTTGCTTGAGGTGAGGCCAACCGGAAGAAGGAATGATATAAGAGAGAGAGAGAGAGATGGAGTTAATGGGTGGTGGGTTGGGGTGGGGATGGGGGGAGAAGGGTGCGTACTGCGCTCCTAATTTACACATCAAAACACACTGGCGTTTATTTATTTATTTTTTTCCTTTGGGTGAACGAAGTTTGCAGATTACAAAACAACCGACAACGTCATGTTCAGAGCTCTCCCACGCCCTGCCAAAGGTAGGACCCCATACCCTCTCTCTCTCTCTCTCTCTCTCTCTCTCCCTTCATTATTGCCCTTTGCCTCTGAATTTTTCCATTTCTTATCTCAACATCTTTCACCCTCTTAAAACTTTCCCATTCCCAGTAAGTAATCCCCGTCTAGTACTGCTGTAGTGCTGTGTGTTTTGGTAATAATGGTTCACCACTTGATGAGTTGATGTGATGCGACCTTTGCTTCTTCCTTTTTAATCATCTCACTAAAACCCTAGTGTTTCCTTAATTAAGCACATTCCGAGTAACTAACCAAACTTCCATGTCTCTTCTTCCTTTTCGCTCTTATATATATATATAACTAATTTTGCTCTCAACACAAGTTAGTATTTGATTTGTGCAATAGCTTAAACACGCGATTCAATTCCACCCACTTCCATGTCTCTGCTTTCCCTCAGTAATTAAAGCAATGATTAGCATTCTAATTAAGAACCGTTGATCTTTTAAAATATAAAAACTACATGTTATCTCTGTAAGATATAAATAAATAACAAAATGCTATGGAGATAGATCATCACTAGTACATTTTATAATAGACCATATTTTAAACTAGGTGACCGTACCCGTCCTATTTGTGTTAGTGAATTATATCTATATCAAATTGCCTTCATAAATATGACCTGTTTTAATATTGTTCAAATAAATATTATCTTTGAAAGTATTAAATAAATTAAAAGTTATATAATTATACATACGTCTCAATTAAATTAAAAATTCTCTGTAAGCATATAACTGTAGATTGTTTTTATACGCACGTGAATTATCAAATAACTGATTTATTTTTCACATAAATAATTAAGATATTATAAAAAATACAATTTTTTTTTTCTATACAAGGTGATTAATCATCAGAACTGCTGATTTATTAGAATATAAAAAATATAATATCTATGTAAGATATAAATAAATAAGAAAATATCACATAGTACATTTTATAATATACCATATTTTAAACACACATTAATATAGGTGGACGTAGTCCTCCCTATTTTTGTTAGTGAATCCTAGTACGTTCATAAATATGATCTATTCTAACATTTTCCGAATAAATATTATCTTTGAAAAGTATTAAAAAAATTAAAATTTATATAATTATACATACATCTCAATTAAATTAAAAATTCACTATAAGTGTATAATATGTAGATTGTTTTAATATATATATACAAGTGGATTACCAAATAATTGATTTATTTTTCACATAAATAATTACGATATTATAAAAATACGAATTTTTTTCTATACAAGCTAGGGTGATCAATCATCAGAACTGCTAATTTATTAAAATATAAAAAATATATTGTCTTTGTAAAATATAACTAAATAAGAAAATGCTAGGAAAATCATCGATCACTAGTGCATTTTATAGTATACCATATTTTAAAAACACATTAATACATGCATACATACTCGTTCCCATTTGTATTAGTGGATCCTACCTGTATCAAGGTGCGAACATGGTATGTTTTAACATTGCCCAAATAAATATTTCTTTTTGATACTTTTTTCCAAATAAATATTATCTTTGAAAAGTATTAAACAAACTAAAATTTATATAATTAAACATACGTCTCAATTAAATTAAAAATTGACTATAAGCATATAAATTGTAGATCGTTTTTATATGCACGGGGATTAACAAATATTTTATTTTATTTTTCACATAAATAATTATGATATTATAAAAACATGATTTGTTTACTATACAAGGGTGATTTTAATCAGAACTGTTGATTTATTCTGTATAAAAGTGTGTTAATAAATACGATATATTCTAACAATATTGTCCAAATAAATATTATCTTTGAGAAATATTAATAAACAAAATAAAATTTATATAATTGTACATATGTCTCAATTAAATTAAAAATTCATATATAAATATGCATACGTATTACCAAATAATTTATTTATTTTTCACATTAATAATTACTATATTATAAAAATACGATTACAATAATCACACTGTACGTCTCATAGAAAATTACAAAATCAAACTACGAAAACGATCGAAACCCTGTAAACAGCCAGCTTGATTAAGAAGAGTAATGCAAATATTGTCCGTAGTAAATCTATTAGTCAAAGAAGACTTAATGCGAGCCATTGATCGCATCAATGGCTGGTATTGAGTCTCAAGTTGATGGGTCCCACAAAGAGGCACACATGAATGGCTGTCATTCAATCAGAGATGAATTGATACAGTTGACAGGGGAACCCCGATGGCAGTGGCGTTACTTAATTTGTGTTACAATTAATTGGAATCCATGCAAAAATTACTAAACAAAGATGGGAAAAAGTGACAAGTACTGCTGCTGCTGCTGGTGGTGATGGTGATGGTCCACAGTAGGGGCTCCTTTGTCGTGATGCGGGGTCCGTCTCTCACTCTCAGCCGTTGATCTCGTTGGGGTTGATATGATGATCAGAGGGAGGAGAGGGGTGTAGGTAGCTAACGTGCGGGTTCTGCAGGCTCTGAGGACACCACGCTTGCCCTGAGCAGGCGAGAAGGGTCAGAAGGGTCTCTTTACCCTTCTGTCATGCAATCGATGGATTTCTTTGTCTCTCTTTCCACGTCTTCTTGGTACTTGCCTTCCCTTCCCCCCTCTCTCTGTTCATCACTTTGTGCACTACAGCTTCACGTCCCACTTACATTCAACCTTATATTTATAAAGTTTTTTTTTTTGAAAAATAAGAAATAAATAAAAAATTATTACTACGGTCCTTAATTGTATATTAGTATGTGTTAGCCTTTGAACATCATTATTAGTAATAGAGATCCTTAAATTATACTCAAATATGTAATAATTGTCCATTTGTTAAAATCTTTAACTATTTTTGTTAAAATTAAAGGTAAGATGATCTCTTCATGTATACTTATACAATTCCCTCTATACAACCTAAATGAAACTCAAAACTTCTATTTTTCCATAAACTGATATCCCTAGATATGTGGAATTTATAAGGCGACTAACTAATATAATGATTGATTAAAATTACAAGAAAGTACAAAAAAAAAAACTGAAATAAGTTTTATTGTTTATGAATTTTTCGTCACTAAAAGTGAATAACACCATTAGTGGCAAATTTTTATGATGAATAGCATCACCAAAACATCTTTTTTTGACGATGTTCATCAACCAATTCGTCACTAAAAGTGATCTTCACCTTTAGTGACAAAAAATGCATATACATTCAAGTTTTTCAGTTTTTTTTTTTCTTTTGAAATTCCTTTTTTGTTTGTTATTTATTTTAATTTTAATTAATTATTAAATTCATGGCCTTAAAAATTCCAAAAATATCCATAGGTTGGAAAGCTAACAATTTGGATTTGCATTTAGATTGAATAGAGGGAATTGTATAAATACGCTTGAAAAAACTATCTTTCCATTATTTTTAATATACATTTAGGCACATTTTAGAGACATCTACTACTAATAATAAAATTTATGGACTATAACTAATATTAGTCTAAAATTCAAGGACTATAGCCGCAGTTTGCCTTATCCCTCTTGTTCCCAAACAAGGATCTTTGAACTTTTTTGTTAGAATCCATACACTTAGAATGCATATAAGAAAGCTCTTGAGAAAATTCTCCTATAGATATAAATCAAAAGGCACAAATTTCGTGTTGTGCTCGTGAGTAGTTCACATAAAATGACAAAAGTTTTATTATTATGGACATGAAAAGTTGATAAAATTCTTTTGTTTATGTATTAAATTTTTTCGGACACGAATAATTTGTGTGCTTTATTAAATTTTTTACATTCATCACGTCGTCTGCTGACAATAAAGGTGGATGGTTGTAACAGAAAAATCTACAATTGTGTTCAATAGTGTTTTAAGCACAATTTTTTCCTTTTTGTGCTCTCTAAAGACACAAATATTCATGCTTTTACATTTTTGAATACAAAATCACCTCATTTGTGTTATATAATAATTAGAAAGAAAAACAAACATCAAATTTGTGCCCTATTCATCGTGGTTGTACCCAAATTTTTTAGTAATGCCCCTAACATTATTGCAAAAGTTAAATACCAATTATATGTCTTGAATCCAAAATTAAAGAGAAAACTTGACTTGGAACCCGAGTTTCCACTAGACCATTTGATCGTAGTTATACACGTATATTCAAAACACTAATCTAATCTTTATCTTAATAAAAGAAAATGGTAATTTCTAACTTTATATTTATACTTGTATTGTGCTTCTGATATTAAAAAAATCGTAACACCTAAGTAGTTCTAATTAATTGGATATGAAATTCAAGGCATTGTTGGAATCAAGCAATGTAAAGATTTACTCAAATTAACTATGGTTAGCAAGTTCAAATAATATAATTCGCCATGTTTTCTTCAAATTAATTATGGGTATCGTTTACAATCCTACTTTTATATCCTACCATACGTGACATATGACATGACAATTTATGTATGAATTCTATGTCATTGTTAAATTCCATTTATATTTTCTATGAAGAACCCCCAACTATACAATTCACCATGTTTCCTTCAAATTAACTATGGTACTTGAAGTTGCTAACCATAGTTAATTTGAAGGAAACATGGCGAATTATATAGTTGGGGGTAAGCCTTAAGGGTGGCAATTTTTGACACGATTCGTAATCCGCATGAGATTTACTCGAGTCAACCCGCATGATTAAATTTTTGGGTTAACCCGTTATGACATGTTTAATAAATAAGTGAGTTTCGGGTCAACCTGTTAACTCGTATAATGACATGTTAACCCACTTAATAAATAGGTATATTTCGGGTTAACCTGTTAATCCGTACATCGACCTATTTAATAAATGAGTTATTACTAATCCATATATCTATCCATTTACTTACCTAAATACCTATTAAATTTTATAGTTAAAATAGGTTAAACAAGTCAAACAGATCATATGTTAATTGGGTTTCCAGTACGACCTGTTTATTAAATGAGTTATATGAGTTACACGGGTTACCTAGGTCATTAACATGTCAAGTTCATGTTGGATATCCTTAACACGATTATTAAACAGGTCAGATTCAGGTTGGGCATATTTGGGTAAAACAAAGTTAATGACACGACACGATCTATTGTCAACCCTAATAAGCATCACCATCAAGAAGTAGTGGTGAGTAAAATTGGAATCTTCATAGAAAATATAAATGGATTTTTGGTTTGTTAAATAATATAAATGGAATTTAACAATCACATAGAATTCATACATAAATTGTCATGGCATATGTGACTTATAGTGAGATATAAAACGTTGGATCGTAGATGATACCCATAGCGTTCTTCCTGAGAATAATCAACACCGTAATAATAATATCTCATAATATATTCAGCAAAAAATAACATTCCTACCAAAAAAACTCTAAAAGGCCATAATCATAGATTAATACCCAATATGTATATATATTTTATATATAAGTAACACAACCCATTATATATCCATCACGTCGCCGACTCATTTCTCATAGAGAGAATCCATCAATGGAGTCCTTGGTTGGTTTCTTCGTGGCTTTCTTCGTTTCTTGTTTGTTCTTATTTCTGGCTTCCCTTTCATCGGCCAATGCACAACAGTTGATTCCAACCGTTTGCAGGAGGACCATTAATTAGCAGCTCCGAATGCCTAGCAGCTCTCAAAGCCAATAACAAGTCGATATACGCAAACAATTACAAACTTGTTGAAGGCCCTCGAGTTAGCCATTTCCAATGCACGAGATAGCAAAGGGTTCATCGAAGGCTTAGCCAAGAATGATCCAAGGGCCCCTATTAAAGAGTGTGTTGCTCCTTCTTTATGGCCACGCCATTGCTTCCTTCAGTAACGCAAAAGCCAAGTTTGAGAAGAACCCTCAAACAAAACGAAAAAAAAAAATTCGGCCGGAATAGATTCATATAAACAAAACGAAAATATAATACAATATATTTGTTAACAAAATATTTAGTATAGGGTGTAACACTTTGAATTTATTTTAATTTAGCAATTCAATATGAAATATCTTTCAAAATTAAAAAGAAAATATCACTAAATTAAAGTTAGAACTATTCTAACAGAAAAATAAAAGAGGAAAGTTTATCTCATTCTCTTATTTGATTGCGACTTTGAAAGTTTGTTGCACGAATTTGAAAGCGACCCCAAAAAGTAATGAGAATTAATTTTCACGCTCTATAATTTACTTTTAGTTATTAGTTTAATCTCGTTCACTAAGTCTTTGAAATATTACTACAATTATTATTACAATAACTATTATTATTATTACTATTATATTATTATATGTTCGTTAATTGAAAAATATATTAACATATAAAAAATTATTTTGTTTTTTTCTTTCTTGAAGTACAAAATAAATTAGAACAACGGACAACCCTGGGAACAACCACAACCCGAGAAGCCAAACTTTTAAGCCAAATAAGTTGCAGAAGGCAAAGCATTTCTCCAAAAATGACCCTTATATTGGTTTATTTTGTTGATTATATAACTTATATTAGGCTAGTAGAGTTTGTATTTAATATTTTATTTCTTAAAAAATAAAACAGCGTTTTTACGTTTTACATTTTAGAGTCATTATTTAATTATTTTTATAATTATATATATTATGCTTACGATTGTCTATCCAATATTACTATAATAAATATAAAATCATGTTAATAAACAAATAATAATGTATGTAAATAGTTTAATCATCTTTTCAAACATTTTTCGTATTCTAAATCTATTTATATATACCCTTTTGGTAGCATTCACGTTTGCAATCATTGAACAACTTGATAACAAGGCGCGAGCAACTCTTACTAGTTTGGGTCTATTGGTGGAGATTTGGAGTTTCAGATTTCACTTGTTCTTTTTCTCATTTATTACTTACTAATAACCATGCTTAAGTAGCCAAACATACAAAGCACCTTCTTTTATTTTTATACAAAATAAATACCAAGTAAGAGTACTAAAGCCCCTACGGCAACCGCATTCAAAAAGATCGTGTGTCGGATGCATCCTAGAGAATAGATATAGTCCACATTTGCTCTGTATTAGATTGATGTACATAGTTAGTTAAAACATCAGCTATAAAATTTTCTTTACGGGAGACATAGATGAAGTGAATAGTATGGAACATTTTCTTCAATTTTTTGATATTGGAAATGATTTGCAATCTGGAATGGGCACGATGCGGATCGATACGAATATTAATAATATCCAAATCCAAACCTTTAAAATCTTAACGGTTTGAATTTTCTAAAATTAGAAATAAAATCGTTTTGCTCCAAACCGTTACTAACGGTTCGGTTTGGATCAAAACAATTTGAAATCTTTTAGGAATAAAAAAAAACATCAAGGATATATAAAAAAACGATACAAACAAAAAAAAGAATAATCAATACTCATAATTTTATATACGAAGCTTGCTAAAGATCAGATTGCAAACATTATCACTATATTAAGATTTATCAAACAAATATTACTATTTAATAATCTTCTACTATACTCTTATATGAGTATACATGTATTTGTATTAATAATAGATTTAAAAATTAATATATTTTTTAACTGTCCGGTTTGGATTTAACGGATTTTGAAAATTCAAATTCAAACTGTTACTAACGGAGCGGTTTGGATTATCAAACCGTTTGACTTTTATCCGGTCAAATTTAAACCGTTGAATAAATAACGGTTTGAAATAGATCGGTTAACGATTTTAACGAATTCATATCCGCCCCTATTTGCAACACCCTACATAGAGGCTTCAACACATTATAAACCACATCAATGATTGGCTTGGAATCTCCTTCCACCATAAGATTGTAATAACCCAGCTCAACAACTGCCTTTAGGCCTTCAGGAGACCCAATCCCTTTGCAACAAGACAGTTAGCGAAGCCAGAATTCTTAGCCTCGTAAAGAAGAGGAATGCCATGGATGATAAAACCTGCAGTGGCGTGTCTACCAGCGGTAACAGATGCATCAAACTTTAGGTTGTACCAGTCCTCCAAAGGAGGAGACCAAACAATATAACCCTTTTTCTTTATACCACCACAGGTGGCGAGGAATTAGCCTCATGTAGTTGGAGCCAATGGAGGAACCAAGAGTATATGTAGCCCTGAGCTAAAATTTTAATCAAAACTAATTGCATTTAGACCTAACTACTAAGATATGTTCAAATGGTACTACTTTAGTCCTAATGCCCCTCCGGCCATGGTTGGAGCCCACGGTTGAACCATGTTAATGACCCTCCTAGGATTTTCGTTGGAAAATATATCCTTTGTTTCTCCGATCGCACTGGAGAGAGCTCAGTTTTCTCCGAGGACTGAAGAGAAGTCAACCATTGAATAATCTATGCATTGGAAGGCCTTAATAAAGAAGAAAACGAATTCCATACATCGTGTGCAAAAGGAGCAGTCCTTAAATAAATGGTCCCTAAATATTAAATAAAGGCACCCTCATCTCAAACTCAACTCTTTCAATTTTTTTTTTTTTAACCTCGAAAGGTACGTACAAAGAAGGGATAAATTTCTAATATATTAAGATGTCATCGGAGTTTAAACTTAAAACTGCTGATCTATAAAGTCAATGCTCTTACCAATAGAGCTAAATCCACTAGGCCTCAATTCTTTCATTTTAGCTACACTTTTTTCTTTCGGCATTCAAAATGAAAGAAACATTATCGGAAGGTGCATGTCGAAAAAAGAATATGTACTTTAATCATTAAAATATTAATTTTTATAAATTGATCATTTCATTTTTATAATACGAAATCTTATTAAAACCTTGACAGGAAAAAAAAACCTCATACAAAAGAAAAAGAGTACTTTATGTCCAAAACATTACATTCAGTTCAAAAACGAAATAAGACCAATCCTATATTTTTAAGTTGTACATGAACAAAAATGTCTACATTCAAAATCAGTAGACTATAAGCTTTCATATTAAGTATTACAAATAGATGGTCTTCGAATAAGAGATCCACTAGTTAAAGAACTTGAACGAGCATCTAACTTACATGCTTCCACATTGTTTATTTCCATACTCGCTTTATTTATTTAATTTTTAAATTTTGTATATATTAATAAATTTTAGACTTAATTATGGACCCTATATTATTTTGGGCCATGACTTGAGCCCCTTTTACCACCTTCATTAATTTGATTCTTATGTTAGATGTGTTTTTTAGATATATGGTATCTCAATTAACAATTCATTCTCGTATATATTTTTTTTTAACTATTTAATCATACAAGTATGCAAAAAGAAAAAAAAAACATTATTCCAATATTAGTATTCCATCAAAGGAAGTCTTGTCTTGCATTCAAAGAAAAGAGAGCAACGAGGGACGAATAGAAGGAGCGTTTGATGAGAATGAGAGAAAATTTTCTTGCTTTTCATCATTCACCACCACTCTCTCCTTCTCTCCTCTTTCCCTCGTCTCACTCTCACCGACCATTGTCCCAAATCTCGATACATATGCACCGAAATCACCAAATCTCATCTCCATCAAAACCCCCATTTCCCCTCTAACAAGCTTGTTCTTAGCTGCCCATCTCTGTATCTTCCCCGAAGTAGTCTTCGGCACACTCCCACTAGTAACCAGAACCACCGCCAAAACCTCCGCTCTCTCCTCCTCTGCCACGGCTTTCCTCACCCCTTCACATATTCTCCTCAGAGCCCCATTATCCCTCTCCCTCCTCTGCATCTCCGCCACCACAACAATGGCGTTCGATACCTCAAACGCCGCCAAACAACCCCCTCTCAGAAACCCCGGATTGCTCTTATAAGCCGCGGTTTCGATATAATGAGGATGAATTTCCTTGTCGTTTTCGACTCTGATCAAATCCGCGCACCGACCCGTCACAAAAAGGTACCGTTCTTTTCCTTTCACAACACCCCTATCACCTGTTCGTAAAAAGCACTGACTGAGCTTGTTTCTCAAACGCCCATAATAAACCTCGCGTGTCAACGATGGGTGGCCTAAGTAACCGGAGGCATTGCTCGGAGACGAAACCCAAATCTCCCCTTCAACCCCATCCTCAACCGCCTCATGTGTCTCTTCATTCACCACTACAATTACCATGTCCACCAATTCGTCGTCGTTTTCTCCCAGCCTTGCACTCGGCAAGAGCTGCTTGTGACATGGCAATGGCATGCTGCCATTCCCAAATTGCCACGCCGTTGAAACAAACGTGCAATTCTCCGCCAGGCCATACGACGGAGATATGGCTGATGGGTTCAAGCCAGAACCTCTGAACGCATCGACAAATTGCTCAACTTCGTCTCTATAAATCGGTTCGTTTATGATTATGAGATTTTTCATGCTCCATAAACTTATCGGCGAAGTTCCTTTGTCGATCCCGCCGCGTTTGACAACTAATGGGAATGTGAACGACGGCACCACCGTGCAAGTGGCTTTGAAATTTGAAACCATTTCGAGCCAGAGCCTCGGTCTGTTGACAAAAGCTGTCGGGGATGTCAAGACACAAGTGGCGCCCGACACAATTGTCAACAGCAAAAACATGAGGCCACAATCATGGTACTGAGGCAACCACGACACGATCACGCTGTTCGGGTGGAGATCATAGGCCTTCCTGGCTGTCCTGACATTGTGGGCAGCTGAACCCGCCGTGACAAGGACCGGTTTCGGAATCCCAGTGGCTCCTGACGTGTACTGAACCAAATATGAGTCATCTGCTCTGCAACCTTTGTAAGATAAGAATTTTGGACCCAACTGTGAATTTTGTGAATATTTTATGTGTTTGGTTTTGATGTCATTGGTTGCGATCCAATGGAGATTTTGCAACATGTGTGCAAGTTTTCTGTTGGAGGTTGGTGAAGAAATGTAGTTGCGAATACTTGCGATGTAAGTTTCGTTAGCTATGGCGGCTTTAGGTTTTGTTTGTGAGATGGCTCTTACAAGGTGGTGGAAGTTTTGGTTAGTGAAAAAAGGGTCAGGTGGGGAGATGGGGACGCTCAAAAGCCCGGCTCTTTGGCACCCGAAAATGGTCTCCACGAGCTCCAGCCCCGGCGAGCATAGTATCAAAACGGTGTCACCTCTTTGAAGTTGGATGACCAACTGAGAAGCCATGCATTGCGCTTTTTCATTGAGTTCATCATAGGTTAGGGTTGAATTAGGGTTAGCCCCCGAGCCAGCACCATCTTCGACCCACACGAAGGCTGGCTTGGACCGGAAGGCAGGGAGGTTGGCCCATATTGGCAGGTAGAGATCCACGACGGGCTGGTCGGGGTAGGAAGGGTCATAATTTTCGTAGTTCTTCATGGTTTTTTGTTTGGTTTGTTGTCTTTGTTATTGGTGACTTAAAACTTGAGTCACATATAGTACATTTTATAGGTGGCGAGATTCGAAAACGTATGACATCTGATACATAAAATTACAACATTATAAGAGAGAATAAGAAATATTCGTTGAGAATATCCCAGTTTCATGCACATCTGTGAATTTTGGCGTGGCGGATGCCATTGTTGATATAAAAGTTCTTGTTTGTTTGCTAACCATGCTGTCTGTGACTGAGGCTTATGGATTAATTACGGTTTAATATATGGATTGCCGGCCTAATATCCGATTAGGGGGAGGATTATACGTTTGGATTAACGTTTTGTTGTTTGGAAATTACATTTGGATTAACGTTTTGATGGCTTCATTTGATGCCTGATTCCTTAGAAATGTGAATATACTTTGGGATTAATTAAGGATTTCGGAAAATGGTTGTCACCGTTCTGTAGTTTATCCTAATTTATTTATTATTAGTAGTAGACGTCATAAATTATGTCTAAACATATAAGGACAATCCTTCTGTTAAATTTTTCAACTATCTTTATTAAAAAAACACATGATAGGATAACTTTGCACTTATTTTTAATATAAATCGTGGAGAAATTTAATGGAAAAATTCTTTGTATATTTTGAGATAGTTCAATAGTTTATAGGCTTCTGTTACTAACAATAAAATTCATGAACAATAGTTAAAATTTCGTGTAAAAATTTAAGAACCCGACTAATAGTTTTTGCTAAGGATTAATTTGGAGGGAAGACATGAAAGGCATTGCATAATGTGAAAGATGGGTTTGTTTGTTAAGGTAGTTGGCATATTTGTGCTGCGGCTCGAAGACGCTGTTTGTCTGCCGATGATTGCTAAGTTATATTCTGATGATTAGATTCATGTCATCACATGACCAATGATGATGTGCTTAGTTAGCAATGAATGGATATATATATATAATTAATGAGATGTTTACTTATTTGACACGAGTATTCTAATTTTTCACCCGTTTATTTACATTTTAGGTTGCAAGAAATTAATGACTCAAAAGAAAAAATATATATAATGTTCGCTTATATATGGTAAGTTTTTTTAAGACTGTTTAATATATTGTCCACATAAAATGAAAATTTGTTCCAATTTAAATATTTAAGTGTTTATTTTTATATTATTAAATGATTATTTGTTATTTATTTGTTATAAAATATGTATTTTTATTAGGTGTATTTTTTTTATTACATGGAAGGGAAATTTTTTTAAAAATTATCAATACAATATATCATCGGAATTCGAATTTTTGATTACTAAGTGTATTTTTTTGTACCAATAAAATTCACATAATCTGTGTAATTAAACAATGCACATGAATGATTTAAACACTCTTCAATATAAGAAATGAATGACCCCAATTATGATACATGTAATGCAATAAATAAAACAATAAAACATCTTCATAGTGAAATGCAAGCAATGTTCTAAAATTATTCACCCATGATTTGTTCCCCTTTAAAATCCATAATCATATCCGTGGAAGTTTCGAATGAGGGAGTCAATCCCATATTTGTTTCCCCAAATCTTCCCCGTTCGAAGTACACAAAAAATTTGTTGGTAACTTCAATTGATTAAATTCAACTAAATGCCTCGAATTTTCAAGGGAAACCCATGAATTCTTGTTCGATTCAAATGGGCAACAACAAATTTCATCAATATTTACTATTGTTTTATAACTTGTGATTCCAAGTGCTAGGGCCTAGGAGTGACCACCCCACCCGACCCCCCCCCCCCCCCCCCCCCCCCCCCCCCACCGTCAGGGTAAATTTACTGAATTATGTGCCTTTCGATACATATTTGCACCGATGTCATGTTATTTCTTTTCAGTCCTCACATCACACCAATACACAACATATTGATACCTCAATTACAATGAAACACAAGCTGTCGACCACCAAAAATCATTTACTTCCATCTTTCTCGATAGCCAAAACATTCATTACGGACAAATCAACTTTGGTACAAAACAAAAACTTCCAACATGCTCAAACCTAAAACCTACCCACAGCACAGCACAACCAATTCTGTGACCATTTGAAAAGTAAAGCTCGCACCATCATGGTGAAGTTCATCAAAGCATAAAACCGAACATCATTGTCATCGTCACCCTCAAAATTTTAAGTGCACAAGGATTTTAGATTAAAACAACGAGGAGAAGGCACAAGTAGTCATGTACCTTACCGTTCATTAGTAGCATATGGCAAGGTGGTGAGAAGCCGAATCCAAACAAGACTCCTTACAGAAGGAAGTTCATTTTGTAACTGAAAAAAGACCTTTGGAGCTTGTCCTTTGAAGTAAGTGTAAACAAATAATGCATAACGAACAAATAATAGCATATGGCTTCAGATATTAAAACCACACTCACCATCGGGGCTGAGGGCTGAGGGCCACACCACGTCCAAAGGTGAAGGGTTGTTTCTATGACCTACAAACACGTAAAAAGCTTTGAGGCATTGCATTCTTTGAACTCCTCCTATTAAAGGTTTTGTCCCCAACTTAAAATCGATGTTTTCTAAATTGAAGACAACAAAAGTAGAGAGCATAGACAGTATTTATTTTATCCCAAAGCATAATTACTGAACAGGGTTCAATACACTCTCTCGTCCTTGAAAGGCTTGAATGCCAGAGCTTTTAGCAGTAAAATTTCCACACACCAACACTGCTCATGCTGAGATGAAATACACATGACGGACAAGCTTCTCAATTCCATTCCCGATCAAGTTCCCCAGGGACAGGCCCTGCATCACATGGCATGGAAAACGATAGTTCACCATGAATGCAAGCATTATTCCTTCAATAGAAAAGCACAAACAATTAAAACTCTTAACATATAAGCATTTATTTTATCAAATAGCTATATACCATTAACTAATGGTATAACATCTTCCAAGCTTGTCTAAAAAAGACAGCAAATTACTATTTTTAAATTCTGACCTGAGACTATAACTAAGCTAGCCTAGAGTCCTACACAAGATAACATATGCCATAAGCCCAAACAATGAACGATGTCAGAAACTGATGGGTGATTACAATCAAATAAACATCAGTATTTAAAAAAAATCCCATCTCCCAATACCTAAAGAAAAACTGCAAATATATCGATATTGAATCAAGAAAACCTACCACTATTACTCACTCAACTGGATAAAGAACTATTAAGCATAGGCATCTTCAGAAGACTAATAATCTATGCATTCTGTTATCATTTCCAATTGGATGATCCATTAATGAAACTGACAGAATTATATATGGATTAATTTTTATTATACTCGAGATTTGAATAGATGGAATTTCTATAGGACCTAAATTACAAACAGGAATTATCACAACAGTTAACAAAAGCATAGGTTTTAGATTTTACTACTGTGCCTGGAGGCTGGTATCATCCAGCTTCCTCTCCTTACCTGAATCTATGCAAGAGAAACTTTCGTCTTCAGCTTGCGGCTTTTTAATGGTAAGGAGGGAGCCGAGATCACCGTATACATCACAAGTGGGCATCAGGCTGTTTACCATTGATCGTTAAAGTGGGCAACATGCCAGAGCACCACTTAGCCTATTACTTCTATACAAATTATTCTTTTGGTTGGACTACTGAATCCCTGATTGAGAAAATTGCAAACATTACTTACATAGTCTGGGAAGAATACCAAGCAACAAAGCTGTATTGGGAAGAAAACAGAGAGAATATGTTAAGGTGCAAAGGGAGATTTCCATAGCAGAAATTCAAGAGCTGGCAGGGAAAAGGTATAAAGAGAAAATGGCTGGTTGAGGCCCAATTGGAATTAAACACAAGTCTGTGAACTTGAGATTAGAAAAGAAGAAGCTTCTTTTACGATTTAACATTGTCATTTAAGCCCTCATTTGTTACATTCCCAGAAGTTTATTCATCCATACCTCTACTGAGTGCACCCACATCATTCGTTAGTTTAACATGATGCACTGGAACATATTTATCTTCTATTGGCTAATTACAATAAGTGCAGGAAACCACGAAGTTGAGTGAGTGCATAGGGACTTAAATAGCAGAAGATAAGAGCAAGGTAGACCGTATCAACCCTTTCGATCAAAGAATTTATTTTATAACTACATATTGGATGGTTATAAATCTCTACCCACCATCAAAACCTGATTTAAAAGTGCTTAGTTTCTTATTGAATTTAGCATACGCAAGCAGACATTTTTATCTCCTGTGTCAAGAGGAAGAAATTTCTTCCTATATTTTTTTTTCAGATGCATTTTCCTTAACCTTGGTTGGGCATGAAGTTCTAGCACGAAAAACATGCAAATACAACCAAATGAATTCCATAATAACGTGCAGAAAGCAGCAGTCCACACAGTAAGACATTTACTAAAAAAAGAAAGCTCAACTGCCAACAATCGGAATAAGAATTCCAGTAAGGAACAGCATTTTTAAGCAAACAAACCTGGTGCAAGAACAGTTCAAGTGAATTTAAGAGGAACAATAAACAAGCGTCCATATACGAAAGAAGCAATCTTCGAGGGTTTAAACATTTAGGCACACATTCATAGAGCATGAATTCATCCGGTGTTAAACACAACAAAGCCACCAAAACTAACACATGCAAAAGATATCTTCTCAAAGCTATCATCCTGTAACAACATTTGCAATAAAACTAAAAACATATACCAATGGAAATGCAAATGAGTAGGAGGGTTTATATTACCCCATATTCATAATGCTGTTGAGTGAATCCATAAGCTGCTGTTGATGCGGGTTCTGCGGATGCTGCTGCTGTTGCGGCTCCTCCTGCTGCTGCTCCTCTGGTGGCAGACTCACACCGGCGGCCAAGGCAGCGGCACTGGAAGGACCACCATTCGATTCATTTAATCTCCACATATACCACGCCGCAACGGACCGATACGGCCGCCACTTCTCGCACAACTGCTCCACCTGAGACGGCCGAGGCACGTCATCGAGATTGTATAAAGCCCTGACGCCTTTACGAAAACCGAGGTCGTTGACCGGAAGCACGTCGGGCCTGTGCAGCGAAAAAATCATGAACATGTGGACAGACCAAGACCCAATCCCATTGACCATCGTCAGCATTGTGAACAGGGACTTGTCATCCATATTTACAATCGCGGAGTCAGATAGAATCCCATTCTGGTACTTCCTAGCCAAGTCGTGGAGGTAGCTCGCTTTTCGGCCGGACACCCCAATTTGCCGCAGCTGATGAGGCGTTAGGGAGAGCACGGTCTCTGGGACAACGCAGGCCTCGCCGCCGCACAAGCCAATGAAGCGAGTGTAGATCGACGTGCCAGCCTTGTACGCAAGTTGCTGGTAGAGAATGCTGCGAGTTAGGTTGAGGAAGGGGGTCTTGAATTTATCGAAGTTCAGCGGCTTGCAGTGGTCGATCAATGGAGCCAGGAGCGGATCGGCGTTTCTAAGATGGCGTTTCGCCGCTTCAAGCTCGCCTTCGCACGACAGCGGTCGCCCTGCGACTTTGGGACCAGGAACAGCGCGTTGCTGTGGGTTCCTTGACTTGACGGCCTTAATAGGGGCGACGATTGCGACAGGTCTGGGGTTTTCGGGTACGGCGACGATATGTTGGGAGGAATTCGGGTCGGAGGTATCCGGAGAGAGCTTTCGGATTTTTCGGGGCCGGAAGGGGATTTTGGAAGGGGGCGAGGAGGTCTGCGCCGGAGCATTGCTAAGTTCCGTGGGCGCGAGGCTTACTTCAGCGATGGTAGTAGCCTCGATGGAGTCATGGTGCGGCGGTTGGGTCTGGGTCGGAGTCGGAGTCTGGGGCTGGGTCTGGACCTGGGTTTGCTCGCCCATATGTGTGAGTGCGTTCAAATTGCTTCAAATTGAATGGGTGGGTTGAAATTGAATGAAAATATAGGAGCGGCGGTGGGTGTATTGGTGGCGGAGTAGGTGGTGGTTTATCAGAACGATTGAATTGTAGCCATCGGAAATTGGGAGTGGTTTATGTTGGACTGTAGTTTTAAGTTTTGTTGAGAAATTGATTGTGTCCGTCTGCGAAACAAACACGAGTGTTGACACACAGTTTTAGGGGCATACTCACAAAATCAACTCTCTATTTTTTAATCTTTTTTCTGTTCCCGGGAGAGTCCTTTGAAAAAGTAACAGGTGGCGTCCTCAGATGATGAAAAAAGTAAAACAAAATACATGAAAATTAAAGAGATTGCTGTTCTTTCTAAAAGAAAAATTGTCCTGATTAATATCGGCGTAATATACTACGAATAAAAAGCCCAATTTAATAGACTAATGGGCCTCTGATCAAAACTAGTAATGAGCTTACGTACAAAAAATCATAATCAAAGCCCGATTCAAATTATTTCTACAATCCTGTGGATATTGTACACAAAGTGACTCATTTTTTTTTTATAAAAAAAGATATGAGACTAGTAATTAATGCTATTAGTTTAAAAATATTTTTATTTAGGATAATATTTGCGTCTCACTATTGCGGTATCTTTTCATATCTTCTTTTGATTTATGGAATTTGTTGTATACAATTATCATAATCGGAACCCATCATTGCCTGACTCATCATCAACAGATCATTTTTATAAAAATTCAATTATATTAAAGGTCATTTAGCCTCATATCTATCAAATAAATTAACGATTTTTATGACGAACTTTTGATTCATTTGATTGACATGAATAACTAAATAATATTCAATTTAGTTTATTTTTTTCTTTCTAAAAATGATCTCTTGATGATAAGTTAAAGAATAAATGATTCTGATATTCACAATTATACATACAAAATTTAATAAATCGAAAAAGGTGGTATGAAAAAATTCCATCAAAATGAGATATAATTAAATATTAGAGTAAATCATTGTTACATCCTTAATAACTTTTAGTTTTATTTAAAACCTTTAATACTTGTATATTAAACAAAATAAGACCTTATTTCAAACTTTTTTTATTCAAAAGCCCCTAAACAGAAATTATAAGTAAGAAATTCCACATGTGCCTTTTTTTTGTTTTTTTTTTGTCCTTTTTACCCCATGTGCCCCTTAGTGTTTGATTTCTTTGACCTCTTGGAGCATTTATTATATTATACATATAATAAATATTATATATATATATTGTATATAGTTACGATTGAATTTTTTTCTAGAAAAAATAAAATAAAATCCGTATTGTGTGGGGTTCAACGGTAGGGTATAGAATTTTTTTTTTTTTTTGGGGGGGGGGGGGGGGGGGGTGGTTGGTGCCTTGGTGGTGTGGAGATGGTGGTGAAAACTCGTACGACATAGGGTTTAATTCTTGAATTTTGGTACAAAATTCAAGAATTAAACCCTAAACTATACGAAATTAATCAAATTATTTAATATCGGAAGATAAAGAATTTTTAAATTTAAAATTATTTTTGAAGAATTACTGCTTTTAATTATCTTACTTTAAGTTAGATTAGATATTCATATTACTTTTAAAATGCTCAAGTGAAAAAAATATATAAATATGAGTAATATTTTAATAATCCTCAATATAATCTTATAATAAAAAAATAAAAAGTAATGTTGAAATCATGATAAATTTTGGTAAGTGATTTTTAGATTGTTGTTGGATTAGTTTACAATTAGATAGCATTAGTTGTAATTTATATAAAAACTATGGTCTATTTTAAATTGTATAGTCATTTGATTAGTCAAAGGACCTATGAGTTTAATTTTTCTATATGCAAGTTTTTGAATAAATTTACATGTTAGTAGGGACGTATGAGTTAATTGCCCTAAATATTATCATTTTGCCTATTGTATACTAGAAACTAGAAAGTCTCAAATTTTAAATCAAATACTCACAAATAGCGACATCAATATATATTGTACGTATTTTTTTCTTCTTAATATCGTAATAAAGAAAAGAAAAAAAAAAGAGATTTTTTTTTTCCAACCAAAAAAAAGAGAGATTTATTTGTGGCCATGAAGAGAAGGAAGAAAAAGTATCTCATAATCCCTACGTAGTGTATATACTATATAGTCTATACAAGTCCTCGACAATTTCTCTATATATTATGCCATTAGTCGGGACATTTCTCTTACAGCTGCCAAAATGGAATACTACATATATAAAGATTCGTATCCTCGTGGACCATAGGGCAACCGCTGGACCCCACCTCATCTTACTCGCTTCGGCATAGACGTCAACTCCGGTTCATGACCAAAAATAAAAACTGAGGTTCAGTTCCATGTCAGTCCCACTCAATAATAATAATAATAATAAGGCTGTTTATTCAAATTGCATTTTGAATTATTAGTTTTGTCCCAAAATATATTTTAAATTTGTTTTTATTTCAAAATGCACCCCGAAATTATATTTTCATTTAAAATTAGTACCTTTTAATTTGTTAAGAAAGTTAAATTTAAGGGTAAATTTGTTAATTTGGACAACTCATCAACCGTCTCAAAAATTGAGTCTCAATTTGTCTCCCTTAACCTTCTTACATAGGGCTACAGTCCATTCAAGACCTCCATGCGGTTGTGGTTTTGTGGGTTTTGATGTTTCTTGGAGGAAGAGGAGATGTCCATTTATTGTGACGGCTTTTGGTAGTGGTGGGTCTGCAAATTGCTGAAAGAGGAAGAACGAAGGAGGAGGAAGAAAAACTGAGGAAAGAAAAGAAAAAAGGCGACATCGTTTTGGTGCTTGATCAATCAATTTCTCTCTCTGAAAATCAAGTAAACCAACTTAATTGTTGATTTATCTAAATTGACAAACTTACCCTAAATTAAACGTTTTTAAACAGAAAATGAGTAACTTGGAAGGAGAAAGTGGTTTTAGCTTTCAGGGTGCATCCACACACACAAACGACTTTATGGTACATTTGAAACAAAAGTAATAGTTTAAGGTGCATTTTGAGTAAAAAGTTTAATAATAATAATAATAATAATTTCAACTGAAGGTTTTTATAAATATGACTGCAAATATAATTATGTACAGGACGGCCTTATTGAAAATTCCCCAATATTTTATATTTCGTTAGGTAGAATATTAGACAAATAAATACAAATAATTAAACCAAATGCATGTTGTAACGAACCGTCCCGAATATCAGGATTGAATATTAATTAATTATGTTTTAGAATGACTAATCTGGGATTAGTTGAGTGAAATCGGACGAATTGTGCAAAATGACCGTTTTGCCCCTAGCGTGGGTAAAATGTTGACTTTTAGTTCGGGCGGTCAAACGGACTTTGACCGATGACTGTGACGTAGTTCGGGACGTCACGAGTTCATAGACAGGTGGCACGTTCGATTCCGACATTCGAGGAAAAAGTTATGACGTTCGGAAGTTGAGGGGTATTTTAGTAATTTGGCTGAAAAGAGGCCAAATGTTGAATTTTGACCCGGGAAGTCCAGTGGACGAGGGCCAAAGACCGTTACGTAGGTCTCATCGATACGAATCCAACGACAGGCGGCATGCCGAAATCGGAGATTCGACGACAAAGTTATGGTCACGGGGACGGACTCGATTAACCGAACGAACCGGGATTTCGATTAAAATATTATTTTATTATGAATAGTACCTGATGATTGAACACACCTGGATGAGTGACAAGTGTCACTCATCCCTTAAATTAAGGCTTAAAACCAGATCCATGTTTTGGGGAAAACATGATTATTGTGTTTTATTAATTATTAATTATACTTAATTATTGTTTTATCCCACCATTAATCCTCTCTGTTTTCTTAACCGTGTACAACCAAAACTCAGCTTCCATCCAACCTTAAGTTCTCTCTTCCATTACTGAGCTCATGAGTGTGAACCTGAGTGAATGGTGAGATTGAATTGAACTAGGAAACACGAGGGATTGAGAGAGAGAAGGAGACTGAGAATCGAAAATTTGGATTTTGGGAGGGAAAATTCGAAATTGAAGCTTTGAGCCTTGTTGATCGAAATTGAGTTCAATTTTAGTCTTCTGGGATTGCCACGATCAGTTTCATCGAAAGAAGGAAGCAAATTGGTGCCCAATTGACTATGAACAGACAAAACGACAGTAAGCCTATGTTGAAGCTGAGTCGTGATCATTGAGTGATCAAACGACGCAATTGATGAAGGGAAATTGTTTCTCTTAGTCCAGTGAAGCTTTTGGATGCATCAATTGAAGGAAATCGGTTGAGATTGATGAACTTCGAAGTGGGAATAGTACCCAGATGTTCTTCGAAAATTCAGCCTTGATTTGAAAGTTTGAGGTAAGGTTGATTGTAATTAAGTTCACAGATCCCTAATTGAAACTAATTCGATGCTAATGGACGTTTGAATTGATGAAAACGGTGTCGAATTGATAGGAATTGAACCGGGTCGTCTCGCGGATTGCAAGACCCGTTTATCAGTTAAACGGGTGAGGACGACGACTACTGTAGCTGGCGCGTGAGTTTCACGCGCAGCCACTCACAGAGGCGCGTAAGGGCGCGTACGGCCTAGTTTCAAGGTGAGGTCAACATGACTTTGAACCCTCTCAGTGTAACGAACATTTTGACGCTGGTTTCGAGGAAATCGGATATCGTTTCGTTAATGTTCTGCGTATCCGAAGTTTTGTTTTACGTTTAAAATACGTATTTAAATTCCGAAAAAAATTGGGGAAAATTATATGAAGTATTTTGAGATGTTAGTAACCCTCTATAATGATTTTGGACAGGAATTGTGATTTCCAGAATTTACGGAAAAACGTGCAGCTCGGAAACGGACCGTTTTGGACGGTGTGTGTGAGTGAATTTTGTTTTCTAACCGTGATGCATGTATATATGATTTAAAATCCCTTAGTATATGATTTTATATGCTTTGGCATGATTGATGTTTCAATCCGGTGATTTCTCGATTTTATGGATTATTATATTATATTTTGGCACGATTTTCGAGAAATTGTGAAATTAGTTAAAAATGATGTTTTGACTCGAGTTTTGAGTCAGGAAATTGAAAATGAAGTTTGGACTCGGATTATGAGTCATGGATTGAAAAATGATGTTTTGATTCGGGAATGAGTCAAGGATCGGTTTCATGGATTTACGTGAAAATGGCAACTGAGGTTGCGAACGCATGGATTTGCGTGAAAAAGATATTTTGTGTCAGGACCCGTCCCAAATATCACCTCGATACTCGGGATGAACCCTGCTCCCGTCTGACAATCATACTTACAATACCAAAAAGAAACTTAATACAACTATAAGCATAACCATCAGACGAAGGAGTAAATATATACAACAGTAAGTCAGAGCATAGTTCTACAAAATGGGCACCAAAAGTCCTACAAGTCTAAGTCCGCAACGGAAGAACGTCGGAAACCCTATGCCTCGTTATCTGCCTCAACGTTCACCCCAGCGCTATCACCACGACCTGGAGGGAAAATTAAAAACAAAAGGTGTGAGTGGACCAAAAAGAATGAAAGTTTAAAACTGTTTTACCAACAATCAACGTAAGGAAATAAAATCCTTTATTCCCTCCGGTTAAAAAAACCAGGCATGCCAATGGAATAATAGAAAAATCATAATAGGAAAAACATAAGAAACAGAGACACTATAAGCGAACTCCATCATTTAAAGCATAAAAACACACATAGAATCATAAAACAGTAATTAAAACAGTTTGGCATGCTCGGAAATAAGAGAAAGTCCACTCACAGTTTACGACACGTCACTCGCGCTCTGTGCGCTCCTCAACCGTCTCCGGTGTCTCCCGTCCTGTCAATAGATACCAAATAGGGTCACAATAACCTCAAGGATACCTTCCCTATTTTCCCCAATTTTTCGGGAATTTAATAATATTTTAATCATAAACCCTAAACCGTACGGATTCCCGAACCATTCCGTAACACCGTCCGATTAACCCGAAAACTATACCATTGGACTCCTTAGGACATTTAGGACTAAACTCATGTTGGACGTTTAACCGGTTTCCTTCCCACGCGCCCCCACGCGCCGCCCAAAGTGGCTGCGCGTGGGCCTCACGCGCCTGCTACAGTCACCTTCAACCTCGAGTCACCCGGTTCAACACAGTTGAACCGGCGTGACCGGTTCTCCGCCGTTCACCCACCGTTCTTCTCCATTTCAATCCCACTAGCTTCGTCCAGTTCCCTGCAATCAATCCCAGTCCTAAAATCCAGCAATCACGGCCTAGAACCCTTCGTCTTCAACCTCGAAAAAACTTGCCCGTGGCTCTGTTTTCCTTCCCGGCCGTCCACAGCTTCCCCCTTCACGGTGGTGATACCAGCACCACCCTAGGACCTTACTGAGTCCTACCCAACTCACAGAATCCGTCGATTCATCCCCGAAGTCCACGACTTCAAGTTTGAAATCACGGCCAAAACAGAGTATGGGATACTCGCCGTCGAACCACCAGCCACCGTGAACCTCCCGTCACGGCAACCACCACAGACGACGCCTAAGACCTCCCTGATCAACACCCTGACCTCCTAATCCCTCGACTCTAAGCCCATCATCACGACTTTGCAATTGAAAAAACCACGAAAAACAGAGTAAACGGGCTTACCTTTCGATTCCGGCGCCGCCGTGAGAACCGTCAACCACCACGGTGCTCGTGGGACTCCCCTCAACCTCCTGCGTCTCCTACCGCCCTGGTTTGCCTCACCACACGACACAACAGCCTCCACCGTCCACGATCTCCTCTGTTTTCCTCAAACGTTCGCCGCACCACCACCGTGCCGCCGTGCACGATTCCAATCCCAAAACACGATCAGCACCTCACCCACGTCTCTCTGTCACTCTCACCAGTCACTCCTCACTCTCCCTAGCCTCTAGATCGATCACCGCCTCACTCAACCTTCTCTCTGTTTTCTGTGTTTCAAACCCAACACGGTTTGATTTTTTTGTACAAGGTGTGGCCGTGCACACTTGAGAATGGCCTGGAACCATCCAGCCACTCCCACGTGTCCAACATCCATAGGCCAGCCCCAAATAGCTGCCACTTGCCCTTATCTGATTGGGCTGAGGAAAAATGACCAAAATGCCCCTCCTGCACAAAATTACCATTTTGCCCTTAGACTTTCCAGACCCGTATCTTTTCCGTCCGACGTCCGATGACAGCGTGCCGCCTGTCGTTGAACTCAGGACGTCGAGACCTATCCAACGGTCCTCGGTCTACGTGAAAATCACACATCCTCCAAAAAGTCAACATTTTCCCTTTTAGCTCAAATGGGTTGCGAATGTCCTTAACCATATAAGGTAACTATACGGTTCGACCGTATAGTATACGGAATAAGTACGGGCAACTGAATAAGGTAACTATACGGAATAAGTACCCCCTACCCCGGATTGATGATTTGTTTGACCAGCTCAAGGGAGCACAGTATTTCTCGAAGATTGATCTTCGCTCCGGCTATCACCAGTTACGGGTTAAAGAGGAGGATATATCGAAGACAGCTTTCCGGACCAGGTACGGTCACTATGAGTTTGTGGTGATGCCTTTTGGTTTGACTAATGCCCCAGCAGCTTTTATGGACCTTATGAACCGAGTGTTCCGGCTCTACTTGGATCGTTTTGTGATTGTTTTCATTGATGATATTTTGGTGTATTCGAAGAGTGCGAAGGCGCATGAGAAACATCTGAGGATTGTGCTTAAAACGTTGAGGGAGCATCAGTTGTATGCGAAGCTCAGTAAGTGTCAGTTCTGGTTAACCAGTGTTGGATTTCTTGGCCATGTGATTTCGGCCGAGGGCATTCGTGTGGATCCTCAGAAAGTTGAGGCGGTAGCCAATTGGGAACAGCCTAAGACGGTGACGGAAAACAGTACGGTAAGGAGGACATTATGTACCGAGTGATTTTCATTAACCATGGTCGAACCGTATGTCCATAGGCATGCTCGGAAATAAGTAACGATACGGAAATAAGAGGGAAAGTCCACTCACAGTTTACGACATGTCCAGCATCAATCCGGGGTAGGGGGTACTTATTCCGTATAGTTACCTTATTCAGTTCCCTTTTAGCCAACATTTACCATCATCAGAAAACCATAGGAAATCCTTAACCATGTTTCATATTCGACCAACTCTTGCAACTGGGCCTTAAGTTCCCTCAATTCGGCAGGTGCCATACGGTAAGGAGTCTGAGAAATAGGCTGTGTACCTGGTAGAAGCTCAATCGTAAACTCAAGATCTCGGTGTAGGGGTAGTCCTGGCAACTCCTCGGGAAAAACATCGGGAAACTCCCGTACCACTGGTATATCCTCCGCCCTCTCTGGCGTAGCACGCGTATCCACCACATGAGCTATGTAACCCTGGCACCCCTTCCGTAACAGTTTACTAACCTCGAGTGCCGAAATAACTCCCGTAGGAAGTGCACGCTGATCCCCCTGAAATGTAGTCTCTGGTAATCCGGGACTCCGAAAAGTCACTCTCCTATCGAAACATTCGATAGAAGCATGATGTCTCGTCAACCAGTCCATACCCAAAATCACATCAAAGTCCCGTAAGTCCAAGAGTAACAAATCTGCCAGTAACTCCACCTGGCCTACCAGTACCGGACACTCTCTCAAAACCTGAGTCACTACCAACACCTCCCCAGTAGGTGTACTCACTCCTAACGCACAATCCAAAGTAGACACCTCCCTTTCCTTAACCAGACTACAACTCCGAGCTACAAATGAATGGGTAGCCCCGGGATCTATCAAAGCAAAAACAGTGTGACCAAGTATGGTGAGTGTACCTGTCACCACTCCCGGTGCTGACCTAGCCTCCTGCTGAGTCATAGCAAAAACTCGCGCCTGAGGTCCCGACGACCTACCGCGCCCTCTGGAACTGCTCGTGGCACCACCGCCACCCCTAGGGCCTGCCGCCCCTGATACTGATGCAGTACTCCGCCCGGGTTCTGCTGCACCTCTACCTGCTCCACCCTCCGGAGCTAACAATGGGCACTCCCGACGGAAATGTCCTCGCTCCCCACAGTAGAAGCAAGTATCTCTACCGGGTCCACCGGTATGCCTCCCTGTCGAAGCCACTGAAGTCGCACTCGCCCGACTCGAGCGTATTTTTGGGGTGATGCACTGTCCTCCCGAGGATCGGGTATTGTTAGCCACTTTTCTGTTGGATGGAGCTGCCTACGAGTGGTGGTATACGCTGGAACTGTCCGGCTGGGATGCACATACTGTGACCTGGGAGACGTTCCGGGAGAGGTTTCTAGATCAGTATTATCCCCGTTCTTTCAGGGATGCGAAGGAAGCGGAATTCCTCCACTTGAAGCAAGGAAACTTGACAGTGGCTGAGTATGAGCAGAGGTTCCAGATGCTATCTCGTTTTGCTCCGGCATTTGTGGCGACTGAGGCGGAGAAGTGCCGCCGGTTTGAGTTGGGTCTCCGGGGAGAGATCAGGGCCATAGTGACAGCCGGCTCTTTTGCTACTTTCCGAGAGTTGTCTGAAATAAGAGAAAGTCCACTCACAGTTTACGACACGTCACTCGCGCTCTGTGCGCTCCTCAACCGTCTCCGGTGTCTCCCGTCCTGTCAATAGATACCAAATAGGGTCACAATAACCTCAAGGATACCTTCCCTATTTTCCCCAATTTTTCGGGAATTTAATAATATTTTAATCATAAACCCTAAACCGTACGGATTCCCGAACCATTCCGTAACACCGTCCGATTAACCCGAAAACTATACCATTGGACTCCTTAGGACATTTAGGACTAAACTCATGTTGGACGTTTAACCGGTTTCCTTCCCACGCGCCCCCACGCGCCGCCCAAAGTGGCTGCGCGTGGGCCTCACGCGCCTGCTACAGTCACCTTCAACCTCGAGTCACCCGGTTCAACACAGTTGAACCGGCGTGACCGGTTCTCCGCCGTTCACCCACCGTTCTTCTCCATTTCAATCCCACTAGCTTCGTCCAGTTCCCTGCAATCAATCCCAGTCCTAAAATCCAGCAATCACGGCCTAGAACCCTTCGTCTTCAACCTCGAAAAAACTTGCCCGTGGCTCTGTTTTCCTTCCCGGCCGTCCACAGCTTCCCCCTTCACGGTGGTGATACCAGCACCACCCTAGGACCTTACTGAGTCCTACCCAACTCACAGAATCCGTCGATTCATCCCCGAAGTCCACGACTTCAAGTTTGAAATCACGGCCAAAACAGAGTATGGGATACTCGCCGTCGAACCACCAGCCACCGTGAACCTCCCGTCACGGCAACCACCACAGACGACGCCTAAGACCTCCCTGATCAACACCCTGACCTCCTAATCCCTCGACTCTAAGCCCATCATCACGACTTTGCAATTGAAAAAACCACGAAAAACAGAGTAAACGGGCTTACCTTTCGATTCCGGCGCCGCCGTGAGAACCGTCAACCACCACGGTGCTCGTGGGACTCCCCTCAACCTCCTGCGTCTCCTACCGCCCTGGTTTGCCTCACCACACGACACAACAGCCTCCACCGTCCACGATCTCCTCTGTTTTCCTCAAACGTTCGCCGCACCACCACCGTGCCGCCGTGCACGATTCCAATCCCAAAACACGATCAGCACCTCACCCACGTCTCTCTGTCACTCTCACCAGTCACTCCTCACTCTCCCTAGCCTCTAGATCGATCACCGCCTCACTCAACCTTCTCTCTGTTTTCTGTGTTTCAAACCCAACACGGTTTGATTTTTTTGTACAAGGTGTGGCCGTGCACACTTGAGAATGGCCTGGAACCATCCAGCCACTCCCACGTGTCCAACATCCATAGGCCAGCCCCAAATAGCTGCCACTTGCCCTTATCTGATTGGGCTGAGGAAAAATGACCAAAATGCCCCTCCTGCACAAAATTACCATTTTGCCCTTAGACTTTCCAGACCCGTATCTTTTCCGTCCGACGTCCGATGACAGCGTGCCGCCTGTCGTTGAACTCAGGACGTCGAGACCTATCCAACGGTCCTCGGTCTACGTGAAAATCACACATCCTCCAAAAAGTCAACATTTTCCCTTTTAGCTCAAAATTACGGTAACGCCCCCAACCTTCCGTACATCATAACTTTTCCTCCGGTTGTCCGAATCAAACCTGCCGCCTGTCTACGGACTCGTGACGTCCTAACCTACGTCACGGTCAAGGGCTAACACTCATCCAATCAATATTACAAAAAGTCAACTTTTCGTTTACTATTCACAGGGGCAAAACCGTCCTTTTTACAAAACTTCACAGAAATTACATTTTTACCCTTCCCGTAGGTACGGGTTGTTACATTTTGGGCGTGAGACCCAAGTGGATCGTGATTTTGACTCGGTTTTGGAGTCACGTGTGAATTTGATGAAATTGATGATTTGGTTTGATTTCTGGTGATTTTATGATTATTTTAATCAGCCTTTCGGGCACGTTTTCTGAGGAAAGTGCAAATGATGTTTGGGGCTAGGCCCGGAGTCTAAAAGATTTATAAAAGGATATTTTGACTTAGTTGGTGAGTCAACGATGATTTCTGGATTATTTTATTGGTTTAAATGTGATTTTAAAGATTTACGTATAAATGTTATTTTGGGGCTTGAGACCCAGTCGGGAATGATCTTGACTTTGTATGAAGTCAAGATTTGATTGAAATGTTTTGGGATGTAATTCCCGAGATGGTTTTCATTGTGATTGTGAAATGCCCAGACGGTCGGAGCTTGGGGGGGATAACCCAAACGACCGGAGCTTGGGGGATGTGATTGTAGGATCGGGAGTTGATCCTATGGTAGTCAGCTTCTCGGATGTGACTGAGCCTGGATGTACCACTCAGATGGGTCTGAGCCTGGGGATGTGTTCGCCCAGATGTGACTGAGCCCGAGGGTTGAGCCCAGAGGTGTCTGATCCCCAGAGTGTGGCTGGATATTGGCCTACGTGTAGTGCAGCACTTGTGAGTAGTGCAGTTGATGGTTTGATTGTGCACTTGTGAGTAGTGCAGATGTGATTGTGATAGTTTGTGCACTTGTGAGCAGTGCGGATTGATTGGATTGATTGATTAACTGTGCACTTGTGAATAGTGCTGATTGATGTTGTTTGTGATGACGTACTGGTTTTGAGTACGGATTTTTTGGTCTTTGTGGCCAGGTGATTATGTTTTCACATGTTTTGGCCTGAGGGTCGGGATTTGATGTTTTATAACATGAACTGTAATGACCCGTCCCGAATATCGGGATTGAATATTAATTAATTATGATTTAGAATGACTAATCGGGGATTAGTTTAGTGAAATCGGACGAAACGTGCAAAATGACCGTTTTGCCCCTAGTATGGGCAAAATGTTGACTTTTAGTTCGGGCGGTCAAATGGACTTTGGCCGATGACTGTGACGTAGTTTGGGACGTCACGAGTTCATAGACAGGTGGCACGTTCGATTCCGACATTCGTAGAGAGAGTTATGTTGTTTGGAAGTTGAGGGGTATTTTGGTAATTTGGCATATTAGGGGCCAAATGTTGACTTTTTGATCGGGAGGTCCGATGGACGAGGGCCAAGGACCTTTGCGTAGGTCTCGTCGATACGAATCCAACGACAGGCGGCATGCCGAAATCGGAGATTCGACGACGAAGTTATGGTCACGGAATCGGGCTCGATTAACCGAACGAACCGGGATTAAAATAATATTTTAATATGAACAGTACTCGGTGACTGTGCACATCCGGATGAGTGACAAGTGTCACCCATCCCTTGATTCCAGCTCCATGTTTCCCTCCCAACACCATCATTACAACATCATCATTTATCCTTCATCATTTCCTCCATTTTCTCCTTAATTTTCTTCTTCTTTGTTTTTCTTACCCGTGAGCATTGAGCAGCAGAATTGGAGAGTGTTAGCTGCCATTTCTAACTGGTTTTGAGGGCAAAATCGAGTGCTTGTTGAGACTAACTCAACTGGGTAAACACGGGAGATTGAGAGTGAGCTGGGAACTGGAATTCGAAAATTGGGTTTTTGGGAGGAAAAATCAAATTGGATGAATTGAGCCTTGTTGATCGAAATTGGGTTCAGTTTCAGTCTTCTGGGATTACTACGATCAATTTTGTAGAAGGAACTAAGTGGAATTGAGGTCGATTTGAGGTAGAACTGAGGAAGGAAGCTTTCAGAAATTTCGAGCTTGAGTCGAGGAATTGGAGGCTTCGATGGATGGAATTGAGCTGGGGATTATGTTCCTGAGGATCCCACGTTGCTTCTGGATCCATCAATTGGAAGAAACTGGTTGAGATTGACTGAACTCCATGGTTGCACAGTGACGAAGAATCGAGTTTGAGTCGTGGAGTTTGAGCCACGAATTGATTCAATTGATTTGGGAAAAGGTTTACCTGAGTCCCTTGATGCTTCTGGTTGAATCAATTGAGAGGAATCGATTGAAATTGAGGGAGTTCTGTTGATGAACAGTGTGCGGGGTGTCCTTCGATTGTTCATCCTTGATCGTGAGGATTGAGGTAATGTTTCAAGTAATTGATGTTACAGAACCCTAATTGAACTTATAACGAAACTAACTGAATGCTCAATTGATGAAATCAATGTCGAATTGATAGGATTGGAACCGGGTCTGATCGCGGGTTGAACGGCCCGTTTTACAGAGAAACGGGTTAGGCTGGTGACACTGTAGCTGGCGCGTGGATTTCACGCGCAGCCACTCACGGCGGCGCGTGAGGGCGCGTCCGGCCTAGTCTCAAGGTGAGGTCAACTTGACTTTTGATCCTCTCAGTGTAACGAACATTTTGACGTTGATTTCGAGGAAATCGGATATTGTTTTGTTAATGTTCCGCGTATCCGAAGTTTTGTATTACGTTAAAAATACGTATTTAAATCCCGGAAAAATTGGGGAAAATTATATGATGTATTTTGAGATGTTAGTAACCCTCTATAATGATTTTGGACAGGAGTTGTGATTTCCAGATTTTACGGAAAAACGTGCAGCTCGGAAACGGACCGTTTTGGACGGTGTGTGTGAGTGGACTTTGTTTTCTAACCGTGATGCATGCATATATGATTTAAATGCCTTATTATATGATTTTATATGCTTGGGCATGATTTATGCTTCAATCCGGTAATTTCTCGGTTTTATGATTATTATATTATTATTTTGGGCGGTTTTCGAGAAATTACGAAATTTAGTAAAAATGATGTTTGGACTTGGTTTATGAGTCCGGGATTGAAATTGATTGAAAATAATGGTTGGACTCGGATTATTGAGTCATGGATTGAAAAATGATGTGATGACTCGGGAATGAGTCAAGGGTCAATTTTGTGGATTTACGTGAAAATTGGCAACGGAGGTTGCAACGCATGGATTTGCGTGATAATGTTATTTTGGGCATGAGAACCCAAGTGAATAGTGATTTTGACTCGGATTTGGAGTCACTTGTGAGATTGTGAAATTAATGATTTATTGGGATTTTATGATTATTTTAATCAGTCTTTTCGGGCACGTTTTACGAGGAACGTGCAAATGATGTTTTGGGCTAGGCCCGGAGTTTAAATGATTTCTAAAATGATATTTTGACTTTGTTGGTGAGTCAATGATGATTTCTGGAATATTTGATTGAATTAAAAGGTGATTTTATAGAAATACGTGTAAATGGTATTTTGGGTTTGAGACCCAGTCGGGGATGATCTTGACTTGGTATGAAGTCAAGATTTGATTGAAATGTTTTGGGATGTAATTCCCGGGATGGTTTTCATTGTGATTGTGATATTCCCAAACGGTCGGTGCTTGGGGGGGGGATTACCCAGACGACCGGAGCTTGGGGGTTGTGATTGTAGGATCGGGAGTTGATCCTATGGTAGTCGGTTTCTCGGATGAGACTGAGCCTGGATGTACCACTCGGAGGTGTCTGAGCCTGGGGATGTGTTCGCCCAGAGGTGACTGAGCCCGAGGGGGTTGAGCCCAGAGGTGTCTGTTCCCGAGAGTGACTGGATGTTGGCCTACGCGTAGTGCAGCACTTGTGAGTAGTGCAGTTTGATTGATTGTGCACTTGTGAGTAGTGCAGATGTGATTTGTGATATTTGATGCACTTGTGAGTAGTGCGGATTGATTGGATTGTTATAGTTCTAGTGCACTGATGATTAGTGCTGATTGATGTTGTTGTGATGATGTATTGGTATTGAGTACGGATTTTTGGTCTTTGTGGCCAGGTGATTATGTTTTCACATGTTTTGGCCTGAGAGTCGGGATTTGATGTTTTATAACATGAACTGATTTAGTGAACATGAGTTTTATGGACCATGGGAAAATATGTTTTGATTTTATCGGTCACTCATGTTTTACGATATGCATGCAAGTTTGTGAAAACTGGAGGGTAAGATTGTATTTTGATAAATGTTTTTATAAGAGGTCATTTTTGTCCACTCACACCTTTTCTGTTTTGTGACCCTCCAGGCCGTGGTACGACGTTCGGGACTGATAGTGAGGCAGTGACAGCAGCAGAAATCCGCGCAAACATCCCTTGTCTGGCAAGCACTGAAGGGGAGTTTCGGACCTTTAGTTGACTTGTCAGACGGGAGCAGGACCGGGGCACGGTTTTTGACGTCCAGTTGGGACGGGTCCTGTCATGAACTGATTTGATGAACATGAGTTTTACGGACCATGGGAAAATATGTTTTTATTTTATCGGTCCACTGTTCATACTTGAATGATTTCATACTATTACTCATGTTTTATGATATGCATGCAAGTTTGTGAAAATTGGAGGGTAAGAATGTATTTTGGCAAATGTTTTTATCAGATGTCATTTTTGTCTACTCACACCTTTTCTCTTTTGTGACCCTCCAGGTCGTGGTACGACGTTCGGGACTGATCGTGAGGCAAATGTAGCAGCAGAAATCAGCGCAATCATCCCTTGTCTGGCAAGCACTGAAGGGTGGTTTCGGGCCTTTGGGTGACTTGTCAAACGGGAGCAGGACCAGACACGGTTTTTGACGTCCAGTTCGGACGGGGTCCTGTCACATGTTCACATTATAAAAATAAAATCTCCATATTTAATTCCGTTAGATGTTTTAAAGAAAAATTTGTTAATATCTCTATTATTATTATTAAATTAAGAGGGTGAGCTTCACCAAAAATTTCAAGACGAACCTACCCTTCAAATAGTAATATTTAGAAAAATAAATCATTTAATAAATTAGGATATAACTGTAAAATCAAATATTAAGTTTATAAATTAAAAAAATAATAATTGTTAATAGAAGAAGTGTGAAGTAAATAAATGCGTAGCAAACTCAAGTAGTTAATCCTCCCATATTTTTTTATAAAAAAAAATATATAATTTTTTAATTGTAGAATTTCTAATAAACAAAAAAAAAAGTAAATTAATACATATGTGTACGAGTGTCCAGGTACATACGTGAGTGAATAATTAGGTTGAGATTTATGATTTAAAAAAATAATTGATTACGTTGAAATTAGTAGATGATAAATTAGAAGCACGTAAAAATCACGTGGCTTTTTGTTGGTTTGTTTTGTTGTTTTGTTGTGGGCTGAAATTGACGGGTAGGTGGGTTCATTCATAAAGCAGAAAATGAAAATGAAAGAAAGTTGGCGCCTAGAAGTTGAAGCAATAATTGGAACACGAGCGTACCCACAATTTACAAACAGTGTACAAGGAATCAATATTCCCAGATGGATCCGAAACATCACGTGATGAATCACGTGTTATACTATTTATATTAGATTTTTTATAATAGATATACTATGAATATGATAACAAATCTCAAAATGCATTCAGGAATCGTAATTTATTTTATTATGTACTATAAATTGGTGCAATGTTCACTGTTTAACTGTTGTCGTATTTGATGCTGTTCAAAACGTTGTTAAATTTCTTAAAGAATAAACTACTTAAAATTACTCAGACTATATAAGTCATTTCAAATTTGTATCTCAATTATGAAAATTGGATTCCAAGTATCCAAATTATCAAAACACAACTTCTAGGTACCCATCGTTCTCAATCTGTTAAAAAAATATATATGTTAAGTACCCAAATGGCACTTGTAAGGCCATTTTTCATCCTCGACTTCAAGTAGATAAAAAAATCATTAAAATTTGAATATAATTAAAAATAATAAATAAAACTTAAAATAAATAAAGACCTATATAACCATTCCCCCAAAAAAAAATCATAGTATCTCTATTGCTAGTAGCGTAAGCTTCACGTGGTCATATATTTTTGCAGTTATATTATAACACATCGAATTATAACACCACGTGACATATTTCAAGTACATATAATAAAATAAAATATTTTTTACTATAGATACACTAAGCACCAATGAATCACAAAATGCATCAGGCCTTTAACTAATGTCGTTTTTTATGCACAAATAATGCACCAATTAATCATGGTTTTAGTTAATTAGTTTTGATTCATGATCAATGGTCAAGGGTGCCAGACGGGCAGAGAGGAACGAGACGATTGTGGGGATTAGCGAATTTCAATCGCATAGAAGAAGGGTGAGAAGAAGATGAAGATTGACATATGAGCATTTAAGGAATGAAAAACTACATTAAAATACCTCAAACTGTAGGGTTAATACAGAATCATACTCAAACTATCAAAAGTTTCAACTTACTACCCAAATTATTTTACCACTCACAAGTAACTATCTCCGTCAGTTTTTCCATCAATTTGCCATATGATAATATTTGTGCCCAATCAGTGACTGAAGTGGCAAAAATCACAGGGGTATTTTTGGAATTTCAAAAAAATCATTTAATACCCACCCAGAAACCCTATTTTATTCTTCCTCAACCTCTCTCTCTCTGCAACTCTCTAAAATCACCCAAATCCAATTTCCAGTCATTGATCTTCTTCTCCATCGTTCTTCATCTTCTTCACCATAGATCTTCATCTTATCATCGTATAAGAAGGAAGATAGTGAGGAGAGCAGGGCAAGGTCCTTGTAACATGTTGGCAAAGTCGAGGATCCAGAATCCGACTTCGTCTCAAATTTCCACCTCCCCTAAATCGTCAATTTTTCATTTGTCTCAATTTCATCAATTTTTTTGTTCAACCCATCTGGCGATGACCCATGGGTTCTACCCTACTCGTGTACAGAGGTCTGCAATGACCCAGGTCCTTGTTGTACTTGCTTCTTCAGCTGTTTCCAAAATAAGCGAGGTGGATCAGATTTGGGACTCAATTTGATTCGAATCTGAGCGCATCGTTCATTGTGGCATGTAAGTGTGCAGTTCCTGGACTTTCGTGACCCAATTTGATTCAGATGAACCCTAAATCGAAAACAAGCTTACAACATCCCTTCATCCGTCAATGTGAATTCTTCATCGGGCGCCACTCCCAGCTAAACTTTCGTGCTTCTCTAGCTAAAGAAGCAGGGCTTGGGCTCTACCAATGAGCTCCAAGTCCACAACTAGGCTAGGATGGTGGTTCTAGTGATGCTCGATTCAGATTTCTGGGTACTGCATTTCGGGCATGCTCATGGGCTCCAAGTCGGCCGTCGGTTCGGCTCTACTCATGGGCTTCAAGTCGGCCGCCGCTTCAGGTGGGGTACTGCGTTTCAGGCATGCTCCTACACAAATACCCAAAACAACCCGTAAATCCAAACAGAAAAATAGAGATCCGCTTCAAGAGCCGATCATTTAAATACCCGGACATTTTCACTGTAAATTCACGCTATTTCTCAATCCTCCTTTTTTCACAAGGAAAAAGAAGAAGAGGAATGTTATGAATGGAGACAGGGAATTAAGACAAACATAGAGTGAGAGAAAGGATTCTAGTGACAGTGGCGACCTCCATTTATTGAGTGAAATTAAAAAATTGAGAGGGTGAGCTGAGATTGAGTGGGGGCTTTTAAAAGGAGATAGTGCTAACTGAGCAGTAATGAGAATCATCCACTACTTTGTTTCCTGTTATGAAAATATACAAGTGAATTGGATTTTGGTGATTTTAGAGAGTTGCAGAGAGAGAGAGAGGTTGAGGAAGAAGAAAATAGGGTTTTTTTTGTGGGTATTAGATGATTTTTTTGAAATTCCGAAAATACCCTTGTGATATTTGCCACTTCAGTCACTGACTGGGCAAATTTTTTGCCACGTGGCAATTTGACAGACAGATGGAAGGAAAAACTGACGGAGGTAATTACTTGTGAGTGGTCAAATAATTTGGGTAGTAATTTTAAACTTTTAATAGTTTGAGTATGAATCTGTATTGACCCCTATAGTTTGAGGTGTTTTATATAGTTTTTCCTATAAATAATTAAATAATCTCCAATTTGATCCATTGTTTTTATGCATTATCTTCAAATTATAATTTATAAGTTGAAAAAATATACATATATAAATATAATTCGATAAATCAAACAAATATAATGATGAGGTACCCCAAATGTGAGATACATGTATTAATTATTGTATAATATTATTATTTTATTCTCAAAATCCAAAAAATATTAATTTTATCATTTATTATTATTATAATACAGAGGTTAACAACACGATGTTATACTGAAACAAGTTAAACAACTAAATATTTCTCACATGCAACGACAGCTAGTAAGTTAAGCGTATGATTTAATTTAACACATAAAATTTGGCCATAAAAAAATAGCATATAAAAAGCTTATCTCTATCCCCAAAATTAAAATCCTTCCAACAATGGATATTAAGAACTTTCCCAAATACTTATCAGAGAAAAGAAAAAAAATCCCAAACAAGATTTTGATAGCAAAAGAATAAAAACACTCGAGCAAACATAGTTGGGTGTAGGCATCACCCTTTCTCATCATCATGTCAACGTTATCGATTTTCAGCTGTTGATTTTCAGCCGTTCATTTAGTGTGGAGCTCATCAGTCATCGCGGCTAATAGTCTCGTACAAAAAGATTCGACGGATAGAATCATCTAAGTGCATATAAATTTATTATTAAACGCTTCAATAATAGTCGTGAAATAAGTAGTTTTAAGTTCGATTTTTATAAAGATGAAATCGATAATTGACAATTTGTTGTAATTAAAAAAAATCAACATCTATTTAAATAACTATTTAGAGGTGTAAAAATATTAGTCACCGACATATACAAATAGTTGGAAGTCTCCGATGTACATGAGAAAATGTACATGTTAAAATCTAACAATCCCTTCATTAATTTCAAAATGTCCATAGAGTCTTGTTCTGTTATCGAGGAATCCCTTTCAATACAAAGTCACACTAAGTTCGTCCTTGTAAGTAAAATTTCAGGACATATATAACACAAATTTGGCAAATGTACCACTAATCACGTATGTAAACTATCTAAAGTAGACCGACGAGGTTGATATGTAACATATAGTAATAATAAAAAAAAACTTATATCACGAGTGAATCAGAATATGACCACGTGACGTTAAAGGTATTGAAAAGTACTATTCATACGATTGATAGGTATAGTTTTAACAATTTATTGATTACGAAACACATAATCATATGAGAATTTACTAACATACATATCACTCGTGTGTGTAGTGTGTATATTTTTTTCCCTTTTGTAAAACATATTACCCATTATTGTAGGGTTAAACATCAGCAAAATGAGGTGTATGCATTGAGGGTTAATTTCACTTTTTATGTGTGTCAAATATAGGGGTGTGTATGGTGCGATCGATACGGATATTGAAAACATCAAAATTCAAACCGTTAAAAATATAACGGTTTGAAACGATTTAGATTTTCTAAAATTAGAAATGAGATCGTTTCGATCCAAACCGTTATTAATGGTTCGGTTTGGATCTAAACGGTTTGAAACTGTTTAGGGATAAAAAAAAATAAAGGATACAAAAAAAAACTCAAATTTTATTAAGCTTACTAAGTATTAAATTGCAAATATTATCACTATAATAAGATTTATCAAACAAGCATTATTATTTGATAATATTTTATTATACTCTTATATGAGTATATTTTATATGAGTATATTTAAGTATCATTTTATTTTTATTATTTTTACTTTATATTAATAATATATTTAAAAATTAATATATTCCTTAATGATTCGGTTTGAATTTAACTGATTTCCAAAATAAAAATCCAAATAACCATGATTAACGGGATGGTTTGAATTCTTAAAACGTTTGACTTTTATCCAATTAAACCTAAATAGTTAAATAAATAATAATTTTAAGTAAATCTGTTAGCGATTTTAACGAATTTATACCAACTCTTAATCAAACAAGAATCTAAAGCCTCTCATAAAAAAAAATGTCTGTAACAAAATTCAACTATACATCACTGTTAATCACATTTTCGATGCGGACGTGGCAGAAGGTGAACGCGGTAGCACACTGATACCACGTGACTGCGGGTAGCGGTAAATTTGTACAGTTGGAATTACAGCCCAGCGGTTGAGGACACGGTAAACAGACGATTGGACACAAAAATAATCATAGAAATATAATAATTAGAATAAGCCTATAAGCTAATACAATCCATCCACCTTTGCTTGTTTGTTCTGAGTTTTTCTCTGAGGCATTTTGACAACCACGTTCTGAGCGCAGTGAGAGCTTTCTCTGCGTTTCTCTGATCGCAAAAATGAGTTTCAGAGACGACAATGAAGAGGGAAGAGATCTCAGGAAGCCCTTCCTACATACTGGGAGTTGGTACCGTATGGGTTCCAGGCAATCCAGTATGATGGGCTCCTCCCAGGTCATTCGTGATAGCTCCATTTCTGTGGTGGCTTGTGTTCTGATTGTCGCTCTTGGCCCAATCCAATTTGGGTTCACCGTAAGCATACCTCCCTCTTCTTCTTCATTGAATATTTTCGACAATTAGAGAACCTGAACTAATTGGGTTTTAGACAAGTTGAGCTGTTTGATCGTAGGGAGCTGAAGATATCAGAAGCTTGAATTTTATTAATTTTTTTTTTTTTAACATTTGTATCTTCTTATGATTCCATGAATATGATTTTTTATTCCTGCAGACTGGCTATTCTTCTCCGACCCAAGCAGCCATCACAAAGGATCTTGGACTCACAGTGTCAGAGGTTTGAATCTCACTGTTTTTATGTGTATTTGCGTATTGGGTTGGGTTTAATTGATTGATTGATTGATTATAGTGTTCTACTTTCTAACTGTTATCATGTGGGTCAGTTTTCTCTTTTCGGTTCTTTATCGAATGTGGGTGCCATGGTTGGAGCTATAGCCAGCGGTCAGATTTCTGAGTATATTGGTCGTAAAGGGGTAAGATTTGATTATTGATTCTTTTCCTTGTTAAGCATCGCCATCTTTTTGTAACGTTCTTTTGTTTCATTTTAGACTGGATTTTAGTCATTCTCAATGAAAAAGACTGGGTTTTATTAATTGCAGTCTTTAATGATCGCTTCCATTCCTAATGTTATTGGCTGGCTTGCAATATCATTTGCCAAAGTGAGTTTTTGCAACTGTTCATGTATTGAAAAAATAAACTTGCGCAAAATGCAGTCAGGAACTTGCTGTCTAATATCGTTTCATTTTGCAGGATTCTTCTTTTCTCTACATGGGAAGATTGTTGGAAGGTTTTGGCGTGGGAATAATCTCCTACACGGTAATGTTAAGTTGCTTCAGTGATTCCTTTCTATATTGGGATTATGTATGGTGAGTAACTGTGAGATTACTGACTTGGTTGATGATTTCTAGGTGCCGGTATATATAGCTGAGATAGCACCTCAAAACTTGAGAGGAGCTTTGGGCTCAGTCAATCAGGTTGGTCTTGTTTTGTTGCATATGTTTACAGTGATCATGAATCGGATTTTTTGACCTTTAAACCATGTTCTGTAGCTTTCTGTAACCATTGGGATAATGCTGGCTTATCTGCTTGGACTTTTTGTTCAGTGGAGGATACTTGCAGTTCTGGGTAATTTTCTTGAAAATTTACTCCTGTGTTCACATCATTTGCTGGAAAAGATAGTGGAAATATTTTTCTCCCTGTTAGATTGATGATGCGTTTCAATCCTATATCTATAGTAGTTATACCCGTCTTGGATGCAGGATTTGGCCTAAACTTGATTTACTGAAAAGAAATACAAGTTATAAATGTTTTTGCTTTGATCATGATAATTTTGTCGTATGATCTTTGAGAGAACACTTCACCCTTGGCTCCATTGCTCCTCTTACGTTGTCAAGACTAACAGTAAAATATTCAGTACTGTTATGATACTGAATGAATATATGGATTGGTTAGTTTACTTGGTTTTAACTTGGAAAAAAAAATCTTTATAATCAAAAGAGTGGACAAGCCATACTATTAATTTGCAATCACATTGATGGTGACAATTGGGCTTCCAGTCCTACAACCTATTATTCAAATGTGTACTAATAACAGAAGATTTTACTTTTGATAAAAATATCTATTGATGATACAACCTGTTACTTTGCAGGAATATTGCCTTGTACGATATTGATTCCTGGGCTCTTTTTCATTCCAGAATCTCCTCGATGGCTGGTAAGTTCACAATGTAGGTTTTTCTCTCAATCCCAGTTAGAATGCTAAGATATCATCACAGTTTTTTCTTTGTTGGTTTTAACCTCCTACAGGCAAAAATGGGCATGACTGAGGATTTTGAAGCTTCCTTGCAAGTTCTCCGGGGATTTGATACTGATATTTCAGTTGAAGTGAATGAAATCAAGGTACAAAGCCTGAGTTTCCTGCTAAAAACCTTAAAATTATGCTATTTCTATTCCACTCTTGGAAATTCACCTTTTCAAATTTTCCTTGAATATTTTGGGCAGAGATCTGTAGCATCAACATCCAGAAGACAAACAATTCGGTTTGCAGAACTCAAACAAAGAAGATATTGGTTTCCTTTAATGGTATTACGTATACTCCAAAAGAGTTGGTTCCCGAATTGGCTATGTAAAACATGATGAATAGCCAAAACCTGATTTCTTTTACTAACTGTTGTGTTGCAGGTTGGAATTGGTTTACTTGTTCTTCAACAGCTTAGTGGAGTAAATGGTGTTCTGTTCTATTCCAGTACCATTTTCGCAACTGCTGGTAATGTTTCTCCTCTTTATCTGAAAGAATTGAGTTGGGATGGTGACAGAATCTTTCTACCCCTATTTATTTGAGCACCAGGAATTGTGTAATATACCTCTTTTTTAATTTTGTACGTAGCACATTGATGGGTACATATTTTACATATATGTTATGGAGAAAAACTGACTTTAAGTTAGTTTTCTATTCTTGGGAAATGACTCACTAATTTTAGTTTTTTAAATAGGGATTACATCAAGTAATGTAGCAACATTTGGCCTTGGTGCTGTTCAGGTACAGAGAAAAGATAACTTCAAAATCGGTTTCTTCTGTTACCCAATATTCTCAAGTTGTAATCATAACAAGAGTCTGTATGCATTTAGGTCTTAGCTACCGGGGTAACCACATGGTTGGCGGACAAAGCAGGCCGCCGGCTTCTGCTTATTGTGAGTTTGAATTTTTTTTTTGGCGGTTACTGTTAATTCATTAGCTTGTTATCTGTTTGGAGTAGAAGAGATGGAGAAATTTTTATACTTTTCATTGTAGGTCTCTTCTGCTGGAATGACAGTTAGCCTCCTAATCGTTGCAGTAGCATTCTATATAAAGGTATTGAACCTCTCGTGATTGTAGAAAATTCTTATAGGCATATGCCTCTTTTGTGTTTATTCTCAACATAAATTCCACTGATTGTAGGATTACGTAGTAGCTGATTCAAATATTTACACCATATTGGGCTTCATATCAGTGATTGGAGTTGTGGTATGTTGACATTTTTAATTGCACAATTCAATGAACATCGCTTCTTTCTTTTTCTTTTTCTTTTTCTTTTTCTTTTTCTTTTTCCAGTCTGTAATTTCCTTTGTTTTACACGATTCTTCCAGGTCCTGGTAATTTCCTTTTCTCTGGGTATGGGAGCTATTCCGTGGATTATAATGTCAGAGGTATGTCAATAATTCAGCTTTTGTGATATTATTTTCGCCAGGTCTGCTTAATCCATGTGCAATACAACCTTGATCTGCATATTCATTCATATGCAATGTTTACAACATGCCCCTATTTATTTGTACTAGTATGACATGTTTACTAGTGCCCATTTGTTTCATGTACCAACTTTTGTCTTCAAGCTGTATACTTGGAAAAGCCAATGAATCCCTTACATTTCCAAGCTTTCTCCATTCAAATACTCATTAATTACCATAGATTTTCTGCAATCGAAGTCTGTCTAGTTACTTCTACATGTTCGAAACTTGACATGATGAATTCAGACACTATCAATTAGCAAATATATCATGCCCAATTCGGAATATCTTCTCCAGCTACTTTAACTAGCTTTATGTCATGATGCAATATGTGTATACCTTATTCTTTTGTTTTAGAAGCTCCTGTATGAGTTTGTATGAATCTTTCTGTCGAATCTTTCGATAATTGTGAATTTGGCAATGCAGATTCTTCCTATTAATATCAAAGGCCTTGCTGGAAGCATAGCAACACTTTCCAACTGGTTCATAGCCTGGTTGATCACAATGACTGCAAACTTGCTATTGGAATGGAGCGGCGGAGGTGCGCTTAACCCTCCTCTCACCAGGAGCCGGTTAACTTGGTTACTAGTTTTATTGCTCTTGTTTTTCATTTGGTCTCTAATGGCAGCTTCTTCTTCCACTTTCAACAGGAACTTTCACCATTTACGCGGTTGTGAGTGCTTTCACCGTTGTATTTGTTACCCTTTGGGTCCCGGAGACGAAAGGAAGAACTCTGGAAGAGATTCAATTCTCCTTCAGATAAGGTTTTCCTTCCTCTTCTCTTCCATATTGCATTGCTTGCTGCTTTCTTCTGCTACAAGAACCATTTCTGCAGTCCCCTTAGATAATTCTACAGAAAAGCTGTGTGCAACGTCAAACAAACATGCATCTTCTTCCTCTTCAGCCCGCAGTTGGTGTCGTGTTCTTTTGCTACATTCATTTGCTCTCGTTGTTAAATCTTTATACAGGTAGCAGCTGTAAGGTCTTATACCCTTTTATTAAATTCATTAAATCAAATTTTGCGAGAGCCACCAACTTTCTGTTGCCCTATTTCATTTCTGCCTTGTATGTAAGAACTTGATAAGTTTTGTTAAATCGATTGACTATAAGCATCGGCCGCCTGATTAGGTGGATCAGATTGAATATTTCCCAACCAATATGAGATTGAATGTGAGGTTTGCCCAACAACTTGTTTTGGAATTAATTTTCATTTCATTGCTAATTGAAGATTAAACAGAAACTAATTGTTTCAATGTTAAAAAAGGGGGCCATCATTTGCAGCCATTCTCGGACTTGAATTTTTGGTGTTTTGGATTTTTTTTTATTGATTATAAGACCTACATTAATAAGTATACATTACAAAGCAATAAAAGTTCACAAACTTAAATGGGACATACACACACAAACAATATTAAATTCATGTGCATAGAAATCCAATAATATAAAAATAAATAGCCTAAAAGCAACTATAAATCTAAAAAATGGAAATCCTCCAACATTCAATCTGCGGTCTTTAGCTGTTGCGTGTGAGCTGCTGCAAACCTGCAAACATAAGACCACCAGAAGTAAGAAAAGTAAAGGTGAAATCAAAGAAGTTAGTAGAAAATGTGGGTAAACATATCACCAGCACAATGAGCGCACCCATAATCCATTTGACGAGTGCAAAACAGCCATTAGATTGAGAGATGGGCTTCGGTGGCAGAGTGTTCAAAGTCCAATGCCATCAAGGGCAATGGATGAGGGGAAGTAAAAGCCTCTGTAACGGGAAGGGCCGGAGGAGCGCCACAAAGGACAACAGAGGGCATAGCCGAAGGAAAGGGAGGGAAGGTGAAGGAGGAGAGAGGAAGAGAGGGGAGGGAGAGATGGCGAACCAAAACCCTCCTGTTGTCCCCCCCCCCCCCCCCCCCCCCCCTTTCCCTTGCGCGCAAAAGAGACCCATCAAGAGAAGAAATGAGGGAAGGGGAGAGAAAAGGAAGAAAATTGAAAAAGGAGGAGGAAAGAGGCCCTAGGTTTTAATGCTATGGAGCATTGAATGACATGAAGATCCAAGTCATTCAATGCCCTTATCCCCTATTTTGGTGCCTATCTCACCCCTCATTCACCATTGGATCTCCATAAGCTCCATAGCATTGAAGCCTTGCCTGAAAGAGAGAGGAGGGAAGGAGGAGAAGAGGGGAAACAAAAAGTGTTGTCATCGTCCCCAAAGGGGAGTGGCGGCTAGGGTTAGGGGTTTAGATCTCTGTTTTTTCTTAGAGAGAAGGCAAACAGAACTTTTAGAGAGAGAGAAGGCCTCTCGTTTAATGTTTTGAAATTTTAAACTGTTGAGTTTTGATAAATTTCTTCAAAAAAAATTATAAATATCGAAATTTAACTTTTGAAAATTCAATTTATATACCTTAGTACGAAAGATTAAAGAATCAATTTATATAACTCAGTACGAAAGATTAAAAGAATGATCACCAATCACTCTCAAAGATTGATCGACCACCAATCGTTCTCAAAGATTGATATCAACTTTTAGTAAATGGGATTCCCACTCTGACAAAGTAGGGAGGGACCCAAAAAGTAGGCCAATCTTTTGTAACAATTGACTAGATTTAGTAGTACGCTCTACGGCTTTAGTGACTACTAGTCTAGAATTATAGTCTCTCTTCTTTTTTTCACATTTATAGCGAGTGATTTCGAACGAAATAAAAACCGCAAGCTATATAATCCTTTCTCAATACCGTCGTATGAAAAATAAAAACATCATATTAAACTTTGAAACATCGTGTTTAGAACATTATTTAAACAAAAACAATGTGATGGTCGCATACAAAAATTTTCAACATTTTATTCTGCGAGTTGTCTCGTTAGGACGAATCTAAAACCCATAGCCGGGCATGTGCAGCCTGCCATATAAATTCCTATTGAAGATAAGCCAATGTCTTGTTGTCTAATTTTTGAAGAAAAGGGAAGAAGAAAAAACCTAGTTTCCTCAATTATGTTATGTTCCTAGACCCCACTTTCGTGTCCATTGATGACTTGAAGTAGGTTAAGCATGTGCAGCAACTGCTCACTTTTCAGGATAAAGATAGCGCTTTCTATATAGTCAATATAAGCCACCAAACTAGATTTGTGCTATAAAAATACTGTAAACACCAGCAAAAGCCAACTATGACAACTAAATGCCATTTTGGACAAGGCCAAGATTCAAGATTGGAGGCAAGTAAACATAGATTGCAGATTTGAGACAAATTTTGATATCCCACTAATGGTTGAGGGCATCCATGAAAATTGAACAGTTTCCGAATTCGAAAGGCAAGAATGAATGAATGCTCGCTACTGAGATTTAAAACCTCTCTCTTCCACTAGAAGTTGCAGTAAACTTTGGGAAGCGTACAAGACTTTGCCCTAACTACAAGCACAGCATTTCCTCAGTTAAAAGGAGAGGATCAGTGGAGCTGTAATCAACTAGAAATTTTCACAGGAAGGAAATATTTCATCGGCGGTACAAATTATGTGCTGTGTGTGTATTTTCTTCTCACAATGAAACCAACAGCCAAAGAGTTCAACATCAGCAGAGTTTAAGGAAGTCATAAGAAAAGGCAGAACATTTGATAAAAAAAAAAAAAGGGAGAACAATGTGAAATTTCATATGCCATCAAACAATGCTCATCTGAATGGACCGATTTTATTGAAAATGAGCCCCAAGTGAACAGAAAATTAGGGATACAGGATCATCCAACATGGTAATTCTGAAGCATTTATATCTCAATGAAAAAAATCAGCAATGCTACAAATCATAACACCCCTGGACAAACAACTGGAAATATGGAAGAATCAAGTAGAGAAAAACCACAATGTAACAACAAGTATCAAAGTACAACAAAAACTGAATAGAGTACAAACTATCAAAATGTAAATGTAAAGATAAAGAGTGATTAGGCTATTACTGACAGATACCCTGAATGGAGAGAGTCTAACCAGAACAATGTCATTGCGCTAGGAAACTACTTTCACAGGATACTTGTCGATGCAGTCTTCCCAAGGACCATTTTGAGATGGCTTCACATTCCGAAGTGCCTCCCAGACCGCACTGTTACATTTAAAACCGCTCCCAAAGGCAATCTGCCACACACGGTTTCCCTTGCGAATCCTCCCTTTGGCTTCCATATAGGCCAATTCATACCAAATAGAGCTTGATGAAGTATTCCCAAATCGGTGCAGAGTCATTCTAGAAGCCTCCACATGTATAGGTAGCAGCTGCAGGTTCTTCTCCAGCTCATCAATCACAGCCCTTCCTCCAGCATGTATACAAAAATGATCAAATGCCAGCTTGAAATCGGGGATATACGGCTTGACATTGTTATTGAACAGCTTCTTAACCACTAGTGATGAAAAGAAAAGAAGCTGCTCACTTATTGGAAGCACAATAGGACCCAAAGTGGTGATGTTGGTTTTAAGCGCTCCGCCGGCAATGGCCATCAAATCTTTGGACAACGAAACACCAGTCTTGCCATTATCATCTTGTTCTTGATAAACGCAACGAAAGGCCTTATCATCTGCACCGCGATGAGTCCTCACAACATGAACAAGCTTGTACTTAGCCCGCCTCTTATCAAGAGATTTATTGGAAAGCAAAACCGCAGAACAACCAACTCGGAACAAGCAATTTGGTATCAACATAGATTTCTTGTTCCCAAAATACCAATTCTGAGTAATGTTCTCAGTGCTAACAACAACAGCATAAGTATTTCTATGAATTTGCAACAAGTCCTTAGCAAGATCAGCGGCTATGACCCCAGCACTGCATCCCATTCCCCCCAAATTGAAACTCCTAATGTTACCTCTCAATTTGTACTTATTAACAATCATGGCGGACAGAGACGGCGTCGGATTAAACAAGCTGCAGTTGACAACAAGAATGCCAATGTCCTTGGGCTTGACATGAGTACTAGCAAAAAGATTATCCAAAGCACCATACATGACCTGCTCCGCCTCTTCTCTGGCGGCGGCCATGGAGGGCCTGGGAGGAATGTAATGCATCGCTTCAGGAACGTAAGTCTCTTCGCCGAGGCCGGAACGTTCAAGAATCTTTCGCTGGAACTCGAGGGAGGAGTCATCGAAGTCCTGGGTGAGCCTGGAGTGCTCCATGAAGCGCTGGTAGGGAGCCTTGAGGTGATCGGGAGGGCGGTAACAAGCGTAATCGACCAAATAAACAGGTCTGGGTCGGGTCATGATGTAGACGGTCAAACCGAAGACAAGAACGGCGGAGCAGATGATAACGCTGACAAGATTGTACTGGAGGTGAAGCCAGAGTTGTTGAATGTCGTAAAGGTCCATTTGCGAGGCTTCGATTAGGGTTACGATGATCAAGGGGATGAAGCAGAGAGTCAAGAGATTAGAGATTAGGTAATGGTACCCTAATTTGACGTACTTGAGATTGACGCTCTGAAGGAAATCCGGAAGCCGTCGGGTCTGGTGGATCTGAACCCCGACCTGACCGCCGGTTGAGCCACTGCGCTCGGTTGCGACATGAGTTGCGCCGCCTGGGTCCATGGTCAGTGGCTCCACTCGCTGGAGGCGTAGAAAAACTGAAAAACGTTGTGACTTTTCGGCGATTGGAAAGCTTCAGAGCAGAGAAAAGTGCGCGTTGAGTGCGTATTTATATATAAATCCGGGAAATTGTCAAAGTGGGAAATGAATAAAATAATAATGGTGACGATGGCGGGTGCGGGTGCGGGTCGGCCGGCGAGGTCGTAATTTTCCGAGGCCAGAAAGGGAGCGGAGGAGTGCGGCTTTTGTGTGATGGGAGATGAGATGATCATGAGAGGCGAAGAATAATGCGTGTAATGAAATGATGGCTGTGGAGTTGAAGCTTTGAACCTCAGAGACTCTGTGTGTGTGAGAGAGAGAAGTTGAGGAAAAGCTCTGATGCGATTGATGGTTACGTGGGAAAACTGGAGTGTACGAATAGTTGGTGCCTACTGGATGCCGAGGAGCCTTCAGTCAATTTCTCTCTCTGCCTATTTTTCATTCATTTTCAAAATTTCCTTTTTTTTTTCATTTTCAGAACCTGTTTAGATAAGTAAGCATAGACGTCACGACGAGAGCTTTTGCCTCTTTAGATAAGGTACCCAAATTTCATGAGCAATTGGATAATTCAAAATTGCATGTAACACGTAAGCCGTATTAAATGTGTGTTACGTGCAATTTTATAAACTGTATATTAAAGGTTAAGAAAGACCAATGCTCCTAATTTTCCATATCTACAGTCTACACCAAAGTTCTCAATTCATATCACCCATGCCCCCTTGCCTTTGGGCTTAAGAAAGACCATTATGAGAAAATAACATGCTAGCTATTACCGCCATTTCAAGCAAGAAATTTCTTGAACCCATCATCATATATAGGGGTGGGCACGAATCCGTTAAAACCGCTAATTGATCCGCTTCAAACCGTTATTTATCCAACAGTTTAGGTTTGACCGGATAAAAATCAAACGATTTGAGAATCCAAACCGTTCCGTTAGTAACGGTTTGGATTTTCATTTTGAAAATCCGTTAAATCCAAATTGAACCGTTAAGGAATATATTAATTTTTATTAATGTTTAAATCTATTATTAATACAAAGTACAATTAATAAAAATAAAAAGATACCTAGATGTACCCATATGAGTATAGTATATGTATACTCATATAAGATTATAATAAAAGATTATTAAATTGTTTGTTTGTTTGATTAATCTTAGTATAGTGATAATGTTTGCAATTCAATACTTAGTAAGTTTAATATATAAAATTTTGAGTATTGAGTATTGATTTGTTTTGTATCCTTATTTTTTCTATATCCTCATTTTTTTTATTCCTTAACGGTTTTAAACCGTTTCGATCCAAACCGAACCGTTAGTAACAGTTTGGATTGAAACGATTTTATTTTTAATTTTAGAAAATCCAAACTGTATCGAACCATTAAGATTTTAACGGTTTGGATTTGGATATTGTCAATATCCGTATCGAACCGCACCGTGTCCACCCCTAATCATACTCAAATAAAACACAAATAGTAAGCTCAATACCAAAAGGATTTATGGGACCACTCACACAAGAATTTGCCAAACGAAAATAAGGAAAGGAGCAAATTAGTCTTAAAGACAAATGGAGAAGGAATGGCAATTTCGAACAACCAAACAAGTAAGTATAAATCGCTAAGATTATAACAACAATAAGAGTTGGGCATATAGAACCAAAAAACCGAAATAAGACCGTTTCATATTAGATCAAACTGAAAAATAATGAATAGTAAAATTGATGTGATGATCGGTACGATACCGAATTGGTACTTGTTCAAATCGGTACGATTTCGACTCCAACATTTTGAAAAACCGTCCCGTATTGATACCGAATCGAATTAGTATTTTTATTATTTTTTTAAACAAAAATATTTTCCTATTGGTTGATATATAAATCTTATATTAGAAACTATTATGAGTCGTCTGTGGCCTAATGATAATAAATTTATCTAACTAAAATAATCATATTTAGCATACTTGAAAATACTCTTGTTGGACTACATTAGAAACCATTTTTCTTAACCTAAATATTAACTGTAACAACCCGTCCCGAGAATCGGGATTTCTAGAGTGATTAAGGTGTGATTAGTAAGGTTAATCAGGGGTTAGGTGGTCCCGAGGGGTCCGGGAACTTAGAATGACGATTTTGCCCCTGGGTCGGGCAGAAATGTTGACTTTTATTTCGGGTGGTCAATTTGAGATTGACCAGTGACCAGGACGTAGTTGAGGACGTTACGAATCCTTAGGCAGGTGGCACGCCCGATTCCGACATCCGAGGAGGAAGTTGTGATGTTCGGAAGGTTGAGGGCATAACCGTAATTTTGGAAAAAATAGGGGGGAAAAGTTGACTTTTTGAATAATCGGGTTTTGGTAGGTTGACCTAGGATGGTTAGATAGTTCTTGTCGTCCTGAGTTCGATGACAGGCGGCACGTGTTCATCGGACTTACGAGGCGAGAGTTACGGGTCTAGGAAGTTTTCGGTAAAACCGTAAAAAAATGTGTTAAAAAGAAGGGTATTTTGGTCATTGTGGCACATTGGGATTTGTGCACAGAAGAAAAGAATGGACGGCTGGGATGGAGCCAGTTGGTGAGAGAGAGTGGAGGATGGTGACATGTGGCAAGTGTGTAGTGGGTTCTGGGGGGTTCTCTGGTGTGTACGCGGTTCCATTATTTGGGGTGCAACCGTGTGTGCTCGTGTGTGTGTTACTCGACACAGAGAGAAACAGAGGGAAGGAATTGAGAGAATTGGAAGGCTGATTGTGGTGGCTGGTGAGGTTGTGAGTGTGTGAGGGAGATTAGAGAGTGGGAGAGAGAGCAGTTGAGATGGTTGGGAGGTGAGAAATCGTGGTGTGTGCGAGAGGGGAGCCACGGGAACCAGAGAGGAATTCAGGGGGGAAAACGGAGAAGATTGAGGGCTTGTGGTGGTGCGGTGGCCGTGCACGGTGCAACAAAGATCGTGGTGGTGTCGTGCGGGTTGCGAGGAGTCGACCAGCCCAGGAGGAGCTCACGGCGGCAGCAGGAAACAGGTAATTCCCTCATCCCCGTTTCGGTACTCTGTTTTCCGTTGAGGTTCAACGTGGAAGTTGTGGGTCTAGGGTGAGAGTCGAGGGAATTGGAGGTCAGGGCGAGGTTCAGGAGAGTCCTAGGCGTCGACTAGGTTGGTCGCCGTGACGGGGAGGTACACGGCGGAGCTCAGTCGAAGATGGGTCTCTTTTACCCTGTTTCGGCAGTGAACTTCGAACGGTAAGTCGTGACGATTGGGGTTGAGTCGAAGGTCTAGGCGAGTTGGGTTAGGTTCAGTGAGGTTCAGGGCAGAGTTTGGTGAAGCCACCGTGAAGGGTGGTGAGCTGGGTGGCTGGATCGTGAAACAGGGGTTGTTGGCCGTCTGGTTTCGAGCTTTAGTCGACGGGATTGAGGCGGTGTCGAGGTCTGAGGAGCTGTGGAATGGTTATATTGGAACTGGACGAAGCTTTAGGTGAAGAGAGGGAAGGAAAAGGTGGCCGGACGGTGGAGAATGCCTCTCGCCGGTCCAGTTGCAGCGGCCGGTTCAGCACAGTGCACTCGAGGTTGGGGGTGACACTGTAGCTGGCGCGTGAGGGCCACGCGCAGCCACTTTGGGCGGCGCGTGGGGGCGCGTGCGGCGGCGACGGGGAAAACGGTCAACATAGTTTTTGGTCTAGGAGTTGTTGTGAGTTCAATGGAGTTGGTTTCGGGTCAATCGGAAGTCGTTTGAGTTGAGTTCCGCGAGGGTGAAAGTTTAGGGTCCCGGATTCTTATGTTTAGGATTCGGGGAATTTTGAAGGAATTTAGGTGAACCTTCGTAGACGTGTTAGTAACGTAATTTGACGGTGTTTGGCAGGATCGGGATTTCCCGAGGAAGCCGAGGAACGGGCTGGACGTTCGGGACGCGAGTAGGGCTCAGTACTGTGAGTGGACCCCTTCTCTAAACTTGAACATGCATAACTGCTTTCTATAATGGTTTTATGGTTTTAATCATGATTTTATGTTTATCGAATATATTTGGTTGGTTTTGCATTATTACACGTTTTTCGAGAAAAAGACGGTTTTGGCACGCTTTTCGAGAAAAGGGTAATTTTGGAAATGTTTTCGGGATTTCAAGGGATTTTGGAATATGCTTGTGAGAATCAAGGTTTTGGTTTTGAAATCGAAATTGACCACTGGACTTTGGTGTAAAGTTGGAAAGTGGATTCCGGATTTGGGTTCGGAATGACGGTTCTGGATGCCGGAAGGGCTTCAGACCAGTGATTTCGGATTCGGGTTTGGATGTGGATCGGTAGATGGTTTTCAAATGGTTTTGAGATTGGATTTGCTGGATCTGGATATTGGGTTTAAAGACCCGGATATATGTGACGGGGGACCGGCCGGATTGGGTTTAAAGACCCGGATTGAGTTTAAAGACTCGGGAGTTTAAAGACTCGGATATATATTGATTTTCCCCCGTAGGCCTTGAGTTTAAAGACTCGGGAGTTTAAAGACTCGGATATGATAAGGCCTGGATTGAGTTTAAAGACTCGGGAGTTTAAAGACTCGGATAGGTCCAGCAGGTTTGATCGGGAAAATGATGATTTGGTGATTATGGTTTATGATACAGTTTTCATGTTGTGGTTTCTTATGACATTTTATAGTGTTTCTGTTTCTTATGATGTTTAAGCATGATTCCTTTATAAATGTGTTTATAACTGTTGGTTATGCATGTGGTTTCAAAACGGAGGGTTTAACTCGGTTTTCTTATAAAATGGTTTTGAACTTTTGTACCTTTTGGTCCACTCACATTTTCTGTTTTAACTTGCCCTCCAGGTTGTGGAGCGAGCGCGGGGTCTTGACGTCGAGGCAGTGTCCGAGGCATAGAAGTGACGTGAGAGTTCCCAGAGTAGAGTAAAGGCTTCTGTGTGCGTGTATTTTCTCGGTTTTTATTTTCCTTGTACTGTAGTGCTATGCTCTGTAAACGATAAGGATTTTTGGATATTTTGTAATTACTCCTGCGTTTGACTGGGTTCGAGTGAGTGTTCCTTAGATGTTGTGTCGGGGAGTCAGACGGGAGCGGGATTTACCTCGGGTTTCGGGGTGAAACCGGGGTGGGTCCTGACATTAACAACACTAGCAGTCACCTAAGGAGCTGACACTATAATTCCTCATTAATAGTAGAAAAAAAAATAGCCATCTGAGTATTTGCTATAATAGAAGCCATAATTCCTCATTAACAATCATCTAAACACTAAATCCATAAATGTTTTGCTCAAATTGAAACCGTACCTAAGCCATACCGAACTTAATCGGCATGGTACAATTTGGTATTAATTTCAAAATATGAAATACTTACCTATTCGAACCGGTTAAAATTAAATGGTATGATTTCGTTATCACCAAATATTGTACTATAATGAACTGTACTCAGCCCTCAGTAGACATGTAACGCCCCGAAAAATCCAAAAATTGTAAAATATTAAAATAATGTGAAAATGACGTTTTTACCCTTGATGACATATGGCTAAAAGTTGACTTTTTGTTTAAAATAATTTTTACACATTTCTCGAGGACCGTTGTGTAGGTCTCGGAACGCTGAATCCGTAGACAGGCGGCACGTCGAAAACGGAGCTCGTATGAGAAAGTTATGGGTCTGGGAAGTTCAGGGGCAAAATGGTCATTTGTGCTGAAAGGGTAAAATGGTAATTATCTGTAAGGGTTTTAATTAAATGGTGGATAGGATTGCTATTATATGATTCAAGTGCTGATTCAATTCACTTTAAGTCAGCTAATGACACCTGCCTATGTTCAGAAACCAATTAGTGGCACATGGATGCTTAGTTGTTTCTTAATCTAATTAAAGATCATTAACTAAATCAATTCGTTTCTTGGTACTGTGCTCGACTAAGAACACAGGGAATACACAGAACATCTCTTCTCCTTAACTTGATCGATTAGCAGCAAAACCAAGTGCACTAGAGTGATTATTAGCTTGAATTGGAGAGAAAAATCGAAGAGGAATCAAACCAACCCGGATTGGAACCTTGCTGAGCTTACCCGAAAATTTCCTCAAAATCTTCATTTTCGAATTTGAAATTTCAGACGGTTTCGTTCCAATTGGACGTGAGATTGAGCTTCCTGGGAGCTAAACAACTCGAACCCAACCAAATAGAACAAGAATTGGAGCTGTAATGGTGATGAACAGACCCTGCAATTAGTTCGGAAAATCGAGCTTGAGTTGAGTTACTTAGAGGTAAAATTTCATGAAATTGGTTTCGAATTTGTGTTCATTATAGCCCTATGAAGCTTCTGGTATGAACAATTTAAGGAAACAGGTCGATTTGAGGTCAAACCCGAATTAGGATCCGATGAGTGTTCTTCGTGAGTCGAGACGTTTTAGGGTTTAATTGGTTCAATTGAAGGTACAAAACTAGCAGTTAGATTGGATAGATAGAAATGAGTGAAAGAACGAGATGAATTAAGTTGGAATTGAAGGAAATCAAGTCGGGTCTGATCGCAGGTTTCAGACCCGTTTATCAGAGAAACGGGCAAGGAAGGAGCACTGTAGCAATCACTGTTCACGGCGCGTGGCTTTCACGCGCAGCCGCTTGCGGCGGCGCGTGAGGGCGCGTGGCCGGGAATCTGCGGAAGGGTCCAACAACAATTTTGATACTCTCGATGATACGGACCTATTAGCGTTGGTTTCGGGTCAATCAGATATGAACTGAGAGTAGTTTGTACCCGAAGCGTATAGGTTACGTTTAAAAATAATATTATTTTATTCCGACAATTAGGAAATTCGTACAAGAGATTATGTAACGAGTTAGTAACCTTATATTACTTGTTTGACCGGCCCGAATACTTCCAGGATATCGGAAGGAAGCGAACAACTCGAAACGGAACAATCTGGACGGTGTGTGAGTGGACTTTTGTTTTCTACCCTGAATGCATGTATATATGTTTTAAATGCTTTATAATATGATTGGAAATGATTTGGTATGATTGATACTTCGATATGATGATTTCTGGATTTTTGGGAATATTATATTATTTTTGGAATATTATATTATTTTATATGCTTTTGGGCACAATTTTCAAGAAAACTGTGAAACTGGTATTTCGAGCTAAGGCTCGGGGTTTGAACATGATTTTGACTCGGATTATGAGTCTGATATTGGATTTGATGAATTTATGTCATAAATAAGATTGTGATTGCGCAGGTTTGCGTGGATTGGTTTATGGATTTGAGAAAAAGTGTTTTTGGGCCTAAAGCCCAATTCAAAAATGGTTTTGATATTACATGCAACTGTTTTCACTGGTTTTCATGATGATGATATATGAGGGCTTTCGGTGTGGAATATGTTTCCCCCGAAATGAACCCTGGAGATAACGCTCGTCTTCGGGATGGAAGTGTTTACCCCGAAGAGGTCACGTAGCACGATCTTTGTCGAGCAGCCGAGGGAGGCTTGACTCAGATCAGATGTGCTGGATTATATATGGATCAGTAAGTGATGTGTTCACGAGATCCGGATTGCCGACTAGTGATGCGTTCACAGCGGCGGATGCTCGGGATTTGAGCGGTCCTTGAGCTTATTGATTGCACGCGTTGCAGGGATAACGTGACTCTATACTGGACCTGGATTCTGTGTTTTCATTGATATTGAGATTTCTATTCATATTTTAATTATTTGATTTATGAGTTATGATATGCATGCATGTTTGTGAAAACTGGAGGGTAAGACTATATTTTGATAAATGTATTTCTAAAGGTTATTTTTGTCCACTCACACTTTTGATGTTTTATTTGCCCTCCAGGCCAGTACACAGGTACTGAGGCTAATATCGAGGCTGAGGAATAAACGGACCGTTGCGTGCTCAGACACTTTGCAGCGTAGGATTTTGTTCCCTACATGTAAATATTTCCTATGCTCTGTAAACCTGTTGACTAGGTCAACGGTCTCAGAATACTGAACTATCCCTTGTTTGACAATGTTATCGTTTTTATGTGTTATATGTATATATTTGAAACTACTTTTGATATTTTCGAGTTATTGTCAGACGGGAGCAGGATCTGTCACGGTTATCGAGAGATAATCGGGATGGGTCTTGTCAAGACACTACTACAAATCACACATATGAAGTCATGAATAATAAAAATTGAAACTTAAATATTGAGCAATTCACAAAATTGACCACAAAAACCAATGGCCTAGGAAAGGACGTCGATGAGATGCGAAACAAGCCCCCTAGGTGAGAAGACGAAGCCAGCCATCACACTGTCCAGGAAATAAATCATCACACACATACCCTCCATGCTTCCCTTGTAACATTCGTGTTGTCGACATAGAGCTCTCCGCCTTCATGATTGTTGGTGAGTGCCTATCTAACAATCCCAGCCATCGATTCTTCAAATTCCTCACCCCGAGCAAATCTTCTTCCATCCCCCTCCCATAGGTCTCAGAAACTCGAAACCACCCTTAATCACAATAATGATGGCCCCGATTAACAAAGTACTAGAAAAACTTTCGAGTTGATGTGACAGGACCCACCTCTAATCCCACGGGATTAAGGGCTAAATTATGCTCCCGTCTAACTTACGCATGACACGAAGGCTAAATCGACATCCAACCTTCATGTGACACATAAGTCGGACAAGGGATTCTTGATATGGCCGTCCAATCGCATCCTAACTTCCCAGACCAACAGCCCGCACTGCAACAACCTGGAGGGTATCGAAAACACAAAAGACTATGAGTGGACAAAAATAAAGTATAAGTTCAAAAACATTTTAATAAAACAATTTCATTTTTACCCTCCACGCAAAAACCAATGCATGCATATTAAGTCAAGTCATGAAACCATTCATATCAAAAACCATCAACGAAAACCATTATCGAAAACCCGAATCAAATCCGTCATTCAAATCCAGGCTTTAGCCTCAAATCACAAACCAATCTCAAATACGGGAAATCAGTCTCAAAACTCGTCAAATCCACTACATCCGGGCCACTGCCCAAAACCAGTAAAAACCCAGTGAAAAACATCAATCATACAAGTTTGCTGGATCTCAAGTGCGTCCGAGTCTTTAAACTCAAAACCATGCGCAAATAATCAGGTCTTCCCGGGATATCAACGAGTCTTTAAACTCAAAACACAATCACAGGCCTCGGGGGGTATCACAATCACCGAGTCTTTAAACTCAAAATATATACCGAGTCGTTAAACTCAAAACACAATCAATCCAGGGCCCTACCCACGTCAATCAATCCGAGTCTTTAAACTCAAACAAGATCCAGCGGTTTTCTTTTTATTTTTCCGGGTTTTTAAACCCAAAACCATTTTTCAAGCAACAGTGAAAACCATAGAAAATCCTTATCCGAATTCGTAACAATGATTCCGTAAGCCGGCATCCGGAACCACTGTTCCGAACCCAAATCCAGACTTCCCTTTTCCAAATCTCGAAAACCAAATCTGAAATCTCAATCACATGAATAGGGCCCTAAGCCCGAAATCTCTTTTTCGAAATCCTTTTAAAATCATTGAAATCAAATCATATTTCAAATCCCGAAATCAAATCATTAAAATCATGATCAAAACACAAGATCAATCGAAGTCTAGTAAAACGTAAAAATCCGTAAATACCTCGAAAAACGTGCAAAATCGTAAACCATCAAGATCATAAATCAAATCATTGAATCACATATGAAAACATATAAAAACATATATGCATGCATCAAGAGTTAGAAAGCAAAGTCCACTCACAGACCATTCCGACGTCGCCTCGATACTCGGGCACTTACGCCGTTTCCAGCCATTCCGCTATCCTCGGCTTTCCCGAACCTGTCCAAATCCCATAATAAGGTCACTAACTACCTTATAAAGCTTATACTAAAACCCCAAAATTTTCCCGAATTTTTAACTATTTTTAACCTAGCCCTAAAATCTTCGGACATCCCGAAAACTATCGAGACGATATCCGATTGACTCGAAATCAGCGCCAAAATGTTCGTTACATCGAATAATTTAAAAGTCATATTGGAATATTTCCCAAACTACCCCACGCGCGTCTGGAAGTTTCTGTGCGTGAAACCCACGCCCGTGAACATTGTCACCTTCAACCTCTGGTCGACCCAGTTCAGACCGGTCTCTGCAATTCGAACCGGCGTGGCCGGTTCTCAGCCATTTCCGACCAGTTTCCAATTCTGTTTCATCCCTTAGCTTCGTCCTATCCTAGAGACTCGATCTATGCCTTTAAAACATGAAATATGGGTCTAGCTCAACCAATCCTTTAGGACCTCCAAAACCTCATCCAATCGTTCAATTCCATTAATAATCCCCAAAACACAATTCACCATTTTCGAATTCAAAATCGGAGTTTGTGGAACTTCTACTTACCGTCATTTCCAGGTCTTAACTTCCAGTCTGTGAAGCTCCTCGCAAGCTTCCAACCATTTTCCATTCAAAAATCATGAGTTCAAGTCCACAGTTGGGGTAATTGAATCCTGGGTTCCTCACAGTTTTTCTTCCACTCTGTTTTCTCTGGTATTCTGGCCACCGTCCACGACGAACCGCCGTGATCACACCATAACAACCCTCTCACTTCCTTTTTTCTTTTTCGTTCATTATTTTAGGGCAAAGGATGAAGATTAACAGGTTAATTGGGATGGGATTCCATGGCTTACACAACCTCTCTGTTTTCCTCTTCACGGCCAAACCGTGCACTAACTCTCACAGTTTTAAAACCTTCCCGAGCTTCCACCACCTTCCAAAGAGAGACAAGTGTCTCACATCTGATGGGCAACCATCCCAATGTGGCCAAGTGTCACTAGCACAAATCCCTAAGCAAACAATGACCAATTTACCCTTCATTACACAAATTACCATTTTGCCCTTCTATGTCCTAATTACCATTTTACCCTCCGTACCTTTAGACCCATAACCAACTCACCTGAAGTCTGATGATGATGTACCGTCTATCGTTATACTCAGGACATCGAGACCTTCCTAACGGTCCTCGAAATGCATGAAAATTCCATGTCATTGGAAAAGTCAACAAAGTGCCCCCTTTTTCAACCAAAGTACGAAAATACCCTCAACCTTCCGAACATCATAACTTCGTCCTCGGATGTCAGAATCGGACGTCCCGAACCGGTCAATGTCCATTTGACCGCCCGAATTAAAAGTCAACATTTTGCCCATTCTAGGGGCAAATTCATCATTCTGCACTGTCCGTCCAAAAGTATCCAACGAAACACTGATTATCTTCGTTAATCCGTCATTAACCACTAATCTAATCCCGACTTCCGGGACGGGTCGTTACATGATGGCTTCCCCCCCCCCCCCCCCCAATTTCTGAAAAACGAGCCTTCTTCGTGGACGATTTCAAAGCAGTAAATGAGTTAGATAGAGAGGATCACCAAGATTTCGTGATCGCTGAGCAAGCAGATCCTAGAAACGCATAGTTTCCCCTGCTTCCTCCAGTGGAACTCCAGGTTAATGAGTTACTCGAAATGCTGTCAAGATATCAGTATCATACTACGTCACCCTCTCAGCCTTAGATCTCTTAGATCCCCAACCTAATTTCATCTTCCACCTCACTACCCACGTGATTTGGAAGGACGCACCTCAAAATCCTAGTAAACCATTGTGACTTATGTCTTTTTGTTTTCTCGATTATGACCGTCAGACTTGGGAAAAAAATTGTATTAATAATTACTAATTAGGTTTTTCATTAAATTAAAATAATAATAAAATTGGACACCGAAACCAAAACCATACCGACTTGAACCAGTTCAATTTCTTTACCATACTGATCACACTTTTGGTTTTTTTTTGTTTTTTGTTTTTTTTTTTTTTTTTGGTATGGTCTGATCAGAAATGGTATGATTTCAATTTTTCAATTTCAAATGCTCAGGCCTACCAATTAGGCGATCAATATCATGACTCTTTTATATGGAACTTGAAAGGATTAAGGTTTTTGTCGCCTAAAATGATATGCATCAGCTGCAACAAGGTTGGGAAGGAGGTTGGTTTGGCGAAGTCAATTTAGTTCCCCTTGCCAATTCCTAGGATTGCTTTTATGTTATGGCTCGTTGTTAGAGGGAGGTTCTCTACTCTTGACAGAGTGGGAAGGTTCAAAGATGGGAGGGTTGTCTACTCTTTAGTTGTTTTGTGAATGATAGGATTGGAGGCATGTGCTTGGTAAATGTGGCTCTCAATGGCATTCCTAACTAAGGGTGGATACAATGGAGTTCGATATGAATATTGACAATATTCAAATCCAAACCGTTAAAAATCTTAACAGTTCGATACAGTTTGAATTTTCTAAAGTTAGAAATAAAACCGTTTCGATCCAAACCATTACGAATGGTTTGATTTGGATCGAAACGATTTGAAATGGTTTAGATAAAAAAAAAAGTAGGGATATAAAAAGAACAAAATTATCCAGACTCAAAATTTTGTATATTAAGTTTGCTGAAAATTGAATTGCAAACATTATCACTATATTAAGATTTATTAAACAAACATTACCACTTAATAATATTTTATTATACCCTTATATGGGCATACATTACCACTTAAATCCGGTTTTTCAAAATGAAAATCTAAAATTAAAGCGTTACTAACAGAGCGATTTGAATTCTCAAACCGTTTAATTTTTATCCTATCAAACTTAAATCATTAGATAAATAACGATTTAAAATAAACCGATTAGCGATTTTTAACATATTTATGCCGACCCCTATCCCCAAAATTTCTTTTTATTACAGCGGTAAAATGGGAGGGGAGGGCATGGCTAATGATATCAAGTGTCTTGCGCTGATTGCAACTGTGCATTGAACGAAATGAGCATATTTTCAACATTCTATTCTTAAACAAAGATGAGCTTTTAATAAATGGAAACATACTTTGGGAAGGCCATCGTCCTAGCCTTGTGGTTAGTTGCACTTTGCATTTAAACTTCGTAGTATTGTGTTCGACGGCGGACAGTGATGACAATGATGGTGATGATTATGTTCCATTGTTCCCATTTCCAACACACACAGAAAAAATAAACATATTTTTGAATTAAAAAAATTAATTAAAAAATTTATTTGATTGGCATAGAGAAGAGCAACACTTTAATTACTTTTCTTGTTTAACTAAATCTTCTTAAATACTTCATTTCCTTCGCTAATTTTTTTTTTTGGCCAGATCATTCCTGGAGTTGCACATCTATTTTCATACACATCTTAAATACTATCTTTAATCAATGTCATTTGCATTGCATTTGGATTTACTATTAGAAATCCGAGCTAATCGGGTAGAATTTTATCATTAGTAATTAGGGGCATCAATTTACTTTCGCCTTCGGCCTCAAACATGTTGAACTGGCCATCGTTAATATATTCTTTGCAACATTTGGAGATGATGATTTTTTAACAGTTGAGGGTGGTTTAGTTTAGCTATGAATATTTACTTTTTGCACCTACTATTTAAAACGGCGGCCATTTAGTCTGTTTAAGCAGCGTCTAGACGCTCGAAGGTGGGAAACTGTCCCGTCTAATGATTAAGTGTCTAGATAGATTTACGTATACATTCTTATACATATTTAATTATATAATTTCTTATATATATATATATATATTTAAGTATATAAATTATTTTATTTATTAAATATTTAGTTAATAATATAAGTATTAATTAAAACAAAGATAATAAATTAAAAAATATAGAATGTTATATAATAAAATTTTTTTAAAAACAAAACATACATTTTTAACATTTATGATTCTCAACTCAATTTACTTATTTAGATAATTAATTTTTGTTCTAGAATTATGTGTGTTCATCATATTATTAATTTATTAAATTGTCTTTAAAAAAAAAACAGCCTAGGTGCAAAGTCCCTATTGACTGCCCTATGAGTCTCTAGTGCCGTTTTGAACCTTGCCTATTCATCACTTAATTTCAATTTTCCAACCGTCGATACAGCGCGTTTAACTTTTGTCATTAGGTTACTTCGCATCTTTTTTTTTTTTAAGAGTGAGAAGCAGCACTACTTTGTTGGAACTGCAATCTTTCAAATTCCTTAGGACATTGGGGTGTTCCTGTGCTTCTAGACTCCAACATTTTGTAGGCGGCTGGCTCTCACTGTGACTTCACTACGATACTGGTTGTTGCGATCTATAGGTAAGTAACCTACTTGATCTTTCAATCTACTATTTTCAATCCTTCTTATCCTTTTCTTGTTTCGGAAGGGCTCTCCTGCTGTTAGTGAAGGGCTCTCCTACTATTTTCAATCCTTCTTATCCTTTTCTTGTTTCGGAAGGGCTCTCCTGCTGTTAGTGAGTGGAACTTAAATCTTAGCACGGTTTTGTAGTTTAAATCCATTTGTTTTTTCCTTTGACTCTTCTAGTACTTACTTCCTTGATGCGTTTTACTTTTTGTTTTGTTTATTAGCGTCTCTGTGATATACTCGGGTTTCGTTTCTTTGCTATACTAATATTTTTCTCATTTTGTCGTCTCTTTTTGACGTTAATCAATCTCTCTGGATCGTATGTGCACTGCACTGTTTTCTTGCCATAATTTTTTTTCTCATTGAGTTTTTCTTGGAAAGGACAGCATTATATGTAATTCACAAGATCCATTCTTCTCGTAATTACCTTACAGCTAAACTGCAGGTGTATTTGATTTATTTTTTATTTTAGTTTCAAATGAACATAATCAAACCGCAAGTATTTTATATATTATACTATTATTCCCAAAGTTCATGATTGAATTCTTTATTAAAATATTGTCTATTTATGTAAGTTCGGAAGATATTTTTGAATAAAACAACTCTTAAAAAAAAAAATCGGCTTGTCGTTGAATAATGCAGCTAGAAAAACCGCCCAAATCTAATGTCAAAGACCTCTGGGCCTTGGACTAAAATTTCTTGTACGGTGTTCTTTATTATCTTATCGAATATCTTTATTGTCCAAAAAAAAAACAACCTTAGGAACTTGCTGCTAACAACGTTCCTTGTTTGCTCTAGGGCCGGCAAACAAGAAAAACCTAAACTAGATTACGGGAGGATTCAAGCATCATCTTATAAGGTTGGTGCTCTTGAGTCTTGACCAAAAGAAAATACTTTGGTTGGTGCCATCATGTGTGTTTTTATATATTTCCCTTAATTTTATTTTTTTTCAAATTTTGGGTTGGTTCGATATGGGCCTATGATATAGAGGCCCGTGACTTGCAAGGCCCAAAACCAAGAATCCACCAAACATTCCTCAATCCGAAATGGATGCCTTGATTCTCTCCTCTCATTTGGCGCCAACAAGAAGCTCCAGGAGTTGCGAACTTAAACCCCTGGAGATCAAATGCGGCCCCTGTGATTTTACACCTTAAAATCGATGATGAATTTTCGCGCAATAAGCGCCTCACAGCTGATGTTATGTTGAATGCATGATTTTAAACGAAGATCGCTCACCTAGAGTTGGTGAGAATGGATGTGGTTTCAAATTCCAGCATGCCAAGCCAATGAAGAGTTCTGCAAATATAACTAGTCCAAGGCTCAGAAAGAGTCTTAATGCTAAAGCATTTGAACGAAAATCTGATTAAAGGCAATATAGTTCACACTAACAATTGTGCATAATTCTCAATTTCAATGGTTGGAGATCAGAAGCTGAACGGCAAAAGGATATAAAGGGTGTCAATTAGATATTATACCAAGTATACAAGAGAACCCAAATCGCAAGCCGCAGCTAGAGGGCCTCTTTGAGGAGTCTCCTCGTAAGATCTTTGGGAAGTCCCATCACGCTATCAGTTGTTCCTACCTGCAAGAAGCACCAACAATTCAAACATGAACGTTAAGACACAAGGCAGTGGCTTTTGAGTAAATCCCCCAATAAAGGGATCAAATATTCGCCCACCAACCAAATTATTAAGGGGTAAGCATGTTTCACATGTTCCAGATACAATGCCTTCATGCATATTATTGACAAGTTCGGAAGAGAGGTAGAAAACTAACTACTTCTTTAACAAAGGGAAGAATAAGAGGATGTTCTATTATGAGTCCTCCAGCAACCTTCAACACAGTCCCCTCCTCAAGCTTACATGGAAAATTAGGAAGCAAAGGGTTCTATTAGTCATCATCCCATAAAGCAGTGAAATGACCGAATGAGAAACAAAACAACTCTCACCAGCTTCTCAATGGCATCATCTGGTATCTCATGGAAATAGATCTGCAAGAAACCCAAATAGAAATTATACATAGATATGATTATCTACTTGTATAAAATTTTGGCCCAGCATATTTCAGAAGCTGAATGAAAAAAAAAAACAACAACAATAAACCACTATATAAGGATAGTAGTTTCAAAAAGGAGAAACGGTACCTCCACGCGATCCCATTCTCCTTTACTGAATCCTGTTTTGAGATTTGTAACATGCACAGATCCCACTGTTGCTGCATGTCCTCCAGAATAGTCTGCAGTTCACATTGATAAAAAACCAGATTCAAGATGTGAAACATCGTGGACATAGAGTGAAATCAATTATTAAGCCAACCTTTCAAAAATTGCCGTGCTTCTTCCTTGCTGGATGGTTTTTCCCTGATCACACCTTCATAGACCACCACCTCCAGATCATTTAAATAAGAGTGAAGAATATCAATGCTCTATATGGAAAACAACTCTAAATTCTTAATTTACAAACAAGTCGTATCACCAGGATGCCATTTATGTTGAAGGACACAACATGTACACACAAGCCCTGAGGGCACGGAAAAAGCCAGTGTATGCCAAAGCTGATGTTTGGAGCATCCAAGAAATAAGATAGAATAGATATTTAAAAATTAATCAACGTGAGGGGGTGAAACTGTGAAAGTGAGAGCTAAAAGCATGTGATGCGTGCATAAGAAATTAAAACATGTACCATATTCATTTTGGTGTATTCTTCAAAAGGATGAATATGCAAAACACATAAAACATGTACCATATTCATTTTGGTGTATTCTTCAAAAGGATGAATATGCAAAACACATACGCCAAGGGTATAGAGACTACTAATATGGTATAAGATGTGATTTATACTTGATCAGAAGTAATTAATAGCGTTGGTTCGGCATCCTTTATGTAGTCACCAACAGGGAGTCTCTTTGAAATGGCTTCTGCCTGAGAAGTTTCCATCAGCTAAGAAAAGTAAGTAAGTTCTATTTCAACCATAATCCAGTAACTAGTTACATGGATTATGTATTTGACAATCACAATTACTCATGTACAGTTATAATATTAGGATCAACGAATGAATAACATGCTTATTTTCTCAAAATAAAGGCTAAAACTTGTTAAACTTGATACTTCCTCTAACAAAAACAAAAAGACCAATGTATCCTCCATAAATGGCACTAGGTGATATTAGACTTTGATGCCTCCTGTTGTTAAACAGAGAGGTGATACCCAATATGGATGTATGATTAAAAATGACATACTGTGTCTGCCGCAATCACAATAGTTGGTTCCGCATCCTTCTCTTGATTAGTGATAGTTTTCAGTTTCGATATAATAGCATCAGCCTGAGGTGCAATTCACATTCAACCAATGTAAGAGCTCTGAACTAAAACCTCCCCTCCAATTCGCTTTAGGCTTTAAAAACAGAACCCTTGAGACAGCACATTGTATCATCAGAACATGGGGAACCCTAACTAAGCGCTCAGATGATTTCATTACACTCCAATCTCTAAGCTATTTTCCAAAGTTCAAAATATATTTAGCATATATCTGAGTATAGGTCCTTTAACTAGCTAGCACAAGAATGAACGACTACAACGTACTGGAACAGCTGCTCTCCTATCAACTAAAAGTATCAACTTCTAATTCTAACATTAGCTGAGTAAAATTTGCTTCTGTAGATTCTTAATTTGGAGAACGAAAAAAAAAAATCAAAATCAACAGAACACCGAACCTTCGCCTGGGCAAGTACCAATACCAACTCCTCTGGCTTTTCCTTTCTGATGCATTTTTCGTCTATGTCTGCAGTCTAAGCAACCAAGGTAGTTTACTTTCTAAACACTGAAGGCAACATAGTTATAAAAATTTCATTTCATAGGGAAAATTACTAGTACCATTATTGTGAATTCATATCCCATTTCAGCCAATATTTTTCTTCGCGCCACTGAAGCTGATCCCAAGATTATCTGCACGGCCGCACACTCATATTAGCATCAACTCCAAGCAGCAAATTTTCAGTCTAAATGAGTAAGAGTTTCGCATTAACGAAACTACTCTTACAAAACCAAGCCTGTTTAGAGCTGCCACCAAACAGTGCCCTAATATTCCACAATACAATCTCATTTTAATCTTGTTAACAAATCTAAAGCTTTTTCATCAGTTCATCCTCTACTGCAATTAAACTAACCCCTTTCAAAATCGTCGCAAGAGAAACGTAGTGAAACCCTAGCCTTAGTTCGAAACTTCGAACTGAGCAACGAGATATAAGAAACTGATACTTGTAGATGGAGATTGGCGTACCTTGAACGTAGACGAAGTGGCCTCCATGGCAGTCTGCGACTCAGCAGCTACGAGACTAGGAGCTTGGAATAAGAAAACAGTCGACAATTGAAATGGAGGACGGACACGAGAAAATGACAAACAGATCGCCGTTTGCGCATTTAGGCGCATTTTAATTACGATGTCTTGGCGGGCCTTTTTTACGATTATCTTGGAACAGAGCCCAAATGGATTTAAAACTTTAAATGGACCGCCTTAAATGAAGCTCGCATATCCCATATTTAGCGCTGAGATTTTTTTTTAAAAAATGTAAAATGGTATTTGGGATAAGAATTAAAGTAAAATTAAGGATATCAACCTCACTATTTCCGATAATTGAACTTGAGATTTCCTACATGATATGTGGAGACAAATTTCACTAGACATAAAAGTGTCTATATATAGTCTTTTTACTCAATATACCTCCTGAACATTAAATTACGTCTCAAAATACCACATGAACACGATTTTGACCTAAGATACCTCCTGGACATGATTTTTGTTCCAATATGCCCCCTACACGTCTAATTTCACAGATTGAGGGCAAATTTGTACAAAATTTGAGTGTTAAGCCATAAGGATCAAAGAAAAAGAAGAACGTAAAAGAAGAAAATGCAAAAGAAGAAAACGTCAAAGAAGAAGCCGTGAAGGCATAAGGATTGAAGAAAAATGGAGGTGTGAAGGCAACTACATCAAGGGATTTCAATCTCCTTCCTTGAATCTGAGTAAATTGTCTTCCCCCTCAATGAAATATGATCGTTTATAAAGTACTTGAGACTAAAAACACTGAAAACGCCCTCAAGGCCGGGTATCGAGTTTAGGACTTATATCGGTCCGAAACGCCCCAATTTTTGGTGGTGATGAAATGGATTCTATGGATGTAGCCAATGTTAGGAGACTTGAGATTGCCCAACTTTCCTTTGATTAGCTCGACTTGAAAGCAGTTATCTTTGAGGTTGATGAAGAGGAAGATGAACACAATGAAGAGTTTGATGTGGAAAATGCCTAAAGATCTCTTTATGAAGTTGTTATGGGATAAACTAAAATTGCATGATTTTTTTAAAACTAATTTTGAATTTTAATGTATTATTTATTTTCCGTATCCTTCTCGTAGCGTATCCTTTGATTTTTTTTATTTTGAAATATCAGAATATCGCGTTATATCGTATCCTCGTATCAGTTTCAGTGCAACTTATATTTGAGAGCATGGTGGATGCAAAAGGTCAATGGTGAGGTCCTTGAGAACACGGTGGATATGGATTACCGTTTGTGCTCTACTCCCCCACATCTTTGCAAAATCGAATCATCAGATTGGCGAGTCCTATATCGTCCAAGCAAAAACCTCATAATTTATTCCATAATTATATGTAAGCAATAATTAAGAATGTAACTGAATTACTGAAATTACCTTCCCCTCATACTCAAATGGATGTCCAATCCTGCTACTCTAATAACAAGCTCAAGAAATAACAAACTTCGTTCAAAATCAAAACCCAAGCCTTGAAGGAACCTCCCCTCATACTCAAATGGATGTCCAATCCAGCTACTCTAATGACAAGCTCAAGAAATAACAAACTTCATTCAAAATCAAAACCCAAGCCTTGAAGGAACTAAGTTACAGTGATTGTAAAAGGATACAAAATCGACGATGCGGCTAGAATTATCGAAAACGTAGCAATTGGATCTCGGTGCTACTAAAAGTCTAAAACTGAGGCAGCTTGAAGCGATTGGGTTACAAGAACTGAAGAAGAATGTAATGGCCAGTTGAAAGCTTGATTAAAAAAAAAAAATCCAGGAATGTAATGGCCAGTGTGAAATTATCGGAAACGCGACTGAAATTGGAAACCAACATGTAAGTAGTGCGAAGCAAATGCGATGTGGAGGAGGAGGAGGTAGCGTGAAACGAAGAAGAATGTAATGGCCAGTTGAAAGCTTGATAAAAAAAAAAAAAATATCCAGGAATGTAATGGCCAGTGTGGAATTATCGGAAACGCGACTGAAATTGGAAACCAACATGTAAGTAGTGCGAAGCAAATGCGATGTGGAAGAGGAGGTAGCGTGAAACGACGTCGTAGGCTATGCATTGCTTGGCATGTACACCCGGTTATTAGTTATTATCGGCGCCAAGGCGAAGATGATGAAGAAAGCTAAGGAAATTTAGTCAGATTCAAGGAAAAGGAGAGCGAAGTCTCGGGAGATCGAAGTCCTTTGATGCAGTTGTCTTTACGCCTGCATTTTTTTCGATCCTTATGCCTACATGGCTTCTTCTTTGACGTTTTTCTTTTTCTTTGTTTTTCTACTTCTTCGATCCATATGCTCTTACGCTCAAAATTTGAACAAACTTGTCCCTTCCACTTAATAAAGATCTGTGAAATTAGATGTCTAGGGCATATATTGAGACCAAAATTGTATTCGGGATGCATCTTGGGTCAAAATCGCGTTTAGAACCCGTTTTGAAACTTAGCTTGATATCTAGAGGACAAATTGCATATACTTTGTCTATATGTAACGATATTTTTATGGGAAGTTATAAAAAAAGTCTAGATGTGTCAAATTTTGAAAAGACGGCCGATATTTATTGACATTTTTTCTAAATCGACACTTTGTCTAAAACTTGACAAAATGTGATGATACACTTCGATTTTCTTTAAAATAAAAACAAAAACTTGGTATAAAAGTGTCAACCTACAGTTTGATATAAAAGTGTATGTACATATCAACACTTTCTCTACAACTTGGAAAAAAGTGGGTACCTTCTCCTACAACTTAGCAAAAATATGTCGATATGTATAGAGACCTTTTCCTTAAAAAACTTGGCACAAAAATTATTGATTTTCTTCTAAAACTTGGCGGAAAATGTCGATAATATCGAAACTTTTTCTACTACTTGGCATAAAAGTGTCAATGTATATACATTTATTCTACAACTTGATACATTAAAAAATGTCGATATGTACTGGATATAAAGTTAACAATACATATCGACACTTTTACATCTTAACGATATGTATCGATATTTTTCTACAACTTAACATAAAAGCGTGAATAGAAATAAAAACTTACTACAATTCGGTATGATGGACACTTTTTTTAAAACTTGGCATAAAAGTGTCTAGACATAGACACATTTTCAGCAACTTGGTATCACGCCGGTACTTTTTGGATAAGTTTTGTGTATTTTTTATTTTTTTTTTTCAATATGTAGTGATATGTTATGGACAAGTTATGTCCCTTTATCGACACACTACGATTTTAATTAAAAAGAAAAATATGAAGTACAACAAATTTTCATTAGAGAGAAGGAAAAAAGTGCTTGGAAAAGAGAAATAAAAAACTCCGAAAAGAAATTAGCTAACATCCGACATAAACTTCTCCTCCTTCTCTAAAACATCTATGAACCGAGGAGGAACCGCCGACCAAAACATAAGATTACTTGAACTTAGAGCAAACGGGCCAATCAATGGGCATGCTCATTTATTCGCGCATGTGGATGAATATGAAAAAATAATCTCTAATAATTAGAGCGAAAAAAAAACAAAATCATATCTTTCATAATTGACCTTACCAAGAAATAAAACTGGTTATTATTTCGTAAAGTCGGATATGGAAGAAATCACTTTCAATAAAAGGAGTATGAAAATTCCATTTGACTGTTCCAAAAAGACACATTCTTGCTCTACCAAATGTCTCCGTTAGAAGATGCGAGCATGTATTATAAATTTATAAACCAATAAACATCTTCAGTAGCTTCCTTATAAATTATTTACTGTATTACTTTACTATGTTTATTGTATTATTTTTTTTAAATTTTTTTTAATATCGTTTACACCTTTTTTAAATTGAGTAACTTTCGAAATTTAGATATTAATATTTAATATTTATTTTTTAAAATTATTTGATAAGATAATTCTAGCTAAATTTCATATTTTTAAATTTTTTTTATGAATGAAAATCATTTTAATCCACCATTTTCAAATATTATCCGATACTTTTGAATAATTACAAACTCATAAGTACTTTATTTATTTTGCAAAGTTTTTTTATTTTATTCCTTCTTAGGTAAATTATTAATTACCTACTTGTTTTATTCTTTCGTAGGTAAATTAATAATTATCTATGTATTTCTTATTTTTATATTTTATTTGAGATAGGTATATTGCGTATAATATACCTTTATTATACAATTAAAATTTTCATAGGTAAATTATATTTTTATGTACAATTAAAATTACTATAGGTAAATTACGTAAAATAAAATCAAACTATATGATATGTAATGACACGTTTGTGATTCTTTGAAAATTAAGGGACTAAAGCTAATACTGCATTTTGACCAACAATAAAAAAAATCAAGTTATTTCTCATTTACTGTAGTTGACTAACTTATAATTTGAACTCTAAAAAATGACCTATATATAATTTTTTTCAAAATTCTTCGAATATAATTATATAATAAATTAGTAATATAATCTAATTTTTCAAATTTTCACTTAGTTTGATAATATTCTATATACATTAAAGTTCAATTTTTTTTTAAACAAATTGTCAAAACATCTAAGTAGCTACCAAGGCAATCCCGTAGTTGGTAAGCAGTCACCGACTGAATATTCCTTTTTCAGTAAGCATCCACCAAAGGAGGACTACTCTTTGCTCTTTGCACGAGAGAGACAGAAGAGAGTGGACGTTGAACATTTGTCTTATTTTAATTTTCAAAGCTGGAAGTACTTGCTTACATACTCATGTCACTTCTTTCCGACATTTGAAAAGTGGGCAAATTTTTATACTTACTCCACCTTGGACGGTTGTGAATGAACGCTCCATCATAGCAAATGATTCTCATAATTATGCCGGTACCTTGAGATTAATTAATTTAAAGATTGATCAAGTGACATGCTTATGGTACGTGATTAACAAGATTAATTCAATATAATCCTTCTTTCATTTAAACACAAATAAATATTGTGAATATATATTAGATCCTCATGAATAAGGTAACCAAAGAAATGGCTCTTTAATTTCCTTCTTCTCTAGGAGAATATTCATGAAAATGACAAGAAAATACTATTATCTCTTTAATGAAATAAAATCAAATACTATTATCTCTTTATTATTCCCACCAAATTAAGAACTCTCTTGGTTTGGCTAGTCTCCTTTATTGTAGCTTTAGACTCTTCATCCTGCATCATGTGAGCATGAAACTCTTAATTTGATTATCTGATAAAAAATAATGCTACATTTTCTTAGAAAATAATGCACGTAATAAAAGTAGAGTGAAAATCATGAGTGAATTAATGTTTCATTGTAGGAATCTATACGTACGTTTATGTACGTGACAGATTTGAATATCCAGAAATACGAAAGAAAAAAAAAAACATCTGAATTAATGCTCTGAATTTTTTTTATATATGAATCATAAAGTGCGTGATGAGGTGATTACGAATGAAAAAGACAAAGTTCATCTTGTTGGTTGACGTACACCGACATGAAGCCTTTCTCTCGAATTCAAAGATGTAAACAAAAATGCTTATGAGTTAAAAGAGATTTACTAATTACCTTTGTTCTTCAATGTCCATATTAGGGTAAACTTTGCTGTTAATGTTCCCTCCTCCGCCTCTTCTGTAATTAGGCAAGGGCACTTCACCAGACTCAATCTTGTGAACATCTTCCAAGAGCATCTCATAATGCCTCTTCACTTCTTCCACCGACTTCCCTCCCACGGCCCTCGCCAGATTGTGCCATCTGTCCGGCGTGTCCTTGTCGAAGACCGCTAGGGCATTCTCGAACAGCTTGTTCTGCCTGGATGTCCACGATCCCGACGATGAAGCCATTGATCAGTAGGCAACGATCGAACCCAATACGCTTATACGGGGAGCTGAGCTGAGTAGCGAGAACTGGTAGTTATACTTTGAGCAAAGGGGGTTGTTGCTCTTTATAGGGAATGAGAGGGTGGGGCCGATGAGTTGGCTTTGCTTGTTTACTTGCAAAAACAATGGGGGGATTTGTAAAAACCTACGTGGTTTTATTTTTTTATTTATTTACTTCATTTGCAGTTAATATTATTTCTTAGGGTTGCGGATTTCAGGCTTAAACCCCAAGAAATTATGTCTCAATGCCTGCCGACTTTACTTGACACAAGAAAAGTGACTCCCCTCATTTCCTCTTTCATTCATTCTCCTCTCGTAATTTTTTCTCGTAAAGCTCGAATATTCACCTTCGTTTTTTCTCGTCGGTTTTTAATTGTTATTACTGTCGTTAAATGACTAAATTACGGAAATGATTTTAAATGACATATTTTTTTTTACGGAAATTGATCTTAAGATCTGGATGATTAAAAAAGTAATAGTTTTAATCATGAATAATGGCGATTCGGTAGAAGAAAAGAGTGGAACGATGAAGTTCTCCTAAATTGGAAAGGAATACAAGTAATGTCAATAGTAAAATATACTAACTTTTTGAGTATAAAATAACAAATTGAAAGTATGAATAACCGTTATATCGATAATTCAATAATTAGCGTAACGGATGTTTCGCATCAATGGTAGTTCAAGAGCATCTAGTCTCAAAACAGAATAGCTAGGCATGATTTACATGCAAGAAGAGATGCATCTTAGCCCAATGTCGGCTTAAATTTCAGTTATTTTGGGATGTACCATTTGTAAGTCGGTGTACCTAATAGATCTACATCCATCACTTGTCAACTTTTTTTTTTTGGGAAAATACTTGTATCTCGCGTACATCATCAAGTCAAGATCATCTTTATAAAAAAATCAACAAGACTGGGGTCGTTTAGTCATTAATTTATATCACATAAATTGACAGTTTCTCATAAGAATCTCAATTCTTATCAAAACCGTTGATTTATTGATATATATATATATATATATATATGAATAACTAAATGAAATACAAGCTTATTGATTTTTAACGAAAATGATCTTGACTTGAAAATTTAAAGAATAAAAGGTACCGATTATGATATATGTATAAAAACTAACTGATAAATCGAAAAAGTATAATACAAGTATTGTTTTTTTTTTTACGATTGGTACGTAGCACTTTAGTATAATTGTTAGCTGCAGCTATAAAAAAAAAAAAAAAAGAGCCATAACGAAAAGATATGGATCTAACATGATTTTCACCGGGAAATTCATTGTATCTGAACTGTATTTTAATTTTGGTGGTGAAAATAATCAAAATTAATTCTTAACCATTAAATTTAATTTAGTGGTCGTAATACAATGATGTTTACATTGGATATTTTGTCAGAGTCCAAAAGATCCTTGTCCATAGCGAAATTCCAGATCAAAATTTAAATAGCGTTCAAGGTACTTGTCTCGCAACACTTGACTATAAATAATTTTATAAATTAATTCATGCTTCAATCACCATCACGTTAATCAAGCAACATACTTATGGTAATCTGTGGGTCCCGGCTAATCCAGCGGCTGTACTGATCTTGACGCTCACGAGTGCACCACACCACGTACGTACACCATGCGGCCCAGATATAATCCTTCACGAGGTTAGCACTTACCACATAAAAATCACTTCACATTATATTCTCAAGTGTTTTTAGCGTTTCGTATGAGAAACTTACATGTAACGGACAGGTGAATTATATATTCAAAATTTTGTATAATATAAATATATATATTCTGTTACGTGAGAGTTTTAATCTTTAATATATAATGGCGTATGTAACTTTATCTATATAATTTTATATCTTGTTGTAAGAGAATATATATGCTCAGTGGTGTAGTCAAGAATTCATCTGAGCGGAGATATTTTTTCAAATACTTAAAAAATTAGTGTAATTTAACTCATCATAATATGTGTCAATTTGAAATCGTCGCATACCCAAAATAAACATGCATATAATTTTGAAAATTGAAAAAAAAAATAATTATAATACAAACTATGTACTTTTATACTAAAATATCACTATAATTGAACAATTATATAAGTCAGACGACCTACGTAATAAAATAAAAAAACTAATATTGGAAAATTATTTATCAATTAATCCATATGTACGTGCTCGCTCTTATCTTTGCCTAAACCAGAAATCGCGCCAGTTGGCAATATATATATATATATATGATATACACATAATACATTTCCTTGACTTGATTTTTGTGAAATCTAATTTTCTTATCTGGGCTGCTGGCAGCATCCTAAAATAGTCAAGCATTGCCTAAGGGTTAAATTTGTAATTTGATCCACAAAGTGATCGAAGTGTGCAAGTCCAGTGCATACATATTAGGGCATCTTTAACCGTATCCTAAATTTTGAGGGTTACCTAAAAATTTAGCTTTAAAAAATAATAGCGTGACAAGATTTATAAGCAAAATTGTGTGATCAGATTGTGCCTCACTGTATATTTAGGAAATAGGAAATTATCTTATTTTTTTAGACAAATTTGAGAAAATATTTGGTCTTTGCCCATGATCGAAATTTGTTTATGACCCTTGGTCTTGTGATTGAAAATCATTTTTTACCAAATTTTCCTACAATTTGACTTTATAGCATATGGGTGGAAATGCACTTATACCCTCCCTATTGACATCTATATACACATAACTTAACCAAGTTATTAACTAAAGTGGATGTATTCAAAAGTATAATTAAAAAAAAAATTAGTAATATATATGACCATCTCTACTAGTGGACTAAATCTAAGTTAAAAGGCAAAATTTCGGAATTTTGAGTAAAAAGTTATCTCAAGTGCCCTAAATTTAGACTAAATGGCCAAATTTTGGTCATTGGGCCGAAGAGCCAGCTATATTTGGCTTACCCTTTTGATCATTGGACGGAAGAGCCAGCTAATTTTGCATTTTTAAATCCTTCAACGACTACTTGGTGCATTTTTCAACCCAATTTTTTTTCAGAAGGAATTCAACTATTTTTATATTTTGTTTTCTATAAATATGTTTTTATCATTCAACACATATTATTATCCAAGATTAAAGGAAACATAATATAGTCTTTAACTATTGAAGATGGTAAAATATAGCCTTACAATATTCATTAAAAAATTAATATTTCGCGTCCTAAATTTATATTTAGGTGGTTTTTTAGGATCACTTTGCTAGGGACGGCCTAAGGACTGGTAGAAATTATTCTCAATTCAATCAAATTACGCACATTTCAAGTTAAACCCCAATTAAATTTGAAAAAATTACGTAATTTTTCGATGATATTTATATTTTTACGTTCTCATAATAGCGATGGGTTGAGTTAAATTTTAGTGAGTGCTATATATTTGGAATCCTTATCATCATCCACGTCGGATATGGATTCAATGAGAAAGTATCTCCATGCACATATGGTATATGGATGCGCGTCCTTCCCTTATCAATAGTACTACACCAGCTACATAATTAATTTGTTCCCTTTACTGGTGGCCCAATTTGCAAGTTGGAGAGCCTCTGGATTCTTTGAAGAAGGCCAAGACTCGATACTAAATAGGCGTTGATGGCAATGGCCCCCCAATCGGGGAATCCCGCACCTTTGGTCTGATACGGACCTCAAGATATTGAAATTAGAGTTAGGGAGTAGGGTCTACAATATGCATGTACATATATAATTAAAGAATTATGTACCTATAAATTTTTCTTTGGCTCAAATTTTAGTCACATTCTAAAATTTCGTCTAAGATAAGATCACGTGCTAATCATGATTCAACGTCAATATATATGACTCGATGAGCATATCCAACTCTTAAATTTTGGCAAAAGATTGAAGTGACACATATACGTGATATATGTATAATGATTATATATGTGACTGAGTGATGGATGGATGGAGATATATTTCTGGAATCCCTCTCATTGGTAATGGTACGTAGTGAAGCTGATCATATTATTCCATGATATGTATATAAAGTTGTCTAGCTAGCCACCTTTTAATATATTCTGTTCGCATTGCATTTGCTGCATGGTCCCTCCTCACAACTTGGAATTGGAATTGGAATTTGGAGGATGCTTATCGTTATCAATTCTGCTTTCAATTGTTTCGGCTTATACATATTTATGTATACGATTCTAGGGCCGGGGAAAGCATGAATCCACGTACCTATGATCTTGATTGATGCTTAAATTGTTTGGACTCGAAACAAATTGTCTTCTTTTTTATACATAATAAATTAAGCAAACAAGATTAAAGTTGAAATTTGAAATAAGGAATTCAGTCAAAAAACCTCTGGCATTACTTAAGTCAATTTAAGCGATGAAATAAACGAACAAAGTAATGATATGGGAGTTGTGAGTTACTTGAGAAGTGAGATGAACTCTTTTGTTTATATAGAACATGAGTCATTCGAGTATTCTGATTAGTTGAGAAATTTACAATTAGTAAATAAGTCCAATTCTAAGAACAAGACATTATTTATAATTGAATTTTAATAATAAATAATTCTAAAGGAGAATATTATTTATTATTGAGTGGTGGTCCGATTAAATAATATATTCGTGGATAAATATATTATATAATATGTGGACGTGTATACACCGTCAATGCCATCACCATGAGTAATTTTGATATTGAATAAATTATTGTCACATGATAACTCCATAATTTTCAGATAATTTATATTTTATAATTCCATGCTTATTATGAAAATAAAATATTAAAATCTGTTACGACTGGTTAGTCTATATATGTAGAAAGACATAATTAGAGGGATCATGTACATTTTAATGTTTATATGCTCATTATAAATATCATATGATATTTATTTAAAGAGTAATATTATTTGGACGCACTAAAATGATTATATTTAATGACACATTTGATATGATAATCAATGAATAATATTTATTTTAATAAATTAAATTACTATGCACCGACTTCACCATTCACTGATTGACACATCAAATACGTTACTAAATATGATTAATTTAATATATCCAAATAATATTACTCTTATTTAATGTGACAATTTTTTTTATCTCCATCAATTTTCCAAAAAGAAAAAACAACAAAGAAAGTCTCCCAAAATAAAAAGCACAAGGAAACTTTAACAAACAAAAGGCCCATCTTAATGGATCTAGCACAGAAACTCGTTGGGCCAAATTTAGGTCACCCACCTGTTGTTGGGCTAACCTTTGCTCTTTTTCTTACCAGTTGGGCTAACCTTTGTTATTTTATAATTTTATAGTTTTAGATTTCAAATATTTTCGTTTTCCCAAACAAAGGCGTTTCAGGAAAAAAAAAAAAAAAAGCAAAGGCGTGACTACGTTGACTAATACTCACATTCTTCTTGCGCACATGTGCCTACAAGAGCTCCCTTTTTAGTGGATAGATTTGCACGGACGTGGAGGTGACTCGATTAACCCGGATAGATTCATGAATTCAAAATAAGATCGATTAAATTTATCATCCTAAATAAGGATGGAAATTTTTAACATGATTCCATCCTCAATTTAAAACGCACACGAAATGTATTCAAGTCAATATGCACGATTAAAATTTTGAGTTATTTTTTCGATTAATTCGTTATAACAAATTTAATAAACAAATGAGTTTCGAGTCAACTTGTTAACTCGTATAATCTATATATATAAATAACTTATTAATCCGTTTAATAAAATGTACATTTTTAGTCAATCTGTTAATCTATATGATGACCTATATATTAATCTGTTTAATAAACGTACCAATCACTGACTCATTTTCTATTAATTTACCTATTTTATTGTTTAAATAAGCTAAACATATTAAACAGATTAAACATGAAATATGTTAATTGAGTTTTGAAGACGGTCTATTTATTAAATGAGTTATAGAGATTACACGGATAAACTAATTCATTAACATGTCAGGTTCAGATTGGATATCATTTACTCGATTATTAACGAGTGTGAATTAGACATATTTAGATAAAATATAGTTCATAAAACTATATAAATCTGATATGACACGACTTATTGCTCGTCATAATTCTAAATTTCTTATTTGACGGTGTATATGATATTTTTTCTTCTTCTTAAGCTAGATTATGAATTGAAGACAATATGAAAGATAAAATAATAATTTTGCTAGTATATATGTTCTTTAAATCAAGATTAAATGATTATCTTTTTAGCTTGGCTAAAAAACAATGAAGGAAGATTATCTTGAAAATAGAAAATTCAAGATGCGACAATTCAGGAGAGTCAAATCCGGGCTAGAAGCATGGGAAAAAAAAATTATATGGGCTAGAAGGAAGGAAGTGAAGATCAAAATCAAAGAGAATTTTACCTTATTATTTACTACTATAATCTAATAATATTTTTCTTCACATATTATATAAGATCTTTTAAATTTGATTCTGGTAAATAGTAAGATCGATATTCAGTGTATATATTGTAATTATATTTTTTCAATATTATTTTATAAAAGAAAAAAAATGTTATTTAGTATAAGTATTATCCAAACTTGAGTGGATACCGCCACAATAGGTACATCCCTATCCAAGCACGCTATGTTCTGATATTTTATTTTATTTTTTAATAATGAAATCTTGTAACCTCAATGTTTTTCTCTCACTCTATAATATTGCGGAGAACGAAAATCATCCTTTATAAACTTGAATCCGAATTATATTAATATAATTTTTTTTTCCATTTATTTATAATTTAGAATAAAATTTTAGGAAGTGTCGTGTGTTTTTCGTGTGAAGTATTATAAGTGTGGATATGCACCAAATTATTAAATTTCTTCTATAATTTAAAGTAAAATTTTACGAAGTGTGATATCATTCGTGTGAAGTATTTCAAATGCGGACATGACCATATTATTAAATTCGCCTCTTATGTTTTACATGGAAATGGAAACTATTTTTTGGTGTGAATTCAAAACAAATGCAATTTCTTGGAAGATTAAAAAAGGACCATACTTGTTTTATACTCTGATGATACCTATTTCTATCCCTTTTTTTAATTTATTAAATTATCTTTGTATATATTATAATAATTAAAATCGTTAATTTTTTAAATTATTATATTAAAATCATCTAAAAAATAATAAAAAGATTGTGTATCGTTTAGTTATTCATAAGTACCAAATAATTCAACGATTTTAATAAGAGTTAAAACTCTCATAATGAACCGTTTATTTAATTGATATATATATATGACTCGATCTTCAATTTTATTAATTTTTTATAAAAATAATATTGATATAATAATTTAAAAAATACACGATTTTAATTATAATATATATATAAAAATAAATAATTAATTAAAAGGGTGGGAGGATGATATATTAAAAAAGTGGAATATAAATATTATTTATTAAAAAAAAAAAAAAAGTAGTGTTGTCTTTTCATCTTTAAATTTCTCATTTATGTTGGTCTCTTGGATGTTTTTATCTACATATCCATCCAATATTTCCAACACTTGACCATTTCTTTTGCGATGGGAACTCTTTTTTCTGTGTGAAAATAAATGCAACTTTTCTTTTCCAAATGTCACAGTCGATGTTGATTGAAAAGAATCAAAAGTTGAAGTTTCTTTCCTACTTTTCTGAATGATTTACATTACCCTCCAATTATTTTGTTATCGCGTGATTCAGAGAGGAGAAAATTTTACGCGACTGCTGTAACTATCTCATTTGATTCTTCCAAACTTTATCTTTGAGTTTTCTGTGTATGTTGATTGAAAAGGAATAAATAAAGCTGGAGTTTCCTTTCTTCGTTTACCGAATAATTATATTGTAATTATTTTGTTATTGCACAGTTGAGCAAGGAGAAAATGATAAATATTTTTTGCAATACATTTTTGTAATGCACTGTTTTGCTTGTTTTTATCTATTAAGAGCATCTCAAGTTGATCTCTAACACACTTTTTTAGTTATTTTATGGTTTTTTTTTTTTTAAAAAAAGAAAGGGCCTGAGTAGAGTTTCTAGTTCACTCTTTACTTTAACATTTTGTTATTTTGAGGGTTTTGAATTCCTAAATTTAACAAAAACGGGAAAGAAAGTAGAAATTCAGTATTTTTCCGGAATGAATTTCATTAAAAAAATAAAAATAAAACAGTGGTAACTTAGAGATTATGCAAATGTTTAACTTGAAATAAATAATGAAATATTTGAGATTTGTTAAAATACAAATTCTGCCAGAGTAATTTTTTAAAAGTAGTTTGTTAAAATAACTGTCCAACTATTTTAGTAGCCTTCAGCATTGGAACCCAAATTTTTCAGGCTTGGACTAGGCTGGGTCAGGGTTATGCCATATTCCGAAAAATATCGAGCCGGATCGGGCATGCTTAGTCCTATATATAGAAGCCCAAGTATTTTTTCAGGCCAAACTTTTATCGGACTTAATGGGCTGATCCAAATTAGGCTTTTTAAAATTTTCCGATTCATAGTTGGAAAAAAGAGAGAGTTAAATATGAAGAAAAAAATATTTTAAAAAATACTCGAGGGTGCAAAAATATGGTCTCGTTAAAACCTTACCTTAAAAACCCCTTAGGGAAAGATCAGGTAAGGAAAAATAGTACACCGAGCACCTTTCGAGTTCAAATTATACTTACTATACTATCTATCACTTTAAATGTTTCATGACCATATTACAAATTTATTCCGTTAAAAAAATAATATTACAAATTTATCCTCAAATTGCCTTGAAGTCACTCTTAACCACCTTAGCATCACAATCTTCCATCCAATCTAGTCTTGACGCTCTGACATTCATTAATTCTTCTACCTATTTCTCTTGTGGAAGAGTATCTTGCATTCTTGAACTAGCTAGCATCTAATCCTTCAAGTAAATCTGACAAGACCCGTCCCTAATTTTTCTTGGAAGTTGGGTGACACGACCCACCCCCAATCCCTCGGGATTAAGAGATAAGTCATGCTTCCGTCTAACTTATGAGTGACACGAAGGCTAAACCGACGTCCAACCTCAATGTAACACGTAAGTTGGACTAGGGATTCCCAAACGAACCATCAAAAAACTTCCAGACTTCCCAGAGCGCGCAGAATTTACTGTGGACTGCGTGTGTGATGTCTCTGTCTCTCTAACCACAACCAGTACTGCATCAAACCTAGAGGGTATAAAAAACGCAAAAGACTGTGAGTGGACAAAAATAAATAATAATTTCAGAAAACAGTTATTAGAAAGACATTTATACCCTCCATTCAAAAACTAATGCATGCATATAAAATCCATGTCATAAAACCACATTATATTCAAGTTATTCAAACCGTTTAAGAAAACCGATCTCATTTCCTTTTCTCAAATCCCGGGCCTCAGCCCAAAACCATCAAAATTCACAACATTCGGGTCATTGCCCAAAACATCAGAAAACCATTATGGAAAACCATCATTATCAAACACATTAAAAGCCATTTGAAATCCTTTGCAATCCATTGAACCTGCTGGATCTATCCGAGTCTTTAAACTCAATTCAGGCCTTAATATAATTTAAGTCTTTAAACTTCCGAGTCTTGAAACTCAATAGGCCTACGGGGGAAATCACAATATCTGAGTCTTTAAACTCAATCCAGATCTTTAAACTCAATTCGGGCCCACCCCCGTCACAATCATATCCGGGTCTTTAAACCCAATAACCAGATCCATCAAATCCAATCCAAAACCAGTTTAAAACTATTTCCAAATCTGAATTCGAAATCACCATTTCGAATTCCAAGCCGAATCTGAAATCAGCATCCCGAATCCAAATCCAGAATCCTATCCATACTCTGTTTCCAAATCCGAATTCGAAACCATCATTCCGTAAGTTAGCATCCGGAATAATCATTTCGAATCCAAATCCGGAAATCCACTTTCAAGTTCCAAAATTGAATCCTGAATCGTCATCCTGAAATCCGATTCTAAAACTCAAAATCTTGGTTATCGAAATCACTTTTCAAAACCCATTTGTAATCATTGAAAAAAAGTCATCTATTTAAATCCCAAAACCATAGCATCGGAATCATGATCAAATCATTGCACAAATCCATATTTCGTAAAAACGTGTCGAAATACGTATATATCTAAAAACATCTCGAAAAATATACAATTATGTAAAGCAGATATAGAGTAATCCAAAACATAAAACCATATTTAAAAGCATGGAATAAGTAGATAAAAACAGTTATGCATGCTCGGTTAGAAAATAAAAGTCCGCTCTGTCAGGACCCACCCCGGTTTCACCCCGAAACCCGAGGTAAATCCCGCTCCCGTCTGACTCCCCGACACAAAACTCAAGTAAGACTCACTCGAACCCAGTCAGACGCAGGAGTAATTACAAAATATCCCAACCTTAACGTTTACAGAGCATAGCACTAAATTACAAAGAAAATAAAAACCGATAAAGTACACGCACACAGAAGCCTTTAAACTCTTCTAGGATCCCTCACGTCACTTCTATGCCTCGGACACTGCCTCGACGTCAAGACCCCGCGCTAGCTCCACAACCTGGAGGGCAATTTAAAACAGAAAATGTGAGGGGACCAGAAAGTACAAAAGTTCAAAAACCATTTTATAAGAAAACCGAGTTTAACCCTCCGTTTTGAAACCACATGCATAACTGACTACGCCCAAACTACGCATTAAATTAAACATGTAATTCGAGTGTTATGCAATTTAAACCCTTTTTGTGTAGATGTAGTATTGATAAATAGGGATCGTTCTTAACCGGGGAAATTAGGGAACATTAATAATATGTTAGTGGATTATGAATAAAAGAATAATGAATTAGAGAATTAAATAATAAAAGAATTAAACAATCAAAGAATTAATAAATTAAAGAATAGATGAACAAGATAATAATAAATTAATGAATTACAAAGAATTAATAAATTAACGAATTAAAGAATGAAATAATAGAAGAATAAAGGACTTAGTTAATCAAAGAATAAAGGAATTAATTAATCAAAGAATCAATAAATTAAATAATAAAGGAATGAAAGAATAAAAGCATCAAAGAATAAAAGAATAAAGAATAAAAGAATAAAGAATAAACAAGGGGGGTTTTGAAGAGGTTTGTAATTATGTAAATAAGTAAAAGCATAGATAAACTCATTCTATTTCTATTCTAACTTATGCACAAAGTAGACTTCCCGTAAACACAAACTTCAACAACATACTACAATTGCAAATATTTGAATTAATCACGAAATTATACCTTCACAAACTCATATTTCTTCATACATTATTCATATTATAAATGCACCGAACAGCGGATTTTTACTTATAATATAATTACCTTAAGTTTGTGATTTAATGCGCCGAACAGCGGTCATACATTAAATCTCTCCAAATCTACTCTAAATGCCCCGAACAGCGGATCAACATTTAGTTTCGAAATGAAGTTTAAGCTCTAAAATGTAAGAAGTAAATGATTTTTAGAAAGTAAAACACATGGAGATTATACTCAATTTTCACAAAAGATAGGAAGGAGAAACCAATACATATATTGCATTATAATTAGAACCAATAACAAATAAAAGAGTTTAAGAGAATGGAGAGCAAATGTTACACTTTTCAGATTGGATGAGAACAATGGATTGTTTTTCACAAGGAACACCGAACAGCGGCTGGAACCTTATGAAGATGGAAGAAGATTAAACAAGGAAATTCGGACTTGAACTCTCAAAATTGTATTGGAACTATTTTGCCAAGATTTCTCCTAAAAGAAGCTCAATTTTGTGCTACTTGGAAGTGCTTTCAACAAGTGAAATCAACTCCTATTTATAGGTGGAGAAACACAAATTAAACCCTAAAAAATAAATAAAAACTAAACAAAAATTATAATAAAAATATTCAAAAGTGAAATGATGAGTATGGGTGGTTTTTGGGGAAGAGAAATTAAACAAAACAAAGGAAAAAGCTTGAAAAACAGCAAGAAAATCCACTAAATTGCTGCTGAAAGAGTTTTCGGTGGCTGCAAGCTGGAAAGGAGGCGGCGGGTCGGCAAAGCTGTGCTGGAAAGGTGGCGGCTGGTCGGCAGGCGTGAGCTGGAAAGGAGAAGCTGTCGTCGGTAGGCGCGCTCCGAACGTGAGAGAGGCAGCTCGGCCAGCGCTTGTCGACGGATTCGCAGGGCTGAACGATTGGGCCGCACGGATTGGGCTGGGATGTCTGGGCTGCGCTGACGCGGGCCGCACGGATTGGGCTGGGATGCCTGGGCTGCGCTAACGCGGGCCGGACAATTGGGTTTTTCAGAAATGGGCTGGGCTGCACAGATTTAATTAATTAATTAACTAAATTAATTAATCCACCGAATTTCGTCCATATTTTATTTGTTATAATTCCGATCGAGACGATTCTTTCGCCAAAATACTCCAAATTACAAACTTTATTTATCTAAACTTAAAAATCACAAAATAATTTATTTTATCAATTTATTTAATATTTTAATACTAAAAGTCAAGTATAAAGGGTATAGAATAATATAAAATAATGCTTATTTAACGTCCTATCAAATACCCCCACACTTAAACTTTGCTAGTCCCTAGCAAATACTAAAATTAAACTACGAATTCAAAACAAGTAGACCCTTAACCGTTTGTCTCAAATTTCATTGTTATAATCATGGCATAAAAGATTTTTCACTTAAAACATTTAAGCAAATGAAATTTAAAAGTTAATATATGGTAACAAAATGTTCAACAAGTCAGATAATGAGTAAATATGGTGAAATGGAGTTCTGCACGAATAAGACAAGTATGAATCAACTCACAAGGATATGCACTCAAAAATTCACTCAATTTGTGAGGGTTTGTGTTTGCACTCAAAGTATGTGAGAAATACTCACATAATCGAAATGAAGTACTTTTGCAAAATTTCAAACAAACACCTCAAGATAAAAACAAAACATACTTGCACAAATGAACCAAAACCATAAGCTTACTCAAGTGATTGACTCAACTAATCAAAATTTACCATCTTAAGGATCATAAGGTCTTTACGAAGGTTGTAATGGGGCTAAGTTTAGAGGCAAGGAATATATAGGACAAGTGGTGCTCAAATTCGTTCCAAGACTCAATAGACTCCCAAAACGTATCATAACTTCCCAACCTTAGTGCAATGATGTCAGTAATCCATCCCTTCGAACATAGGCCTAATTTCATCTTGTTGGGCCTCGAATTCATTCTTTGTGCCGGATTTACAAATGTAAAGGACTCAACTCAAACATTCATAATCAAACCTTATTACCTTGATAAAAACTTCAATATATCTTTTTTTTTTTTTTTCTTTCATATATCAAGGTAATAACATGTGTCAAAAATACAACAATGTTTGAGTAAGTAAATCCACAAAATACACATAAAAGTCTTTCAATATCATCATTTTCTCTTTACATAATCATTATGTCTTCAACCGAGTCCTTGGAACAAAGGTAAAAGATGTCTATACTAAGCTCAAGTGTTTAGATAATCATGGTGAGGAAAGAAAGGCTTAATGTGGGCTCAAAAGGGGTAAAACTAAGGGGGTCGCAACTTGTGCGCACAAAATAGGGAACATGGATGTTTGAAGTTGTGGTGTTAACCCTAATGCCTTAATCATTTCCAAAATCAGAGAATTTATTGACTTAAAAGCTTTGAAAATCACATAGAATAAGTTCTAGTGCTCTAGAGTTCATTAAAAGCTATGGCAAGCAGTTATGAGGCATATGTATATCAATTTAAACAAAGAACTTATGAATCACTCATCAAAGATGTATATAAGTTCTAAAGCTCACATAAGGTTCAAATGATTCATACTTATCATATCATGCTTATTTATGTACCAATTTACATGCATTATCTTTAAGTTATAACACTTAATTACAAAATATTAACAAACAAATTCAAGTTGTAGTGATTATCTTTATGGCCATAACATAATCATTTCCATTCACTTATATCATTGACAAGTTAAAGGGCAACTTGATGACTCGTAAAAACGCTACGTTAAAACAAAAAGACTCAAATTATTTTTTTTTTTTTGGAGAAAGAAATAAAACAATTGAAAATTAACACAAATAAGAAAGAAACAATTGAAAATTAACACAAATAAATTTGTAAACCATTCCCCCACACTTAAATTCTACATTGTCCTCAATGTAGGAAAATACGAAGTAATTTAAACATAGAATCAAAGTAAGGAAGATGATTTAAGAAAATGAAATAAGAAAGAAAAACATAAAAGAGAGTGAAGGGTTGAAAGAAAGCAAATCTGTGTTGATGACTCCTTCACACTCGCGAACACATTGGGTTGCCTCCCAACAAGCGCTTGAAGTTTAACGTCCATCCAGCCTAGACCAAATTTAGTTCATCTGATGGGACGTCGTAGCACTCTTTCTGACTCCACATCGTGTTCGCCAATTGCCTCGATATAAGGCTTCAATCTATGGCCATTGACCTTGAACTCTTTTCCAGTTCCAACGTGTTTTATCTGTATGGCTCCATGGGCAAAAATATTAGTGATAACAAAAGGTCCTACCCATCTAGAACATAACTTACCAGGAAAGAGTCTGAGCCGAGAGTTGAAAAGCAAAACTTTCTGGCCAATGTCAAATGCTTTACTCCTGATCTGTTTGTCATGAAATGCCTTTGCCTTTTCCTTGTAGATCAGAGTGCTTTCAAATGCATCATTTCTTATTTCCTCAAGCTCACTCAGCTGGAGCTTCCGATGCAGACCGGCGTCATCTAGCTTGATGTTGAACGTTTTGACGGCCCACCATGCTTTATGCTCTAGTTCCACCGGAAGGTGACATGCTTTTCCGTACACCAACCTATAGGGAGACATTCCTATAGGTGTTTTGTAGGCCGTCCTGTATGCCCAAAGTGCATCATCCAACCGTTGGCTCCAATCCTTTCGATTAGGACCCACAGTTCGCTCTAGTATCTTCTTGATCTCTCTATTACTGACTTCCGCCATTCCACTCGTTTGAGGATGGTAAGGTGTAGATACTCGATGAGTGACACCATACCGTTTTAGTAAAGCTTCAATGGTCTTGTTGCAGAAATGACTTCCTCCATCACTTATTAGGACCCGCGGGATCCCAAACCTGGAAAGAATGTTAGTTCTGAGGAAATCTGCAACAGTTTTAGAGTCATTAGTCCTGGTGGCCTTAGCTTCCACCCATTTTGATACATAATCAACGGCAAGTAAGATATAGAGATAGCCATTAGATTGAGGAAACGGACCCATAAAATCGATACCCCAAACATCAAATATTTCAACAGTAAGAACATAATGTTGTGGCATTTCATCCCTGCGTCCTAAGTTTCCTGATCTCTGACATTTATCACAGGCTAAGCAAAATGAATGTGCATCTTTAAAAAGTGTGGGCCAATATAGTCCAGATTCTAAGATTTTGAGTGCAGTTTTTCTAGATCCAAAGTGGCCTCCACAAGCATGGCTATGGCAGAACTCTAGGACTGACCTATGTTCAATATCAGGGACACATCTCCTAATCAATAAATCTGCACAGTGTTTCCACAAATAAGGTTCATCCCAAATATAGTGCCTAGCATGCTTCTTAAGTTTATCTTTTTGTGCACGGGAGAGGGTGGTGGGCAACTGCTTGGTGACTAAATAATTGACAATATCAGCATACCAAGGAGTACCTCCCTCGATTCTGAAGAGTTGTTCGTCTGGAAACATCTCTTGAATCGCCACAGGATCTCGCTCATGTGCAATGCGACTCAAATGATCCGCCACCACGTTCTCTACGCCTTTCTTATCTTTAATCTCGATGTCAAACTCTTGAAGAAGAAGAATCCATCGGATCAGTCTTGGTTTCGCTTCCTTCTTGGCTAGGAGATACTTCAGTGCTGCATGATCAGTGTAAATAATGACTTTAGTTCGAAGTAGATAAGAACAAAATTTATCTAAAGCAAATACAACAGCAAGCAACTCCTTTTCTGTAGTGGTGTAGTTCATCTGGGCATCATTTAAGGTTCTGGATGCATAGTAGATGGCGTAGGGCTTCTTATCCCGCCTTTGTCCGAGTACGGCTCCAACTGCATAATCAGAAGCATCGCACATTAGTTCAAAGGGTAAGGACCAATCAGGGGCACAAAGAATGGGGGCAGTGGTTAAGAGATTTTTAAGCTTCTCAAAAGCTTCCTGACAGTCTGCATCAAAGACGAAGGGTGTCTCTTTCTGAAGCAGTCGGCACAAGGGCCTTGCAATGTGGGAGAAGTCTTGGATAAATCTTCTGTAAAATCCTGCGTGACCAAGAAATGAACGGATTCCTCTCACCGAAGTGGGAGAGGGTAAGTGGCGCACAATATCAACTTTAGATTTATCGACTTCAATTCCTCTTTCAGAGACAATATGGCCCAAGACTATCCCTTGTCTAACCATGAAATGGCATTTCTCCCAGGTTAAGTACCAGATTAGTTTCGACACACCTTTGTAAGATAAGTGCTAAGTGTTCTAAGCATGCATCAAAACTATCCCCAAAGACACTAAAATCGTCCATAAATACTTCAATTATTTTTTCGACGTATTCAGAGAAAATAGAAAGCATGCATCTTTGGAAAGTACCTGGGGCGTTACATAAACCGAAAGGCATTCTTCGGTAGGCAAAAGTGCCAAAAGGACAAGTGAAAGTCGTTTTATCTTGGTCATTTTGAGCGATACAGATTTGATTGTACCCGGAATAACCATCAAGAAAGCAATAATAGGAGTGACCTGCTAACCTTTCAAGCATTTGATCAATGAAGGGCAAAGGAAAGTGATCCTTCCTAGTTGCTTTGTTCAGGCGTCGATAGTCGATGCAGACTCTGTATCCGGTCACTGTTCGCTGGGGCACTAGCTCGCCTTCACTGTTCGCAACAACTGTGACTCCACTTTTCTTTGGGACTACTTGGACTGGTGAGACCCATTTACTGTCTGAAATTGGGTAGATGACACCACAGTCCAAGAGTTTGATGACCTCTTGTTTCACAACTTCCATCATCGGAGGATGGAGGCGACGTTGGGCTTCGCGAGAGGGTTTTGCATCATCTTCCAGTAAGATTCGATGCACACAAGTTGTAGGGCTGATTCCCTTGATATCTGACAGAGTCCATCCAATGGCTGTCTTGTACTTTGTCAAGACCTGTACCAGTCTATCTTCCTGTGACTCGGTTAGTGCAGAAGACACTATGACGGGCAGAGTGTCGTCCGAGCCAAGATAAGCATACTTCAGGTGGTCAGGCAAAACTTTGAGCTCAAGAACTGGGGCCTGAATCACTGAAGCAGGAGTGGCATTAGTACTAATTGGAAATGACGAGGGTACCTGATGATTCACCATTCTGGGGGTCTCATTTAGGGTCATGACTTCATCACAAATTCGAGGTTCTAGTTCGTAATCTGTATCCTCAACCAAGGCGTCCCCTGATTGCGTTAGGCCAACTCCTTTCTGGATTATCATGTTGAGTGTGTCTTCTCGAATTGAATCAAAATGTTTCTCTGCGAGAGAAGTGCACACGTCAACAGAAAAAGTAGTATGAGTTGCGGAACTAGGGTACCTCATGGCATCAAAAATGTTGAAGCCAATCTCCTCTCCGTCTACTTCCATAGTTAATGTTCCATTGAACACATCAATCTTTGTCTTGGCAGTTCTCATGAATGGTCTTCCCAACAGCATTAGTGGAGCTTGATTCGTAGGGGAATCCTCCATGTCTAGGACATAAAAGTCAGCTGGGAAGATGAGTTGGTTAACCTGCACAAGAACATCTTCGACGTATCCCTTAGGATACACATTAGAGCGATCGGCTAACTGAATGATAATATCGTCATGCTGTAATTTACCTAGACCTAGGGCAACATATAGTGAATATGGCATAACATTAATGGATGCTCCTAAGTCTAGCATGACTTTATCAAATGACTTGTTACCAATCACGCAGGGAACAGAAAAACTCCCTGGATCCTTCAACTTTGGGGGTAGCCGACGCTGGATTACAGCAGAAACTGTTTCACTCACCATCACAACCTCCTTCTCCCTCGTCTGGCGCCTTGGAGTGCATAACTCTTTCAGAAATTTTGCGTATTTCGGCACCTGTTTGATGCACTCGATCAAGGGCATGTTGATTTGCACCCTTTTGAAGATCTCCAAGATTTCCTCATCGGATTCATTCTTCTTAGATTTGGCAAGCCTACTTGGAAATGGTGCATGCACAAACGGGGAATTAGTAACAACCGAACTTGAAGGGATTGGGTTATTACCTTGTGTGTGGGTAGGTTGAACTGGCGGTTGTGTCGTGGTGGTCTTAGTTGCCACCTTGTGCTTTTCAGCCTCAGAAACGGCTGGATCTGGTTCTATTTCTCCGAACACTTTACCACTTCGAGTGGTGATTGCATTGGCTTCAGGTCTTACATTTGGGTTGGGCGTAGGTTGAGGTGGAAGCACCCCGCTAGCTTGGATCTTACCCATGAAGTCCACGACCTTGCCCATTTGGTCCTTGAGATCAGCGATGTCTTTTTGTTGATTTTGCTGACCTGTGACAAGAGCCTGAGTTGACGCCATTAGTGTTTGCTGCCCTTGGGAAAGAGCAGCCAGCATTTTATCATAATCAGGATTAGAAGATGAAGAAGTGTGATTATTTGCATGATTATGAGAAAAGTTAGAAAATGGGACCGGGGGCCTTGGTTGCCATGTGGGCCTTGGTTGCCATGTGGGCCTTGGGAACTGGTCTGGGACACGGTTTGGCCCGGTCGACATGTGCTGAGGGTTTAGGACATTGTTCGGATCTCTCCAACTGTAACCTTGGGTCCTTGGCCCTCCTTGATAGCCTCCAATGGCGTGTGCCATTTCAGTTCCGGAGTCTTCTTCCCTTGCAGTGTAGGGACATTGTTCCTCAAGATGGCCTTGAGAGCATATGGAACAAACTGGAGCTACCTGTTTCTTTAGCTCAAGCATATTCGAAAGCATAGAGGTGATTTTATCTAACTTTGAATCATTTATAGCATGGGAACTTACCTCATGTACCTTTCTAGAAATGGGATCGGCACCTTCGTATTGTGCATCATTGAGTGCACGGCTTTCAAGTAGTGCACGGCCATCTACTAGGCTCCGAGCTAAGAAACTTCCATTAGCTGCAGCATCGAGCAGTCCTCTATCCCAACCTTTGAGTCCTTCATAAAAGTAGGTTAAAAGATAGCCTTCTGTGATCCCGTGAGTAGGGCATGAAGCACAAAGTTCCTTAAACCTCTCATAGTACTGGCTGAAATTCTCATCATGTTCTTTCTGCTTGATTCCAGTGATCTCTTTTCTTAAGACCGTAATCTTTGAGGCAGGGAAGTACTTGGTAAGAAACTCCTGAACCAACTTCTCCCAAGAGTCAATATGATTGGGTGGGAGACTTAAAAGCCATACCCGTGCTCTTTCTTCCAAGGACAATGGGAAAGCTTTCAGCTTCATGATTTCCAAGTCCGCATCATCCGGACACATACTACTAATGATGAATTGGAACTCCGTTAAGTGTTTGTGTGGATCTTCATTTCTGATTCCACGGAACTTGGGTAGTTGATGAAGAACTCCACTCTTAAGCTCAATATCTTTCTTGTTGGTTCGAGGCTCGGGATACTGGATGCAGAAGTCTGTAGTGCCATTTGTGTTTGCACATGTCTGCTCCCGGATACTCAGGTTTCGTGCCATGGTTATCGGTGTTCCGAAAATCTGTTCTTCTTCTGAATTACTCTTCTCGCTTTTGGACTCACCGAATATTGGGGATGGAGGTTCGAACGAACTGGTTTGCTTAAGTGCGTCTCTGAATGTGGCGTTGCTTGGTGAGATGTCAAGTTGTCTTCTCAGCCGATCAAGCTTAGATTGGTGAGCACGCATTCATAAGTTCGTACCTCTATGAAAACAAAACTCTAAGTTAGAAGGCAAGTATACACAAGAAAAGATAATAAGTGTAAGATAGTAGAGATTTCATAAAGTATCACATAAATGGAAACCAGGATTAACAAAAAGTTACGTTAATGGAAAGAAAATGCACAAGTTCCAAATTCAAACTAATAATGCAATAAATAGAGTTTTAGAGTGTCATGAATAACTTTCTCCTTCCGCTTCTCATAGTACTTTCCTGGGCGTACGGCCTGCGCGTACTGATAACCACCATTCCACCATTCAACATTAATCATGGCCAGTTGAGATAGATGTAACGCGAGAAGCAAGGATAATTTTAAGAGCACCCCGAGGCTAGCTTGGCATATACTCCATTGGTGTTCCCTTTCTTAATCCAAAACTTGTCACCAGTCATAACTCTCCTAGACACCATAATTAATCCAAATGATGACGTAGAGAATTACCAAACCCTAGTGTTTACAAACTCCGCCCCAACCTCATGTCCATAGATTCGAGTCTATGGTATGTGGTGATGAAATCCACACATCATGAAGGGTTAAGGAGAAAGTAAATAAGAGGGGCACTACCTGTTCCCGAAAGTAAGATTTTGAAGAAAAAGGGACTAAGAGATTCATGCAACTCTAAAACAATTAATAGGAAACAATACTTACACTTTAGGAAATTCAAAGATGAATAAAGTTTCATAAAAAAAAAATTTAAATTTTTTTTTTAATTTTTTTTTTAATTTTTTTTTTAATTTTTTTTTTTTAAATTTTTTTATTTATTCCGAATTTTCTTTTTTTTCATTTCAGATTTAAAGTTTAACAAGACATAAACAAATAATTGATTACATAAAAATAAAATAAGTGTAAACATAAAGTTAGTGGAACATAAAGGTTATGTAATAAAATTAAAAGAAAGTTAATGGAATAAAGTTAATGTAATATAATTAAAGTTAAGGGAATAAAGAAAAAGTGTGAATATTAAGTTAAGGGAATAAAGAAAAAGTGTGAATATTAAGTTAATGGAATAAAGTATAATGGAATAAATAAAAGTAAAAGTAAAGAAAAGTGAACATATAAAATATGCATTTATGAACAAGTATCAAATTTATTATGAACAAATATATATATAAAAAAAAATTATTAACATTTATGAACAAGTATAAATTAGAAATTAAGAAAAAGTAAAGTATGAGCATTATAAACAAACATAATAAGAACAATAATAAGATGGATAAATAAAATATAAACAAGTAAGTAAATGTTATAAACAAATATAATATTAACAAAAATAAAATTTATAAACAAGTATAATATGCACAATTTATATACATACACTAACAAATTAAAATGATTTTCAATGTCCCCGGCAACGGCGCCAAAAATTGACTACGCCCAAACTACGCATTAAATTAAACATGTAATTCGAGTGTTATGCAATTTAAACCCTTTTTGTGTAGATGTAGTATTGATAAATAGGGATCGTTCTTAACCGGGGAAATTAGGGAACATTAATAATATGTTAGTGGATTATGAATAAAAGAATAATGAATTAGAGAATTAAATAATAAAAGAATTAAACAATCAAAGAATTAATAAATTAAAGAATAGATGAACAAGATAATAATAAATTAATGAATTACAAAGAATTAATAAATTAACGAATTAAAGAATGAAATAATAGAAGAATAAAGGACTTAGTTAATCAAAGAATAAAGGAATTAATTAATCAAAGAATCAATAAATTAAATAATAAAGGAATGAAAGAATAAAAGCATCAAAGAATAAAAGAATAAAGAATAAAAGAATAAAGAATAAACAAGGGGGGTTTTGAAGAGGTTTGTAATTATGTAAATAAGTAAAAGCATAGATAAACTCATTCTATTTCTATTCTAACTTATGCACAAAGTAGACTTCCCGTAAACACAAACTTCAACAACATACTACAATTGCAAATATTTGAATTAATCACGAAATTATACCTTCACAAACTCATATTTCTTCATACATTATTCATATTATAAATGCACCGAACAGCGGATTTTTACTTATAATATAATTACCTTAAGTTTGTGATTTAATGCGCCGAACAGCGGTCATACATTAAATCTCTCCAAATCTACTCTAAATGCCCCGAACAGCGGATCAACATTTAGTTTCGAAATGAAGTTTAAGCTCTAAAATGTAAGAAGTAAATGATTTTTAGAAAGTAAAACACATGGAGATTATACTCAATTTTCACAAAAGATAGGAAGGAGAAACCAATACATATATTGCATTATAATTAGAACCAATAACAAATAAAAGAGTTTAAGAGAATGGAGAGCAAATGTTACACTTTTCAGATTGGATGAGAACAATGGATTGTTTTTCACAAGGAACACCGAACAGCGGCTGGAACCTTATGAAGATGGAAGAAGATTAAACAAGGAAATTCGGACTTGAACTCTCAAAATTGTATTGGAACTATTTTGCCAAGATTTCTCCTAAAAGAAGCTCAATTTTGTGCTACTTGGAAGTGCTTTCAACAAGTGAAATCAACTCCTATTTATAGGTGGAGAAACACAAATTAAACCCTAAAAAATAAATAAAAACTAAACAAAAATTATAATAAAAATATTCAAAAGTGAAATGATGAGTATGGGTGGTTTTTGGGGAAGAGAAATTAAACAAAACAAAGGAAAAAGCTTGAAAAACAGCAAGAAAATCCACTAAATTGCTGCTGAAAGAGTTTTCGGTGGCTGCAAGCTGGAAAGGAGGCGGCGGGTCGGCAAAGCTGTGCTGGAAAGGTGGCGGCTGGTCGGCAGGCGTGAGCTGGAAAGGAGAAGCTGTCGTCGGTAGGCGCGCTCCGAACGTGAGAGAGGCAGCTCGGCCAGCGCTTGTCGACGGATTCGCAGGGCTGAACGATTGGGCCGCACGGATTGGGCTGGGATGTCTGGGCTGCGCTGACGCGGGCCGCACGGATTGGGCTGGGATGCCTGGGCTGCGCTAACGCGGGCCGGACAATTGGGTTTTTCAGAAATGGGCTGGGCTGCACAGATTTAATTAATTAATTAACTAAATTAATTAATCCACCGAATTTCGTCCATATTTTATTTGTTATAATTCCGATCGAGACGATTCTTTCGCCAAAATACTCCAAATTACAAACTTTATTTATCTAAACTTAAAAATCACAAAATAATTTATTTTATCAATTTATTTAATATTTTAATACTAAAAGTCAAGTATAAAGGGTATAGAATAATATAAAATAATGCTTATTTAACGTCCTATCAATAACCAACAATAATCATTCTAAAACCTCATAAGAAACAGAAACACTATAAAATATCATAAGAAACCATAACATGAGTATCAGAAAACTGTATCATAAACCATGAACATTAACTCATAAATGTCCCGATCAAACCTGCTGGATCTATCCGAGTCTTTAAACTCCCGAGTCTTTAAACTCAATCCAGGCCTTAATCATATACGAGTCTTTAAACTCCCGAGTCTTTAAACTCAAGGCCTACGGGGAAAATCAATATATATATCCGAGTCTTTAAACTCCCGAGTCTTTAAACTCAATCCGGGTCTTTAAACCCAATCCGGCCGGTCCCCCGTCACATATATCCGGGTCTTTAAACCCAATATCCAGATCCAGCAAATCCAATCCCAAAACCATTTGAAAATCATTTACCAATCCACATCCAAACCCGAATCCGGAAAATATCCATTTTCATACCAAAACCATATGTAATCACAAATCATATTTCATAACCCATTTATCATTATCAGAAAACCTTTATAGGTGGAAATCCCCAAATGTGTCATCAAAATCCGAAACCAGCATTTTCTCGAAAAACGTGCAAAATCCCGAAAATGTCTCGAAAACTTGCAAATATCTTAATCACGTATAATCAAGTAAAACCATCATAACCTATGCAATAATCAAAACGTATATAAAAACAGTTATGCATGATCGAGTTTAGAAAAAGGGGTCCACTCACAGTACTGAGCCCTACTCGCGTCCCGAACGTCCAGCCCGTTCCTCGGCTTCCTCGGGAAAGCCCGATCCTGTCAATCACCATCAAATTCCATTACTAATACGTCTACAAACACTCACCTAAATTCCCTAAACAAAATCCCCGAATCGAAAACCGAAAACCCGGGACCCTAAACATTCACCCTCGCGGAACCGAACTCATACAATGTCCGATTAACCCGAAACCAACTCCATTGAACTCAACACAACTCCTAGACCAAAAGTCATGTTGACCACTTTCCCAACCGCCGCCGCACGCGCCCCCACGCGCCGCCCAAAGTGGCTGCGCGTGGCCCCACGCGCCAGCTACAGTACCACCTTCAACCTGTGCTGAACCGGCCGTCGCAGGCTGAACCGGCGAGACTTGATCTCCGCCGTCCGGCCACCAATTCGATCCCTTCCTTCACCAGCAGCTTCGTCCAGACACCACGAATCCAATCCCCAACTCCGTTCACCTCGACACTGTCCCTAGCCCGTCGACTAAGCTCAAAACCAGACGGCTAAATGTCCCCCTGTTTCACGACTCCTCAACTCCGGTCACCTCCCGTCACGGTGGCAACACCAGACGATCCGTAAGGCTTCACTGAACCTAGACCACACCTCCTCTACCTTCGACTCAGCCCCAAACTCGTCGACTTTGAGTTCGAAGCTCACGGCCGAAACAGAGCAACAGAGCACCCCTCTGCGACTGAGCTCCGCCGTGGACACCCCCGTCACGGCGACCACCACAAATCATTCCTAGGACCTCCCTGAACATAACCCTGACCTCCAATCACTTCGACTCTAAGCCTAGACTCACGACTTTCAAATTGAATTCCCACGGGAAAACAAAGCACAGGAAACTCACCTTCGAGTGCAGCTCCGCCGTGCACGATTGCACCGCCAAATCACGACCACCAGTTCCGCCCTGCCTCACTGTCACTCTCACAACTCGCTAATCACTCACCCTTGCACCCAGATCGATCAATTCCCCTCAATTCTCACACTCTGTTTCTCTGTGTTTGTCGAAGAATAAACACGGGTATGCACGGTTCCACCCAAATAATTGGGCTGTGAACACACATGATTCCACCAGAATCCTCTAGCCCTTTGCCATGTGTCACCATCCCTTCAATCTATATCCCATCTGCTTTAACCCCAGCCGTCCATTCCTCTCTCTCTGCACGAATCCCCATAAACCCAAAAAGACTAAAATACCCTTCTGTTTAACACATTTTTACGGTTTTACCGAAACTTCCTAGACCCGTAACTCTCACCTCGTAAGTCCGATGAATACGTGCCGCCTGTCATCGAACTCAGGACGACAAGAACTATCTAACCATCCTAGGTCAACCTACCAAAACTCGATTATACAAAAAGTCAACTTTTCCCCCTATTTTACCAAAATTACGATAATACCCTCGACCTTCCGAACATCACAACTTCCTCCTCGGATGTCGGAATCAAACATACCACATGTCTACGGGTTCATGACGTCCTAAACTACGTCCTGGTCACTGGTCAATCCCCAATTGACCACCCGAAATAAAAGTCAACATTTTTGCCCGAAGCAGGGGCAAAATCGTCATTCTCCACTAGTGACCCCATCGGGACCAACTAACCCCTGATTAACCTTACTAATCACACCTTAATCACTCTACTAATCCCAATTCTCGGGACGGGTTGTTACACGCTCACAGGCCATTAGTGTCGCCGCCTCGATACGTGGGCACTTATGCCGTTCCCGGCTAATCCGATATCACCGGCTTTCCCGAACCTGTCTAAACCCCATAATAAGATCACTAACTACCTCATAAAGTTTATACTAAAACCCTGTAATTTTTTCGAATTTTTAACTATTTTTAATCTAACACTAAAACCTTCGGACATCCCGAAACATATTGAGATGATGTCCGATCGACTCGAAACCAATGCCAAAATGTTCGTTACATCGAATACTTTAAAAGTCGTGTTGGAACCATCCTAAAAAACCATGCCACGCGCCCACACGCGCCGTCCAAAGGGGCTGCGCGTGGGCCTCACGCGCTGCTACAATGTCGTCTTCAACCTCTCGCTAGACCGATCCAGACCGGTTCGAACCGATGAGGGCAGTTTTGTGTCCAAATTTAGTCCAATCCTAACCATTTTAATCCTAGTAGCTTCGTCCTAATATGACCAATTGTTTTAACTATTGAAAACATGGAAAACCAGGTAGGAAAGTACCTCATAGATCGACCAACATTCCTTCGATTTGTCCCCTCTCTGTTTCCAAGTTCCAGGCCACCTTTGCTCGTGGTTCCAAGTCCAAACATCACCTTGAAGCCTTCAGAAGCCTAGCCAAATAACCAATTCGATCACCACTCAACAAAATTGAGTTTGTCATTTTCAAACGAAAACTGGGCTTTTCACGGTTTCTCACTTACCGTCCGTCATGCTTACCGCCGTGACTACTACTAGCTTCAACTCAGCCTCTGTCAGGACCCACCCCGGTTTCACCCCGAAACCCGAGGTAAATCCCGCTCCCGTCTGACTCCCCGACACAAAACTCAAGTAAAACTCACTCGAACCCAGTCAGACGCAGGAGTAAATACAAAATATCCCAACCTTATCGTTTACAGAGCATAGCTCGTAATTACAAGGAAAATAAAACCGACAAAGTACACGCACACAGAAGCCTTTAACTCTTCTAGGATCCCTCACGTCACTTCTATGCCTCAGACACTGCCTCGACGTCAAGACCCCGCGCTAGCTCCACAACCTGGAGGGCAATTTAAAACAGAAGGTGTGAGTGGACCAGAAGGTGCAAAAGTTCAAAAACCATTTTATAAGAAAACCGAGTTAAACCCTCCGTTTTGAAACCACATGCATAACCAACAGTTATGAACACAGTTACAAAATAACTGTTATAAAACATCATAAGAAACAGAAACACTATAAAATATCTTAAGAAACCATAACATGAGTATCAGAAAACTGTAGCATAAACCAAGAACATTAACTCATAAATGTCCCGATCAAACCTGCTGGACCTATCCGAGTCTTTAAACTCCCGAGTCTTTAAACTCAATCCAGGCCTTAATAATATCCGAGTCTTTAAACTCCCGAGTCTTTAAACTCAAGGCCTACGGGGAAAATCAATATGTATATCCGAGTCTTTAAACTCCCGAGTCTTTAAACTCAATCCGGGTCTTTAAACCCAATCCGGCCGGTCCCCCGTCCAATATATCCGGGTCTTTAAACCCACTATCCAGATCCAGCAAATCCAATCTCAAAATCATTTGAAAACCATTTACCAATCCATATCCAAACCCGAATCCGAAATCACTGGTCTGATGCCCTTCTGGCATTCAGAACCGTCATTCCGAACCCAAATCCGGAAAATATCCATTTTCATACCAAAACCCCATGTAATCACAAATCACATTTCATAACCCATATATCATTAGTAGAAAACCTTTATCGGTGGAAATCCCCAAATGTGGCATCAAAATCCGAAAACCAATATTTTCTCGAAAACCGTGCCAAAACCGTCTTTTTCTCGAAAAACGTGCAAACACATAAAATCATCACTTCATGTTCAATACACATAGATTCATAAGTAAAACCATAAAATACGTATATAAAAAACAGTTATGCATGCTCGAGTTTAAAGAAAGGGTCCACTCACATACCGAGCCCTACTCGCGTCCTGAACGTCCAGCCCGATCCTCGGCTTCCTCGGGAAATCCCGATCCTGTCAATCACCGTCAAAATACGTCACTAATACGTCTATAATCAAACACCTAGATTTCCTCAAAAGTCCCCGAATCAAAACCCGAAAAACCCGGGACCCTAAACATTCACCCTCGCGGAACTAAACTCATACGATGCCCGATTAACCCGAAACCAACTCCATTGAACTCACCACGACTCCTAGACCAAAATCCATGTTGACCGTTTTCCCATCCGCCGCCGCTCGCGCCCCCACGCGCCGCCCAAAGTGGCTGCGCGTGGCCCTCACGCGCTGCTACAGTACCACCTCCTTCCTCGATCAAACCCGGTTCAGTGCAGTGGTCTGCACTCAGACCGGCGTACCTGGTTCTTCCTCTTCCGTCCACCAAAACGGTTCCTTCCTTCACCAACAGCATCGTCCAGGCCAACCCTATCGATTCCCCAACTCCATTCACCTCGACACTGTCCCAATCCCCTCGACTGAACTCAAAACCAGACAGCCCTTCGACCCCTGTTTCACGATCCGACCACCCAGCTCACCACCCTTCACGGTGGCTTCACCAAACTCTTCCCTGAACCTCACTAAACCTAAACCAACTCTCCTAGACCTTCGACTCAGCCCCAATCGTCAAGACTTTGGGTTCAAACATCACAGCAAAACAGAGCACCAGAGTGTCTGCCGTCGTCTGAGCTCCGCCGTGTACCTCCCCGTCACGGCGACCATCCTAGTCGACGCCTAGGACTCTCCTGAACCTCGCCCTGACCTCCAATTCCCTCGACTCTCACCCTAGACCCACGACTTCCACGTTGAACCTCAACGGAAAACAGAGTACCGAAACGGGGATAAGGAAATTACCTGCCTCCTGCTGCCGCCGTGAGCTCCTCCGGGGCTGGCCGACTCCCCACAGCCCTCACGACACCACCGCGATCTTCGTTGCACCGTGCACGGCTACCGCACCACCACAAGCCCTCAATCTTCTCCGTTTTCCCCCCTGAGTTCCTCCCTGGTTCCCGTGGCTCCCCACTCGCACACACCACGATTTCTCACCTCCCAACCGTCTCAACTGCTCTCTCCCACTCTCTAATCTCCCTCACACACTCACAAACTCACCAGCCACCACAATCAGCCTTCCAATTCTCTCAATTTCCTCCCTCTGTTTCTCTCTGTGTGTCGAAGCACCAGAATGCATAACACGGGTGCACCCCAATTAATTGGGCCGTGAATGCACAGGATTCTACCAGAATCCTCTACACACATGCCATGTGTCACCATCCACTCCACACACTCCCACATGGCCTAATCCCAGCCGTCCATTCCTTTCCTCTGTGCACAAATCCCAATGTGCCACAATGACCAAAATACCCTCCTGTTTTACTCATTTTACGGTTTTACCGAAACTTCCTAGACCCGTAACTCTCGCCTCGTAAGTCCGATGAATACGTGCCGCCTGTCATCGATCTCAGGACGATAAGAACTATCTAACCATCCTAGGTCAACCTACCAAAACTCGATTATATGAAAAGTCAACTATTCCCCCTACTTTACCCAAATTACGGTTAAGCCCTCAACCTTCCGAACATCACAACTTCCTCCTCGGATGTCGGAATCGGGCGTGCCACCTGCCTACGGATTCGTGACGTCCTCAACTACGTCCTGGTCACTGGTCAACTCCCATTTGACCACCCGAAATAAAAGTCAACATTTCTGCCTGACCCAGGGGCAAAATCGTCATTCTAAGTTCCCGGACCCCTCGGGACCACCTAACCCTTGATTAACCTTAGTAATCACACCTTAATCACTCTACTAATTCCAATCCTCGAGACGGGTTGTTACAGCCTCCCTGTCATATTTCCTTCACAAAGTGTCAACAAAGGGCGAGGTTTGAGAGTTTTTGTATACGGTGGAGTTCACGGGTTGCAGGGAATTTCATGGCTCAGGACTGCCACCCACGACGGTCATCACGGTGACATTATCCTCATAGTCTAGTCCCTCAAATACCTTCACACACCACTCACCAGATGAGGAGGATTAGATTGCTTCTCATAGGTCACTCACTCATACTTACACAACCATTCTCATCCTCTGTTTCCAAAACCGAGCACACTTGCACTTCTGTTTTAAAATCAGTGAGGCGGTTACCAAAAAGTTCCACAGCCATCTAGAGAGGAACACCTGTCAAAAATCTGGTGGTCTCAGCATCCAAAATAGCCAAGTGTCCCAAGTTTACTGGGAACCAATCCCAAGGCAGCCAATGGACCAAAATACCCTTTATTGCACAAATTACTATTTTACCCTTCATATGTTTAGACCACGAACTATGTCGTCCGAACTCCAATGATAACGTGATGTCTGTCGTTGTACTCGGGGAATCAAAACCTTCCTAACGGTCCTCGAATTATGTGAAAAAATCATGTCGTCTGAAAAGTCAACAAAGTGTCCCCGTTTAACCAAATTACCACTCTACCCTCGAACTTCCAAACGTCATAAATTTTTCCTCGAATGTTGAAATCTGACGTGCCACCTGTCTATGAACTCGTGAGATCCCGAACTACGTCACGGTCATCGATCAAAGTCCATTTGCCCGCTCAAACAAAAATTCAACCGTTCGCTCAATTACAAGGGCAAAACCGTCATTTCCCACCGTCCGTCCAAGATCACCCAACTAATCACCGATTAACTTCACTAATCCGTCATTAACCACTAATCTAACCCCGATTTTCAGGACGGATCGTTACATCGGGCCAGTCCTACTTTCGTCTGACAGCTCTTGTCAGACAAGGGATATCACCAGATTTATCCTTGTTCTTTTCTTATTAAATTAACCAAATTAAACCCATCATTGGACTTGAATTGATTCAATTCCAAATTTTAATTTTGCAGTACCAAAAATCGATACGGAACTGAAGCCTAAAGTCCAATATTGCATTTGACCTTATTTTGTATTTTTGAAGTTAAATGTAGAGGCAGAACTTATTCATCTGTTCTCATCTCCGTGCAGACTCTCCCGCATTCTTATCTCTCGAGCATCTCTCCTGGCATCACGTGTCACCATCCACCATCTCAAAACCCTCAAGCTTCACCCTCAAAGCTTCATGCCCCATTCTCATTGAATCAGACCAAATCGAACTCCATCTCATGCACGCTGCTGCACCCATTGTCTACGGCTCGCATCGCCATCCATTGTCTCTGAATCGCACCAATGGCCTCTCACTTGCACCCATCGCCTCATTTTCCTCGACCTCGCACACATCGCCTAATTTGCATTGGCCTCGCATCTCAACCATCACCTCAAAGTCTCGAACCCATTATGAGTCTATCTCTCCCTCAATCTCTCTGTCACCGTCTTTCCCTTCTTTGTGGTGGAAAAATCAGTCTTGATACCGAATCGATTTGTACCCTGGTTTTCGATACTAATCGGAAAGGTTTGGTACCAAACCGATATTGATACTAGTTCTTTATTCTATTCAGTTTCGACTTCGTTAAAATTACCGAATCAAAAAAATAATTAACAGCCTTAGTCTCTCTTAAGCACGTAGCTACATGCGATTAGGCTAATATATATAATATATATATATATACATGAATTACATGACCATACTCCAGGTGAGAATTTAGAGAAATTTCGAGAAGTTTGAATACACCATTTGTGTGTTCGAGTCACATCATGCAATAAGTACATACGTATACACAAACATAATAGGATCAGAATGTACGCGAGTATTTCGTAGTAGAAGACTTCAAAGATGCCAAGATGACTTAGTGGCCACGACGCTGAGGATGTCGGGTGCACATCGCGTTGAAATTTGCCACGTGGGCGACAATTATTTAAAACAAAGTCAATGTTTTTTTGTGTGACTGTTTTAGCCTTTTTGTAGGCTTGTATTTTAGCACCACTCGCCCACTCCCATCGCTTTTTGTTATATGCCTAATTCATATTTTCCTTTGGATAATTGTGTTTTGGATTTTCTTTTGACTGCACAATAATTGCTGGCCGCCCATCAAACTGGGGGCCCTAATCAAATTTAGAATTTTCAATTTGGATTTTATTTATATTGGATTTTATTTAAATGTTTATTTGATGATTATTTGGTAATTTTCCAATTACCAAAATTTATTATTGTTTGACTGTTAATTGCATTTAAATCTCAATCATACCTTATTTGTTCATGTAATATTTCTTTCAATTTGGTTAATTATAGTTCTTAAATGCATTTTATGTAATCTTAATTATCGTATATATTCTCGTTTTTCAGAGTGATCCCTTTCATACTGGACTTGCATATGTTAGAAATCTCTCATACACTTTCGGTTTCACAATACATGAGATGGTGAATCAGGAACTTAAATACACTCGTATCTAACAACTGACCTTTAAATTTACAATGAATCCAGTTCGATCCCTCAATCAACTCCGGTACGCTCTTAGATACTAATTTGATCCATATTTACTATCCTAATAACTCATCAAATCGAAAAGAAAAAAAAAAGAATTTTGAGTCATTGAAAATTCAAAATTGAGCATTTTAATTTTCATTCTCTTGCACAATCAATAATGGTCTTAGCAATACTTGATGGAACGGGTCGTAACCTAGAGATATCCGTGTATACATGTTCTGTTCACCAATCAATTAAATACATTTAATTCAAGTGCATACTCAAAGAATTTGTTTTGTAAATGAATTTAAACGGTCCACGTAATAAATACACATGATGTTGCGTTAGGTTTTGTTTGTATATTGTTCTTGTGTATTTTCCGAAGATTTTTATTTTGTGTGTTATTTTTTTAGATCATTTCGATAGATATTCAGTCTATTTATCATAGGTAAATTTCATATTTTATATTAAGTTATTACAATCTAACTTATTTTTTACTTTATATCGCTGTTATATTAATAAAAATTCGTATATTCTATTAAGAAAAAAAAATACACTTGATCTTTGGATTTATCGAATTGTTTTGGTATATATATTATAATCAGAATCATTAATTCTCTAAAGCATTATTTGAAGATCAATTTCGCTAAAAATCAACAAAATTGAATGTAATTTAGTTATTTATATATATGGAATAAATAAATGATTTTAATAACAATTTAAATTAATATCCTTATAGTGAACCGACCATTTAATTAATATATATGAATGACTATATTATATTAAAAAAATTAATTTTGTACTTAAATGATCTTGAAATGACGTGTAAAGAGTTGAAAATTTATAGTCGACATAATGACATATTCTTATTCAAACAAGTAAAACGACATCACTTAAAAGACTTTTCTTTAAAGTATTTAAATGACATATCTGACCTTATCTGCCTGGTCTATCTTATTATTCTCAAAAAATATTTTTATATAAACGAATCTTAAAATAAGCATAAAAAAATAGACCCTAAATTCAGTAAAAAAAGATTACGAGAATCTTTATGTAAAATTTTGTTGGAATCTTGATGTAAAGCGAGGTTAGAAAAGGGAAATACCAAAATTCAATCATGAGATGATATCAGCCCCATTTATGATTGGCTTTTTTTTTCTTTAATAATTTTATTTTTTACAAACTAATAATTCTTTTTGAGAAATAATTAATTTTTTTATAAGAAAAATAACATTACCTGGCTATATCATGTTCTGGCAAATTGGTAATTAAAATGATTTGTTTAATAATGGTGTGATCTCTCTCCAAGCACAAAGACCAAAACAGTAATAATTCCAAGTCAACCAAAACCATCACAGATTTAAATACAAAACCCCAGAAAGCCCACAAATTGCCCAATAATCTCAGAGGCATTGCAAAACCCAATTCAACCACACCTCTAGCGCCATAACTATGCCACTGCAAGTAGCTACCAGATTCATGGCTTCATCAATGGCGCTCCGGTGACTATGAAAGTGACATAAAAGACGCTTGGCTGTTGGTTAGGCACAGTCCTCACAATTATAACTCTCTCAATAATAAATGTTTTCACCTTCTTAAAAGCACCTCTGCCATCCCACTCTCTTTTGGAAAATCTTTAACTCTGATAAAAACCTGTCGCCAAATTTACAGGGCACAAAGCAGATTGAAATTTACATTTTTGTTTACTTGGTTTTGCTTATATTGCTTCAATCTCCGTTCTTGGAAGAAAAACCTCAGGGATGGTGCAGACCAAGATGAATCTCCATTGACCATCTTCGAACTGGACCTGCAATGGGACTCAGAGCCCAAGTTGCCGCCTTTGCGGCAGCTCTACTCTTGTTCGTGATTCAGAGCGGTTTTGCCCAGGAGGGTGCTTTAAGTTCCGGCGTAGAACGGGCCGCCTTACTTGACCTCCGGTCGTCGTTGGGCCTCAGAAGCAGAGACTGGCCCATAAAGGGCGACCCTTGCTCTTCCTGGAATGGAGTTACATGCAGGGATGGACAGGTTGTTGGGATAACAGTGTCCGGTTTAAGGCGAACCCGAGTTGGCCGGAGCAATCCCCGGTTCGCTGTAGATTCACTGGTCAATCTCACCCATTTGACTACTTTCAACGCCTCTGGTTTTCGGCTTCCTGGGTCCATACCCGACTGGTTTGGCGACATACTTGGTGCACTCCAGGTTCTTGATCTTCGGTCTGCTTCAGTCATAGGTGCTATACCCCAGTCACTTGGTAATTTGAGCAAGCTTCATACTTTGTATTTATCTGATAATGATATTACTGGGTCAATTCCTTCCGCACTGGCAAACATAGCAGAGTTGGTAATTCTTGATCTCTCGCGCAATTCACTTGCTGGGTCAGTACCTTCAGGTTTTTCCTCTCTTAGAAACCTTACAACTATGGACCTTTCTTCAAATTTCTTATCTGGGTCGATTCCCCTGGGTTTAGGCTCCCTTCATGCACTTAAATTGCTGAACTTGTCTAATAATAGTCTCACTGATTCAATACCTGTTCATCTTGGCAACCTTTCCCATTTGCTTGAGCTTGATCTTAGCAAGAATTCTTTGTCTGGGTCATTGCCTATGGCATTGAGAGGGTTGGGGAGTTTGACGAAGATGGAGATTGGAGAAAATGACCTAGAAGGTCCGTTGCTGGAGGATTTGCTTTCGGGTCTTGTTCAGCTGGAAGTCCTAGTTTTAAGACGGAATAATTTTGGTGGTTTTCTTCCTCGTGCGTTGTGGTCACTTTCCAGTTTGCGCTTTGTTGATTTATCCAGCAACAATTTTACAGGAAACCTGCCAAGCTTGGATTCAAATGCTACAGCTGGTGATGCTGTGCTCAACCTTTCTCAAAATCTCTTGTATGGAAATCTAAGTTTACCTCTTGGCAAATTCGGGTCTGTCGATTTGTCTGCTAATTTTTTCCAAGGCAGGGTATTAGTAGATAGTCAAAGCAATGATACTCTTACTAGAAATTGCCTACAGATGGTACGAGATCAAAGGAGTTTGGAGGATTGTAGGCAGTTTTATGAAGATAGGAGTTTAACTTTCGATGATTCTGGACTCTCAGTACAATCGAAACGCAAGAATCGATTGGTATTTATACTGGTTGGGGTATTTGGTGGACTTGGCTTCATTGTGATTTTGGTACTGGTCCTTGTAGTGCTCCTGAAAATGAGCAATAAAGGCAAAAGTCAACGAGGAATTGCAAATGCCGGGCCTGTTCCTGAGGGAGGTGGCGACCCTTCACCCCCCAAAGATCTGGTCTTTATATCAGGCCGGGGAGATTCATTTACATATGCACAGATTCTCCAATTCACCAGTAATTTTAGTGAAGCAAATCTTATAAAACATGGACACTCTGGAGACATATACCAGGGATCCTTGATGAGTGGAACCCCTGTAGTTGTCAAACGGGTAGATTTGCATATGATGAAGAACGAAACATTTATGCTAGAAATGGAGTTATTCGGCAAGGTTTCACATACCGGATTGGTGCCACTTTTGGGGTACTGCTTGGAGCATGAGATTGAGAAGCATCTTGTTTACAAGTACATGCCAAATAGCGACTTGGCTACTTCCTTGCACAGGGTTACCAATTCAGAAGATGGAAAATTAAAGTCTCTGGATTGGATTACAAGATTAAAAATTGCAATTGGAGCTGCCGAAGTCTTAGCTTACCTGCATCATGAATGCAATCCACCCCTTGTTCACAGGTATCATTGAACTTGCTTTCAGCTATTCAAATATCGATCTGATATCTTGTACCCATTTATCTCATTTCATAGTGATTCGGAGTCCTTATTACTTCTGCCCTTCACAAATTGAATTGCAACTCTCTTATAGTCAAATGTTGGGATGATAGTTTATGGTTATAACTGAAACTAGTGCCGGAAGTTTGGGCAAATTATGCTTTTTTAGTTCATGTTCATTTTAGCTGACTTCGCAAATTTCGGTTTAGTGTATCAAGTTGAATTAGTAGTTGAAATTTTATCTTTGGTTTTTGAAGAGATGTTCAAGCAAGCAGTATACTTCTCGATGACAAATTTGAGGTTCGACTTGGAAGCTTGAGTGAGGTCCGTGTGCAAGAAGGGGACGGTAACCAAAACGCTTTCACCAGGTTGTTGCGGAAACAACCGTAAGTGTTCATTCAGTAGCCTTCATCAAATTCATTGTACGTTTTATCTGTTTTGTTCTTCAAGTAATCGCAATTTTGTCTTGGTTCGTGCAGAACTTCTGAACAAAACGCTGCAGCCTCATCATCCGCGGCTTGTTCTTATGATGTGTACTGTTTCGGCAAGGTTTTGCTTGAGCTTGTGACGGGCAAGCTTGGTATCAGCAAATCAGATGATGCCTCAACGAGAGAGTGGTTGGAACACACGGTCCGTTACATTAGCATTTACGATAAGGAGCTGGTAAACAAGATTGTGGACCCGTCTCTGATAGTAGACGATGATCTTATGGAAGAGGTATGGGCCATGGCAATCGTGGCCAGGTCCTGCCTGAATCCGAAGCCTTCCAAGCGTCCCTTGATGAGATATATACTTAAAGCATTGGAAAACCCTTTGAAGGTGGTGAGGGAAGACAGTTCGAGCTCTGCCAGGCTGCGGACAACCTCATCTAGAAGATCGTGGAGCGCGGCTTTCTTTGGCAGCTGGCGGCAGAGCTCATCAGAAAGCCCCAATGGTCCATCCGGCCATACAAACAAAGAGGGTGCAAGTGGCGGCTCGAAACCGCTAGGGCAATCTGGTGGTGATGAGTTCTCTGCTTCGCGTAAAAGGCTGTCCAATGAGATTTTCCCGGAGCCAATTGAAATTCAAAATGTTGAGAGGCAAGACGACCATTGAACTGAAGAACAACAGACAATGTGATCTTTCTACTCGCCGTCTGATGAGCAGCATTCCATGAATATTGCAAAGGAGGCTACCGGATTGGTCGGCTTGATGTTCGATTTGTGTTAAGGTCAGCCGGCAGATTGTTTCTGATATTATAGGCTGGGATGAATCAAATGATAGCCTGTTCATGTTGAAAACATGATGCTAAGTCTCTGCCATTGATGATCCTTTATGAAGGGATCCCAAAAATATAAGTTTGTAATTGATTGGAAGATTTTATTATACATGAACATTTTCATGATCAGAATTGGGATCTTCAAATATGAAGAAATCAACCTCAATTCCGGGAAAGTTTTCCACTAAAAGCCTCCTTGCTTTCTCTTGCTTTCTCTTGCTTTCTCAAATACTCCTCACACCTCTTGCTTTCTCTCATTAATAAATGCTTTTACCTGTTGTTTCAGCCGTTTGGTAAATTCACTTGTATAATTTTTTATGTTACTTTATGAACTAATATTTTAATTGGCATTTGAGTTATATCTGGAATTTTATTTTGATCCCTAAATTAACTTATTACATTTTGTAGTTTTCAAAATTTATCAAAAATGTTTAAATAGAATTATAAAATATGTTGCATTTAGTAAACGGTCACTTTTAAATGGTGAATTTCTCGTCAAGTAAGTTTAATTCAGTTGATTATAATATTAATTTATAGACAATTCGTCTCAAATTCAAATCCCGATGACATATTATATAGAAAATTTCCAAAAAATTCTCTTTTCCTTATAAGAAAAAAAAATGGTGAATTTCTCGGGACCACTTTATGGTTAAGTCAAATTATGTCCAAACGGAAATTATGTGCACTATTTTTGTTTAGAGATATCTTTTGGTATTTATCAAAGAAATGCCTGAATTAATTTATTCAATTCTGTAGTTGTCAGACTATGAATTTTGACCAATTATCCCATATTTGAAGAAAATGATCAATTTAAGATAAAAACAACAAAAAGAAGACGTACCTCCCATCTCATCCATGGCGTCGAACAACCTTATCTCTTCCTTTTTGTGAATGGCCCATTTTAAAAATTTAAGAGTTTTGGATAAAAAAAATGCATCGCGTCAAGCAATATTTTAAAATTGGATTAAAGAATAAAATTTAAGAATTTTTGATAAAAAATTATTTTCAATAAACATTTTAAATGTGAACTAAATGGCCATTTTTTTTTACTGAAAGACCAATGAAATATAGCTGGTCTTTTAGGATGAATTAAATGATTTACCCCTCACTTTGCTGCTCCTAACAATTCTTCATCATGTGTGTTAGCTCTGTTAATCGGTTTTTCGGTTCGATTTTTTTACCAAAACCGAATCAATTGGGGGATCGATTTCGGTTCGGTTTGGTTTTTTCACGAATAACCGATTCGGCCCGAAATCAAAGTGGTCGGTTCGGTTCGGTTTCGAGTAAAATCGAGTTTTTTCGGTTCAAATTAGGCTAATTCAATTCAGGTAATCCGGTTCGATTTTTGGAAAAATCTGTGCAATTCTCGGGCATGGATTCAGCTCAGTAACCAAACAAAAAAATATGAATCAAAACCCAAATTGTTTTTTTTTTTCTTTTATTATCAAGTCATAACTTGGAAGAAATCTGAATCAAAACCCAATAAAAATAAAATATTTAGATTTTAAAAACATTTAGCACTAGGTTGAAGAAATCTGAAGACGGAGTGTATTTGGGTTCTTACATTTCATTAGATGAGAGTGGAGAGAGTGAGAGCGCGACTGGAGGGATCGACGACGGCGATGGAGATGAAGCTGTCGTCTGGGACTCTAGGGGAATGGTCGAAGCTTCGATGAGGGGGGACAAAGAGATGAAGCTATCGTCTCACGTTTAGGGACTGGCCGACTAGAGGGGAGAGGCTGGAATCAAAGGAGGAAGGGAGGAAAGGAGAGAGGGAGAGAGGGATAGAGGTCTAAGTTGAGGAGGTTCGAAACTTCGAACTTCGAAGGGGAGATGAGAGGCCAAGAGAGTGAGAAATTGAAAAGTGAAATCAGGGCTGCTACTTGATAGGTCATCTCATCTGTGTTTAATACAAAACGACGCCGTTTGGAAAAAAAAAACCAACTCATTTCGGTATGGTTTGGGCCGATTCGGTTCTGTTCAGGTCGATTTGGTTCGGTTCGATTTTATAATACTTTTGATTTGGTTCAATTCGGTCTGATCCAATTATACTGAAAATCAAAACCAAATTGATTAAGCCCGGTTGGGTTCGGTTTTCTCCAAACAGTCTCAATTTTTCTTCGATTCGGGGGTTTTCTGTGCGGCTACAATTCGGTGTGGTTTTTCAGTTGGTTTTTTCAAACCAATTAACAGGGCTAATATGCGTATCCCAAATCCTTAATCAATATTCATTAACCTATATATGCTTAAGCTCTTTAATGTTGACACGACCTATCCCATTCCCCCCGGAATTACCGTGGGATGTGTCATACTCCCGTCTGACACGAAGTGTCAGGAAAGGGATAACCTAAAGTCACTGCCCCAACGAGCTTCCAGAGTGTGCAAGGATCGATGGATGAGGCATGCAATGTCCCAGTCTCTGCTGCAGCCGCATCCGTGATTAACCTGAAGGGCATTAAAAACAATAAAGGCTGTGAGTGGACGAAAATAAATAAGTTCATAAAACACGTTTCAAATGTGGGAAACTGTAACGACCCGTCCCGGAATTCGGGATTAGATTACGGACTAATCATGAGTAGCAGGGGTAATCGGTGATTAGTTGGGTGAACTCGGACGAACGGTGCAAAATGACCGTTTTGCCCCTAGTCGTGGGCGAAACGTTGACTTTTAGTTCGGACGGTCAAATGGACTTTGACCAATGACCGTGACGTGGTTTGGGACGTCACGAGTTAATAGACAGGCGGCACGTTCGATTCCGACGTTCATGACGAAAGTTATGACATTCGGAAATCCAGGGGCATTTCCGTAATTTAGGCGAAATAAGGGAAAATGTTGACTTTTTGATCGGGAGGTCCGATGGCCGAGGACCAAGGACCGTTAGGGAGGTCTCGATGCCCTGAGTCTGTGGACAGGCGGCACGCATCAATCAGAGTCCGGATGACCGAGTTACGGGCCTAGTTGCGTGAGGGGCATTTTGGTAATTTTCTGCACAAGGGCAGAAATGTAATTTCACAGGGTATTGTTTGAACGGTTACTGTTGCATCCGTATTTGGGAATCACGATCAGTGCACGGGTGAATTGTTTATGCTTGATATTGGAACGGATTATGGGCGAAAGTGTATTCAATTGATAATGGGTGTGTAAGTGGGAGGCATTGGCTGCAGGAGGAGCGTGCACGGGCATGGCTGGTGTCTCTGGTGCGGGTTGGAATAGAGGACTGTTCCCCACACTCGATCAGTCGTCCCATGGCCAAAACTGAGTGTTTTGTAAGCGGGAAGAGAGTTAAGGGGAGGAGAGGAGTATTCTGAGATGGAGAGAGGAAGAAAATGAGAGGAAAACGGTGAATGAGTGCTCTGAAAACCGAGCGGGTACTGGGTGAAATTCAAATTCGAACTCCCGGTTTTAGGCCAGCCCATGACTAATTGAAGATTGATTGAGCTTCCTGGAACCTTCACAAGTCGATCCAGACCAAATGGGGCCATTTTCGAGGCTCCTGGAGCCGTGCACAGATGTGGTGGATGGCCAGAAAATCCAAGCTTGGAGTCGTGATGATTGAGGTTAGTTCTCATGAAATTATCTATGTAATCATCCTTATAATGAGCATATGGAGCTTCCCAACTGATTAATTGAGAGAAACTGAGACTGTGGAATGAATGGGAACTTTGGACCCGACTAGGACCCGTATTCGATTGTGCTGGCTTTAGGCCATGTCGATGTGAATGAGTAAGACAGAACTTAAATTAGGTCCATTACTATGCTATCTGAGAGTTTAATGGAAGAAATTAAGTGGATATTCGCAGGGATTGAACCGGGTTGTCACGCGGGTTGCAGGACCCGTTTGCAGAGGAAACGGGCGAGGAGGACGACTGTTCACCGTTACTGTAGCTGGCGCGTGGGTTTCACGCGCAACCACTCACGACAGCGCGTGACGGCGCGTGGGCACAAATCCCGAGGTACGGTCAACACGAATTTTGTCCTATACATTATAACGAACATTTTAGCGTTGGTTCCGTGTCATTCGGATCTCGTTCGGATGTTGTTCGGGATGTCCGAAGGTTTTAAGTCGGGTTTAAAAATACTTAAAAATCCGGGAAAATTACGGGACTTGAATAGGATGTTATTGGGGAGGTTAGTAACCCTCTAATGTGATATGAACAGGTTCGGGAGTCCCGGTGTTAGTGACGAGGCCCGGGGAGGCCGGTGGCACACGTATCGAGGCGCTCGGTTAACTGTTTGTGAGTGGACATTTGGTTTTTATAAATTCTATGCATGCATAACTGTTTCGTGATTTTTATAATTGTGATTATATGATTTATTTTGGATGTCGGTGAATTTATATGATTTCACGCATTTCGAGGCGATTTACGGATATGCGCGTAAATCGAGATTTTCTGGATTTATATTAATTTCCATAATTGTAGTTGGATACGATTTTATGAGACAGTTACGAAATTGATTAAGTGAATTCAGGCCAGGGCCCCAGTTGTTTTATATATGTGATTTCGGGATGCTTTTCGGAAAACGGATCGTGAGGGATCCTGATTGATTGTGTCTTATTAAATAGTTCGGGTTTAAAGACCCGGGTGCCATTGCTGGAGCACATTTTGAGTTTAAAGACTCGGTTAACTGATGACGGGGGCGGGCCCGGAAAATTGGGTTTAAAGGCCCGGATTGAATTTAAAGACTCGTGAGTTTAAAGACTCGGTTATTGTGATACCCCCGATGCCTATTGACTATGTTTTGAGTTTAAAGACTCGTTGATATCCCGGGAAGGCCTGTTTATGCGCATGGTTTTGAGTTTAAAGACTCGGGCGCACTTAATCCAGCAAACGTGTGTGATTACAGTTTTTCACTGGTTTTGGGCAGTGACCCAGATGAACTGGATTTGATGAGTTCTGGGATTGAGTTCCCGTGTTTAAGATTTGTTTATGAAGTATTGCTGATTTCTGATCGTTTGAAATGTGTTAGGGCAGTGGCCCGGTTTATGAGACTTGATGAACTGGAGTTATAATGGGTTTCCAGATTTAATTGATGATTTTCGGGCTAAGGCCCTAAAAGTTATTTCTAATTAATGTTTGATTACCAGTTTTTGATGCATGCATACGTTTTTACTGAGGGGCATAATTGTCTTATAAAATGTTTTTAATGAACTTGTTTATTTTCGTCCACTCACAGCTTTTGATTTTTCATGCCCTTCAGGTTGATCTCGGATGCGACTGCAGCAGGGGACCGGGACATCGTATGCCTCCTCCATCGATCTTTGCGCACTCTGGCTGCCTGTAGGGGCAATGGCGTCGGGTTATCCCTTGTCTAACACTTCGTGTCAGACGGGAGCACGTCACATCCCGTGGTAATCCCGGGGGGATTGGGATGGGTCATGTCAGAAACCGTAAACACGTTTCAAATAAATAAGTTGACTTATAAACACGTTTCATGTAAAACGTATGCATGCATCGAAATTAGTAAGAAAACTATTTATTAAAAACAACCATTAGGGCCTTAGCCCAGAAACCGTAACCCAAAACTAAATGTGGGAACTCAGCCCAAAATCGTAAAACCAAAATTCCAATTCCAAGTGGGCCATCGCCCAAACCACAACCATAAATAACATTAAGAAAAACCTGTTTAAACCATCCTGGGCATCCCAGATGCCTAGCGTCCCAGACGCTCAACGTCCCAGAAGTCATATCTCACGGTAAAATAAGCAACGCGTGCTACCCGGGGTCTCACCGGGTCAATATCTCTGACATCCCAGATGTCTGACGTCCCAAACGTCTAATCATAGCAATCCTGCTCCTGAGTCATCATACGGTCCGGTAGCTCCGTATAAAGACCTCTCGCAGGCAATGCACCGTGACTTCCCCAGTGTCCCAGACACCTGGAGGAGACCATCACATATCCTCGTATCAAGATGGTTTATGGAAAACAGTTTATCAATCATTTCAAACATCTCAAGGGCCCTGCCCGGAATTTCCATAAAACCATCACAAGTCCAAACATCTCGTGTAACGACCCGTCCCGAATTCCGGGATTAGATTAGTCATTAATCTTGATTAGTGAGGTTGAACGGTGGTTAGTAGGGCGGAATCGGACAAATTGTGCGAAATGACCGTTTTGCCCCTGGTCGTGGGTAAAATGTTGACTTTTTGTTCGGGCGGTCAAATGGACTTTGACCGATGACCGTGACGTAGTTCGGGACGTCACGAGTTCATAGACAGGTGGCACGTTCGATTCCGACATTCGTAGAGAAAGTTATGATGTTCGGAAGTTGAGGGGTATTTTGGTAATTTGGCATGTTAGGGGCCAAATGTTGACTTTTTGATCGGGAGGTCCGATGGACGAGGGCCAAGGACCGTTACGTAGGTATCGTCGATACGAATCCAATGACAGGCGGCATGCTGAAATCGGAGATTCGATGACGACGTTATGGTCAAGGAAGCGAATTTATGAACCGAGGCTCGGATTAAAATAATAATATAATATTGAATAGTGACCATTGACTCAGCACACCTGGATGAGTGACAAGTGTCACTCATCCCTTGAAACCAGAATCCTTGTCTTAGGGGAAACATCATTATGATGTTTTATTATTAATTAAACTTAATTAATATTTATTTTCTCCATTAATCTCCTTTGTTCTTCAAACCGTGCAAAATGGGGGAATCAAATTGGAGAGAGTTTGCTGCCTTCTCTAACTGGGTTTGAGGGCAAAATCGAGTGCTTGTTGAGACTAACTCAACTGGGTAAACACGGGAGATTGAGGAAGGCTGAGGAACTGGAATTCGAAAATTTGGATTTGGGGGGGGGGGGGGGGGGGGGGGGGGGAAGATCGGATTTTAAACTTGGGGCTGTGAGGATCGAATTGGTGATTACTTCGAGCTTTCTGGGATCACAACGATCAGTTTTGTCGAAGGAACGAAGGGATTTGGCCACCAATTGGCTCTGATCACACTTGGTGACAGAGGAGGAACTTCGAGCTTGAGTCGTGGAGTTTGAGGCTTCGATTGATTCAATTGAGGTGGGGAAACTACTTCTCATGATCCCACGATGCTTCTGGGTTCATCAATTGAAGGAAAACGGCTGTGGTTGACAGAACTCCATTGTTGAACAGTGACGGTGCTCGAGCTTGAGTCGTGACGATTGAGCACAGGTTTGATGCAATTGATGTGGGGGAATTGTTCCTCATGGTCCATTGATGCTTCTGGATGCATCAATTGGATGAAACCTGCAGCAATTGACGGAATTCCATGAATGAACAGTGTTCGGAGTGTTCTTGGTGTTCATCATCGAATCGTGGGAATCTGGGTAAGGATTTGTGTAATTGAGTTTACAGACTTGTAATTGGACTTAAAACGAAACTAACTGAATGATTAATTGAAGGAATTAAGGCTGAATTGATGGACATTGAACCGGGTTGTGTCGCGGGTGAATTGGACCCGTTTACCAGACAAACGGGTTGGGCTGGTGACACTGTAGCAGGCGCGTGAGTTTCACGCGCAACCACTCACGGCGGCGCGTGACGGCTCGTGGGCACGAATCTCGAGGTGAGGTCAACATGACTTCTGTCCTATTCAATGTAACGGACATTTTGGAATTGGTTTCGTGTCGATCGGACACCGTCTCGATATTGTTCGGGATATCCGATGGTTTTAAATTAAGTTTAAAAATAAGTAAAAATTCGGGAAAATTACGGGACTTTGATAGGATGTTAATGATGAGGTTAGTGACCCTCTAATGTGATTTGGACAGGATTGGGAGTCCCGGTGATAGTGGTGAGGCCGGGAGGGCCGGGGGCACACCTATCGAGGCATACCGTTAAAACGGTCTGTGAGTGGACTTTGGTTTTATAAATTCTATGCATGCTTAAATGTTTTATATGGATTATGGTTGTGATTGTATGATGTTGGTTTGGTTGTTGGTAAAATGTACGGTTTCACGTATTTCGAGGCGATTTACGTGCTTGCACGTAAATCGAGGTTTCCGGTTTTACATGGATTTGCCATATTTATGACTTGGATATAATATGATGAAATGGTTTTGAAATTGGAAATATAAACTCGGGCTTGAGGCCCACTCTGTTTTGGAAATTTCGGATTTGGAGTCCATTTGAGAATCGGGCCGGGGGCCAGCTAGTTAATGAAATCGGGCCAGGGGCCCAGTTGATATGAAATCGGGCTGAGACCCATTTTGAGTTATGCTATCGGGCCAGGGGCCCAGTTGGTTTACGAATTCGGGCCGTGGGCCCAGTGGGTTTATAAGTCGGGCTGCGGGCCCAGTTGGTTTACAAATCGGACCGTGGGCCCAGTGGTTCATAAAATCGGGCATGAGGCCCAGTTGGATAATAAATGTGATTTCGGGTCAGGGACCCTATGTTTAATAATTGTGATTTTGGGTCAGGGACCCTAAATGGAATTATGTGGTTTTATGGAAATTTCGGGCAGGGCCCAATGGTAATGATGTGATAAGGATTTAATAAAACTGTTTTCCATATACCATCTGGATACAAGGATATATGATGGTCTCCTCCAGATGTCTGGGACACTGGGGAAGTCACGGTGCATTGCCTGCGAGGGGTCATTATACGGAGCAGCCGGACCATATGATGACTCAGGAGCAGGATTGCTATGATTGACGTCAGGGACGTCAGACATCAGGGATGTCAGATATATGGACCCGGAGAGACCCCGGGCAGCACGCGTAGCTTACGAAACCGTGAGATATGACGTCAGGGACGTCAAGCGTCTGGGACGCTAAGCATCAGGGATGCTGGTAATGGTAATGGTAAAATATGGATTAATGAATCTATGAAATGGCTTTTTGGTTGGATATGTGTTATGTGGTGAAAATGGATTATCGGTTATGAAATGGTATGTCGGGTCGGGGACCCTAAATGGTTTTGGATTTTTGGATTTATATTTATGGCTTTGGGCTGTGGCCCACATGATTGTTTATGTATGGTTGTGATATTCCAATGTTTTGGGCTGAGTTCCCACACTTGGTTTTTGGTTAACGGTTTTTGGGCTAAGGCCCTAATGGCTCGGTTGAGCAAACGTTTTGGTTACTGGTTTTCGTGGCATGCATACGTTTTTATTGGAGGGTATAAATGTCTTATAAATGTATTTGGTAAACTTATTGGTTTTTGTCCACTCACAGCTTTTGGTTTTAATGCCCTTCAGGTTGATTACGGATGCGATTGCAGCAGAGACTGGGACATTGCACACCTCCTCCATCGATCCTTGCGCACTCTGGATGCCCCGTTTGGGCAGTGGCTTTTGGTCATCCCTTGTCTGACACCCCTTGTTGGACGGGAGCAGGGCACATTCCATGGTAATCCCGGGGGGGATTGGGATGGGTCTTGTCATCTGGTTTATCAAATCCAAAACCATATATTCAAATCCATTTAGGGTCCACGGCCCTAAATCACATTTATAACCAACTGGGCCTCATGCCCGATTTCGTAAATCAACTGGGCCCACGGCCCGATTTCGTAAATCAACTGGGCCCCTGGCCCGATTATATAACTCAACTGGGTCTTAGCCTGATTTCGTAAATAACTGGGCCCTTGGCCCGATTTCATAAGGCAATTGGACCCCCGGCCCGATTACGTAACACAATTGGACTCCAAGTCCAAGGTTTCCAAAACAATTTGGGCCTCATGCCCGAGTTTATCTTTCCAATTTCAAAACCATTTCATGAAATCATATCCAAAACCATAAGTATAGAAAATCAGTGTAAAATCGGAAAAACCTCGATTTACGTGCAAGTACGTAAATCGCCTCGAAATGCGTGAAATCATATAATTCACTAATATCCAAATCAACATCATATAATCACAATCATAATCCATATAAAATAGTTATGCATGCATAAGATTTATAAAACCAAAGTCCACTCACAGATCGTCCATAATTGCTCGTTTTCACGCTGCACGCGTTCCCGTAATTTCCCACATTTTCCAGAAATCTCGAATCCTGTTCGAAATCATTCTTTAGTGTTACTAAGGGCTCAAATAACAGCATACTAATTTCCCATAGTTTTCCGGGAATTAAACGTTAGTTAAAAACGTAACCTAAACCTTCGGACCCTCGAAACAACATCGAAACGGTGTTCGATTAATGCGAAATCAACGCTAAAATGTTCGTTACAATGTATAGGACAGAAGTCGTGTTGAGCTTACCTCGAGAATCGGACCCACGCGCCCTAACGCGCCGCCGTGAGTGGCTGCGCGTGAAACTCACGCGCCTGCTACAGTACCAAGTACTGTTCATCTTCCTCACCCGATTCACCTGGTAAACGGGTCTGCGACCCGCGTGTTCGACCCGGTTCAATTCCTGTCAATATCGACTTGTATTTTTCAATTGACTCATTCAAAGGCATTGTTATGAATCTAACGGGTCTGTAACTTTAATTTCAACAAATCTTACCTTAATTCGTCCATCCCAGCTCGATTTTTCGATGAACATCTGACCACTATTCATCCCTGGAAGTGCAACAATCCTCATCGTTTTCTTCAATTGATCCAGCCAAAAGCTTTGTAAGGTTATCCTAAACTGGTTTCCAAGCCCAATTGCAACTTCTAACCCCTCCAATTACACGACTCAATCCACGATTTTTCTGAACTCTGTCGTGTCTGTCCATGGCTTCCCAGGGTTTCAAGCTTCGAATTCCTGATTTGGATCGACTAAGTGAGGTCCCAGAAGAGTGTTTCGAGCCTCAATTTAGCTTGGGCTGGCCTATATTTCAAATTCGAAGTTTGAAATTGTTCAAAACTGGTTTCGGGTTTTTGGGCGCATTTCCCCCCAGTCCCTCGTTCTTCCTCACCAAATCAGTCACTCAGTTTCTCTGTCTTTCCCCCAGCAACGTTTTCAAAACTTCAAACCCGAAATCAAGCCACCCGTGCTCTGCTCACTTGTAAAAATCCAGTTTGAGTGCTCTGTTCAAAATTCTCAATTGAATACAACAATCAGCCCGTGCACTGCACCTCACCATCCCATGCATGCTTGTTTCCCACTCAGCCCCAAATGCCTCCTGATTACAGCCCCTGTTAGTGACAATTGTCACTGGATTTCTAACCAAAACACTAAGCAGATTAAACAAGTCATCACTCTGTTCAATAAGGCTCCACTCACGAATGTTTCAAAATTCAACAGCCAAATTACCATTTTGCCCTTCCTTTGGCAATTTACCAAAATGCCCCTCCTCGTTCTAGACCCGTAACTTGTCCTTCCGAGGCCCGTTTTCAGTGTGCTGCCTGTCGTTGTGCTCAGGGCATCGAGACCTTCCTAACGATCTTCGAATTACGTGAAAATAGTGGCCAATCAAAAAGTCAACATTTTCCCCCTTTTCGTCCGAATTACAAAAATGCCCTTGAATTTCCGAACATCATAACTTTCACCTCGAACGTGCCACCTGTCTATGAACTCGTGACGTCACGGTCATCGGTCAAAGTCCATTTGACCGCCCGAATTAAAAGTCAATGTTTTACCCACGACTAGGGGCAAAACGGTCATTTTGCATCGTTCGTCCGATTTCGCCCAACTAATCACCGATCAACCCCACTAATCATGATTAGTTACTAATCTAATCCAGGAATTCGGGACGGGTCGTTACAAATGTTCCTTAATTAATAGACTACTATTAATTAATGATAGCAATATTTTTCAGTTAAGTTTAAATAATTAGTCAATTTTAATATTACTATTCACAGTTTGCAAAACTTATTCATTTATTACAATATATTAATTGCAAAAAAAAATGCACAAACATAAGACTCATGAAAAATAACTTTCAAAAATCTAGACTTGAGCATGTTTATCATGACAATGAATTGCCATCTTTTACATCCACTGTAAATGAAGTGTGACTTCGCTTATAATCCCTGTCCGCATATAGCCCAAAGATGTGCGACAAGATCCTTTTGGAGGTATATGTTTGCAATACGAGACCTATCATTTTTTAATGAGTTAAGTATTTGTCCATAGAAATTTTACACGTTCAAGGATCACGATCCAAATCCGATCCTGGGTATATCACGATCCAAAAATATTATCAATTTTGTTTTTTGAATTTAAATGATACCTTATCAATATTTTATAGGATTTTATTATATAACTAAGATAAGGTGGAGCAACTAAGAGATAGTAAATCTCGAGAATCAACTAGGCACTTATACGTGGCAAATTATCTTAGATATATCTTAGTAATTTAATTATTTTAAAAATAACAAATAAAAATATGAATTTTGTGAGCCGATAAGGGACATAAAATGTTATATGAAATATTTTTATTTTATCACATATCCAAAAAAAAAATCGTTAAAATGTGAATTTAGTGCATTTATGAGTTCATTAAACTCAAACATATATTGAAATTTTATAAAATATTAAATAAAATATAGTATAACCCTCAGAGATGGTAAAATATAACTTTAATACTATTCATTAAAAAACTAATTTTTAGAGTCCTAAATTTTGGGTTAGGCCGCTCTTTAGAACCCATTTGCTAGAGATGGTCTTAATATTTTGAAATACCAAAAAATTGAACACCTTAACAAAGACGAGGGTCAAGTCCAAAAAAAACGCAGGGGAGGGAATTAGGACAATATTTTTTGAGGAGTTATTTATATAAACATCCTTTTGAGACTTTTTTTGTTTTAAAAAACATCATCTCTGATTTTAGATCTTACACAAATACCGTTTCAGATGTCAAAAATATTACACATAACCTATAAAATATGAAAACTCTTTTATTATATGTAATATAAGTTATGTGAATACTAAAATACCCTTATAATTATTTATATCTATTATCATTCTAATTCTAAAAATATTACCTAGAAGGTCAATTTTTTCATTTTTATGTTTAATAGAAACAGTGGTGAAAGAATTGACAAATTTCTTTTCATTGTTTTTATATTTTTAAATCAGACCTTCAAATAAACGATAGAAAAGTTAAAATTGACAAAAATCGGAAAATTTGTTAAGAGTTTTTATCAAAAGCTGTTGCCAAAATTTACAAGGCACAAAGCAGATTGAAATTTACAATTTTGTTTATAAAGGACATCCATCCATGGCATTGACATGGTTCTCCTAAAAGAGTTTGTGCCAGTAAAGGGCAAACAAAGTACAGGTTACCTTTCATGTACATTAATTTTTTTTTTTCTTCTTCTTCTTCTTCTATTACATCAGATCATTCATTTATAGAGAGGAAACTCTGCTCCTGCTCGATGCTTCCCAAATACGAATCACTGAGACTCACCGGCTTTCTTTCCTTTTATTCATTGATAGAGGGGAAAATGTCAAACTCATGGGGCATGAAGTCCTCACAAGGTCTGTAGTATTTATCCGGCGAGTAAAGGCTCAGGTTAGAAACTTGGCTAGTGTAAAGGCAAGCAAATCTCTCCACCTGCATTGTCAAAAAGACGATTAAGAACAACATTCCAAGGTACAAATAACAAGAACAGAATTGAATAGTGATACATGTACTGAGTTATTGAACCAAGTTTGGATATAAAGTCAGAATTCCACATCACATATGATAGTAGGTTTACATCTCACCTGATGGGCAAAGCGAGAGTTCTGATAGCCAGTCTTCATGAGTTGTCCCCAAACCTTGTGAAACTGAAATTGTAGGCAAACCAATTAAACATTCATGACACAAACTCAGGAAATTAGTTTATATACTGCTGGACTAAAACCGAAGAACTAGGAAAGAGAACCGTTACCATTTGGTGGCATTCACGTTGAGCCTCTTGATGTGTGGACCTCACTAGATTTCTTTCAACCTAAAAATTAAACCATTAACACAATTTTCACAACAGTAAACAAGCATTTTTAACAGCTGAAAAGAAAGTGTATTCACATCGTTAATGGTCTAACCTCCAAAGTAATGCATCCAAAAGATAACTTCTCCCTCTCCTCATCACTGATATCTTCACGCCTGAAAAATTTGTCTCAGCATAACTTTTCCCCACAAGAAAGAAAAGGAAAGAAAGTAGATATTTAAGTCCAGAAAGATACTGACTTGAGAGACCACTTTATATGATGTATTTTGTCTTCAATGGAATCACGTTCATTCCTCAACAATCGGAGTTGCTGGATGAAAAAAAGGTGTTCTAAGTTACATTCTAATTAAGCTTGTTGATTATGAGAACTAGATTGAAGCAGTTCAATAAGAAGTTTTATAAAGTACAAACACCTTTCGGGTGTCTCTCAATTCACATAGGAGTTCAACCTCCCTCTCTAGCTCTGGGACAACAAGCATTGTTCTCCACCCTGTTCATAACGACAAGAAAACAGGGCAAATACTATCACATTTGGGGAAAGAAAATAGAAGGAAAAAAAAACATTTAGTATCAAATAATATGACCGAGTATCAAAAAAAGAAGGAAGCTCAGAATATCTAGTACCAAGAACTTTTTTGCTGCGCAAAATATCTCCATATATATGATCACCAACATAAAGAACCTACAAAAAACGTAAAATGTATTAAACCAGAGTCTCAGAGTTGAAAATGGGAAGATAGTGCAATTATGTCAATAACCACCAAGCACAAGAAAATGTCAACCAACAGCTTAGAACGAAATTCACTTAAACATTTCAAAGGAACCATATTTTTTGTTAACATCACTTTTTCTAGCATCCAGGAAATAATTGTTCACCTGTGAGCTCGACTCAATTGAAAGCAGTTTATGTAGATGACCAACACTGCCTCCCTGGAAAATGATCAAGGCATCATTACACATATAAGAATAATTAGGCAACATATTAGTCAGGTAAAAAAAAAAGGAAAATAAAATAGACTATTAACTATTTGATGATTGATCAGATGGTAGCGAATTCAGATAAAACTCTACTAATAAGACTCTATAATTACATGTAAAAGAGTACCTGGAAAACTCTGCAAATTTTCTCCTGACCCTTCACTGGTGTTGTAGGTGGAGAACTTCCAACCTTTTACATGAATATAAAATTAGTTAACACAACTAGATAAAACAAGGGCATACACTCGAAAATGAACTACAAATATTAGCATATCCAACCTGAGCCATAGGAGAGCCATTATCAGTATTAAGTAACATCCCAGATTCGTGATCAACCTCAAACAGACTGGCACGATTCCCATCATGGAAGAAGCTTGGCTTTGCACTGTAAAGGTAACCTCTAATAATGGTCAGTATAAGGAACGTAACCAGATGCTACAATAAAATGACACAAATTCTTAGTAAACTGCATACAGCATGAAAATGGAAAATGAAATGTCCTAAGAAAGGACAAAGTGGATGATCTAGGTTTTAGTCCAAAAGAGTGGGGCCAAGCCTAGGTTTTGTACATAACTGTGCGTGTGTGTTCTATAACAACTCAATAGCTTATTTCAAACCAGGTCAAATTTCCACATAATTGACAACAAATGTTAAACTCTGGGAAACAATGCATATAAATAAATAATATGATGACCAATATAAAGATAAGGTAATTTTCAGGAAATGCAGAGATAAACAATTACCAAAAGAAAGCTATGCCCTCTCAAATAAAACTACAACTATAACCAAAATCAAGATATGGTAATTTTCAATAAAATAATAATGAATTGAATGGTAACATAGTTCAAAAGATCAATAATAGAGTAAGATTGAGGAAAGGATAAAAAAAAAAACCTTCCAGTGATGACAACATCAAAGTATTGAAGCCAGTCGAGATTGCATTTTCTGCTACCATGCATTGTACGTGACTCACAGAGGAAATTCATTACGATGTTTGTGTAGTCCCATAAACTGTAAGAAGTGTAAATATTATCAATTACCAGCAATTATAAAATTGCATATTTCAAATTAATTTAAACAAATTCAAAAGTCCAAATACCTATACCTGTTTGTCACCAAGAATGTAGCTCGGCCAGAAGCTTTCAGCATTTTGAGCATGGGAACTATGCTGGTATCTTCATTAATATACCTGGTAGAAATAAGCATGCAGGCCAAGTAAGATTGTTTGACCTTTAAATATAGACTGATTTGTATTATTTGAAACAGAAATACAATGTTGATCCTTACCTTTGTGGGTCATCTGCCACCACCTGCTTTAAAGTTCCATCACGGTGGCACAAATCAACTGCAGCTCGAACATCCTTGTAGATAACAGAGTAACTGAAATGGTAAAAATTAAAAGAAATATTGATAGAGCAGCAGTTTATCAACCGCAAAGCAAGTTGTATTCTTACTCAACACTGTCTGGAATTTTTCCTGGATTTTTGTCTTTAAACTCAACTAGCTGAGCAAACATGTATGTCTCAGCTAGAGCAAAGAGGGTATCAACGGTTGCATAATCAGGCTCATCAAAGGAGTCTCGTACTAATGAATTCCCATAGGTTCCAACTTTATCTTCCTTAGACAATTCTTGGAATCCATGGTAAGCAATTTTCACATACTTATGCCGATCCATCTGAACAAAACCATCGAACAAGTCGTTCACCCGTAGTTTAGAAAAAGCAGAAATTCAACCTATCTTGGATTGACCATGACAAGCATATGTAGCACATAATTTGCAACAGAAACAAGTAAACAAATCAAGGAGATTACCTTTAAGATATTGCCTCTCTTCTTATCGAGAACCAAGCCTCTGACCATATACGTCCAATCAAAGGACCAACCCAGCAACTACCTCCAGGTCATTAATATTAATTAACATACTATGAATTGCTCAATTTTGAAAATGGAAGTAAACAATGCTTGGTAAGTATTGAAAAAAATTATATATTAAGCAAAGAAGTGGTAACTGGGTTACTTGAATCATAAGAACAAAATAATTTATATGTGACATGATAGAACAGCAATATGTCCCTCAAATGAAAAGAACAAATGATATAACAGACAAACCTCTCGTGGGTATCCTAAATCAATCACCAATTTCTGAATAGTACCATCGTATGCAAGAGTCTCAAAGGTTTCTGGCTTGTATTGTGCCAATGTGTAGTCCATGTCAAACCCTACAGCAAGGATACTCTTCATATTCAAGGATCTGTTGCAGAAGATCTGCTTTCTTATGTCAATTTTACACCCTCCTCCAGGAGATGACCACACACATTGCTCTTGACCTCCATCACTCGAAGCAAATAGTGGTGACGTGTTACTTCCCACAGCACTCTCGTGGGCTTTCTCCATTGAGTAACTAGCAAGCAATTGCTTGCCCCCTGATAAATTTTAGCAGTGGAGCAAAATTTAGAGCTTAAAGTGGCGAATGAGAAATGATGGTGTTTGAGTTTAACTAATCTTGATATATAAAACATCATGTAGACATGCAAGAACTGTGAATGAAAAGGAAAGTTGCTATCTTTCAGAGAACCCTTGTGTGTTCTTGAATCAAAGTAAACGTAGAAACAAACAGCTCAAAAATCCCCATTACCCCTCACTCTTTACCTGACACCCATTTGAAAACTTACCAAACTAAAAGAGCCAAAAAAAGAAGACCAAGAAAATGAAGAAGCCCATTTCAAGAATGGAGAACCCGGAAATCTTACCTGAAGTGCCAAAGAAAACAGCAGCACAGTGCACCAGGTTAAGTTCCAACTCTAAGAATCCTCCAAGCTACGCTCCAATTGACACCTAAAAATCCAATTTCTCAAATTAAAGAAAAGCTCTGCTCTCTCTCTGAGTACAAAAGTCCCCAAACACAACCCAAGACTTAATAGCCCCTCTCCACCGACTAGCTCCCAAAAAGCTCCATGACACCTCAGAACAAAACAAAAAACAAAAAACAGCAACAAAACACGAACTAAAGCACTCCTCAAAATCACACTTAGTTGAAAAAGAAAAAGAGGGAAAATTCAAAAAAGGAAACAAAACAAGACGAACCTACAGTGTGGACGCCTTTTCTTTTCCCTGGGGAGTGAGAGCGATTGGATTTTCTGAGAATTGCGGTAGTGAAGCGAAAGCGGGCGAAGAGAGAGGAAGGGGAAGCAGAGAGCTCAGGCGAAAACAAAGCGAGGCAAAAAGAAACGGGTTTCTTGGGAATTCGCATGGTGGAGTTAAATAGGCATTTGGGGAGAGTAAGAGGAAGAGGATGCGGATATAGGAATGGGAATGGGCAGGGGGAGAAGGAATCGGATTCAGGAATATTAGGTGAGATGCCAACGGGGATAGGAATTTGCAGTGGTGGAATTGAGGTTGGAACAAGGAACATCTATATTTCTTGGGAGATGGGATTTTGATTCTTCGCCCACATTGGGAGGAAATGGGAATAGATTCCTCAGGACGACGCTGAGAGCTGTGACGAAGAGTTGGCTGTTTCCGTTTCAGGGAATGTGAAACGTTGGTTGGAGTGGTGGGAAATTGTTCATGGATCAGGATGATTTTCCACGTATGATAATTTCGACGGAATGAAAGCGAGACATGTATATTTTTTCCATTTTTTCCGTATCAATTTTTTATTGAATAAACTGTATAAAATATCTAAATTATATGATTGCCACACACGAATATCCAAATAATAAAATATGTCATCTTAGTATTTAAATTATATGTCCATTAACAATTCATTAACTTCGTTATATTTGTCATCAAATTCGATGTTAAATGTACATGTGACAATTTTTATATTTTGTCATTAATTGCTCTAATAAGAAAATAAAGATCAATATCGTCATTGTCATTATTTTATCACAATTCCCTCTTCTTCACCCTTTTTTCTTAGGACTGGCAATGGATCGTGTTGTATTAGATTCGTGTCGTGTTATGAATTTTATTTTGCCCATTTATACCCAACCTAAACTCGACCCATTTAATAATCGTGTCAATAATGTTCAATCCGAACTCGACCTATTAATGCATAACTCATGTAACCCGTGTAACTTATTTAATAAACAGGTCGTGCTCAAAACTCAATTAACTTATAACCTGTTTAACCTGTTTAACACGTTTAATCTATTTAAATTATAAGATTTAATAGGTATTTAGGTAGGTAAATAAGTTAGTAATGACACATTTATTAAATGGGTAAACCAATATACAGGTTAACCTATTTACTCGAAATTTACTAATTTATTAAACGGATTAACAGGTCATTATACGGTTTAACAGGTTGACCCGAAATCCATCCGTTTATTAAATAATAAACGTGTTATAACGGGTTGACCCAAAAATGACCCGAAATTTTAATTTTATAGGTTAACTCGGATAAATCTCGTGTGGATTTTGAGTCGTGTATCGAGTCGTGTCAAAAATTGTCACCTTTATTTTTTCTTCTTCTCATTCTTTTCTTCTTTCTTAATCTCTTATATAAAACGTGTATGTAGATTATATTTTAACTAGATATAATGACTATATTAAAAATAAAAGAATAATTCAGATTAATTTCTAACCGCTGGATCTAATTGAACAACCGAGATACAATGATCTTCGAAATCTTCTTAAATCCCTAAAAGAATTTTTTTTTGGTCCCTAAAGAATCTAATTGAACGGTCGGGAGGTCGGAATCTTCTTAGATCTCTAGAGGGATCTAGTCCACGTACAACCTCAAAATCCCTAATTAATTTTGATTTTTTAGGAGGTGCTCGCGAGTCCATGGCAGAGACGGATGTTCTCGCGAGTCCATGGCAGGGATGGCGTTGCTCACGAGTCCATAGAATAGGAGATTAGGAGGGGCTCAAAATCTCGAATTGAAAACCTAATCCGAAATTGATTTACATAAAACCTCCTCCTGTGCTCTCCTTCTTCTTCTTCTTCTTCCTCTTCATATTGTATTTCTTCCTCAAATCGCACTTTAATGAAGTTTTTGTCCTGCCTCTTAATGAAGTTTCTGCCATCAATGAAATAAGCTTTGGTCACTGGTGGAGTTTTAAGTGGGCTTGGGAAAGGTCTTGACTGAGTCCCCTGAATCTCCTTCATTATCCACTCAGAAGGAGATGAAATACTTGTCTCGGTTGTCCCAGCTATCTTCCTTAATGATGTTTTGGAAATCTCATCCTCCTTTTAAAAAAAAAAAAAATTTCTCTTTTATTGGAAAGAAAAAGGTGTATCAGATTTAGCTTTTTCACCCGAATCTGGGTTTTCATTTTCGGATTTTGAGGTTTTATGTAAGGAATTATGGAAGAAGAAGAGAAGAATATGGATTTGAGATAAAATAACGATAATGACGATATTGCCCTTTAATTTTGGGTTATATCATTACCAGTTGTTGACAAGACATAAAAATTGTTACATGGACATTTAACGTCGGATTAGATAGAAGTATAACGAAGGTAATGATTTGTTGATAGCCATATATATAATTTGGATACTTAAATGAATTTTTTTATAGTTTGAGTATGAGTTGTGGCAAATAATAATAGAGACATAACTCATTACTTAAATAAAAAAGGACAAACTATATAAAACTTCCCAAACTATATGGATCGCCACAACTCATACTCGAACTATGAAAAAATTCATTTAAGTATCTAGTACATAAAATTTATCATGTATATATAATTTATCATGCAATGGTCACGCGAATTCCATTTATTATAATATATATATATATAATTATGGAGACATAATGAACCTTAACATTTATATTGTATCTAGTACATAAAATAAATTATTTAATTTTTAAAAATAAAAATTGGTAATGAAAAATTAAACGTGTAATGTAAAAACAGATAAAACTACATAAGTTGCACTCTTCCGGTCTTTATAAAGTTAAAATCACTAATTATTGATTCATTATCGACATTATCAGCAAATTCTCTTTCAATGTGCATTATCATACAATCAATAAGAAACTCATCAGCCGGCTTGTTTCAAAGTTGATTTTTGATAAATTTCATACATGAAAATGCTCGTTCTGTTGTTGCTGTGGAAACGGGAAGAGTCAATACCAAACGAATTAATCTAGTAATAGGTTTGTGCTAATCTTGTTTCAATTAAGCACTCAAATAATTTGGGAATGGAATCAAGATTCTTGAAGGTTGGATTGCAATCCATATCACTCTTATAAAAGAGTAATTATTGATTTAATACCTGCACATCAGTTGTAGTTAAATCTTCATAATAAAATTTCCTTACAAGACTGCATATACCATCAATGTTAAAATGCTTGAAATTATTACTAGGATCCAATGTTGAACACTTCCAACTTTCTCTTCAAACCACCCAAGACCTAATTAGTACATAGCGAAATAATGAGCTGGGTTAATTTGTTTTACTCTGTCTGGGTGATGGACTTAGTATTGGGCTATGGAATTAGTGCAGGGGGAAGTCACTTGGGCTGTAGCCTAGGTTGCCCTGCCTTGCAATCCGTCCCTATGTTTGCTAACTATGTATAATCAAAATATTAATTGGATTCGTTGTTATTGTTTATTAACCATTATTAATCGGAATGAAAATTACTTAATTACTAATTTTTTTTTCTTCAGTTTTCTCAACATCTCGTTCTCTTCTTATCACCCCCTCAAAACCTTTTTATTGAAAAATTTGATTCATTCAAAAATAAATAAAGTGCTCTTCTTCATTTACGAAATATTTCATTCATTGAAAAATAATATATCACTTTCTAATTTATGCGATATCAATTTGAGTTATAATAATTAGAGAGTTATAATAGTATGCTACTATATGTTTTCTTTTAATTATTATAAAAACTGTGGGGCAATTTTGAAATATAAAAAATTAAAATACCTAATGGGAATCATTAACACATTCTCTAGTAAAGTTAATCTTATTAACCATTTTTTAGTAATGCTATTAGAATTTCATGTGAGGTCCACCTATTTGAAAAATAATTAACAAGTAAATGCAAAAGTACTTCGTAATGGTAATCATTACTTTTGATTTGATTCTCATCACTTCTAAATAAACACACTTTAATAGAAAAACTAGGATGGGCATATATATGTAACTGAAGTATCAAAATAAAATCGTTCCAGATCAAATGAACCGATAAAATACCGAATAATCAAACTGAACTAAAATTCGATATGAAATCGAACTAAACCGGTTTAGTTTGGTATGATTTTGACTTGAGTTTCGTATCATCCTATATCATACAGAATTAACTTTTTCTTTAATATGTAATAAAATTTTCAATTACTAACATGTTGCTTCATCTTCATGTCCACAGCTCAAATTTGCACCCCAAAGTTCTTGGTTGGTTCCCAAAGACTGTGATGATGACCTTGACCAATTTGAACCATCATGATCATAACCATCTCTAGGGCTACACCAGGGTGCTGAAAATACATTTGATCATTCCTTTAAAATAAAAATAAAAAATTTTAATTTTGATTAATCAAAATCTCTTATGATTCGAAATGATCAAAACTTGCCACCATCGCCCTCTCGCCCTCTTAAACCAACACCAACGACGATTCATGCTCCATCATTATTTCCACATGCACTTCTACGTAAAGGTGGGCCCTCTTAAAATTTGAAGAGTTAGATACAGTTTGAATTTTTTCAAATTAGAAATGAAAATGTTTCAAACCAAACCATTACTAGTGGGTTAGTTCGAATCGATACTGACATGACAATTTAGGCATAATAAATAATATGTAATACATACTTCATATGGACTCAAATAATTACATTCCTAACCAAAACATTTTTTAAAATTCATGCATCTAGACATTCGAAATCTCTATTGATGGGCATCATATTTTCAAATAAGTTTCTGATATCCATACAAACTTAAAGTTCTTTTATTTATACATTCAAACGAAAATATAAAAACTAAAGCATAAAAAAGTTCTAGCACTTTTAATCTAAAACATTCTTAAAGTTCTATAGATTTAGGTTTCGTTTGGTACACCGTATTGTACTGACTATTTCAGCCAGATAGACTGACTATTTAGTCGAGTGTTTGGTGCACTACTAGATTAAAACACCGACTATATTATATTGGTCGGATTATACTATAGTAGATGATGAAACATTTATATCATTGTTATTTATGTATATTAATAGTATTAATAATAATAATTTATTTATTTATATATTATTATTATTACTATTTATTAAATTAGAATTAATTTTTTTATTATTATTACTATTTTTTTATAGATTGATGGTGATGATGATGATGGTGATTATTATTATTATTATTATTACACGTTTCAAGATTGCTAGTCATCCGACTATTTAATACGGATAATTTCGAGGGTATTATTTTAGTATGTCTGGACCGTATAAAAACACTCAATTGTATTAACTTATACGTTGACTAATTAATACGAGTGATACCAAATACTAGTTTCGTACTATATTATCCTATTCAGTCCCTTATACGGTGTACCAAACGTAGCGTTAAAGTGCAAACGGAGCAAGCAAGAAATAGAAAATAAAAACCATCGAGCAACAACCAAGGACATTGGTAATGGACAATGAAAAAATAAATACAAATTGGGGTTGTACCCATGTATTTAAGGGTATATGGTATATTTAAAAATTAATATATTTCTCAACAGTCTAGTTTGAATTTAACGGATTTTCAAAATGAAAATTCAAAATCAAATTATTTCTAACGGGGTGGTTTGGATTATCAAACTATTTGACTTTATCCGGTCAAACAAAAACGGTTGAATTAATAATAAATTGGAGTAGATTAGTTAATGATTTTAATGGATCTATACTCACATCTAGTCCTATGAAGAAATAAAGCATGATGGGATTAAGTGGGCGAGAGGCGACGACAGAAAGTTTTGTTCATTTAGGGTTACAGGGAATTTTGATTAATTAAAATTTAAGTTTTTTTATTTTACTTTTAAAAGAAATTAAAATGATTTATAGTTCAAGTTGGAATCAGTTAATTAAAAGTTGATGACATGGCAAATGCCACATCAATTTCGGACTCAAATTTTTGTAAAAATTTGGATGCATAGCATTACACCAAAATAGCTGAAGATGCTAGGGAAGTATACATTGTATGAATATGAAGATGCAAATAGCTGAAGGTGCAATTAAAATTTGCCCAAAAAAGAAATTTTAAACTTGGCTTAAAGACCGAACCAACCCGAAATTATATTGAATATAATTAGTGATATGATATTGTAACGACCCGTCCCGAATTTCGGGATTTGATTAGTGGGATTGGTCGGTGATTAGTTGGCCGAAGTCGGACAAAATGTGCAAAATGACCGTTTTGCCCCTGGTTCGTGGGCAAAACGTTGACTTTTGATCGGGTGGTCAAACAGACTTTGACCGATGATCGTGACGTAGTTCGGGACGTCACGAGTTCATAGGCAGGCGGCACATTCGATTCCGACATTCGAGGAGAAAGTTATGACTATCGGAAGTTCAGGGGTATTACCGTACTTTGGACTTTTGGGGGCGAAAATGTTGACTTTTCGTCTAATAACTAATTTTCAGTTAACTCAAGGACCGTTGGGTAGGTCTCGATGTCCTGAGTCCATTGATAGGCGGCACGCCGAAATCGGACTTCGTACGAGGAAGTTATGGTCAGAAACGTGAAATCGGGAGGTTTGTGTCTCGGTTTTCGTGTCGAATATTTTATTCTTAAATTTCTGATTGGAGGACACCTGGGGAGTGACAAGTGTCACTCACTCATTGGCTGGATTGGATCAAGCTCCACTAAGCATTTAAATAGAATTAAAAACCACTTTTGATCTCAGCCCTTCATCTCAAAACCCTCAGATTGCATCTCAGCGCTTGATCTCAATTCTGAGATTCAATCTGGGCCGTCCATCCATTTCCCTCCATTTCTATATAATTCTCACCCGACACCCTCACTCATCGCTCTTTGATCCAACCCTTGCGCACTACACTTTGTCTCTGCGTCTGTGTGTTGTTGGACCCACGGGGAAGGACTGAAGCACGGCGGTGGACGGCGGCGAGGTGGGAAAACCGGAAAACCCGAAACGGTTTCTAAAACTCAGATTTTGGTAACTCGAATTCCCACGTTTAGTTTTGTTTCCTATTAATCCTAATCGACTCTAGGGACTTATAGGAACCTTCTGGGCTTGAGTTCGCGACCGGAGGTGATCAGGACGGTGGCTAAACGGCGACGGGAAACCAGCTCTGTTCATCGAGGTAAGCCTTCGATCCCGTCTGTATTTGTCGATTTTGATTCCATAGAACCCTTTCTGGGATTAAGACGAGCATCTAGGAACAAACTAGGACTGAAATGGTTGAGTGTGGAAGAAATGGTGACCGGGTCATGATCGCGGGTCTGATCGACCCGAGTTACAGAAATACGGGTCAACCCGTCTGAGGACAGAGGTGATGACGTGGCACCCTGTCAGATTGTCAGGTGACGTGGACCAACCGTGAGCCGACACGTGTCACATGTCAGTGCACAGTCAGCACTGACATGTTAGTGACATGGCCCAATCTGGGACTACCACGTGTCACTGACATGTCAGTGACGTGGACCAGTGCCGTGCTAACACGTGGCACATGTCAGATCTGACACGTGGCCTGACAGATCAGTGAGGTGGACCAATCGGATGTTGACACGTGGCACCTGTCAGAGTCTGACATGTCAGACCTGACAGCTGTCAGATGACGTCAGCAGGAACTGTTCCTGCGTTGACCGACGCGTTGACCGGCGCGTGGGGGCGCGTGTGAACAGTAATTTTGGTAGGACCACCACCATTCTTTAGGTTTCGACGATCCGGATCCAATGGCGGTGGTTTCGGGTCGATCGGAGATCATTAAGTTGGTCAAAATGAGGTTTATTGCCTTGGGAAGCGCGTTCGGGCGACTTTTCCGGACCGATTTCGGTCTAGGGTTTCATGGTTAAATGTTAGGGGTTTGTATGGACCCTTACGTATACTTTGGATATGACAGGGATTGTATAAGCGTACCAGAACGAGGGTATACGTTCGGTTTGCAGCAGGATTGTACTGTGAGTGGGCCATTTTCTTAAACCCTTGGTGCATAAAGTTTTCTGGTTTATTATACTTATTCACATGCTAAAACAAAAATGGTTTGATGATATGGGAAATATGGTTATGGCACGTTTCACGGTATTTGGGCTTGAGACCCGTCTGATGAAAACTTAATGATTGGTTCGGATTTTATCTATGTATATATATGCTTTGCATGTGGATATCAATAAAATGTATTTGGTACTGCACTGTATAGATCCTTTCATATTATATTGTCTCCTCCGGCGAGGTACCCCGGAGAGGTCACGGACGTCTAGTACGTCCAGCGTCTATGACGCTAAGCATCAGGTGATGCTGCATCAGGTGATGCTGTACCCGAACAGGATTCGGGGATTTAGCTCGGAAATTGAGACCCGAGTGGCACGCGTAGCCTTATTATTATTGTGACCTTATTAGGCGTTAAGAACGTCAAACATCAGGTGATGTCGGGATTGGAGTGTATAGTGCAGCAACTAAAATTATACTTATGGTTTTATTACATGCCTTATGGTTCATATTATATGACTTATGATTTTAAATAATGATGGATGCATGTTTGGAAAACGGAGGGGTAAATTATATGTTTTACTTATCAAATGATTTTATAAACTTGAGTTTCGGTCCACTCACCCTTAATGTTTTTGGTAACCCCTCCAGATCGTGATACTGAGGTAGAGGAGGAAACTGAGGCTGAGACATAGATCTACTTCTGCGTACCTGAACCCCTGTTGGGTGGTGTACCCGCAGGTTTACTTTAGAGTCGTGCTCGCAAATTTGTAATTTTGGATTTCATCCCTTGTCTGACATCTGTTTAATTCGGATTTGATGTATAACTTTAAATTGGTTATCTATGCATTTGATGTTTTGAGGTTAAAATTGGTATGAATTATTGGGTGTCAGACGGGAGCAGGGCACGTCCCCTTGTGGTCCCTGTGGGATCGGGGCGGGTCCTGTCAGATATGGTTTTAATTTTCAAATTATGGAATACTGAATCATCTTGAATTTATTAAAACATTTGGGGTATGATTCTGATATCAACTTAATACCATGTAACAACCCGAAAATTTAAAAAGGGAAGTGACGATTTTGCCCTCGTAGGTCAAAAATTGACCTTTTGATCCAAGTATTTTTTGGACTTTTCATTAGAATTGTTACATATATCTCGGAGTCATGAGTCTATAGACAGGAAGCTCATCAATTCAGGGGTCTGAAATGATTAGAGGTATTTTGGTAATTTGGACTAAGGGTATGTTGGTCATTTGGCTATTCCTACTGAGTCACTCTTGTGAGATGGTGACATGTGTCACCATCTAATTCAGATTAGTGACACATTTTCCTTGATGGGTTGTGTATTTTCGTGGGTTGAAAGCCAAAAGGAAAAACCCAAAAAAAAAAAACCCCAACGAAGAGAAAAAGCTTGAAGGAGAGTGAGCGAAGTAGAGCGAGCAAAGGAGACCGAGAGAGAAGCAAAGAATAAAGAAGAAAAGAAAAAGAAAGCTAGAGAAGAGAAATAGAAACAAAACTAGAAGGGAAGAAGGGAAGAAGGGAAGAAGGGGGGGGGGGGGGGGGGGGGGGGAGAATGAAACTGAAAAAATCACGAAAGTCCAAAAAATTGAAAATTGGACCGAAGATGTTTGCACCTTCCAAGCTTGCAACCAAGCTTTTCAAGCCCTTAGTTGAGTTCCTATGATTGTGTTGAGCCAAGAACATGAAGGTATTGGACATGAGAATGCCCAGAACTCAAGCTCGACTTCTAGGCTGAAAATAAAGGATTCGAGTCGATCAGATATCGTCTTGGGGCATGATATCTCCCGAGACTTCAGAGCAGTGAAATCATGAGTGATAAGCTCATTTTTTTTGTAAAAAATGCAACTGTCGGGATTTCGTGAAATATTAGAACTGTACATTATCCAAAGTATTATATACCATATGAGACATATCCTGCCATTCAGGTTACCCATTAGCTATTTTTTTACGCATTTTTAAGAAAAAAAACTCGAATTTCCTTGAAATTTTGTAACAGAGTGAGAAGTGAGTCTAGGGTCAGAAAGTCTTTAGAAAACATCCCCCTCAACTTCAATGTATCTTAAGGAGTGAAGAGAATGGAAACATAATAAGTATTTCAGTACTTTTGAAGAAATTTTAAAAATTGACTAAAAATTGCGAGTATAACTCACATTTTTTTGTAAAAATTGCAACTATCGGGATTTCATAAAATATTTGTACACATTAGCCAAAGTATTAAATGTCATTTGGGATATATCTTGCCATTCATGATGCCCATTAAATATTTTTAAACATTTTTTAAGCAAAAAAATTCGACTGTCATTGAAATTTCGTAAAAAGGTGCAAAGTAAGTCTAGGGTATTTAGAAAACATCTCCCTCAACTTCAAAGTATGTAACGACCTGGACATTCGAAAAAAAAATATTTGGAAAAATTTGAACAAAATGACGATTTTGCCCCTAGAATCGGGAAAATGGTTGACTTTTGGTTTGAGCGGTCAATGGACTTTGACTGGTGACTGTGACGTATTTTGGGATGTTACGAGTTCATAGACAGGTGGCACGTCCGATTCCGACATTCAAAGAAAAAGTTATGATGTTCAGAAGTTCAAGGGTAATTCAGTAATTTGGTTAAGAAGGGGCAATTTGTTGACTTTTCAAACGACATGGACTTTTTCACGTAATTCGAAGACCATTAGGTAGGTCTTGACGCCCTGAGTTCGTAGATAGGCGGCACGCTGAAAACGAACCTCGGACGAAAAAGTTACGATTCTAGAACGAGGAAGGGCATTTTGGTAATTATGTGAAGGAGGGGTAAAATGGTAATTTTGAGGGTGCAGTTTGAAATCAGCCGTGATGGTTTGTTGGGTGAATTGTTAAACCAATAAAGTGACAATTGTCACTAAGAAAGGATGGATTAGTGGCATAAGTGTTTGTAGTGGGAAACTTAAACAAAGTGAGTGTGCTGTGGAAGAACAGGGGCACAGGTGCATTGTGTAATGGTTTTGGGTCCTTTGCGGGAAATAGAGACACAGAGGGACTGAGATTCCCTTAGGTTGTTGTGAAGGACGGATTGAAAATAGAGAGGGTAGAGTGAGTCGAGAAGATCATTCGGAGAGGAAAGAACTGAGAAAAACCAGAGAGAAACCAAATCATGAAAACTAAAAAATGGAGGGAAAAATTCGAGTTTAATTTGTGAGTTGAGAGGGCCCAAACAGAGATCAAAAACATCTTCCTGAGCTTGTGTCGACTACAACCACGTAAAAATCGAAGGAAATTGATCGTGTTATGACCTCAAACCCGAGTTTCAGTTTCTGGAAAAATTCGAGGTGGAGTTCAGATGATTGGAGGGGTTAGGCGATGCAATTGAGGTGGAAGACAAGTTTCTGATGATCCTACGAAGCTTTTGGTTTGATCAATTGAAGAAAAACGTTGGGAATCGATAGACCTTGATGACTGAACAGTTTTGACTAGATCAATTGAAGGAAAGGAATTGAAATTGACAGGAACTCAGTCGGGTCAAGTCGCGGGCAACCGGACCCGTTTACCAGTCAATCGGGCGGAGACGATGAATAGTACATGGTACTGTAGCAGCGTGTGGCTTCCACGCGCAGCCGCTTGCGGCGGCGTGTGAGGGCGCTTGGGCTCGATTCTCGAGGTGAGTTCAACATTAAACTTGTTCCTTTTAACGTAACGAACATTTTGACGTCGGTTTCGAGTTAATCGGATATCGTTTCGATATTGTTTCGAGGGTCCGAAGGTTTATATTACATTTTTAATTAATATTTAATTCCCGAAATTTTTTGGGAAATTAGTATGTTGTTATTTTAGTCCTTAGTGACTCTGAAGAATGATTTTGGACAGAATTCGAGATTCTTGAAAAATGTCGAAAATTACAGAAACGCGTGCAGCTCGAAAAGCGAGCGATATGGACGGTGTGTGAGTGGACTTGCTTTCTAAAATTTAATGCATGCATAACTGTTTCTATGATTTCTATGATTATGATTATGACTTATGACAATTACGATTTTCGTATTTATACGTATTTCAATATGCCATGCGTAATTGCACGTATTTCGAGACTATGGTTTCACCTATGCTTTGATGATGGTTTAATGAATGTTTTATATGGTTTGTGCGTATCATGGTTTTGATGATGTTTTGATTATGATTGTGAGTATGATTTACGGTTTTGACACGTATTTTGGGATTATTACAGATGTGCACGTTTTACGAGATTTCAAGTATGTTGTGTTTTGACCGTGATTTTGGTGATTCGAATTTGGTATTTGAAATACGATTTGATTTCAAAGATTTAAAACGGATTTTGGGGAAAAACGATTTCGGGCTTGATGCCCAGTTCATAAAAGTGGCCTTGATGAACAAGATTTCAGGTTTCGGAAACTTGAAGGTAGATTTCCGGATTTGGATTCGGGATGATGTTTCCGGATGCCAGTTTACGAAATCAATATTGCGAATTCAAATTCGGGAATGGATGAAGGATATGATTGGGGATTTGAATGTGAAATTCGGACATGAGTTCCATTTCGATTAAGTGTGATCTCGGATTTGACTTGGGAAATTGGGTTTACGATGAATTCTGGATTTATTGTGATTTACAAATGGTTTTGGGTTTAAAGACCTAGTACTATTGCTGGATATTTTGGGTTTAAAGACCCGGTTGATTGATGACGGGGGAGTGCCCTTGATTGATATGTTTTGAGTTTAAAGACTCGGTTATTGTGATATCCCCCAAGGCCTATTGATTGTGTTTTGAGTTTAAAGACTCGTTGATATCCCGTGAAGGCCTGATTATGCGCATGGTTTTGAGTTTAAAGACTCGGACGCACTTGAGATCCAACAGATTGATTGACTTGTGATTTACTGTTGATTTCTGATGTTTTCGGGTGTGTTGGGCAATAGCTCGGTTTATATGACTTGATGGATTTTGGGTTATGTTATGTACTTGGCTTTTGATTCATGATTTTTGGGTTGTGGTCCCGTATTTATGGTTTCAAGCTAAGGCCGATGTTTGAGAAAAGGAAAATGATTTTGATTTTCATACACGATTTTCTTATATTAGAAATGAAATGAAATATGAAATGATTTCCGAATGCATGCATTGGTTTTACATGGAGAGTAGAACTGTCTTCTCTGTAACATGTTTTGTAAACTGATTTATTTTCGTCCACTCACACCCTTTGTGTTTTTATTGACCCTTTAGGTCGTGGCACGTTGATCGAGGCTGATCGAGAGGCAGAGGCATGAGTGAGTACGTGTGTGGCTATCCTTTGTTTGGCAAGTGCTGAGGGAAATTTGGGAACCTCAGTTGACTTGTCAGACGGGAGCAGGACCGGGCACGGTTGTCAATGTCCCTCAGGGGACTGTCCTGTCAAAGTATCTTACGTAGTGAAGAGAATGATAACAAAATAAGTATTTCGATTCTTTTGAAGAAAATTCAAAAATCGACTAAAAGTCAGGAGTTATATCTAGCATTTTTTTTTTTGTAAAAGCATGCAATTGCGGGAATTTCGTGGAATATTTTAATTACACATTAGTCAAAGTATTATATGTCGTTTGGGACATATCTGACATCCAAGATGCCCATTAACTATTTTTTACATATTTTTTAAGCAAGTCGAATTTCATTGAAATTTCATAACATGGTGCGAAGTGAGTCTAGGGTCTGAAGGTCTTTAGAAAAAATTCCCCTTAAATTCAAAGTATCTTACGGAGTGAAGGGAACAAAAAAAAAATAAGTATTTCAACGCTTTTAAAGAAATTTAAAAAATTGACAAAAAAAAAAAAACGTGAGTTAGCTCACATTTTTTGTAAAAATTTCAAATTTCATGATTTCGTGAATATTTTAACCGCACAGTAGCCAAAATATTAAATGTCATTTGGGACATGTCCTGCCATGCAGGATGGCCATTAATTATTTTTATGCATTTTTAAGCAAAAAAACTCGAATTTTATTGAAATTTCGTAAATGGGTGCAGAGTGAGTATAAGGTCTGAAGCACTTTAAAAACATCCCTCTAAATTTCAATGTATCTTACAAAGTGAAGAGAATGGAAACAAAATAAATATTTAGATAATTTTGAAAAAAATTCAAAAATCGACTGAAAATTGTGAGTTATAGCTCACATTTTTTGTAAAAATTTCAACTGTTGGGATTTCATGAAATATTTGAACTGGACATTAGTCAAAGTATTAAATACAATTTGGGACATATCCTACCATTCAAGTTACCCATTAGCTATTTTTTTACTCATTTTTAAGAAAAAAAAACTTGAATTTCGGTGAAATTTCGTAACAGGGTACGAAGTGAGTCTAGGGTCTGAAGGTCTTTATAAAATATCCCCCTTAACTTCAGTGTATCTTATAGAGTGAAGAGAATGAAAACAAAATAACTATTTCAGTGCTTTTAAAGAAATTTCAAAAATCGACTAAAAATCGTGAGTTATAATAGCTCACATTTTTTGTAAAAATTGTAAGTATCGGGATTTCATGAAATATTTTAACTGACATTAGTCAAAGTATTATATGTCATTTGGAACATGTCCTGCTATTCAGATGCCCATTAACTATTTTCATTCATTTTTCAAACAAAAAAAAATCGAATTTCATTAAAATTTCGTAAAAGGTTACGAAGTGAGACTAGGCTCTGAAAGTCTTTAGAAAACATTCCCCTCAACTTCAAAATATCTTACAGAGTGAAGAGAATGGGGAAAAAAAATAAGTATTTCGATACTTTTTCAAGAAATTTATATAGTATTTCACAAGGCACTTAAAAAAATTGAACTTTAAATGTAATTATACTCATCATAATATTTTTCAAATCCATAAAAATATCATATCATGTTACTAATTCATAACAATCAAAGTCGTTCTCGACGGATTGATTTTCATTTTTTGAAATCGTTGCATAATAACTTAGATATCTATACTCTTAGGGTGTGTTTGGTATACCGTATTACGGTCCGTATAGGATAAATAATCCGAAACCTGTGTTTGGTACCAGTCGTATTAATTAGTCACCGTATAAGTTAATACGGTTGAATATTTTTATACGGTCTAGACACGCTAAAATAATACGCTTGAAATTGTCTGTATTAAATAGTCGGATAACTAGTAATCTTGTAAAATATAATAATAATAATAATAATAATAATAATAATAATAATAATAATAATAATAATAATAATAATAATAATAATAATAATAATAATAATAATAATAATAAATAGTAATATAATAAAAATAAAATATTAATTTAGTAAATATTAATAATAAAAAGTAATAAAGTAATAAATACTACTAATAATAAATTAATAATTAATGATATTTTAATAAATAATAATGATAAAATTAAAAATAATTAATTAATAAAAATGTAATAAATAGTAATAATAATTATTATTAAAATAAATAATAATAAAACTAATGACATACATAATTAATATTTAAGATATAAGTATTTCGTCAATTACTATAATATAATCCGGTCAGTATAATATAGTTGGCATTCTAATCCGGAAAAGTAACAAACGCCCGACTAAATAATCAGTCTATCCGATTGAAATAGTCAGTACAGTACGACATACCAAACGAGGCCTTAAAAATATCTTTCTCGTTATACGAAATCAAGTAATAAGTCATCCATATATTCCCATTCGGTTGCACAAATCATTCTTCACATAATTCATAGTAGAAAACACACGTTCAACACTTGCAGTTGCAATTGATATAATTAGTGCTAGAGTCAGAAATAAGTATACAAATGGGTAATTCAGATTTTTTTTTTGTCTCAACCATCTTTTTTGTAAGATCAGTAATTACTTTCAATTCTCTGAAATTATCATTAGAAGTCATGTTTCAAATGTAATTATTAAGTTGTTTTTTATGTAGCTGAAGGTCATCTTTAGAGAAATCACTTAGATAATATTCGACAAGACACACCAATTTTGTTTTTTTGTTAAGAGCAGAGAATGATGATGACCCTGATGCCTCAATATTTGATTTTTTTTTTTTTGTAGTATCTTTTCATAGCCAAATGATATATTGAGGAAGCTTAGTTATTTATATATCAATAAAATATTTGTAGTCTTTTTTATAAGGTATGGTTGGGATTATTCCATTTCTTATTTACTAAAGAATGTATTAATCTTTATCAAAAGAAAAAAATCGAATATATAATCTTCCTATATAAACAAGCAATTTATAATTAGTTATTTTGAAATAATAATAATAATTAATTAAGGTCCCATTATTCCATTAACTAAATATGGTTTATATTACTCAAATACTCATTGTTGCAAACATGTATACATTGATGGCTTGTTTGTAAAAATCGAATTCATCAAACCCATGCAAGCAATTTATTAGAATTTAGTTTCAATTTTCCAGCAAAAACGTGTCATGGGACTAGTGAGTCGTGATATTCCTCAACGCTCACTCCATGCTAAGCAAGCTCTTCCAAACCTTAAGGCCAGAGTACTAGAACCTTGAAAAAGGATCTCAAACAAGAATAACTTTGAAAAACTATAAACAAACTCATATTGCTCTATGGTGCTGTTCTTACTTTATGTTTTTGGAATATTATCTGCAGCACTTACAACGAAGCAAAGGGAGAAAGGAACTCAAAATTAAAATCAAAATCAAAATCAAAATTACAATCACAATCAAAATCAAACTCAAAAATCAAAATCAAACTCAAAATCAAAATCAAAATTCAACATCAAAAGCAAAATCAAAATAAAAATAACTATAATATCCCCACCTCAATTTTGGGAGAACAACAACTTGGCTTTTGGGAGAAGAACGCCCTAGACGACGAGAAAGCAGGTGTGATGCTGATTGAATTTTTTTGATAGTAAAGAGCCTTTATCGCGAATTGATTGCCCTACGCGATGAAGCCTTCATCTTAGTCGATATTGCTTTGGAGTTTCGGTTTCATCTCAGTTGATATTGCTTTGTTTTGGTAACATCTTTCTTTCTTTGTTTTCTTTTTCTTTGCAGCTTTTGCGAAAGAGATGAAGCAGTAAAGCCAACATACAACGTCGTTTTATTTTTATTCTTTTAGTTTCTGATGCACTACGACAAATAGTTTGTTATAAAAACCTTTAGCTTTCATTTTAGCGGCAAAATGCCCCAAATTTTATTTGGGTTAAATTATGAAAAAATAATTTTAACGGGTAAGATAAACAAATTTTATTTGGATTAATTTACAACAAATAATTTTGTCAGGTAAAATAAACAAATTTTATCTTGGTTAAGTTACAACAAAGATAAGATAAAATTTTGAATGTGGGTAACAAATATAAAGATTTTTCGTCTAAAACCTATTTAACTAACAAAATAGGTAACAATGAAATTATAGATTTGTTGTAAATATAAATTACAACAAATAATTTTTTTGGCTAAGATAGAACTATTGTTATAGATATTGAGCACAAATATAGATGACAAATATAAGAATTTGTCATCTAAGGCCTATTTAGCCGACGAAATATATTTTGTCGGCTTATTTTTTGTCGGCACAATAACTTTTTCTTGTATTGTAATGTAAAGATGTTACTACTATTCCAATGCAGACCGAGATAAATTTCTATTTATATATATAGTTTATTTTAAGACTCAATTTTTCTATTCTTGATGCGTTTGAGGTAATAAACCTTCAATTAATTGAGCCAAAAATGCGATAGGGAAGAAGGTAAGGATTTGGCCTAAGGTCTCTCATGTCACAAAAAAAAACACACTTAACGGTGAAAATGCTTTTTTAGCCATTTAGTTACAACATTTGCTACTAAAATATGTTTTTTTTTTTTTTTTTGCGGTCCACTGCATGATCATTTTGTTTTTGGTGTTTTCAATTTTTATTTTATATATGTTCAATTTCCCACCAATAAATTGTCGTTATTTCTAATTATATATTGTAGTAGAGGATAATGTGAGATTGTGTGGCACAATTTTTCATATGGCTAGAGAGACCCACTCTTTCGGAGCAGCCTAAAGATTTGCATGGCGTTCACATGGCTAGAGAGACCCAAGAAAAGATTATCAACCATCTCCTCAATGATTGTGAAGAGACTAATGTTTGTGTTATTTCCATTGTTGGGATTGGAGGATTAGGAAAGACTACCCTTGCCCAGTCAGTGTATAGGGATACAAGGGTTGTTGAGAAATTTGGATTGAGGAAGTGGGAGAAATTTGGATTGAGGAAGTGGGTATGTGTCTCTGACGGGATTGAGGAAGTGGGTATATGAAGAAATTTGGATTAGTACCAAATGGAGTTCTTTGAAAACCCTGCTAAATGGTAGAACCAAGGGGAGTAAAATCATCGTAACAACACACAGTGAAACGGTGGCTTCACTTATGGGATCTATATTCGAGCATCCACTGGCCGATCTTCCTTACGACGATTGCATGTCTTTGTTTATGAAAGTGGCATTTCCAAATGGAGAAGAGGAACAATATCCAGTTTTAAAGAAGATTGCACAAGAAATTGTGAACAAGTGTGGAGGAGTTCCTCTAGCCCTTGCTACTGTGGGGAGCCTGCTTTAAACAATTCAAGTTTATTTTAGTATGTATATCAAAATTTTAATTCAGCTCATATCCAAACGTTCGAATTTCAAGATCTTGACGGTTTAAATTGTAACTCTATGTGCTTCGGCCTTGTGAATTTTTAAGAGTTAGAAATCATGTGATCGTCAAAAAAATATTATCTAACCATCAAATCGTACCTAATCCTATGAATTGAATTTTTGCTAATTTATTATATATAGACGGGTAAAATGAGCGGAAAGTACCATGACAATTTTTTCTTCATTTTTTCGCCTTTTTTTTTTTTGCTTTCTTCTAATCTCTTTTTTACTCTCCAATTTCTTTTTCGTTTCATTTTTTCTCTTTTCATTTTATTATTATTATTTTTCTCCTCCATTATAATAAACAACATAAAAAAATCTTCGATGAAAAGGGGAACAAAAACCACAAAAGGAAGAAATTAATCAATTAAGTAATTATAATACACTGGATTAAAAAAAATTAATTGTAATACAATAAATGGATTATAATATACAACTAATTAAGGCCGTAAAAAATAAATCAGAAAGTTTATAGTACTTTGACTGCAGAGATGCCACTAAAATGAAAAGATTGCAACCACCTAAAAGGCTAAACCCCTGAAACAAATTTACTTTATTTTACTTAACACTCTTATCTCCAAATTAATCGATCTTCATATTCTTTGATATCTTTAAACCTTGATTCTCTTCCTGGTTGAAAAAATTCTTCAAAACCCCAAAATTATTCTTTAACATAATATTAAGGCTCAGTTTGCGAAAGTAGTCTCTTACCTGTTCTTCTCCCATTTGTGAGACGGTATGAGGAAGCCCCATCGCTTGCCTTATCCACAAAACCAGCTCTTCCAACTCCACCATTAGCTTCTGAACCTTGAGCTCAACTCCTCTGGTTTCTCCACAACTTCCCCTACTTTCTTCAGTACATAATCAGACACCACTTTTGCTCTCTTCCCTTCTAATGCCACTGCCTATAAAAATGAAGACAATTTATTAATATCTCGTAAAATTTGTTTAATCATTCAAGAACATTGCTGGTTTTGGTTTTTTCACCCTCATCTACATAGAATCTAGCTAGGCCTGCATCAAGCTGAATATTAGCCTCTTTCTCTCTTCTACTTATATCTGCTATCATCTCAGCAAAAACTTACAATACCAAACTCAATCAAATACTACTCTATTTTTACATTGATAAAAATCAGAGGAAACCAAATTTCCACCAAATTTGCAAACTAAACAAACAACAATGGAAATTGCATTGAACTAAGAAATTCAATCAAATGTTACTGTTCTAAAGATCAAACAACATATCCCAAAGCATGAGCTAAAGCGTTTATCTGAGCATTTCGTGTTGCAACAAATGAACCCAAATTCAAAAAATGTTCGGATGATCAATTAAAATAAAGCTGTCTGCTTCATGAGAAAACATTTTCACAATCCACAAACTCCAAAACCAGAATTTTTCAGAAAAAGCATAAGCCACTCCCCATATTTTTAACTAAAACAGAAAACAAATACAAACACAAACACAAACACAAACACATTGAATTCTCATGAATGGAATGCAGTTAGGCAAAAGAAACATACCATATAAAATCATTTAGACTAGACAACCAAATCATCAGAACTGCCAGTTTGAGAATCAACATCAGGACACTCCATTTTCTGATGTTGGAGGATTGCAAAATTGTTTATACAAAAGAGAATTATCGAATCTTCCAGTAAACCTCCCTTTTAACTGAAGCTTTTCAAGAATTGATATTGCTTCAACTGCAATGCATGCCAGCATATTGGTTAACATCCTATTGCAAACTTAATAATGAATTAAACGGCCAAATTAAAGTGATGCAGAGAGGGGATGTTGGCGCATGAATACATGCACCATTAGTTTTCCAGGTTTGTGTGTGACTGGATTTCAGTGTGAGTGCACATGCCTGTGGGTGGTTGGGGGGAGGGAGAGAGGAAGAGAGAGAGGGAGAGGGAAAACATCTTACAATTGGCCAAGAGAATTCCAAGCATCCCATATACTGGGTCCAAGAATGCCCATGACCTGAAATAATTATCATCCATCAGGGAAGTCTGGAATCCAGTCCAATGGTAAGGAATTCCAAATCAAATCTTACCAGAACGTAAAATTCTCCTTGGCGACCTTTGTAATGAACCCAAGGAATTCCATAGCATCCATTTGACTTACCTACAGAAATCGAAGAGAGAGAAAAGCATATGAATCATATGATAGGTTAGAATCAGGACCTCAACACTTTTTTTCCTATTTTGATAATATAAATGCATTAATAATAAATGCCCAACAGCAAACCCAGAATCGGGACCGAAACATAGACAAAATAGTCCAAAACAGACAGAGACTAACCCAGAATATAAGAGCAAACCCAAGAAGTGACTATAACCCAGAATGAGTCCATAACTCCATTTTTGTTTTATTATTTATATATGTCGAAGTTGTGTGCGGACAAATTGGTCCTGCGCGCTAGTGTGCTGCTGTTTTGAGTTTATTGTATGCAGGTTTCTGAGTTAATTTGAATGTGCCCTTTTCATTTGTTTTTGTGAGAGTTTTGGTCCTTTTGGATGGACAGAGTTTCCAATGTGCAAACTCACTAATGTGTGATTCTTTCTTCTCAACAAATTATCGTTTCATTCTTAATTTTCTAAGTTAAAAAATTAAAATTCTAACTCTTGAAAGTTTTAGGGACATATCATTACCGTATTCTGCAAAATATTCACAGAAGTTTTCTGTTCTCTACTAACAACAAATATAAATGAATATTCGGAAAGAAAAAAAAAAGTGTATAAACAGCTCTATATTTTATGTTCAAATAAAATCGAGTAAATTCAAGGAGGCTAAAAAAGAGATAGGATCTTAATGATAATGAAATTCTTCGATTTGGTGTTCTCATAATTGAAAACCTAAAATTATTCCGAACGCAGCAATTGAGTTGCATATTACCATATAGAAGAAAAGTAGCCCTTCAAATAACCAGCCAACCCTAACATATCAAATTTCGAGATACAGAAAAAACACAACGCAAGTGAAATGAGTAGAACCAATCTGAATTCAGAAGGGAGGAAGAGGATAAGTCCTTCTTACCTTTCATTATTCGCTAAAAATCAGTTGTCTTGTTTGAAGGTGGGTTGATGGAACAATTTATTTTATTTTATTTTTTTGACAAGAAGTAAACTTTGATATTCATAACCAAATAACAATACAAGTAGAAGAACCCAGTTAAAATATCAAATATACCCTTGTGGTAATTCTTCAATTTACCGAAGCCTGGCCGGAAAATCAACCCCTCTCCCTATTTCTCAATCTCTCCCTCTCCCTCTTCCTCTCCCTCTATCCACAAAAAGAAAATCCCAATAATCAGCCCTGGATCTTCGAGGATTATGAGCGTTTCTTTTAAGAATACTTCCAATTGTATACTTATTGCTATTATTCAAGAGTAGTCCTCCCACTCTTTCTCAATCTTGAAAAGTAAACATCATTATATGGAGTCATTGGCCTTCAGCATTCCACAGAAAGTCTTGGATCGTCTTGCTTCCGAGACTTATCAAGAAATTTTCTTGGCATGGGGTGTGAACATTGAGCTCAACAAGCTCAAGGAAACCTTAGAAACCATTACAGTCGTGCTTATGGATGCTGAGGAAAAGCAAATCAAGGATCGCAAAATCAGCCATTGGTTGGGAAAGCTCAAAGACGTTTGCTACGATGCAGACGATGTCCTCGATGATTATAACTACCAAAAGTTGCGGATGCAAGTGCTCAACCATGCCAGTTTCAAAGAAAAGGTACTTAACCTCTTTTCATCTCGGAATTCACTCATATTTCGTTTTGAGATGGGTCATAGAATCAAAGATATTAGAGAAAGGTTAGTTGAAATTGTAAAAGAAAAAAAACAATTTTCTCTTTTGGAACAGCCTAAAGATTTTCATGGTGTTCACATAGCTAGAGAGACCCACTCTTTTGTCAAAGCGTCAGATGTGTTTGGGAGAGATGATGATCGAGAAAAGATTATCAACCATCTCCTCAATGATTGTGAAGAGACTAATGTTTGTGTTATTTCCATTGTTGGGATTGGAGGACTTGGAAAGACTACCCTTGGCCAGTTAGTGTATAGGGATACAAGGGTTGTTGAGAAATTTGGATTGAGGAAGTGGGTATGCGTTTCTGACAACTTTGATGTTAAGAGATTAGTTTGTGATATCATTGACACTAAATATGGTGACAATAATTTGGATCAACTGCAAATTAAGTTGGGAGATTTTTTGAGGGATAAAAAGTTTTTATTAGTGCTGGATGATGTTTGGGATGCGGAACCAATGGGAGTTACTAGTACCAAATGGAATCGTTTGAAAACCCTGCTAAATGGTGGAGCTCAGGGCAGTAAAATCATCGTAACCACTCGCAGTGAAACGGTGGCTTCACTTATGGGATCTATATTCAAGCATCCATTGGCCGGTCTTCCTTACGACGATTGCATGTCTTTGTTTATGAAAGTGGCATTTCCAAATGGAGAAGAGGAACAATATCCAGTTTTAAAGAAGATTGCACAAGAAATTGTGATGAAGTGTGGAGGAGTTCCTCTAGCCCTTACTACCGTGGGGAGCCTGCTTTGTTGGAAAAGGGAAGTACAAGATTGGTTGGCTGTGAGAGACAATGAGATATGGAAATTGGAGCAAGGAGATGATGGCATTCTACCTGCATTGCGTTTAAGTTATGATGCATTGCCTTCTTATTTGAAACCCTGTTTTGCATATTGTGCACTTTTCCCCAAGGATTATGAATTTGATAGCGTGCATTTGGTCCCAATGTGGATGGCTGAAGGTTTCCTCCCATCCTCATCAAAGGAGGGAAACCAAGGGTTCGAGGAGATTGGCTTTGACTACATAAGGCAATTATGTTCAAGATATTTCTTTCAAAAAACAAAAGAAGTGTCTATGCTCAATGTAAATTTTAAAATGCATGATTTAGTTCATGATTTAGCAATCTCAGTGACACAAGTAGAGTGCTCATCAATGAATTTCCGTCCCTCCTCCGATGCTTTTGAGAGGGTCCGGCATGTATCCTTAAGCTCATATGACTTTGAGACTTGTTCTGGTCATGATCAGCTCCCCGAATCTATACTCAAGTTACACAAATTGCGATCAGTTCTAATTCCCAATTACGACTTACCTGACATGATTGCCGGATCTTTCATAGAGGCATGCATCTCAAGGTTTAAGTATCTACGGATATTGCATCTCAGATATCTGATTCATATGGTGCTTCCAAGCTCCATTGGTAACTTGAGTCACTTGAGATACCTCAATCTGTCCGGGTGGATTATTAAAAAAAGGCTTCCCCACTCCATTTGCAAGCTGCAAAACCTGCAAGTCTTAATTCTCACTCGTTGTAAGTTGCTTGAGGAGTTACCGAAAGACATAGGGAAGTTGATCAGCCTTGTTCACTTGGAGATGACTACACGAGAAAAGTATTTGCCACAAGGAATTAGAAGTCTCACATCTCTTCAAGTTTTCGTGGTGCGCAGCTGTCGTGATCTTAAATCCTTGGGAGAAGGGATTCGATGCCTCACTAACCTTCGGAAGCTGTGGATTGAAAATTGTCCGGAGCTGGAGTCCTTTCCGGTCAACATGATGAAATTAACTAAATTACACACTTTATTCGTCGGCTTTTGCTACCAACTTGATGTTGACTCTGGTGAAGGCATTCACAATCTTCGATCATGTTATTTCAAAGGTCAAGAATTGGAGATTTTGCCCAATTGGCTCCGACATTGCGCAAGCACCTTACAGATTTTAGAAATGTGTGATTTCATATGTACTTCCAGAATGGTTCCAAAATCTGAGTATGCTGCAACTATTAAAGATTGAAACTTCCTCCCCTTTTTCTGAAGTTCCTGCATTGAGCAAAAGGTGCAGAAAGGGTGGTGAGGATTGGTCCAAAATCTCTCATGTCCCAAACATCATGGTTGATGGTGAATACGTGCAACAAGCTTGAATGATCAATTGTCGATTAATAAGGTACGTACTTCATTTTATCTTTTTCATTTTCGTATATATTTTGTGTACCTACACGTTTCATACTAGTTTTCCAAGGGATATTAAGTCATTTGCTGCGTTCTTTCTTCTACTGCAGAGAGGGTGGTGAGGATTGGTCCAAGGGATATTTTGTGTACCTACACGTTTCATACTAGTTTTCAGTCATTTGCTGCGTTCTTTCTTCTACTGCAGAGAGGGTGGTGAGGATTGGTCCAAGGGATATTTTGTGTACCTACACGTTTCATACTAGTTTTCCAAGGGATATTTTGTGTACCCTTGGAAAACTAGTATGAAACGTGTAGGTACACAAAATATATACGAAAATGAAAAAGATAAAATGAAGTACGTACCTTATTAATCGACAATTGATCATTCAAGCTTGTTGCACGTATTCACCATCGACAATGATGTTTGGGACATGAGAGATTTTGGACCAATCCTCACCACCCTTTCTGCACCTTTTGCTCAATGCAGGAACTTCAGAAAAAGGGGAGGAAGTTTCAATCTTTAATAGTTGCAGCATACTCAGATTTTGGAACCATTCTGGAAGTTATACTAAGGTGTGTTGTATAATGAATTAGTTTGGATTGAAGCTGTGGTTTATATACTGTTACAGTGATTTGTGTGCGTGAATCAATAATATATTGGTGTATTGTTTGTGATTTGTTGAATTAAATAAGTACTGTTTGATACTTCCCATAAATATTGTTGCTTTCTTTTCTCTACTCCTATTCAACTATTGTGATCGAATTTCACTGGGCTTATCATTCATATAATCATCTTCTCTCTTCCAAGGAGGTTTCTACTTCAATTATTACCTTGCTGCTACACAAAGGCCGTGATAGGCCATGCGTCCTCTTTAACATTATAACTATTTCATTACAATTTCTAATTTCTTTTTTGTGCTTACATTTGAAAGAAAAAAATTGGAAATAGAGAAGATTGGATCGGTAAAAACTGATATGAGAAATATTGAAGAAATCTACAAGAAAATGTAAAGGAATAAAGAATAGAAATAAATCAAAACTTATTTTAAGTTAATTGCTTTAATTGAGCCCGGTCTAGGTCTAATATGAAGTCTACAAACTAAATGAGTCTTGTGAATGAAGTAGCTAACATTAGGAAGAGCTCCTCTTGTATTGGGATCCTATTTTTACTCTCTGTGTGACTCGAGATGAATGAATTCAAAGCTTGCAAATTAGATGAGTTTAAATAAAAAATGCATGATCCATAAATAGATGAATTATGGGAATGGAAAATAATTTCAAAATACATTTAGTTGGATTTATCATGCAAAAATACTTCATAAGTCAAATCATGAATGCCATGATTATTACTTCTCATTTGACGTTTGTAAGATCGATGTCAAATAATTCATATGGTGCTTCCAAGCTCCATTTGGTAACTTGAGTTATTTGAGATATCTCAATCTGTACGGGTGGATGTTTATAAAAAGGCTTCCCCATTCCATTTGCATGCTGCAAAACCTGCAAGTCTTAATACTCTCTGGTTGTGAGTCGCTTGAGGAGTTACTGAAAGACATAGGGAAGTTGATCAGCCTTGTTCACTTGTAGATAACTACACGAGAAAAGTATTTGCAGCAAGGAATTAGAAGTCTCACATCTCTTCAAGTTTTAATGGTGGGCGTCTGTCGAAATCTTAAATCCTTGGGAGAAGGGATTCAATGCCTCACTAACCTTCGGAAGCTATGCATTTCTCATTGTCCAGTCCAGAGCTGGAGTCCTTTCTGGTTAACATGAAGAAATTAACTAAATTACACACTTTATTCATCGACAGTTGCTTCCAACTTGATGTTAAGTCTGGTGAAGGCATTCGCAATCTTCGATCACCTTATTTCGAAGGTCAAAAATTGGAGACTTTGCCTGATTGGCTCCGAGGTTGCGCAAGAACTTTACAGATCTTACAAATCTCACTTACGGATTCAAGTGTACTTCCAGAATGGTTCCAAAATCTGAGTATGCTGCAACTATTAATGATTCAAACTTACTCCCGTTTTTCTGGAGTCACTGCATTGAGCGAAAGGTGCAGAAAGGGTGGTGAGGATTGGTCCAAAATCTCTCAGGTCCCAAATATCCGTGTCAATGGTAAATACGTGCAAGTGTGCAATGAGCCTGAATGATCAATTGCCGATTAATAAGGTACATACTTCATTTTATCTTTTTCATTTTCGTATATATTGTGTACCTACACGTTTCATACTAGTTTTTCAAGGGATATTAATTCATTTGCTATGTTTTTTCTTCTACTGCAGCGAAAGCATGCATGCAGAAATTGGACGTCAAAAACAGTGCCCGGTCCTGCTCCCGTCTGACAAGTCAACTAAAGGCTCGAAATTACCCTTTAGTGCTTGCCGGACAAGGGATGTTTGCGCTGATTTCTGCTACTGCCACTGCCTCACGATCAGTCCCGAACGTCGTACCACGGCCTGGAGGGTCACAAAACAGAAAAGGTGTGAGTGGACAAAAATGACCTCTTATAAAAACATTTGCCAAAATACATTCTTACCCTCCAGTTTTCACAAACTTGCATGCATATCGTAAAACATGAGTAATAGTATGAAATCATTCAAGTATGAACAGTGGACCGATAAAATCAAAACATATTTTCCCATGATCCATAAAACTCATGTTCACCAAATCAGTTCATGTTATAAAACATCAAATCCCGGCTCTTAGGCCAAAACATGTGAAAACATAATCACCTGGCCACAAAGACCAAGAACCCGTACTCAATACCAGTACGTTATCACAAACAACATCAATCAGCACTAATCACCAATGCACAATAAATATATCAATCCAATCAATCCGCACTACTCACAAGTGCACAAAATATCACAAATCACATCTGCACTACTCACAAGTGCACAATCAATCAAACTGCACTACTCACAAGTGCTGCACTACGCGTAGGCCAATATCCAGTCACACTCTCGGGAACAGACACCTCTGGGCTCAACCCCCCTCGGGCTCAGTCACCTCTGGGCGAACACATCCCCAGGCTCAGACCCATCCGAGTGGTACATCCAGGCTCAGTCTCATCCGAGAAGCTGACTACCATAGGATCAACTTTGGATCCTACAATCACATCCCCCAAGCTCCGGTCGTCTGGGTAATCCCCCCAAGCTCCGGTCGTCTGGGTAATCCCCCCAAGCTCCGACCGTCTGGGTATTTCACAATCACAATGAAAACCATCTCGGGAATTACATCCCAAAATATTTCAATCAAATCTTGACTTCATACAAAGTCAAGATCATTCCCGACTGGGTCTCAAAGCCCAAAATACCATTTACACGTACTTCTATAAAATCACCTTTTAAAACAATAAAATAATCCAGATCATCATTGACTTACCAACTAAGTCAAAACATCATTTTAGAAATCATTTAGACTCCGGGCCTAACCCAAAACATCATTTGCACGTTCCTCGTAAAACGTGCCCGAAATATTGATTAAAATAATCATAAAATCACAATAAATCATTAATTTCACAAATTCACAAGTGACTCCAAATCCGAGTCAAAATCACTATTCACTTGGGTTCTCATGCCCAAAATAACATTATCACGCAAATCCATGCGTTGCAACCTCCGTTGCCATTTTCACGTAAATCCACGAAATCGACCCTTGACTCATTCCCGAGTCAACACATCATTTTTCAATCCATGACTCAATAATCCGAGTCCAACCATTATTTTCAATCAATTTTAATCCCGGACTCATAAACCAAGTCCAAACATCATTTTCACCAAATTTCGTAATTTCTCGAAAATCGCCCAATAATAATAATATAATAATCATAAAACCGAGAAATTACCGGATTGAAACATAAATCATGCCCAAGCATATAAAATCATATAATAAGGCATTTAAATCATATATGCATGCATCACGGTTAGAAAACGAAGTCCACTTACACACACCGTCCAAAACGGTCCGTTTCCGAGCTGCACGTTTTTCCGTAAATTCTGGAAATCACAACTCCTGTCCAAAATCATTATAGAGGGTTAATAACATCTCAAAATACATCATATAATTTTCCCCAATTTTTCCGGAATTTAAATACGTATTTAACTCGTAAAACAAAACTTCGGATACGCGGAACATTATCGAAACAATATCCGATTTCCTCGAAACCAACGTTAAAATGTTCATTACACTGAGAGGATCAAAAGTCATGTTGACCTCACCTTGAGACCAGGCCGGACGCGCCCTCACGCGCCGCCGTGAGTGGCTGCGCGTGAAACCCACGCGCTAGCTACATTGTCGTCGTTCATACCCGTTTGTCTGTAAAACGGGCCATTTAACCCGCGAGACGACCCGGTTGGTTCTCTGCCAATTCGACACCAAATTCAACAATTGAACATTCAATTAGTTTCGAATTAAGTTCAATTAGAGATCTGTGGACTCAATTACAAACAATCTTACCTCTAACCTCACGATCACAGATGATCAATCGAAGAACATCCAGCCACTGTTCATCATTCGAACTCCTTCAATTTCAATCGATTTCTCTCAATTGATGCAACCAGAAGCTTCAATGGACTCAAGTAAACTCTTTCCCCAACTCAATTGCATCAATCGAAGCCTCAAACTCCACGACTCAAGCTCGAATTTGCACACTGTTACCCGACCCAGTTCAGAGCCAATTAGGCCTCGATTTCTTCCGTTCTTGATGTGGTTCGACTCGTACAGACCTCAGGAAGCTAAATGAAGCTTCAATTCCACTCCTCACGGCTCTATTCTTCCATTTCGAATTTCCCCCCAAATTTTCTAAAATCCGAAATCTAGTTCCTCAGCTCTCAATCGATCCCTCGTGTTTTCCCAGTTCAATCCAGTCTAATTGAACTCACAATTTCCCACTCTCAGGTTCAGAATTGGAAGAGAAATGGTGGTTGGGAGAAAATGGTATTATGGTTGTACACGGTTGAAAAAGGCTGAAGAGATTAATGGAGGATTAATTAATAATTAAATTTAATTAATATTAAAACATCATAATTAGGTCTCCCCCAAAAACATGGATCTGTGTTTAGGCCTGAATTTAAGGGATGAGTGACACTTGTCACTCATCCAAGTGTGTTCAGTCACCAGGTACTGTTCATATTAAAATATTATTTTAATCTCGGTTCGTTCGGTTAATCGAGCCCGATTCCGTGACCATAACTTCGTCGTCGAATCTCCGATTTCGGCATGCTGCCTGTCGTTGGATTCGTATCGACGAGACCTACGCAACGGTCCTTAGCCCTCGTCCATCGGACCTCCCGGTCAAAAAGTCAACATTTGCCCCCTAATATGACCAAATTACCAAAATGCCCCTCAACTTCCGAACGCCATAACTTTCACCTCGAATGTCGGAATCGATCGTGCTACCTGTCTATGAACTCGTGACGTCCCGAACTACGTCACAGTCATCGGTCAAAGTCCGTTTGACCGCCCAAACTAAAAGTCAACATTTTACCCTCGCTAGGGGCAAAACGGTCATTTTGCACAATTCATCCGATTTCACTCAACTAATCCCCGATTAGTCATTCCAAATCATAATTAATTAATTTTCAATCCCGACACTCGGGACGGGTCATTACAACCTTCCCTCCTTAAAGAATTTCGTCCCCGAAATTTCAACTATCCGTATTCCACAATTACCTCGTGGAGAACAAATGGGTCTCACAACTTGTGTACACCTGTACACCCACTAGCCAACACAGAACTCGTCTGCACTCAGACGTCACATCACAGATGCACGTCGTACTAACTACACTCGACCACCCCGAGTGAAAATTAATCACCAGAAATTAGCAATGTCACCGTTAAGCTGACTCTTTCAGCTTGACGGCCCCACGTACTCACTAATGTGCCCTGACCTTCGCTCTCATCGAGAGTCACCAAAATTCACTTGTCAGTCCATGCCGACACTACAAGCCAAACTGTCACTACCAAGCTTTACCACTCTAGTAAAGCGCCAATGAGTAACAAATCAGTGACAACACATCATACTACAACGTCCGTCAATGTAGCATAAGATCAACAACACGATCTCACCTCGCAGGGCAAACTCAATCCTGCGACAAATACCAACAGCAGTAACCACAACTGTCACCCCCTCAGCAATCCCAGATGCTGGTAAGGTCACGACATGATAACATCTCGCCGCAAAGCAATTTGCGGTCACACTAACCACTAACTCACTCAATCAGATGGTGTAACTGGAACACTTTGAACACCAACCTAGCAGTGATCACACAACTCAACACTAGAGTTACACTAGCCAACCATGGCTAAGAGCACCTGCTCAAACAATCACTGAAATCATCAGAATCACTCTGCCCAGGGCGTCGTGTTCAATGTCTATTTCACGTTCACAACCAAAAACCAATGGTATCGGAACTAAGCCAATCACCAACACGTTTATCGACACATCACTGGTACAACCCATGTACCGTCACTAGGTATTAAGTACCATCATACATACGACACAGTATGTCGTACACCAAGCATGATCCTACAGCTGGACCCCAATAGTCCAAATGATCAAATGTCAAGTATTACTCCAATCCCATGGAGTACCATTGATGACAGGATTCCACTGATCCTCACGTTATCAAAAAGTTTTAACTCTCTCAGCTTAGTATATCGGCTACTTCACTAGCCGTACACCCGACCTGACTACAAGGTCGAAATTCTCAAAGTCTCATGACTAACACCGTCACACACAATAGGCCTTCCAGTTTATCATCCAATACTATTCCTGTTAACCGCCCTTTCCCGAAGTATGACCTCAGCATACTCGACCCATAGATCAATATGGTCGACCCCAAACCAGGTAGGGAAAAGTAAAAATCCTGAGGGTTCAGAAAGCATCGACAATCCTTGTCCTATGCTACCCAAAAACACCTCGCCAAAACACAACTCTCAAAATGACACATCAACGTGTCCACAGGAAAGAACTTCTAGTTCTCTCGGGATTCACACTAACCCCGGCCACCACGACTAAACCTAACACCGCGAATTTTCTTTTAGGATAGTCAACACATCCATCGAGCACAACACTTGTCCATCCGTAGATGAAGGCACACTAACACATTATCATGACCAACCCAACTGTGGTCACAAAACCTGCCACAACAACTCACAATCATACCCGGCTCATCCGGAGCCCACAAATCACATCAGGACTCATCCCGAATCCTAAACCAACTCATGACTCCTACTGAGTCCAAGTCCAAACTCGACTGACGTCAATGCCACCTCTGGCATATCCGGTCACCTAGCAAAGTACCCCTAGGTAAACCACATCCTTTCCAAAACACAAAACCATTTCCGGACTTCCTCTGAGTCCAATCCAATATCCAAATCCATCCTCGGGTCAAGTTTATTCTGGGCCCAACACGCCCATTTACAAACCAAACCGTTAACAAAAACGACCATCCGGACCCAAACTAGTCCGAAAAAATCAAAACACAAGATACAATATTACAACACAAATGGACAATACAAACTATTTACAAGGTATCGCGAAAACAAGTATCAATACAATTATTTTGAACTACGGTCAAGTCGATCGGGGCAGTTCCTTCGCAAATGTCCAAGTTTCCTACAAAAGTGACAGGTAGCAGTGCTGAGGCGACTTGCCCCACCACACCGCTTACTTGTCGACTGGGTTGAAGTTCCACTCGAATGAACACCCACCGAGGGTCGCGACACAAGAGAATGAAGACTAACTCGCTTCGATGTTTCCTGACTTATCTGTTCAGTATCCTGACGCTCTCGGCGTCGTCCAGAGCCCAAAGATTGTTCGGGCACATGTAAAATAGTAGCCTCCACTCGGATAGCAGCATCCGATAATTCCCTCAGGGTAGAATACGAGCCCACAATTACAGTACCTCGTAACTCATTCCTCAATCCCTGCTCAAACCTTCGACACTTATCCTCCTTAGTAGCCATATACAGAGGAGCGAAACTAGATAAGTGCAAAAATTGCTGTTCATAATCGATCACTGACCGATTCCCTTGCTGCAATTGGAGAAACTCAACCTCCTTAGCGTTCCGAAATGAGCGAGGATAAAACTGATCCAAAAATCGCTCTCGGAATGCATCCCATGCCAAGGTACGGGCATCCCAGCCAGTCAACTGTAAACTATGCCACCACCTGTAAGCATAGCCATCCAGAAGAAAAGTGGCTAAGGGGACCATGTGCTCCAGGGGACATATCATGACCTCAAAAATCCTTTCCAATCAGGTAAGCCAATCTTCGGCTCCATCCGCTCCCGAATCACCACGAAACACAGTGGCTCCTAACCGTCGAGCTCGCTCAATATCTGGGCCTTCGCTAACACTATTCTCGCCCCTCCCATCTTCAGACCGTGTACGGGACGTACGACTCGGAGGCATGACGTAACAACATAAATCAAGATCCAAATTCTCTGATACCACTTTGACAGGACCCGTCCCAACTGGACGTCAAAAACAGTGCCCGGTCCTGCTCCCATCTGACAAGTCAACTAAAGGCCCGAAATTACCCTTCAGTGCTTGCCAGACAAGGGATGTTTACGCTGATTTCTGCTACTGCCACTGCCTCACGATCAGTCCCGAACGTCGTACCACGGCCTGGAGGGTCACAAAACAGAAAAAGTGTGAGTGGACAAAAATGACCTCTTATAAAAATATTTGCCAAAATACATTCTTACCCTCCAGTTTTCACAAACTTGCATGCATATCGTAAAACATGAGTAATAGTATGAAATCATTCAAGTATGAACAGTGGACCGATAAAATCATAACATATTTTCCCATGGTCCATAAAACTCATGTTCACCAAATCAGTTCATGTTATAAAACATCAAATCCCGGCTCTTAGGCCAAAACATGTGAAAACATAATCACCTGGCCACAAAGACCAAGAACATGTACTCAATACCAGTACGTTATCACAAACAACATCAATCAGCACTAATCACCAGTGCACAATAAATATATCAATCCGATCAATCCGCACTACTCACAAGTGCACAAAATATCACAAATCACATCTGCACTACTCACAAGTGCACAATCAATCAAACTGCACTACTCACAAGTGCTGCACTACGCATAGGCCAATATCCAGTCACACTCTTGGGAACAGACACCTCTGGGCTCAACCCCCTCGGGCTCAGTTACCTCTGGGCGAACACATCCCCAGGCTCAGACCCATCCGAGTGGTACATCCAGGCCCAGTCTCATCTGAGAAGCTGACTACCATAGGATCAACTCCGCATCCTACAATCACATCCCCCAAGCTCCGGTCGTCTGGGTAATCCCCCCAAGCTCCGACCGTCTGGGTATTTCACAATCACAATGAAAACTATCTCGAGAATTACATCCCAAAATATTTCAATCAAATCTTGACTTCATACAAAGTCAAGATCATTCCCGACTGGGTCTCAAAGCCCAAAATACCATTTACACGTACTTCTATAAAATCACCTTTTAAAACAATAAAATAATCCAGAAATCATCATTGACTTACTAACTAAGTCAAAACATCATTTTAGAAATCATTTAGACTCCGGGTGTTAGGACCACCCCCGAAAGGGGCATCGATAACCGTGCCCGGTCCTGATCCCGTCTGGCAAGATGACTGAAAATCCCAAGTTACCCTCAGTACTTGCCAAACCAGGGATAGCCACACGAACTTACTCATGCCTCCGCCCCTCGTACAGCCTCGAACAACGCGCAACGACCTGGAGGGTCAGTAAAACCAAAAGGTGTGAGTGGACAAAATAAATCAGTTTAGCAAAACAGTTACAACAAACGTTTTTACCCTTCGCGTAAAAACCAATGCATGCATACAAAAATCATTTCGCAATCGGTTAACATTTTCCACATAAGAAAAACTGTGTATTAAATTCCAACATAAGGAAAACTCGTATGAATCTCAAAATCATTTTTTTGCTTTCTCAACCATCGGGTCTTAGCCCGCAATCATAGACGCCGGGCCTCAGCCCAAAACCACAAATCAACCAAATGCACAACATGATCCAAAACCAACAACCATATACCGGGCCACTGCCCAACTCAACCGAGACATCAGAAATCGTCAATAAATCACAAGTCAATCATTTTGCTGGATAACAAGTGCGCCCGAGTCTTTAAACTCAAAACCATGCGCATAAATAGGCCTTCTCGGGATATCAACGAGTCTTTAAACTCAGAACATAATCAATAGGCCTCGGGGGTATCACAGTAACCGAGTCTTTAAACTCACGAGTCTTTAAACTCATTAAGGGCCCTCCCCCGTCATCAACTAACCGAGTCTTTAAACTCAAAACGTGCTCCAGCAATAGTACCTGGTTTTTAAACCCAAAACAGTTTTCAAACACAACAACGGGTCTTCAAACCCAAAGCAGTTTTCAGCGGGTCTTTAAACCCCAAAACAGTTCATCAATCACGAGCACGTGGGATCCATCCCAAAATCACATTTTTCACAACAGGACCCATGGTCTGAAATTCCACATTCATTTTCCCCAAATCATACTTTACAAACATAATCAAATCATCATGAAACACGGGGCATGCAAAAACAGACCAAATCACTTTATTAAATCCTTTTTCATTCCCGAATTCGAATTCGCAATAATGATTCCATAAGCCGGCATCCGGAAGCATCATCCCGAACCCAAACCAAGAATCCACTTAAAATTTCCGAAAACCGTAATCTCGTTCGTTAAAACTACTTTTATGCCCCGAGCATCATGCCCGAAATCGTGTTTTCCAAAATCCATTTTAATTCCTTGAAATCACTTCATTTCTCAAATCTCATTATCAAAACATCCGAACCACAATCATAATTACCAAAATCACGATCCAAGCAAAACATACTCAAATCCCTCATTTAAATTCCTCAATTCAAACATCAACAGTGATCAAATCACAATAACACAAAATCTCGTAAAACGTGCAAATCCGGAACGTTCTCGAAAAACGTGTCAAAATCGTAGGTCACACTCGCAAATCATAAACAACCTTCTTAAATCATTTTACCATCCATTTCATATAACTTCTTTCGTTAAACCATCATTAAGCACACGAGTGACCATAGTCTCGAAATATGTGTAATTCCACATGTATAGTAAAAATACGTATAAATACGGGAATCAAAATCAATCACAACTTATAATCATAATCATAAAATTATAGAAATAATTTATGCATGCATTAAATTTTGAAAGCAAGTCCACTCACACACCAATTTTTAAAGCTCGGTTTCGCGCCGTACGCATGCCCGTAATTTCCGATATTTTCCAGAATTTCGAATCCTGTCCGAAAACATACTTTAGTGTCACTAAGGGCTTAGATAACAACCTACTAATTTCCCATAATTTTTCCGGGAATTAATCGTTAATTACACCCGTAACATAAATCTTCGGGGACTCGGGATAACATCGAAACGGTGTCCGATAAGTTCGATACCAACGTTAAAATGTTCGTTACAACATATAGGACAAAATCCATTTTGAACTCACCTTGAAATTCGGGTCCACGCGCCCTCACGCGCCGCCGTGAGTGGCTGCGCGTGAGCCCACGCGCCTGCTACAGTACCCCTGCACAGTTCATCGTTCTCACCCGCCAACCTGCAATACGGGTTGTTCAACCCGTGTGAGGACCCGATTAGCATCCCTTCAATTCGACATTATTTTGAACGATTTAACACACCATTAGCTTCGCAACCAATTGAATTAGGGATCTGTAATGCTCATTACCGTCGTCATAACCTCGAACTACCTCAACTCAACCTAAGTTTTCAAATCGAGCTCCTTGTCTGAGTTTGTCTAATAACCAATGAAGTCTTCAATTAGCTTGTAGTCTAGCATCATAACCTCATGGTAAGGATGAATTGAAATCCAATTTCACAAACACTTACCTCAATTTGCACGAACACAAGGCTCGATTTCCCGGCCACCCGTGACGACCGACCATGGCTCCAGGAGCTTCAAAGCTTGCAATCAACGATTTGGATCGACCCCATGAAGTTCCAGAAGACTCATTCGAGCTACAATTTGGCTTGGGCTGGCCTAAATTTTGAAACTGGATTTAAATTCCCTCAAGGACAAGTTTCGGTTTTTTTGGAACTCCCTCTCCCAGTTTCCTCATTTTCTTCCTTCTCTCTTCCCATAACTGTGTTCTCGCCTCCAAGATCCCTTTCTCGCTCACAATTTCACTCAAATTGGCCTTGAAAGGGACGATCACACCCTGCACAAAGTCCCTGTTTTCCCAGTTCAATGGCACTCTCCCCGGCTTGTTTCCTGCACTCCTCTCAACCAGCACACTCGTGCCCTGACTACTGTCTTTGTTCCCGCACCAACACAACAACAATTCGCCCCAAACCGTCCTCAGTTCATCATGGTCTCGGGAACTTGATCAACGTGGGAAGCAGCCTCTGCTTTCTTCCCAATTTCAGAACACCAGCCACACTCCACCACTGCACACAGTTGTACAGCTCCACCCAGGCCTTAAACAATTTAACCGTGGCTTAAAATTCCACACCACACTCACGCACACTGATCAAGGATGGTTAAACAATTCCTCACGCTCTGCACGCCAAGTCCCACTCTCTGTTTTTCAATACAGAAAAGATGCACTAAGCCCATACACGGCTGTTGCACAAAATAGCAGTCAAAATTACCATTTTACCCTCAATTGACAATTTACCAAAATACCCCTCACCATCCGTGACCCGTAACTTGGTCACCCGATGTCCGTTTGACGTGTGCCGCCTGTCGTTGTACTCAGGGCTTCGAGACCTTCCTAACGGTTCTTGGCCCTTGTGTAACGACCCGTCCCGAATATCGGGATTTAATAATATTTAATTGTGATTTACTAATCTGGGATTAGTTGGGCGATTTCGGACGAATTGTGCAAAATGACCGTTTTGCCCCTGGGTGTGGGCAAAACGTTGACTTTTAATTCGGATGGTCAAATGGACTTTGACCGATGACCGTGACGTAGTTCGGGACGTCACGAGTTCATAGACAGGTGGCACGTTCGATTCCGACGTTCGTGGTGAAAGTTATGATGTACGGAAGTCCAGGGGCATTTTCGTAATTTGGACGATGTAGGGGCAAATGTTGACTTTTTGACCGGGATGTCCGATGGCCGAGGGCCAAGGACCGTTACGGAGGTTTCGTCGATACGATTTCAATGACAGGCGGCACGCATCAATCGGAGTCCGTATGACCGAGTTACGGGTCAGGATGCGTGAGGGGCATTTTGGTAATTTTCTGCACAAGGGCAGAATGGTAATTTCACGGGTGTTTGAACAGTTACTGTAGCACCGTGGAGGGAACGTGGCCAGCGCACGGGTGGTGCGTTTATGGAGCAAATTGCTGGCCTAAACCATTGTTTATGGGATTGTTGGATTGTTTATTGACGTTGGTGCGATGCAAGGCTGTGTGGACGGTGAGTTGGCCATTAAACCTTGGCTGGTGGACATGAAAATGGAAGAAAACAGGGGATGTTCCCCACACACGATCAACCACCTACACGGTCGTTTGAGGGAATTGATGACTTGAAACAGAAGAGGAATGGGAGAGTGATTCTCTGAGATTGAGAGGTGGAAAAATGGAGTGAAAATGGTAGAGGAAGGTTCAAAAACCCGAAACTGGGTTCTGGGGAATTCAAATTCGAATTTCCAGTTTCAGGCCAGCCCAAGCCTAATTGATGAGTGATTGAGCTTCCTGGAACTTCAACGAGTCGAACCAGATCAAATGGGGCAAGCTTGGGAGCTCCTAGGGCCGTGAACGGACATGGTGGACGGCCGGAAAACTCGAGCTTGAGTTGTGACGATTGAGGTATTGTCGAGTTAAATTAATTATGCTAATTAGTTCGTAGTAGTCCTTATTAACTTCCTGTGAAGTTAATTTGATTTTGGTTAAGGATTGGAGGAGCTCTGGTGATCGACCCGTTTTGGGTGATCACGGGTTGTCGACAAGATTGATCGACAGTTGATGCTAATCATGGACACAGAACTGAAATTGGTGGATTGGTGATTGTTGTAGGATCAAGAACGGATGGAATTGATATCGAATTGAGGGTGTTTGAAACGGATCCTATCGCGGGTAATCTGACCCGTTTACCAGTCATTCGGGTGAAGAAGGAGCACTGTAGCAGGCGCGTGGCTTTCACGCGCAGCCACTCACGGCGGCGCGTGACGGTGCGTGGGCACGAATCTCGAGGTGAGGTCAACATGACTTTTATCCTATACATTGTAACGAACATTTTGGGATTGGTTTCGTGTCGATCGGACACCGTCTCGATATTGTTCGGGATGTCCGAAGGTTTTAAATCCAATTTAAAAATACTTAAAAATTCGGGAAAATTACGGGACTTGAATAGGATGTTAATGATGAGGTTAGTGATCCTCTAAATTGATTTGAACAGGATTGGGAGTCCCGGTGATAGTGAGGTGGCCCGGGAGGGCCTATGGCACGCGTATCGAGGCGCTCGGTTAAACGGTCTGTGAGTGGACATTGGTTTTATAAATTCGATGCATGCATAACTGTTTCATGATTGTTATAATTGGGATTATATGATTTATTTTGGATATCAGTGAATTTATATGTTTTCACGCTTTTCGAGGCGATTTATGTGTTTGCACGTGAATCGAGGTTTTCTGGATTTGCACTGATTTCCATAAATATGGATGGATATGATTTCATGAAACGGTTACGGATTTGATAAAGTGAAATCGGGCCAGGGGCCCAGTTAAATTGTTGAATCGGGCCAGGGGCCCAATTGAATTATGAAATCGGGCCAGGGGCCCAGTTAACTTATGAATCGGGCCAGGAGCCCAGTTGACTTGTATATGTGATTTCGGGTCGGGGACCCTAAAATGGAATTGAATGAACTATTTCGGATTTGATTCAACTATTTGGACTTATGACGGTTTTATGGAAACTCGGGGCAGGGCCCTTGTGATATTTTGGAAATGAATAATAAAATGTGTTCCATAAAACCATCTCGATATGAGGATATTTATATCCTGGTCTCCTCCAAGTGTCGGGGACACTGGAGAAGTCACGGTGCATTGCCTGCGAGGGCTTATTGTACGGAGCTACCGGACCGTATAGTGATCCAGGAGCAGGATTGCTGGACGTCATGGACGTCAGACATCGGGGATGTCAGAGATATGGACCCGGTGAGACCCCGGGCAGCACGCGTTGCTTAATACCGTGAGATATGACGTCTGGAACGTCAAGCGTCTAGGACGCTAGGCATCGGGGATGCCGGAGATGGAAAAATAATAAATGAATATTACTGGATTGATGAAATAACTCTTGGATTTACTTTTGGAAATTGAAAATATGCTTTGGTTTCCGGGCTAAGGCCCTAATGGTTATTTCTAAATAAATATGGGATTATTGGTTTTGGTGCATGCATATGATTTTACTGAGGGGCATAAATGTCTTATAAATGTTTTAAACAGACTTGTTTATTTTCGTCCACTCACAGCTTTTGTTTTCAATGCCCTTCAGGTTGATTCCGGATACGACTGCAGCAGAGACTTGAGCATCGCACACCTCCTCCATCGATCCTTACGCACTCTGGAAGCCCGTTGGGGCAATGGCAATCGGTTATCCCTTGTCTGGCGCCTCTTGTCAGACGGGAGCACGTCACATTCCATGGTAATCCCGAGGGGATTGGGATGGGTCGTGTCAAGTGGTATCAGAGCAGGTTTTGCTCTTTTGTGCGCGAAGGACGAGGGTGTGATGTCTCTTTGGGCTGCAGTTCCGTTGTCAACCTGATAGATAGTTTTGGGTTGTATGGTGAATTGGGTGTGTTTGGCCCGATACGCCGTGCATTGATGCGATTCAACCCAGGTGGGGTTGTATACGATTAACTGGTAATGTGGGACCGTCGGTTCAGTCATGAGATGATGGGTTGTTGTGCCACTGGGCACAACTGGGTTCAGGGAACCCCAATTGAATAATGGTTTGGGAATGCGAAACTCAGTTGAGTATTGGTCTAAGTTTTGGACCCTAGTAGTGTTGGCTATTGTACGGGGGTTGGTGCATCGGAGTTAGCCGATGACCTTCGTGGTGGAACCTACGATGGAACCCACGTTGAGTTGACGATTGGATTGGATTGGACGTCTATACGATGTCAGGACCGCGGGGTCGGTCAGGTTGTGGATTTTACTGCAGAAGGCAGTTGGGTTCGGTGGAACCCTAGGGTGTGACCTTGGAACCCTAATTTATAATTAATGGACCGAAAGGTGAACCTTAAGTGAGAACTTGTGCTGCGACGAGTAGCTGAGGTCATGGATGACCATGTGGATGACTCTAGTGAGTCTAGTCTGGATTATGGGATTCGATCCACGGATGCGGTTATGAGATAAAATATGGAATCCCGTGTCGGATCGAATATTAGAGTGATGTGTGGATACGGATCTTGACAACGATGACTGTTGGTCGACAGTTGTGTCGAGATGACTGGCTATCGAGGGTATTTTGTGTGGCTTTGACACTTGGGGATCAGGGGATGTTCAGGGAACGTCCATTATCCTGATGTGCCAGTGGTCAAATTGGGGGTACCCATAGTTGTGAGGTACGAGTGGTGTTACGGGATCGTCGTTCGGAATGAACGGAGATCCAGGGTAACAACTTTGCACACTATGTGCTAGCATGGATGTTCGTGTGCTAGCATGGGTGTTCGTGTGCTATGTTTGGATGTTGGTATGGTGATACCTTTATGCCAATACTGGTATGGATGCCTGTGTGCTGATACTAGTGTTGATGATGGTGCGTTGGTGCTGGTACTAGCGCTGGTGCTGGTGACAGTATTTGTGATGACGATGAGCCACCAGTTGGGGTGTGACTCTGTCATGATGAACAGACGATTGGTATCGGCGACTCAGTGGTGGTTGAGTCTTGGACTGGATGGGATCCAGTGGAGGTCGTGATGTGTTGGGATAAGTCCTAACAGGTATATGATGACAGGTGATGAACGGATAAAATGGTATGATTGAAACTTGGGGAATCTAGGGACGATGTTCCCTATGTCATGCGAGTTGGTGGATTTGGGGAGTTGTGATCAACTCCGAGATTGGTAAGTTTGTGTACTGCTTATATCCCCTGAGAATACAAGGAAATGATTGGAATTGGAAAAGTCGGGGAAACCATTCGTGGTATTGATGTGGGATTTGGTGATTGTGAATCACTTGGAACCTGAGGATTGAACCTGTTAAGGTCGAGATGTGAGACGAAAGCTGTATGGTATGCACATCCAGGCAGAGTTGAGGAAATTTCCGTTCGGAATCGGGGTGTGTGCATACATGATGATTGGCGGACGTGAGGTCCGAGTAATGATTGATCTTGGACACGTGGTGGTCCAAGTAAGGTATGGACATGGGCAGTCCAGTGGTTGGACTTGACATCTCATTGGGAGCATGTCTGTTTCCAACGTGGTTGGAACTCCCGTTTCGGGGAGAGTTGTGATTGGGAGACGAGAGGAGTGCTCGTTTCCGCATCAGTGATTGGTATTCCGAAGTCATTAGGGTTGACTTCATATTTTCTGCCGTGGCAGATGATGATTGTTGCTACCAGTACGTTGAGCGTGTATTGGTAGGTGGACCCAGGTTTGGCCTTGGGTCATTGGACACAAGCAGTTGTGTATGATTTTGGATTTGGTGGTGAAATGCGTGGTCATCTTTCCACCAAGGGAAATTTGGCGAAGGATTCAATTGAGGGTGTAAGACCCTACGATCAGCTTTCGGATGGACTGTTAGCTATGTGAGCATGTGTGGATCCTAGGTGGATCTGTTTTGCGATGTTGTCGACTTTGGTCGATGTGACGATCTAGGATCGCGATATTACTTGTCGGGTGACGTAGCGATGGATATGGATTGTGATCTTGATGATCCAGATGGGTGGAGAGTTTATCACTCTTACCTTGGTATGTGAGTCGTAAATGACGGGACTGAACTTCTTTTCGGAGTGAAGTCCATATGGTTGTGACTCGGTTGAGTAGGTTTCCGATGTGGTCGGATCTCGTCAACCTTTGACGTGTGGATATTGGGATTGGCTTCCCTATGAAGTCAATCGAGTGTTGAGCGGGTAACCGATAGGGTCGGTTATGTTACGTCTTGATGGACGTAAACGAGATTTTGGGTTTTGGAATCGAATTTCTGGGTGACGATTCAGGATTCGATTGCGAAGCTCGAAAATGGATTACTGGATTTGGGTACGGAATGGTTATTCCAATGCTAGCTTACGGAATAATGATTTCGGATTCGGATTTGGAAATGGATTAAAAATGTGATGTTTGGGTTTGGATTCGGAATTTCTTACGAAATTGCGGATTCGGATTCGGAATTGGAACTAGATGACGGGTGGAGTTCGTTTTGTCTCATGTTGGTTTGAGCAAATGTACTCCATTACCAGAACGTGTTTGGCTATGACCCGGGTGGCTATAGTCAGATTGATGGATTGAGGTACGTACAGGGTACGTTGTACGATGATTGATACTGGTTAGGCTGAGTGGTGCCTAATGGCGGTACGTGGGATGTACCAGTGGTGTGTAACTAATGTGTTGGTAATCGGCTTGGTTCTGATATCATTTGTTTGGCTGTATTGTGGACTGGACATTGGATACTGTGCGCCGGGCAGAGTGATTTTGTCTGGGTTCAGTGATTGTATGAGCAGGTGCTCTTGGCCACGGTTGGCTAGTGGAACCCCGATATTGATATGTGTGTCACTGCTGGGCTGGTATTCAATGTGTTCCAGTTACACCACTTGATTGAGTAAGTTGGCGGTATACGTACACTCAGGATGAGTGAGTTGGTGGTCAGAGTAACCACGAGTAGCCTTGCGTGATGCTACTACGCCGTTATATTTTCCAGCGTCTTGGTTCGCTGAGGGTGTCGGCGATTATGGACATTGAGATTTATTTATGTCACAGGATGGGCTTGCCCTGCGAATTGAGATCATGTGGTTGATCTTGCGCTACATCGAGAGTGATGTAGTACGCGGTGTTGTCACGGATAGACAGATGGTTGGGGCTTTATCAGGGTGGTAAAGTTTTGTGATGACAGTTTGACTAGTGGTGTCAGCATGGACTGACAAATGAGATTTGGTGACTCCCGACGGGAGCAAATGTAAGGATTTATTGGCAATGGAAGGGAACCATCTAGCTGAAGGAGTCAGCTAAATGGTTAGGCGATTTTATCGCGGATCAGGTGATCATTTCCACTCGAGGTGGTCGAGTGTTGTTGCTATTATGACGTAAGACTGTGATGGGATGTCTGGGTACAAACGAGACTGGTGTTGTCCCAGTATGTGGGTGTACAAGTGTACACAGATGTGTGGTCGAATTGTTTCCACAAGGTGGTTGTGGAATAAGGTTATTGGTAATTTCGAGGACGAAATTCTTTAAGGAGGGAAGGTTGTAACGACCCGTCCCGAATATCGGGATTTAATAATATTTAATTGTGATTTACTAATCTGGGATTAGTTGGGCGATTTCGGACGAATTGTGCAAAATGACCGTTTTGCCCCTGGGTGTGGGCAAAACGTTGACTTTTAATTCGGATGGTCAAATGGACTTTGACCGATGACCGTGACGTAGTTCGGGACGTCACGAGTTCATAGACAGGTGGCACGTTCGATTCCGACGTTCGTGGTGAAAGTTATGATGTACGGAAGTCCAGGGGCATTTTCGTAATTTGGACGATGTAGGGGCAAATGTTGACTTTTTGACCGGGATGTCCGATGGCCGAGGGCCAAGGACCGTTACGGAGGTTTCGTCGATACGAATTCAATGACAGGCGGCACGCATCAATCGGAGTCCGTATGACCGAGTTACGGGTCAGGATGCGTGAGGGGCATTTTGGTAATTTTCTGCACAAGGGCAGAATGGTAATTTCACGGGTGTTTGAACAGTTACTGTAGCACCGTGGAGGGAACGTGGCCAGCGCACGGGTGGTGCGTTTATGGAGCAAATTGCTGGCCTAAACCATTGTTTATGGGATTGTTGGATTGTTTATTGACGTTGGTGCGATGCAAGGCTGTGTGGACGGTGAGTTGGCCATTAAACCTTGGCTGGTGGACATGAAAATGGAAGAAAACAGGGGATGTTCCCCACACACGATCAACCACCTACACGGTCGTTTGAGGGAATTGATGACTTGAAACAGAAGAGGAATGGGAGAGTGATTCTCTGAGATTGAGAGGTGGAAAAATGGAGTGAAAATGGTAGAGGAAGGTTCAAAAACCCGAAACTGGGTTCTGGGGAATTCAAATTCGAATTTCCAGTTTCAGGCCAGCCCAAGCCTAATTGATGAGTGATTGAGCTTCCTGGAACTTCAACGAGTCGAACCAGATCAAATGGGGCAAGCTTGGGAGCTCCTAGGGCCGTGAACGGACATGGTGGACGGTCGGAAAACTCGAGCTTGAGTTGTGACGATTGAGGTATTGTCGAGTTAAATTAATTATGCTAATTAGTTCGTAGTAGTCCTTATTAACTTCCTGTGAAGTTAATTTGATTTTGGTTAAGGATTGGAGGAGCTCTGGTGATCGACCCGTTTTGGGTGATCACGGGTTGTCGACAAGATTGATCGACGGTTGATGCTAATCATGGACACAGAACTGAAATTGGTGGATTGGTGATTGTTGTAGGATCAAGAACGGATGGAATTGATATCGAATTGAGGGTGTTTGAAACGGATCCTATCGCGGGTAATCTGACCCGTTTACCAGTCATTCGGGTGAAGAAGGAGCACTGTAGCAGGCGCGTGGCTTTCACGCGCAGCCACTCACGGCGGCGCGTGACGGCGCGTGGGCACGAATCTCGAGGTGAGGTCAACATGACTTTTATCCTATACATTGTAACGAACATTTTGGGATTGGTTTCGTGTCGATCGGACACCGTCTCGATATTGTTCGGGATGTCCGAAGGTTTTAAATCCAATTTAAAAATACTTAAAAATTCGGGAAAATTACGGGACTTGAATAGGATGTTAATGATGAGGTTAGTGATCCTCTAAATTGATTTGAACAGGATTGGGAGTCCCGGTGATAGTGAGGTGGCCCGGGAGGGCCTATGGCACGCGTATCGAGGCGCTCGGTTAAACGGTCTGTGAGTGGACATTGGTTTTATAAATTCGATGCATGCATAACTGTTTCATGATTGTTATAATTGGGATTATATGATTTATTTTGGATATCAGTGAATTTATATGTTTTCACGCTTTTCGAGGCGATTTATGTGTTTGCACGTGAATCGAGGTTTTCTGGATTTGCACTGATTTCCATAAATATGGATGGATATAATTTCATGAAACGGTTACGGATTTGATAAAGTGAAATCGGGCCAGGGGCCCAGTTAAATTGTTGAATCGGGCCAGGGGCCCAATTGAATTATGAAATCGGGCCAGGGGCCCAGTTAACTTATGAATCGGGCCAGGAGCCCAATTGACTTGTATATGTGATTTCGGGTCGGGGACCCTAAAATGGAATTGAATGAACTATTTCGGATTTGATTCAACTATTTGGACTTATGACGGTTTTATGGAAACTCGGGGCAGGGCCCTTGTGATATTTTGGAAATGAATAATAAAATGTGTTCCATAAAACCATCTCGATATGAGGATATTTATATCCTGGTCTCCTCCAAGTGTCGGGGACACTGGAGAAGTCACGGTGCATTGCCTGCGAGGGCTCATTGTACGGAGCTACCGGACCGTATAGTGATCCAGGAGCAGAATTGCTGGACGTCATGGACGTCAGACATCGGGGATGTCAGAGATATGGACCCGGTGAGACCCCGGGCAGCACGCGTTGCTTAATACCGTGAGATATGACGTCTGGAACGTCAAGCGTCTAGGACGCTAGGCATCGGGGATGCCGGAGATGGAAAAATAATAAATGAATATTACTGGATTGATGAAATAACTCTTGGATTTACTTTTGGAAATTGAAAATATGCTTTGGTTTCCGGGCTAAGGCCCTAATGGTTATTTCTAAATAAATATGGGATTATTGGTTTTGGTGCATGCATATGATTTTACTGAGGGGCATAAATGTCTTATAAATGTTTTAAACAGACTTGTTTATTTTCGTCCACTCACAGCTTTTGTTTTCAATGCCCTTCAGGTTGATTCCGGATACGACTGCAGCAGAGACTTGAGCATCGCACACCTCCTCCATCGATCCTTACGCACTCTGGAAGCCCGTTGGGGCAATGGCAATCGGTTATCCCTTGTCTGGCGCCTCTTGTCAGACGGGAGCACGTCACATTCCATGGTAATCCCGGGGGGATTGGGATGGGTCGTGTCACCTTGGCCATCGGACCACCCGATCAAAAAGTCAACATTTTCCCATACTTCGTCCAAATTACGGAAATGACCCTGAACTTCCGAACGTCATAACTTTCACCACGAATGTCAGAATCGAACGTGCCACCTGTCTATGAACTCGTGACATCCCAGACTACGTCACGGTCATCGGTCAAAGTCCGTTTGACCGTCCGAACTAAAAGTCAACGTTTTACCCACGACCAGGGGTAAAACGGTCATTTTGCACCGTTCGTCCGATTTCACCCAACTAATCACCGATTAACCCCGTTAATCATGATTAGTTACAGATCTAATCTCGAATTCTGGGACGGGTCGTTACAATCTTCCCCCCTTAAAGAATTTCGTCCCCGAAATTCCAACCGATCAAAACTCAACCGATCTTCCCTATAAAACCAGTTCGTTCTCGAAATTCCAATTATGCTCATTCCACATCCACCACGTGGAAAACATCTTGACCCCACAACACGTGTACACCCGTACACCAGCTAAACTCATCCGTACCCCGAGGCTCCATCGCCGTCTAATGTCGTACCGACCACACTCGACCACCTCGAGTGAAAATGATCACTTGTTGACTGCTCCCACTGGGAGTCACCAAATCTCACTTGTCAGTCCGTGCTGACGCTACCAGCCAAACTGTCACCTCTAAGCTTCACCACCCCGACAAAGCACCAACCATCAGCCAATCGGTGATAACACCTCATCCTGCTACTCGCTCAAGTAGCGTAAGATCAACTACGTGATCTCATCTCGCAGGGCAGCCCAATCCTGCGACGTATATCCATCTCAAGTCCATAACCGTCAATTCCCTCAGCGATCCACAACGCTGGAATCATTTCGGTGTGATAACATCACGCAAGGCCACACGTAGTGACGCAGTCACCAACTCACTCATCCTGAGTGTACGTATACCATCATCATACTCAATCAGGTGGTGTAACTGACACACATTGAATACTAGCCCATCAGTGCTCGCCCAACTCCACACTGGGGTTCACTAGCCATCCGTGGCTAAGAGCGCATGCTCATGAATTCACTGAACCCAACAAAATTAACTCTGCCCAGTGCATAGTACTCAAAGTTCAGTTCACCCCCACCACCAAATCCAATGGTGTCGGAACTAAGCCGACCATCAACACGTATAACCATACGCCACTGGGACCTCACATGTGCTGTCACCAAGCACCACACGGCCAGTCCAATACCGATCCTTGTACACCGTGCAAGATACGTACATCCATACCCCAATAAGTCCACTGCATGGCCCGCAGTCAATCATGATTCGATACTGGGGTTATCCTGTCCAATCTCATACTAGACAGATCGATCATTCCACTCATCATCCCTTCTGGATCCCATGGTCACCCGACCAGTAACACAACATCGACTCCAAAACACTTCACCTAAGACGTACCAACCCAAGCACGCTCACCAAGGCGTATACAGTCATGCCGAATGGGCATATAATCTTATTCACAAATACCGAGGCACAGCAACTCAGAATCTATCGGATACCCGCTCAAACGGTTACCACATTACCTCTGATTGACTTCGAAAAGAAGCCAATCCCAATCGCGCATATCTAGAACTGACCAATTAGACCCTGCTGGATATCCACTCATCCACACGTCAAGCCTCGAGTTCATCTCATAACCGTTCCCACTCGCTCGAGCACGGATTAACTTTGAAAAGAAGTTCAATCCAACAATCCTCATAACCAAACATTTACGACAGAGCGATAAGCTCTACACCTAGCCTGATCAAGGTGATCACAATTCGAGTCCGTTACCGCGTCACCCGTCTGGTAACACCACGATCCTAGATCGTCACCACACCCAAGGTCCACAACCTCATCAACCAGATCCGCCTAGAATCCCCACATGCTCACAGCTAGCAATCCACCTGGAACTCGATGATAGGGTCTTACACCCATCAGGTTTCTTGTCAACCACCCAACATTCCTCAACTACTTCCTCCCCCAATCAATCACTCAACAACGTAACACATCCACTCTGTGGATCCCCTCCATTTACCTCATATCGATCCCTGCCACTCCACCTAGGAGAGACCAAGGATGATCAACATCCATCCTCTGCGAGTGCAAACACAACTTGCTGCACCCACCGTACCGAACATCCAACATCGTCTGCCACCAAGCAGAAAATGGGAATCCCGTTTTCCCAACTTCGAAAAGAAATGCAACTCCTCCTGAGGACCCCAAAACATACATGGGTCCACCACCCAATACGCGCTCATCGCACTGATATCCGTGATCAACATCTGCCAGGGCAGAAAATAAGAAGTCATCCCCTAATGACTTCGGAATACCTAATACCAACGCGGAAACGAGCACTCCTCTCGTCCCACAGTCACAACTCTCCTTGGAGCTAAGATTCCCTCCACGTTGGAAATAGGCACACTCCAATGGGGTGTCAAGTCCAACCGCCGGACTCCCTACATCTGTAACTCACTTGGACAACCATGCGCCCACAATCAGCCCAAGACTCAGACCTCACGTCAATTAATGACTAATTATGCACATACACCGATTCCGGCTGGGAATTACTCAACTCTTGTCACCTCGTCACTGTTGGGACTTACCCCAATACCTCATAATCTCCGCTGGATCCTATCCAGTCCATGAGTCAACCACTACTGAATCTCAAATACCAACGCACTCTCATCATGACAGAGTCACACCCCAACTCGTGGCTCAACACAATCTCACTCACTGACACTAGCACCAGCGCTAGTACTAGCGCCACCATACAACCACCCACGCTAGCACACCGTGTGCATAGTGGTTAGCCCTGGATCTCCGCTCATACCGAGCGACGATCCCGCATCACCACCCGTACCTCGCAACCATGGGTACCGCCATTCTGACAATCCCCATCAGAAATAATGAACGTTCCCTGAACGCTCCCTGGTCCTCAACCACTACCACTACACCAAGCACTCACGACAATTAGCTAAACTCCACAAAACCACCATTCCACAAAACCAAGCCATAGTTTCCTAACCCCTTCAATACCTGACCATAAACTGGTCCTTGGCATCCTAAGTGCCAGCCGATCCTCATTCCGCCCTTCTGGCTCATCTCGAGCCTTGACACCATATCATGACTCACCTCACGTTCCTAACCCCAAGTCCTGACTCATCGTGAGTCCCACATCCACATCTTGACTCCTCCAGAGTCCAATCTCATACCAAACCAATCATGTCATCACTGACATACCCAATCCCCGAGCAATATCCAATGCTCAACCACTTCTTACTCGACCAATAGGGCCTAAAAGAAAGTACAATTTGCCCAGAAATGCGGCCTTCCAGCCACCCGTCTTGTTCGTCCTTGCGACCCACGCAATTCTATGTCTAGGTAATCACCGTTTGCTGTGTACACTACCCGACATCTGACCCTCAACCCAGGGTCAATCTCAACCGAGATTTGTCACGAGGTCCCAAACACCCTCTCCTACTCGTCTCACTATCAGGTCGCGCACGAGGCTTACGCTTTGGAGGCATGATGTGGACACAGAATCAGCAACCTAATGCTTTGATACCAAAATGTCAGGACCGCCCCCGAAAGGGGCATCGATAACCGTGCCCGGTCCTGATCCCGTCTGGCAAGATGACTGAAAATCCCAAGTTACCCTCAGTACTTGCCAAACCAGGGATAGCCACACGAACTTACTCATGCCTCCGCCCCTCGTACAGCCTCGAACAACGCGCAATGACCTGGAGGGTCAGTAAAACCAAAAGGTGTGAGTGGACAAAAATAAATCAGTTTAGCAAAACAGTTACAACAAATGTTTTTACCCTCCGCGTAAAAACCAATGCATGCATACAAAAATCATTTCGCAATCGGTTAACATTTTCCACATAAGAAAAACTGTGTATTAAATTCCAACATAAGGAAAACTCGTATGAATCTCAAAATCATTTTTTTGCTTTCTCAACCATCGTGTCTTAGCCCGCAATCATAGACGCCGGGCCTCAGCCCAAAACCACAAATCAACCAAATGCACAACATGATCCAAAACCAACAACCATATACCGGGCCACTGCCGAACTCAACCGAGACATCAGAAATCGTCAATAAATCACAAGTCAATCATTTTGCTGGATAACAAGTGCGCCCGAGTCTTTAAACTCAAAACCATGCGCATAAACAGGCCTTCCCGGGATATCAACGAGTCTTTAAACTCAGAACATAATCAATAGGCCTCGGGGGTATCACAGTAACCGAGTATTTAAACTCACGAGTCTTTAAACTCATTAAGGGCCCTCCCCCGTCATCAACTAACCGAGTCTTTAAACTCAAAACGTGCTCCAGCAATAGCACCGGGTTTTTAAACCCAAAATAGTTTTCAAACACAACAACGGGTCTTCAAACCCAAAGCAGTTTTCAGCGGGTCTTTAAACCCCAAAACAGTTCATCAATCACGACCACGTGGGATCCATCCCAAAATCACATTTTTCACAACAGGACCCATGGTCTGAAATTCCACATTCATTTTCCCCAAATCATACTTTACAAACATAATCAAATCATCATGAAACACGGGGCATGCAAAAACAGACCAAATCACTTTATTAAATCCTTTTTCATTCCCGAATTCGAATTCGCAATAATGATTCCATAAGCCGGCATCCGGAAGCATCATCCCGAACCCAAACCAAGAATCCACTTAAAATTTCCGAAAACCGTAATCTCGTTCGTTAAAACTACTTTTATGCCCCGAGCATCATGCCCGAAATCGTGTTTTCCAAAATCCATTTTAATTCCTTGAAATCACTTCATTTCTCAAATCTCATTATCAAAACATCCGAACCACAATCATAATTACCAAAATCACGATCCAAGCAAAACATACTCAAATCCCTCATTTAAATTCCTCAATTCAAACATCAACAGTGATCAAATCACAATAACACAAAATCTCGTAAAACGTGCAAATCCGGAACGTTCTCGAAAAACGTGTCAAAATCGTAGGTCACACTCGCAAATCATAAACAACCTTCTTAAATCATTTTACCATCCATTTCATATAACTTCTTTCGTTAAACCATCATTAAGCACACGAGTGACCATAGTCTCGAAATATGTGTAATTCCACATGTATAGTAAAAATACGTATAAATACGGGAATCAAAATCAATCACAACTTATAATCATAATCATAAAATTATAGAAATAATTTATGCATGCATTAAATTTTGAAAGCAAGTCCACTCACACACCAATTTTTAAAGCTCGGTTTCGCGCCGTACGCATGCCCGTAATTTCCGATATTTTCCAGAATTTCGAATCCTGTCCGAAAACATACTTTAGTGTCACTAAGGGCTTAGATAAAAACCTACTAATTTCCCATAATTTTTCCGGGAATTAATCGTTAATTACACTCGTAACATAAATCTTCGGGCCCTCGGGATAACATCGAAACGGTGTCCGATAAGTTCGATACCAACGTTAAAATGTTCGTTACAACATATAGGACAAAATCCATTTTGAACTCACCTTGAAATTCGGGTCCACGCGCCCTCACGCGCCGCCGTGAGTGGCTGCGCGTGAGCCCACGCGCCTGCTACAGTACCCCTGCACAGTTCATCGTTCTCACCCGCCAACCAGCAATACGGGTTGTTCAACCCGTGTGAGGACCCGATTAGCATCCCTTCAATTCGACATTATTTTGAACGATTTAACACACCATTAGCTTCGCAACCAATTGAATTAGGGATCTATAATACTCATTACCGTCGTCATAACCTCGAACTACCTCGACTCAACCTAAGTTTCCAAATCGAGCTCCTTGTCTGAGTTTGTCTAATAACCAAGGAAGTCTTCAATTTGCTTGTAGTCTAGCATCATAACCTCATGGTAAGGATGAATTGAAATCCAATTTCACAAACACTTACCTCAATTTGCACGAACACAAGGCTCGATTTCCCGGCCACCCGTGACGACCGACCATGGCTCCAGGAGCTTCAAAGCTTGCAATCAACGATTTGGATCGACCCCATGAAGTTCCAGAAGACTCATTCGAGCTACAATTTGGCTTGGGCTGGCCTACATTTTGAAACTAGATTTAAATTCCCTCAAGGACAAGTTTCAGTTTTTTTGGAACTCCCTCTCCCAGTTTCCTCATTTTCTTCCTTCTCTCTTCCCATAACTGTGTTCTCGCCTCCAAGATCCCTTTCTCGCTCACAATTTCACTCAAATTGGCCTTGAAAGGGACGATCACACCCTGCACAAAGTCCCTGTTTTCCCAGTTCAATGGCACTCTCCCCGGCTTGTTTCCCGCACTCCTCTCAACCAGCACACTCGTGCCCTGACTACTGTCTTTGTTCCCGCACCAACACAACAACAATTCGCCCCAAACCGTCCTCAGTTCATCATGGTCTCGGGAACTTGATCAACGTGGGAAGCAGCCTCTGCTTTCTTCCCAATTTCAGAACACCAGCCGCACTCCACCACTGTACACCGTTGTACAGCTCCACCCAGGCCTTAAACAATTTAACCGTGGCTTAAAATTCCACACCACACTCACACACACTGATCAAGGATGGTTAAACAATTCCTCACGCTCTGCACGCCAAGTCCCACTCTCTGTTTTTCAATACAGAAAAGATGCACTAAGCCCATACACGGCTGTTGCACAAAATAGCAGTCAAAATTACCATTTTACCCTCAATTGACAATTTACCAAAATACCCCTCACCATCCGTGACCCGTAACTTGGTCACCCGATGTCCGTTTGACGTGTGCCGCCTGTCGTTGTACTCAGGGCTTCGAGACCTTCCTAACGGTCCTTGGCCCTTGGCCATCGGACCACCCGATCAAAAAGTCATTATTTTCCCATACTTCGTCCAAATTACGGAAATGACCCTGAACTTCCGAACGTCATAACTTTCACCACGAATGTCGGAATCGAACGTGCCACCTGTCTATAAACTCGTGACGTCCCAGACTACGTCACGGTCATCGGTCAAAGTCCGTTTGACCGTCCGAACTAAAAGTCAACGTTTTACCCATGACCAGGGGCAAAACGGTCATTTTGCACCGTTCGTCCGATTTCACCCAACTAATCACCGATTAACCCCGTTAATCATGATTAGTTACAGATCTAATCTCGAATTCCGGGACGGGTCGTTACACCAGGCCTAACCCAAAACATCATTTGCACGTTTATGAACTCGTGATAACCCAAAACATCATTTGCACGTTTATGAACTCGTTACACCAGGCCCCTACTATGCCAAATTACCAAAATACCCCTCATCTTCCGATCATCATAACTTTCACTACGAATGTCGGAATCGAACGTGCCACCTGTCTATGAACTCGTGACGTCCCGAACTACGTCACAGTCATCGGTCAAAGTCCATTTGACCGCCCGAACTAAAAGTCAACATTTTGCCCACATCAGGGGCAAAACGGTCATTTTGCACGTTTCGTCCGATTTCACTCAACTAATCCCCGATTAGTCATTCTAAATCATGATTAATTAATATTCAATCCCGATATTCGGGACGGGTCATTACAACCTTCCCTCCTTAAAGAATTTCGTCCCCGAAATTCCAACTATCCGTATTCCACAACTACCTTGTGGAAAACAAATGGGCCTCACAACACGTGTACACCTGTACACCCACTAGCCAATGCAGAACTCGTCTGCACTCAGACGTCACATCACAGATGCACGTCGTACTGACTACACTCGACCACCCCGAGTGAAAATGAATCACCAGAAATTGGCAATGTCATCACTAAGCTGACTCCTTCAGCCTGACGGCCCCACGTAATCACTAATGTGCCCTGACATCCGCTCTCATAGAGAGTCACCAAAACTCACCTGTCAGTCCATGCTGACACCATAAGCCAAACTGTCACCACCAAGCTTTACCACCCTAGTAAAGCGCCAATCAGTAACAGATCAGTGACAACACATCATACTACAACGTCCGTCAATGTAGCATATGATCATCAACATGATCTCCCCTCGCAGGGCAAACTCAATCCTGCGAAAAATACCTACAGCAGTTACCACAATTGTCACCCCCTCAGCGATCCCAGATGCTGGTGAGGTCACGACAAGGTAACATCTCGCCGCAAAGCAACTTGCGGTCACACCAACCACCAACTCACTCATCCTGAGTATACGCATACCGTCATCACACTCAAACCGACGGTGTAACTGGAACACATTGAACACCAGCCTAGCAGTGATCACACAACTCAACACTAGAGTTATTCTAGCCAACCATGGCTAAGAGCACATGCTCAAACAATCACTGAAATCATCAGAATCACTCTGCCCAGTGCATCGTGTTCAATGTCCAGTTCACGTTCACAACCCATCCAATGGTATCAGGATTAAGCCGACTACTAACACGTTCACCAACGTACTACTGGTATAATCCGTATACCGTCACCCGACACCACAAGCCTGTAAAGTATCGTACCCCAAACCATAAACAAGGTACATACATCTATCTATTGACAAGACTACAACCACCTAGGTCATAGCCAAACACGTTCCAATAATGGAGTCCATTTGCTCAAACCAGCAAGAGAAAAATCGAAACTCCACCCATCAACTAGTTCCAATTCCAAATCCGAATTCGCAATTTCGTAAGAAATCCCGAATCCGAACCCACACATCACATTTTTAATTCATGTCCAAATCCGAATCCGAAATCATTATTCCGTAAGCTAGCATTTGGAATAATCATTCCGCACCCAAATCCAGTATTCCACTTTCAAGTTCTAAAATCGAATCCTGAATCGTCACCCAGAAATTCGATTCCAAAACCCGAAATCTCGTTCTCGTCCACTCGGACACACCAAAACTGAACCTATCGGTTACCCATTTATTATACTCGGTTGACTTCATAAGGAAGCCAATCCAACAACCACACGGTTAAGGTTGACAAAATCCGACCACTTCGGAAACCTACTCACTCGTGTAATATACCACAAAGGGCCCCACTTCGAAAAGAAGTTCAGTCCCGTCATTTACAACTCACATACCGGAGTAAGAGTGACAAACTCTCTACCCAACTGGATCATCAGGATCACGGTCCAGATCCATCACTACGTCAGCTGGCCATGAACATCACGATCCTAGATCGTCACAATGCCCAATGTCCATGACATCACAAACCCGATCCACCTAGGGAAAACCAAGGATGATCCCAAAACGATAACACCAATATTCATCCCCAGGTCAAGTTTATTTTGGGCCCAACACGCCCATCTACAAACCAGACTGTTAACAAAAACAACCATCCGGACCCACAGTAGTCCGACACACCCAAAACACCTGATACAATATTACAACACAAATGGACAAGACAAACCATTTACAAGGTATCACGAAAACATGTTTCAATACAATTATTCTGACCTACGGTCAAGTCGATCGGGGCAGTTCCTTCGCAAATGTCCAAGTTTCCTACAAAAGTGACAAGTGGCAGTGCTGAGGCGACTTGCCCCACCACGCCACTTACTTGTCGACTGGGTTGAAGTTCCACCCGAATGAACGCCTACCGAGGATTGCGACACAAGAGTATGAAGGCTAACTCGCTTCGTTGTTTCCTGACTCATCTGTTCAGTATCCTGACGCTCTCGGCGTCGTCCAGAGCCCAAAGATTGTTCTGGCACAGGTACAATAGTAGCCTCCACTCGGATAGCAGCATCCGATAATTCCCTCAGGGTGGAATACGAGCCAACAATTACAGCACCTCGTAACTCATTCCTCAATCCCTGCTCAAACCTTCGACATTTATCCTCCTCTGTAGCCACATACAGAGGAGATAAACTAGATAAGTGCAAAAATTGCTGTTCATAATCGACCACTGACCGATTCCCTTGCTGCAATTGGAGAAACTCAACCTCCTTAGCGTTCCGAAATGAGCGAGGATAAAACTGATCCAAAAATCGCTCTCGGAATGCATCCCATGCCAAGGTACGGGCATCCCAGCCAGTCAACTGTAAGCTATGCCACCACCTGTAAGCATAGCCATCCAAAAGAAAAGTGGCTAAGGGTACCATGTCCTCCAGGGGACATATCATAACCTCAAAAATCCTTTCCAATCGAGTAAGCCAATCTTCGGCACCATCCGGTCCCGAATCACCACGAAACACAGTGGCTCCCAACCGTCGAGCTCGCTCAATATCTGGGCCTTTACTAACACTACTCTCGCCCCTCCCATCTTCAGACCGTGTACGGGACGCACGACTCGGAGGCATGATGTATCAAAAGAAATCAAGAACCAAATGCTCTGATACCAATTTGACAGGACCCGTCCCAACTGGACGTCAAAAACCGTGCCCGGTCCTGCTCCCGTCTGACAAGTCGACTAAAGGTCCGAAACTCCCCTTCAGTGCTTGCCAGACAAGGGATGTTCGCGCGGATTTCTGCTGCTGTCACTGCCTCACGATCAGTCCCGAGCGTCGTACCACGGCCTGGAGGGTCACAAAACAGAAAAGGTGTGAGTGGACAAAAATGACCTCTTATAAAAACATTTATCGAAATACAAACTTACCCTCCGGTTTTCACAAACTTGCATGCATATCGTAAAACATGAGTGACCGATAAAATCAAAACATATTTTCCCATGGTCCATCAAACTCATGTTCACCAAATCAGTTCATGTTATAAAACATCAAATCCCGGCTCTCAGGCCAAAACATGTGAAAACATAATCACTGGCCATAAAGACCAAAAACCCGTACTCAATACTAGTACATCATCACAATCAATACCAATCAGCACTACTCACCAGTGCACAAGAAATATATCAATCCAATCAATCTGCACTACTCACAAGTGCATAAAGTATCACAAATCACATCTGCACTACGCGTAGGCCAATATCCAGTCACTCTCTCGGGAATAAACACCTCTGGGCTCAACCTCCTCGGGCTCAGTCACCTCTGGGCGAACACATCCCCAGGATCAGACACCTCCGAGTGGTACATCCAGGCTCAGTATCATCCGAGAAGCTGACTACCATAGGATCAACTCCCGATCCTACAATCATATCCCCCAAGCTCCGGTCGTCTGGGTAATCCCCCCAAGCACCGACCGTCTGGGAATATCACAATCACAATGAAAACCATCCCGGGAATTACATCCCAAAACATTCCAATCAAATCTTGACTTCATACCAAGTCAAGGTCATTCTCAACTGGGTCTCAAGCCCAAAATACCTTTTTCACATAAACCGTTAAAATCACATTTAAATCAATAGAATAATCCGGAAATCATCATTGACTCACCAACCAAGTCAAAATATCATTTTAGAAATCATTTAGACTCCGGGCCTAGCCCAAAACATCCTTTGCACGTACCTCGTAAAACGTGCCTGAAAGACCGATTAAAATAATCATAAAATCCCAATAAATCATTAATTTCACAATTTCACAAATGACTCCAAATCCGAGTCAAAATCACTATTTACTTGGGTTCTCATGCCCAAAATAACATTATCACGCAAATCCATGCGTTGCAACCTCCGTTGCCATTTTCACGTAAATCTACGAAATTGACCATTGACTCATTCCCGCGTCACCACATCATTTTTCAATCCATGACTCAATAATCCGAGTCCACACATTATTTCCAACCAATTTTAATCCCGGACTCACAAACCAAGTCCAAACATCATTTTTACCAAATTTCGTAATTTCTCAAAAATCGCCCAAAATAATAATATAATAATCATAAAACCGAGAAATTACCGGATTGAAACACAAATCATGCCCAAGCATATAAAATCATATAATAAGGCATTTAAATCATATATGCATGCATCACGGTTAGAAAACAAAGTCCACTCACACACACTGTCCAAAACGGTCCGTTTCCGAGCTGCACGTTTTTCCGTAAAATCTGGAAATCACAACTTCTGTCCAAAATCATTATAGAGGGTTACTAACATCTCAAAATACATCATATAATTTTCCCCAATTTTTCCGGGATTTAAATACGTATTTTTAACGTAATACAAAACTTCGGATACGCGGAACATTATCGAAACAATATCCGATTTCACCGAAATCAACGTCAAAATGTTCGTTACACTGAGAGGATCAAAAGTCATGTTGACCTCACCTTGAGACTAGGCCGGATGCGCCCCCACGCGCCGCCGTGAGTGGCTGCGCGTGAACCCACGCGCCAGCTACAGTGCTGTCTCCCTCACCCGTTTGTCTGTAAAACGGGCCATTTGACCCGCGAGGTGACCCGGTTCGTTTTCTGTCAATTCGACATTGATTCCACCAATTGAACATTCAGGCAGTTTCGATTCAAGTCTAATTAGAGTTCTGTGGACTTAATTACAAGAAACATTACCTCTAACCTCACGATCACAGATGATCAATCGAAGGACATCCGGCCACTGTTCATCCTTCGAAAACCATCAAACCTTCTTGATTTCGTTCAATTGATTCACCAGTAAGCTTCAATGGACTCAGGTAAGTATTTTCCCCAACTCAATTGCATCAATTCGTGGCTCAAATTCCACGACTCAAACTCGATTCTTCGTCACTGTGCAACCATGGAGCTTCATCGATCTCCAATGTTTTCCTTCAATTGATCCATCCAGAAGCATCGTGGGATCCTCAGGAACACAATCCCCACATCAATTTCGTCAATCAAAGCCTCAATTCCCTCGACTCAACCTTGAGATTTCTGAAAGTTTCCTTCCTCAGTTCTACCTCAATTCGACCTCAATTCCACTTAGTTCCTTCTACAAAATTGATCGTAGTAATCCCAGAAGACAGAAACTGAACCCAATTTCGATCAACAAAGCTCAATTCATCCAATTTGATTTTTCCTCCCAAAAACCCAATTTCGAATTCCTAGTTTTCAGCCACTCTCAACCTCCCGTGTTTACCCAGTTGAGTTAGTCTCAACAAACACTCGATTTTGCCCTCAAAACCAGTTAGAAATGGCAGCAAACACTCTCCAATTCTGCTGCTCAATGCTCACGGGTAAGAAGAACAAAGAAGGAGAAAATTAAGGAGAAAATGGAGGAAATGATGAAGGATAAATGATGATGTTGTAATGATGGTGTTGGGAGGAAAACATGGACCAGATTTCAGGGGATGGGTGACACTTGTCACTCATTCGAATGTGCACAGTCACCGGGTACTGTTCATATTAAAATATTATTTTAATCCCGGTTCGTTCGGTTAATCGAGCCCGATTCCGTGACCATAACTTCGTCGTCGAATCTCCGATTTCGGCATGCCGCCTGTCGTTGGATTCGTATCGACGAGACCTACGTAACGGTCCTTGGCCCTCGTCCATCGGACCTCCCGATCAAAAAGTCAACATTTGGCCCCTACTATGCCAAATTACCAAAATACCCATCATCTTCCGATCATCATAACTTTCACTACGAATGTCGGAATCGAACGTGCCACCTGTCTATGAACTCGTGACGTCTCGAACTACGTCACAGTCATCGGTCAAAGTCCATTTGACCGCCCGAACTAAAAGTCAACATTTTGCCCACACCAGGGGCAAAACGGTCATTTTGCACGTTTCGTCCGATTTCACTCAACTAATCCCCGATTAGTCATTCTAAATCATGATTAATTAATATTCAATCCCGATATTCGGGACGGGTCATTACATCACGGTTACAAAACGAAGTCCACTTACACACACCGTCCAAAACGGTCCGTTTCCGAGCTGCACGTTTTTCCGTAAATTCTGGAAATCACAACTCCTGTCCAAAATCATTATAGAGGGTTACTAACATCTCAAAATACATCATCTAATTTTCCCCAATTTTTCCGGAATTTAAATACGTATTTAACTCGTAAAACAAAACTTTGGATACGCGGAACATTATCGAAACAATATCCGATTTCCTCGAAACCAACGTTAAAATGTTCATTACACTAAGAGGATCAAAAGTTATGTTGACCTCACCTTGAGACCAGGCCGGACGCACCCTCACGCGCCGCCGTGAGTGACTGTGCGTGAAACCCACGCGCCAGCTACAGTGTCGTCGTTCATACCCGTTTGTCTGTAAAACGGGTCATTTAACCCGCGAGACGACCCGGTTGGTTCTCTGCCAATTCGACACCAAATTCAACAATTGAACATTCAATTAGTTTCGAATTAAGTTCAATTAGAGATCTGTGGACTCAATTACAAACAATCTTACCTCTAACCTCACGATCACAGATGATCAATCGAAGAACATCCGGCCACTGTTCATCATTCGAACTCCTTCAATTTCAATCGATTTATCTCAATTGATGCAACCAGAAGCTTCAATGGACTCAGGTAAACTCTTTCCCTAACTTAATTGCATCAATCGAAGCCTCAAACTCCACGACTCAAGCTCGAATTTGCACACTGTTACCCGACCCAGTTCAGAGCCAATTGGGCCTCGATTTCTTCCGTTCTTGATGTGGTTCGACTCGTACAGACCTCAGGAAGCTAAATGAAGCTTCAATTCCACTCCTCACGGCTCAATTCTTCCATTTCGAATTTCCCCCCAAATTTTCTAAAATCCGAAATCTAGTTCCTCAGCTCTCAATCGATCCCTCGTGTTTTCCCAGTTCAATCCAGTCTAATTGAACTCACAATTTCCCACTCTCAGGTTCAGAATTGGAAGAGAAATGGTGGTTGGGAGAAAATGGTATTATGGTTGTACACGGTTGAAGAAGGCTGAAGAGATTAATGGAGGATTAATTAATAATTAAATTTAATTAATATTAAAACATCATAATTAGGTCTCCCCCAAAAACATGGATCTGTGTTTAGGCCTGAATTTAAGGGATGAGTGACACTTGTCACTCATCCAAGTGTGTTCAGTCACCGGGTACTGTTCATATTAAAATATTATTTTAATCTCGGTTCGTTCGGTTAATCGAGCCCGATTCCGTGACCATAACTTCGTCGTCGAATCTCCGATTTCGGCATGCTGCCTGTCGTTGGATTCGTATCGACGAGACCTACACAACGGTCCTTAGCCCTCGTCCATCGGACCTCCCGGTCAAAAAGTCAACATTTGGCCCCTAATATGACCAAATTACCAAAATACCCCTCAACTTCCGAATGCCATAACTTTCACCTCGAATGTCGGAATCGATCGTGCCACCTGTCTATGAACTCGTGACGTCCCGAACTACGTCACAGTCATCGGTCAAAGCCTGTTTGACCGCTCGAACTAAAAGTCAACATTTTACCCACGTTAGGGGCAAAACGGTCATTTTGCACAATTCGTCCGATTTCACTCAACTAATCCCCGATTAGTCATTTCAAATCATAATTAATTAATATTCAATCCCGAAACTCGGGACGGGTCATTACATTTAGGGTTTAGGGTGTATGGTGAGGGGGCAATTAGAAGAAGCAGAGATGGGGGTAAGGGTGGCAATTTTTGACACGACTAGATACACGACTCGAAACCCTCAAGAAATTTATCCGGGTCAACCCACACAATTAAAATTTCGGGTCATTTTCGAGTCAACCTGTTATGACCCGTTTATTAAACGGATGGGTTTCGGGTCAACAGGTTGAGCCGTGTAATTACCTCTTAACCCGTTTAATAAATGGGTAGATTTCGGGTTAACAGGTTAACCCGTATATTGGCTTATATATTGACACATTTAATAAACGTGTCATTACTAACTCTTATATCTATCCATTTACCTACCTAAATATCTATTAAATCTTATAATTTAAATAGGTTAAACATGTTAAACGGGTCATAGGTTAATTGGATTTTGAGTATGATCTGTTTATTAAATGGGTTACACGGGTTACACAGGTCATTAACAAGTCGGGTTCGGGTTGGACATTCTTGACACGATTATTAAATGGGTCGGATTCGGGTTGGACATAAATGGGTAAAACAGAATTCATGACACGACACGAACCCGACACGACACGACTCATTGCCACCCCTAGATGGGGGGGTTGCTTGGGTTGGAAGAGCTAGCTTTTCCAACCCAAGGTGCCTCCTTTGATAATTATTGGGTTAGTCCATCTAATAATAAATATTTAGTCCAATTAATTTAGACTTCAGAAAAAAAAATTAAAAAACCTAACAGTACACAATTAAATAATATCACATCAACCTTAAAAGGCTCAAAATCAAAGTGAAAAGTAGACATCAGCAAATTATATGTACCATTTCAGCATTTTTTTCTTTCTCAAATTCATCTCACAATTTTTTCTCCTTTATTTTCTTCCAAATTTTATTTTGTTTATCCAATGATGAAAATATCAGTGGATATCCGCGAAATGTCGCCGATATTTCGTTAAAATTGGTTGGTGGCACATAAGAGGGGGGAAAAGATATCTCACAAAATTCCGATCCTTTTTCTTATTTTAAGGAGATATATCTCATTATTTATTTAAAACGATCGAGATCGGCCTAAATTGGGTGAAAATTGGACGTAAAATGAATTTAAACCAGTCGGGCTATGCTGCCGGGTCAAAAAAACCCAAATTGCAGACCCGCACGAGGTAGAAGATGAATGTTCTTAAGTTAGTATGTGTACTTTATATATTATTTGGTTGCTTATATTTTCAATTGGGTTTGTTAGTTGAGTTGGTTGTGGCTTGTTTTCAACTTATAAGCACTTGGGTTCGACCCCATGTGCGCATGCTGCTAATGTTTTTTTTTTCTTTCATTTTTTCCTTATTTTCAATTATATTTATCCTTTTTTTCAATTTTAAATATATCAATTCTTTCCAATTTTTGAACAACGATTGACTCTATTTTTTTGTATCCTTTTTTTTTCAATTTTAAATATATTTACTCATTTTATAATTTTTTTCCATTCAATTTTTTTTTATGATTATTGTTATTTTTTTAATTATATTAACATTTAATTATAGTAATTCACTTCCATTTATGTTTATGTTTAAATTTTTATATTACTAATCATCGGCAGAACCCTATTGTATCATATTATTCATCATATATTTATTACATCAAAGTCATTTTATAGTATTTATTAGTCTTATATAACCATCATTAGGTACTTAAGTTTTTCCCAAAATTTCATTCCAAATTTTCAACATTTAGACAGAATTTCGGTCATTTTTATTGACCGTAAAAGATATCGATATCGATATTTGGGGCGAGATATCCGTAAATTTGACTAGCGATATATCTGCCGATATCGATATTTCAATCCTTGTGTTTATCTACTATCAAATTTTTGAAACATAAAGTATTACTTTCTAATATTAATTTTAAATAGAAATTGAATGAAGAGTTTTGGCTTTGGATATTTGAGTATTATAGGTTTTTTTTTCCTTTTTTTGAGTTATGATAATTTAAAATTTTGATATTGAAATTGAGGTTTTTGTATGAGTAATTGAGACATAAGGCTATGACTATGAGGGTTGCATTTGCTTGCTAGTTGCTATTGTGAAAAACAAGCTTAGTAAGTGCTTTACTAATTGTTGATATTGAATGTTTGACATAATTGGGTAAAAATCTCCTCTTCTTGAGTTATTACAAATATCGATAAAAATAACTTTAATAGATAAGTGTTGTTAATTTATAGGCTCATTCGACATGTTTTGAATTTTTTTGTTTCAATAGTAATGTAATTTTTTATATATGCGAATTATAAAGAATCGATTTCAAAATAAAATAAGTGATAGATCTCTTTATTGTATGACCCTCCACATTAGAAGAGATTTTACTTATACTAATAGTAACGAAAAGATAATAGAAGATCTTGATACTCTTAAGTTTCGAAGGGTACAATTCAAAATTGAAAAGTGATAATTTGTATTTGCAAGTTTAATTATAATTTTTTGTTGTATTTTTTTTTTTTGCAATCGAATTTTTATTTATGTATATAGATGTATTTGAGGGGTATAATTCATTGCGTACTAGATTTATTAATAAAATTCATTCATACCGTTGAGTTTTTTCTACATTTAACTTGCAAGTTAGCTCATCTAAAATTCGGATTTAGGAACCGTCCCTGAAAAGAAGAGTTGACGTTGAGCGGGTCGGGTTGGAGGAAGGGTGAGCCAGAAGCCATAGACCTTTATCCGTCGATTGCTTTGTTGAAGCCGAGAATCCATAAGCCATAGACACCTTTATCAATTCTCTCACTTGCGCTCTCTCTATTTCTCCGTCTCTCATGCTCTGTCTTGGAGCCTTGCTCACGCTATATCTCAGTCTCTCTCGCTCTCTCTCTGCTTGCCTCTCTCTCTCTGCCCAATAAACAAGGGTTGCTCACTGGTTTTGGGGGAGAAAGAATAAGAGCCCTTAAAACTTCATAGCTTCGTCTCCCCCCTTTCTCTGTGCGAAGTACACAACGTCTGGTATTAAGAATCAGACCATCTTAGATACTCTTTCTCCCTTTCCTTTTGCTCTCTATCTAGGCTTATCTAGACTCTGTATAATTATTTTCAAAGAAATTTTTTGATGTGAGAATATACTTTCTAAACCCAGTTTGAATTCCATTTTTATACTGTAAAGCTTATGCATTCATAATAATTTCTAGGTTATATAATATTTAGAGTGTGTTTGGATAAAAAAAAAATTATACTGTATTTCAGCCCTGAAATTGGATAAAAAAATAACAAGAAATTTAATAAAAAGTTAGAATTTTAAAATTTTCAATCACAATTTTTTTGTTTGGATAATAAAAATTGGAATTTACAAATTCCAAAAAAATAAAAATAAAGAATTTGGATGTCCTAAATTATGAGCTGAAATTATGTCTCAAATGACAAAATTTTCCAAATGATGAGTTGAAACAAATAAAATTGTAATTTTCATGACTTTTAATATGATGAGTTGAAATTATATCCAAATGTTAGAATTTACAAATCAGGAAATTGTAAATATGGAATTACAAATTATGAAATTTTGTAAATTCTCATTAAATTAGAAATTTTTCATCCAAACACACTATTAACTAATTTATGGAGTTAGAAATTAGTTAATATTTGAAGCAATACATTCGCCAGAGCTACGGATTTACTCCTACTTGCTTGTGCTGATTTTTCTGATTGATCAGAAAAGTACAATGAGGTGAAGCAATACACTTGCTATTGCATCTTGTCTCATACTTTAAAATATTTGAAGCTCTCCTGTCTGTAACAATTTGGAATTGCGGTTTTTTAGGCTAAATCTTGTGCCTCAGCAAGCATTGCTCGAATAAAGAACCTGAATAGGAGAACCATTGATGTTTTGGCTTCCAGGTTGTACTTCTATTACTCCCTTAGCTATGAACTCACTGGTGATCTTGCAGAAATAAGAGGGTGAGTTGTATGTTTTCACGATATAAAGGTTCTTTTTATTTAGTTGTATCTGTATGTATATTCTAGGTGTGGCTGTTTTTGGTTCTCTGCCAATTCGACACCAAATTCAACAATTGAACATTCAATTAGTTTCGAATTAAGTTCAATTAGAGATCTGTGGACTCAATTACAAACAATCTTACCTCTAACCTCACGATCACAGATGATCAATCGAAGAACATCCGGCCACTGTTCATCATTCGAACTCCTTCAATTTCAATCGATTTCTCTCAATTGATGCAACCAGAAGCTTCAATGGACTCAGGTAAACTCTTTCCCCAACTCAATTGCATCAATCGAAGCCTCAAACTCCACGACTCAAGCTCGAATTTGCACACTGTTACCCGACCCAGTTCAGAACCAATTGGGCCTCGATTTCTTCCGTTCTTGATGTGGTTCGACTCGTACAGACCTCAGGAAGCTAAATGAAGCTTCAATTCCACTCCTCACGGCTCAATTCTTCCATTTCGAATTTCCCCCCAAATTTTCTAAAATCCGAAATCTAGTTCCTCAGCTCTCAATCGATCCCTCGTGTTTTCCCAGTTCAATCCAGTCTAATTGAACTCACAATTTCCCACCAGTTCAATCCAGTCTAATTGAACTCACAATTTCCCACTCTCAGGTTCAGAATTGGAAGAGAAATGGAGGTTGGGAGAAAATAGTATTATGGTTGTACACGATTGAAGAAGGCTGAAGAGATTAATGGAGGATTAATTAATAATTAAATTTAATTAATATTAAAACATCATCATTAGGTCTCCCCCAAAAACATGGATCTGTGTTTAGGCCTGAATTTAAGGGATGAGTGACACTTGTCACTCATCCAAGTGTGTTCAGTCACCGGGTACTGTTCATATTAAATATTATTTTAATCTCGGTTCGTTCGGTTAATCGAGCCCGATTCCGTGACCATAACTTCGTCGTCGAATCTCCGATTTCGGCATGCCGCCTGTCGTTGGATTCGTATCAATGAGACCTACGTAACGGTCCTTAGCCCTCGTCCATCTGACCTCTCCGGTCAAAAAGTCAACATTTGGCCCCTAATATGACCAAATTACCAAAATACCCCTCAATTTCCGAACGCCATAACTTTCACCTCGAATGTCGGAATCGATCGTGCCACCTGTCTATAAACTCGTGACGTCCCGAACTACGTCACAGTCATCGGTCAAAGTCCGTTTGACCACCCAAACTAAAAGTCAACATTTTACTCACGCTAGGGGCAAAACGGTCATTTTGCACAATTCATCCGATTTCACTCAACTAATCCCAGATTAGTCATTCCAAATCATAATTAATTAATATTCAATCCCGACACTCGGGACGGGTCATTACAACCTTCCCTCCTTAAAGAATTTCGTCCCCGAAATTCCAACTATCCGTATTCCACAACTACCTCGTGGAGAACAAATGGGTCTCACAACTTGTGTACACCTGTACACCCACTAGCCAACACAGAACTCGTCTGCACTCAGACGTCACATCACAGATGCACGTTGTACTAACTACACTCGACCACCCCGAGTGAAAATTAATCACCAGAAATTGGCAATGTCACCGTTACGCTGACTCTTTCAGCTTGACGGCCCCACGTACTCACTAATGTGCCCTGACCTACGCTCTTATCGAGAGTCACCAAAATTCACTTGTCAGTCCATGCCGACACTACAAGCCAAACTGTCACTACCAAGCTTTACCACTCTAGTAAAGCGCCAATGAGTAACAAATAAGTGACAACACATCATACTACAACGTCCGTCAATGTAGCATAAGATCAACAACACGATCTCACCTCGCAGGACAAACTCAATCCTGCGACAAATACCAACAACAGTAACCATAACTGTCACCCCCTCAGCAATCCCAGATGCTGGTAAGGTCACGACATGATAACATCTCGCCGCAAATCAACTTGCGGTCACACTAACCACTAACTCACTCAATCAGATGGTGTAACTGGAACACTTTGAACACCAACCTAGCAGTGATCACACAACTCAACACTAGAGTTACACTAGCCAACCATGGCTAAGAGCACATGCTCAAACAATCACTGAAATCATCAGAATCACTCTGCCCAGGGTGTCGTGTTCAATGTCCAGTTCACGTTCACAACCAAAAACCAATGGTATCGGAACTAAGCCAATCACCAACACGTTTATCGACACATCACTGGTACAACCCATGTACCGTCACTAGGTATCAAGTACCATCATACATACGACACAGTATGTCGTACACCAAGCATGATCCTACAGCTGGACCCCAATAGTCCAAATGATCAAATGTCAAGTATTACTCCAATCCCATGGAGTACCATTGATGACAGGATTCCACTGATCCTCACGTTATCAAAAAGTTTTAACTCTCTCAGCTTAGTATATCGGCTACCTCACTAGCCGTACACCTGACCTGACTACAAGGTCGAAATTCTCAAAGTCTCCTGACTAACACCGTCATACACAATAGGCCTTCCGGTTTATCATCCAATACTATTCCTGTTAGCCGCACTTTCTCGAAGTATGACCTCAGCATACTCGACCCGACCCATAGATTAATATGGTCGACCCCAAACCAGGTAGGGAAAAGTAAAAATCCTGAGGGTTCAGCAAGCATCAACAATCCTTGTCCTATGCTACCCAAAAACACCTCGCCAAAACACAACTCTCAAAATGACACATCAACGTGTCCACAGGAAAGAACTTCTAGTTCTCCCGGGATTCACACTAACCCCGGCCACCACGACTAAACCTAACACCGCGAATTTTCTTTTAGGATAGTCAACACATCCATCGAGCACAACACTTGTCCATCCGTAGATGAAGGCACACTAACACATTATCATGACCAACCCAACTGTGGTCACAAAACCTGCCACAACAACTCACAGTCATACCCGGCTCATCCGGAGCCCTTAAATCACATCAGGACTCATCCCGAATCCTAAACCAACTCCTACCTCCTACTGAGTCCAAGTCCAAACTCGACTGACGTCAATGCCACTTCTGGCATATCCGGTCACCTAGCAAAGTACCCCTAGGTAAACCACATCCTTTCCAAAACACAAAACCATTTCCGGACTTCCTCTGAGTCCAATCCAATATCCAAATCCATCCTCTGGTCAAGTTTATTCTGGGCCCAACACGCCCATCTACAAACCAAACCGTTAACAAAACCGACCATCCGGACCCAAACTAGTCCGACAAAATCAAAACACAAGATACAATATTACAACACAAATGGACAATACAAACTATTTACAAGGTATCGCGAAAACAAGTATCAATACAATTATTTTGAACTACGGTCAAGTCGATCGGGGCAGTTCCTTCGCAAATATCCAAGTTTCCTACAAAAGTGACAGGTAGCAGTGCTGAGGCGACTTTCCCCACCACGCCGCTTACTTGTCGACTAGGTTGAAGTTCCACTCGAATGAACACCCACCGAGGGTCGCGACACAAGAGAATGAAGACTAACTCGCTTCGATGTTTCCTGACTTATCTGTTCAGTATCCTGACGCTCTCGGCGTCGTCCAGAGCCCAAAAATTGTTCGGGCACATGTAAAATAGTAGCCTCCACTCGGATAGCAGCATCCGATAATTCCCTCAGGGTAAAATACGAGCCCACAGTTACAGCACCTCGTAACTCATTCCTCAATCCCTGCTCAAACCTTCGACACTTATCCTCCTTAGTAGCCACATACAGAGGAGCGAAACTAGATAAGTGCAAAAATTGTTGTTCATAATCGACCACGACCACTGACCGATTCCCTTGCTGCAATTGGAGAAACTCAACCTCCTTAGCGTTACGAAATGAGCGAGGATAAAACTGATCCAAAAATCGCTCTCGGAATGCATCCCATGCCAAGGTACGGGCATCCCAGCTAGTCAACTGTAAACTATGCCACCACCTGTAAGCATAGCCATCCAGAAGAAAAGTGGCTAAGGGGACCATGTCCTCCAGGGGACATATCATGACCTCAAAAATCCTTTCCAATCGGGTAAGCCAATCTTCGGCTCCATCCGGTCCCGAATCACCACGAAACACAGTGGCTCCTAACCGTCGAGCTCGCTCAATATCTGGGCCTTCGCTAACACTATTCTCGCCCCTCCCATCTTTAGACCGTATACGGGACGCACGACTCGGAGGCATGACGTAACAACAGAAATCAAGATCCAAATGCTCTGATACCACTTTGACAAGACCCGTCCCAACTGGACGTCAAAAACAGTGCCCGGTCCTGCTCCCATCTTACAAGTCAACCAAAGGCCCGAAATTACCCTTCAGTGCTTGCTAGACAAGGGATGTTTGCGCTGATTTCTGCTACTGCCACTGCCTCACGATCAGTCCCGAACGTCGTACCACGACCTGAAGGGTCACAAAACAGAAAAGGTGTGAGTGGACAAAAATGACCTCTTATAAAAATATTTGCCAAAATACATTCTTACCCTCCAGTTTTCACAAACTTGCATGCATATCGTAAAACATGAGTAATAGTATGAAATCATTCAAGTATGAACAGTGGACCGATAAAATCAAAACATATTTTCCCATGGTCCATAAAACTCTTGTTCACCAAATCAGTCCATGTTATAAAACATCAAATCCCGGCTTTTAGGCCAAAACATGTGAAAACATAATCACCTGGCCACAAAGACCAAGAACCCGTACTCAATACCACTACGTTATCACAAACAACATCAATCAGCACTAATCACCAGTGCACAATAAATATATCAATCCAATCAATCCGCACTACTCACAAGTGCACAAAATATCACAAATCACATCTGCACTACTCACAAGTGCACAATCAATCAAACTGCACTACTCACAAGTGCTGCACTACGCGTAGGCCAATATCCAATCACACTCTCGGGAATAGACACCTCTGGGCTCAACCCCCTCGGGCTCAGTCACCTCTGGGCAAACACATCCCCAGGCTCAGACCCATCCGAGTGGTACATCCAGGCCCAGTCTCATTCGAGAAGCTGACTACCATAGGATCAACTCCGGATCCTACAATCACATCCCCCAAGCTCCGGTCGTCTGGGTAATCCCCCCAAGCTCCGACCGTCTAGGTATTTCACAATCACAATGAAAACCATCTCGGGAATTACATCCCAAAATATTTCAATCAAATCTTGACTTCATACAAAGTCAAGATCATTCCCGACTGGGTCTCAAAGCCCAAAATACCATTTACACGTACTTCTAAAAAATCACCTTTTAAAACAATAAAATAATCCAGAAATCATCATTGACTTACCAACTAAGTCAAAACATCATTTTAGAAATCATTTAGACTCCGGGCCTAACCCAAAACATCATTTGCACGTTCCTCGTAAAACGTGCCCCAAAGACTAATTAAAATAATCATAAAATCACAATAAATCATTGATTTCACAAGTTCACAAATGACTCCAAATCCGAGTCAAAATCACTATTCACTTGGGTTCTCATGCCCAAAATAACATTATCACGCAAATTCATGTGTTACAACCTTCGTTGTCATTTTCACGTAAATCCACGAAATCGACCCTTGACTCATTCCCGAGTCAACACATCATTTTTAATCCATGGCTCAATAATTCGAGTCCAACCATTATTTTCAATCAATTTTAATCCCGGACTCATAAACCAAGTCCAAACATCATTTTCACCAAATTTCGTAATTTCTCGAAAATCGCCCAAAAATAATAATATAATAATCATAAAACCGAGAAATTACCGGATTGAAACATAAATCATGCCCAAGTATATAAAATCATATAATAAGGCATTTAAATCATATATGCATGCATCACGGTTAGAAAACAAAGTCCAATCACACACACCGTCCAAAACGGTCAGTTTCCGTGCTGCACGTTTTTCCGTAAATTTTGGAAATCACAACTCGTGTCCAAAATCATTATAGAGGGTTACTAACATCTCAAAATACATCATATAATTTTCCCCAATTTTTTCGGAATTTAAATACGTATTTAACTCGTAAAACAAAACTTCGGATACGCGGAACATTATCGAAACAATATCCGATTTCCTCGAAACCAACGTTAAAATGTTCGTTACACTGAGAGGATCAAAAGTCATGTTGACCTCACCTTGAGACCAGGCCGGACGCGCCCTCACGCGCCGCCGTGAGTGGCTGCGCGTGAAACCCACGCGCCAGCTACAATGTCGTCGTTCATACCCGTTTGTCTGTAAAACGGGCCATTTAACCCGCGAGACGACCCGGTTGGTTCTCTGCCAATTCGAAACCAAATTCAACAATTGAACATTCAATTAGTTTCGAATTAAGTTCAATTAAAGATCTGTGGACTCAATTACAAACAATCTTACCTCTAGCATCACGATCACAGATGATCAATCGAAGAACATCTGGCCACTGTTCATCATTCGAACTCCTTCAATTTCAATCGATTTATCTCAATTGATGCAACCAGAAGCTTCAATGGACTCAGGTAAACTCTTTCCCCAACTCAATTGCATCAATTGAAGCCTCAAACTCCACGACTCAAGCTCGAATTTACACACTGTTACCCGACCCAGTTCAGACCCAATTAGGCCTCGATTTCTTCCGTTCTTGATGTGGTTCGACTCGTACAGACCTCAGGAAGCTAAAGTGAAGCTTCAATTCCACTCCTCACGGCTCAATTCTTCCATTTCGAATTTCCCCCAAAATTTTCTAAAATCCGAAATCTAGTTCCTCAGCTCTCAATCGATCCCTCGTGTTTTCCCAGTTCAATCCAGTCTAATTGAACTCACAATTTCCCACTCTCAGGTTCAGAATTGGAAGAGAAATGGTGGTTGGGAGAAAATGGTATTATGGTTGTACACGGTTGAAGAAGGCTGAAGAGATTAATGGAGGATTAATTAATAATTAAATTTAATTAATATTAAAACATCATAATTAGGTCTCCCCCAATAACATGGATCTGTGTTTAGGCCTGAATTTAAGGGATAAGTGACACTTGTCACTCATCCAAGTGTGTTCAGTCACTGGGTACGGTTCATATTAAAATATTATTTTAATCCCAGTTCGTTCGTTTAATCGAGCCCGATTCCGTGACCATAATTTCGTCGTCGAATCTCCGATTTCGGCATGCCGCCTGTCGTTGGATTCGTATCGACAAGACCTACGTAACGGTCCTTAGCCCTCATCCATCAGGCCTCCCGGTCAAAAAGTCAACATTTGGCCCCTAATATGACCAAATTACCAAAATACCCCTCAACTTCCGAACGCCATAACTTTCACCTCGAATGTCGGAATCGATCGTGCCACCTGTCTATGAACTCGTGACGTCCCGAATTACGTCACAGTCATCGGTCAAAGTCCGTTTGACCGCCCCGAACTAAAAGTCAACATTTTACCCACGCTAGGGGCAAAACGGTCATTTTGCACAATTCGTCCGATTTCACTCAACTAATCCCCGATTAGTCATTCCAAATCATAATTAATTAATATTCAATCCCGACACTTGGGACGGGTCATTACATTTAGGGTTTAGGGTGTATGGTGAGGGGGCAATTAGAAGAAGCAGAGATAGGGGTAAGGGTGACAATTTTTGACACAACTCGAAACCCTCAAGAAATTTATCCGGGTCAACCCACACGATTAAAATTTCGGGTCATTTTCGAGTCAACCTGTTATGACCCGTTTATTAAACGGGTGGGTTTCGGGTCAACAGGTTGACCCGTGTAATGACCTCTTAACCCGTTTAATAAATGCGTAGATTTCGGGTTAACAGGTTAACCCGTATATTGGCTTATATATTGACACATTTAATAAACGTGTCATTACTAACTCATATATCTATCCATTTACCTACCTAAATGGGTTACACGGGTTACACAGGTCATTAACAGGTCGGGTTCGGGTTGGACATTCTTGACACGATTATTAAATGGGCCGGATTCGGGTTGGACATAAATGGGTAAAACAGAATTCATGACACGGCACGAACCCGACACGACACGACTCATTGCCACCCCTAGATGGGGGGGTTGCTTGGGCTGGAAGAGCTAGCTTTTCCAACCCAAGGTGCCTCCTTTGATAATTATTGGGTTAGTCCATCTAATAATAAATATTTAGTCCAATTAATTTATACTTCAGAAAAAAAAAATTAAAAAACCTAACAGTACACAATTAAATAATATCACATCAACCTTAAAAGGCTCAAAATCAAAGTGAAAAGTAGACATCAGCAAATTATATGTACCATTTCAGCATTTTTTTCTTTCTCAAATTCATCTCACAATTTTTTCTCCTTTATTTTCTTCCAAATTTTATTTTGTTTATCCAATGATGAAAATATCAGTGGATATCCGCGAAATGTCGCCGATATTTCGTTAAAATTGGTTGGTGGCACATAAGAGGGGGGAAAAGATATCTCACAAAATTCCGATCCTTTTTCTTATTTTAAGGAGATATATCTCATTATTTATTTAAAACGATCGAGATCGGCCTAAATTGGGTGAAAATTGGACGTAAAATGAATTTAAACCAGTCGGGCTATGCTGCCGGGTCAAAAAAACCCAAATTGCAGACCCGCACGAGGTAGAAGATGAATGTTCTTAAGTTAGTATGTGTACTTTATATATTATTTGGTTGCTTATATTTTCAATTGGGTTTGTTAGTTGAGTTGGTTGTGGCTTGTTTTCAACTTATAAGCACTTGGGGTTCGACCCCATGTGCGCATGCTGCTAATGTTTTTTTTTTCTTTCATTTTTTCCCTTATTTTCAATTATATTTATCCTTTTTTTCAATTTTAAATATATCAATTCTTTCCAATTTTTGAACAAAGATTGACTCTATTTTTTTGTATCCTTTTTTTTTCAATTTTAAATATATTTACTCATTTTATAATTTTTTTTCCATTCAAATTTTTTTTTATGCTTATTGTTATTTTTTTAATTATATTAACATTTAATTATAGTAATTCACTTCCATTTATGTTTATGTTTAAATTTTTATATTACTAATCATCGGCAGAACCCTATTGTATCATATTATTCATCATATATTTATTATATCAAAGTCATTTTATAGTATTTATTAGTCTTATATAACCATCATTAGGTACTTAAGTTTTTCCCAAAATTTCATTCCAAATTTTCAACGTTTAGACAGAATTTCGGTCATTTTTATTGACCGTAAAAGATATCGATATCGATATTTGGGGCGAGATATCCGTAAATTTGACTAGCGATATATCTGCCGATATCGATATTTCAATCCTTGTGTTTATCTACTATCAAATTTTTGAAACATAAAGTATTACTTTCTAATATTAATTTTAAATAGAAATTGAATGAAGAGTTTTGGCTTTGGATATTTGAGTATTATAGGTTTTTTTTCCTTTTTTTGAGTTATGACAATTTAAAATTTTGATATTGAAATTGAGGTTTTTGTATGAGTAATTGTGACATAAGGCTATGACTATGAGGGTTGCATTTGCTTGCTAGTTGCTATTGTGAAAAACAAGCTTAGTAAGTGCTTTACTAATTGTTGATATTGAATGTTTGATTTAATTGGGTAAAAATCTCCTCTTCTTGAGTTATTACAAATATCGATGAAAATAACTTTAATAGATAAGTGTTGTTAATTTAGAGGCTCATTCGACATGTATTGAATTTTTTTGTTTCAATAGTAATGTAATTTTTTATATATGCGAATTATAAAGAATCGATTTCAAAATAAAATAAGTGATAGATCTCTTTATTGTATGACCCTCCACATTGGAAGAGATTTTACTTATACTAATAGTAACAAAAAGATAATAGAAGATCTTGATACTCTTAAGTTTCGAAGGGTACAATTCAAAATTGAAAAGTGATAATTTGTATTTGCAAGTTTAATTATAATTTTTTGTTGTATTTTTTTTTTGTAATCGAATTTTTATTTATGTATATAGATGTATTTGAGGGGTATAATTCATTGCGTACTAGATGTATCTTTTTATATTTATTAATAAAATTCATTCATACCGTTGAGTTTTTTCTACATTTAACTTGCAAGTTAGCTCATCTAAAATTCGGATTTAGAAACCGTCCCTGAAAAGAAGAGTTGACGTTGAGCGGGTCGGGTTGGAGGAAGGGTGAGCCAGAAGCCATAGACCTTTATCCGTCGATTGCTTTGTTGAAGCCGAGAATCCATAAGCCATAGACACCTTTATCAATTCTCTCACTTGCGCTCTCTCTATTTCTCCGTCTCTCATGCTCTGTCTTGGAGCCTTGCTCACGCTGTATCTCAGTCTCTCTTGCTCTCTCTCTGCCCAATAAACAAGGGTTGCTCACTGGTTTTGGGGGAGAAAGAATGAGAGCCCTTAAAACTTCATAGCTTCGTCTCCCCCCTTTCTCTGTGCGAAGTACACAACGTCGGGTATTAAGAATCAGACCATCTTAGATACTCTTTCTCCCTTTCCTTTTGCTCTCTATCTAGGCTTATCTAGACTCTGTATAATTATTTTCAAAGAAATTTTTTGATGTGAGAATATACTTTCTAAACCCAGTTTGAATTCCATTTTTATACTGTAAAGCTTATGCATTCATAATAATTTCTAGGTTATATAATATTTAGAGTGTGTTTGGATAAAAAAAATTATACTGTATTTCAGCCCTGAAATTGGATAAAAAAAATAACAAGAAATTTAATAAAAAGTTAGAATTTTAATATTTTCAAGCACAATTTTTTTGTTTGGATAATAAAAATTGGAATTTACAAATTCCAAAAAAATAAAAATAAAGAATTTGGATGTCCTAAATTATGAGCTGAAATTATGTCTCAAATGACAAAATTTTCCAAATGATGAGTTGAAACAAATAAAATTGTAATTTTTATGATTTTTAATATGATGAGTTGAAATTATATCCAAATGTTAGAATTTACAAATCAGGAAATTGTAAATATGGAATTACAAATTATGAAATTTTGTAAATTCTCATTAAATTAGAAATTTTTCATCCAAACACACTATTAACTAATTTCTGGAGTTAGAAATTAGTTAATATTTGAAGCAATACACTCGCCAGAGCTACGGATTTACTCCTACTTGCTTGTGCTGATTTTTCTGATTGATCAGAAAAGTACAATGAGGTGAAGCAATACACTTGCTATTGCATCTTGTCTCATACTTTAAAATATTTGAAGCTCTCCTGTCTGTAACAATTTGGAATTGCAGTTTTTTAGGCTAAATCTTGTGCCTCAGCAAGCATTGCTCGAATAAAGAACCTGAATAGGAGAATCATTGATGTTTTGGCTTCCAGGTTGTACGTCTATTACTCCCTTAGCTATGAACTCACCGGTGATCTTGCAGAAATAAGAGGGTGAGTTGTATGTTTTCACGATATAAAGGTTCTTTTTATTTAGTTGTATCTGTATGTATATTCTAGGTGTGGCTGTTTTTGTTTTAAGGACAAGGTCTGAGGTCTTGTAATTCACTTATTTCTTTTAGAACCATGTTCTTCACTTTTCATTCACAGAAATCTCCTTGATCTTCACCAGATTGCGACTTTGCGCCATGATGAGGTGGGTCAGGTCACTCTTAATACTCTTAAGTAATTGCCCAGGTTTTGAGTCAGACCTTTAAATATTTTAAATATATTTCAATACCTTTTTCTAAGTTTTGGTTCAACTTTTGCTCCGACGATCAAAATTTTAAGATCGGAATAGTTCATTTTATGGGTTTATGCGCCTAAATCGTGCCCCTAAAATATCTCCAGATTTAAAGGAGTTAAAGCTATCTGATCGTCAAAAAACTTTTTGTAACCGTCGAATTGTGTTCGTAACTTAGCCTCGGAATGGCAAAATTTTCTAATTTTTGTCGTAATCGATCTTTAAGTATGTACAATAAATATGGACAGTTAAATTGATCGATTGATTTCGAAAACATTTTTAAAATCGTAAAATCATCTAATTCATCAAACCTTTAAACATTTTAAAGTATATTTAAGTATTTTTTTTAGAGTTTTGGTGACAGGACGCATCCCAATCCCCCCGGGATTAACGCGGGATGACCCTGCTCCTGTCTGACACGAAGTGTTAGACAAAGGATATTTCCGACCTTTGCCCTCCCGGGCTATCAGAGTATGTCAGGATCTGGAGGAGGTATGTGATATCTCGGTCTCTGCTACAGTCCATATCCGCTGTCAACCTGAAGGGCAGTCAAAACATTAAAACCTGTGAGTGGACAAAACAAGAGTTTGTAAAAACATTACATAAGAAGACATTTGTACCCTTCACTAAAAAGCATGCATGCATTCGAAAACCATTCAACCAAATGGACCACATGTGGGAACTAAGCCCAAATCAGAAATAAACCAAGGTCGAAAGGACCACAATGAAATCAAACATACGGGTCACTGCCCAAATCCATAAGAAACCAATAAGGGACTCAGCCCATAACCATAAACATACTGAAACCAAATACACGAGTCACTGCTCAATCCTGTGCACACCACATATCACATATCATAATCCGTATATATATATAAGTCACACAACCAATCCTGTCACGGTTTTCAAAGCTACGCGCGTGCTACCCGGGGTCTCAAACCCAAGTCTTCTCAAAGTCAAAGTCAATGTCCGCAAACCACTGACCCTACCCGAGGTTATAGTAACCAGCCTTCCTGAGAGTAAGGAACCCAACTGGGGCAACTCCCACTCAGTCAGTACTCCGTGACTACTCCGGGGTCCACCTGACTACGCCCAAACTACGCATTAAATTAAACACGTAATTTGAGTGTTGTGCAATTTAAACCCTTTTTTGTGTAGATGTAGTATTGGTAAATAGGGATCGTTCTTAACCGGGGAAATTAGGGAACATTAATAATGTGTTAGTGGGAAAGAGTAATGAATAAATGAATAATGAATAAATTAATGAATTAAATAATTAAAGAATTAACAAATTAAAGAATTAATGAATTAAAGAATTAAAGAATTAAAGAATTAATTAATAAAAGAATAATAAACTAAAAGTATTAAAGAATAAAAGAATAAAGAGATGAAAGAATCAAAGAATAATAAACTAAAAGTATAAAAGAAGAATAAAAGAATAAAAGAATAAAAGAATAAAGAATAAAAAGGATGGAAGAATAAAACAATAAAAGAATAAAGAATAAAAAAGAATAAAAGAATAAAAGAATTAAAGAATTAAAGAATAAAGAATAAAGAATTGAAAAGGGGGGTTTTGAAAAGAGTTGTAAATATAAAATAAATAAAACAAGTAAAAATAATTAAATACTTAATTTTACTTCTACTTTAACCTTTGTACTAGTGAATTTTCTTCAAACACATATTTTTACCAACACTCTAACATCATGCTCATATTGAACCAATCACAAAATCATACCTTAATTATCTCAAATACATGCATACATTTTTCATATTATAAATGCACCGAACAGCGGATTATTACTTACAATATGATCCACCTTAAGTAAGTGATTTAATGCGCCGAACAGCGATCAAACATTAAATCTCTTCAACTCTATTCTAAATGCCCCGAACAGCGGATCAACATTTAGTTTCGAATTGAAGTTTAAGTACTAAAACATATGAAGTAAAAGAAACTCAAAAAGTAAAACACATGGAGATTGCATTCTTACTTACAAATGTTAGAAAGAAAATACCAACACATATATTGAATTATAAGTAAAACCAATAACAATAACAAGAATTCAAGTAGAGAAGCATGGATTTTCACAAGAATCACCGAACAGCGGCAGGAAACTTGTGAAGATGGAAGAAGAAATACGAGGAATTCGGTCTTAAAACTCTTGAATTGCCTTAGAATTACTTGGCCTAGGTATTTCTTAAGGAAAGCATAAAAATGTATTTAAGAGATCTCAAAGAAATATCACAAGAACAAAGTAAAGAAGAAATGAAATTAAGACAAATAAAAATAACATAAATTAAGAACTAGAATTGAAAGACAGCTAATTAATAAGAAAATCTACAAGAAGTTAAAATGGTCCCCAAAAATGTCTCTCAAAAGAGAGAAACAAAAGAACTAAACTAAGAACTAAGAACTAAGAACTAAGAACTAAGAAAAATGAAAGAAATGGAAGAATGAAACTAATTGGGGACTCCCCAAATACATGAAATGACCTCCCTATTTATAGGGGGGAAAAGCTAATTACACTAAAAAAAATAAATACAAACAAATAAAAGTTATAATAAAAATATTAAAAAGTGAAATGATGAGATTGGGTGGTGTTTGTGGGGAAAAGATGTAAAAAAAAACAAAAGAAATGTTGCTGGAAATGGGCTGTCAGAAACAGCTGAAAAAGGGCCAAGAATTCGGTGGATGCTGGCTGGAATGGTCCTTAGTGGGTCAGCAGGCGTGCGCTGGAAAGAGAGGTGGTGGCCGGCAGGCGTGCGCTGGAAAGTGGGCGGCTGGTCGGCAAGCGTGAGCTGGGGAGCAGATCTCGCGTTCGGCAAGCGCGCGCCGATGGTGAAGAGCCTGGGCCGATGTGATTGGGCCTGCACAGACTGGGCTGGCGAACTGGGCCGCGAATTGGGCTGGGCTGCAGATGGTTGGGCTGAATTTATTTGGGTTTGGGCTGCACAAATTAATTAATTTAATTAATTTAGAAATATTTCACCGAAATTCGTCCATAATTTATTCGTTATAATTCCGATCGAGACGATTCTTTCGCCAAAATACTCCAAATTACAAATTTTATTTATTTAAATAAAAATAACACAAAATAAATTAATTTATCTATTTATTTAATATTTTAATATTAAAAGTCAAGTATAAAGGGTATAAAATAATATAAAATAATGCTTATTTGAGGACCTATCAAATACCCCCACACTTAAACTTTGCTAGTCCCTAGCAAATAGTAAAACTAAACTACGAATTCAAAACAAGTAACCCTTAACCATTTGTCTCAATATTTCATAATTATAATCATGGCATAAAAGATTTTCACTTAAAGCGTTTAAGCATATGGAATTCAAGAGTTAATACATTGTAACAAAATGCTTCAACAAGTATGATAATGAGTAAATATGGTGAAATGGATCTCAACATGAATAAAACAAGTATGAATCAACTCACAAGGATATGCACTCATAAATTCACTCAATTTTGTAAGGGTTTGTGTTTGCACTCAAAGTATGTGAGAAATACTCACATAATCGAAATGAAGTACTTTTGCAAAATTTCAAACAAACACCTCAAGATAAAAACAAAACATACTTGCACAAATGAACCAAAACCATAAGCTTACTCAAGTGATTGACTCCACTAATCAAAATTTACCATCTTAAGGATCATAAGGTCTTTACGAAGGTTGTAATGGGGCTAAGTTTAGAGGCAAGGAATATATAGGACAAGTGGTGCTTAATTCGTTCCAAGACTCAATAGACTCCCAAAACGTATCATAGCTTCCCAACCTTAGTGCAATGATGTCAGTAATCCATCCTTTCGAACATAGGCCTAATTCCATCATGTTGGGCCTCACAATCATTCTTCGTGTCGGATTTACAAATGTAAGGGACTTAACTCAAACATTACATAACCAAACCTTATTACCTTGATCGAGACTCAACTTTTTTTTTTCTTTTTCTTCTTCTTTTTTTTTTTTTTTGATTTTTTGATTTTTTTTTGATTTTTTTTTTTTATATCAAGGTAATAACATGTGTCAACGATACAACAAAACATGAGTCGGTAAATCCAAATAATTCACATAAAAGTCTTTCCAACATCATTATTTTCTCTTTACACAATCATTATGTCTTTAACCGAGTTCTTGGAACAAGGGTAAAGGATGTCTATACTAAGCTCACGTGTTTAGATAATCATGGTGATGAAAGAAAGGCTTAATGTGGGCTCGAAAGGGTTAAAACTAGGGGGGTCGCAACTTGTGCGCACAAAATAGGGAACATGGATGTTTGAATTTGTGGTGTTAACCCTAATGCCTTAATCATTTCCAAAATCAGAGAGTTTATTGACTTAAAAGCTTTGAAAATCACATTGAATAAGTTCTAGTACTCTAGAGTTCATTAAAAGCTATGGCAAGCAGTTATGAGGCATATGTATATCAATTTAAACAAAGAACTTATGAATCACTCATCAAAGATGTATATAAAGTTCTAAAGCTCACATAAGGTTCATATGATTCATACTTATCTTATCATGCTCGTTTATGTGCCAATTTACATGCATTATCTTCAAGTTATAACACTTAATCACAAAATATTAACAAACAAATTCAAGTTGTAGTGATTATCTTTATGGCCATAACATATTCATTTCCGTTCATTTATATCATTGACAAGTTAAATGGCAACTTAAAACTCATAAAAACACTAAGTTAAAATAAAAAGATTCAAGAAAACAATTTTTTTTTTTCATTTTTTTTTAATAATTTTTTTTTCAATTTTTTTTTTTTTTTTGAACAATTAAAATTGTAAACCATTCCCCCACACTTAAATTCTACATTGTCCTCAATGTAGGAAAATACGAAGTAATTAAACATAGAATCAAAGTAAGGAAAATGATTTACGAAAATAATAGGAAAACATTAAATAAACAAAATAAAAGAGAGTGAAGGGTAGAGGATAGCAAATCTGTATTGATGACTCCTTCACATCCCGGGAACACATTGGGTTGCCTCCCAACAAGCGCTTGAAGTTTAACGTCCATCCAGCCTAGACAGAGATGCAAGTTAGTTAGTCAGAGATGTACGTTAATTAAGAATGCAGTTTAGATATGCAAATTAAAGTTAAGGATGCAATGTGAGTTAAAGATGTAAGTTAGAGGAAGAGTGCAATGCAAGTTAAACTAAATATGCAAGTGAAGTTAAAAATGCAAGTTAAATGAAATATGAAATGCAAGTTAGAATGAAAGATGCAAGTTAAGTGAAAATGCAAGTTAAATGAAAGATGAAATGCAAGTTAGAATGAAAGATGAAATGCAAGTTAGAATGAAAGATGAAATGCAAGAGAAAAAGAAAATAATTTATTTACGTATGAACAATTTTTTTATTTTTTTATAATTTATTTATTTATTTATTTCGGAATTTAAAAATTAAATAAATGAATTTTTTTTTTTTACGAATTTTATGCTCTTTAAAAAAAATTAAAAAAACCAAAAAAAAAAAAATTAAAATAAAAATAAAAATAAGGAAAAGTGAATATTTACTATAAGCATTTATGAACAATTAAAAAGAATGAACATTATGTACAAGTATGAACAAGAATAAAATAATAAGTAAGAGAATTATAAACAAACATAAATGAAAGATTATTATGAACAAGTATGTATGTATACTAAGAAATATAAAAGTTATGAACATGTATAAAAGGTAACAAGTAACATATATACTACATTTATTTACAAGTATGAATTAATACTAACATAAAGCTAAAATAAGAATTTTTTTTTTTTTTTTAAAAAAATATTTTTTTATTTCGATTTTTTTTTAATTTATTATTATTATTATTATTTTATGTTTTTTTTTTATTCCGAATTTTTTTTCTTTCGTTTAAAAATTTAAAGTCTAAAAAGACATAAACAAACAATTAATTACATAAAAATAAAATAAGTGTAAACATAAAGTTAGTGGAATATAAAGTTGATAAAATTAATGAAAAGAAAGTTAATGGAATAAAGTTAAAGGAATATAAGTTAATGGAATAAAAAAAATTAGTGGAATAAAAAGTTAGTGGAATAAATTTAAAGTTAAAGGAATAAAGAAAAAGTTTATGAAATAAAATTAAAGTTAATGGATTAAAGAAGAAGTTAGAAAGTGTAAAGAAAAAAAAATTAAAAGTAAGGAAAAGTGAATATGTACAATATACATTTATGACAAGTATCAATTTTAATATGAACAAGTAAAAGTAAAAGTAAACAAATGAAATTAAATTATGAACAAGTATCAATTTTAATATAAACAAATAGAAAACAAAAAAAAAAATTATGAACATTTATGAACAAGTATAAATTAGAAATTAAGAATAAGTAAAGTATGAGCATTATAAACAAAAATAATAAGAACAATAATAAGATGGATAAATATAATATTAACAAAAGTAAAATTTATAAACAAGTATAATATGCACAATTTATATACATACACTAACATATTAAAAATGATTTTCAATTTCCCCGGCAACGGCGCCAAAAATTGACTACGCCCAAACTACGCATTAAATTAAACACGTAATTTGAGTGTTGTGCAATTTAAACTCTTTTTGTGTAGATGTAGTATTGGTAAATAGGGATCGTTCTTAACCGGGGAAATTAGGGAACATTAATAATGTGTTAGTGGGAAAGAGTAATGAATAAATGAATAATGAATAAATTAATGAATTAAATAATTAAAGAATTAACAAATTAAAGAATTAATGAATTAAAGAATTAAAGAATTAAAGAATTAATTAATAAAAGAATAATAAACTAAAAGTATTAAAGAATAAAAGAATAAAGAGATGAAAGAATCAAAGAATAATAAACTAAAAGTATAAAAGAAGAATAAAAGAATAAAAGAATAAAAGAATAAAGAATAAAAAGGATGGAAGAATAAAACAATAAAAGAATAAAGAATAAAAAAGAATAAAAGAATAAAAGAATAAAAGAATTAAAGAATAAAGAATAAAGAATTGAAAAGGGGGGTTTTGAAAAGAGTTGTAAATATAAAATAAATAAAACAAGTAAAAATAATTAAATACTTAATTTTACTTCTACTTTAACCTTTGTACTAGTGAATTTTCTTCAAACACATATTTTTACCAACACTCTAACATCATGCTCATATTGAACCAATCACGAAATCATACCTTAATTATCTCAAATACATGCATACATTTTTCATATTATAAATGCACCGAACAGCGGATTATTACTTACAATATGATCCACCTTAAGTAAGTGATTTAATGCGCCGAACAGCGATCAAACATTAAATCTCTTCAACTCTATTCTAAATGCCCCGAACAGCGGATCAACATTTAGTTTCGAATTGAAGTTTAAGTACTAAAACATATGAAGTAAAAGAAACTCAAAAAGTAAAACACATGGAGATTGCATTCTTACTTACAAATGTTAGAAAGAAAATACCAACACATATATTGAATTATAAGTAAAACCAATAACAATAACAAGAATTCAAGTAGAGAAGCATGGATTTTCACAAGAATCACCGAACAGCGGCAGGAAACTTGTGAAGATGGAAGAAGAAATACGAGGAATTCGGTCTTAAAACTCTTGAATTGCCTTAGAATTACTTGGCCTAGGTATTTCTTAAGGAAAGCATAAAAATGTATTTAAGAGATCTCAAAGAAATATCACAAGAACAAAGTAAAGAAGAAATGAAATTAAGAAAAATAAAAATAACATAAATTAAGAACTAGAATTGAAAGACAGCTAATTAATAAGAAAATCTACAAGAAGTTAAAATGGTCCCCAAAAATGTCTCTCAAAAGAGAGAAACAAAAGAACTAAACTAAGAACTAAGAACTAAGAACTAAGAACTAAGAAAAATGAAAGAAATGGAAGAATGAAACTAATTGGGGACTCCCCAAATACATGAAATGACCTCCCTATTTATAGGGGGGAAAAGCTAATTACACTAAAAAAAATAAATACAAACAAATAAAAGTTATAATAAAAATATTAAAAAGTGAAATGATGAGATTGGGTGGTGTTTGTGGGGAAAAGATGTAAAAAAAAACAAAAGAAATGTTGCTGGAAATGGGCTGTCAGAAACAGCTGAAAAAGGGCCAAGAATTCGGTGGATGCTGGCTGGAATGGTCCTTAGTGGGTCAGCAGGCGTGCGCTGGAAAGAGAGGTGGTGGCCGGCAGGCGTGCGCTGGAAAGTGGGCGGCTGGTCGGCAAGCGTGAGCTGGGGAGCAGATCTCGCGTTCGGCAAGCGCGCGCCGATGGTGAAGAGCCTGGGCCGATGTGATTGGGCCTGCACAGACTGGGCTGGCGAACTGGGCCGCGAATTGGGCTGGGCTGCAGATGGTTGGGCTGAATTTATTTGGGTTTGGGCTGCACAAATTAATTAATTTAATTAATTTAGAAATATTTCACCGAAATTCGTCCATAATTTATTCGTTATAATTCCGATCGAGACGATTCTTTCGCCAAAATACTCCAAATTACAAATTTTATTTATTTAAATAAAAATAACACAAAATAAATTAATTTATCTATTTATTTAATATTTTAATATTAAAAGTCAAGTATAAAGGGTATAAAATAATATAAAATAATGCTTATTTGAGGACCTATCACCACCCAGGCCAACGACCCTCCCCGGAGGAGATAATAGAACAAGTAAATGAAGGTATATGAACATATCTATACATAACATAAACATTCATGCCCAGTTCCCCTGAACCGTCATGATCCATAACATCCATTCCATGCCCGGTTCCCATAAACCGTCATGTACCACAATGACCTGACAAAGGTTCATGTCGGTTCCCATAAACCGTCATGAACCCGGAAATCCATGTAGGGTCCCTGATCCGAAATCATAACCATAAAGTAACTGGGTCTTGTGCCCGAACATATGACATCAGCTGGGCACCGTGCCCGGTATCTGAGGTCATATGCCCGAGACAAAACTAAATGGGTCTCATACCCAAGTTTATCCTTTTGAAAATCCAAATTCAATTCATTAAAACCAATAAGGAAAGACAGACAAGTATAAGCACAATATAAGGTCGAAACCTCGAAATACGTGCTTATATGTAACCACATAAAAATGCACCCATGACATCATCAAACATGTAATAAAACATATAATAAACATTTATGCATGCACCAATTTAGAAAACCAAGGTCCACTCACAGACCGTCCGAGCTGCCGCCTCGATTTACGTGTCATACGGCTCTCCCGAGCCAATCACCATCACCGGGACTCTCAAACCTGTCCAAATTGTAATAGAAGGTTACTAACTACCTTATTAACCTCCTACCAAAGCCCCGTAATTTTCCGGTATTTTTAACTATTTTTAATCCCGATCTGAAACCTTCCGATACCCCGAATATTATCGAGACGGTGTCCGATCGACACGAAACCAGTCCCAAAATGTTCGTTACATCGAATAGATGATTTCGTATGTTGAAGACATCCTCGAAATGTGGGCCACGTGCCCTCACGTGCCCCAAGAAGCCACTGCGTGTGGGCCTCACGCGCCCTGCACAGTGCTTCTTCAACCTGCCGCGAACCGGTTCAGACCGGCCGATTCGGTCTTTTTCTGCAACTGGACCGGCGTGACCTGTCCAGGCCGATACAATCCCCATTTTTCGTCCGTTTTTGTAACGACCCATCCCAAATTCCATGATTAGATTAGTGAATAATCACGATTAGTGAGGCTAATCCGTGATTAGTAGAGTGAAATCGGACGAACGATGCAAAATGACCATTTTGCCCCTAGTCGTGGCAAAATGTTGACTTTTCATTCGTACGGTCAAATAGACTTTGACCGATGACCGTGACGTAGTTCGTGACGTCACGAGTTCATAGACAGGTGACACGTTCAATTCCGACGTTCGAGGAGGAAGTTATGACGTTCGGAAGTTTAGGGGCATTTTGGTAATTTTGGTTAAAAGGGAAAAATAGTTGACTTTTGACCAGGATGTCCGATGGCCGAGGGCCGAGGACCATTACGTAGATAAGGACGATACGAATCCATAGACAGGCGACACGTCGAATTTGGACGTTCGACGGCGAAGTTACGGTTCACGGAAGTTCCAGGATACTATTCATGATGACGCGTTTTACGAAGCACTTTTGGACTTTAGTGGGCCCTGTTGCTTTTCAGAAACCAATGGATGAGTGACAAGTGTCACCCATCCACTGGCTACCATTCCACATACATGCATCTCCCATTCCTTCATCATCGATCATTTCCCATTTTTCCCAAAACCATTACCCGATCCCATTTTCAAATCCAATCCAAACCCTTGACCCTGTAAACCATTGGTGAGAGACCAGGGAGTGAGAGGAGGACCTGAGGAGCTTGGTGGCCGGCTAGGAACGGCGCCGCCGTGGACGGCGGTGGGGCAGTGCGCTGTAAGCCCGATAAACCCATTTTTCTTCTATTTTTCGATTTGGACATTATGGTTGATTTTGGTTGACTAGGTTAGGCTTATTTGATGATTATGAGGGTTTTAGGATGATTTTGGACGGCTGTGGACGGCCACGAAGCCCAGGGGACGATCAGGAAAATTGAACCGTGGGATTCAATTTGAACGGATAGGATTTTGAAGGTTTTAGGAGTTTTGGTTGATTGGTTTAGCTTCCTAGGATTAAAATAGGATTTATAGGATTGAAATGGAGGAAATCGGACTAGAAAATAGGGAGAAAAATGGCCTGGATCGGTAACGCCGGTCCAGTTACAGGGGTTGGACCGGACCGGCCGGCCCAGACCGGTGTCGCGAGGTTGATGGTGATGCTACAGTGCCAGAGCGTGGGCTCACGTGCAGGAAACTTCCAGGGGCGCGTGTGGGCGTGTGCTAGGGTTTTTGGGGAAGGTTTCAACATACGAAATCTTCTATTCGATGTAGCGAACATTTTGGGACTGGTTTCGAGTCAATCGGACATCGTTTCGATAGTTTTCGTTGTGTCGGAAGGTTTAGGGTTGGTTTAAAAATAGTTAAAAGTTCGGGAAAATTACGGGGCTTTGGTAGGAGGTTAATTAAGTAGTTAGTAACCTTCTATTAAAATTTAGACAGGTTTGGGAGTCCCGGTGATGGTGATCGGCTCGGGGAGCCGAATGACACGCAAATCGAGGCGGCAGCTCGGACGGTCTGTGAGTGGACCTTGTTTTCTAAATTGGTGCATGCATAAATGTTTATTATATGTTTTATTACATGTTTGATGATGCCATGGGTGCATTTGTATGTGGTTACGTATAGGCACGTATTTCGAGGTTTCGGCCTTATACGGTGCTTATACGGGTCTGTATTCCTTTATTGATTTAAATGAAATGGTTTTGGATTTCTAAATGGATAAATTCGGGTATGAGACCCATTTGGTTTTATCTCGGGCATATGACACTATTTACGACCTCCGGGTCTAAATCGTGGTCGCGACGGGTGCTATGTGCACTACGATCAACGATACGACGCTCGCCTCCGGATTGGGATGTGTTCCTTCCGGAGAGGTCACGATGCACGATTCGTGGTCGGGCAGCCCGGGGAGGCTCGACTTCGGAGTGCTGACTGTTGAGGATAGCGATCGGTGATGAGTGCACCATGATCTTGTGGTGGTCGCGTCGGTTGATACGTTCACGGCGACATGCCAGGATTGAGGGCGGTCCTGGATGGATGGTTGCATGCATCACTATGATCGGAGTCGTGGCTGACCCTTAGATATCGGGCACGGTGCCCAGTTGAGTCATATGTTCGGGCACGAGACCCAGTTACTTTACGGTTTATGATTTCGGGTCAAGGACCCTAGATGGATTTCCAAGTTCATGGCGGTGTATAGGAACCGGCACGAACTCTGGAAAGGTCATTGTGGTTCATGACGGTTTATGGGAACCGGCATGAACCTTTGTCAGGTCATTCTGGTTCATGACGGTTTATGGGAACCGGCATGAACCCTTGTTATGGATGTTATGGATCATGACAGTTCAAGGGAACCGGGCATGAACGTTTATGTTATGTATATATATGTATTCATATACCTTCCTTTACTTCTATTATCTCCTCTGGGGAGGGTCGTTGGCCTGGGTAGACCCCGGAGTAGTCACGGAGCACCGACTGAGTGGAGTCACCCCCCAGTTGGGTTCCTTACTCTCAGAAAGGCTATGATTACTATTACCTCGGGTAGGGTCAATGGTCTGCGGACATTGATCTTGACTTTGAGAAGACTCGGATTGAGACCTGGGTAGCACGCGCGTAGCTTTGGAAACTGTGACAGAATTGGTTGTGTAAATTATATGTATATATGATGTATGCTATATGATATGATATATGATGTGTGTTTACACAGGTTTTTGGGCAGTGACCCGTACGGTTGAGTCTTTATGATTCTTTCAATCTTGGTTTTGGGCTTAGTTCCCGCATATGATTTCTAGATAAATGGTTTTCGAATGCATGCAAGCTTGTTAGTGAAGGGTACAAATGTCTTCTCTTATAAACTATTTTTATAAATTCTTGTTTTGTCCACTCACAACTTTTAATGTTTTGACTGCCCTTCAGGTTGACATCGGATGTGGACTGTAGCAGTGACCGAGATATCACATACCTCCTCCGGATCCTGGCGTACTCTGATAGCCCGGGAGGGTAAAGGTCGGAAATATCCCTTGTCTGACACTCCGTGTCAGACGGGAGCAGGGTCATCCCGCACTAATCCCGGGGGGGATTGGGATGGGTCCTGTCAGTTTTGTCCTTAATCAATCTTATAATTCATATTTCTTCTTTTCCCATCATTCCCAATCCTTAAAACTAGTTAAAACATCCTAAAACCCATAGTTCCAATTTGAACCTCACGGTTCAAGTTTCCCAAAACTCCCCCATGGCTTCACAGCCGTCCAAAGCTTCCCAAAACCATCCCATTAGGACCCTAACAACTCATTAAGCTCATCCTAATCGTCTAATATCAACTATCACCACAAAAACACAATTATGGATCCAAAAACCAAAACCGAGCCATACCTTCGGGTTTGCCTCCTTACGCCGCCGTCCACGGCGGTTCCAGCTCCCTGCAGCCGTCCTCCATCTCTCACAACACTCTCTGGTCTCTCAGGTATGATAATATGGGGTTGGGTTGGATTTGGGTGAAGGTTTGAATGAGATCGGGTGGGTTGTTTGTGTTTGAAATGAAGAGATGAAAATGCACGGGGAAGATGCATGAAGACAATTTGGGTGGTCTGTGGATGGGTGACAAGTGTCACTCATCCATTGGGCCTCCATAAAATATCTGGGCCCCACTAAATTCCAAAATGCAACCGTTTCGTAATTCGGGCAATAGTACTTTCGTACTTCCGTGAACCGTAACTTCGTCGTCGAACGTCCGAATTCGACGTGCCGCCTGTCTACGGATTCGTATCGTCTCGATCTACGTAACAGTCTTCGACCCTCCGCCATCGGACCTCTTGGTCAAAAAGTCAACATATGACCCTTTTTAACCAAAATTACCAAAATGCCCCTAAACTTCCGAACGTCATAACTTCCTCCTCGAATGTCGGAATTGAACGTGCCACCTGTCTATGAACTCGTGACATCACGAACTACGTCACGGTCATTCGGTCAAAGTCCATTTGACCGCCCGAATGAAAAGCCAACGTTTTGCCCATGCCTAGGGGCAAAACGGTCATTTTGCATCGTTCGTCCGATTTCGCCTAACTAATCACCGATTAGCCTCACTAATCGTGATTAGTCACTAATCTAATCCTGAAATTCGGGACGGGTAGTTACATTTGGTTCAACCTTTATTCAGAGGATCAAAATTTCAAGATCGGGATAGTGCACTTTGTGGTTTTATGCACCTAAACCGGCTGTAAAAAATCTCAAGATTTTGAGAGTTAAAGCCGTATGATCGTCAAAAAACCTTTTGTAACTGTCGAGTTGTGTTGTGTCGTCACTTAGCCCCGGAATTTCAAAATTTTCTAATTTTGGCACAATCTATGTATAAATATAGACGGTTAGATCGATCGATTGATTTAAAAAATATATTTTAAAATCGTAAAATCATTTTATTCATCAAACCTTTAAACACTTTAAAGTGTATTTCAATGCTTTTATCCAAAGTTTTGGTTCAACCAAATATTCAGACTATCACATTTTCAAGATGGAACCATCCACTTTTTGGTTTTACGGGCCTATATCTTGCCCGTCGAAAATTTCCAGATTTTGAGAAATTGAAGCCGTCCTATCATCAAAAATTATTTTGTAATTGTCGAATTGTGTCGTACCGTTATTTAGTCCATTAGTTTCTAAATTGGCTAATTTTTGACACAGTCAATCTATGAGTATGTACAATATATTTAGATAGTTAAAATTGATCGATTCATTTTGCATTATATTTAAAATCCTCAATTCAGCATAAAACACTTTAAACAATTTAAGTATATTTTAATACGCATATCAAAGTTTCAATTCAGCTTATATCCAAATGTTCGAATTTCAAAATTTTGGCCGTTTAAATTGTGACTTTACATGCTTTACATGCCTAGGCCTAGCACATTGAAAATCATCAAATTTTGAAGAGTTAAAAATCATCTGATCGTCAAAAAATATTATCTAACCGTCAAATCGTGTCGTATTGTTACCTAATCCTATGAATTCATTTTTAATCCTGTGAATTGAATTTTTGCTAATTTTTTATATATAGACGGGTAAAATGAGCGGAAAGTACCATGACAATTTTTTCTTCATTTTTTCGCCTTTTTTTTTTTTTGCTTTCTTCTAATCTCTTTTTTACTCTCCAATTTCTTTTTCGTTTCATTTTTTCTCTTTTTATTTTATTATTATTATTTTTTCTCTTTTCATTTTATTATTATTATTTTTCTCCTCCATTATAATAAACAACATAAAAAAATCTTCGATGAAAAGGGGAACAAAAACCACAAAAGGAAGAAATTAATCAATTAAGTAATTATAATACACTGGATTAAAAAAAATTAATTGTAATACAATAAATGGATTATAATATACAACTAATTAAGGCCGTAAAAAATAAATCAGAAAGTTTATAGTACTTTGACTGCAGAGATGCCACTAAAATGAAAAGATTGCAACCACCTAAAAGGCTAAACCCCTGAAACAAATTTACTTTATTTTACTTAACACTCTTATCTCCAAATTAATCGATCTTCATATTCTTTGATATCTTTAAACCTTGATTCTCTTCCTGGTTGAAAAAATTCTTCAAAACCCCAAAATTATTCTTTAACATAATATTAAGGCTCAGTTTGCGAAAGTAGTCTCTTACCTGTTCTTCTCCCATTTGTGAGACGGTATGAGGAAGCCCCATCGCTTGCCTTATCCACAAAACCAGCTCTTCCAACTCCACCATTAGCTTCTGAACCTTGAGCTCAACTCCTCTGGTTTCTCCACAACTTCCCCTACTTTCTTCAGTACATAATCAGACACCACTTTTGCTCTCTTCCCTTCTAATGCCACTGCCTATAAAAATGAAGACAATTTATTAATATCTCGTAAAATTTGTTTAATCATTCAAGAACATTGCTGGTTTTGGTTTTTTCACCCTCATCTACATAGAATCTAGCTAGGCCTGCATCAAGCTGAATATTAGCCTCTTTCTCTCTTCTACTTATATCTGCTATCATCTCAGCAAAAACTTACAATACCAAACTCAATCAAATACTACTCTATTTTTACATTGATAAAAATCAGAGGAAACCAAATTTCCACCAAATTTGCAAACTAAACAAACAACAATGGAAATTGCATTGAACTAAGAAATTCAATCAAATGTTACTGTTCTAAAGATCAAACAACATATCCCAAAGCATGAGCTAAAGCGTTTATCTGAGCATTTCGTGTTGCAACAAATGAACCCAAATTCAAAAAATGTTCGGATGATCAATTAAAATAAAGCTGTCTGCTTCATGAGAAAACATTTTCACAATCCACAAACTCCAAAACCAGAATTTTTCAGAAAAAGCATAAGCCACTCCCCATATTTTTAACTAAAACAGAAAACAAATACAAACACAAACACAAACACAAACACATTGAATTCTCATGAATGGAATGCAGTTAGGCAAAAGAAACATACCATATAAAATCATTTAGAGTAGACAACCAAATCATCAGAACTGCCAGTTTGAGAATCAACATCAGGACACTCCATTCTCTGATGTTGGAGGATTGCAAAATTGTTTATACAAAAGAGAAATATCGAAATCTTCCAGTAAACCTCCCTTTTAACTGAAGCTTTTCAAGAATTGATATTGCTTCAACTGCAATGCATGCCAGCATATTGGGTAACATCCTATTGCAAACTTAATAATGAATTAAACGGCCAAATGAAAGTGATGCAGACAGGGGAGGTTGGCGCATGAAGACGTGCACCATTAGTTTTCCAGATTTGTGTGTGACTGTGGATTTCAGTGTGAGGGAGAGGGAGAACATCTTACAATTGACCAAGAGAATTCCAAACATCCCATATAAAATTCTCCTTGGCAACCTTTGTAATGGACCCAAGGAATTCCATAGCATCCATTTGACTTACCTACAGACATCGAAGAGAGAGAAAAGCATATGAATCATATGATAGCATTGGTAGGTTAGAATCAGGACCTCAACATCTTTTTTCCTATTTTGATAATTCAAATGCATTAATAATAAATGCCCAACAGCAAACCCAGGATCAGGACCAAAACAGAGACCAAATAGGAGCAAAACCAAGCCAAGCCAAGGGCTTCATTCGACAGCCGCCTATTCGATGGCGCAACCTACATCAACCCCAGCGGGCCCAGCTTACGACTTCAACCTTCTTCGCGACGAACAGAAATTCCACAAAACTAACTCAGCTGGTTTGGCGTGAGTCAAAATACCAAATATACCCTTGTGCTACTTCAATTTACCGAAGCCTGGCCGGAAAATCAACCCCTCTCCCTATTTCTCAATCTCTCGCTCTCCCTCTCCCTCTCCCTCTACCTTAATTTACAGCCACAGAAAGAAAATCCCAGAAATCAGCCCTAGATCTACGAGGATTATGAGCGTCTTTTTTTTTTTTTTTTTAAAGTATACTTCCAATTGTATGCTTATTGCTATTATTCAAAAGTAGTCCTCCCACTCTTTCTCAATCTTGAAAAGTAAACATCATTATATGGAGTCATTGGCCTTCAGCATTCCACAGAAAGTCTTGGATCGTCTTGCTTCTGAGACTTATCAAGAAATTTTCTTGGCATGGGGTGTGAACATTGAGCTCAACAAGCTCAAGGAAACCTTAGAAACCATTACAGTGGTGCTTATGGATGCTGAGGAAAAGCAAATCAAGGATCGCAAAATCAGCCATTGGTTGGGAAAACTCAAAGACGTTTGCTACGATGCAGACGATGTCCTCGATGATTATAACTACCAAAAGTTGCGGATGCAAGTGCTCAACCATGCCAGTTTCAAAGAAAAGGTACTTAACCTCTTTTCATCTCGGAATTCACTCATATTTCGTTTTGAGATGGGTCATAGAGTCAAAGATATTAGAGAAAGGTTAGTTGAAATTACAAAAGAAAAAAAGCAATTTTCTCTTTTGGAGCAGCCTAAAGATTTGCATGGTGTTCACGTAGCTAGAGAGACCCACTCTTTTGTCAAACCGTCAGATGTGTTTGGGAGAGATGATGATCGAGAAAAGATTATCAACCATCTCCTCAATGATTGCGAAGAGAATAATGTTTGTGTTATTTCCATTGTTGGGATTGGAGGACTTGGAAAGACTACCCTTGGCCAATTAGTGTATAGTGATACAAGGGTTGTTGAGAAATTTGGATTGAGGAAGTGGGTATGCGTCTCTGACAACTTTGATGTTAAGAGATTAGTTTGTGATATCATTGACACTAAATATGGGGACAATAATTTGGATCAACTGCAAATTAAGTTGGGAGATGTTTTGAGGGATAAATTTTTTTTATTAGTGTTGGATGATGTTTGGGATGCGGAACCAATGGGAGTTACTAGTACCAAATGGAGTCGTTTGAAAACCCTGCTAAATGGTGGAGCTCAGGGGAGTAAAATCATCGTAACAACACGCAGTGAAACGGTGGCTTCACTTATGGGATCTATATTCAAGCATCCATTGGCTGGTCTTCCTTACGACGATTGCATGTCTTTGTTTATGAAAGTGGCATTTCCAAATGGAGAAGAGGAACAATATCCAGTTTTAAAGAAGATTGCACACGAAATTGTGAAGAAGTGTGGAGGAGTTCCTCTAGCCCTTACTACTGTGGGGAGCCTGCTTTGTTGGAAAAGGGAAGTACAAGATTGGTTGGCTGTGAGAGACAATGAGATATGGAAATTGGAGCAAGGAGATGATGGCATTCTACCTGCATTGCGTTTAAGTTATCATGCATTGCCTTCTTATTTGAAACCTTGTTTTGCATATTGTGCACTTTTCCCCAAGGATTATGAATTTCACAGTGTGCATTTGGTCCCAATGTGGATGGCTGAAGGTTTCCTCCAGTCCTCATCGAAGGAGGGAAACCAAGGGTTCGAGGAGATTGGCTTTGACTACCTAAGGCAATTGTGTTCAAGATATTTCTTTCAAAAAATAGAAGAAGCGCCTATGCTCAATGTAATTTTTAAAATGCATGATTTAGTTCATGATTTAGCGATCTCAGTGACACAAGTAGAGTGCTCATCAATGAATTTTCGTCCCTCCTCCGATGCTTCTGAGAGGGTCCGACATGTGTCCTTAGGCTTCAATGACCTTGAAACTTGTTCTGGTCATGATCAGCTCCCTGAATCCATACTCAAGTTACACAAATTGCGATCATTTGTAATTCCCAATTACATCTCACCTCGCATGAATGACCGATCTTTCATAGAGGCATGCATCTCAAGTTTTAAGTATATACGGATATTGCATCTCAGATATTTGATTTGTATGGTGCTTCCAAGCTCCATTGGTAACTTGAGTCACTTGAGATACCTCAATCTGTCCGGGTGGATGTTTATAAAAAGGCTTCCCCATTCCATTTGCAAGCTGCAAAACCTGCAAGTCTTAATACTCTTTGGTTGTGATTCGCTTGAGGAGTTACCGAAAGGCATAGGCAAGTTGATCAGCCTTGTTCACTTGGAGATAACTACACGAGAAAAGTATTTGCCGCAAGGAATTAGAAGTCTCACATCTCTTCAAGTTTTAGTGTTGGGCGGCTGTCAAAATCTTAAATCCTTGGGAGAAGGGATTCAATGCCTCACTAATCTTCGGACGCTGTACATTTCTGATTGTCCAGAGCTGGAGTCCTTTCCGGTTAACATGAAGAAATTAACTAAATTGCACACTTTATTCATCAATAATTGCTTCCAACTTGATGTCAAGTCTGGTGAAGGAATTCGCAATCTTCGATCATTTTATTTCAAAGATGGAGAATTGGAGACTTTGCCCAATTGGCTCCGAGATTGCGCAAGCACCTTACAGATTTTAGAAATCTCTTTTACAAATTCATATGTACTTCCAGAATGGTTCCAAAATCTGAGTATGCTGCAACTATTAATCATTCAAACTTACTCCATAACATTGAGCGAAAGGTGCAGAAAGGGTGGTGAGTATTGGTCCAAAATCTCTCATGTCACAAACATTTGCGTCAATGGTGAATACGTGCAACAAGCCTGAATGATCAATTGCTGGTTAATAAGGTACGTACTTCAATCTTTTTCATTTTCGTATATATTTTGTGTACCTACACGTTTCATACTAGTTTTTCAAGGGATATTAATTCATTTGCTGTGTTTTTTCTTCTACTGCAGCAGCGAAAGCATACATGCGGAAATTGGTCAAGGTAATTCATGTCTTATTTAATTACAACCAAATAATTAATGATGTGTACGTGATTAAACTAAGGTGTGTTGTATAATGAATTAGTTTGGATTGAAGCTGTGGTTTATATATTGTTACAGTGATTTGTGTGCGTGAATCAATAATATATTGGTGTATTGTTTGTGATTTGTTGAATTAAATAAGTACTGTTTGATACTTCCCACAAATATTGTTGCTTTCTTTTCTCTACTCCTATTCAACTATTGTGATCGGATTTCACTGGGCCTATCATTCATATAATCTTCTCTCTTCTATGGAGGTTTCTACTTCAATTATTACCTTTCTACAAAGGCCGAGATAGGCCATGCGTCTTCTTTAATATTATGCTTTTTAGCTTGCTTTCTGGCGCCGATGATAGTGATAACAAGGAAAATCAATGAAAATATGAGATGTTATTCTCTAAGATAAATTCTATGAAATGGGTATGATCTTTTATTCAATAATAACAATGCAAATCAATTCTATTAATCTCCTTTTTATATATGATTAGTAAATAGCTCATTGAGAATATTTACATACTTCTCAAATTATCCACTTTTTCTATTGCATGCTTCTCCCATTAGCTAAGTGTTCTATTGTTGATAAGTAAACGTGTCACAAAAGTAAACTATGACAAAGAGTGAAATTTTGGAGAGAGTAAGAAAAAAAACCCAATTTTCATTAGGAAATATCAAGGGGGTGCATTGAGGATAGAATTTGGTCAATTTTTATTAAGTTTTAGTTGATTTCTAATTTCAGGTGTATTCAATTTAGAGTTTCAAAAAATTTATATAACTCACTAACTAGGCATTCAATTTGGAGTTTTAAAGAGTTTGTATAACTCAACATGTATTCAATTTTGACTTTGTAAAACTTCTAAAAACTCAATAAAAATTGAGAGATATTTAATTTTGATTTTTTCTGAGTTCTAAAACCTCTATGAAAATTTAGAGGTATTCAATAATAATTTTTCAGAGGTCAACAAAAGTTGAGTGATATTCAAAACCGGATTGACATTTATTGAATTCATTAAATGACCAACTTTTTTAGATTTAGAGGTGTGAGATATACATACCAATGTCATTTCACCTTCCTACCTCTACTCCAAATACTTTCATAGACAAATTTCATGTGATTCTTTTTTGGTGTGGGGAAGCTTGCTCGTTTAGCTAATTAGTCCATTTGATTTTCCTTTTTGTTTCTCTTTATGTACAAAATTTTCTATAGGTGTTTGTTTTCTTAGGGTTTCAACTAATTAAAATATTCTCTATGAAATAATTGGTTTTTTCTACTATAAAACTATAATCACATGTAGGAAAAATTCAGATAATAACATCCTAATCATAAGTAGGGAAACAAATATGGGTGAGATTAATCATTTTGGATTTGTTAACTTAGTTTTCCTATTTTCATGATTGATTTAGAATGATTAATCTGATTATTATATATATATATATATGCCTTTTGAATAAATTGGATTTATTAATTGTATGTTTAATAGGATTAAATTGGTAGTAACCTATTGTACTATAGGCAGTAAACGAATCTTGTGATGTTCAATTATTAGACCTTATTGTTGTGTGTATTTTTGTTTCCATCTAGTAAGAATTTTTTTCTCATATATATATACTCCTGTTTTTATTTATACTCTTGTTTCTTTACAATGTGAAAATATCCATCTCATATAATTTTAATTAGGACCTGATCATCAATTATGATCATTGTCTATAGAACCGACTATTTTTATGATAGCGTCAAATTATTATACATTATCACAATGCTAGCTAGCCTCTAATGGATTGTTAGGATTTTGAGCGTTAATAATATTTTTTTTTTCAAATTGATTTGTGAGTCTCTCATTGATTTTATCATAAATAATTAATTAAAATTTTATAATCTGTTTATAAAAATCTTTAAATTTTCTCGAAAGAAAAAACTTAAAATTGAAAAAAAAATCTATCAAATTTTATAACATTCAATCTAAAATTTAGCAGAACTGTATCAAATTCTATAAATCTCAATATAAAAATCAACAAAACTCTGTAACCTAACTTTGTATAATTTCATTATTAACTATGTAAAAGTTAATGTAAACCAATAAAAATGTACTTTTATATAGATTTAACATAGTTGAATTTAGATTTATATAGATAATTGTAAAGTTCATGAAGTAATTAATTTTTATAGATTTAGCATATTCTTATCGACTTATATTAATTTTATAGATTTAATGATAAAATTATATAGAGTTATATCACAGAGTTTTATAGATTTTTAGATTGAGATTTATAGAATTTAAAAAAGTTTTGCAAAATTTTAAATTGAGTGTTGTAAAATTTGATAGACTTTTTTCAATTTAAAGTTTTTTCTGTTGAGGAAATTTGATGAGTTTTATAAATAAATCATAATATTTTAATTAATTATTTCTGAAAACCAATGAAAGTCTAAAAAATCAATCTGAAAAATAAAATATAAGCAGATAATAGTTTTATAAACAAATCAATGTGAATAAACCAAAAATTATTAACACCCAAAATCCTAAGAATCAACGAGAGGCTATGTAACAACCCGTCCCGAGAGCCGGGATTAGTAGAGTGATTAAGGTGGGATTAGTGAGGCTAATCGGTGGTTAGGTGGTCCTGATAGGTCTGTAAGCTTAGAATGACGATTTTGCCCCTAGTTCGGGCCAAATGTTGACTTTTAGTTCGGGTGGTCTAGTGGGTATTGACCAGTGACCAGGACGTAATTGGGGACGTCACGAATCCATAGGCAGGTGGCACGCCCGATTCCGACATCCGAGGAGGAAGTTGTGATGTTCGGAAGGTTAAGGGCATAACCTTAAATTGGTTAAAATAGGGGGAAGGGTTGACTTTTTGGACGATCGGGTTTTGGTACGATGACCGAGGATGGTTACGTAGATCTCGTTGTCCTGAGTTCGATGACAGGCGGCACATATGCAACGGACTTACGATGTGTGAGATACGAGTCTAGAAAGGTAGTGGCATAATTGTAAAATTGAGTAAAAAGGAGGGGCAGTTTGGTCTTGTGTTCTGGAATTTGTGCAGAAAGAGAGAACAGATGGACGGCTGGGATTGGATCATGTGGGAGTGTATGGATTGGATGGTGACACGTGTTGGGGGACTAGAGGGTTCTGGTTGGATCTTGTGTGAGCACGGTTCCAATTAATTAGGTGAGCCCGTGTGTGATCGTGAGTGTGTTTCAACCAGAGTGAAACAGAGTGAGGCGGTGAGGAAAAATTGAAGGTTGATCAAAGGTGCTGGTGAGTTGTGAGTGTGTGATGGTGATCAGAGAGTGAGAGGGAGCTAGTGAGAAGGTTAGAAAACGTGAGGGTGGCGTGTGAGTGAGTTGGGAGCCACGGGTAATTCAGAGAAAACAAGGAGGAGGGGTGAACTTGTGGTGGTGCGGTGGCCGTGTACGGTGCAAGGGAACTCGAGAGGAGGCTGAGGCAGCTCTGTGGACTCCAGGGAACGCAGCGGCGAGTACGGCGGTGACCGATTGCAGGTAATTCCTAAGTCCTATGTTCGATGCTCTGTTTTCCCGTCGAATTTCAAAGTGAGAGTCGTGAGTCTAGAGGTCGAATCGATGAGTCTAGGGTGGTCTGGGTGACTCAGGGGAGGCCTGGGTATCTCCTGGTGGTGTTGCCGTGACGGGTGGTGCACGGTGACGGTTGGCATGACGGAGGGACTCTGTGTGCCCTGTTTTGCCGTCAAGGTTCGAACGACGAGTCGTGAAGCTGGGGAGTGAGTCGACGGTTCTGGTTAGCTGGGTTAGGTTCAGACGGGCCCTAGGAAGCGTTCGGTGTCGCCACCGTGAAGGGGGGTGAGCGGAGCGGCCGGGAAGGAAGACAGGGGCATTCGGGCCGTCTGGTTCGAGCTTGAGTTGACGGTGTAGGGGCCGTGTCGAGGTCTAAGAAGGATGAGGATGACAGGACCGCCCCCGGAAGGGGCATCGATAACCGTGCCCGGTCCTGCTCCCGTCTGGCAAGTCGACTGAAATACCCAAGTTACCCTCAGTACGTGCCAGACTAGGGATAGCCATATGTGCTTACTCATGCCTCCGCCCCTCGTACAGCCTCGAACAACGCGCCACGACCTGGAGGGTCAATAAAAACCAAAAGGTGTGAGTGGACAAAAATAAATCAGTTTAGCAAAACAGTTACAGCAAACGTTTTTACCCTCCGCGTAAAAAAACCAATGCATGCATACAAAAATCATTTCGCAATCGGTCAAGATTTTCCACATAAGAAAAACTGTGTATCAAATTTCAACATAAGGAAAAACTCGTATGAACCTCAAAATCATTTTTCCTTTCTCAACCATCGGGTCTTAGCCCGCAATCATAATCACCGGGCCTCAGCCCAAAACCACGAATCAAACCAAATGCACAACATGATCCAAAACCAACAACCATATACCGGGCCACTGCCCAACTCAACCGAAACATCAGAAATCATCAATAAATCACAAGTCAATCATTTTGCTGGATATCAAGTGCGCCCGAGTCTTTAAACTCAAAACATGCGCATAAACAGGCCTTCCCGGGATATCAACGAGTCTTTAAACTCAGAACATAATCAATAGGCCTCGGGGGTATCACAGTAACCAAGTCTTTAAATTCACGAGTCTTTAAACTCATTAAGGGCCCTCCCCCGTCATCAATTAACCGAGTCTTTAAACTCAAAACGTGCTCCAGCAATAGCACCGGGTTTTTAAACCCAAAACAGTTTTCAAACACAACAACGGGTCTTTAAACCCAAAACATTTCCCAATCACAACAACGCGGGATCCATCCCGAAAATCACATTTTTCGCAACAGGACCCATGGTCCGAGTTTCCACATTCGAATTCCCAAACCTTACTTCACGAAACATGTTCAAATCATCATTAAACACGGGGCATGCACAATCATAGCAAATCACTTTATTAAATCTTTTTTCATTCCCGAATTCGAATTCGCAATAATGATTCCGTAAGCCGGCATCCGGAAGCATTATCCCGAACCCAAACCAAGAATCCACTTTATTATTTCCGAAAACCGAAATCCCGTAAATCAAAGTTACTTTTGTGCCCCGAGCATCGAGCTCGAAATCACCTTTTTCAAATCCATTTTAATTCTTAGAAATCACTTCTTTCATTAAACCATCATTAAGCACACGAGTGACCATATTCTCGAAATACGTGTAATTTCACATGTATAGTAAAAATACGTATAAATACGGGAATCGAATACGTAATAAAACGGAAATCAAAATCAATCACAACTTATAATCATAATCATAAAATCATAGAAATAATTTATGCATGCATTAAATTTTGAAAGCAACGTCCACTCACACACCAATTTTAAGGCTCGGTTTCGCGCCGCACGCACGCCCGTAATTTCCGATATTTTCCAGAATTTCAAATTCTGCCCGAAAACATACTTTAGTGTCACTAAGGGCTTACATAAAAACATACTAATTTCCCATAATTTTTCGGGAATTGATCATTATTTACAAACGTAACATAAATCTTCGGACCCTCGAAACCACATCGAAACGTTGTCCGATAAATTCGAAACCAATACTAAAATGTTCGTTTCATTGTATAGGACAAACGTCGTGTTGAACTCACCTTGAAATTCGGGTCCACGCACCGTCACGCGCCAGCTACAGTAACCCCAACGGTCACCATCTTCACCCGACTGCCTGGTAAACGGGCCATTTGACCCGCGACTCGACCCGATCAAATTCCTGCGAGAAACCATCTAATTTCTTCAATTGATCCCACAACTAGACTCGCAGTACACTCAATTAGGGGTCTGTAATACTCATTCAAATCGACACAGTCCAAAACCAACTCAACTAATCTCCTGTTCCAATCACGGTTCAACGTTCTTGTTCAGCAACCCTTCACCGTTTTCCTTCAATTAACTGGCTAGGGAGCATCGAAGACTTACCCTGAGGATGATTTTGAAATCAATTTGCAAGAGCTTACCTTCAAGTCCACAACTCAATGCTCGATTTTCCTCCCGGTCACCAGGTCCGATCAGAAACCGTAACAGCATCCAGTCACCTCCCAATCACCCTGGATCGACTCGACTTAACCCCAGGAGGCTAAATGAGGCCTTAATTTGCCATGGGTCAACCTACATTTCGAAGTCGAGTTTGAATTTTCCAAACACGAGCTTCGGGTTTCTGGGTGCAGTTCCACTCGTTCAATCCACTGCATCCCCATATACCCAACACACTCGACTATAATCACTCTCTCACCCTGTCTCAAACTCACACCCGAGTCGCTCTAGTAGAAAAATGGCCAGCCATCACTCACACTCTGTTTTTCCCTCAGAGACACCCGCACAGTTTGAATACCCCAGCCCACGAATGTGCACTCTCAGACCCAAGTACCAGCACCCCCACATACTCTGACGACCGCACACGACGCCAACACCCGTGGGAAGACATTCTGGTCTCTCTGCACAAAGGGTTTCCCGCACTGCCCAAAAAATGTCATGGTTTAATCCTCCCCGTGCACTGGGTTTGCACCAGCCTATGCCACTACCTCAAAGTCCTTAAACAACTCTCCCACTCAGCCATTATCAGGTAAAAAGAATTCAACAATTCCTTGGGCAGACTAAACAATTCTCCCCCGCCCATGCTCTGTTTTTCTGAGGGGAAACCACCGCGCACGGCTGTCCCACGGCTGTCCCCAAGGCTGAATTACCATTTTGCCCTCAATTGACAATTTACCAAAATGCCCTCAAGCAATCTAGACCCGCAACTTGGTCATTCAAATTCCGATTGACGCGTGCCGCCCGTCGTTGTACTCAGGGCGTCGAGACGAACATAACGGTCATCGAGTCATATGGATATCAATTGTCAAACAAAAAGTCAACTTTTTCCCCTTATAACGTCCAATTTACGATAATGCCCCTGGACTTCCGCACGTCATAACTTTCACCATGTTCGTCCGAATCGGACGTGCCACCTGTCTATGAACTCGTGACGTCCCAAACTACGTCACGGTCATCGGGAAAGGTCCATTTGACCGCCCGAATAAAAAGTCAATGTTTTGCCCACAACCAGGGGCAAAACGGTCATTTTGCCACGTTCGTCCGATTCCACCCAACAAACCACCGATTAACCCTCATTAATCATGATTAGTTACTAACCTAATCCCGAATTCCGGGATGGGTCGTTACAATAAATACGTGCCACCTGTCTATGAACTCGTGACGTCCCAATCTACGTCACGGTCATCGGGCAAGGTCCATTTGACCGCCCGAATAAAAAGTCAACGTTTTGCCCACAACCAGGGGCAAAACGGTCATTTTGCCACGTTCGTCCGATTCCACCCAACTAACCACCGATTAACCCTCATTAATCATGATTAGTTACTAACCTAATCCCGAATTCCGGGACGGGTCGTTACAGAGGATGAATAGAGTAGGTCTGGACGATGAAGATGGTGAAGGAAGGGAAGGAATTGAGACGGGACGGTAGAGAACCGTTCTCGTCGGTTCGATTTACAGACACTGTGTCGAACCGGGTTTGCTCAAGGTAGCCGATGCACTGTAGCAGGCGCGTGAGGCCCACGCGCAGCCACTTTGGGCGGCGCGTGAGGCCCACGCGCAGCCACTTTGGGCGGCGCGTGGGGGCGCGTGCGGCAGTCCTGGGGAAGGTGGTCAACATGGTTTTTAGTCTAAGTGTTCTAACGAGTCTAATGGAAGTGGTTTCGGGTTGTTGGGATGTCGTTTGAGTTTAGTTTCGCGAGGGTGAAGGTTGAGGGTCTCGGTTTAGTACGTTCAGGACCCGGGGATTTTTGAGGGAACTTAGGTGGTTACTCGTGGACGTGTTAGTGACGTAATTTGACGGTTGTTGACAGGATCGGGATTTCCCGAGGAAGCTGAGGAACGTGCTGGACGTTCGGGACGCGATTGAGGGCTCGGTACTGTGAGTGGACCCTTTCCTTAAACTCGAACATGCATAACTGTTTTCTATACTTGTTTTATATATGTGATTTCATGATTGTTGGATTTATGATGTGATTTTACATAATTGCACGATTTTCGAGAAAATACGGTTTTCAGCACGGTTTTACGAGAAATGCTTGATTTCTGATTATGATGCCATGGTTTTGGGATTTCAAACAATAACTCGTTTTCAATGATTATAAAGGGATTTTGGAACATGATTTCAATGATTAAGGTTTTTGGTTTTAGAATCGGATTTCGGGAAGCGAGATTTGGTTTTAAAGTTGGAAAGTGGATTTCCGGATTTGGGTTCGAAATGACGGTTCTGGATGCCGGAAGGGCGTCAGACCGGTGATTTCGGATTCGGGTTTGGATGTGAATTCAGGAATGGTTTTATAAATGGTTTTGGATTGGATTTGCTGGATCTGGTTATTGGGTTTAAAGACCCGGATATTGATTGACGGGGGACGGGCCCAGATTGAGTTTAAAGACTCGGGAGTTTAAAGACTCGGATATATTGATATTTCCCCCGTAGGCCTATTGAGTTTAAAGACTCGGAAGTTTAAAGACTCGGATATGATTGAGGCCTGGATTGAGTTTAAAGACTCGGGAGTTTAAAGACTCGGATAGGTCCAGCAGGTTTGATCGGAAAAATAATGATTGGATGTCCATGGTTTCTGATACGGTTTTATGATTCATATGCTATGACTTCTATAACTATTTTCTAGTGTTTCTGTTTCTTATGATGTGAGTTATGGTGATTTGGTTTATAACTGTTTTATGAACTGGGTTATGCATGTGGTTTCAAAACGGAGGGTGAAACTCGGTTTTTATTAAAATGGTTTTAGAACTTTTCTTTTATTTATGGTCCACTCACACCTTCTGTTTTTAACTGCCCTCCCGATTGTGGAGATAGCGCGGGGTCTTGACGTCGAGGCAGTGTCCGAGGCATAGAAGTCACGAGAGGGATCCCAGAGTGTTTTCAATCTTTCTGTGTGCGTGTATTTAAGTTATCGGTTTTTCTCTTCGGTGTATTTTGTACTATGCTCTGTAAAACTCTAACTTCGGGTTATTGATAAAAAGTTCTCCTGCGTCTGACTGGGTTGTGTCGGGGTGTCAGACGGGAGCAGGATGTACCTCGGTTTTCGGGGTGAAACCGGGGTGGGTCCTGACAGGCTAGTTCATAAAAGTACCGGTTCTATAAACAATGATCATAATTGATGATCATGTTCTAGTTAGAATTATACGAGATGGATATTTCCACATGGTAAAAAAATATGAGTATATATGAAAACGAGAATGTATATATACATATGAGAAGAAATTCTTCTTACAAGATGAAAACAAGAATACACACAATAATAAGGTATAATTCTTGAACACCACATGATTCCTTTGATGCTTATATAACAATAGGTCACTAACAATTTCTTAGTAAATATACAATTAATAAATTCAATTTATTCAAACGACATTATATATAAACTAATTAGATTGATCATTCCAAATCGATTATAGAGATAAGAAAATTTGGTTCACGAATCCATATTGATCAATCTCACCCAATTTTTTTCCCTACTTGTGATTAGGGAGTTACAATATGGATTTTTTCGTACATGTGACTAGGGTTTTATAGTAAAAAATAATTATTCCATGGAGAATATTCTAATTAGTTGAAACCTTAATTATGAAAACAAGCACCCTAGAAATTACTCTCATGAGAGAAAAAAATCCAAATGGACGAGTAAGATAGAAATGTCCCAACGCAAAAAGACAAACATGAAAAATGTTTATGAAAATCTTTGTTGTAAAGGTAAGAAAATAAAATGACTTTATTATGTATATTTTATACCTCGAAATTTACAAAAGTTTGCCATTTAATACATTCAATAAATGTCAATTCCGTTTTGAATACCACTCAATTTGGATTGACTCCTAAAAATTTATGATTAAATACCTCCATAAAGTTTTTAAAACTCGATAAACTTTCATAAAGATTTTAAAAGTTTTAAAAAGTCTGAATTGAATATGGTGAGTTATATACACTCTTTAAAACTCTAAATTGAATATAATTAGAATTAGAAATCAATCAAACTCTATAAAAGTTGATCAAATTTTGAATAAAAGTCAATCAATTCAATAAATTGTCTATATAAATTTGAATTTAATATATTCTTAAACATTACCAGCCAATAATGTCTTGCCACGTCAAAATACAAAATCGCTTCCAACTTGGCAAGGGATTAAGGGAAGTCAAATGTAGTCGTATACTCGTATATTGCGCACTCAACCACACAACCACGCGTCGTTACAAAATAAACAGAAACGGAAACAACCATGGCGCTTGCTGGGCACCGCCTTATCTTAAGCTCCTCATCGACTGTAACCGCCACACCATCGTTCCCGCCAGAACGAAAACCTCCGATCTCAAATCAGAACGCCTCCCCCAAACTTCAACTCCCAAATTCTGTACGCAGTCGCAGAGACGTTGCTCTTCTATCCTTTATCGCTCTAATTCCGTCCCTCTCTCGACCCGACCTGGCATTGGGATTCTCCTTGGGCATTTGTTAGCACGCAGTCTCCATTTCGATCTCATTCCTGTAGTTTTTAGTTATTTGACTTTGAAACCCTAAATTTGTCAATGTTTGCGCAGCAGGACCAAAGGATTGGCTCCGCGAGCAAAAGAAGAAGGCATCCAGGTTCCTCTTGGCCCCAATTGATGCTTCCAGAGAGAGCCTCCTCAGTGCTCATCGATTACTAAGTCTCTCTCTCTCTCTCGTATTTTCATATATCCGTCACTTGGATTAATTTGGTTGTGTTTGGCAGCGGCTAGCGATTCTGATTATACAAATCAGGAGATAGAGGAGGTGCAGAGATTGTTTAGATCTGCAGCAAGGGATTGTGTTCCAGCAGATAGGAGTTCATTCGTTGCATTTCAAGCCAATACAGGGGTTGAGGTTTGGAATTTCGCGCCCTTCTCATTTCTAATTAATCCATATCTTCTGTTTGGAATTTTCTTATGGTCAGCATCTGATGCTAAATGTGCAAGGTTATATTGCTTGACATGAAAGAATCTTGTTGAAGGAATAGAGGATGATGGAGCTATTGAATTTATGTTGGCTATAGCTTTATTTTCGAACGTGTGTTTACCTTGCAGGTTTGCACATTTCGTTTGGTTGTAAAGAATGCGGCATCGCTGCTTGGTGATAAGGATCCCGTAAAATTGGAAGCCGAATCCATGCTAAATGATCTTATAAGGTAGGCAGTGCTTTTGTACATTTTAGGTTTGACATATTTTCATGGCCAGGATTACTAGAAGTAACATGTTTTATTTTCAAATATTTATATTTATCTTCGATTTGTGGCAAAAGAGTATTGGATAAACTATCGTATTTTATCTCCTAAGAAAAGCCTGAGAAGTTCCTTATGATTCCAGTTATTAAAATTTACTATTTCTTTATAATTATTTTGTTTCCATTTTCCATTGCTTATTACATTGCAGGTCGTTTTCTTCTCTTAATGTTCTGGTAAACGACGTTCAATTCGCATCTGAAAGGTAACTCTGTTACGTGAATAAACATGGACAATAGAGAATTTCCTTGAAAATATGGTATAGGAATTTTTCTTACAAATTTATTTTTCAGCTCTGTCGCATTCCTGACCCTGAGACAGAATTTGTAGAGTAACTAGTTTTGGTTAATAATGCATCAGGTTTGGATAATCATACATTTTTGTATCTGTCTCTTTTTCTGCAGAAAGAAGGTTGCCGATTCACTCATGGATACCATATCTTCTCTAGACAAATTTGAGCAGGGGATCAAGGACTGCCTTGAAGCTTGACCAATATGTACCTTTTCCTTGCTGACAAACTAAGTGGGTATCATGCTTCTCCAGATGCATGTATCTTCTGGATTCAGAAATCTTTTTTGCATTGTCTAGTTCGTGTCTTTATGTTTTTCTCTGTCATGTGCTTTGGCCATGTTGTTGTGTTTTTTCTTTTTTCATTTAACTTAGATGTTATAGAATGGTATTGTTATTGAAGTTAGTCAATGTTAGTTTTTTCGTGAGCTCTTCATGTTGCAGTGTTAGATTATCAGAATGGCATTCAGGTAGCTCTGTTCTTTCTTTCCAGAAGATAAGTACCACACATCATTCTGTGATAACTTAATAACTTTATAAACAACGGCTCTCTTGATTTAGAAATGTAAATTTTGTTACATTTCAAGTCATTCCGGTCACTCAATGAAATCTAATGTTCAACTACTAAATGGCTGGATACTTCTATATGCAGAGAAACACAATATGCGACTCTACTAGTTAATACATGATTTTTCATTTCCTTTTGCTTACTTTGCATGCTAAAGGTTACCAATTGTTTGCGAGAATTGCTGATAATTTGCCAACATAGTTGAACTGTTCTTGTGAATATTGGCATGGTTAGGAAAGTGTCCGACATTTCAAATTCATTTGAGTTTCTCATTCCAATGGAAAATATTTCCCTTTAACAGTACTACAAATATTGATCCCTACTCCTATGCTTCTTTAATTTTAAGTTGACAATTGAGGTATCAGATTATAAATGAACCGTTGGTCCCTGTGGAGTGGTCTAATAGGTTGAATCAGATGGATACACCAAGTGAAATCGAAGTGTTCCATCATCTGGCTGTGTTTGTACTTCAAGACAAGCTGCGCAGCTAGTCGGTGATATTTAGTAAACATGTGCTGACTGTCTATGGACTACTTTGATTTGGTGAACCAGAAGCCTCTACCAGATACAAGCGACAGCATGGTGTTCCATCATCTGGGTGGGTATATAATGACCTAGGCAGACTGCGGAGCTTGTTGAAAAGATTCAAGGGATCGTGCATGAGCCCAAAATGAGCATCTGGATCGCCAATTTGTGAAAGTTTAACATTAGAAAATCCAAGAGTTGGCAGGAGATGATCAGGCCAATCGCTGTAGAAATGGAAGATGGAATTGGAAAGGCTGGTTGATGGTTTGTTCATAAAATCTGCCAAGAGCACAGTGTGAGTAAGCGAGCACTTCTCTGCTATGGTTTCAAGGACTTGCGTGGCCTCAGAGTGGGATAGGTAGTAGAGGATACCTTCCAGAACCCACACTGTATTCTTCTCTGGCACAAACCCTGATATTTGAAGTTTTTCAAGCCAGTCATTGCTTCTGATATCAGCCGCCACTCTGGTCATGGATTTAGACGTCAGCATTAGATATGGGTGATCATTTGTAGAATCAATTGCCGCTTGCAGAAGAGTGGCTTTGATTTGCAGGACTTCTGGAAAATCAACTTCAAACACATTGCTCTCCTTCAAGCAACTCAATCGGTAAGCTCTTGCATCCATTCCTACAAAAAGTTCATTTTTCATTATATTCTAAATATTTTCTTGACACACACGTGAGGCTCGACATGCTTAATTTCCTTATCTTTCATAATTTTATATTAACTACACTAAGTATTCGGATTGGGCATGGTCTAAATTTCATCTGGGTTTCCTAAAGCTAGCACACGCATATACATGACCTTAATTTCAATCTTAGTCCATTTTGGTGCATAACCAGATGTCAGAAGAAAATGTTGATTATGATGGTGTCTATTTTCCACTCTACAGGTATTCATCTAGTAGATTCCGCTCCAGCAATATAAATGAACTCCCATGATTTGAAATCTACCTTATGCCGAAAACGTCCCTACATCCTAATTATAGGTACGAAATTCACCTTGATATGCCCAGCATTGGTTCAATTTGTGCTGATAACCAAAATGTTGTGATAAGAGTAGTGGTTACCAACCTGCCCCAAGAAGAACCACTTGTGCTTCTCTGTCGCTGAAGGAATGAAGTGCTGCTTCAAGTTTTGTATCAAACCAAAGGGTTCGAATTGCAAGAATCACTCCAGAGATTTCTCGTGCCTTGTTGACGCAGTCTTTCTTGATCTTCTCATGGAGGTTTTTTAGGTACGTCTCTCCTGCAAGTATGTCCGCCAGAGGGTCATGGATGACATGCTTCCACAAGGCTCTTCCTGCTGCTGTTTGGCATGCAGATCGCTGAAGCGGATCCCACTCATTCTCAATCGTTGCATGGACTTGTCGAACGGTGTCTGTAGACAGCAATTCCGGAGGTTTGTACTCCGGCCATGATGGAAATCCAGGTGAGCCGTTTTCTTGACTTGACATGGTTTTTAAATTACAAGGGAAGTTCTTTAGAGTGCATGAAAGTTTCGAAACTAACAGAAAGGAATGAAGAACATATGACATGCTATATGTAGCAGAAACTGATAGGCTATGGGACTTGGAAGGGAATCAAAAGAGTTGCTGATGATATATGGGGATAAGAAAAGAGAGGCACACACAAAACCAAGGCTTTGGAAAAAAAATGGTTTATAAGTCTGATCTAGCTTTATTTTGCCTGGAGCAATGTAGGCCACGACTACCACAACACAATTCATGTACCTAGTATTTTGCTGTCTAAAATCAAAATTAGTAGCCGTGTCTTTTGATTTTTGAATTTTTTGATTTTTGATTTATTTATTTATTGATAAGTGACGACTGACGAGGAGCAGCTCCACAGAAAAAGACATCATTATCTGATCCGAGTGGCTCCGAGGAAAATATTATCCGATAGTGGCTTCCCCTGGCTAATAAAGGAAGTCCCCCGTAGTACATGGTCTACTTAGCAAGTACTCGTTTGTTTCTTTCTTTATTTGGTTGGTTGGATGCTTTCATGCGAGCAAGCTAATTGGCGTGAGGCTGTTTGGGGTTCCAAAAAGGCCCCGAATTGATTGGCTATTGGGTCTCCTCGTTGCACCACTCGGATTAGCAACCATTTCATCTATATGAATTTATTGATATTTATGATTTTGATTGAAAAGTTAATGGAGTGTTCTACTGGGCTACGAGCATTTGTATCAGAGTAGTTAAATTTAACTTTTCGACAAATTTAATCAAAAATTTGTCCAAAAATATCAAAGTGGGCTTACAATAGATTAGTAAATTTAACATAAATTTAACTTTCTATTGGAACTAGCTATTAGTAGTTAATCATCTCTAGCTAGCTATTTATTCATCTTGTTTTTCTCTCATCTCTCCTTCCTTCATCCTCTCATCTTCTCACTCTCTCTTCTTTATTTCCAAAACTCATCATCATTTGCATTTCATAAGCTTTAAATTTTTGTGGGTTATCGAAAATTCAAAGAAAATAATTTATTTTTATCGTTTTTGAGTGGTTAATTGACTTGTATTTTTCGTATAGAATTGTGAAAATTTTGATTCTTTTCCGTATTTGAGAAATGGAGGTTTTGATATTTTGTAGCTTTCAGTTGATGATTGAAAAGGACAAGTTGCCGCGAATAGAGTTTGTGTATGAGAATTTTAATACATTCAACAATTAGGAGGAAGAAAAGAATAAAAATTAGAAGTTTTACCATAAACTATGATAGTAACATTGAGTAAAATGATACTCCTTACTTTCTTGGAGGCAACAAATATCTTTACCCACATATATCCTCTCTCAAATAAGGACTTGAAGTTTATGATTGTTACTCTCCTTTCCTCTTGAGATAGATTCCCATTTAAAATTTTAGTTCTTGTGTTTGGCTCCAATTTTATTTTGTCAAATTTCACTGTTAAAATAGATATATATATATATATATATATTTGAACTGTTAAAAAACTAGCTATATATGTAGTGAATTGTCCGAATTATAGGCTAGATCGATTTTGCAATTAAAATAGATATATTTATTTGAACTATTAAAAAATTAGCCGTCGTAGAAAAATTATATTTTTATATATTCAGATTTGAAAAAAATAAATTTAATATTTAAATTTGATGAAAATATAGAGAGTTTGATTTTGACACTTATACAAACTAGCTAATTATTAATAATTTTTTGGTCATTTTAAATTAAATGTATTCAAAATTTAGTTTGTCTTATTTGAATCCTCTAAGAACTTTTGAAGTGCCGACTAAATCAAGGGTAATAGAGGTTTTTCTCTTTCTGAAAGGGTAGGAGCATGGATTGAAATATCGACCGATATGGGCGATATATCGACGATATATCGTCAAATTTGGCCGGCGGCAGGTAAGAGGGGGGGAAAGAAATTGAGCGAAATATCGATCTTTTTTCTTGTTTTAAGTCCATCGATCTCTTTATTTTATTAAAACGATCGAGATAGGAACAAATTTCATGAAAATCGGACGTAAAACGATTGATTTACAGTCGGGTCATGCCGCGCGGGTCAAAAAACCCGAATTGCAGACCCGCGCGAGGAGGAAGAAGACTGTTTTTATGTCTGTATGTATGCTTTATATATTACTTGCTTATTTAAATTTACAAATTGAGTTGGTAGTTGAGTTGGTTGTAGTCTTCAATTAATGACTTGAGCACCTGGGTTCGACCCACCCCAGGTGCGTGATTTCTTTTTTTTTCATTTCATTATTTTGTTATATATTACTTGCGTAATTAACTTTGCAAACTGAGTTGGTAGTAGAGTTGGTTGTGGCCTTCAATTGGTTTGTTAAGCCACCTGGGTTCGACCCACCCTGTGCGCACATACCTAATTTTTTATTTTTTATTTTCATTTCTTTATTTTCTTATTTTGAGCCATATTTATCATTTTTATTCACCTAATTTTTTTTTTCATTTCAATATTTTCTTATTTTGAGCTATATTTATCATTTTTTTCTTCTAATTTTAGATATATCAATCCTTTCTAATTTTTGAAAAAATATTGACACTATTTTTTAATCCAAAAAAAGGTTAAGCCTTAAATATCCTTTTATTTTTGTCAAAATCATAATTTATTATTCACCTCAATATATTTAGTAAAATATGGCCTAGCTCATATATTTAGTAAAACATGTTTTAATTTAGAATATAGGTTTTAATTTAGAATTTATATTTCAATTTACAACATATATTTTAATTTAGAATACCTTATTTAATCCAAAAAAAGATTTAGCCTTAAATATCCTTTTATTTTTGTCAAAATCATAATTTATTATTCACCTCAATATATTTAGAACATATATTAAGTTTATCTTTAAGATTTTATACTGTTAGTTATCGGCAGACCTATATTCTATCATATGATTCATCATATATTTATTATATCAAAGTCATTTTATAGTTTTTATTAGTCCTATATAACCATTATTGGGTACTTAAGTTTTTCCCAAAATTTCATTGTAAATTTCCGTTATTTGGACTTAATTTCCGCCATTTTTGTTGACCGTAAACGATATCGATATCGATAACGATATTTGGGGCGAGATATCCGTAAATTCGGCTAGCGATATATCCGTCGATATCGATATTTTCATCCTTGGGTAGGAGAGTTGACGATACCCTTTTTTCTTACGGGGTGAATCTCCTTATCTCCCTTTTGTAGAGAAATGAGAAGGGTTTCTCACCATGCTTTTGATATGAGATTAGTTGCGTTTCTTGTGATGTCGCCAAGTGGGCTGAATCGTCCCATCAATTAACGGGTAAATTTTTTATTTTTCCCGTTTATTGTAATAGATTTTTTTTCTATACAAGTGATATTATGGGAAGAGAGGAATATCACTTGCTAATAGCCTAATGACTTGTGTTATTAGGTCTGAGTTATTTTTCTTACTTTATTAACGTGCAGTGGACTGATTTTCAGTGTGTTAGTTTACATTGGGATGGACCCCGCCAGCCCACCGTAACTCAAAGGTGGCTCCACCTTCGGATTTTTTTGAAAAAATTAACATAGGTAATCTAATTTAAAAAACCATGGATTTTGAAATCGTGATATCTAATTCTAGATATATTCAGTTTAGAATTTTAAAGAGTTTGTATAGCTCACTAGATATTCAATTCAAACTTTTTAAAAACTTTATGAAGGTTGAGAGTCATTCAATTCAGATTTTTATCGAATTTTAGAAACTTCATAAAAATTTAGAGGTATTTAATCATAATTTTTTAGAAGTCTACAAAAATTTAGTGGTATTCAAAACTGAATTGATATTTATTGAATTCATTAAATGGTCCACTTTTGTAGGCTTAGAGGTGTAAAATATATATATATTAATGTCATTTCACTTTCTTACCTCTACCTCAAATAATTTCATGGACATTTTTCATGTAATTGTTTTTTGTGTGGACGCTTCTATCTTGTTTGTTGAATTAGTCCGTACGTTTGATTTTTTTTTTCTCTTGATGGAAACAATTTCTAGGGGTTTTTTTTTGATATTTAGGGTTTCAACTAATTATTCATTACTCCATGGAATAATTGTTTTTTTTCTATGGTAAAACCCTATTCACATGTACAAAAAAGTCTAGATTGTAACATCTTAGTCACACGGTGGAAAAAAATTGGGTGAGATTGATCCACCTGGATTCATGAACCAACTATTCTTATTTCCATTATTGATTTAGAATAAATTGGATTTATCAACTGTCTATTTATTAATTAAGAAATTATTAGTGACTTATTTTTCTATAGGCATTAAAGGAATCTTGTGATCTTCAGTCATTAGACTTTATTGTTGTGTATATTCTTATTTTCATCCCGTAAGAAGTTCTTCTCACATGGGTGTGTGTATATATATATACACACACACTTCAATTTTCATATATACTCGTATTTCTTTACCATGTGGAAATATCCATTGCGTATAATTCTAACTACAAATTAATCATCAATTATGATCATTGTCTACAAAACTACTACTTTTATGATGATATCAAATTATACTACATTATCACAGTGATGGCTACTCTCTCGTTAATTGTTAATATTCTTTTTTCAAATTGATTTTTTTATAAAATTATTATTTGTTTATAATTTTTTTATTTCAAATTGATTTGTTAGCATTTATGTAACGCCCCGGAAGTTCGGGAAATGTAATATTGTAAAATAATGAATAAAATGACGTTTTTACCCTTGTGATTCGTATGGTCAATTTGTTGACTTTTTGATTGGAGGGTTGAACGGACGTTGAGTGATGATCGTGACGTAGTTCGGGACGTCACGAGTTCATAGACAGGTGGCACGTCCGATTCGGACGAACAGGGTGAAAGTTATGATGTTCGGAAGTCCAGGGGCATTATCGTAATTTGGACGTTATATGGGAAAAAGTTGACTTTTTTTTGGATAATTGGTTTTCACATGATTCGAAGACCGTTAGGTTCGTCTCGAGGTCCCGAGTACAACGTCAGGCGGCACGCGCGAAACGGACGTCGGATGACCGAGTTACGGGTCACGGAAGTTGGAGGGCAATTTGGTAATTATTACACAGAGGGGCATTTTGGTCATGTCACGGCGGTTACTGTTCACCACCGTGAAAAACAGAGTGCGGCCGTGGTGTTTGTGTGTGCAATTGTTTATAGCTTAGTGGACTGATCTGAGGGTTTGTTTAAGTTGATTGAGGTAGTGGATGTTGGACTGAGGGGCCTTGGTGCACGGTTTGGGCAGGGTTCAGTGCACGGGAGAGATTAGAAAATGGTTGTGGTCTCTGTGCTTGCGGGAAACCGTTTTCAGAGACCTCAGTTGGTCTCCCACGGGCTGTTGGCCACACTGAACGATTAACTGAGTATGGGAATGGAGAAGGATTCATTTGGGGGTCATTGTGCATTAGTTGAGAGGGCTGAGACTGGGAGAAACCGTGAAGAACCATTTTGGGTTTTTGGGGGGAAATTTCAGGGTTCAATTCCTACGGGTTTTGGGACCAAACTAGACACACTGAGGGACTTCTGGGAGTGAATGAATCACGACGGTGCAAGAATTGAGGGAGGATGATCGCTGTTGGCCCAAGAACCTGAGTTGCTGTTCAGGGAAGAACCAGTTGGAGGGAAAAATCGAATTCAATTCCTGAGGCGTGTTGAATGAAACCAAGGGCTGTTGTTAGACTTCTAGGGTCACTACGAGCACAACCGTGCAAAAATTGAAGGAGGTGGAGGACTGGTTGGCCGGGAACCTGAGTCTCAGTTTCAGAGGAAAACCAGTGTTGAGGACGACGACTTCCAGGTAACGGCGAGTCCAATTGATTGTACCATTGTGTTCGTCTAAGTTCCCTTAAGCTACTGGTGAAATTAATTTGAGAATGGAGTTAGTTTGGGTGAGTTCCAGAAGTCGACTTGTTCGACTGTTTGAGCTTGAGTTGGGTCGATTTAATGTTAGTCGAGATTGATCGTTAGTACAGACCTAAAATTAATGGATTAGAGAAGATAATAGGATTGAAAACGGGAAGAATTGATTGAGAATTGAGCTCGAACTGGTCGGGTTGAGTCGCGGGTAATATACCCGTTTATCAGTCTATTCGGGTAAGGACGAAGGTACTGTAGCTTGGCGCGTGGCCTTCACGCGCAGCCACTTTGGACGGCGCGTGACGGCGCGTGTGAGGTTAACTCCGATCACGGTCAACATGAGATTTAATCCTTTCAGTTTAATTAACATTTTATCTTTAGAGTTCGAATCGATCGGGAGTCGTTCGGGATAATTTCGGGAGTCCGGAAGGTTAAGTCTCTAAGTTTAATTTCGCCGAAAAATCCGAAAAAATTAGGAAAAATCCTACGAGTTGTTTTGGGATGTTTGTAACCCTCCTTATGCATTTTTACAGGCCCGGACACTTCCGAAGCTACGGAGGAGCGCGCGGGACGCGATTGACGCGTCCTAAAACCGTGAGTGGACTTTTTGATTTCTAAACTGGGCATGCATGACTATTTTACTGGTTTATCTTATGGTTTTGCATATGATTTTATGATGGTGATATGATAATTCGGTTTTACGTATTTTCACGCTTTTCGAGATATTCATCGTATTTCACGCAATTCGAGGTTACGGTTTTTGCTTATGCATGAATGATGTTTGATGAAGTATCTAGATATGATTATGCATGTTACAAATTTATGATGTTTTGATTATAATTGTGAAATGATTTTGGAAATTGCATGTGAATTTGGACATAAGTCCTACTATGACGTGATATGATTTCGGAATGATGTTGGGAAACGGTTTATGATAAATCCTGGTTTAATGTGTTTAAAAACGGTTTTGGGTTTAAAGACCCGGTTGATTGTTGGATCTGGTTTTGGGTTTAAAGACCCGGTTTATTGATGACGGGGGCGGGCCCGAAAATTGGGTTTAAAGACCCAGATTGAGTTTAAAGACTCGTGAGTTTAAAGACTCGGTTATTGTGATACCCCCGAGGCCTATTGATCATGTTTTGAGTTTAAAGACTCGTTGATATCCCGGGAAGGCCTGATATTGAGTTTAAAGACTCGGATGGATCCAACGGCATAATTGTGATTATTGATTCACTTTTTACTTGATTTGTGCAATTGATGTTTCAAAATGACGGTTTATGGATTCTGGTAATGTTAAGTTGTTTTACATGAGTTATGACGAATCTCTGTAACGTTTTTCATGTGTTTCGGAAAAAGAGTTTTCAAAGGTTTAATACGCGATTTTTGAATATTCGGTTATGCATGCGTGTTACAAAACTGGAGGGCGAACCCGATTTTGAAAACTGTTTTCCTGTAAAACTTATGTTTCGGTCCACTCACACTTTGTTGTTTTAAATTCCCTCCAGGTCGTGGTACAAGTGCGGGGGCAAGCGCCGAGGCAGAGGCGGAGGCATAAAGTTTTCCGTTGCGGAGTAGTTAGTTCACAGAGTAGGATTTGTTCTTTAACCTGTTTTGTAATATTATACTCTGTGAAACTGTGGACTTGACGTCCAGTCGGATATATTTGTTTAATCTCCCTGGTCTGACAATGGGTGTGATGTAATATTATTTAGTATTCCGGTCTTTTGGATTCGATTGTCAGACGGGAGCAGAATGCTTCCCGATTATCGAGGCGATAATCGGGGTGGGTCCTGTCAATTGGTATCAGAGCCTAGGTTTACGATTCGTGTCTGGCACTCGGGTGTGCCTTGATTATTGTACTAACTTATGCCTCTTTCAGAGAAGGACATCGGCCATGCCTCCGCGACCCCCTCCACGACCTGATGACGATGTCGAGAGTGCTTCAATCGAGCAAGCCCAGAGTCTTGGGGCTACGGTGTTTAGCGGCGTAGCGGATCCCGAGGATGCTCACCGTTGGATTTCTTGGTTCGAGCGGATTTTTTCTGTGATGCACTGTCCTCCTGAGGAGCGAGTTGTATTGGCTACCTTTTTGCTTGATGGATCTGCTTATGAGTGGTGGTACACTCTGGAGTTGTCGGGTTGGGATGCCCGTACAGTGACTTGGGAGACCTTTCATGAACGGTTTCTGGATCAGTATTATCCCCGTTCATTCCGTGATGCTAGGGAGACCGAGTTTCTGCAGCTCCAACAGGGGAGCATGTCTGTAGCTGAGTATGAGCAGAAATTTCAGATGCTAGCCCGTTTTGCTCCTACTTTTGTATCTACTGAGGCTGAGAAATGTCGTAGGTTTGAGCTTGGCATACGGGGTGAGATACGGGCCATTGTGACGGCCGGAGCTTTTGCTACTCTCAGGGAGTTGTATGATGCCGTAGTGCGGGTTGAGGCCAGTCTCCCTACACGTCCACAGTACTCTGGTGGTGGACAACGTCGAGAGCGTTCATATCCTGGATCGTATGGTCAGAGAGCCCCGAAGAAGGGACGTTATGGTGGAGCCTCATCTGCAGGCAATGATCGTTATGGCAGGCCTGGTAACTATCAGAGTTCCGGATTCCGGGCGCCTAGGGCGCAGACTGCTCCGCAAGCGAGCGCGACTTCGATTGCTTCCACAGGACGGCAGGGTGGTGGTTTTGCTCGCGATGCTTCCAGTGTTATCTGTTTCTTCTGTGGCGAGCGGGGACACTATCGGAGGGAGTGTCCATCTTTGCCACAAGGTGGTGGCGCAGGTCGGGGTGGAGCAGAGCAGGGACGAAGCACAGCTGCAGTTTCTGGGACTGGGAGTACTCGAAGAGGTGGTACTGGAGCGGCTAATGGACAGAGGGGCCGGGGCCGTGGGCGAGCAGCTGGACCACAGGCCCGAGTTTTTGCTGTTACGCAGCAAGAGGCCAGGGCAGCGCCTGGTGTTGTGACAGGTACACTCACGATGTTTAGACATGATGTTTGTGCTTTAATTGATCCCGGAGCTACTCATTCGTTTATATCGTGGGATTGTGAGTTATTGGCGGGTAGAGAGGTGTCCGCACTGGACTATGACATGAGAGTGAGTATGACAGGACCTGCCCCGATCCCACAGGGACCACAAGGGGACGTGCCCTGCTCCCGTCTGACACCCAATAATTCATACCAATTTTAACCTCAAAACATTTAAATGCATAAATAACCAAATTAAAGTCATACATCAAATCCGAATTAAACGAATGTCAGACAAGGGAATGAAATCCAAAATTACAAATTTGCGAGCACGACTCTAAAGTAACCCTGCGGGTACACCGCCCAACGGGGGATCAGGTACGCAGAAGTAGATCTATGCCTCAGCCTCTGGTTCCTCCTCTACCTCAGTTTCCCGACCTGGAGGGGTTATCAAAACATTAAGGGTGAGTGGACCGAAACTCAACTTTATGAAATCGTTTGATAAGTAAAACATATAATTTACCCCTCCATTTTTCCAAACATGCGTGCATCATAATTCAAAATCATAAACCATATAATATGAACCATAAGGCATATAATAAAACCATAAGTATAATTTTAGTTGCTGCACTATACACTCCAATCCCGACATCCCTGATGTCTGACGTCCCTGACGTCCAATAAGGTCACAATCACAAGGCTACGCGTGCCACTCGGGTCTCAATTTTCCGAGTTAAATCCCCGAACCCCGTTCGGGTACAGCATCACCTGATGCAGCATCACCTGATGCTTAGCGTCATAGACGCTCGACGTACTAGACGCCCGTGACCTCTCCGGGGTACCTCGCCGGAGGAGACAATATAATATGGAAGGATCTATACAGTGCAGTAACAAATGCATTTTGTTGATATCCACATGCAAGGCATATATATACATAGATAAAATCCGAACCAATCACTAAGTTTCATCAGACGGGTCTCAAGCCCAAATACCGTGAAACATGCCATAACCATATTTTCCATATCCTCGAAACCATTATTGTTTTTAGCATGTGAATAAGTATAAATAACCAGAAAACATTTATGCATGCAAGGGTTTAAGAAAATGGTCCACTCACAGTACAATCCTGCTAGAAACCGAACGTATACCCTCGTCCTGGTTCAAATGTACAATCCCTGTCAAGTCCAAGTATTCGTAAAGGTCAATTTAAACCCCCAACATTCATCCATGAAAACCTAGGTCGAAACCGGCCCGGGAAAGCCGCCCGAACGCGCTTCCCAAGGCATTAAACCTTAATTTGACCAACTTAATGATCTCCGATCGACCCGAAACCACCGCCATTGGATCCGGATCGTCGAAACCTAAAGAATGGTGGTGGTCCCACCAAAAACACTGTTCACACGCGCCCCCACGCGCTGGTCAACGCGCCGGTCAACGCAGGAACAGTTCCTGCTGACGTCATCGCTGACGTCACTGCTGACGTCAGCATGACGTCATCTGACAGCTGTCAGGTCTGACGTGTCAGACTCTGACAGGTGCCACGTGTCAACATCCGATTGGTCCACCTCACTGATCTGTCAAACCACGTATCAGATCTGACATGTGCCACGTGTCAGCACGGCACTGGTCCACGTCACTGACATGTCAGTGACACGTGGCAGTCCCTGACTGGTCCACGTCACTGACATGTCAGTGCTGACTGTGCACTGACATGTGACACGTGTCGGATCACGGTTGGTCCACGTCATCTGACAGACTGACAGGGTGCCACGTCATCACCGCTGTCCTCAGACGGGTTGACCCGAATACCTGCAACTCGGGTCGATCAGACCCGCGATCATGACCCGGTTGCCATTTCTTCATTTCTGGATCATTTTCGTGATCGAGGGCTTACCTCGAAGAACAGAACCGGTTTCCGTCGCCGTTTAGTCACCGCCCTGAGCTCCTCCGGCCACGAGTTCAATCGCAGAAGGTTCCTGGCAGTCCCTAGAGTCTATTAGGATTCATAACGGACAAAATTAAACGTGGGAAAACAAGTTACCAAAATCTGGGTTTAAAACCGTTTCGGGTTCCCCTGGTTCCTACCTCGCCGCCGTCCTCCGCCGTGGTCACTGCCGTCTGTCACCACACACGTCCAGTCCAGGGGCACACAGAGCAAGGGTCAAGTGCAATCGTGGTGTGATGGTATGGAATGGGCAGTACGTGGGTGTCGGGTAAGGAAATATATAGAAATGGAGGGAAAGCTGCTCAAAGAAATGAACGGCCCAGATTGAATCTCAGAATGAGATCAAGGGCTGAGATCAGATCTGGGGTTTTCAATCCAAAGGCTGAAATTTAAAGCTGATTCAAATGTTTATTAATCCAATAGTGGATCTGATCCAATCTAGCCAATGGGTGAGTGACACTTGTCACTCACCAGGTGTCCTCCAATCAGATTTCCTGAATTTAATATTCGACACAAAAACCGAGACACGAACTTCCCGAATTCACGTTTCTGACCATAACTTCCTCGTACGAAGTCCGATTTCGGCGTGCCGCCTGTCTACGGACTCAGGACGTCGAGGCCTACCCAACGGTCCTTGAGTCAACTGAAAATTAGTTGTCCAAAGAGAAGTCAACATTTTCCCCCGAGAGTCCAAATTACAGTAATGCCCCTGAACTTCCGATAGTCATAACTTTTACCCTGATCGTCCGAATTGGACGTGCCACCTGTCTATGAACTCGTGACGTCCCGAACTACGTCATGGTCATAGGTCAAAGTTCATTTAGTTCACCAATCAAAAATTCATCAATTGACCATACCATTCACAAGGGTAAAATCGTCAAATCACACGTTAAGTTACAATATGGGAAACCTCGAATTTCCGGGGTGTTACAACCTTCCCCCCTTAAGAAATTTCGTCCCGAAATTTCAAAGAAACAAATGAGGAAATTGTTCTCGCATCTGAGCCTCAGGCTCCCATGTTGCTTCTTCCACATTCTGGTTTCTCCAGAGAATCTTCACGAGAGGGATCGTCTTTCGTCGTAGTACCTTGTCCTTCCGATCCAAGATCTGTACTGGTTGTTCTTCAAAGCTCAAATCCTCCCGTAATTCAACAGGTTTTTCCCCAAGTACATGAGAAGCATCACGTACGTACATCCGCAACATCGATACGTGGAAAACATCGTGAACTCTCGATAGTTCTGGAGGTAGTGCCAATCTGTATGCAACTCTGCCAATTCTCTCCACGATTTCATAAGGTCCGATAAAACGCGGACTCAGTTTCCCCCGTCGGCCAAAACGGATAATCCCTTTCCACGGAGACAACTTCAGGAAGACAAAATCTCCCACTTCAAACTCCAAGTCTCGAATCCGTCGGTCGGCATAACTCTTCTGGCGATCCTGTGCCACCTTCAATCTCTCCTTGATCACGTGAACAGTTTCCATGGTTAAGTCCATCATCTCCGGCCCTACAGCCGCTCGCTCTCCTACCTCCGTCCAGCAGATAGGTGTCCTGCACTGTCGGCCATACAGTGCCTCATAAGGTGCCATCCCGATGCTTGCCTGATAGCTGTTGTTGATGGCAAATGAGTATCCCAAGAGTCTTGAAACTGTAGTACACATGACCTCATCATGTCCTCCAGGGTTTGAATGGTTCTTTCAGACTGTCCATCGGCCTGTGGATGGAAAGCAGTACTGAAACGTAAGGTTGTTCCCAAAGTAGCTTGCAAACTCCGCCAGAACCTGGAAGTGAAACGCGGATCACGATCGGACACAATCGATTCCGGCGTACCATGAAGTCGTATGATTTCCTTCACAAACAACTGAGCCAGTCGGTTAGGTTTATAGGTTTCCTGAACTGGCAGAAAATGGGCTGATTTGGTTAACCGATCCACGATCACCCATACTCCGTCCACTCCACTCTGAGTCCTCGGTAAAGACGAAGTCCATGGTGATGTGATCCCACTTCCACTCAGGAATCGGAAGTGGCTGCATAGCCCCATACGGTCTCTGCCGTTCCGCCTTAACCTGCTGACAGGTTAAGCATTTGCTCACGAACTCAGCGATATCCTTCTTCATTCCCGGCCACCAATAATGGTTCCGGAGGGTACGGTACATCTTTGTACCTCCCGGATGCATAGCATAGGCCGAACTATGGGCCTCCTCAAGAATCTCGGCCCGTAACTCTGCCACTGCAGGTACACACAAACGGCCCAATTTCACAAGTGCTCCATCATCCCGGATGGTAAAATCCTGTCTCCCATCCGCATCGACTTCAATTCTGTAAATACAGAGTATCGGATCCTGAAGTTGTGCTTCAATGATCCGATCAATCAGTACTGGTCGCACATGGAAGCTGGCCAACAAAGCTCCATGCTCGTCCGTACCCAAAATAACTCCCGCCTTCCGGAGTTCCACCAGCAAGGGAAGATACACCATCCCCAGGTGTGCAATAGTTCCCGCTGATTTCCTGCTGAGTGCATCCGCCACCACATTGGCCTTACCCGGATGGTACTCGATCGTACAGTCATAGTCCTTCAGTAGCTCCAACCATCTCCGTTGTCTCATGTTAAGCTCCTTCTGAGTGAATAAGTATTTAAGACTCTGGTGGTCGGTGTATATCCGACACGTTGCGCCGAACAGATAATGTCTCCAGATCTTGAGAGCATGAACCACCGCCGCCAACTCCAAATCATGGGTAGGGTAGTTCAACTCATGAGTCTTCAGCTGCCGGGATGCATAGGCGATAACCTTGCCAGTTTGCATCAACACGCAGCCCAACCCTTGCAGTGAAGCGTCACTGAAAACCACAAACTCTCCACTGTCATCCGGCAATGCAAGGACAGGTGCAGTGGTCAATCGATCTTTCAACTCTTGGAAGCTCCGATCGCACTGCTCGTCCCAGATAAACTTTACACCCTTCCGAGTCAAACGAGTCAATGGTGCAGCAATTTTGGAGAAGCCCTCCACGAATCTCCGGTAGTAACTTGCTAATCCGACGAAACTCCGCACCTCGGTCACTGTTGTCGGTTTAGCCCAGTTGGTCACCGCTTCTGTTTTCTGGGGATCCACGCAAATCCCATCCGTCGATATCACGTGTCCCAGAAAACCAATACTGCTCAGCCAAAACTGACACTTGCTCAGCTTGGCATACAATTGTTCTTGTCTCAGTCTCTCCAAGACCAACCGTAGATGTTCTTCATGTGCACGGGCACTCCCCGAGTATACCAAAATATCATCGATGAACACAATCACGAACTTATCCAGGTAGGGTCGGAAGACCCGGTTCATCAGATCCATGAATGCTGCTGGAGCATTCGTCAAACCAAATGGCATAACAAGGAACTCGTAGTGTCCGTAACGGGTTCGAAAAGCAGTTTTCGGAATATCCTCCTCCGAAATCCTCAGTTGGTGATACCCAGATCGCAAATCAATTTTCGAGAAGCACTGAGCTCCCCGCAATTGGTCGAAAAGGTCATCGATCCTGGGTAGAGGATACTGATTCCTCAGCGTCACCCTGTTGAGTTGTCGATAGTCAATACATAAACGGAGACTTCCTTCCTTCTTCTTTACGAACAACACCGGTGCTCCCCACGGTGAAGTACTCGGTCAGACATATCCCAAATCTACCAACTCCTGCAATTGAGTCTTGAGTTCTCGTAACTCGGCCGGCGCCATCCGGTATGGTGCCTGGGATATAGGTCGGGTACCCGGGAGTAGTTCAATAGTAAACTCAATCTCCCGCGATGGTGGCAATCCAGGTAAGTCTTCCGGGAATACATCCGGAAACTCACAGACCACCGGTATTTCGTCGATAACCGGAGTATCGACCCGTTCCGACACGACATGCGCCAGATAACCCTGGCATCCCTTCCGTAGAAGTTTGGTAGCAGTAAGTGACGAAATCACTTCAGGAGGCGAACCATCACGTTCCCCCTGAAAGATAACTTCCGGCAAACCCGGGCTCCGCAAAATCACTTGCTTGCTACAGCAGTCGATGAGCGATCCGTGCTCCGACAGCCAATCCATCCCTAGGATTATATCGAAGTTGTGGATATCCAGAATAATTAAGTCTGCTGGTAAATCCACATCCTCAATTCTTACCGGGCACCTCCGAATCACCTGATTCACAAGGTACACGGTACCCATCGGGGTGCCAACACCCATTTCGCAATCTAAGGCTGATACCACACAATCAAGCATACCAGCACAACTCCTCGAAATAAAAGAATGTGTAGCCCCCGCATCCATTAATGTACGTACAATAAAATTAAAGATATGCAGTGTACCTGTGACCACGCCTGGAGCAGTCCTCGCCTGCTGCTGGGTCATCGCAAACACTTGGGCCCTCGGCCCTCCGTTCCGTCCGCGCCCACGCGCGCCACGTCCAGCACCACGGTCACCTCCCTGACCGCGACCTCCATTAGTGTGGGAAGCCGTGCTCTGCACCACACTCGAGCCCCCAGCGTCGTTGTTCTTGGACAACTGCGGACAATTATTGGCATAGTGGCCCACCTCCTCGCAAGCGAAACAAGTTACCGGCCTTGGCCTGTCCGAATGCCCGCCAGAAGCACCGCTCCAAGATGAGCGTTGTCCAGAGTTGTATCCAGATCCTCTGCCCTGAGAGCCTCCACGTCGACCCGACCAGCCACGACCCTTGAAGGATGAGGGTGCTCCCCTGTAGCTCCCTCCCTTGTTGTTCTTATGGCCCGATGGCCCAAGATGTGGGCGATCCTGACGTCGCCCCTCCCCCGAAGGTTGTCGTGATTGGTGTGCCGCCAGACTGGCCTCGACACGCATCGCTGCGTCGACCATATCCCTCAAAGAAGCATGAGTGGTAGCAGTCACACTGGCCCGGATCTCCCCTCGGAGTCCAAGCTCAAACCGCTGACATTTGTCCTCCTCCGTGCTTACGAATGAGGCAGCGAACCGGGAAAGTTTCACGAAAGTTTGCTCGTAGTCTGAAACAGACATGTCACCCTGCTCCAGCCGCAGGAATTCCGCCTCCCGCGCCGCGCGAAAGGATCGCGGGTAGTACTGGTCCAGAAACCTGGAACGGAAAGCTTCCCAGGTAGTGGTATGGACAGACCACCCAGACATTTCGAGTCCGTGCCACCACTGGTAGGCTCCTCCTTCCAGCAAGAAGGCCGCCAGAGTCACTCGTTCGCCCGGAGGGCAGTGCATCACCGAGAAGATCCTCTCCCACTTGGTGATCCAGTCGTGAGCATCCTCGGGGTTTGATCCCCCGCAGAAAGGAGTGGCTCCCAAACGTTGAGCCCTTTCGATGCTCGCGCATTCCATCTCTCTTTCTAGATCCTCGTCCGTTCGAGTATAAGGAATTCTCCTAGGAGGCATAACCAACTGTTAAGAGGCATATATCAGAAAACAATATTCTTAAAAGTCAAAAAGTAACTAGTACTAATCGCTAGTCTAGCATGCTGACCAATACCCTAGTACTGACCACAACCTAGTGCTCTGATACCAAGCTGACAGGACCCGCCCCGATCCCACAGGGACCACAAGGGGACGTGCCCTGCTCCCGTCTGACACCCAATAATTCATACCAATTTTAACCTCAAAACATTTAAATGCATAAATAACCAAATTAAAGTCATACATCAAATCCGAATTAAACGAATGTCAGACAAGGGAATGAAATCCAAAATTACAAATTTGCGAGCACGACTCTAAAGTAACCCTGCGGGTACACCGCCCAACGGGGGATCAGGTACGCAGAAGTAGATCTATGCCTCAGCCTCTGGTTCCTCCTCTACCTCAGTTTCCCGACCTGGAGGGGTTATCAAAACATTAAGGGTGAGTGGACCGAAACTCAAGTTTATGAAATCGTTTGATAAGTAAAACATATAATTTACCCCTCCGTTTTTCCAAACATGCGTGCATCATAATTCAAAATCATAAACCATATAATATGAACCATAAGGCATATAATAAAACCATAAGTATAATTTTAGTTGCTGCACTATACTCTCCAATCCCGACATCCCTGATGTCTGACGTCCCTGACGTCCAATAAGGTCACAATCACAAGGCTACGCGTGCCACTCGGGTCTCAATTTTCCGAGTTAAATCCCCGAACCCCGTTCGGGTACAGCATCACCTGATGCAGCATCACCTGATGCTTAGCGTCATAGACGCTCGACGTACTAGACGCCCGTGACCTCTCCGGGGTACCTCGCCGGAGGAGACAATATAATATGGAAGGATCTATACAGTGCAGTAACAAATGCATTTTGTTGATATCCACATGCAAGGCATATATATACATAGATAAAATCCGAACCAATCACTAAGTTTCATCAGACGGGTCTCAAGCCCAAATACCGTGAAACATGCCATAACCATATTTTCCATATCCTCGAAACCATTATTGTTTTTAGCATGTGAATAAGTATAAATAACCAGAAAACATTTATGCACGCAAGGGTTTAAGAAAATGGTCCACTCACAGTACAATCCTGCTAGAAACCGAACGTATACCCTCGTCCTGGTACAAATGTACAATCCCTGTCAAGTCCAAGTATTCGTAAAGGTCAATTTAAACCCCCAACATTCATCCATGAAAACCTAGGTCGAAACCGGCCCGGGAAAGCCTCCCGAACGCGCTTCCCAAGGCATTAAACCTTAATTTGACCAACTTAATGATCTCCGATCGACCCGAAACCACCGCCATTGGATCCGGATCGTCGAAACCTAAAGAATGGTGGTGGTCCCACCAAAAATACTGTTCACACGCGCCCCCACGCGCTGGTCAACGCGTCGGTCAACGCAGGAACAGTTCCTGCTGACGTCATCGCTGACGTCACTGCTGACGTCAGCATGACGTCATGCTGACGTCATCTGACAGCTGTCAGGTCTGACGTGTCAGACTCTGACAGGTGCCACGTGTCAACATCCGATTGGTCCACCTCACTGATCTGTCAAACCACGTATCAGATCTGACATGTGCCACGTGTCAGCACGGCACTGGTCCACGTCACTGACATGTCAGTGACACGTGGCAGTCCCTGACTGGTCCACGTCACTGACATGTCAGTGCTGACTGTGCACTGACATGTGACACGTGTCGGATCACGGTTGGTCCACGTCATCTGACAGACTGATAGGGTGCCACGTCATCACCGCTGTCCTCAGACGGGTTGACCCGAATACCTGCAACTCGGGTCGATCAGACCCGCGATCATGACCCGGTTGCCATTTCTTCATTTCTGGATCATTTTCGTGATCGAGGGCTTACCTCGAAGAATAGAACCGGTTTCCGTCGCCGTTTAGTCACCGCCCTGAGCTCCTCCGGCCACGAGTTCAATCGCAGAAGGTTCCTGGCAGTCCCTAGAGTCTATTAGGATTCATAACGGACAAAATTAAACGTGGGAAAACACGTTACCAAAATCTGGGTTTAAAACTGTTTCGGGTTCCCCTGGTTCCTACCTCGCCGCCGTCCTCCGCCGTGGTCACTGCCGTCTGTCACCACACACGTCCAGTCCAGGGGCACACAGAGCAAGGGTCAAGTGCAATCGTGGTGTGATGGTATGGAATGGGTAGTACGTGGGTGTCGGGTAAGGAAATATATAGAAATGGAGGGAAAGCTGCTCAAAGAAATGAACGGCCCAGATTGAATCTCAGAATGAGATCAAGGGCTGAGATCAGATCTGGGGTTTTCAATCCAAAGGCTGGAATTTAAAGCTGATTCAAATGTTTATTAATCCAATAGTGGATCTGATCCAATCTAGCCAATGGGTGAGTGACACTTGTCACTCACCAGGTGTCCTTCAATCAGATTTCCTGAATTTAATATTCGACACGAAAACCGAGACACGAACTTCCCGAATTCACGTTTCTGACCATAACTTCCTCGTACGAAGTCCGATTTCGGCGTGCCGCCTGTCTACGGACTCAGGACGTCGAGGCCTACCCAACGGTCCTTGAGTCAACTGAAAATTAGTTGTCCAAAGAGAAGTCAACATTTTCCCCCCGAGAGTCCAAATTACAGTAATGCCCCTGAACTTCCGATAGTCATAACTTTTACCCTGATCGTCCGAATTGGACGTGCCACCTGTCTATGAACTCGTGACGTCCCGAACTACGTCACGGTCATAGGTCAAAGTTCATTTAGTTCACCAATCAAAAAGTCATCAATTGACCATACCATTCACAAGGGTAAAATCGTCAAATCACACATTAAGTTACAATATGGGAAACCTCGAATTTCCGGGGTGTTACAGAGTACGCCCACAGGAGATGTATTTGTGGTGAATGAAGTGTTGCGGGAGTGTCTCGTAATGGTAGGTGATGTTGGTCTGGTGGCAGATCTGATACTCTTGGACTTGCACGACTTTGATGTCATTTTGGGAATGGATTGGTTGACGCTCCATCATGCTTCTATCGAATGTGTCGATAAGAAGGTTACTTTTCGGAGCCCGGGGTTACCGGAAACCACCTTTCAGTGAATACAACGAGCAACTCCTGTCGGTGTGATTTCAGCCCTGAAGGCAAGTAAGTTGTTGAGGAAAGGGTGCCAGGGATACTTAGCTCAAGTGTTGGACTCACGAGCTGCACCATTGAGGGTGGAGGATATACCGATAGTACGGGAGTTCCCGGATGTCTTTCTGGAGGATCTACCGGGATTGCCACCGCATCGAGATGTCGAGTTCACTATTGATCTGGTTCTAGGTACGCAACCTATCTCTCAGACACCGTATCGTATGGCGCCAGCTGAGTTGAAAGAACTGAAGGCGCAGTTACAAGAATTACTTGAGATGGGATTTATTCGACCGAGTGTATCCCCCTGAGGAGCCCCGGTGTTGTTTGTGAAGAAAAAGGATGGGAGTTTGAGACTCTGCATCGATTACAGGCAACTGAATAAAGTAACAGTCAGGAACAAATACCCGTTGCCTCGGATCGACGATTTGTTCGATCAGCTGCGAGGAGCGCAGTACTTCTCCAAAATTGATCTTCGTTCTGGGTATCATCAGTTGCGGGTTAAGGATGAGGATGTACCCAAGACAGCCTTTAGGACCCGTTATGGTCATTATGAGTTCCTTGTGATGCCGTTTGGTTTGACCAACGCACCCGCAGCGTTTATGGATTTGATGAACCGAGTGTTGCAGCCTTACTTGGATCGCTTTGTCATCGTGTTCATTGACGATATCCTAGTCTACTCGAGGAGTGCGGAAGCGCACGAGGAGCACTTAAGGATGGTGCTGGGTACCTTGAGGGAAAACCAGTTGTATGCGAAGCTCAACAAGTGTCAGTTTTGGTTGACGAGCGTGAGTTTCTTGGGGCATGTGATCTCAACTGACGGGATCAGTGTGGATTCTCAGAAAATTGAGGCAGTGGCGAAGTGGGAACAACCAAGGACCGTCACTGAAGTCAGATGTTTCTTGGGCTTGGCTGGGTACTACAGGAGGTTTGTAGAGGGTTTCTCTACCATTGCTGCCCCGTTAACGCGACTGGCGCGGAAGGGAGTCAAGTTTGACTGGGATGACGATTGTGAGCGTAGTTTTCGGGAGCTAAAGGAAAGGTTGACATCTGCTCCTATACTGACCCTTCCAGACGACAGTGGGGAATTCGAGGTGTACAGTGATGCATCCTTACAGGGTTTGGGATGTGTGCTAATGCAGCATGGGAAAGTGATTGCCTATGCTTCGCGCCAGTTGAAACCACATGAGCGTAATTATCCTACGCACGACTTGGAGTTAGCTGCTGTTGTGCATGCGTTGAAAATTTGGAGACATCACCTGTATGGTGCGACTTGTAGAATGTTCACGGATCACAAGAGCCTGAAGTACTTGTTCACTCAGAAGGAGTTAAATGTGAGGCAGTGACGGTGGCTAGAGCGAATTAAGGACTATGATTGCATAATTGAGTACCACCCGGGAAAAGCCAACGTGGTTGCTGATACTCTAAGCCGGAAGTCAACGCATTCTGTAGCACATCTACGGACGGTTCATTTACCACTTTTGGTTGAACTCCGTAAGACTAGCATTGATTTGGGTTTGGATGGCCAAGGTGTCTTGTTGGCTAATTTTCATGTGAGACCACTTTTGATCGATCGGATCGTTGAGGCTCAATCTCAAGATCTTGTCTCATGTGTACTTCGGATTGAAGTGAAAGCCGGTGAGCGGCTAGATTTCACAGTCAGGGAGGATGGAGCTTTGCTAAAAGAAGGACGGTTGTGTGTGCATGACGTTGAGGCGCTGAAGAAGGAGATCTTGGACGAGGCTCATAGTTCGGCCTACGCGATGCATCCTGGTGGGACCAAGATGTATCGTACCTTGCGAGAGCACTACTGGTGGCCGGGTATGAAACGGGAGATTGCCGAGTTTGTCAGCAGGTGTCTGATTTGCCAGCAAGTGAAGGCTGAGAGACAACGACCTTATGGAGCCTTGCAACCACTACCTATCCCGGAATGGAAATGGGATCACCTAACGATGGATTTTGTGTTTGGACTTCCTAGGACACCCAGAGGTCACGATGGAGTTTGGGTGATTGTGGACAGGCTTACGAAATCAGCTCATTTCTTGCCGGTGCGAGAGAACTTCAGAATGACACAGTTGGCTCAGTTGTTTATCGATGAGATCATCCGTTTGCACGGTACTCCAGAATCAATAGTTTCTGACAGTGACCCGAGGTTTACTTCTCGGTTTTGGCAGAGTCTACAGGAAGCCTTTGGGACGAAACTTCGTTTCAGTACGGCATTTCATCCTCAGACTGACGGCCAGTCTGAGCGGACCATCCAGACTTTGGAGGATATGATGCGAGCCTGCATTTTGCAATTTCAGGACACTTGGGAGTCACATCTAGCCTTGATGGAATTTGCCTACAATAACAGCTATCAGGCGAGCATTGGGATGGCTCCGTACGAAGCCTTATACGGACGGCAGTGCAGAACTCCGTTGTGTTGGACGGATGTGGGTGAAAGGAAGCTGACTAAATCCGAATTGGTGGAACTGACAACCGAGAAGGTCAAACTCATCAGAGATAGGCTCAAGGCAGCCCAGGACAGACAAAAGAGCTATGTGGACCATCGGATTCGAGATCTTAAGTTTGCGGTCGGAGATCGGGTATTTCTGAAACTGTCCCCTTGGAAGGGTGTAGTGAGATTTGGCAGGCGAGGGAAGTTGAGCTCTCGTTACATCAGACCTTATGAGATCACTGAGAGGATTGGCCCGATGGCCTACAGGTTGGCACTACCGCCAGAGCTTTCGAAGGTCCACGATGTTTTCCACGTGTCGATGTTGCAGAAATACGTGTTCGACTCATCTCATGTACTGGAGGAACAACCCATTGAACTCCGAGAGGATCTGAGTTTTGAAGAACAGCCGGTGCAGATTTTGGACCGAAAGGATAAAGTACTACGTCGGAAGACCGTTCCTCTGGTAAAGGTTCTCTGGAGGAACCAGAATGTGGAGGAAGCCACATGGGAACCCGAGGCGCAGATGCGAGAACAGTTCTCCTACTTGTTCCCTTGAAATTTCGGGACGAAATTTCTTAAGGGGGGGAGATTGTAACGCCCCGGAAGTTCAGGAAATGTAATATTGTAAAATAATGAATAAAATGACGTTTTTACCCTTGTGATTTGTATGGTCAATTTGTTGACTTTTTTGATTGGAGGGTCGAACGGACGTTGAGTGATGACCGTGACGTAGTTCGGGACGTCACGAGTTCATAGACAGGTGGCACGTCCGATTCGGACGAACAGGGTGAAAGTTATGATGTTCGGAAGTCCAGGGGCATTATCGTAATTTGGACGTTATATGGGAAAAAGTTGACTTTTTGTTGGACAATTGGTTTTCACATGATTCGAAGACCGTTAGGTTCGTCTCGAGGTCCCGAGTACAACGTCAGGCGGCACGCGCGAAACGGACGTCGGATGACCGAGTTACGGGTCACGGAAGTTGGAGGGCAATTTGGAAATTATTACACAGAGGGGCATTTTGGTCATTTCACGGCGGTTACTGTTCACCACCGTGAAAAACAGAGTGCGGCCGTGGTGTTTGTGCGTGCAATTGTTTATAGCTTAGTGGACTGATCTGAGGGTTTGTTTAAGTTGATTGAGGTAGTGGATGCTGGACTGAGGGGCCTTGGTGCACGGTTTGGGCAGGGTTCAGTGCACGGAAGAGATTAGAAAATGGCTGTGGTCTCTTGGGTTTTTGGGGGGAAATTTCAAGGTTCAATTCCTACGGGTTTTGGGACCAAACTAGACACACTGAGGGACTTCTAGGTGTGAATGAATCACGACGGTGCAAGAATTGAGGGAGGATGATCGCTGTTGGCTCAAGAACCTGAGTTGCTGTTCAGGGAAGAACCAGTTGGAGGGAAAAATCGAATTCAATTCCTAAGGCGTGTTGAACGAAACCAAGGGCCGTGTTAGACTTTTGGGGTCACTACGAGCACAACCGTGCAAAAATTGAAGGAGGAGGAGGACTGGTTGGCCGGGAACCTGAGTCTCAGTTTCAGAGGAAAACCAGTGTTGAGGACGACGACTTCCAGGTAACGGCGAGTCCAATTGATTGTACCATTGTGTTCGTCTAAGTTCCCTTAAGCTACTGGTGAAATTAATTTGAGAATGGAGTTAGTTTGGGTGAGTTCCAGAAGTCGACTTGTTCGACTGTTTGAGCTTGAGTTGGGTCGATTTAATGTTAGTCGAGATTGATCGTTAGTACAGACCTAAAATTAATGGATTAGAGAAGATAATAGGATTGAAAACAGGAAGAATTGATTGAGAATTGAGCTCGAATTGGTCGGGTTGAGTCGCGGGTAATAGACCCGTTTATCAGTCTATTCGGGTAAGGACGAAGGTAATGTAGCTTGGCGCGTGGCCTTCACGCGCAGCCACTTTGGGCGGCGCGTGACGGCGTGTGTGAGGTTAACTCCGATCACGGTCAACATGAGATTTAATCCTTTCAGTTTAATTAACATTTTATCTTTAGAGTTCGAATCGATCGGGAGTCGTTCGGGATAATTTCGGGAGTCCGGAAGGTTAAGTCTCTAAGTTTAATTCCGCCGAAAAATCCGGAAAAATTAGGAAAAATCCTACGAGTTGTTTTGGGATGTTTGTAACCCTCCTTATGCATTTTTACAGGCCCGGACACTTCCGAAGCTACGGAGGAGCGCGCGGGACGCGATTGACGCGTCCTAAAACCGTGAGTGGACTTTTTGATTTCTAAACTGGGCATGCATGACTATTTTACTGGTTTATCTTATGGTTTTTCATATGATTTTATGATGGTGATATGATAATTCGGTTTTACGTATTTTCACGCTTTTCGAGATATTCATCGTATTTCACGCAATTCGAGGTTACAGTTTTTGCTTATGCATGAATGATGTTTGATGAAGTATCTAGATATGATTATGCATGTTACGGATTTATGATGTTTTGATTATAATTGTGAAGTGATTTCGGAAATTGCATGTTTTGGAAGTTGCATGTGAATTCGGACAAGTCCTACTATGACGTGATATGATTTCGGAATGATGTTGGGAAACGGTTTATGATAAATCCTGGTTTAATGTGTTTAAAAACGGTTTTGGGTTTAAAGACCCGGTTGATTGTTGGATCCGGTTTTGGGTTTAAAGACCCGGTTTAATGATGACAGGGGCGGGCCCGAAAATTGGGTTTAAAGACCCAGATTGAGTTTAAAGACTCGTGAGTTTAAAGACTCGGTTATTGTGATACCCCCGAGGCCTATTGATCATGTTTTGAGTTTAAAGACTCATTGATATCCCGGAAAGGCCTGATATTGAGTTTAAAGACTCGGATGGATCAAACGGCATAATTGTGATTATTGATTCACTTTTTACTTGACTTGTGCAATTGATGTTTCAAAATGACGGTTTCTGGATTCTGGTAATGTTAAGTTGTTTTACATGAGTTATGACGAACCTTTGTAACGTTTTTCATGTGTTTCGGAAAAAGAGTTTTCAAAGGTTTAATACGCGATTTTTGAATATTCGGTTATGCATGCGTGTTACAAAACTGGAGGGCGAACCCGATTTCGAAAACTGTTTTCCTGTAAAACTTATGTTTCGGTCCACTCACACTTTGTTGTTTTAAATTCCCTCCAGGTCGTGGTACAAGTGCGGGGGCAAGCGCCGAGGCAGAGGCGGAGGCATAAAGTTTTCCGTTGCGGAGTAGTTAGTTCACAGAGTAGGATTTGTTCTTTAACCTGTTTTGTAATATTATGCTCTGTGAAACTGTGGACTTGACGTCCAGTCGGATGTATTTGTTTAATCTCCCTGGTCTGACAATGGGTGTGATGTAATATTATTTAGTTTTCCGGTCTTTTGGATTCGATTGTCAGACGGGAGCAGGATGCTTCCCGATTATCGAGGCGATAATCGGGGTGGGTCCTGTCAATTTAATTGGTTTTATCAGAAATAATTAATTAAACTATTATGATCTGTTTATAAAATTCATCAAATTTCCCAAAAGAAAAAATTTCGAATTGAAAAAAGTCTTTCAAATTCTACAACACTCAATCTAGAATTCTACAAAATTTTATCAAATTCTATAAATCCCAATACAAAAATCTTCGAAATTATGTAATATAACTCTATATAAGTTCATCATTCATTTTGTAAAAGTTAATATAAGCCAATAAGAATTTGCTAAATCTATAAAAGTCGATCATTTCAACAACGCTATAATTATCTATATAAATTTGAATTCAATACGCCCCTCTAAATTACATAAGACATTAGGATGTTCAAAAAAACAAAATCCCTAGCTAGAACTTTGAGGGTTCCTTGGTAGCCTTTCGCTCAAATGGATATGGATTAGGCATCCTAATTTTTTTTATTGATCGTAACAACTATTGGAAGAGATTTTTCATATTGCTAGGGTACTACTCATATTAATTAGTCACCGTATAAATTAATAGAGTTTAATGTCTTTATACAGTTCAGACACACTAAAATAATACTCTCGAAATTGTTCATATTAAATAATCAGATGATTAGACATCTTGAAAAGTGTAATAATAATAATAATAATAATAATAATAATATATCAATAATCAATTAAAATAAATAATAAATAATAATATACATAATGAACATTATTAATATTTATGATATAAATATTTTTTATCAACTATTACAATATAATCCGGGCAATATAATATAATCGGTATTTTAATTCAGTAAAATACTAAATATCCAACTAAATAGTTAGTTTATCTGATAGATATATTAGTCTATCCAACTTAAATAATCAATATATTATAATGTACTCAACATAATCTAAAAGTTTTGATTGAATATATATAAATTTTTCAGATATATTTAAACTTTATAAAAATCTCAATTAAATATATCCTTATAATATATATTATAAGATGCTATAATGTAATTTACCTTATTTAAAATTGTTCAGATTATTGATCGAGGTCAGTTTATAATAACGGTTAGTCGGTTACATATGAATATAGCAAAGCTGTCACAACTCAATTGCCGGAAACCGGAGGCACCCGTGGCACAAAGAGGGCCGCCGCTTAGCTGTGGTGACAGTGCAGCCGGTATTAATATATTAATATCATAACCAAATATACCTAACATTTGCGAATACACGACTGACGTGTGACGAAATATTCTTATTCTCGAATCAAATTATCGGCGTCCAGCAATGCAGACGTCGGCATATCGGGGAAGATCAGAAATGCCAGGCCCCAGTGGTCCCCGCCGGCCACAGCACTCAAGAAAGTAGAAACTCAACTCCCGCTGGTAAAAGTGGGTTTTTAAAAAAAAAAAATTCGTTTTGGCTGTGATATCAGTTCCAAAAGAAATAGAAAATTTTGGTTGTGATAAAATCGAGATAATCGAATCGGCGAAAAGTGATCAATACAGATACATACGCCCCAGCGTCCGGGTCCGAGACAGACAAATCCGCCACTCGCACGGCTGCAAGGCTACAAATTTTGGTCTCCGTCTCCAGTAACCGAGTGACAGTCGACAGAGATGGCTATTGAGGTGACCTGCTGTGGGATGAAGTTCTTTGCTTATTTGCTTGTAATCATAGGCCTGGTGTGCTTTGCTGGAATGATGGCTGGGCTCACCTTGGGCCTCATGTCTCTCGGCCTCGTCGACCTCGAGGTCCTCATGAAGTCCGGCCGCCCTCAGGATCGGAAGCACGCCGGTAACCCCTCTTACTTTCATTTTCATTTCATTTTCTTTCTATTGCTTATGGTTTAGCTTGCCCCTTTGTGGTTCAGGTTTGTCAAGTATCTCTTTTACCCAAAGAATTTCGAATTTCAGTACATTTGGGTTATTTTATTGATCATTTGGGTTGTGAGCTAGTGGATGATGAGCATCGATGACTAAATTTCTCTTTAAACTCTATTAATTAGTCGGTGTTGTTATTGACTGGGATTAGCTCAGGTTAGAGTTATAGAGGTCTATGGAGGTTTTAGAGGTATGCTGTGGCTTTATGACCTGTTTTCGGTTGGGAAATTATAGAATTTGTTTTGAATTTGTTGGAGACAGGCAAAATTACTGGATGATTGAGTTGATTGTAGTCCAAGTCAAAGCAATAGATGACTGTATAATCTGGAAGCAAGTCTGTGTTTGATGTGATCTCAAGTATTCTGGTTTTTGCAGCTAAAATCTATCCGGTGGTAAAGAATCAGCATCTGCTACTTTGCACACTTTTAATTGGGAATGCCATGGCGATGGAGGTAACTTTGTGAATTTGCAGTTTCATCTTAGGCAATTAGTACTGTTTTTTTACAGATCCATGGTTCTTTTGATATTAGGCTCTTCCTATATTCTTGGATAGTCTTGTGCCTCCTTGGGCAGCCATTCTGTTGTCAGTCACTCTCATCCTTGTGTTTGGGGAGGTAGGTTGCAATAACAGCATTTTACTGATGACTAGTTTTACAAGATCTCTATCTACATTTGAAAGATATTCACTTCTATTTCTTTGTGTGCATTACCCCAGATTTTGCCGCAAGCAGTCTGTACTCGCTATGGATTGACTGTAGGAGCAACAATGGCCCCATTTGTGCGCGTTCTTCTTATTCTTTTCCTCCCTATATCGTATCCAATTAGTAAGGTCGTGATAATTTGTGAACTTACATAACGACTAAATGTTTGTAAGTTGTGTTATGCAACTTAGCTGCATGTACTCTTATCGTTTTCCTTACATTTTAGTCTTGTATATTACATTTCCGTTTCTAAACGTGTTCTTCCGTCAGCAGGTTCTGGATGGGATGTTGGGTAAGGGACATGCTGCTCTTTTGAGGAGAGCAGAGCTCAAGACTTTTGTGGATTTTCATGGAAATGAGGTATATAACTCAACAAAGCTCCCGCTTGTAGCGCCTTCTTCCCAATCAGTATTTTTGCTAGGAACTATACTAGTGGCTTAGTTGCATAAATTTGGAAACTTCATGTATGGGTCTATGTTTCAACTCTGTGAAAGTCCTCCAGGTTCCACCTGTTCTTTGATTAAATATGGCATATGCAAATGTTTATCATTTAGGCTGGGAAAGGCGGTGATTTAACACATGATGAAACTACCATCATAGCTGGGGCACTTGAGTTGACTGAAAAGACTGCGAAAGATGCCATGACTCCCATATCAAATGCATTTTCCCTCGATCTCGATGCACCTCTTACTTTGTGGGTTTGTGGACTTCAGCTTATTCTCTGTACATCTTATCCATTCTTCCATCATTCTAAAACGTTGCTCTCTCTCTCTCTCTCTCTCTCTCTCTCTCTCTCTCTCTCTCTCTCTCTCTACAGGGAAACATTGAATGCAATAATGGCAATGGGTCATAGTAGAGTTCCAGTTTACGCTGGGAATCCCACAAATATAATCGGACTTGTTCTGGTAATTTCAGTTTTTCTTGGTTATATACTTTTGTCTAAGTTTAACTGATACGTCGTGTCCCACCAAAACAAAAGTGAAGCGGTGCGAGAACTGATTTGTTCAATCTCATCTATCATCTATCTATAGGTTAAGAATCTCTTGATGATTGATCCAGAAGATGGAGTTTCTTTGAGAAAAATGATGATAAGAAGAATTCCTCGGTATGATTGTACCTCACTATCTTTTGGTCTTTTATCTTCTGCTATAAGACATGAGTTCCTATGATTTTGAGAAGGTTCACACACCGTCTGTATGTTCTTCTTTACTGGGCTGGAGCTTGATTATTCGTGGCTCCGCTTTCATTTGTCCCACAGGGTTTCAGATAACATGCCTTTGTACGATATTCTAAATGAATTCCAGAAGGGCCACAGTCACATTGCTGTTGTCTATAAAGATCTAAATGAGGAAAAGGAAACACTAAAGGATGGCAAAGAGGGTGACTCACCTGTGTTTAAGGACAACTGTAAGAATCAAGGGGGCCAGTCTGAGCCATCATTGAAGAAAGGTGCTTTTTTTCCTCAGCAATAGTCTGATAAATTACTAAAAATGCCACTTTTTATGCATACTTTATCCTTAGCATCTACAGTAAATGTGTTCTCTAAAGAATTCTCCTGATGATTTATGACCGAACCACAGCCTCTTCATGTTATGTCTTTTATTTCACGTGCATAACTTGTGTTCTTGGTAAATTATTAGACAAAAAAGTGGGTTCAAACAGTGTTCTGACAGCTTTGGATAATGGCGATGGAGGCCAACAAAATAAGAAAAGCCCACCAGCTACTCCTGCTTTTAAGAAACGACACAGAGGTTGCTCCCATTGCATTCTGGACATTGAAAATACTCCCATTCCCATGTTTCCAGACAATGAAGAGGTTGTAGGAGTAATTTCCATGGAGGATGTCATTGAAGAACTTCTTCAGGTAACGGTGGCACTGCAACATGTTAGATTTACTGAAAGTTGTGACTATTATCTGATTACTGGATTTTGTTTTCTTGAATTGTGTACATACATTGATACAAATGTCAATCTTTACTTTTTCCAGGAAGAAATATTGGATGAAACAGATGAGTATGTCAATATCCACAACAGGTAAGATTTAATTGATTTCACCTGCATAATGGCACACGACTTTCCTCTTAACTGATGCCATTTCATGTTATGGGTTTTGTACATTTTTTTTAGAGAACAAGAAAAAATGTTGTAAACTTGGCTAATTAAGGAACCGTACCCCATTGATCTCGCTCTTTACATGAGTCGAACCTGCGACCACCCACTAGACAATGGAGCAGGATAGCACCATACTTTAGTACTAGTAGTTGATCCTTTGGGTTTTTAACTTTACCAAAGCTGTATTTTGGACCTAAATATGATAAAACTTCTTGGACATGCAGGATTAGGGTCAATATGCATGCATCTCAAGACAAAGCTTCTGACACGAATTCTCCCAAGCCTTACCCAGAAGGGTCATCTGTCACCTACACCCCAATGCCAACATTGTCAGTGCTGCCTACAGAATCAGGTTCAGCCCGGCATCAAGAGTCTGCTACTGCTGCTACACATCAAGGTTCTGAAGGTGGCACGTCAACGGACCTGTGAGATTTATCATTGTTTCGTTGTTCGTATGGATCAAATTTAGATGCACAAAAGCCATATTTTAGTTCAAAGCCCCCCTAATTTTAACCAGGGCTACGTACAATTATGGTATTCTAACTATGTAGAAAGAGAAACTTCACTCTGTTTGATGAAACCAAACCAAATGCGGCGACTACGTTTGTGTTTTGATTTTTTTGAATGTAAAGTCTACATGATATGATGAGAGTGTTACCAAAATTGAAATCAATGAAAGTTTTTGAACGAGTTCTTGATATGCGTTTTGGTAGTGAGTGGGACTACTGGACTAGTGTTGTGAACAAAAAAGCCCAACATCCAAGAGGGCCCAAATGTATAAGGGGGCCCAATGGGCTTCTTTTGTCCCATTTTGAAGTCATAGCATTTCTTGGTTCATTGTTGCTCAGCTTCTTACAATTACAATTAAGATGCATTGCGACCATTCTTGATCATTTTCGTGTCTTTCGTAGGGGAGCTTGATGCAAAGGATAAAGGGCATCATACACTATGGACACCAAGTGAAATATCAAATTTCTTAATCTCAACACATATAGAGCATGACATGGCAATACACGTCATCTTATTTTCATTAACTATTTCAAATTAAAAATAAAACATAAACAATATATTGAAAATTCAAATTAAAATTAAGAAAAATAAAACCCTAAATTTTCAACTCTTAATTATCTCCTCTATTATTGACGTCAAATTCCACCAACTTCCTACTCTCCTCTATCCTTGTCGTCGAGCGTCAAACTCCAACAGCAAAAAGCCTCAAACAGGTCGTTAGAGTTGTTGACTTTAGGCTGCATACAAACTAAAGCTTCTTCTAAACACTCTAGTTTTCTCAGGTTTCTGGTCGTTAGAGATTTAAGATTTGGAGCACAAATGTTTAGCAACTCATCAATAAGGAAAATAATTTCCAGTCAAAATTTATGTCTTCAAGTTTCTGGCTTGATAGTTGATATGCAAAGATGGCATGTTGCACGACAAGCTTTCAAAAAGTGAGATAATCTTTCAATGGTGATATTTTTTATTCGAATATCACAACGAAACAATTGCCTTAGGAATTTGCAGCAACATGGCATCCATTTGAAAAAAAAATTCTTATCTTCCATATCAACTTGAGTTGGTGGAGTTTGAAGTTGGACGACAAGGGTAGAGGAGAGAAGGATGCATGTTGGTGGAGTTTGACGATAAAAATAGAGGAGATAATTTTTTTTTTTGTTCAACAAATAGAGGAGATAATTAAGAATTGAGATTTTAGAGTTTTATTTTTCTTAATTTTTAATATATTGCTTATGTTTTGTTTTTAATTTGAAATAGTGAATTAAAAAAATGACGTGGATTGCCATGTCATCCACAACATATGTTGAGATTGGAAAATTTGGAATTTCATTCAGTATCGATCGCATTATTGATTTTTTTTTTAATGGAAAAAAAAAAGGAAGGGTGTAAGGAACTAGAGATAGAGAGTACCAATTGCAAAGCATTCAAAAGTCAATAGTTGTACTTCAAAAAAAAAATCATTTGTATTTGAAATTAAAATTAAAATTTTTTAAGCACATGGATTGTTCTTTCTTTTTCAATTGATTAGGAAACCGTCCTTTCAAAATGTTTCAAAATTTTCTGGAACTATGTATTAGAGCTTCAAAGAATATGATTGATTAGTTAAGTTAGGTTATATAGTAAGAGGCTAAGAGCCAATTATAAAGCATTGCAATGCACATGTTTTAGGCAATCACTTTCACACACAAGAAAGATCGTTTTAGATTCTGTATATAATGATTTTATTTAGGTTTATATTTAACAGCCGTATCTAATTCAAGATCTTAGTTTTATAAGTGATTTCATATATGATATTCTCTTGAGCCACTCAAATTTCAATAACCATACACAGCAAAAATGAATTTGAATTCAGATGTATAAAAATAAGACATTCACTCGAGGCTGCTAATGACCTCATAGCTTATGAAAATTGTCACATAAATGATCTTTCTTCCAAACTTAAAACTAATAAATGACCTATTTACCCGTAAAAATGATTTTTTTTTCAAAGGAAAATATAGTAATTCATTGAAAATGGTATGAAAATAGTACATAATTTAGGGGGTGTGTTGAGTTATTAATGAATTCGAATTTAAATAAATAGAAATAATATATCCGAAGTAATTAGCATGACTTTGCCTTGTTGATTTGCCTTCTTTTAGGCTCCCACCTCTCTGAATTTTTGACAGAAACCCGAAACTTGGGAAGCTGGTCCATTCCGCTGATGGTGTTCGACCCTTGGAGGTGACACAACCTTATCAGCAACACCCAGACCATATAATTAGCCTAATCCACCATAAATATCATTAGAAAAAATTCAAAAGTTTATTACTTTATACGCCATTTCTAGCTTCTTTCGCAGTTAATTTATCATTACTTTAATCTTTTATTCTTGGTGACAAAGAAATTTCTCTAACTTTTGCTCTAAGCTAAATTCGTAACTGGAGTAGGTAGGTGCTGCTTAACATACCAAGTTCAAGCTCTTCTTCAACCTCTCAAGTCTTACCTGAAGAAAAAGTAAAAAAAATTGAAGCTTTTCTTTACCTGTTTCATGATCTGTCCCTCGGCGGCAGATTATAAATTTCTTCAAATTTTGATCTTGATGAAGACAGTGACGTCAACCATTTGGGCATCCTTAGCTTCAGTTTGAGCTATTAGTTTTTTTTTTCTTTTCTAGAATCACACCAATAGATCTCCAGATTTGTTAAAGTTTTCATTTTTAAGTTGATAATTCATTTTTTAATGGGGTTGAGAGATATGGCTGTAGCTCCTGCAACTCGGTTTGGCCGCCAAGCAAAACGCCCAGGTGGGTTCTGCATAAAAATGACTGCGGTGGCCATTTTAGGCCTCTGCTTTATATTCCTTTGGTCCATGTTTTCTTCTTCATCATCGTCCGTCACTACTAGAATTGAAAGCTTTGACAACATTGTTGCGCCTCCTAGATCAAGGGAGACCAGCAGGGCAAGGACTCAGAGCACAAAATCTGCTATTAAGGGTGAGGAGGATGAGAAAAAGGTTAATGGGTCTGTGAATTTGTCTTCCCATGAGCATAAATCTGAAAAGAAAGGCAAGCAAGAAGTAGCAAATGGGAAAAAAGCGAGGGATAAGAAGAAGTTACCAGAGAGGGTTTCTTCATCCAAAGAGAAACATGGGTCTGAGAAATCTGAGAGTGAAGATTCAGAGAAGGAAAAGGAAGATGAAGATGAAGAAGGAGAAGTAGTGGATGGAAAGGAAGAAGCTTTGGATGTTGAAGGTGAAGTGAATGGGGATGGAGGAGGAGAAGGTGAGTTGATTGAGGTAGTGGGTCAGGAATCTGAGGAGAAATTGGAAGATGACGGCGAATCAGACAAAAGAGGGAAGAAGAGATATAAGAATAAGGGGCCATTATTTGATCCAAAAGCAAATTATCATTGGAAATTATGTAGCACAAAGAGCAAGCATAATTACATTCCCTGCATTGACATGGAAGTTAACTCTGGAAGGCTGCAACATAGGCATACAGAGAGGAGTTGCCCGAGAGCCGAACCAATGTGCCTTGTACCTCTTCCTCGTGATGGTTACGGCCCTCCAGTCCCATGGCCCGAGAGCAAAGTGAAGGTATATGTTTGATGGTTAATATGTTTCAATCGTCTTCAATTGTAGTACAATGAGAGGTTGAAATACTTATCTGCTGTTCTGTTCATGTAATTTCTCAAATTTTGCAGGTATTGTATAAGAATGTGGAACATCCAAAGCTTGCTGCATTCATTAAGGAGCATAATTGGATGATGGCGTCCGGAGAATATCTTACTTTTCCTCAAAACCAGTCTGAATTAAGGGGTGGTGTTCTTCACTATCTTGAGTCCATTGAAGAGGTGAGTCTTCTGGATTGTTTTAATTGAATTTGAGTTTTGATAGAAATTGGACAGGATTATTTGGGTCATTAGACGATTTTGCTTTTACACTTGTGTTTTTATATATGAAATTAGTGGCAAACCTTTGAAAGTCCCATATTTGTTAGGATAAGGACACTAATTGCCTCATGTCTTCTATGTTTCTGCGTCCTGTATGCTAATTATCTCTCACTAGTAACTATATTCTATCAGTCCTGCCTGCTATGCATAGAAGTTTGAATTTCATTCCTTTTGGTAGATGGTACCAGACATCGAATGGGGGAAGAATATCCGTGTAGTGCTAGATATTGGATGTACAGATTCTGCCTTTGGGGCTTCACTCCTTGATAAAGATGTATTGACATTGGCATTGGGCTTGAAAGATGACCTCGTTGACTTAGCTCAAGTTGCCCTTGAGCGTGGTTTTTCTGCTTTTGTTAGCCCTTTCAGAAATAGAAGGCTACCTTTTCCTAGTGGTGTTTTTGATGCTATTCACTGTGGAGGGTGCACCATACCTTGGCATTCAAATGGTTCACGTTTATTTCTCCTTACTTTGGGTTCTTTTTCTTTTTTTTTTTCTTGGGTCCTCAAGTCCTACTTTAAGTGAAATTCTCGTCATATTGCAGGCGGTAAGCAGCTTCTAGAGATGAATAGGATTTTAAGGCCTGGTGGCTACTTTATCTTGTCAACTAAACATGACAACTTTGAAGATGAAGAAGGTTTGTTCTACGTTGTCAAAATTCTTATTTTTAGAAAAGCTTGAAAACTGCGCCTGTCAAGAGCTTTAAGATATGCTTACCGTGCTTTGCTTAGAAATTGGAAGTTTCATTTTTAGGGTATTGTAAATTTTTAAGATACCTTTGCTTATTGAATAATATGTGGCATTTTTTTTCTGTTCCAGCCATGACTAAATTGGCAGCATCTATCTGTTGGAATATTTTGGCTCACAAAATTGATGAAGAAACTGATGTGGGTGTCAAAATATACCAGAAGCCGGAGTCTAATGATATATATGAGTTGAGGAGGAAAAAATATCCACCTATATGCAAGGAAAATGAAAACCCAGATGCGGCCTGGTAAGCTTAAATCAACTTGTGCTCCTTTTCTTTAGCCCAATGCATCCATCTGTACTCATTTTGGTCCCTCAATTTGTTCTATGGAGAGTGAAAACTTAGCCTTATGTCTGTTAACAGGTATGTTCCTGTGAAGACTTGCCTGCATGCGATTCCATCGGCTATTGAACAGCACGGGACAGAGTGGCCAGAGGAATGGCCAAAGAGGCTCGAAAGATATCCTGACTGGTTGAGTGATAAAGATAAGTTAGTTGCAGACACTAAGCACTGGAAAGCTATTGTTGACAAATCCTATCTCACTGGACTGGGTATTGACTGGTCAAACATTCGAAATGTGATGGACATGAAAGCCATCTATGGAGGGTATGAAACATACTAAATGAAATCATTCTTTCTTTGTATAGGGATATATCGAAGTTGATTGGTGAATCGAATTGTAATGTTCTTTATGCAGATTTGCTGCAGCCCTCATGCAACAAAAGGTATGGGTGATGAATGTGATCCCTGTCCATGCACCTGATACACTTCCTTTCATTTTCGAGCGCGGGCTGGTTGGCACCTACCATGATTGGTGTGAGTCTTTCGGTACTTATCCCAGATCATATGATCTTTTACATGTGGATCATCTGTTTTCACGGCTCAAGAACAGGTAAGAGTTATCTTAATTCTCCAGTTAGAGCTTTTTTATGACTTAAAACGACAGTCTGTTGATTGCTCATGTGACTAATATACCAAGGCGGCAACCTGTTGAAGAATTGAATACCAATCATAAGATTAGAAAAAATAAATACAATATATAACGAATGGTTCCATTCATAATAGCACCGTGGCCTGAAATGTTCACACTTGTGCAGTCTTTTCGTGGAAGAAACCTATTGTCCATAGACTGTTTATGTGCTAATCTCAAAAACTGGGTTTCGAAGAAACTTGCAGCTACATTTCCATTCATGCTTGTCTCTAACATTTTCATTTCTACCTGCAGGTGTAAGCAGCCTGTGTCCATTGTTGTTGAGATGGACCGCCTGCTCCGGCCAGGAGGTTGGGCGATTATACGTGAGAAAGTCGAGATTCTGGATCCATTGGAGGTAATTTTAAAAAGTTTGCACTGGGATGTTCGTATGACTTTTGCTCAGGGAAAAGAAGGCATCTTATGCGCCCAGAAAACCACATGGCGGCCTTAAAATGACAATCCCGCCTAATACAGCACTTGTAACAGTATGAAAGCCTGCGTCCACGGGCGAAGCCATCTGCTTACTGCTGATACTTCACTTTCTGTTTTAGAGAGCGAGAGATGGTTTGTGTTAACACGGGCACTAGTTTTGATATACCACTTCTTAAATTGTATCGGTTTATGTAAAGATTTTAGGGTGTCAGTGTGGAGGATAGTTCATCACAATAGTAGACATAATTAACGTTTATATAACCATTTTCAGTGATAGTTTTATTTTTCCTCTGTATAGATTTTTGTACTTGTAATGATATGTTCATTTAATGAATCATTTTCTTTCGGATTCATACATATAATCCGTGAAGTGTTGTGAAAATGTATGAAGCAGATTGAGATGGAGGCTTGAATCTTTATATTGATTTCATTAGCTAACTAACCCTTATATAGAAGTAGGGTTAGAGTTTGTACAAAGTATGAGATTACATATCCACCCCATTTACAAATAACTAAACTACCCTTCATAATCTTACATAAATAGCCACACACTTTAATATGTTTACAACACTCCCCTTTGGATATTTCATATAATAGTGATGCTCAGCTACGCGTCTACATGCTGACTCGTTAAAACCTTGCCAGTTAACAAAAACACTGTGGGACAAAAATAATTTTGGTAGAAGGAAAAATAGTGCAACGGGTATTGATCGTGATTGCATCAGGATCGCTGGAGGTAGTTGAAGTCGTCTCTTCTGGAACATAGGTAGATAGAATGTCATTGAAATAAAAATTTATTATAGTTGCTACCCCAAAACTTTGCCCGGTAAACCCAGTGGGAAAAAACTCGTGGTCGAAGAGAAAAGACGAGCAAATGCATATGAGTCGAATCATGACATCTTTAAGATGCATTATTAATTGGGTGACCATAACAAAATGTGTGTCTCGTTAAAATCTAGTCAGGTAACAAAACCCAATGAGACAAAATAAGCTTGGACATAGGATAAAAGAGTACATGATGGTCTTGTGAGTATATTTCGAGATACTCAATATATTTCAGGGTGCTCGGTATGATTCGAGATACTCCCCCTCATATCTACTCCTTCTCATATCTACTCCCCCTGAAAATTAAGAACTTGGTAGATCTGTCAATCTACACAAGCCAATACCATGAACATGCTTCTGGAATGTTGCATTGGATGATGGGTTGTTATTGTCTCCTATAATGAAATTGGTTATCATCTGCTGAATGGAGATAACATTATCTTAGTAGATAATCTTAGGTTCATTATTGATGGAATACAGTCCACAAGTACTTCGAATGTGCCCCGTAATGACCTTTAGCCATATACATTCACAAGTTGCTTCGTGAAGAGTTAGAATCTTCACATGATTCGAAGATGTAGCAATGAGGGTCTGTTTCTTAGACTTCCAGGATATTGTTGTGTTCCCAATGGTAAAGACATAACCATTTTGAGAGCATACCTTAGGTGGGTCTGATAGTTAGCCTACATCAATATACCCGATAAGGCAATGCATCATTCCGAGGACCAAAGAGGTTTATTCATTCCTCGATGCATAGTGATAGAATAAGCTCATATCTCACATACCATTAAGGTATTGTAAAATGTCTTTTATGCCATTCCAGTGGCAGCGTGTTGACGCAGAGCTGAATGTAACTAGCAAGTTCACAACGAATGAAATGTTTGATCTAGTGCATTTGAAATAAGTACAATAATGCGCTTATTACACATAGATATGAAACTTCTGGTCTCACTATCTCTTCGTTATCATCTTCCAAACGAAACGGGTTCTTTATAGGATTTAGACTACGGATGATCATATGCGTGCTTGAAGGTTTTGATTTATCCTCATTAAAGCATTTCAACATCTTCTGGATCTAATATCAACATATTCTAGATGTAATTTAATCAATAGATTAAAAACCTCATATCTATAGTACTCGAGTTTCAAGTCGAGACAGAACTTCGTTCTCCTAAGATCCTTCATTTCAAAATCCAACTTCAGGTGCTTAGTAGTTTCATTGGTTTCTTCTGGAATACCAATCAGCAGCAAACCTGTAACTTTTTTACTTAATAAACACGCATGGGTCTTCTTCGTTATCCCATCCTGATCAAATCACTTAGATGGTTATATCACATCCGTTCGGATTATCTCAATCCGTAAAGTGAACGCCTCAAATAAGTCGAGTGCGTATTCCGTGGTCTGGAACGATTTTCATCAGGTATTTTAAGTCCTTCAAAACATATCTCTATTTAGATCCCCCATAGAGATAAACGGTAACCACGTCCAAAAGCTGCATATTCAGTTTTCTGGAAACTTCCAAACTGATAAGGTAGGAAAACGTTATGACGTTCATTACGGAAGAATACGTAACGTTCTCCTCGTAATCAATCTTAGGGATTAAGAAAACTGTGTGCCATTAAATGAGTTGTACATATCACAATCTCATCTATCTCATTACGCTTCCTTGTGACTACACATTTAAATCCTGCAGGTTTAATATGGGGAGGTGTGGGAACTACAAGTCCAAACACCTTCCTTTTTGTCAAGGAATCTAATTCGACCTGGATTGGTTCTTTCCATTTTGGTCAGTCTTCTCTACGTTGAAATTAATTCATCAACAGAGTAAGGTTTGATTTCGTTTCTAGTTATTATTTCTGTAGCTACCGTGAATACATATAAATCATTAATGATAATATCATTCTTATTTTCAATCTCACATAAGCATGCATGATTTACCGAGATCTCTTTATTCTCAAGAGTGAGTTCAGATGTTGGAGCGTCCCCCAACGTCGTCACAGACCCATTATCCAGAATTATCTCATGAGATGGATCAGTTGATATTTTGAAGGGATTCGATTGTGTCAAATATCCTCTTCTTATCCTCTTCCAAGGATAAGAATCCTTCGAACCTATTAGTCTACCTCGCTTCTGGGTAGGGACATATGACTAGTTAGCCGTCATGGCTGTACCTCGTCCCTCTAGGACGACGCGTCCTACTAGGATGTCTATCCTTGCAAGCACATTTGCAGCAGGTATATGTGATCTTGTCACTTTAACTAGATTAGAGAAAGCGTATGACGTATTACTGGCTACACTTTGTCAATTTAGAATTTTTCTCACTTCATACTCACTTTGTGCGATTCGGGGATCAAGATGAGACATAGTGGGGATGTTCCATGTAACAACCCGGACCTTCAAAAAGGGCAAAAATGTAAATTTGGAAAAGATTTGTATAAAAATGATGATTTTACCCTTGTGAATAATGTGGTCAACTCTTGACTTTTTGATTGGCAGGTCGAACGGATGATGGCCGATGACCGTGATGTAGTTCGGGACATCACGAGTCCGTAGACAGGTGGCACGTCCGATTCAGACAATCGAGGGAGAAGTTATGGTGTTCGGAAGGTCGAGGGCATTATCGTAATTTGGTTAAAAAAGGGAAATTGTTGACTTTTTGTTTGACCATTAGTTTTCACGCAAACCAAGGACCATTAGATAGGTCTCGACTTCCTGAGTGCAACGACAGGCGGCACGTCGTCATCGGACGTCGGACGGTTAAGATATGGTTCTAGATAGGTGAGGGGTAAAATGGTAATTTGGATTTGCAAAGGCATTTTGGTCTTTTAAACACTTGGGGAATTGTGCCAATCAGATAAGGCCACCTGGGGAGTTGGGATTGGATATTTTGGACTGTGTCCACAGGGTGTGTGACACTTGGTGACATCCTAGAGGCTTCTAGCCTATTTTGTGCACGGTTATACATTTTAAATGGTTGTGAATCGTGTTATTGAGAGAAAAACAGAGACTGTGAGGCCGTGAGTTTAATCGACCCATTCCAGTGAGTGTGTGAAGTGCTTTGGCTTGAGTGAGTGGTCAGAATAACTCTAGTGTGTTGATTGATCGTGTTGAGTTGAACTGGAGTGTGGCCGTGTGTTTGTGAGGTGAGCAGTACCCAAGAACAAAGAAGGAGTCGTGGACGACGGTGAACCTTCAAACGATCAACTTGATCCAACCTGGTCTGAGGGATTGCTAGGAAGGCTGAGGACCACCTATTGAACCCAGGGAACACGACGGAGATCACGGTGGAGGTCAGAACATAGGTGAGTTCCCGGTTTCCCCTGTTTTTCCAGTTTTGATTCAAATGGAAAGTTGTGGGTTTTGGAGCTTAGTTGAATCGATCTTTTGGTCTTAATAGTTGTAGGAGGTTCTTATTGAACTGAGGAGTCAAACTAGTACCTGAGAAGACGACGGGTGGCCGGAAACCGTGATTGGAAAATTCAGAGTTTTAGTTTGAAGTTTTGGACGGTAAGGTTTCGTGTTATATTTCATGTTTTAGTTCAGTAAATCGATCATAAATCAAGGACGAAACTAATGGGATAGAAAGGACTGGGAATGGATTGAAAATGAGTGAAAACAGGTCTCGTAGGCTCGGTTGGACCGGACCGGTCTGAACCGGGTTAGCTGGAGATTGAAGATGAACAATGACTGGACGCATGGCTCCCACGCGCAGCCCCTTTGGGCGGCGCGTGAGGGCGAGTGGAGCATGTTCTGGGGAAGTGTCCAACATGGTTTTCACTCTAATCGATGTAATGAACATTTTGGGATAAGTTTCGAGTCGATCGGACATCGTCTCGGGTTAGTTTTGAGTGTCCGAAGTTTTAGGGGTTAATTTAATTACATTTAAAAATCCCAAAAAATTTGGGAAATTAGTGTGAGCCTTAATGAAGTGTTTGTGACCCGGTATTGTGGTATTTGACAAGTCGGGATACTCCTGAGACAGTTGAGGAGCGTACGGAGCGCGATTGACGCGTTCGGACCTAGTGAATGGACTTTTCTTTCTAACCGAGCATGCATAACTGTTTTTATCTGCTGGTTTTATGTTTTTAAATATGATTTCATATTATTGATTATCATATATCTGTTTTACGTACGTGCACGTTTTTTTACGAGATATGATTTGATTATGCTTCTGATGCTATGGTTTTGGGATTTATATATAACTGATTTTCAAAGACTATAAATGAGTTTTGAAACATGATTCGATAATTAAGGTTTTCGGTTTAGAATCGGATTTCGGAAATCGAGATTTGGTTTTATGACAGGAACCACCCCGATTATCACCTCGATAACCGGGACGAACCCTGCTCCCGTCTGACAATCACACTTAAAGTACCAAAAAAACCTAAAGAAACCATAAGTATAACTATCAGACCAGGGAGAAAATGTAATACATCAATAACACAGAGCATAGTGTTATAAAAAAACAGGCACAAAAATCCTACTAGGCTATCCACGCAATGGAAAACGCCGCAAAGCTCTATGCCTCTGTCCCTGCCTCAACGATCACCCCGACGCTTTTCACCACGACCTGGAGGGTAATTTAAAACCAGAAAAATGTGAATGGACTAAAAAGAAAACAAATGTATGAAAACAATTTATAAAACAAACAGGATTTTTCCCTCCGTTTTAAAGAAAACATGCATGCCCAACTAAGTACTAGAAAACAGTGAGATAAACAATAATTAAACATTCCAAAAGTGTATCACAAAAGCAAGATGTATCAATAGTAATGTCCTGATCAAACCTATTGGGTCTATCCGAGTCTTTAAACTCAATCCAGGCCTCAAATGTAATCCGAGTCTTTAAACTCCCGAGTCTTTAAACTCAACAGGCCTACATGGGTAATATCGTAATATCCGAGTCTTTAAACTCCCGAGTCTTTAAACTCAATCCGGGCCCGCCCCTGTCATATATATAATCCGGGTCTTTAAACCCAATATCCAGATCCAGCAAATCCAATCTAAATCATTTGAAAACCATTTCTAAATCCACATCCAAACCCGAATCCGAAACCACTGGTCTGACGCCATTCCGGCATCCAGAACCGTCATTCCGAACCCAATCCGGAAATCCACTTTTCAACCTTAAAACCAAATTTCATGTTTCCGAAATCCGATTCTAAAACTGAAAACCTTGTTTGTCAAATCATGTTTCAAAACCCATTTATCATCATACGAAATCAGTAATAAACAGCATGGCATGGAAAACACATATATGACATTTCTCGAAAAACGTGCTTAAACCCGTAATTGTCTCGATAAACGTGCAACAAGTAAAACAGATATAATATAGGCAATGATCATAAAAACATGCTTAAAAACATAAAACATGTAGATAAAAACTGTAAGACCCGTGTCCTGGAGGGAACGGTGAACAATCCCACATTCCTGCGAGGGGGGAATGGTCTGGGAAGGAAATGGTGGTGTGCCTTAAAGGTGTAGGCACACACCTATCTAGCATGAGGCCTTTTGGGAGCTCAGTGGCTTTGGGGGGGATTGGAACCCCAAAGTTAAGCGAGTTGAGGCTGGTGTAATTCCATGATGGGTGACCCCCTGGGAAGTTGCACCGTGAGCTCCCGAAAACAAAACCTTGAGGGCGCAGGCTTGCTGTTGAGTATTGATGTGGCCCAAAGAGGACAATATCGTGTTAGATGAGTCGGGACCTGACAGAGGAGGGTCGGGTCCTAACAAAAAACAGTTAGGCATGCTCGTTAAAAGAGAAGGAGTCCACTCACAAATCGTATGTCAGGACCCACCCCGGTTTCATCCCGAAAACCGAGGTAAATCCTGCTCCCGTCTGACACCCCGACACAACACAGTCAGACGCAGGAGAAACTATAACAAATATCCCGAAGTCAAAAATTTACAGAGCATAGTACCCAATTACACAGAAAAGAAAACCGATAAACTAAATACACGCACGCGGAAAAATTTAAAGCACTCCGGGATCCCTCACATGACTTCTATGCCTCAGACGCTGCCTCGACGCTGGAACCCCGCGCTAGCTCCATAACCTGGAGGGCAATTTAAAATCAGAAGGTGTGAGTGAACCATGAATAAAAGAAAAATTTCCAAAACCATTTGATAAGAAAACCGGGTTTCGCCCTCCGTTTTGAAACCACATGCATAACCCAGTTAGTAAAACAGTTATCAATCAAATCACCATAAACCACATCATAAGAAACAGAAACACTATAAAACAGTTATAGAAACCATAAACATCATAAAACCGTATATCAAATCTTCATTTTCCGATCAAACCTGCTGGACCTATCCGAGTCTTTAAACTCCCGAGTCTTTAAACTCAATCCAGGCCTCAATATAATCCGAGTCTTTAAACTCAACAGGCCTACGGGGGAAATAACAATATATCCGAGTCTTTAAACTCCCGAGTCTTTAAACTCAATCCGGGCCCGTCCCCCCGTCAATCAATATCCGGGTCTTTAAACCCAATAATCAGATCCAGCAAATCCAATCAAAACCAGTTGAAAACCATTTCGAATCCATATCCAAACTCGAATCCGAAATCACTGGTCCGATGCCCTTCCGGCATCCAGAACCGTCATTCCGAATCCAAATCCAGAATTCCACTTTTCAACTTTAAAACCAAATTCCGTTACCGAAATCCGATTTCAAAACCGAAAACCTCAATTATCAAACTTATGTTTCAAAATCCCGTTATCATCATTGAAAACCAGTTATCCTTTAGAAACCCCAAAACCATAGCTTTATTTTCAGAAATTAACATTTCTCGTAAAACGTGCCAATTACTTTACTTTCTCGAAAACCATGCAATTATAGAAAACCACATCATAAATCCAACATCCATGTAATCGTATATATAAAACAAGTAGAGAAAAGCAGTTATGTAACAACCCGTACCTTCGGGAAGGGTAAAAAGGTAATTTTGTAAAATTTTGTGTAAATGGACGATTTTGCCCTTGTGAATAGTAGACGAAAAGTTGACTTTTTGAATTACCGATTGGTTGAGTGTTAGCCCTTGACTGTGACGTAGTTTAGGACGTCACGAGTCCGTAGACAGGTGGCAGGTTCGATTCGGACAACCGGAGGAAAAGTTATGATGTTCGGAAGGTTGAGGGCATAACCGTAATTTGACTAAATTAGGGGGGAAAGAGTTGACTTTTCCTACGACCGAGTTTTGACATGTTGACCTTGGACCGTTGTGTAGATCTCGTCGTCCTGAATTCAACGACAGGCGGCACGTGTTTATCGGAGTTAGGACGGGCAAGTTACGGGTCTAAAACGGTAAGGGTAAAATGGTAATTTTGGAGTTAAGAAGGGTATTTTGGTCTTTTGGCTGGGGAGGGGGGCATGGTGCAATCGGATTGGGACACTTGTCCAAGGCAGAGAGGAGATTTTTGTGTGAGAAGGGAGAAGATTTTGACATGTGGCAGGGCTCTAGTGGGTTCTAGGCCGTGCATGAGTGTGTTTAAAAATTGAGACGTGTGTGTGTGTGTTGAGTTTAGCCGAAGGGGGGAAAAACAGAGGTGAGCTGAGGGAGGAATTGATTGAACTGGGTGAGTGTTGTGAGGTTCTGTGATGTTCAAAGGAGAGCTAGGAGAGGGAGTGATTGTATCTGTGAGGATTTGGGCGTGACGATGAGTATGTGAGGTGTGAGAAGTGAGGAAAAAACCAGAGAACAGGGCAGGGGTTTTGTGCACGGTTGTGCACCCCGATCGATCAATCTCCAAAATTGGACGGGTGGAAGTGTTCAGGGACCTGAGCGGAGCTTTGTGAACCGAGAGGAGCACAACGGCGTGCACGGCGGAGGTCAGAACACAGGTAATTGCCCACGGTCCTCTGTTTTCCCAGTTTGGTTAAAATCAATAGTTGTGGGTTTTGGGTACGAGTCGAGGCTTTTGGTGGGTGTTATGAGACTCAGGAGGTCCCTAGGAGTCGAATAAGTTGTTGCCGCGATGGGGGGAATGTTTGATTAGCTGGGAACCGAAACAGGGGTTTCGGGTAAATGTTTTCAAATTCGAAGTCGACGAGCTAAGGACTTCGATGTTGGGTTTTCTGGTAGGGAATGGATTAAGGAGGATAGGACGAAACTAAGGGATTCAACGGGATTAAAAATGGATGAAAATGGGATGAAAACCGTGAACGCCGGTTCACGGCTGGACCGGACCAGTTCAAACCAGGTGAACCGGGTTCACCTGAGGTTGCTGGTGACACTGTTCACGCGCGTGGATTTCACGCGCAGAACCTTCTGGACGCGCGTGGGGGCGCGTGAGGGGTAATTTGGGAAATTAGTCAACATGACTTTTAAAGTATTTGATGTAACGAACATTTTGGCGTTGGTTTCGAGTCGATCGGACATCGTCTCGATATGTTTCGGGCTGTCCGAAGGTTTTAGGGCTGGGTTAAAAATAGTTAAAAATCCGGGAAAATTATGGGGCTTTAGTATGACCTTTGTGAAGTAGGTAGTGATCTCTTTATGGGATTTGGACAGGTTTGGGAAAGCCGAGGATAATGGTTTGGCAGGGAATGGCATAGGTGCGCTCGTATCGAGGCGACGTCGAAATGGTCTGTGAGTGGACTTTGCTTCCTAACTCTTGATGCATGCATATATGTTTTTATAGGATTTCTATACTGGATTCTATGATTTGATTATGGTTGTGATGGTTTGTGGTTTGTGCACGTTTTTCGAGGAAAATGACAGTTTTCACGTTTTACGAGGTTTTGATAACTATTGTAATTTGAACCTGGTTTTAATGGTTGATTTTGGGATTTGAAATACGGTTGGATTTTAAGGAAAGAAAAAGGATTTTGAAAAGTATTTTCGGGCCTGAGGCCCAGTTCAAAGGTGTTTTCAGAAATGAGATCTCGGGTTTCGGAATCGGAATTCCGGGTGACGATTCGGGATTCGATTCGGGACTTGAAGTGGATTTCGGGTTTGGGTTCGGAATGGTTATTCCGGATGCTAGCTTACGGAATGATGGTTGCGGACTCGGACCGGGAAATGAGAAGGAAATGAGTTCTGGGTCTGGATTCGGAATGACGGTTATGGATGCCGGAAGGGCATCAGACCAGTGGTTTCGGATTCGGGTTTGGATATGGAAATGGAAAATGGTTTTGAGATTGGATTTGCTGGATCTGGATATTGGGTTTAAAGACCCGGATATATGTGACGGGGGACCGGCCGGATTGGGTTTAAAGACCCGGATTGAGTTTAAAGACTCGGGAGTTTAAAGACTCGGATATATTGATTTTCCCCCGTAGGCCTTGAGTTTAAAGACTCGGGAGTTTAAAGACTCGGATATGATTAAGGCCTGGATTGAGTTTAAAGACTCGGGAGTTTAAAGACTCGGATAGATCCAGCAGGTTCGATGGATGAGAACGTGGCTTTAAATGTGTTTTGGGTTTCACTAGCTTTGATGATGATGTTTTGGGCAGTGACCCGGATATGATGGTTTTCGGTGATTTTGGGCTGAGGCCCGGGATTGGAAAAAGGAAAATGTGTTTGGTTTTCGTATATTGTTTTATGACGTAATTGATATGCATGCATTGTTTTTTAACACGGAGGGTATAACTGTTTGTGTTTTCTGATAACTGTTTTGAATTTAAACTTTATTTTTGTCCACTCACAGTCTTTTCGTGTTTTCGATACCCTCCAGGTTGCTGCAGTGCGGGCTGTCGGTTGAGAGAGATGGAGACATCACATGCACCATCCACAGTAGACTCTGCGCACTCTGAGAAGTTTGAGGTTGTTGAGGTGGTTGGTCTGGAACTCCCTTGTCCGACTTACGTGTCACACGGAGGTTAGGCGGTTGTTTAGCCCTCGTGTCATGCGTACGTTAGACGGGAGCGGGGTTTAGCCCTTAATTCCGGGGGATTAGGGGTGGGCCCTGACAAGTTATGCATGTTCGAGTTTAAGGAAAGGGTCCACTCACAGTACTGAACCCTCAATAGCGTCCTGAACGTCTCACACATTCCTCCGCTTCCTCGGGAACTCCCGATCCTGTCAACAACCACCAAAGTACGTCACTAACCCGTCTACGAAGGTCCATCTAAATTCCCTCAAAAATCCCCGGGTCTAAACGTAATGAATCGGAACCCTAAGCCTTCACCCTCGCGGAACTACTTCGATTCGATGTCCAATTAACCCGAAACCAATTCCAATGAACTCATCACAACTCCTAAACCAAAAACCATGTTGACCATTTTCCCCAGAACCGCCGCACGTGCCTCCACGCGCCGCCCAAAGTGGCTGCGCGTGGGCCTCACGCGCCTGCTACAGTGTCACTGTCTACCTCGAGTAGACCGGGTTCGACACAGTCCTGCAACTTGAACCGGCGAGGACGGTTCTCCTCCTTCCGTCCACCAAATCGACTCCTCTCTTCACCAATAGCATCGTCCAATCCTAGGCTACCCATTCCTGTACTCCAATCACCTCGACTCACCCTCAAACCTATCGACTCAAGCTCGAACAGAAACCCGTACTGTCCCCTGTTTCCTTCTCCGGCCACCCAGGTCTTCTCCCGTCACGGTGGCTAGCCCCAACTCTTCCTAGGACTGTCCTAAACCTCACCCAACTCACCAAAACTGTCGACTCTACCCCAAACTTCACGACTTTACGTTTGAAGCAAAACGGAAAAACAGGGCACACAGGGCACCTCCGTCGTACCAGCCTCCACCGTGCACTCCCCGTCACGGCAGCACAACCAGCCGAAACCTAGAACCCTACTGAGTCTCCTAGACCTCCCTAGCTTCTTCGATTCAACTCCTAAACTCACGACTTCCACTTTGAACTTCGACGGAAAAACAGAGCATCGAAAGGGAAAACAAGAAATTACCTGCCTCCTGTCGCCGTCGTGAGCTCAGCCGTGAGGCAGTAGCTCCTCCTGTCCTCCTCCGTCCTCTGAGCACCTCCGCTGGCCTCGAGTGATCAATCACGGCTGCACCACCACCCAACTTCTCTGTTTTCCTCCCTGCTTTCCTTACTATTTTCCCGTGGCTCACCTTGCACGCACACACAGTCACCAAACCTCCAAACCTCCTCACTACCTCCCGCTCACTCTCTGGTCACTCTTCACTCACCAGAACACATCAACATTCACCATCGTCCTTCAATTTTCTCTCTATTCCTCAGCCTCTGTTTCTGTTCTTCGAACACACACACACACACACGACATACACGACACACTCAGCCCCAAATAATTGGACCGTGCGTCCCAGAACCAACCAGAACCCCTACACGTGTCACCAATCCCTCAACTCCCACACATCTGTTTCAATCTCAGCCCTCCATCTGTCCTTCTCTTTTGCACAAATCCCAATGTGCAGAAAGACCAAAATACCCTTCCGTTTTAACCAAAATTACAACTTTGCCACTACCTTTCTGGACCCGTAACTCCCACATCGTATGTCCGATGAATACGTGCCGCCTGTCATCGAACTCAGGACGACGAGATCTCTCTAACGGTCCTAAGTCAACAAGTCAAAACCCGATCATACGAAAAGTCAACGTTTCCCCCTTAATTTAGCCAAATTACGGTTATGCCTTCAATCTTCCGAACATCATGACTTCCTCCTCGGATGTCGGAATCGGGCGTGCCACCTGCCTATGGATTCGTGACGTCCTAACCTACGTCCTCGTCACCGGTCAAAGTCCATTGGACCACCCGAACTAAAAGTCCACTTTTTACCCAAACCAGGGGCAAAATCGTCATTCTACCCTAACGACCCCAACGAGACCAACTAACCACCGTTTAAGCTCACTAATCCCATCTTAATCACTATCTTAACCCTAGTTTCTGGGACGGGTCGTTACACCGTACGCGTCAATCGCGCTCCGTACGTTCCTCAACCGTCTCAGGAGTGTCTCGTCCTGTCAAAAGTCACACAATCGGGTCACAAACACTTCATTAAGGCTTATCCTAATTTCTCCAATTTTTCGGAATTTTAAACGCAATTTAAACGATAACCCTAAACCTTAGAATCCTCGTACAAACCCGACCCGATGTCCGATCGACACGAAACTTGTTCTAAAAGATTCGTTACAACATTTAGACTCAAAACCATGTTGGAAGGTTCCTCAGATTCCTCCCCCTCGCCCTCACGCGCCGCCCAAAGTGGCTGCGCGTGGGCTTCACGCGCCTGCTACAGTGTCGTCTTCAAGCTCGAGTCAGCTGGTTCGAACCGGGCTGGCTGAACCAAACCGGCGTGACCGGTTTTCCCTCACTTCCTGTCCAAATCCAACCTTTTCAATCTCAGAAGTTTCGTCCAATTCCCAGCAACCATTTCCAATCCTAAAATCGAGGAATCACGACCTCTAAGCCGTCGTCTGCAACCTCGAACCAAAACTACCCGAACCCCTGTTTCGGTTCCCGGCCAACCAGACACTCCCTCGTCACGGCAGCAACCTTAATCGACTCCTAGGAACCTACTAAGTCTCACACAACTCACAGAAACCATCGACTCATCCCCCAAAGCCACGATTATTGAAATGAATAAAACGGGAAAAACAGGGGATTTTGAGCTTACCGTCGATTTGTCCTCCGCCGTTCGCACCGCCATGCACCTCCGTGTCCACTGGGTCTCCCTCAGCCGTCCTAGCTTCCTCTCAGCCTTGATTGGATCAACACACGGCACAACCACCATCAGCTCCCTCGACACCTCTCTGTTTCCCTGAAATTTCAACCTCACACCCCGAGTACTTCTTGCACGATTTCCTGACAGGACCCATCTCAATCCCCCCGGGATTAGTGCGGGATGACCCTGCTCCCGTCTGACACGGAGTGTCAGACAAGGGATATTTCCGACCTTTGCCCTCCCGGGCTATCAGAGTACACCAGGATCCGGAGGAGGCATGTGATATCTCGGTCTCTGCTACAGTTCACATCCGTTGTCAACCTGAAGGGCAGTCAAAACATTAAAAACTGTGAGTGGACAAAACAAAAGTTTATAAAAAACATTTTAATGAGAAGACATTTGTACCCTTCACTAAAAAGCATGCATACATTGGAAAACCATGTAACCAAAGAAACCATACGTGGGAACTAAGCCCAAATCAGATATAAACCAAGGTCGAAAGGACCACAATGAAAACGACCTTACGGGCCACTGCCCAAATCCATAAGGGACTCGGCCCCAAACCATAAAGAAACCAAGTATACTAGCCACTGCTCAAATCCTGTGCACACCTGTGCACACCACATATCATATATCATATATACATCACATACATATATATAAGTCACACAACCAATCCTGTCACGGTATCCAAAGCTACGCGCGTGCTACCCGGGTCTCAATCCGAGTATTCTCAAAGTCAAGGTCAATGTCCGCAGACCACTGACCCTACCCGAGGTAATAGTAACCATAGCCTTCCTGAGAGTAAGGAACCCAACTGGGGGGTGACTCCACTCAGTCGGTGCTCTGTGACTACTCCGGGGTCCACCCAGGCCAACGACCCTCCCCGGAGGAGATAATAGAAGTAAAGGAAGGTAGATGAACATATATATACATAACATAATATCCATGCCCGGTTCCCCTGAACCGTCATGATCCATAATATCCATAGCCAAGGTAACATGCCGGTTCCCATAAACCGTCATGTACCGTAATAACATAACCAGGTAACATGCCGGTTCCCATAAACCATCATGTACCGTAATGACCAACAAGGGTCCATGCCGGTTCCCATAAACCGTCATGAACCATGATACCATATTAAGAGTTCATGCCGGTTCCCATAAACCGTCATGAACCGGGAAATCCATTTAAGGTTCCCTGACCTGAAATCAAAACCGTAAAGTAGCTTGGGTCTCGTACCCGAACATAGGACATCAGTTGGGCACCGTGCCCGATATCTGAGGTCATATGCCCGAGACAAAACCAAATGGGTCTCATACCCGAGTTTATCCTTTTGAAATCCAAATCCAGTTCATTTAAATCAATACAGAGATACAGACCTGTATAAGCACCGTATAAGGCCGAAACCTCGAAATACGTGCTTATACATAACCACATACAAATGCACCCATGGAATTACAAACAAGCATTTAAAACATATAATAAACATTTATGCATGCACCAATTTAGAAAACAAGGTCCACTCACAGACCGTCCGAGCTGCCGCCTCAATTTGCGTGTCATTTGGCTCCCCGAGCCGATCACCATCACCGGGACTCCCAAACCTGTCCAAATTTTAATAGAAGGTTACTAACTACTTAATTAACCTCCTACCAAAGCCCCGTAATTTTCCCGAACTTTTAACTATTTTTAAACCGACCCTAAACCTTACGACACCCCGAAAACTATCGAAACGATGTCCGATTGACACGAGACTAGTCCCAAAATCTTCGTTACATCGGATAGAAGATTTCCCGTGTTGAATACTTTCCCAAATTATGGACCACGTGCCCTCACGAACCCCTAGAAAGTCAAAAACACTGTTCATCTGTTCCCGTGTTGAATACTTTCCCAAATTATGAACCAGTTACTGTTCATCTCGGTTTTTCTTCAGTTTTCGGACCGATTCGGGGTCCGTTTGGTCCCATTTTAATCCCTAAATTCCTAATTCTTCATTTCCTATCTAACCCAATCCCTAAAACTAAGAAAAACCACCCGAAACCGAGTTTCCATCCGCCATCAATGGTGGCCGGATTTTCTCCGGCCGTTCACGGCCGTTTCCGGCTATCCCAAGCCACGAAATCAATCCTATTCTACTCCTAGGTTCCCCAAAAATGTTTCCCAATCCTTAGAATCGAACAAAAACTAACAAAACCGAAATTTGAATTTTTGGGCATTTTCTTACCTCACGGTTTCTCTCCACCGTGGCCACCACCTTCCCCCGCCGTGGCTCGCCGTTCCTTGCCTCTCATCACCTCACTCACGGTCACACACAAGCACATGAGGAATGGTGGTATGTGTGTGTGTGTGCTTGTCCGAAGAACAAAGAAGAAAATGAAGAAAATATGGAGGGGGGGGGGGGGGGGGGGGGGTTTCGGGTTTGATGAAGAGAATAGAAGAAAATGATGATAATTGATGGTTTAATCTGATGAGAGAAGAGAAATTGATTAGATGAGATGAGTGGTGAGGATTAAAAGTTAAATGGAATGGATGGCTAGGATTTATGGTTGTTAAGATTTGATTAAAAAATTAATTAAATAATAATATTTTATTATTAGATCCACAATTTGGGGGAGTTAGCCAATAGGATGAGTGACACTTGTCACTCATCCATGGGACCCACTAAAATATCTGCCCAATCAGATTTCGCCAAATCATCCCCGTCTCGAAGTTCGTGCATAGTGAAATCGAACTTCCGTGACCCATAACTCTCTCGTTCGAAGTCCGATTTCAGTGTGCCGCCTGTCTATGGATTCGTATCGTCCTTATCTACGTAACGGTCTTCGGCCCTCGGCCATCGGACCTTTTGGTCAAAAAGTCAACATTTGACCCCATTTAACCAAAATTACCAAAATGCCCCTAAACTTCCGAACGTCATAACTTCCTCCCCGAACGTCGGAATTGAACGTGCCACCTGTCTATGAACTCGTGACGTCACGAACTACGTCACGGTCATCGGTCAAAGTCCATTTGACCGCCCGATTAAAAAGTCAACGTTTTGCCACCATCAAGGGCAAAACGGTCATTTCGCACCGTTCGTCCGATTTCGCTCTACTAATCACCGATTAACCTCATTAATCGTGATTAGTCACTAATCTAATCTAGGAATTTGGGACGGGTCGTTACAACCTTCCCTCCTTAATTAATTTCGTCCTCGAAATTCCAACCGACCTAAATCCAACCGTTCTTCCCTCCTTAATTTAGTTTCGCTCTTGAAACTCCACTATCCTGATTCCACAACCACCTCGTGGAAAGTAGAATCGACCGCAAAACACGTGTACACTAGTACACCCACTAGTCAACATAAACCTCATTTGTAACTAGACGTACCACTAACGCTCTCGTCGTATTGACTACATTCGACCACGTCGAATGACAGAAGTTGTACGCTCCGAACTGATCCCACTTGTCAGATCTACCGTTTCGCTGACACAACCAACTAGACGGTTCCTTGCTCAACCACTAACTATCCTGACGTCTGCTCCCACTGGGAGTCATCAGACCTCACACCACGATCCACGCTGACACCTCCTACAAACTGTCACCACTTGACAGTCGTCAATCGAAAATTGTCACTATACTCACTCATGGTTACACTAACCACCAACTCACTCAACCATGGGTAAACACTTACCCACAAAGCACTCGACTTGTGTGTAACTAGACCCATTAGAAATACCATGACCCAATGCACAGTATCCAATGTCCAGTCCACGTACAAGACCTTAACTAATCCAATGGTACCGGAACTAAGCCGACTACCAATACGCTCTCCAATGTACCACTGGTATAACCTATATATCGTCACCAGACATCACCAGTCTGCCTGGTATCATACCTCAAACAACGTACAAGGTACATACAACTACCCATCAATTAGCCTACAACCACCTAGGTTGTAGCCAATCACGTTCCAATTTGGAGTCCATCTGTCCAATCCAGTACTAGACAAATCAAAACTCCAACCCATCATCTATTTCCAAATCTGAATCCAAATCCGCAATTTCGTAAGAAATCCCGATTTCAAAACCAGAAATCATATCCATAGCCATGTCCAAATCCGAATCCGAAATCATTATTTCGTAAGCTAGCATTTGGAATAACCATTCCGAACCCAAATCCATAAAAAGAAAATCCACAGTCAAGCTCTAGAATCAAATCCTGAATCGTCACCCAGAATCCGATTCCAAAACCCAAATCCAGAAATCCTCTTTCAAGTTCCAAAATCAAATCCTGAATCGTCATCCAGAAATCTGATTCCAAAACCTGAAATCTCTTTTACGTCTACCCAGACACACCAAAACCGAACCTATCGGTTACCCGTTTAAACAATTACCTCAATACCTTTGATTGACTTCATAGGGAAGCCAATCCCAACATCAACACATCTAGGTTGACCATATCCAACCACGTCGGAAAACTACTCATCGGACAACTACTCAGGCGAGTAATAAGCCATATGGGATTTACCTCGAAAAGAAGTTCAGTCCCATCATGCTCCACTCAACATCCAGGTAAGAGTAATAAACTCTCCACCTATCTGGATATCCAAATCATGATCCAGATCCAACACTACGTCAACCGACCATAGACGTCACGATCCCCGATCGTCACGACGTCCAAAGTCCTCAACCATTTCCCACATCTAAATAGATTAGTCGACGACGAGACACGCCGAGACTGTGGGTTCTCACTGATTACCTCGTATCGATCCTTGTCATTCCACCGAGGAAAAATCAAGAATGATCGAATAATCCATCCTACGTGAATGCAAACAACATCGTCTGCCACCAAGTAGAAAATGAGGAATCTCAGTCACCTAACTTCGATATACTCATCTCCTCCTGATGGTCCAGAACAAATCCCGGGTCCACCGACCAATACACGATCGGTGTACTAGTGGCAACCAACAACATCTATATCATCAACGTCATCTACCATCATCAATCATGGTAGAATCTGAGAAGTCACCCAAAATGACTTCGACATACCCATTACCAATGCAGAAAACCCGCATTCCACTCGTCACCTCAATCGCAACCTCTCGCGATTCCGAAGTTCCAACAAGATTGGAAACAACATACCCGGACATCAACCACGTGTCCCCTAACCAGTTTAACTCTATCTGAGATCCACTCCTGAACCACAGATACCGAACATATGCCCATTACGACGGATGTCACACCCCGATCCGTAACTCATCGTCATCACGATCACTGGCACCAGCACCAGCACTAGTACCAGTATCATCACCTATCAGCATCAGCACAAAGTGTGCAAATCAGACACTCCTGGATCTCCGCTCATACCGAGCGACGACCCCGTACCTCTGTTCGAAAAGGAGAACTCTGCCTCCCTCGTACCCAACAACTCTGGGTACGGTCACCCTGACAACTCATACGAGAAAAGGAAACGCTCCCCGAACGTCCCCAACTCATTCTGCGATCGCACTCAGCCGTAACCGAGTCGAATCCAGAATCACTGCTCGTACATATGGGTTACTCACGCACCCCGTATCATCGTCACGACTGACAATCCCATCGTCACAATCGTCACGGTAACCTGAGTCTACTCGACCTGATAAGACTCGACTACGTCCATCGATAGTAGCGTCTGCCCCAACCTCGTGCAGACCTAACTACCAGGAATCACGATATAAAAACTCCGCATCCAACAGAATCAACCGCTCGTACCAACTACTCCGTATCCCCGCTCCGGGATTCCATCGACAAGTACCAACCTTGATAACTTGTCCAAATCAAACTCTACCAGTCGTAACCCGACTAACCCAATGTCGTCTACCAGGTCATCCATGACCGTAGTTGTACCAACAATCCATCACAACTAATGTGGCACGACAACCTACTAGGTCTAACCGATAAGTACAACCCCGACTGCAGAGTGCAGTCCCAACACAGGCTGACATGACTAGACCGACTAACAAACCCAAATTCGAATAGTCGTCAAAGTCACACCACTCGTCAACTCACATTTCTGAACCATACACCCAAGGTAGGTGTAACAACCCGTCCCGAGAATTGGGATAAGTAGAGTGATTAAGGTGTGATTAGTAAGGTTAATCAAGGGTTAGGTGGTCCCGAGGGGTCCGGGAACTTAGAATGACGATTTTGCCCCTGGGTCGGGCAGAAATGTTGACTTTTATTTCGGGTGGTCAATTGGGGATTGACCAGTGACCAGGACGTAGTTTAGGTCGTCACGAATCCGTAGGCAGGTGGCACGCCCGATTCCGACATCCGAGAAGGAAGTTGTGATGTTCGGAAGGTTGAGGGCATGACCGTAATTTGAGTAAAGTAGGGGGAATAGTTGACTTTTTCTACGGACGAGTTTTGGTACGTTGACCTAGGATGGTTAGATAGATCTCGTCGTCCTGAGTTCGATGACAGGCGGCACGTATGCATCGGACTTACGATGAGTGAGATACGGGTCTAGAACGTTAGTGGCGAAACCGTAAAATGAGTTAAAAAGAAGGGTAAATTGGTCTTTCTGCACATTGGGAATTGTGCAGAAAGAAAGAAATGGACGGTTGAGATTGGGCCATGTGGGAGTGCTTGGATGGAGGATGGTGACACATGGCAGGTGTGTAGAGGATTCTGGTGGAATCCTGTACGTGCGCGGTCCTAATTAACTGGGGTGCACCTGTGTGTGCCCGTGTGTTTGTTCTTCGACACAGACAGAAACAGAGTGAGCTGGTGAGGAGAAATTGAGGAGTGATTGTGGCTGGTGATGAGTTCTGGTGAGTGAGGGAGAGACAGGGAGGTCAGTGTGAGCTGGTGGTCGTGAATTGGTGGAGGAATCGTGCACGGCGGCACGGTGGAGGTGCGGCAAAATTCTGGGGAAACAGGGAGACCGTGAGACTGTGGTGGTGGCTACGCCGTGAGGTGGCTCAATTCAAGGTAGGGGGAGCTGTAGGAGGTTGCAGGGGACCCAACGAACACCGTGGCACGCGGCGGTGCGCACGGCGGAGCTGCAATCGAAAGGTGAGGCTTCCTGCTCTGTTTTCCCGTGAAATTTCAGTATGGAAGTCGTGAGTCTAGGCTTAGTGTCGATGGGATTGGAGGTCAGGGTTATGTTCAGGGAGGTCCTAGGAATGATTTGTGGTGGTCGCCGTGACGGGGGTGTCCACGGCGGAGCTCAGTCGCAGAGGGGTGCTCTGTTGCTCTGTTTCGGCCGTGAGCTTCGAACTCAAAGTCGACGAGTTTGGGGCTGAGTCGAAGGTAAAGGAGGTGTGGTCTAGGTTCAGTGAAGCCTTAGGGATCGTCTGGTGTTGCCACCGTGACGGAAGGTGACCGGAGTAGCCGGATCGTGAAACAAGGGTCTGAGGGCCGTCTGGTTCGAGCTTCAGTCGTGAAGCTGGGAGTCGAATCGAACCAGGAGAGTGAGGGGAATGGATTCGTGGTGTCTGGACGAAGCTGCAGGAGAAGAAAGGGAGTGCAATGGTGGCCGGACGGCGGAGAACGCTTCTCGCCGGTTCAGCCTGCGACGGGCGGTTCAGCACAGGTTGAAGATGGTACTGTAGCTGGCGCGTGGGGCCACGCGCAGCCACTTTGGGCGGCGCGTGGGGGCGCGTGCGGCGGCGTATGGAGGAACGATCAACTTGACTTTTGGTCTAGGAGTTGTGTTGAGTTCAATGGAGTTGGTTTCGAGTCAATCGGTTGTCGTTTGAGTGTAGTTCCGCGAGGGTGAAGGTTTAGGGTCCCGGGGTTCTAGGTCTTCGGTTCGGGGATTTTTGAGGAAATTTAGGAGAATGTTTGTAGACGTATTAGTGACGTAATTTGACGATGTTTGACAGGATCGGGATTACCCGAGGAAGCCGAGGAACGGGCTGGACGTTCGGGACGCGAGTAGGGCTCAGTACTGTGAGTGGACCCTTTCTCTAAACTCGATCATGCATAACTGTTTTTATATACGTTTTTGATGGTTTTACTCATACACCTATGTTTCTTGACTATGTTATGATGGTTTTACATGATTGCACGTTTTTCGAGAAAAAGACGGTTTTGGCACGTTTTTCGAGAAAATGTTGGTTTTCGGATTTTGATGCCATATTTGGGGATTTCCACCTATAAAGGTTTTCTGATAATGATAAATGGGTTATGAAATGTGATTTGTGATTACATGTGGTTTTGGTATGAAAATGGATATTTTTTCGGATTTGGGTTCGGAATGACGGTTCTGAACGCCGGAAGGGCTTCAGACCAGTGATTTCGGATTCGGGTTTGGATGTGGATTGGTACATGGTTTTCAAATGGTTTTGGGATTGGATTTGCTGGATCTGGATATTGGGTTTAAAGACCCGGATATATGTGACGGGGGACCGGCCGGATTGGGTTTAAAGACCCGGATTGAGTTTAAAGACTCGGGAGTTTAAAGACTCGGATATATATATTGATTTCCCCCGTAGGCCTTGAGTTTAAAGACTCAGGAGTTTAAAGACTCGGATATGATTAAGGCCTGGATTGAGTTTAAAGACTCGGGAGTTTAAAGACTCGGATAGGTCCAGCAGGTTTGATCGAGAAAATGATGATTTGGTGGTTATGGTTTTGATACGGTTTCTGATACTCATATTATGGTTTCTTATGATCTTTTATAGTGTTTCTGTTTCTTATGATGTTTATAATGATTATTTTATAAATGTATTTATAACTGTTGGTTATGCATGGGGTTTCAAAACGGAGGGTTTAACTCGGTTTTCTTATAAAATGGTTTTTGAACTTTTGTACCTTATGGTCCACTCACATTTTCTGTTTTAATTGCCCTCCAGGTTGTGGAGCTAGCGCGGGGTCTTAACGTCGAGGCAGAGTCCGAGGCATAGAAGTGACGTGAGGGATCCTAGAAGAGTTTAAAGGCTTCTGTGTGCGTATACTTTATCAGTTTTTATTTTCCTTGTAATTTAGTGCTATGCTCTGTAAACGATAAGGTTGGGATATTTTGTAATTACTCCTGCGTCTGACTGGGTTTGCTTGAGTGTTACTTGGGTGTTGTGTCGGGGAGTCAGACGGGAGCGGGATTGACCTCGGGTTTCGGGGTGAAACCGGGGTGGGTCCTGACAGTAGGGTTCCACAATCACTAACTAGAGTTCCTCAGAACCCAACTGCGAAAAGCAGTAAAATCAACAATCTGACCGACTCCGCGGTCTTGACATCGTAAGGACGTCAATCCAATCATACCGTCAATCCAACTAGGATTCCACAAATCCGACCGCTAACTACCAGGAGCAGTAAATCCATTTAACTCAACAATATCCAAACATCGATGGTCATAATTCCCAACCAGTCGTCGGAACAGATCCTACGACATCGTGAAGACGATCCCAACTAACCATCTCACGATCAAAATCTATAAGAATACGTTTATCCCTTTGTAGGGTCCCACACTGTCATCCACGACAGAACTATGGCAACCCCGGCATCGAATGCCGAACCAAGACGTTCCACGATTCAATCCTACTAACTATCGTATCGGCATCCCAACATCAGGTTGACCACGAACTGTAGCCCAATGAGATATCACATCCTCGACCTGCGTACGGAGTATCGCGCAAAATACGCTCTGGAATTCAGAGTAACATGAGCAACCATGCTCTGATACCACATTGACAAGACCCATCCCAATCCCCCCGGGATTAGTGCAGGATGACCCTGCTCCCGTCTGACACGGAGTGTCAGACAAGGGATATTTCCGACCTTTGCCCTCTCGGGCTATCAGAGTACACCAAGATCCGGAGGAGGCATGTGATATCTCGGTCTCTGCTACAGTTCACATCCGTTGTCAACCTGAAGGGCAGTCAAAACATTAAAAACTGTGAGTGGACAAAACAAAAGTTTATAAAAAACATTTTAATGAGAAGACATTTGTACCCTTCACTAAAAAACATGCATACATTGGAAAACCATGTAACCAAAGAAACCATACGTGGGAACTAAGCCCAAATCAGATATAAACCAAGGTCGAAAGGACCACAATGAAAACGACCTTACGGGCCACTGCCCAAATCCATAAGGGACTCGGCCCCAAACCATAAAGAAACCAAGTATACTAGCCACTGCTCAAATCCTGTGCACACCTGTGCACACCACATATCATATATCATATATACATCACATACATATATATAAGTCACACAACCAATCCTGTCACGGTATCCAAAGCTACGTGCGTGCTACCCGGGTCTCAATCCGAGTCTTCTCAAAGTCAAGGTCAATGTCCGCAGACCACTGACCCTACCCGAGGTAATAGTAACCATAGCCTTCCTGAGAGTAAGGAACCCAACTGGGGGGTGACTCCACTCAGTCGGTGCTTCGTGACTACTCCGGGGTCCACCCAGGCCAACGACCCTCCCCGGAGGAGATAATAGAAGTAAAGGAAGGTAGATGAACATATATATACATAACATAATATCCATGCCCGGTTCCCCTGAACCGTCATGATCCATAATATCCATAGCCAAGGTAACATGCCGGTTCCCATAAACCGTCATGTACCGTAATAACATAACCAGGTAACATGCCGGTTCCCATAAACCGTCATGTACCGTAATGACCAACAAGGGTCCATGCCGGTTCCCATAAACCGTCATGAACCATGATACCATATTAAGAATTCATGCCGGTTCCCATAAACCGTCATGAACCGGGAAATCCATTTAAGGTTCCCTGACCTGAAATCAAAACCGTAAAGTAGCTTGGGTCTCGTACCCGAACATAGGACATCAGTTGGGCACCGTGCCCGATATCTGAGGTCATATGCCCGAGACAAAACCAAATGGGTCTCATACCCGAGTTTATCCTTTTGAAATCCAAATCCAGTTCATTTAAATCAATACAGAGATACAGACCCGTATAAGCACCGTATAAGGCCGAAACCTCGAAATACGTGCTTATACGTAACCACATACAAATGCACCCATGGAATTACAAACAAGCATTTAAAACATATAATAAACATTTATGCATGCACCAATTTAGAAAACAAGGTCCACTCACAGACCGTCCGAGTTGCCGCCTCGATTTGCGTGCCATTCGGCTCCCCGAGCCGATCACCATCACCGGGACTCCCAAAATTGTCCAAATTTTAATAGAAGGTTACTAACTACTTAATTAACCTCCTACCAAAGCCCCGTAATTTTCCCGAACTTTTAACTATTTTTAAACCGACCCTAAACCTTACGACACCCCGAAAACTATCGAAACGATTTCCGATTGACACGAGACCAGTCCCAAAATCTTCGTTACATCGGATAGAAGATTTCCCGTGTTGAACACTTTTCCAAATTATGGACCACGTGCCCTCACGAACCCCTAGAAAGTCAAAAACACTGTTTATCGGCATCAACCTCAAAACTGAACCAGTTACTGTTCATCTCGGTTTTTCTTCAGTTTTCGGACCGATTCGGGGTCCGTTTGGTCCCATTTTAATCCCTAAATTCCTATTTCTTCATTTCCTATCTAACCCAATCCCTAAAACTAAGAAAAACCACCCGAAACCGAGTTTCCATCCGCCATCAATGGTGGCCGGATTTTCTCCGGCCGTTCACGGCCGTTTCCGGCTATCCCAAGCCACGAAATCAATCCTATTCTACTCCTAGGTTCCCCAGAAATGTTTCCCAATCCTTAGAATCGAACAAAAACTAACAAAACCGAAATTTGAATTTTTGGGCATTTTCTTACCTCACGGTTTCTCTCCACCGTGGCCACCACCTTCCCCCGCCGTGGCTCGCCGTTCCTGGCCTCTCATCACCTCACTCACGGTCACACACAAGCACATGAGGAATGGTGGTATGTGTGTGTGTGCTTGTCCGAGAAACAAAGAAGAAAATGAAGAAAATATGGAGAGGGGTGGGTTTCGGGTTTGATGAAGAGAATAGAAGAAAATGATGATAATTGATGGTTTAATCTGATGAGAGAAGAGAAATTGATTAGATGAGATGAGTGGTGAGGATTAAAAGTTAAATGGAATGGATGGCTAGGATTTAAGGTTGTTAAGATTTGATTAAAAAATTAATTAAATAATAATATTTTATTATTAGATCCACAATTTGGGGGAGTTAGCCAATAGGATGAGTGACACTTGTCACTCATCCATGGGACCCACTAAAATATCTGCCCAATCAGATTTCGCCAAATCATCCCCGTCTCGAAGTTCGTGCATAGTGAAATCGAACTTTCGTGACCCATAACTCTCTCGTTCGAAGTCCGATTTCAGTGTGCCGCCTGTCTATGGATTCGTATCGTCCTTATCTACGTAAAAGTCTTCGGCCCTCGGCCATCGGACCTTTTGGTCAAAAAGTCAACATTTGACCCCATTTAACCAAAATTACCAAAATGCCCCTAAACTTCCGAACGTCATAACTTCCTCCCCGAACGTCGGAATTGAACGTGCCACCTGTATATGGACTCGTGACGTCACGAACTACGTCACGGTCATCGGTCAAAGTCCATTTGACCGCCCGATTAAAAAGTCAACGTTTTGCCACCATCAAGGGCAAAACGGTCATTTCGCACCGTTCGTCCGATTTCGCTCTTCTAATCACCGATTAACCTCATTAATCGTGATTAGTCACTAATCTAATCTAGGAATTTGGGACGGGTCGTTACATTTCCACTCTCCAGTCACTCACTAGTTCCTTCCTTCTCGCTGTCACTCTCACCAATTCACACAAAACCTCACACACTCACTGAATCGATCAGCAACCCCACCATCTCTCTCTCTGTTTCTGTTAAATGAACAATTTGCACGGTTTTGAAAGTGTGAAATTTGTGGCCGTGCACACAATAAACACTCCTAGAAACCTCTAGTTCCCCACCACGTGTCCAACTCTCCCTGGACAGAAAGAAAATATCCAATCCCACTAATCCAACTGGCCTTATCTGATTGGCTCAAAGTGAAAAGACCAAAATGCCCCTAGGTTCGAAATTACCATTTTGCCCTTCAACTTCCTAGACCCATAACTAATCCGTCCAACGTCCGATGACAGCGTGCCGCCTGTCGTTGTACTCAGGACGTCGAGACCTATCTAACGGTCCTCGATCTACGTGAAAACCAAAATTCCAACAAAAAGTCAACATTTTCCTCTATTTAGCCAAAATTACGGTAACACCCTCAACCTTCCGAACATCATAACTTTTTCTCCGATTGTCCAAATCGGACGTGCCACCTGTCTACGGACTCGTGACGTCCTAAACTACATCATGGTCAATGGTCAACGCTCGTTCAACCTACAAAATCAAAAAGTCAACTTTTGGCACACTATAGACAAGGGCAAAATCGTCCTTTATATACAAATATTTTACAAAATTACAATTGTACCCTTTTTGAAGGTACGAGTTGTTACATTTTAAGCTTGAAAAGGGGTTTCCGGATTTGGATTCGGAATGACGGTTTTGAACGCCGGCATGGCTTCGGAATAGTGATTTCGAATTCGGATTTGGATATGGATTTAGAAATGATTTAAAAACGGTTTGGATTGGATTTGTTGGATCTGGTTATTGGGTTTAAAGACCCGGATTATGATTATGACGGGGGCGGGCCCGGATTGAGTTTAAAGACTCCGATATTATGATTTTCCCCCGTAGGCCTGTTGAGTTTAAAGACTCGGATTATATTGAGGCCTGGATTGAGTTTAAAAACTCGGGAGTTTAAAGACTCGGATAGATCCAGCAGGTTTGATCGGATGATGATATCTGATATTTCATGTTTTTATGATGATGTTTTCATAACGATTATCATACTGTTTATATAGTTGTTTTCTTATACTTAGTTATGCATGTATGTTTTTAAAACGGAGGGAAAAATCCTGGTTTGTTTATTAAACTGTTTTTGAAACTCTTATTTCTTTTTAGTCCACTCACGCTTTTCTGGTTTTCAATTACCTTCCAGGTCGTGGTGCAAGCGTCGGGGCTAACGTAGAGGCAGAGGCATAGAGTTTTCCGTTGCGTGTTTTTGTCAGCTCACAGTAGGACTTTTGTTCTTTCCTGTACTGTTACTATGCTCTGTATTACTGTTGACTCGTTGTATCATAACTTCTCCCTGGTTTGACAATATATGCTTTGTGGTTACATTGAGGTTATTTTGGTATTTTGAGTGTGTTTGTTAGGCGGGAGTAGGGTTCGTCCCGGTTATCGAGGTGATAATCGGGGTGGGTCCTGTCATTCCACGTTAATTCAAGTCGTTCTTCAGAAACATTTAACGTTCTTATCTTCCCCTAACGGCGGGAAAACTATCTCATCAAAGTGACTATCCACGAATATAACGGTAATAAGATCGCTTGTTAAGGGCTCTGAAGTGCATATTGAAGGGGGATTCATAACTGACATGTATGTGCCTTATTTGTTGAGGTCTCATTGGTGTACGTTGTGGCGCCACAACTAGCACGTAATTACACCCTAGAAATGCGTAAGTACGAAGCATCTGGTTCGTACCCAGTCACCAGCTGTGACGCAAAACATCGTTGGGTGGCATTGACCTCAACCGAACCAATATTAATGCATGCAAATTTGCATTGCCCCCGCAAGAAACTGGAAGTTTGGTGCGCATTACCAAGGTAATTAGTGTTTCTACGAGACCTTAATGGGTGTGAACATGGGGAACCAAATGTTCATCAGCAATCCCAAGGGGCATGCAATAGTCATCGAAATATATAGATGTAAACTATCTGGTATTATTGAGTCTTATAAGCTGTATAAGAGAATCTGGGTGATGTGTCCCTCAATTTAATGATTCGGGCTAAGAGTTTAGCAGACGTAGTATGCGTGTGGACAATAACGTAGCATGTAATCACTTTGTCGGTATCTCAACCAGAACCATGAATTATTTTTTTTCAAACGGTCCGCATGGTGGTTGGAATGTCAACAAAGTTTCCTCTTGTATTATGTATAAGAAAGAGTAGAGTGTTTACTCATCTTTGCATATAATGGTCTAATAATCTATTTTTGCTAACGAGCAAACTTGAAATATGTGCCTATGAGTAAGTGGATGCCCGTGTAATATATTGAGGATACGGTACATCATTACGGTGACCTGGGTGTTGCAACCAGTCATGCCATAATGAGCAATTGCTCGTACTAGTTAACTTCGGGCTAACTCTGGGCTAGCTGTTAGCTAGCTTCTCCAGTGTATACTTCTGACCATACTGATTGGAGGTTATGCAAAGGTATTTCTACTTTCTTATCATTAGTGGTTTCATTAGGATAACCTTTGGCTCGAATAATCGTAAATCTCAACAATGTTCTTTTGGAACTTTGGAGAGTAAAAGCTCTCATTGATGGTAATTCGGTATCATTCAACAATGTTCTTTTACCATATCTCTCAGAGTATTATGTGTGTGATAACGCTATCAGCTAGACAATAAATTTCCCCACAAAACATACATATTTATAGATTTAATTCAATAGATCACATGCATGAGAATAAATGCTTGTATTGAGTTAAATCATATTCGAGCGAAAAACCACATTTTCGAATTATATTCATGCGTGGATTTGAAATCCTTAAAATGGATAATGTGTCATTCATTTCTTACTTCGGACAAGATATTACGATGATCATTATATTTGAAGAATTTATGGAGGAACTTCAGGTTCCCTTTTCTTTTTAACATTGCCGAATTTACGGATTCAGTGATTAATATGAACTACTAGTTCATGTGTAGATTATTAGTTCGTTTATGAAATTTCTAGTTCATTGATGAACGTTTGGTTCATTTAAACGCATACATTTACTCAATAAACAAACATTAAAATAACATGTGAGAATAATTTAAATTAATGCTTATGGCATTATATGGTGAGATTTGCAATGCAATAATCAAATCTCAATCATACATTGATCATTTAGATATGAGCAATTTTCGATGCAAAACATGGCATCAGGTGTAAACTTTCAAAGTTCACAAGCTTGTTGAGTCTTCTGGGCTCCTCATCTACTTTATAAACCTTCTGGGCTTGAGTTGACTTAGTAGCCTGGTGGACTTCTAACTTTCTGAGCTAATTTGAAATGAGCTTGAACTGGTGGCATGTTGGGCCAAAGATTGAATCCCAAATACGACCTTATTGATGACACTAAATTGGTTTCATCCATCTGATTAAGTTTCTAGCTAATTAATCAAACAAATTTCTCATGAAAAGATGTGGCCAAAATAACAAGGTAGCCCACATACATGATACAAAATTTTCTTTCTTTGTTGTTGTATGGATTGGAATGAATCAATCCATGCATGGTCCTTTGTACCCAAATTTGGTTAAATATCCCAAATCATGATCATCAATATCAATCCAGAATAATCAATCTATTATACAAAAAATATGCATAGTAATATGCAGCCCACATTCATCATTGTCACATAATCATGATTCATATCATATCATAATGTCATATAGCATCATTACTATCAATATATCATATCATGATATCAACATCATAGCATGTATATCATCATGTATAATCATATGTTATCATGGCAACATTATGTATTCATATATCATCACCATTATCACATTTATCACATTACCACATGCATCATATATCATATCCATGCCATCATTAGATCATCATATATATCATAGCATCTATATCATTATCATCATATGTATTATCGTCATAGCATCAACATTTATCAGATCATGCATATCATCATACATACATCATTTCATCATTCTCATCATCAACATATCATGATCATCATAGTCATCATCTACCATATCATTATGCATATGTACATATATCATTATGTGTTTATCATCACAACATGTATATCAAATGGAATCATGTACCTGACTTCGATTCTATTCAACCGAATAGCATCCAAGGCAGAGTTCGCTCGTTGTCAAGGCATATTTCGATCACGACCCACCGAAGGAGACACCAAGCCTTCAATCATGCTTTACCGAAAGAGATATCATGTCATCGACCAAGTTACAGAGAAGAAAACTGCTGGTTTTGATTCCTTTTCACCGAAGAAACTCAAAAGTTCGGTCATGATCCACCGAAAGAAGCATCGATGATCCAGGCTGTGAATTCGAATTGGCCAACAACCCAAAATCGAAACCGATGTCTTCTTCCTCCTCGACCCGTCGACCTGTCAGAGTATGCCCACTTAGCTCGTTAGACGACCTGCTCTAATGGTTCAATAATGGTGCTAGTCCTTTGCGTCACAGGCGTCATCAACGACAGAGTCGCAATCCTGCACTTCTTCGCTGGTCCTTTGGTGCGATCGACGTCTTGCTGCGAGGAGTTCGATGGTGGAGTTGTAGAGGAGTCGTTTTATCGTGAATTGGGGGTTGCTCTCGAAACAACGCCACGTTAGAGACTCGAGGAAGACTCTAGGGCCGACTCACGCAGATAACTCACGAATTTGATGTGCACAAGAAAAATCTGGACATGGCCAAATTCGATCTCTTGACTCTGCCCTTTGTTTTACTGGATATTGATTTTTCTTTTTCCTTTTTTTGATGTCGGCAGAGAGAGAGAGAGAGGTACTTTCAAAGAAAAATGGGAAAAATCTGAAGTCCCCCTCACCAATTGATTTGCTTTTGAAAAATCGGGAGAGAGAGAGGAATTCGGGAAAATGGGAAGGTCAATGGGAAAGACAAAATTTTTTATTTTTTTTATCTTCGCCCAAGTAAAAACAAAAGGACCTAATATGTTTTCTCTATCGAAGCAAAATCAAAACGTTTAGGGTTACTGAAATTTTTCTCCCCGGTTAAAATACTGAAATTTTTCTCCCTGGTTAAAATTGTGTTGATAATGTGTTATGAAAATATATGAAATAGATGAGTTATAGACTTGAATCTGTATATTGATTTCATTAGCTAACTAATCCTTATATAAAAGTAGGGTTAGAGTTTGTACAAAGTATGAGATTACATATTTACCTCATTTACAAATAACTAAACTAACTTTCATAATTTTACATAAATAACCACACTTTAATATATTTACAACATAAAAACTAATTTTATAGCAGACTCGTTATGGGTCGTATGGCGTTTAACCCAAGACTTCGGGTTGAGGAGCTCATAGGGCATAAAAAATTAGAGAGGGACTTTCCGCAGTATAACTCTCTTCTACTCTCTGATCAAAAAAAAAAAAAAAAAACTCTCTTATACTCTTGATTTAAACCTTGTTGTAACTTCAAACCTGCCAAGGAGCTAGTAACAAAAGTGGCTTCACGAAACAAATTTAATGAAATAGATAGCTTGGAACTTCCTACTCCATCGTTTTGTAGGATCCTCCAAAATGCTTTGAATTTCTCATTCATGGTGTGAACACTAATCTTTGAATCACCTTCCCCCACCTTCCCCATCCACTTAGCCCCAGCACAAATGAGAAACCCTGATGATCACAACTAATGAATCCAGCTGCAGGATCCCTATATTTAGCACAAGCATCGAAGTTTAACTTTAACCACCCCACGTCGGTGGCTTCCACTTGATCACTTTAATATGATCGTCACCACAAAAAATGAAAGCATTTTTCTTGTAGTAATTATAATAAGAATAAAAAAAAACAATAATAATAAATAAGCGGGAAATTGGAAGCTCAATTCGCAAACGGTCCCGATATATATTGGGCCAAGAAGTCCAAGGATGGCCCAAATTGTTGGGCCGAATAAAACTCCAATTTGAATTCAGTCCACGAAGCTCTTTGCGTACCAAAATTCCAATCGCCGTCATCTCCTCCTCCGTGTTCTCTCTCACTCCTCGCGACTCTGAAGCTGATTCTTTTTCTCTCTATCTTGCGGACATGAAAATCTGCTCTTCTTCGCGCCTCCACAACACTCACGTGAGCTTCAACTTTACCTAAAAGGACAAAACCAGAAATTTCATTTCCCGCCATGTCCCTATCCTCAGTCCCTGCACGGCTCACTCTCCTTGCCCTCCTCTCAGCCACCACCGTCTACTGTTTCTACAAATCCCGCCGCCTCAAACAACTCAAGCTCTCCCTAAATCCCAATCCAAAATCTTCGCTTCGTAAAGGAAAGCTCTTCTTCATCTCCCATACCGGTACCTCCAAAGCCCTAGCTCATCGTCTGCTCGAGGCTCTGACCTCCAAGGGCCTCTCTTTCGACCTCGTCGACCCCGAAAACTACGAGCCGGAAGACCTTCCTAAGGAAACCATAGTTCTGATCATCGCTTCGACCTGGGATGACGGGAAGCCGCCTCCGAATGCTCAGTTCTTCTCCAATTGGCTCGCCGAGAGTGCGGAGGACTTCAGAGTGGGGTCGCTGTTACTCTCCAATTGCAAATTTGCTGTCTTCGGAGTCGGCAGCCGAGCCTATGGAGCTACGTTCAATGAGGTGGGAAAGGGCTTAGCGAAAAGGATGAGAGCGTTAGGCGCCTCTGAGTTATTTCCCATTTGGGAAGGTGATGTAGATGGTGGTGATATAGACGAGGTCTTTGATGCTTGGAGTGGGAAGGTTGTCAGGTTTTTGAAGAGTGGTGTGGCTGAAACCGGTGGGATTTTGAGCAATGGAGTTGGTGCTGAATGTGAAGCTGAGAGTTTTGATGGGTCAGATGAGGAGAATGATGATGATGATGATGATGAGGATGTGGAGTCCGGGGTTGTTGATCTTGAGGATATTGCAGGTAAAGGCCCTTCGAGAAGGAACACAGTGCCAGTGACGAAGACTAATGGGACAGTGAATGGTAAAAAAGAGATGGTCACTCCGGTGATTCGGGCTAGCTTAGTAAAGCAGGCAAGCTTGTCCATTCTCTGTTGTGTATTTGACCCTTCAGGGTTTGTTTTCTGATATTTGGTTCTAATTAAACTGGTATAAAAATGCAGGGGTATAAAATTATTGGTTCACATAGCGGTGTCAAAATTTGTAGATGGACAAAATCGCAGCTTAGAGGCCGAGGCGGTTGCTATAAGCACTCATTTTATGGCATAGAAAGTCACAGGTAACTGGAATCATTCTAGATGTTGAGCAGATTTTGTATTGTTCTTTCTGATATTTGCACGTCTTTGTAACTGAGTGCATTTGGCAGATTTTTGGCTATCATTTTTGCATCCCAGTTTCAATAAGTGCTTAGCCAATACACAGCTTACAGTTTTTGTAATGTATAGTTTTGTTACTGTATCTGTATTACATTAGCTCTGTGAATGCCCGGCTTTTGTTCATGTACGTCAACATTTGTTCATTGTTTCACACTGCCTCAACTAGTAGTATAAATTTGTCAACTTTTTAACGAGACAGGTGCATGGAGACAACCCCTAGTTTGGCATGTGCTAACAAATGTGTCTTCTGCTGGAGACATCACACGAATCCTGTTGGAAAGAGTTGGCAATGGAAGATGGATGATCCATTAGAGATTGTCAATTCTGCTATAGACCAGCACACAAAAATGATCAAGCAAATGAAAGGAGTTCCTGGTAAATATTTTGTTTTTGTTTTGAGAATAAATACTTGGGTAATGCTTTTGGTATTTTTGAGTTCCAAAAGCCTGCCTGAACTAGCAATGTTAAATGTAACAACTTTTAGGTACACATGATTTCTACTGGTTTTGTTGTTGGGTTCCTAAACTATTTGGTTATACTATCAACTTTTCAGTAGTTGAAGGAAACCAGTTAACATTCATAGTTGATGTCATCAACCTTGAATTAGTTATTGGTTCTTTTCAAGATGTTGATGGCCAACTGTAAGAACCATTCAATCTTGAGTTCTAGTTTTTGTGGTTTTTACTTTGCATCTTTTAACAAATCCCAGGAAACTTAATACAGTATAGAACTGCGTATTTTATTATCAAGAATTATCTTCTCTTTCAGGTGTCACATTGGAGCGATTAACAGAGGGTCTCTCTCCCAGGCATTGTGCCTTATCTCTTGTTGGCGAACCTATCATGTATCCAGAGATTAATGCCCTTGTAGATGAGCTGCATCGGAGACGGATTTCTACTTTTCTAGTAACAAATGCTCAGTTTCCTGAAAAGATTAAAATGCTGAAACCCATTACACAGGTTTATGTGCTGTTGATTTATCATTGTCCATCTTAGATCACAGTATCACACTATTTTATTTTTTGGAAATAGTTTTCTGACTTTTTTGCTTACAGTTATATGTAAGTGTGGATGCTGCAACTAAAGAGAGTTTGAAGGCAATTGACAGGCCACTTTTTGGGGATTTTTGGGAGCGATTCATTGTAAGTATCTGATCCACTCGATACTTGGAGGTCCCCAGTTTTTAATGCTTTTCTAAGTGTTTTTGTATTTCCAGAAGTACGACATCTTTTCATCATGGATATGTTAGTACATAAGAATACTGACTTTTATTGGAGATCTTTAAAAAATCTTTTCCGTGTTATCATGAGAATCTAAATCCTGTATGAGTTTCAATAGTCAATCCGGAAATTAGTAAAAAAAATCTTATTGCTAGCATTGGGTTTCCTCTGATATGATCTAGTATTGTGTTACTAATGTGCATGCTTGAATTTTTGTTGCCAGGATTCCTTGACAGCTCTCAAAGAAAAACAGCAACGAACTGTTTATCGCTTAACTCTTGTGAAAGGGTGGAATACAGAAGATATTGATGCTTATTATAACATCTTTAGCATTGGTAATCCAGATTTTGTTGAAATCAAAGGAGTTACATATTGTGGAACGTAAGTTTTCTTTTCTCGGGTCTTTGAGTAGGTCCTGTCATTTAGAATGTTCTAGTCCTATAATCAGAGTGATCTATTTACAGGTCTGCTACATCAAAGTTGACAATGGAGAATGTGCCTTGGCATGCTGATGTCAAAGCTTTCTCAGAGGCCCTAGCGTCGAAAAGCAAAGGGGAATATGAGGTTGCGTGTGAGCATGTCCACTCATGTTGTGTCCTTCTGGCAAAAACTAGCAAGTTCAAGATCAATGGTCAGTGGTTCACATGGATAGACTATGAAAAGTTTCACGATCTGGTATGTGCCTCCAACAATTGCATACTCTTAAGAATTCCATTCGGGGTAATAATACAAATTCATTCATCCATTCTTTTGGAAAATGCAGGTAGCATCTGGAAAACCTTTTGACAGTAATGAGTACATGGCTGCCACACCTTCATGGGCTGTTTATGGAGCAGAAGAAGGTGGATTTGACCCATATCAGTCCCGATACAAAAAGGAACGTCATCACAGAACAAATCAGTAACGACCAGGTTAGAGATTTGATTCGTCTTGAATTTAAAGAACAATTTTGGGTGTACTTTAATTTTAGTTTACTTCCTTAAAGCAGTTTTGGGCGACATAACTAGTCTAGAGATTTAGGCAGAAGTGACTGGAAATGTCGAAATAGTAAATCATCCTTGTTTTCGGAAAGTACTATTCTATTTCGATGTTTCTAATTTCTATATGTTCATCAACGGCATAATTGCGAGTTTACTGCTCATGTTTATTTCGTTTTATCGGCATCAATGGCCGGCTCCTTTTTCTAAATATGCAAGTCTTGTTTGCTTGGTCAACTGTTGTCATCTTCAGAAATTGAGTCCCCCTTAAATATCGTACGCAACTTTACACACCGGCCACCTCGTTCGTGCACTATTATTATTATTATTGTCATTATTTTCGTCCCTTGGTGTTTACTACTTCTATTGAATTATTCATGGTTACTGTTGGGCAAAGAAAATTACGTCATACCAGACATGTCCTATTCCACCTCCCCATATCTATATCCATTCAATGGACTTATATCATATGCTTGGTCGAGTCAAATATAGATATCTTCGTAGAGACGTCGGTGGGACAATAGTGAGTGAAAATGGGTTAGAAACATAGAATTGGACTAGGTTAAGACTTCGAGAGATTATTGGTCTGAAATCATACGGTAATACAACCTCGTATCGGACTCTGGTGAGGGAAAGTGTGACTGGCTTAGCATCTCCATACCCCATTTATTCTAGTTAAAATATATCAAATATGACTAACAACCCAAAAATATTTGTATTCAGATACCTTTCTATATTTTTTAGCAAAAGGTGCATGCTCTTCTCTGTTTCAAATTTTTGTGCCTTGCAAAATCTATCTATCTAGCCTAGCCAATAGTGGTTAGTGAGTTCTCTTAGTTAATTTTGACTTGAGAATAGCCAGATTTGGGACAAATATGTTTGAAGAGTCTACTATAGTTCTAGCTCTTTCGATGGCAAAATCCTATTGTGTTTGGATGGGGTATTTTTTTTCACTTTTTGCTGACGAAAGTACGATAGTATTAAGCAATGGACGAATAATAATGTACATAGAAGATAGTTTCCACGGATTTCAAACAGGTCGGATGAGGATGGAGAATTTTAAGATTATCAATAATTCGTAAAATTTCTTACTTGAGTAGCATAAAATGTACAATTAAAAATTCAAATTTGTAGCACTCAAATTTTATTTATTTTTTATTTTAGATAATATTGGCATTCTATCTTAATATTATTTTCTCGTATTATTCTGTCAACTTATTGAAGTGACATTATATATATAATAATTGAAACTATTCAACTTCCAATTTTCATTTCATTTAGTCACGATTATTTCATATTATATCTAATACGATGATGTTCATTATAGATTATTAATCATTTATATATATCACTAAATTGATAATTCTTTAGAGGGGTTTTCTCTACTGTGATTGGAAGGCGATGTCTTACGGACTTGGGGAGCCACCCCAGGTCGGTTCTAGCCCCTCGTTGCCCCTCTGGGCCTATCGGAGTCCCTTCGTTTTTCTTGTCGGGGGTCTCTTTGGCTTTTCTTTGAGTCCCTCGGTGTTCTTTTCGATTCCTTGATAAGTCTTGTTGCGCTCTAAATGTCCATTATTGCCCTCGCTCATAAGTGATACTGTTGCTAATATCGAAAATAAAAATAATCTTATATAAAGGGTAGTGACCCTTTCTTCTCTTGTTTCCTAGATGTGCAATATTCCTCTCGTGTATGGTGATGTTTGCGGCTCCCAATACCAAAATGAAAATATCCTATATAGGGGGTGTTTACACCCGAAAAGTACCACTATGGGCCTGAGGAGTAGGGTGGCAATGGGTCGGGTCGTGTCGTGTCGGGTTCCTGTCGTGTCATGAATTATGTTTTACCTATTTATGCCCAACCCGAATCCAATCCGTTTAATAATCGTGTCAAGAATGTCCAACCCGAACCCGACCTGTTAATGACATGTGTAACCCGTTTAACCCATTTAATAAACAGGTCATACTCAAAATCCAATTAACCTATGATCCGTTTGACTCGTTTAACCCGTTTAACATGTTTAACCTATTTAAATTATAAAATTTAATAAATATATGGGTTAGTAATGACACGTTTATTAAATAGGTCAATATATGGGTTAACCTGTTAACCCGAAATTTACCAATTTATTAAACGGGTTAACAGGTCATTATACGGGTTAACAGGTTGACTCGAAACCCACCCGTTTAATAAACGGGTCATAACGGGTTGACCCGAAAATGACTCGAAATTTTAATCGTGCGGGTTGACCCGGATAAATTTCGTGCGGGTTTTGAGTCGTGTATCGAGTCGTGTCAAAAATTGCCACCCTTATTGAGGAGTTTGAAAAATTAAAGATCCAATTCAACTAAAAGCCCAAGCCCAGTTAGTATCCATAATTGGATCATAGGGAAGCGCGAACGTAATTGTGGAAATACACAAATCCAATCTTATTTTCATTCTCAACTTGGACAATGGAATTACTCAAACATTAATCATTTACCGATTTCTTCTATTTAAATCACGACTTCATTTAAACATTACCAATTTTGGGATCTCATATAGCCTTACTTTAGGCATCTTTAGAGACATAGTCAGGAGGACAAAATTACCCAACATAACCTTTATCCCACCAGTCCATAACCAAACTCAACCATTTAATATCCCAAATATCAATCATATCACACAATGACACTGTGTAGGCCATCACCACAACCTTCATTTAGGTCAAATATAAAAATAGCACCAACACAGCATTCAGACAAATATTCTCCCTAGGGTATTTCTGCAAACCAATCATAAACCAGAGCTGCCAGGACCCCTCCCGATAATCGGGGAGATCCTACTCCCGTCTGACAGTTAATTCCAACAATAAAAAAACGAAACCAACCTCGAAGTAAATTCAACATAAATAAAATTTCGCCAACTTTCAAAAAAGGGCTAATTTACATAACTATTTATAGAGCATAATCACAAAAACTAAATACAGCTTAAATGTCTATGTCAAAAAGTTAACTATTTGACCTTATAGGGATAAAATTGTCATTTTTATCTAATTTTTCAACTTTCACTTTTTTCGAATTTCTGGATCGTTATTGGAGCACAGCTCGACGCCCGAGTGTAACTTCACTTAGGAACTGGAGCCTTGCTCTACGTCTGAGTGAGAACTAACTATCACACTATCAGCCTCGGGAATCAGAGCTTAGCTCGACGTCCAAGATCATCCAACCTCCGCCCACTCAAGAATTGGAGTCTAACTCGACGTCTGAGTGGTCACTCCACAACACCAGTCTTAGAAAATGAGCTTTAACTTGACTTCTAAGACTGACCACCATTCAGAAGAAAAAAAAAACATCATCTATCCATAAACACAATACTACCAATATTGAGAAACATATATAAATTTTCCAAAATCAAAGTCACCTTTACAACATAATTTCATTTCTTAAAAACCAATTCGTCATTTCAAAATTCAAGTCTAACACAATTTTCATGAAATCCCATAAAACGTGTACTTGAAATCAATTCGGAATTCCAGAAAATCATCAATAAACTTTTGAAAACCAAATTCAAATCATTATCATGTAATTCAAACCAAATTCCAAACCGAGTTTTAGCCAAAACACCATTTATAAAAACCTCATAATATGTTTTCCAAGCATTTTCCATAAAGTCATTAAAACATAATCCAACCATTATCATATAAATCATGTAAGAAAATAATTAAAACATACTATACATGGTTCATACCTCAAGACAAGATTTAGTACCTATACTTTTATACCAAGTTGACAGGACCCGTTTCCAAAATTAATTGAATAATCGAACTAGTCTTGCTCCCGTCTAACAACGCTTGAAAAACTAGAGATATTTCTGATTTAATTCGTTCGTATATCTTATCAGGCTAGCCAACATAAACCCATCCTTGCAGGGTTACCGTTCACGTCAAACCCACTAACCCCGCCAAGTAAAGGAATGTACAAATTTAACCATATTCAAATTTTATTTTTGTTATTAAAATCATCATTATTCGCAACGTCATTTGTATAACAAAAATAATAACAAATACGTTAGTGTCCACAAATTCCCTATACTATCAATGATCACATTACAAGGTCAAAATCACAATCTTACAAAATTACAAATACAAATAATAACCTTTGCATAATAATAATAACTTTAATAGTTCAATTGATATATTTATATGCGCAAACCCTTAATTAGACACTTCCTTCACATTTCCTTAAATCCTTTATATATCATAATTTTCATGAAAGTCCATTTATATCCAAAATATCATTAGACCGTAACTTTCTAATTTTTCTACATTAACCTTGAATTTAAGATATGAACACATACAACACTTTCTTGCTTGTAAGCCTTGTTTATAATTTTTTTATATGACTTCTATCCTATATAATAAATTTTTAAGGATCACTAATGTTTCTCTTAATTTTCTGGAATTTAACCCAATTTTTAGAATATACCATATTACATTGAACGTCCAAAACGATACCCAACTCGTGTCCAATTATCTCAAAAATTATACCCAAAGATTCACAAGAACGAACACTACAAAACTCGTGTTACCGTCATCAGAGGGGTCGCCGCACGTGCCCTCACGCGTCGGTGGGAGATCTCTGCATGTGGGCCTCGTGTGTGGGCCTATCACCAGTAACCTCCAGGCGGGTCTGCACTCAGATCGCCCGACCCGATGATCATGACCCGATTTTAAAACCCAATTTCATTTATTGTTTCTTACGATTCAAACATCCATATTCTTCACAACATCGAAATTCAAATAACTTACCTCGATATCATGGTCCAACCTCTTAAGTTTTCGACTAATATTCCAAGTACAGTCTTGCAGGTTCTTCACGTCTGAGCCCAAAACTAAGGAGTCAAAATAGGAATCTACGGGTTCCACGTTTTCGCCTTACTGCCTTTCCTCTTCCTTCATCGTTGTTCTTCACTTTTTTTTTCTCCCTTTATTCCCTTTTGTTCTTCTTTTCATCTTTTCTCTTATTTTCTTCTATTCTTACTTGGTTTATGTTTCATCTCTCTCTCGGTTTCACTCTTTCCTCTCTTTCGATCGTCCACCACCGAAGTCCCTTTAACACACACAACACACACTTATATAATGTTATAAGTCGACAGACGAGATAAAGAGATAAGGGAGGGAGAAACCATAGAAGGTTCTAGACTAGCCTAGACCTTTCTAGAAAATTACCAAAATGCCCTTATGTTTAAAATTACTAAAATACCCCTACATTATTTAGACCCAAAATAGGCTTATTCAAACTCCATTTTCGATATACTGCCTGTCTATATATTCAGGAGTCCGAAACCTTCGTAACGATCTTTTCGAATTGTCTTAAAAATGTTTCGATCAAAAAGTCAATATATGACCTTCAAGGGCAAAGTCGTCATTCTTAATTTTCTCAAATTTTCGAGTCAATACAGTTTGTACGGTGATTCCCAGGCTTTTGGAAATGTCATGGTGTGTGAGTGGTGAAATGGGTGATGCGTCGGCAGGCTCCTTGTTTGAGCAACGAACTGCTGTCTCGTTCCTTCCTTAGTGATGAATCGAGATTGGAATGCACCCAAAACAGGTTCTATTTTAGGTGCCTAACATATTGGAATAGAACTCGTTGGAGGTCACTTTGGTGTCCCTCCAAGTCCCTTGATGTCATTTTCGATTCCTTGACAAATCCCATTGCGCCCTAAACGTCCATTACTCCCCTCGTACAAATGTGACGTTTGTTGTTGCTAATGTTGTAAATGAAAATAATCCTATATATGAGGGTAGTGGTCCTCTCCTCCATGCTGCCTTGATGTGCAATACTCCCCTCGCACATAGGTGATGTTTGTTGCTCCTAATGTCGAAAATGAAAATAATCCTAAATAGGGGGTAGTAGTTTTCTCGACTGTAAGGCCATGTCTCGTGGGCTTAGGCAGCCCCATCCCCCCTCCCCCTTGTGTCTATTTGAGTCCCTCGGTTTCCCATTGAACCCATCTGTTGATACCATCGGCAGCTGAGCCATGCTTTGTCACCGCTTCGCTCATTTTCCTATAGGCGGCTTGCTCGACTTGAGGATGCACTGCAAAATCAACCTGTTAGTGCCTCGGCATACCTACACACCATAACTTCAACACTACTGCTTACCGGGTGGCGAGATGAGACCCACGGCAAGTAGGTTAGACGGCAGCTTCAGGACGCACCAGCTACGTTCCAGGTCGGACAGCTTTTCCCGCACCAGGTTGCACGCCTCCCAATCCTCTGCCGTCACCGTTGCCTTGGACGGACCTGCACATACACAACAACGCCATCAGTCTCCAGCACGGTAGCCACACTTGGCACCTTATGACCACTAGCCGAACGGCAGACCGACAACCTCCAGACTGGAAGTAGCTGGGAATCCTCGAGCGGACCCTACTGACGTCTCCCTCCCACGGCCCGGACACCCAGCAAAACCGGTGTCTCCAGCTCTTCTGCGACGTCGGCACGTCGTTGAAGAAGGCACCCCGAGCCGTCTTCTGCAGGCACTCCATCTGGTACCACCCGGACCCGTAGGTCTGCCTCTTGAAACGGTACAGGGCGCACAGCTGGCCCCAGGATGGCTCCGGCAGTCCAGCCAGTCGGAAGGCCGTGTAGAGGCTGATCAAAATGATCCAGCCGTTAGCATTCAGCTGCCCCGTGGCAACGTTTGCCCTCGCCATCATGTCCTGGAGCCACGGGTGCAAAGGCAGCCTCACTCCGTGTTCAAAGCAGTCGACGTAAAATAATGTCGACCCTTCAGGAGGATTACTCGGCTTCTTGCTGTGAGGGGGTACCGTCATCTTAATCTCCGTCGGCACATTATATAGCTCCCGGAACCGGTCCAGGTCGGACTGCGGAATGGTATTCATCTCGTAGTCCACGACGTACTCCACCTTCACCACGCCGTCAGCATCTAGTTCCATCGGCGAGCTCGTCTCCGTCCCGCTACCTTCAGCCTCGGAATCGACGATGACGACCGCGGCGGCGGCGGGGGGGGGGGGGGGGGGGGGGGGGGGGGGGGGGGGGGGGGGGGGGGGGGGGGGGAGAGAGGTGACGTCCTCCTTTCACTCGGCCGGTCGACACCCGATGTGCTGCATCTGCCCTGCTGCCTCACCTCCTTCCTCGGCAACCTGAGAGCCTGATCTAGGCTGTCACCGCTGCTGGACGACGACGCACTACTAGTAGACCCACTCGTGGACGTTGACCCACTGCGCCCGTTCGGCACGTCGCTTACCGAACTAGACAGTGTTTTCCCGCCAAAAGCTTGAGGGGACCTAACCCCAGATCCACTGTTTGACTCTGACTCTGACATCTACAAATTACCAAAACAGAAGCTACGACTAAGAGCCTACGCTACGGAACACATATGTAGATGGGGTGCCGTGCGGCAGAGGTATACCTGTGATATTCTGATTCGACGGAGCTGGTTTCACGCGCTTGTTCTTCCCTCTCGGCAGGCTCCAATTCAGTCGGCACTTGCAATTACTCCACAGATGCTCTGAGTAAAAAGTGAAAAAGTCAAAAAGCTTTCGCCCCCTTTTATAGACCTCTGGCCAGCCTCGAGATGCGCGCTTCCGATCTGACGGTCGCCAGGCCGATACAGCCACCTTTCGACTATGAATACCTTGTACTGTATACCCATCGGTATCATACATTCTCACCTATGTACATACGTACATACATTGCTACCAGTATGCATCCGTACCGCATGCCGACCGGAGCCTCTCGGCATCTCCCCCGACGGCATGCTTCCTCTCTTCGTCGGCAAGCACACTGCGACCGACGTCTCCCCGCCATTCCCCACGGCCGCCTCTCCACGATCTTTCGGTCTTTACGGTGGGCAGCTTGCGGAACTCAGCAACGGGGACTCCTTTCACATCGGATATACGGTGCACTTCCTCGCTCCATGACTTGGGGGGCTACTAGGGATACAGGGCGCGGCGCCCTGGTCGGTCGACAGGTACCGGCCGTCATCTCAAGTCCTCGACCGAGGAACTCCACCTCAGTCAAAGGCTTGGGGGACTTATGTTGATACCATATCGACCGACCACCCTAGCACAGGGCCCGCCAGGACAGGAAGGCCGCCGACCGATCGCCTGATCGGCACCCTCACGGCCTACGGTCCGCCGATCAGCACCAAACTGCAGACCCGCCATTCGGCATCTGACAATGAACAGACGACAGCTGGCTGCGACAGTCACCTAACCAACTCTGCCATACCAACTCCCTGACGGAGGCAGGTTGGGACTCCAGCTAGCGCCTCCTCCGGATGTCCAGGGCTTATCAGACGGCTCTCAGCCACAAAGCACCACCTGCTCCCGTAACAGTAGCTCACCTACCGCAGTTATGACTACTATAAATACCCCGAAACCCTTCACAAAGATAAGAGACTCAGAACCGATCCAGAGCACTGTAATTACTTGCCCCTCGGCATTCAGATACTAACTTAGGCATCGGAGCCCTTTTGGCCGGCACCACACCGGTGTCTTGTCTTTGTAGGATCCCTGCCGAACCACAACGCCCCCAACGGGCCCGAGACACCACGCGGTTGGTCCTAGAACCCCCAGCGGGTCTCATCGAGTTGGTCATTTCAGGATCAAACACCATCTGAGTCCCTTCATTGTTCCTTTCAGGTTTGGTCATAGGTGTCATGGGGACACCCTCCCAATGTCAGTTGAGCGTTTCTTTCTGTTTTTACCACGCTCAGAGGGGAGGGCTTGGTTCTAATCGATGTTCCCACATTATCGTCTAGTAATTTTTCTAGCTGACTTTTACATTTCGTTTAGTGGTTCTCAACTTTCACTAACGTAATGAAGTGTGAGTGATGAAACAGGTGATGTGTCGGTAGGGTCCTTGCTTAGGGTGTAGGTGATCATTACCAATGACTAACCTTTAAAAAATCTCGAACTTCCTAATCTCACATGACACATTTTCTAACACATATTTCTTTAATGAATTCCTAACATATTATATACAAATTTTAAAATTTATATACATTTTCCACTATTTATACACAATTTCCTAACATATTTGTATCTCAAAATTTCTACAAAAATTAAATTGAGAGGTAAACTACACATATCTCTTTAGTATTCATCCAAATCAATCACAAATTTCCTTTACAACATAAAGAATAATTAGTTTCTATATAACAAAAATGTCCAAAACAAATAAAAAATTCTCAAACCTTGAAAATAGATATTTGATGAAGTTAGGTATTTAAGAGAGTATATATACACATATATACATTTTTTTTTCTTTCATAAAATGAAGATAAAGGCAAGGATGAAAATATCGATATCGACAGATATATCGTTAGTTAAATTTACGGATATCTCGCTCCAAATATCGGTATCGATATCGATATCGTTTACGATCAACAAAAATGACAGAAATTCGGTCTAAAAGTTGGAAATTTGGAATGAAATTTTGGGAAAAACTTAAGTATCCAATAATGGTTATATAGGACTAATAAAAACGATAAAATGACTTATATAATAAATATATAATGAATAATATGATGTAATATGATTCTGCCGATGACTAATAATATAAAATCTTAAATATAAATATAAATTGAAGTGAGTTACTATAATTGAATGTTAAAATGGCTAAAAACATAACAATAAATATACAAAAATTCAATGTAAGAAAAATGATAAAATAAGTTTAAATATATTTAAAATTGGAAAAAAAAAGAATGAAAAAATAGGGTCAAATTTTGTTAAAAAATTGGAAGTAGTGGATATACATAAAATTGAACAAAAAATGAAAAAAAAAAGACCAACCTTTGAAAAATTGGAATAAATGAATAAAAAAGGAAAAAACAAAAAACATAATAATCATTAACAACCAAGGGGATCGAACCCAAGACCCCCCAAAGGAATTCCAAAGCCCACACCAACTCTGCTGGGCTGCGTTTTATTAATTTCTATAACATCAATGATATAAGTATACATATTACTCTGCTACCAACAGTCTCCCCCTACCTCCCGCCGGGTCTGCAACTCGGGTTTTCCGACCCGGCTGCATGACCCGACGATATATCCTTCGATTTACGTCTGATTTTCACGAATTAATAGTGCATATTCATCGTTTTGATCTCAACAAAGGATCGGTGGACTCAAAACATGATAATTGTTCGATATTTCGACGAATTTCTTTCTCTCTCCCCCTCCCCTCTCCCCCCCTCCCCCTTTCTTATATGCCGCCATCCCAAAATACCGAAATTTCGGCGACATTCACCGATATTTTCATCCCTGGATAAAGGAAAAAGAAAAGGGGTGTGGTTACAAATATTGTATCTAAACCTTTACTTAATGAACCTACTTTGCTGGACAAAGTCGCAAAACCCTGTCGGGCAATTTATGAAACATACATTTTTTAGGTGGTGGAGTAACATTGTCCAACAAACAAACTTCTACTTGATGAAATTATTCATCGGGCAAACATTGCCAATTTTTCTTGCCCGACGACTAATAACTTTCGTCACATAAAGTCTAGAAGATTACACGCGAAAAATTTATTATCCGTTCCAAATTCTTGCGGGACAAATTTACCTTGTCTGACAACTTTTTTCGTCGGACAAGATCCCCAACAAAACGCTGCACATTGAATGGTTTTTGCCCAACCAATGTCTAGGTTGGTCGGGTTAGATGGTTTGCCCGACGTCCTTGAGAAAAACATTGTGAGGCAACATTTTGTTTCTAGTAGTTCTAGTTGACGACTTTTAGAACACCGACAAATCACTAATTTTGTAAGACCTGTAAGTTTGGGAAGCAAGAACAATAAGCAATCCCACATCACTCGGAGAGGGAAAAGTGAAGTGCCTTATATGTGTGGGCACTGCTGTAAAGGCTCGGATATCGAGAAACATAAATTTGAAAATTGGTAAGGTAAAAAGACAAGTTTTCCCTTATAAAGTCAACTAGTTGAATTTTTTATATGGACATATTTTGGGAATTCCGAGAAGACTGTTACGAAGGTCTTGCGATCTTGAGTTCGTAGACTAGTGGCATGCCAAAATCTAAGAATGTATGAGGTTGATTTGGTTAAAAAACGGTCAAGGGCATTTTGATAATTATCAAGCAAATAGTATTATGGTCATTTCACATTGAGATTTTTCTTGTGAAAGTGACAGGTGTCTAGAGAAGTTCTACGAAGTCTAGACCCTTCCTCTATTTCATCTCCGCCGACCTTCCCCGCTTATTTTTATGTTTGTATGGATAGTGTGGGGAAATTCGATGGCCATGGAGAAAGAAAAGGGATGAGGAAGATGAGGAAGAAAATTGGGGAAAGAAGGGAGAAACTGCCCAGACCCGAGAACCCACAAGCAAACCCGTGAGTGTTCCAAGTGTGGTCGTGGAGTACCAGATGGGTTCAAGGTCGTGTAATTCGAAAATGAGGAACTCAGAAGGCTTGGTGAGTCTGTGGGGTTTTTCTGAGTTAGTAAAACAAGGAATTGGATGAGGGATCACCAGAATATGGAGCCCAAGTTTTGGCCGAAACTTTGAGGATTCATACCACAAATTCATGTAAGTTTTACTTCGGTTTGATGTTATAGGCATGCACCTGGGTGCAAGACGAGTCAAATTGACTCTTAAAACGTTAGAAATGGTCAAGAAATGAGGGTTTTTCAGGTGGGTTGTGTTGCGCGTCGGACGACCTAGTTTGCAGGAAACCGGGTCGAGAACGCAGGTTGATTGTGATAAACAATGTGGTGCATGGCCACCACGCGCATCGGCTATGATCGGTGTGTGGGGGCGCGTGCGACACCACCTGGGAATCCAACCAGCATGAAACTTGTTCCTCTTTTCGTCCTGGATTTAATGATACAAAATTTGAATTAGTTGGACTTCGTTTGCGTTTATTGTTGAATTTTTAAGGTAATATGTCTATAATACATGTGATTAGATTTAATGTGTTTGCTTGGCCTATGTTCATACTTACTGTGATTTTATATATTAGGTTTATATAGGAATAAACAAATATTAAAAAGGGATTTGAGTATATAATTTAAGAATGAATTGATTATTAAATATCCCTACAAACAAGTTATGTTCCTAATTGGAATTATGTAATTTTACTATTAATTAAGACATGAATGATATGTGTATATGCAATTATTCATTGTGACATTGACCTGTGATGCTTGATATGGTTTATACGATGTTGTAGTGATATATGACAAATTGTATGGTGATAATTGTGATATCATAATATATAATTAGATGCTTGTGTTGGTGATAGTTGTAAATATAGGATGTTTATGATAACAAGATATAATATTAAAATTGATGAATTGAGCATATTGTGTAAGTAGTTATGTTTTTAAATATTCCTTATGGTTATTTGATTTGTAATCTTCCACTACATGTCAGAGTTAGTGGGCTAGACGTAGGCGGTAACCCTGCAAGGTCGGATCTATTTTAATTAATATAATTGTAAATATAGGTACAACTAGTAATATTTCTTGTTTGACGGGAGCAGGACCAATCCGGGTTTTTCCTAGAACTTAAGGACGGGTCCTATCAACTGCTCTTCCTAACACGAGACCTTTTGGGAGCTCACTGAGTTTGGATTCTTTTGGAACTCCAAAGTTAATGAAATTGGGCTGGAGCAATCCTAGGATGAGTATCCCACTAGGTCGGTCCAAAGCGGACAATATTGTGGTAGATAAGTTGGATCATGACAAATTTACTTAATTTTTTATGTGTAAAGATTATCCTTATATATATACATATAAATTAAATTGACGGTTCCAACTATCACATTTGAAAAGAGAAATTGGTATTCAATCATCGAGGAAATAGGCATATCCACCTTAGGATCAATGCAAATATTACTCTTATATTATATATACCAAGAGAAGTAAGTGGTAACAATACTTAATTTTTTCGGTTAACACCTTTCTATATCAATTTCCAATTGGCTAGCATGCCAGATTGTGTTGTTCTTCATGTTCATGCCATAGACGGAGATCGATGAATGAAAAATGATGAACGAAGAACAATGATGAGATTTTTTGGAAATATTGTAGAACACACTAATCTTAGTTTGATTTTTAATGAAAGGCACAAACAGGGATAGTCTAGACTTGTAGAATTTCTTCTCGATCCTTATATACATTCAAAAGGCACAAACAGGGTAATGGTAGAAGCCCGAAGCACGGAGTTTAACCAAGAACACTTGGATACTTAAGTCAATTTTAGTCGAGAAAATAAACCGAAAAAGTTTAGGCATGAGAGCTATTAAACACTAGAAGTGTGGTGAAGCCCTCTATTTATAATTAATGAAGCATTGAGAGTTATTCGAGTGTCTGATTAGTTCAAGAGAAGTGTTTAATAGGTGATCTTATTAGTATAAAATCACTTATTATTAACTATATAAATAACTTGCGAGAAAATTATTTATTATGAGTATTTTCTATTTAATTAGTACATTTGTTGCTAGGTATATTAAATTAATGTGGAGACTGATGTGCCATTGTCATTTATACCAGGGGTAATATCGAGTTTATAAGAATTACAGACAACGTGATAACCCCATAAGTTTTAGATAATTTAAGGTTCTACAGTAATACTCTATCGACCTTCTGGCAAACTCGTAGTAACTGCATTGTTTGAGAAACTGATAGACTTGCCGGATGAACCAACAGCAGTGGAATTCCAGTGTGTTGAAAAAGCAGGCTGTTTCGATGGTGGAAATGTAGCTTCAGTAGCCTGCAGCATACGAATTACCAAAGACATTGTTGGTCGATCAGATGGAGCCTCTTGGACACACAAAAACCCTACATGGATACACCTCAAAGCTTCCTCTGGCTGGCAACTTTTCCTTACCGATGCATCAATCACCTCAATTCCTCTACCTTCTTTCCATAGCTCCCATGCCTAATTAAAATTCAAAATGTTGAGTAGTTGTATTTGAAGTTTACAAGGCTCGAAAACAGAAGCAGTAGGGAGTAAAAGTTTTAATGAATACTAACCCATCCAGCAAGAGTTAGTGAATGTTCATGGCGATAAAACGCGGAATTCTTCTTTCCACTCACAATCTCCAATAGCAACACTCCAAAGCTAAATACATCCAATTTCTCCGAGAAATGGCCGTATCTTGCATATTCAGGCGACATATAGCCGCTGCATGAATTGTTGGTAGAGAAGTAAGCAATACGAACATTGACAGCATAAGATTAAATGATAGAGCACATGTGCCACTTACTATGTTCCAACAACCCTGTTAGTATTGGCCTCAGTTTGATTAATCTCGAAAATTTTTGCCATGCCAAAGTCCGAAATTTTGGGGTTCATTAATTCATCTAGCAAAACATTGCTTGCTTTTAGGTCCCTGTGGATGATTTTCAATCGAGAGTACTTGTGGATATAAAGCACTCCCTGAGCAATACCTTCTATTATACGAATACGTTTTCCCCAATCTAATTCTTTATTTGCAGAAGGATCTGATTGGAGAAAAGAACAAGGAAATGAAAAATTCGACATCCCAGAAATCAATAATGTCAAAGAATGATGAGCTGAGAAGTGATGGGACCATAATGAGGACATACCAAATAAAAATTTGTCCAGACTTCTATTAGGCATGTACTCGTAGATCAAGATCATTTCATCCTCTTCATTGCAGCAACCCAAGAGCCTAACAAGATTGGTATGCTGGAGCTTGGCTATAAGCTCTAACTCATTCATGAATTCCACATGTCCTTGCCTTGACTTATTTGACAGCCTTTTTACTGCTACTTCTTGATTCTCAGCCAAAATCCCCTGCACAATAGGACCACCACCTTACCGTGTTCAAAGTGAAATCGTATCGGTATACAGTTACATAGATTATTAGACAATTAGAAAATAAAAGGATGAAATATCACCTTATAGACAGAGCCAAATCCACCCACTCCTAGTATATTTGCTTCAGAGAAGTTGTTTGTTGCAGCTAATACTCCCTCTAAACTTAAACGTGGTAGTTCTGTGTAGCTCTTTCCAACTTCCCGTTTAGTCTCATTGTTCTTCTTCCTCTGCCCTCTGCATCAAATTACATGTTCTTATGAATTTCATAGAGATCGAAAAAGAGACTGACATATACACACACACACACACACACACACATATATATATATATATCGGAAGTAAATTTGTAGCTAGCAGTACCTTTTCTTTCTCAATGTCTTCTTCCTCCACAAGAAACAGCCAAAGACAAAGACAAGAGCAAGCAAACCCATTATTACTGAGACTATTAATACTGCAGAAGACTGTTTAGCAACTGCAAAAGAGGAGAGAGAAAAAAAAAACAGTTGACGCATCAAAATTAATTGCTAGCAAGCTACAAGAAACATGCTCACCAACTTCACGACAAACAATCACTCTCTTTTTACCTTTAGGATTCCTAACCTCTGAATCTGGGACCTTAACATATAATGTTCGTCCATCGCTGTCACCTGCTGATGTTTCTTGGAGGTTCAAGAGTTCGCCATTCCACGTTGAACATCCCGTACTAGTGCTGTTATAAGCATAAGCAGTGCAAGAGCAGTTATTTAAGCACGCTGATCTACACTCTTCATTATCTCCAGCGGACACATTTTGTCTATTTTCAGGCAAGGATTTGCTACGTATTTCGAGAAATCCTCTTACCGTCCCATTTACCCTAGTAGCGTCTTCCCCACACTGCTCTCCGTCAGGCCTTCCACAGCCAGTAGAATAAGCCTGCAAGTCCCAATCACTCTTTGACTTTGGCTTAAAGCCACTCAAACAACTGCAGACGGACGAGTAATCGTCTAATTTGTTGCTGCAACTTCCAAATGCCCCACAACTGGCATACACATTACAAGATGGTCGTGGTTGAGACCAAATCAAACTCCAATTCCTGGCATGGTCCGACCATGTCCTTGTTTGAAACTGCCCGGAAGTACTCATTACCAATTGAGATATTATCTTAGGATAAGTAAGAGAATAGGTGAAATAGGTTCGGTTTTCGTCTGTAACATAGCTGTAATTAGCGAAGCCGTCCATAAACCTCATCTCAGGAATCAATCTGTAACTCTTCGTACGTTCATCCCATGCTCCACTGCTCCAGTAATGTCTAGACCTATTCCACACCAGGACATATGAGACGCTGTCTCCATCTGAGATGATCTTAAGGGAGAAAAGGCCAGAAGCTGGATCCTCCAAACTCTTCCAAGAAGTGAGAAAATAACTTTGCTTAGTAATTATGTTGAATCCAATTCTACTTCCCGGTAGCAACACATTCGTTGGATAATCAAAACTCTGCCAATAAGGCTCCAATGATGAATTAGCACTAGTAAAGTCAGGTCTTAAGATAAGATTTCCAGTGTCCAAGAGAATTGCTTGGACAGAGGCAGAGGTGGTGGTGGGGGTCAAATTTGTGGACCAAACTGGGGTCTTGGACTCATTAAAGAGAACCAAGTTGCCATTTGAGATCCTCAACATGGAAGAAAATCTATCAGAGATTGGCTTTTCCCTATTGGCTACCCAAACTACGGTCTTCTCAGATACTACTTGCTCAGAGTACCACATGCCTATGTAGAAGTTTGAAACATTATTACCTGGTTTGAAGAATCCCAGCTTGAAATTCCCATCTGCAGACTCAATGATTTCATCACCAGTGAGGGATTGGTTTGCGGAAATGGTGTCAACTGCAAATGAAACATGAATTTTGAGATACAGGCATAATAAAAGAACTGCAAACCCAAACATTGGATTTGGTTTGCCATCCATGGACGCACAAGATGGTACAGCATACATGATATAACAGTGGACCTCGAGATTTTTGGAAAAAATGTTGTATCAATGGTTGATTATAGATGACCTGAGTCGACTATTGAAGGGTAAAGTCAGGTATTGCCCGGCCTTGATAGATAAATGCTTATGGCCTACTAGTATTAATTGCTAACGAGCTGCAGTTATGGACTAATAATTTTTTCAAACATGGATTGGATCCAAGACAACAATGGTCTAACCATTGACATGCACGTTCTTCTTAAGCAAGTATTTCACCTCATTGCCTTTGGAAAAAAAAAAACAAAAAAAATCATCTCATCCTGTTTTGCTTGGTTTTTTTTTTTTTTTTTTGACGAAAGGTGGATTTCATTAATAGCAGAAAGTCCGAAACAAATACAGAGGAAAGGAAACGAGAACTGAAAAAATCTCCAAAACTAAGTTAAATAAAGATTGAGAGCAACCAAGCAACAGAAACGACGCAGCGGTCAGCCATACCTCACAGCAGTACTCCCATGATTAAGTCGAGTTTTGTGGCGGGCAAGGAAGTCCATCAAGAGATAAAACACGAACAAGCGAGGATGGGGGTCGGTTAATCCAAACTTCGTCGCACATCCTATGTCCAGCAAGAGAGGCGACTCTATCAGTCGCTGAGTTAGCAGAGCCGGGAATCCAGCTCCATGAAGAGAAATGAAAACTTCGTAACACATTCTTAATCAGAGAGAGGATGCGATAATCAGTCCACTTACCTCGATCAATCCTCCCATTGAGGCAGTTGCATAATTCCAGTGAATCAGATTTGAGCCAGTTTCTGCTGCAAACTTGCACCCCTCGAGAGCCGCAAAAGCCTCCGCTTCTAGGACAGAATTTGCAGGTCGAGAGCATCCTTTCCCAGCCACGAACCTGCCATCATGACCCCTGATCACAGATCACCACACCAATCCCAGCAACCCGTGATATAACTAGCCTTCACATTTGATTGCAAAAGAGTAGACCATGAAGGGGCAAAGGCACTTTGAGTTCCAGGTCCTTGGGGTGTCCCGGTGCTACAAACAAAGGCCGTCGCTGAGGGAGGCACTTTAGGTATAGTCCTTGTAGAATTCAGTTGTTTTATCTAAAAAAGGCAGTGTATATTGAAGGTTAGACACCCCTTGAGAGTGTAATCCCACGTCCGGAAAGAAAGCTTTGTGTAGTTAATTGAAATATCTCATTATATAATCCAATTTTATATCACTCATTATATGTATAATAACTCAGGCAGTCACAGACACAGACACATTTTGGGAGATGAGATCCCGCCTACTTCAAATCTGAGAAAATAAAATAAAAAAATCAAAAAGATTTTTCAAATTTTATTAAGAAAATTGGATATAAATCAGTTTATTTCTATTTTCAATTTTAAATTTTGTCCATTTCTATTTTCAATTTTGAATTTGTGCGAACCCCAAGCACACCTTTCAAAATACTACACTAACAGCTAATAATACCACATAATTAAACGGATATAAAATTACAAATCAAACTCACAAAATTCAAAACAACTAAACCCTGCGCATATAACTTTAAACAAATTACATCCACTAAAAAAATGGCTGCTATCATCCAATCACATGTAGTTTTGAAAAAATTATGGAGCATGACAAATTTGACGAAGACTTATTAAAAGCATATAAAAGACCGAAAATTTTAATAAAACTACTGTGATAAAACATAATGAGAAAGATTGCAGTAAATTACTCAAGGTACATTCCCATTGATGAAAAAAAAAATCCTACTGCATTATATCCTTTGTACAAAAAAAAAACATTGATTAGTGATTAGTGATGATGTGTTCTTCAATACGATAACGTTTTACTTTGAATAAATATGAAATTAATTACAATATAAATCATCATCGTTGTTATTGATACTACTTGAATTCAAAATTTATTATCAACAAAGTAATACCACGGTATCATCATAGTTGTGACAAATAAATAAGCATTTTAATTAACATTTCGAAAGCAATTTACTTGATTTCGGAGTTACTCATAAAATTTGTTTTTTTTAAAAAAAAAATTATAGAGAACATTTATATTTTTAAAAATATTTACAAATTAATCCAGTTTTGAAATATAAAATATAATTTACTCCACATACCGATTTAACACATTTCATTTAAGTATTTTACGTGGTCTAATATTTTACTTTATTTTTAGCAAAAGAAGCATGCTCTTCCCTATTTCAAAATTTTGTGCCTTGCATGCTAGCCTAGCCAATGATGGTTAAAGCAAATCTAACGGGAGCAAGTTGGCTAGAGCTAGGCATGATAAGACCTCTAGTCCCTGAGTTTGATGTTCTAATGGAAAGAAGTTTAGACTGGGCAAGGTTTGCCCCGGGGCAAGAATAGCCTCCCTCCATGCTCCTTCGAGCAAAGTTCTTGCCTGCCAACAATCACGATTTCAAATTGTCCTACGAGCTTCATATACAGCCAACAAATATCACCAGGTTTTATAGCCAATAAGCTCCATGTATATTATATATATACACATATTTAACGAAATCTCAAATCAAGACAACACATTCAACAAATTGAAGGCCCAAACACTCATCTTTGCAACCCATTCCCTGAATTCGTAAGCAGCAGCAGTAACAGCGGCATCAGCTGCAGTTGCACAACCAGAGGAAGGGACAACCATCTTCAGTTCACATCTTCATCATCCTCTCTTTTCCTTCACGGCCTTCGTCTCTCTCAGGGTCTTGAGTCGAGTCTTTACCTTTGTTTCTCAGGCATTCTCAAAAGCGCAACAGATAACGCTCAAAGATTTTAATTAAATGAAGATGATGAAGGACTCTTCCGTTTGATACATTTCATTTCATTCCTCTCTCTTTGTTGTCTTTCATTTTGTCTCAATTCTCACGCATGACACGCACTCATCCTTTCAGTCTCTGCGAAAGTGCAATCTGCGGCTTTGCGTCCATCCTCTCTCAACTCTCAAGCCTCTCGGCTTTCATCCCATGTCGCATCCTCTGACCCACTGCCTCTCACTCGTCTATCTCAGTCCTCTCACTCTCTCAGTCTCCGACTCTTACTCATATTTTTCATTCTCAGTTTTTCATGGTCTCTGTCAGGACCCATCTTAATCCCCCTGAATGAGCGTACTAAGGGGGTGGGGGATGAGGAGGATAAAGGGAGGAACCAGAGACAGAGAGCTAGAGAAAGAAAAGGGATGAGGAAGATATGAGAAAGAAAATTGGGAAAAGAAAGAAGAAACTGCCTAGACCCGAGAACCCACAAGCAAACCCGTGAGTGTTCCAAGTGTGGTCGTGGAGTACCAGATGGGTTCAAGGCCGTGTAATTCGAAAATGAGGAAATCAGACGGCTTGGTGAGTCCGTGTGGTTTTTCTGAGTTAGGAAAACAAGGAATTGGACAAGGGGATCACCAGAATATGGAGCCCAAGTTTTGGTCGAAACTTTGAGGATTCATACCACAAATTCATGTAAGTTTTACTTCGGTTTGACATTACAGGCATGCACCTGAGTGCAAGATAAGTCAAATTGACTCTTAAAACGTTAGAAATGGTCAAGAAATGAAGGGTTTTCATGTGGGTTGTGTTGCGCGTTGGGCGACCCAATTTGCAGGAAACCGGGTTGAGAACGCAGGTTGATGGTGATGAACAGTGTAGCGCATGGCCACCACGCGCAGCGGCTATGATCGATGTGTGGGGGCGCGTGCGACACCACCTAGGAATCCGACCAGCATGAAACTTGTTCCTCTTTTCGTCCTGATTTAATGGTACACAGTTTGAATTAGTTGAACTTCATTTGCATTTATTATTGAATTTTTAAGGTAATATGTCTATAATACATGTGATTAGATTTAATGTGTTTGCTTGGCCTATGTTCATACTTATGATTTTATATATTAGGTTTATACAGGAATAAACAAATATTAAAAAGGGATTTGAGTATATAATTTAAGGATGAATTGATTATTAAATGTCCCTACAAACAAGTTATGTTCCTAATGGGAATTATGTAATTTTACTATTAATTAAGACATGAACGATATGTGTATATGCAATTATGCATTGTGACATTGACATGTGATGCTTGATATGGTTGATACAATGTTGTAGTGATATATGACAAATTGTATGGTGATAATTGTGATATCATAATATATAATTAGATGCTTGTGTTGTTGATAGTTGTAAATATAGGATGTCTATGATGACAAGATATAATATTAAAATTGATGAATTGAGCATATTGTGTAAGTAGTTATGTTTTTAAATATTCCTTAGGGTTATTTGATCTGTAATCTTTTACTACATGTCGGGGTTAGTGGGTTGGACGTGAGCGGTAACCCCGCAAGGTCGGATCTATTTTGATTAATATAATTGTAAATATAGGTACAACTAATAATATTCTTTGTCTGACAAAAATTGTTAGACGGGAGCAGGACCAGTCCGGGTTTTTTCTAGAACTTAGGGACAGGTCCTCTCAACTGCTCTTCCTAACACGAGACCTTTTGAAAGCTCGTTGGCTTTGGATTCTTTTGGAACTCCAAAGTTAAGCGAAGTTGGGCTGTCGCAATCCTATAATGAGTATCCCAATGGGTGGGTCCAAAACGAACAATATCGTGCTAGAGAAGTCGGATCGTGACAAATTTACTTAATTTTATGTGTAAAGATTATCCATCTATGATAGATAAATGCTTATGGTCTAACTAGTATTAATTGCTAGCTACCTGCATATATGGACTAATAATTTTTTCAAACTTGGACCCAAGCACACCCATGATCTAAACCATTGACATGCACGATCTTCGTAAGCAAAAGAAAAAAAATACATAAATAAATAAATCATCTCATCCTGTTTTGCTTAGTTTTTTTTTTTCTTTTTCTTTTTTTGATGAAAGGTGGATTACGTTAATAGCAGAAAGGCTGAAACCAGGCACGAGCCCATAGTGTGAGCTGGGCTTTAGCTCATCCGAATATTTCAAAAGGACATTTTTAATAGCCCACATGTAAAACAGGGAGCAGAAGTCATTGAAGTGTAAGTGCCTTTCAAGCAAGCCAATAAGAGCTAGTAGGTTGTTTTCCAATTAATAAAAAATTACTTCATCCAATCATCTTCTTTTAATTGAATTAGTAAGTTTATTTTTTATTTTTACTATTTCATTATTATTATTTTTTATTTAGACTTCTACATATTAGAGATTTTCTATTTAGAGATTAGATTTGGTAGGTGTTTGCTAGGATTTTGATGAATTTAAATAAATTACTTAAGTTTTATGTTAAGTTAATGATTCAAATAAATTATTTAAGCAAGTTAGTGATTTTTAATAATGGATTGTGTTGTGGTCCTTATGGACTATGGAGTATGTTGAGTTTTTATTGTTGTATGTGAAATCATGTGTTGTGGTATGTGGAAAATAGTTACAACTTGTTATTGTTCTTTTGGTTTCTAAATTTTGACAAATTAGATTATAAATTTGTTAAATACATATAAATTGCATACTAATTAGCTTTATCTCACATATGTCATAGGTTATCATTTCTCCTTTGTTATGTCTAAACAATCCAAAAATTTCAAGTAAAAAAATAACATTCTTGCATATTTTACAAAAAAAAAAAAATGAAGAAGAATCATCAAATCCATATCCTTATCCAAGGTTGAATGATGATGACTATGAGCAACAACCTTATAAGTCTCAAAGAGTTGAGTTACTTAGAGTTAATCAATAAGTTGAAAGTGTTAAGACCAATTATGTTGAAAGAGATCCTGGAAAACTTCTTTTAATATCGACTCATCCCTTTAATAAACGAGATCATGTTAGAAGAAAATTTATATTAAATGGGTCATACCAACCCAAGTTGGTTGAGTACTCACACACTTTTAATGGGAGGCAATTTTGTCAAGGTTGGTTCTCTAAATGTCCGTGGCTCCAAATGCTCAATTGAAAAAGCATATTGTTTTCCTTACTTTATTTTTTATAATAGTCCACCAAGTAATTCTTTATTTGATTCTAATGGTTTTAATACTTGAAAAATCAATGTTACTTTGGAAAACATATTGGTCTTTCTACATCATCGAATTTTGCTAAATTTTCACATTAAAATTTAGCTCACTCTATATTCATATCCAGCATTCCTCACCAACATCACTCTCAAGCTCTTCTATGCAAAACCTCAGTTTTCCAGCAACTCAACCGGGTGACTCAGATCCTGAGCCTTCAACAGGATCAGCTCAACCAGATCTCCCTAATCATCTACCTATAGTCTCCTCTATGCATGCCGAAACAAATACAGAGGAAAGGAAACGAGAACTGAAAAAAAATCTCCAAAACTAAGTTAAATAAAGATTGAGAGCAACCAAGCAACAAAAACGACGCAGCGGTCAGCCGTACGTCACAGCGATACTCCCATGATTAAGTCGAGTTTTGCGACGGGCATGGAAGTACATCCTATGTCCAGCAAGAGAGGCGACTCTATCAGCCGCTGAGTTAGCAGAGTGGGGAATCCCGCTCCATGAAGAGAAACGAAAACTTCGTTACACATTCTTAATCAGAAAGAGGGTGGGATAAACAGTCCACCGACCTCGATCAATCCTCCCATTGAGGCAGTTGCATAATTCCAGTGAATCAGATTCGAATTGGGCACGATTTGAGCCGATTTCTGCTGCAAAGTTACACCCCTCGAGAGCCGCAGAAGCCTCCGCTTCTAGGACAAAATTTGCAGGTCGAGAGCATGCTTTCCCAGCCACGAACCTGCCGTCATGACCCCTGATCACCACACCAATCCCAGCAACCCGTGATATTACTTCACATATGATTGCAAGGGAGTAGACCATGAAGGGGCAGAGGCACTTTGAGTTCCAGGTCTCGTCACTGAGAGAGGCACTTTAGGTACGTTGTTCTATAATCCTTGTAGAATTCAGTTGTTTTATCTAAAAATGGCAGTGTATATTGAAGGTTAGACACCCCTTGAGAGTATAATCCCACGTCCGAAAAGAAAGCTTTGTGTAGTTAATTGAAATTATAATGGTGGTCATTCTCTTATTGTGAATTAATTTTGGGTTTTTGACCCAAAAAAAAATAATTCTTGTTTGGGTTGAATGCTCACATTCTAATATATATCAAAGCAAACCCAAAAAAAAAAAAAAACCTTTGTTGAATAAAGAAAAAGATTACTTAATTCATTATTGTATTGCTCAGTATATAATCCATTTCCGTATTTCTCGTTATATCTCATTATATAATCCAATTTTGTATCACTTATTATATATATAATAACCCAGGCATGAACAGATCCATACACATTTGGGGTAAGCTCCAACCGACCTCAAATATGAGAAAAATAAGAAAAAAATCAGAAGGATCTTTCTTGAATAGTATTTTGATAAGAAAATTGACTTTAAATCAGTTTACCTATATTTTCAACCCTAAATTCAGTCTCTCTATTTTCAATTTTGGTTCGTGCCTGAACCCAAGCACCCCTTTCAAAACGCTGCACTAACAACTAGTAATACCACATGATTAAACTTATGCAAAATTACAAATCAAACTTATATAGTATAAAACAACTCAAACCTTAATAGTGCCTATAATTTTAAATAAACTACCTCCATTAAAAAAACGGTCACTGTCTTCAAATCACATATGATCTTGAAAAACTTACAGGGCATGACAGATTTGAGAAAAAACTTGATCTCTAACAATCTAATTGCGCATAAAAACATATAAAAGACCAAAAGTTTTAATAAAACTATTACAACAAAACATAATGAGAAAGATTGCAGTAAATTACTCAAGGTACAATCCCATTGATGAAAAAAAAATCCTCCTGCATTATAAAATATAATTTACTCCATTTAATGATTTAACACATTTCAATATTTAAGTATTTTATTTGGTCTCCAAAACACAAAAGTATTTTACTTTTTTTTTTAGCAAAAGAAGCATGGTCTTCTCTGTTTCAAATTTTTGTGCCTTGCAAGCTAGCCTAGCCAATGGCGGTTAGTGAGTTCACTTAGTTAAATTTGACTTCAAAATAGGCAGATTTGGGACAAAAATGTTTGAAGAGTCCACTATAGCTCTTTCGATGGCAAAATCCTACTGTGTTTGGATGGGGTATTCTTTTTTTTTTTTTTGTTGAGGGAAGTGCGATAGTATTAAGCAATGAATGAATAATAATGTACATGGAAGATAGGATGCAGTTATACTAGTATCAGTAAGTCGATTTCAACCGGGTCGAATGGGAATGGAGAATTTTAAGATTATCAATAATTTGTAAAATTTCATTTTAAATCCGGAATTTAAGAGTTCAAAGTTGTAGCACTAAAATTTTATTTATTTAGTTATTTATGGATAATATTGGCATCCATCTTGATAGTATTTTCGTGTACTACTCTGTCAATGTATTGAATTTACGTTATACATATATATAATCAAAACTGTTCAACTTCTAATTATCATTTTATGTAGTCGCGATCATTTCATATCATATCTAATACGATGACATTATACATGATCGTGTGTGCAAAACATTAACAAAATTAGAGATCATTAATCATTTATGTTTATCACTAAATTGAAAATAAACATTTCCGATTATTGATATATAAGCAAGAATATTTTGATAAATCAAAAGAGCATAGCAAGAAAGTGTTACAATATTATCTAGTTTTTTAAAACCAAAATTTCAAATTTTATCCAAGTTCCCATATTTAACATTCTAAAACGAATTGATTTACTCCGCTCTTTTATATTATAGACGTTATATTTGAGGTCAATGTGACTATGTGATGTTTATATAGATTAAAATACATTAAATTGACATTTATGTAAATTAAAGTGTATTAAATTGACAAAAAGTAATGGTAGAACTTCACAATTGTGAAGCTTCTATAGTTTTCTTCTTCCTCCACCCATCTCATCTTCTGCACAATTGAAAACCCTAAATTTTTCCCTTTTTTTATCAAAAAAAAAATTCCCCATTTTTATTTTTTGGAATATAGCTCTGAGGACATTGATCAAAAGTTGTCTTGAAACCAGCAAATGGAAGATTAAAAAATGTTTGGAATTCTGTGTTGAAACCATCTAAAGACCTTGATTAAAAAAAAAAAAAAAACCATCTAAAGACACTGCCACGTTTGAGTGTATACTGCAAATTGTCTCTGGAACCCAGACTGAAAGAAAACAGTGAGGCCAGAATAGTCTGCAAATTTTCACCCATCAAAAAATTTTGGCCAAGAATGGGTGTATGATGCAAATTGTCTCAGGAATATTAATTATTCAGAATTGAGAACCTAAATAATTGGGAGATCCCTGGTGGTTTTCCAATGTCTCTAAATTTTCCTTATATATTTTGCACGTATCATACTGAGGCCATCTGGTTTCAATGACCGCTCCTTCTTCGTCTCTGGCGACCTCGTCGTCGGCTCATGACTTGCGGTAATTTCCATCCTCCGAAACGTTTGGATTTGCCTCTGAATCTCCATCTGAGACATCATCGAGTGAGTATCCATTATCCTGGGTGGTGGAAGACGGCAGCGTTGATGGCAGTATCCTCTGAGTCTCCATCTGATGATGTCGTCCATTCAAGGAATCTGTGGTGGCTTTTTAGGAAATCAGGTGGGGTTCCGATAGAACAGATGAAGACAATGAGCTCAGGGTAAAATTCACTCTCAAGCTTTAAGCCATGGGTTGTCGATTTGACTAGCGATACAAAAGATAGAGTAGATGAAGAAATCTAGAAATTTGAAGAGGGAAGATGAACCGCTTTAGGAACCTCCCAGAGGTTAAGTTATTTTAGAAAATAGATAGTTGGTATAGCTGGAGTTATATTTTCAAGTATTCTCTCTACAATTTAATTTAAAACTCATTTTGTTGGGTTTAAACTATTTAGTAACTTGAGCTGAATTTATATTCCATTATCAATATTCTATTCTATTTAGAGATGAGTACGGTGTTGTTCGATATGGATATCGGTAATATACAAATTCAAACCGTTTAAATTTTAACAGTTCAATATGATTTGAATTTTCTAAAATTAAAAATGAATCGGTTTCATTCCAAACTGTTATTAACGTTCGATTTAGATTGAAACGGCTTGAAACCGTTTAGACATAAAAAAAAATAAGTATATTAAAAATAATAAGGATATTTAAAAAACAACAGGTATATTAAAAAAACAACAAAAATATTAAAAAAAACATCAAATACATTAAAAAAAACAACAAGTATATTTAAAAAATAATGATATTAAAAAAAGTAAATATATTTAAAAAATAGTAAGAATATTAAAAAAACAATAAGAATATTTTAAAAAATATTTTAAAAAAGTAACGATACAAAAAAAATAATCAATACTTAATAATCTTTTATTATATTTTTATCTAAATATATATATTTATCTAGATATATTTATATATCTTTTTATTTTTATTATTTATATTTTATATTAATAATAGATTTAAATTTTAATAAAAATTAATATATTCTTTACAATTCGATTTGGATTTAACGGAATGAAAATCTAAATTGAAACCGTTACTAACGAAGTGGTTTGAATTCTCAAACCATCCAATCAAACTTAAACCGTTGAATAAATATCGATTTAAACCGAATCGATTAGTAATTTTAACGGATTCATGTTCACCCCTAATTCTATCTGTACTCACATTTCGTCCAAATTTTCATCAAATTTGTCGTATTTTAACAAAAAAACTTCACATAACATTAATAAGAAAAAATTAATCATAACAGATCATACATAAACAATTTCTGAATATGAGTCTAATATTTACAAGTTATCTTAAGGATGCCTTAATATATAATATATATTATATCTAAAAATATATTTTGATGATCAAAATGTGACCCATTATAAGCAAAAATTTGGAGAAATGTGGTAAGCAAAAACTACATGAGTAAATTAACTATTTAAGATTAGTTCATAGGAAAAACTAAGTGAAAATAAAAGTTGAGACGACAAATTGATAACAAAGGGTACAAATTAGGGATTAAAATTGACAAATTAATTGTTAAAAAAGACCTAATTATGAATTATCAACTGGATAACATGTTTTTTGACTTTGTATATGATCAACAGTTGAAACCAATACCACACGCGCCATGGAAGCCCTAAAGCCTAAACTGCCACGTCACACCATCAAAAGCACTTATTATTGGCTTACTGGGGCGGCTACAAAAGCAGCTTTGCTTTTCTTTTACTTGCTAGCTCCAGTCTCTGGACTATGCTTTGCTTGGGGTTTGGGTTTGTTTGTTTGGTAATGGAACGTGAGAGTCACGCGCCGTATGCAGCAACTTAGGCACTTGGCATAAGAATTGCTCGGAGCTGGCACTGCCACTGCCACTGCCACTGCCACTGCCACCTGCTAACTCATCAGCAGCAGCAATACCATTTCTGTTTTCATCTTCCCCCACCTCCCCATTTTCCCTCTGCTATTTATTTTATTTTTTTACCCTTTCCAGCCCAAAAGATAATTTTTAAAAAAAAAACCGATGAACCAAATCCACCAAGAAGAAAAAAACAGCTGCTCAATCTGGTAGTATACACATGAACTGCGTATACAGAAGTACCCAATAAAAAATCTAGAAAGAAATTTTGTACGTTTTGCATACATAAAATGGTGTACATGTAAAAACATGACCACAAATGGAAATCGGAATATAAATAACGAATTAAATAGCAACAATAATGAAAACCCAGTAGCTGAAAATTGAAGGAACAAAAATTCCACGAATTTGTAGCTCGTGGTTCGAGTAGTTTAAGAGTATTCATCCATTAAAATCGGCCTATCCAAATCCAATATGAAAGCCAAACAGAAAATAAGTATTTCCAAGATGCTACCTTTTTCTGATTCTTGATAGAAACAAAATTAATATTGGAGAGACAACGTAGAGGAGGAAAGAAAATAAATTTACCGCCATGAAAGCGCAACAAATTTAGCTGCTTTTTCTGGGCTTGCCTTTCCTTCTCGCTCGACTTCTTGAAGGCTCCCTAACTTCTTTGAGCTTCTCTTCTTGATCTTCATCTTCATCTTCCGCTTTTGCTTTTTTTAACTCACTTTCCTTAACATCTTCAGCTGCAGAAGCAGCAGAAGCAGCTGCTTCTGCTTCTACTTCGACTTCTGCTTCTGCTTCTACTTCGACTTCTGCTTCTGCTTCGGCTTCAGCTGCTGTAGCTGATCGTTCTTCAGAAATTTCGATTTTTTCCACAATAATCTTGCGAGGCCTTCCTCTCTTTCTCGGCGTATGAGCCTGCAGCGGCTGCTGCTGGCCTTCATCTCCGGTCGACGACGCCTCCGCTATCGCCACCGAAAGCTCCTTGGTCTTCTGAGGCTTCTTCTTCCCCATAATAACTGTATCTTTCTAGCTCCTATCAAATAAAAATAGAAACTTTCCTCTCACACCGCCAAAAAAATCCAATCTTGGATATATAATCCAATAATAAACCCTTTGCTGCTTCTCTTCTTCTGGTTGTTGAATCCAAAGGACCATCAAAAGACCATTTTCTCCCTCTGCTTCTTTCTCTCAACTCAAGGCCAAGGACAACAAGGAGGTGGTCTCAGTTCATATCTTTTGACCTGGGCCGCCTATATTCTGGAAATCCCATAATTAAAATCATCTCTCTTTTCAGTAATCATATCCAACCCCCAATAAAATTCGGACCCCTCCTACTACTTTTTCCATTAAAATAAAACAAATAGGTCCTGAAAGCTCAAAAGCCACTTAAATAATATTCATTTTATTTTATTACAATTCCTTTCCTCCTCCCTCAACTATAATTTTTTTTTTTAAAAAAAAGAGATAGTACAGACAAGGACAAAGAAATGAGGTCGAAAGTCAGTGACAGAAAATAAGAGACTCCCCGAAAATATATGTGGAGTGGCTCATGTAGGTACAGGTAGGTGATATGATGTTATTTGATGTGAATATTATTAATATTTAAATTTAAATTATTAAAGTTTTAATAATTTGATATATTTTAAATTTTTTAAAATTAAAAATAAATCGTTTTAAATTAAATTGTTATTAATATTTTAGTTTGATGATTTAATTATAATTAAAAAATATATAATATATAAATTATATAAACTCAAATACTCATATTGCCAATTAAAACATTTTAAAATTTCTTAATTTAAATATTCACAATCTCTATAGGTGGTCATCTGACTTTCCAACAAGTTTTCTTCAGACATCTTAAATTTGCTTTATTCATCTATTTCAACCGAAGTATAAAAATTAAAACATAAAAAGTCAGTACATTCAATTTAAAACATTCATGAGGCTCCATATATTTAAAGTGCAAGGGGAGCGAGCGAGTAAGCAATAGCAAATAAAAGTTATCAAGCAACAACTAATGAAATTTGGCAATGGAATTGCAAAAATAAATAACGAAAAATTGGGTTGTATTCATGTATATAAGGGTATATGATATATTTAAAAATTAAAAAATTAATATATTATTTAACAGTCTAATTTAAATTTAACTGATTTCCAAAATAAACATTTAAAATCAAACTATTATTAACAAAGTGATTTAGATTTTCAAATCGTTTAATTTTTATTTAGTCAAATCTAAATTATTAAATTAATAAGAAATTAAGAATAAATTAATAATTTTAACGGGTTTATATCATCCTTGTATATACCATTTTACTTACAAGGGTTTTAATTTTAGTTTTTCATTTGGGTAAATAGTAAATAGGGATTTAGGGTTGGACCAAAGGACGAATGGCTTCCTCTCCACAAGACTCAGCTTTATTTTGTACGTATATAATTATAATTATGAACTATATAAAAAAGAAAAAAAAATAAGGGCATGTAGGTTTTTGTGTTTTTGTTTTTATTTTTATTTTTATTTTTATCTGTGATTGAGGGTAAGACGGTAAGAATAAGGTGGGCGCCAGAGTTTTGTAGTGTACCATTTTCAGACTCAGTGTTTCAGTCTGACCATCTGTGTCGCTTCCCCGGGTTTCGTGCCTTTTGAGTTTTGATAGCCTGCTTCTGCTTCTCACGTGTAACCCTACTACTAGTAACTCGTATGCTCATCTGAGATTACTGACACCCTTGATCTTCATCTTCAGCTTGATGGATGGATGGTTGGATGTGAACGATCATGATGAATATTCTCAACCAAACCCTAAGTCCCTAAGCATAAAGCATCCCCTGATAAAAAATAAAAAAAAAACATAAAGCATCTCTAGCAACACTACTAAAAGAACACCTAAACTAAAATTTAGACCTTTTAAAAATGAGTTTTTTAATGAATAGTCTAAAATATATTTTACTATTTCCTAATTTTTTTCTTTCATATATTGTAATAAATTAATAAATTTATTAAATTCACATTTTAATTATTTTTTTAACATATGACGAACTAAAAATAGTTGGTATAATGTATTTATAAGTTATTTGGAGCTTAATTAATTTAAATTTAAATTATAATATATTTTACTATTTCCTAAGGCTATATACTATTTCATTTAACATTTTATAATTTTTTTATATATCATAATAAATTAATAAAATTTACTAAATTCACATCTTAATTATTTTTTAGCCTTTTAAGTAGGGTGGGCACGGTTCGGTATGGTACAAAATTGATCGATATCAGAACCATACCATTTAATTTTAATCGGTACGGTACGGTTTGGTATTCAATATTTTGAAAGTGAAACCAGATCGTACCGTACCAATTAAGTTCGGTACGGTTTCGGTATGGTTTCGGTTTTGAGCCAAAATTTTGTTTGTGATTATAAAGTAAGGAAAAGACTAAAGAAAAAGCAAAACTACATTTATGAAGGACTTAAGTTTTCAAATATGTATTGAAGAAGTTGCACTAAGTTGAAGATATCAACTCTTAGAAGCTAAATTAAGACGTGTATGGTCATATCAACTCTTAAAGAAGTCCTAATAAACCAATAAGAAATAAATTTAATTATTAAAAAAAAATTCTAATTCGGTACGGTATCAGTACGGGACGGTTTTTTAAAATATCGATACCGAAACCGTATCGAATTATATCGGTACGGTTTCGGTACCGTACCAATCATACAACGGTTTTACTATTCGGTTTTTTTCGGTATGGTTTGATCTGAAACGGTACGATTTCGGTATTTTGGTTTCATGTGCCCAGCCCTACTTTTAAGACATATTTAAAATCTTTAATAAAAATATTTTTTATCAAAAATTCTTAAATTTTATTTTTTTTAATCTTTTGAGAGAACATTACTAGAGATAGCCTAAGCCTATGGCTCGAGAGTTTTGAAGACCCACTTATTATCTTTCTTGTTTATTTTATTTTGGAAGCAAAGATCCACTAGAGGACTAGTCACTCGATCATCCACAGAATAGACTCGACCACATCACCCCTGATGCACGTGGCACCATTCTATCATATGTATTAAAAAATAAAATAAATAAGGAAGGAATAACTGTTGGCAATAGGATATGCGCAACGAAAAATAGTGAAAAAGTGGAAAATAACTACGGGTGTACTTAAATTATACATTAATTTTAAATTTTATCTATGAATTTTATTAATAATAACATTTATATTTTTGAATTATATTTAATCGTATAAAGATATTTATTTTGTCAGATTGATTAATAATTTTTGTTAGAAAAACACACATGATAGAATAATTTTATCTTTATTATACTTAATAGAAATTATTAAGAAATTTAATAGAAAAATTGTCCTTACACATTTAAATATAATTCAGAGACGTTTACTACTAATAATAAAATTTATTGACGATAACTTAAAATTAGTATAAAATTCAGAGACCTTGGTAATAATTTTTCCGAAAAATAATGAATATAAAATGAAATTATACGCCATCGAAAAATTAAAATCAAAATCAAATTGTTTTGAATTAGAAAGTGAAAGAAAATGCTTTAACTACTGATAATTGATAGATTAACATATTACTAAATAACAGGATCTCATTAATAGAAGTATAAATATCGATATCTTCAAAACACACAACACACGCCTTAATAATCAAATGACTATGTGGGTGACTAGCTTTGTCCACTATATTTCCCATCTTGCATACAATTCCACCATATCTTTAAGGAAAATTTCACCATATCTGGCCAAAAATACTATTTCATAGCCCTCATTATTGGGATAGGTCGGGCAAGTCTGACTCAAATTTGTGACCGGCCCAAATTTGTTGGGTTTGGGCCGGACCTATTTCATAATTTAAAAAATTTCAAATTGAACCGGGCTGGGTGGGCTTGATCATAAATACGTTTGGTTCGAATTTTTATCGGGCTTGAGTCTATTAAGCCTACTTGTATCAGGCTCAATTGGGCTTTTAGAAGTGAATTATTCAACAAATTTTGGAGTTGGAAAAAAATTGAGTAAGCAGGCTGGACTTAAGAGAGCCCAAATTACAGATTCATTTCCAATTGTTATGTATATCAAGACTCATCAATAAAATAAGCATATAAATGCTTAGAATACAAGAACTGCTACTGTTCAAATAAATTATCATCTTCACATATCAACGGACACTTGAGCTAATAATAAGTTTGCTCATAATAATTACTCAACACAACATTAAAAGCCATTATGACAAGAGAATTTAATATTGATTTTATCATGAATTTATCTCATGGTCTTATGTGCGGACTTCACCTTTATGCCTATTGTAATTTCTTCTAATGTTGGATCATAGTTCGAGCTTCTAGTATTCTCTATGATACCGGATCGGGCTTAATTTTCTAATTAATAATAGGATTATATATTCAGACTTACAAATCGAGTTTATATAGACTGGTCGACTCGGGCTTACTAGACTCGCGCCTATCGGGTTTAAATACCCTAAGCCCAAGTCTGGCCCGTTAACTTTAGAGTCAAACCAGGCCACGACCCACATGAGTCGAATTGTACTTTTGATCAACGGGCCTAATGGGTACCAATAAGCCTATGAGCTTATAGGCTAAATAGTGATGGCTATTTCATACTATGCCACAAGCCTAAACCAAGCCCGTCAAGAAACTCTCATATTGATCTAGCACACAGTCATAAAAACCAAAAATTGAACTAGAATCATATTTCGTGAGACTTAATAGTAACATACGAACCTACAAGATTATTAAAATTTCATATCGTAATTTTTCATCTTCTTGAGTAAAAATAAAATCACATTACACTCAAAATTTAGTGCGACCTATTATTCTTTCGTCCTAAATCTATTCGACTATATTACTTACGGTGTCCCAAGTTTCTAAGGCTTCTTTGACCAAGTAAGAAGGAAAAGGTTTGTAAATTGTCCACTAGGAAACTCCCATAACAGAAGCTACATATGCTCCAACCAGATTTCCTACGGGTCTTTCCTTCTTTTTTGATTGAACGAGACCCTTAGGTGGCCCACGGCAAAATTATGTAAAACTATGTGATGGGTGGGTGACCAATAATTGTACAAGCTGTGTACTTTTTTAAGAGGAGGTGTCATGCAAGTGGGACTATAAGATGGAAGCAAGGCAATGAAGGCTCGCATTGGGCCCTTGGCTTGGAATTTGAAGGCAAATGTGAAAGGTCAAACTTACTTGACAAGTTGACAACAAACTCTTTGGAGGGTTGGAGTTATTTGCAGCTTTAGTTTGGTTGGTGAGTGTGGGTTTCACACTGGATATGAGGTTTTGAAGCTTCTTGTTTCTTTGGGTGTCACTATTTGAAGCCAAGGCTAAACCCTAAACCTTTCTAAGATCTCTTACGAAGTGGTGTCAAATACTATTTTATCAGTAGTATTAGCGATTCTCTATTTTCTTGATGTAAAAACAAATCAATCAATCAACCTTAAATGTATGACTCTTGCTTTTGCTATTAGTGCATGAACCTCTTCCTAAAAAATGTGACTTAGCAACATAGAAGGAAAAGTCCTGGTGCCGACTTAAAAGTACTTGAAACTTTAAGTCAGGCATGAGAGTGAGAGTTGAGTAATAATTTTAACAACGTAAAGGTGATATGGTCCAATTTTTGTTTTTTTTGGGAATAGAAATATCCTTTATTATTACTTATTATATAGTGCGAATGAATGAGATTATTAGAACTTATTAATGTGAGAATAATATCGATCATATCTAAATTACGGTAGTTGGCCTACTTGGATGATGTAGATTGACTTGTTGGGCTAGTGAGCCCGTCTTGGTGTGCTTGACACTTTGGCGGAGTCCGGCGAGCTTGGGAGGTCAACAAAATAAACTTTGTGCTTGTGGGCAGTAGTATGTTGATGGTTCGATATAAATTATTTGTATTATTATTTCCGATCATCTTGTCATTAATTCATATTATCAATAACATTACAATTTGATTGGCACCAACTAGTGGTTGATTATGAGCCTAACCCATGACTTCCTCCCCTCCCCCGTATTGTTCTCCCTTATCCCTTGGATCCCATCTTTCTTTTTACCCGTTTTCTCCCTTGGGTGGATCTCCTTTTTTTTTTTTTCCGTTTCCGGGGATACTACTTCGGTCAAGATCAACCTATCGCGGCCAAAAGGGTTGTTCAATGTTGGTGTAATCGTACCAGACATATTATCACAATTTTATTGGATCTTTGATAGTTGTTTGTCATAAAAATGTTGGCCTCAGGTTTTTAGTTAGGGAGTGTTGTTCCTTTCATTCTCATGGTGGGGTTTTCTCTTAGTTCTCTAGCAAGTCATGAGAGTAATTTTCTTTTTCTGAGTTTTTATGTCGACACTAGATTTCCATATGTTTGGGCTGCTTTATATTAGTTTAGGTTTGGAGATTGGTGTGTGGGGTTCTATTAATTTACAAACGTAGACATCTAATTGGAGTAGTACATGTGGATGCCAGATAATCATTAAGATTGTATTGAGGCATGCCACTTGGCCCAATATGACTTTTTTTAAATATAATAATTTTTGTTCTTCATAAATACAAATGAGATCACTACAAGGATTACAACAAAGGAACTATAAAAGAAGAGTTCTCTAAGAATAACCAGCGCACAGGCTCATTAGCAGCCAATCAGATCTAAATAACCTGACAAATATAACACAAAAATCTAAATAATGAGGAATTTCAACCCTAAAATATTTTGTGACTTGCCGGCACAAAAACGAAGGGTATTACCACTCAATCAACCTTTATACACTGCAGTAGCATCAAACGTCTCTCTAAATCACTCATGACCATCACCAACAGAGATTCACTCCACCTTCCATATAAACTGCTCTCACAAAGAGGACTACACAATAAACTCGAAAAGCTGTTGGATTTAGTGACAGGACCCGTCCCAACTGGACCTCGATAACCGTACCCGGTCCTGCTCCCGTCTGACAAGTCAACCGCAGTCCCGAAACGATCCTTCAGCACCTATCAGACAAGGGATAACTGCCGCTCATGCCTCCGCCTCGAGATCAGCCCCGAACGTTGTGTCACGACCTGGAGGGTTAACAAAACAGAAAAGTGTGAGTGAACAAAAATAATACCATTGCAAATACATTTGAAACACATCATTTACCCTCCAGTTTAACAAACCATGCATGCATAGGGAAAAAAACACATGAACAATAATCACCGGCTTTCGAGCCAAACCACATAACAAGTCAAAATCCCGGCTCTCAGGCCAAAACATGTAAAACCTAGTCACCTGGCCACACAGACCAGAACTCGTACTCAATACTAGTACGTAATCACAATCAACATCAAACAGTATTATGCACAAGGTCAACAATCAATTACTCAATTAATCAATCAATCAATCCGCACTATTCACAAGTGCACAAACCATCCCACTGTCACACCGGCACTACGCGTAGGCCAACCTCGGGAACTGCACTCACGCAACATCCGAGTCCCTCGGGAACTGGACTCTCGCAACATCCGAGTCATATCCATCATGTCTGGGGACTGTACACGCATCCTCTAGACGTACCATACCCGGGAACTGCACGCTCGCATCATCCGAGTCACGTCTAGGCACTGCACTCGCATAATCCAGAATGATCCAGTATCCAATATCCACAATCACAATCATATCCATGACCTCAAATTAAGTCAAATCCATGACCTCAAATCAAGTCAAAAACACTATCCAGTTAGGCCTCAAGCCCAAAACATCAATATCACGCAAATCCGTGAAATCACATTGAACATAGTAAAATAATCCAAAAATCATCATTGATTCACCCAATAAGTCAAAACATCCTTTTAAAACCTTTTTGACTCCGGGCCTAGCCCAAAATACCATTTGCACAATTCCTCGAAAAACGTGCCCGAAAGACCGATTAAAATATTCATTAAATCACACATAATCATGCCACATCCTCAGGACATCATTGTAAGTCAATTTATGCAATCAATCATGGAAAACATTTAACTATGCATGCATCATGGTTTATAAAACAAACGTCCACTCACACACCGTCCAACCCGCTCGCTTTCCGAGCTGCACGCGTTTCCGTAATTTTCGATACGTGCCAGGAATCTCGAATCCTGTTCAAATCAGTATACAGGGTTATAAACAAGTCAATTTACATCATATCAATTTCCCATAATTTTTCGGGACTTAAATATTATTTTAAAATATAACTTAAACCGTCGGACCCTCGAAACATTGTCGAGCTGGTGTCCGATCGACTCGAAACCAATTTTAAAATATCCGTTACATTACAGGGAGTAAAACACCTGTTGAAACTTTCCTCAGAAAACGTGCCACGCACCTTCACGCGCCGCCGCAAGCGGCTGCGCGTGAGTCCACGCGCCGTTCTACAGTGATTGCTATAGTGCCATTCTCTACCCGTTTCTCTGATAAACGGATCCTACGACCCGCGATCAGACCCGATTAGTTCTTCACCAATTCGAACTCAATTTTACCGTTTCTTTCACTCATTAGCATCAAGTTAATATGGATTAAGGGTCTGTAAACTTAATTTCGTGAAACCATGCCCCAAAGTCCACGACTCAACATAGATACCCGACGGGTCCCTAATCGGGTTTTACCTAAAATCAACCCGCACCCTTCAATTGTTCATACAGGAAACATTCTACGTCCATTTTAAGCATGAATGTGAAATCAATTTCAGAAATCCTTACCTCCAAGTAGTCAAACTCAAATTCCAATTTCGACACAGTCGCAGGGGTTGTTCTTCGTCAATTTCCAATCAATTGGCTTCCCAATTGATTCGGTTCACTTCGTCGAGCTCCCAGAAGACTAATTGTTCAGTCAATTTCAATCAAAAGCATCTAAACAATCAAATTCGAAATTAATTGTTCATACTTCATTTTTCGGGTTTTTGTCTCAGTTCTCAATCTTCCCAGCCTTCCTCTCGTTTCATTTTACTTAGTTTCCCTCGTCTAATTCTCTCTGTTTTTCTCTTTTTCACAATGGTATATGTTGGTTTTGAATCATGATCAATCAATTATAGAAGAAAATGGTGTGTTCTCTGTTTTTCTTATGCACCCTTACAAACTATATGGTAACCGTCTAATTCATTTGTTAATTAGGCAAAAGGCACCTAAGTGCCACTAATCTCCATTTAAATTGGCCAGGTATCATTTAGGTAGTTATCCTCATCCCATGAGCTGAATCAGCGAATGCAAGGATATATTTGTTCAGTTAATTGCATCATTAAAGACAAATTACTGTTTTACCCTCATCATAACAAATTACCAAAATGCCCCTCATCGTTCTAGACCCATAACGTTTTCGTCCGAACTCCGATTGATGCATATCGCCTGTCTACGGATTCAGCGTCCCGAGACCTATCTAACGGTCTTTTCGGAAAGTCCAAACAATGTCCTGATCAAAAAGTCAACAAATGGCCCCGTTTGACCAATTTACCAAATTACCCTTAAACTTCCGCACGTCATAACTTTTTCCTCGAATGTCGGAATCGGGCGTGCCACCTGTCTATGAACTCGTGACGTCCCGAACTACGTCACAGTCATCGGTCAAAGCTCGTTTGACCGCTCGAATAAAAAGTCAACCGTTTGCCCAATTCCAGGGGCAAAATCGTCATTTTCCTCAAATTTTCTAAATTTTCGTTTTTCGCATTTCCCGGGGCGTTACAACCTTCCCCCCTTAAAGAATTTCGTCCCCGAAATTCGGTCACTGTATTTATTAAACAAACACAACAATACAACCGACACAACAAACACACAACAGTACAACAACCTAAGCCAAAACGCTCACATAACAGTACAACAACCCAAGCCAAGACGCTCACATAACAGTACAAACACATAACAGTACAAGAGTACAAAACTTTACATCACAACTACAACATACAACATGTACTACTAATTACAACAGTTACAGTCACACCAAGATCGTGCAACACACTATGACAATTTTCAAGATCTACGTTCGTGCATTCGAAGGCCGACCACGACCTGGTTTCCCAGTTCTAGCGCTACTGGTACCTTTCGACATTGGTTCTTGGTGTCGATCCACGGCTGTACGATCGGTCGCCCCTTGATCCGGCTGGTAGGGACATTCTCTCCTAATATAACCACGCTCTCCACAATGAAAGCAAGTGATTCGTGTACGCCGTGATGGCGATGAAATCGAAACGCTACCCGATTGTTCTGCAGGAAGGGACCGTGACACACCTCCTCGAGTATCATCTGGGTTATCTCCTTGACTCGTACTTCCAGTACTCTGATGTTCTCGGTAGCGCCCCGAGCTTCTATCTCGCTCTCGAATGGGTAAAGTCGCCTCCACTCGAGCAGCAGCATCGGATAACTCTCGCAGGGTCGAATACGAACCTACCGTCACAGCGCCCCGTATGGCACTCCGCAATCCCTGCTCAAACCGGGAACACTTATCTTCCTCAGTTGCCACGTACAGAGGAACGAAATTTGATAAGTTCAAGAATTTCTTATTAATTAGCTTTTTTTTAATTCTTGTTCTTAATTTATGTTACTTTTATTTTTTTTTTTAATTTCATTTCTTCTTTACTTTGTTCTTGTGACCTTCTTTGATGCACACATTTGAGCCTTCTTTGAGAGAAACTTTGGCAAATATTTCCAATACAAAGTTTAGAGTTTGAGTCCATATTTCCCAAGTTATATTTTCTCCATCTTCATAAGGTTCCGTCCGCTGTCGGAGAATCGTATGAATAACAATCCATTGTTTTCATCCACCTTGAAAGTGTAACAATTACTCTCTATTTACTCAAACTCTCATTTTTGTTATTGGCTTTGATTATAGTTCAATATATGTGGGGTTTTTCTTACTAATATTTGTAAGTGTTAAATACAATCTCCATGTGTCTTACTTTATGAATTTTAGTTATTTTATACATTTTAGTGCTTCATACTTCAATTCAATGTTAAGTGTTTTATCCGTTGTCGGTGCATTTAAAGTAGAATTGAAGAGACTTAATGTTGATCGCTGTCGGCGCATTCACTTAAAAACAAAAGGTGAATCATATTGTAAGTGTTGTCCGCTGTCGGTGCATTTATAGTATTGAAAAATGTATGAAGGCAATTAAGACGATTAAGGTAAAATTTTGTGATTGATTTAATATTTGCAATTATTAGAGTGTTGGTAAGATTTGTGCTTTAAGAAGGTCACTTGTACATAAATTAGAGTAGAAGTAAAATTAGTTTATTTATGCTTTTACTTATTTACATGATTACAAACCTTTTCAAAACTCCCCTTTTTTATTCTTTATTCTTTTATTCTTTTATTCTTTGATTCCTTTATTCTTTCATTCCTTTACTCTTTAATTTATTGATTCTTTGATTAATTAATTCCTTAATTCTTTAATTCTTTTAATTCTTTATTCTTTGATTCGTTTATTTCTTTATTCTCTTATTCATCTATTCTTTAATTTATTAATTCTTTGATTATTTAATTCTTTAATTCATTATTCTTTTATTCATCTCCCACTAACACATTATTAATGTCCCTAATTTCCCCGGTTAAGAACGATCTCTATTTACCAATACTACATCTACACAAAAAGGGTTTAAATTGCATAACACTCGAATTACATGTTTAATTTAATGCGTAGTTTGGGCGTAGTCATGCACGTTGGGCAAGTGGGGTCACATGACTCTTCCCTCCCTTGCCAAAAAAATCGCTCATAAAGATCGGAGTTGACCCTCCACCTTTCCCAAAAAACTTGCCCTTAGGTGTTCCCTTGTTGAACTCGACTTGGATGGAGGAAAACTTCAAGAGACCATTGTTGAAATGGCAAGGGTAAACCTGTTGGTACCCTTAATCGTTAAATGAAAAAACCTCATCTCTTCGAGCACTCCTTCTCGACAATGATCTATTTCTCGACTCTTTTTCTTATTTTCTTCCTCATATTCCTCTTCGCCAAATCACGCATCAAATGGCCAAAACTAACCTAAATCCAAACCAAGTTGTGCCGGCCCGGAAATTCGAAAAAAGAAAAGTAGGAAAATTGGAAGGAAATGACGATTTTGCCCTTAGTTATGGGGGCAAAAGTTTACTTTTTGTTCGGGATCTTATTTGGACTTTCCGTAAAGACCGTTGTGTAGGTATCGTGATGCTGAGTCCGTAGACAGGCGGCATGCGTCAATCAGAGTTCGGATGTGAAAGTTACGGGTCTCGAACGACGATGGGAATTTTCGTAATTATGCAAGAAGGGCAAAAAGGTAATTTTGGGGGCTGAGATTAGGTGAGTCGGCCATTGTGGTGAGTCATGTCTCCTTGTGAGTGACATCTGTCACTTGGTGGGCAAGGTTAGTGGCATTGATGCCGTTTGATATTTGAACATTTCAAACCATATCTTAGGCTTAATTGATTGATGGGTAAGGCCAATTATGAAACGTGAGATGGTGGGACAAATCTAGAGAGGAAAACGAGTGAGAATTAAAGGAGAATGGAGGGAAAATAAACGCCAAACCCGAAACCCAGGCGTCGTACTGGAGGAACAAAGCTGGAATTTCAAATTCGAAATTATGGACCTTGATCACTGAAATTGGGGTTGAATTGAGTCTTCTGAGCTTAAGGCGAGTCCAAAACGAAGAAAATAGGTATCCTTTTGGCCTAGAACACACATGGCGGGAATGGAGAAACTCAAGGATTGAGTTGTGTAATTGAGGGGTTAGAAGGATGAAATTGAGACTTGGAATTTGTTTATCAGACTTCTATGAAGCTCCCTGATGAATCAATTTAGAGGAATTGATGACCAGTGCGAGAATCGAATGATGAACAGACCTTGAAATCTCGAGGCTGGTCGAATGCCTTCGAGGTAAGGAATCAAAAAATTGAGGTTACAGAACCATAATTAGATTCATAACGATGTTATTGGCTTGATCAATTATGGAAATCAACTGAGAATGGACAGGGATTGAACCGGGTTGCACCGCAGAACCCGTTTGCAGGGGAAACGGGTAGAGGTGACAATGAACAATAACTGGGGTATTATAGCAGGCGCATGGACCTCACGCGCAGCCGCTTGCGGCGACACGTGAGGGCTCGTGGTACCGATTCTTGAGGTGAGGTCAACATGACTTTTATTCTATGCAATGTAACGAACATTTTAGCGTGGGTTTCGAGTCAATCGGATACCGTTTCGATATTGTTTTTAGGGTTCGAAGGCTTATGTTACGTTTTTGTAATTCGTAATTAATTCCCGGAAAATTATGGGAAATTAATATGATATTCATTGAGTCATTAGTGACCCTTAATGATGATTTTGGACAGGATTATGATTCTCGGAAATGTCGAAAATTACGGAAAAGCGTGCAGCTCAGAATCGAGCGGTTTGGACGGTGGGTGAGTGGACGTTTGTTTTATAAACTGTTATGCATGCATAGTTAAGTGTTTTACATGATTGATTGCATGATTTGGTTTGCAATGATATCATGGTGATTTGGTGTCAGGACCGGTCCCAAATCCCCCAGGACATGGGACTCGCCTGATCCCGTCTGACACGAAGTGTCAGACCAGGGAAAATTCCATCTCTAGCCCTCGCCGGGGCTATCAGAGTGCGTCAAGATCGTAGGAGGAGGGGAGTGATGTCTCGTCTCTGCTACAGCCCGCATCCGCGATCAACCTGAAGGGCATTAAAACACGAAAAAATGTGAGTGGACAATTTAATATTTTACTAAAAACATTTTCATACAAAGACACTTATGCCCTTCAATAAAAGAATATGCATGCATTCAAAAACATTTATCCAACATTCATAAAACCATTTGAAAACGTATTGTCAAATATTCTCAAAGCCTTTCCAGGGTTCATGCCCGGTTCCCATAAACCGTCATGAACCGTAAATCCATTTGGCTCCTCGACCCGAAATCACAAAGAACCAAAATCAACACATGGGAACTCAGCCCAAATCAAACATCAGTGGGACTCATCCCAAAACGTCTCGGTGAAATACTAAAACACGGAATACGGGGTCTCGCCCCAAATCACTTTCTAAAATCATCAAGCACAGGGCCTCCGCCCTCAAATCATTTTCTGTAAAACCATATACGTACTCGTACGTATAACCCATCCTAGGCACTTCCGGAGAAGATGCCAACTCGGGGCACACAACCCCTAGGGAACACATCCTCGAAATAGTCACGATATCAATCATCTCTATCTAGTGTGCACACTACTCGGGGTCTCACTCCGAGTCTTCTCCCAGGAATCTCCATCTGGGAGGCTCAATCTCTGGATCTAGTCCGAGCTTTCTCTCTGGATCTAGTCCACATATCTCACCGGAATATGGTCCGAGACCACAACATAATAAGTAACCACCACTCCTGGAACGAGATCCCTATGGGGATACCCATTCTAGTCTGTGGATCGTGACTCTCCAGGTCGACGTCTGGAGGAGACCATATAAGTATATGGAGGGTTCATTCATTTCAAATACTTACTTTCCTTTCAAATACTTTTCAACTGGGTTTCAAACCCGATTCATTTCAACAGGATTCCTCGAATCCGATTCAAATCCATTTCAAAGGCCTCAGCCTAAATCCTCAGTTCAACAGGGTCTCATGCCCGAATACTCATTTCACAAATCGAACTGGGACTCAAGCCCAATGTTACAATCAATAGGGCCTTAAGCCCGATAATATAGTCAAATGGGCCTAAGATACTCACAATAAAATGCACTCAAGGCATCACAAAATATATTCTAACACAATTATAAAACATTTATACATGCATCAAATTCGAAAGAAAGTTCCACTCACAGACCGTCCGAAGCCGCGCCTCGATACGCTTGTCATAACCGTCTCTCGGGTCAAACGTCGCCTCCGGGATTCCCGAACCTGTCCAAATTCATTTAGAGGGTTATTAACTACCTAAATAACCCCCCATTAAAGCCCAGTAATTTTCCCGAACTTTTAACTATTTTTAAACCGATTCTAAACCTTACGACACCCCGAAACCTATCGAAGAAATATCCGATTGACGCGAGACCAGTCCCAAAATGTTCGTTACATCGAATAGAAGATTTCACGTGTTGAACATTTTTCCAAATTATGGCCCATGCGCCCTCACGCGCTCCTAGAAGGCCCTAAGTACTATTTATCATCACCTACCTCTGAAAACCGGTTTTTTTTTCCTGGTTTTGGACCGATTACTGTGCTGAACCGGAGTGACCGGTTCAGCCTTCCTACTCCCTCAAATCTCGTCCGTTTGCCTCCATTTCAATTCCTAAATTCCTATTTCTTCATTCCATACCATTTCCAAACAAGAAAACTAGGAAAAACCGTCCAAAATCCAAGGTTCCAAAATGAACCTCACGGTTCAAGGTTCCCAAAATATCTCTTGGGCTTCACCGCCTTCAACAGCCATCCAAACTAATCCCAACACCTTCCTAACAACCTATTTAAGCCCACCAAACCACCCAAAATCAATCACAACGTAACAAACGAATTAAAAATGGATTTTGGGTCTTACCGGGAAGCCACGATCGGGTTCAAGGCCGCCGTGCACGGTGGCCGGCGATCTTGCCACCACCATCATCAGGTCAATCTTCTCTTTCTGTTTCCTTCATGGTTCAAGCTCTTTGGAGAAGGTTGGGGTATGTGTTGTGAGGGTTGGTTGCACCAAAATGGGTTTCGGGTGGGTTGGTTTTGTGGATGAAGGATGAAGGTGATCAATGCATGAATGAGGGAAATGAGGGAATGGATGAGTGACAAGTTTCACTCATCCCCTGAGGTTTGGGAAAGATCTGGGCCCACTAAAGTCAAAACTTCACTTTTTACCTCGTAAAACGTGTCGTCGTAAATAGTTCCTCGAAACTTCCGTGAACCGTAACTTCGCCGTCGAACGTCCAAATTCGACGTGTCTCCTGTCTACGGATTCGTATCGTCTCGATCTACGTAACGATCTTTGGCCCTAGGCCATTAGACCTCTCGGGTCAAAAGTCAACTTTTGGCCCAAATTACCAAAATGCCCTTGAACTTCTGAACGTCATAACTTCCTCCTCGAACGTCGGAATCGAGCGTGCCACCTGTCTGTGAACTCGTGACATTACGAATTACGTCACAGTTATTGGCCAAAGTCCATTTGACCGCTTGAATGATAAGTCAACGATTCGCCCATTCTAGGGGCAAAGTCGTCATTTCGCCTGAACGCCCGCTAATCCTCGTCTAATCTTCGATTAGTCTCGCTAATCCATAATTAACCTTTAATTAATCCCGTTAATTTGGGACGGGTCGTTGAAATCTTTGACAGGACCCGTCCCAACTGGACGTCAAAAACCGTGCCCGGTCCTGCTCCCGTCTGACAAGTCAACTAAAGGTCCGAAACTACCCTTCAGTGCTTGCTAGACAAGGGATGTTTGCGCGGATTTCTGCTGCTGCCACTGCCTCACGATCAGTCCCGAACGTCGTACCACGACCTGGAGGGTCACAAAACAGAAAAGGTGTGAGTGGACAAAAATGACCTCTTATAAAAACGTTTATCGAAATACATTCTTACCCTCGAGTTTTCACAAACTTGCATGCATATCGTAAAACATGAGTAATTGTATGAAATCATTCAAGTATGAATAGTGGACCGATAAAATCAAAACATATTTTCCCATGGTCCATAAAACTCATGTTTATCAAATCAGTTCATGTTATAAGACATCAAATCCCCGGCTCTCAGGCCAAAACATGTGAAAACATAATCACTGGCCACAAAGACCCAAAACCCGTACTCAATACCAGTACGTTATCACAAACAACATCAATAAGCACTAATCACCAGTGCACAATAAATATATCAATCCAATCAATCCGCACTACTCACAAGTGCATAAAATATCACAAATCACATCTGCACTACTCACAAGTGCACAATCAATCAAACTGCACTACTCACAAGTGCTGCACTACGTGTAGGCCAATATCCAGTCACTCTCTCGGGAACAGACACCTCCGGGCTCAACCCCCTCGGGCTCAGTCACCTCTGGGCGAACACATCCCCAGGCTCAGACCCATCCGAGTGGTACATCCAGGCTCAGTCTCATCCGAGAAGCTGACTACCATAGGATCAACTCCGGATCCTACAATCACATCCCCCAAGCTCCGGTCGTCTGGGTAATCCCACCAAGCTCCGACCGTCTGGGAATATCACAATCAAAATGAAAACCATCTCGGGAATTACATCCCAAAACATTTCAATCAAATCTTGTCTTCATACAAAATCAAGATCATTTCCGACTGGGTCTCAAAGCCCAAAATACCATTTACACATAAACCGTTAAAATCACATTTTAAATCAATAAAATAATCCAGAAATCATCATTGACTCGCCAACAAAGCCAGAATATCATTTAAACTTCGGGCCTAGCCCAAAACATCATTTGCACGTTCCTCGTAAAATGTGCCCGAAAGACTGATTAAAATAATCATAAAATCCCAATAAATCATTAATTTCACAATTTCACAAGTGACTCCAAATCCGAGTCAAAATCACTATTCATTTGGGTTCTCATACCCAAAATATCATTTTCACGCAAATCCATGCGTTGCAACCTCCGTTGCCATTTTCACGTAAATCCACGAAATCGACCCTTGACTCATTCCCGAGTCACCACAGCATTTTTCATTCCATGACTCAATAATCCGAGTCCAAACATTATTTTCAATCAATTTCAATCTCGGACTCATAAACCAAGTCCAAACATCATTTTTACCAAATTTCGTAATTTCTCGAAAATCGCCCAAAAATAATAATATAATAATCATAAAATTGAGAAATTACCGGATTGAAACATAAATCATGCCCAAGCATATAAAATCATATAACAAGGCATTTAAATCATATATGCATGCATCACGGTTAGAAAACAAAGTCCACTCACACACACCGTCCAAAACGGTCCGTTTCCGAGCTGCACGTTTTTCCGTAAATTCTGGAAATCACAACTCCTGTCCAAAATCATTATAGAGGGTTACTAACATCTCAAAATACATCATATAATTTTCCCCAATTTTTCCAGAATTTAAATACGTATTTTTAACGTAAAACAAAACTTCGGATACGCGGAACATTAACGAAACAATATCCGATTTCCTCGAAATCAACGTCAAAATGTTCGTTACACTGAGAGGATCAAAAGTCATGTTGACCTCACCTTGAGACTAGGTCGGACGCGCCCTCACGCGCCGCCGGGAGTGGCTGCGCGTGAAACCCACGCGCTAGCTACAGTACTGTCTCCCTCACCCGTTAGTCTGATAAACGGGTCCTTTAACCCGCGAGACGACCCGGTTCGTTTTCTGTCAATTCCACGCTGTTTTCATCAATTGAACATTTAGTCAGCTTCAATTCAAGTCAAATTAAAGTTCTGAAACATCAATTACTTGAAAATCTACCTCAAACCTCACGATCACAGATGATCATTCGAAGAACATCCGACCACTGTTCATCATCAGAAATCCCTCAATTTAACATGATTTCCTTAAATTGATTCATCAAGAAGCTTCAATGGACTCAGGTAAACATTTTTCCCAACTCAATTGAATCAATTCATGGCTCAAACTCCACGACCCAAACTCGATTCTTCGAAGAACAGCCGTACACTGTGCAATGATGGAACTTCATCAATCTCCAACGTTTTCCTTCAATTGATTCTTCCAGAAGCATCGTGGGATCCTCAGAAACATAATCCCCAGTTCAATTTCATCAATCGAAGCCTCAAATTCCTCGACTCAAGGTCGAAAATTCGAAGATTTCATCGCTTCTGTTCTTGCTTAAATCGACACCAATTCCCTTCGTTCTTGTTGCAGATCGACTCGTATTGATCCCATAAAGCTAAATGAGGCTTCAATTCCACTCCTCACGGCTCAATTCTTCCATTTCGAATTTCCCCCCAAATTGTCTAAAATCCGAAATTCAATTCCTCAGCTCTCAAACAATCCCTCGTTCTATCCCAGTTCACTCAGTCCCACAAATCTCACAATTCTCACTCAAACCCGGATGTGGAAGAGAGCTCAAGTCTCTCAATTTAGTTTCCCCCAAATTGTGCACGGTTGAAGAAAATATGGGAGAATAATGGAAATTAGGATTAATTAATTAATTAAAAATTAATAAAACATCATCATGAGGTCTCCCTAAAAACATGGATCTGGTTTCATGCCTGAATTTAGGGGATGAGTGACACTTTTCACTCATCCAAGTGTGTTCAGTCACCGGGTACTGTTCATATTAGAATATTATTTTAATCCCGGTTCGTTCGGTTAATCGAGTCCGTTCCCGTGACTATAACTTCGTCGTCGAATCTCCGATTTCGGCATGCCGCCTGTCGTTGGATTCGTATCGACGAGACCTATGTAACGGTCCTTGGCCCTCGTCCATCGGACCTCCCGGTCAAAAAGTCAACATTTGGCCCCTAATATGCCAAATTACCAAAATACCCCTCAACTTCCAAACGCCATAACTTTTACCTCGAATGTCGGAATCGAACGTGCCACCTGTCTATGAACTCGTGACGTCCTGAACTACGTCACAGTCATCGGTCAAAGTCCATTTGACCGCCCGAACTAAAAGCCAACATTTTACCCACGCTAGGGGCAAAACGGTCATTTTGCACGTTTCGTCCGATTTCACTCAACTAATCCCCGATTAGTCATTCTAAACCATAATTAATTCATATTCAATCCCGACACTCGGGACGGGTCATTACAATCTTCCCCCCTTAAAGAATTTCGTCCTCGAAATTTAAATCGACCCGATTCCACAACCAAACTGTGGAATCCAACGATGTCCCCTTTACTCGGATCGCTGTTCCCAGACCCAATGTAACGACCCGTCCCAAATTCCATGATTAGATTAGTGACTAATCACGATTAGTGAGGCTAATCCGAGATTAGTAGAGTGAAATCGGACGAACGATGTGAAATGCCCGTTTTGCCCCTAGTGGTGGCAAAACGTTGACTTTTTAATCGGGCGGTCAAATGGACTTTGACCGATGACCGTGACGTAGTTCGTGACGTCACGAGTTCATAGACAGGTGGAACGTTCAATTCCGACGTTCGAGGAAGAAGTTATGACGTTCGGAAGTTTAAGGGCATTTTGGTAATTTGGGTGAATAGGAGGTCAAAAGTTGACTTTTTGACCAGGAGGTCCGATGGCCGAGGCCCGAAGACCGTTACGTAGATAAGGACGATACGAATCCGTAGACAGGCGGCACGTCGAATTCGGACGTTCGACGGCGAAGTTACGGTTCACGGAAGTTCCCAGTTACTATTCACAACGGCACGTTTTACGAGACAAAAAGTGCAGTTTTGTCTCTAGTGGGCCCAGATATTTGTTCTGATCCCCAATGGATGAGTGACAAGTGTCACCCATCCAATGGACATCATTTCTCCTTCATGCATCTCACCTGCCTCTCCATCGATCATCCTTCATTTTTCAAACCATTTCCCGATCCCATTCCTCTCATCTGTGCGACCCCAAACATCCAACCCTCACCTTATGATCATGACAGAGAGACCAGAGGGGGAGAGGAGGACCGGTGAAGCGTGGTGGCCGGCCAGGACGAAGCCACCGTGCGCGGTGGAGACCCAAACCCGAACGGTTACCCGGTTAGGCCCAAATCTCCCATTTTGTCGATTTTTACATTATGGATAGTTTTGGTTGATTAGGGAATGTTTGTTAGGTTGTTTAGGGTGTATAGAGATGGTTTTGAACGGGGGTTGACGGCTGTGAAGCCTGGGGACGAAATCGGAAAACAGGGCCGTGGGGGGTTAATTTTTAGGGATCGGTTTAGGGGGTTTTAGGTTGTTTTGTTAATTGGGTTAGATAGGAAACTTGAAAATAGAAATTTAGAAATTGGAATGGAAGAAATCGGACCAAAAATGAGGGAGAAGAAGGCCTGGACCGGTTACGCCGGTCCAGTTGCAGGGGTCGGACCGGACCGGTCGGTTCGGACCGGTCTGATCGAGGTAGGAGAAGCACTGTTCACAGGCGCGTGGCTCCCACGCGCAGCCACTTCAGGCGGCGCGTGAGGGCGCGTGGCAGGGAATCTGGGGAAGGTTCCAACATGTGAAATCATCTATTCGATGTAACGAACATTTTGGGACTGGTTTCGAGTCGATCGGACACCGTCTCGATATGTTTCGGGGCATCGGAAGGTTTAGGTTCGGGATTAAAAATAGTTAAAAATACGGGAAAATTACGGGGCTTTGGTAGGAGGTTAATTAAGTAGTTAGTAACCTTCTATTACGATTTGGACAGGTTTGGGAGTCCCGGTGACGGTGATCGGCTCGGGGAGCCGTATGGCACGCAAATCGAGGCGGCAGCTCGGACGGTCTGTGAGTGGACCTTGTTTTCTAAATTGGTGCATGCATAAATGTTTATTATATGTTTTATTACTTGTTTGATGATGCCATGGGTGCATTTGTATGTGGTTACGTATAAGCACGTATTTCGAGGTTTCGGCCTTATACGTTGCTTATACGGGTCTGTATTTCTTTATTGATTTAAATGAACTGAATTTGGATTTCAAAAGGATAAACTCGGGTATGAGACCCATTTGGTTTTGTCTCGGGCATATGACCTCAGATATCGGGCACGGTGTCCAACTGATGTCCTATGTTCGGGTACGAGACCCAGTCACTTTACGGTTTTGATTTCAGGTCAGGGAACCTTAAATGGATTCCCAGGTTCATGACGGTTTATGGGAACCGGCATGAACCCTTGTTGGTTATTACGGTACATGACGGTTTATGGGAACCGGCATGTTACCTGGTTATGTTATTACGGTACATGACGGTTTATGGGAATCGGCATGTTACCTGATTATGGATATTATGGATCATGACGGTTCAGGGGAACCGGTCATGAATGTTTATGTTATGTATATATATGTTCGTCTACCTTCCTTTACTTCTATTATCTCCTCCGGGGAGGGTCGTTGGCCTGGGTGGACCCCGGAGTAGTCACGGAGCACCGACTGAGTGGAGTCACCCCCCAGTTGGGTTCCTTACTCTCAGGAAGGCTATGATTACTATTACCTCGGGTAGGGTCAGTGGTCTACGGACATTGATCTTGACTTTGAGAAGATTCGGATTGAGACCTGGGTAGCGCGCGCGTGGCTTTGGATACCGTGACAGGATTGGTTGTGTGACTTATATATATGTATGTGATGGATATATGATATATGATATGTGGTGTGTACAGGTGTGCACAGGATTTGGGTAGTGGCCCGTATGGTCGTTTTTATTGTGGTCCTTTCGACCTTAGTTTATATCTGCTTTGGGCTTAGTCCCACATATGGTTTGTGTTGGATAAATGGTTTTCGAATGCATGCATGCTTTTAGTGGAGGGTACAAATGTCTTCCTTATTAAATGTTTTTATAAACTTTTGTTTTGTCCACTCACAGTTTTTAATGTTTTGACTGCCCTTCAGGTTGACATCGGATGTGGACTGTAGCAGAGACCGAGATATCACATGCCTCCTCCGGATCCTGGCGTACTCTGATAGCCCGGGAGGGCAAAGGACGAAAATATCCCTTGTCTGACACTTCGTGTCAGACGGGAGCAGGGTCATCCCGCACTAATCCCGGGGGGATTGGGATGGGTCCTGTCACCCAAGGGTACCCGTGTAACAGTACATGTCTGACACACACCTCGTACGCTACATTATCGTCCTCGGTACGTACCGTCCTCGGAGCCTCCAAAGCTCCAATTCATTTTCGACATCTACACGTCTACTCGAACGTCTCGCTTGGGACAACATGGCGACACTCGTCGATCTCGCCTGTCACTCATTTAGACAGGTCAGCAACACCAGACTGACACTTAAACGACTTTTTAGTCTGACACTCTGACACATTCCATCTGACCGTCGTCAGGCTGAAAACGTATCCCCACTAAGGGCTATCACATCTGAGCTGACATCCTGTTCAGCATCCAATTGGACGACATCCTCTAGATCCTACCATTACAATGGCATGAATCCCGTCTCACCGGTCATCCTCAAACATATTTCCATATTGACTCTCCTTAGATTCCATCAATCCACATCGATCTGAACGTATAGGATATCACTTAATCTGGAACCATCACAGGTAACAACCATCGTGACCAGCAGGCAACTCCCGGCTCCACTGCGCGACTCTGATCTCGACTCGTTCTCGGGTCCTCGTATCGTATCTCTCGTCACTCAGCGATACCACTTGTCATCTAGACTCAGGTGAGTCTCCAAACTGTCACTCATCGGAATCAATCCGATCACCACTCATGTCCATCTAGGACTCTATCCAACTACAACATACTTAAACTCTTGGGCACTCTCAACCCGACATGTCGATTGACTGTGGTTAATGCCATCTTCCAATGTGCACAACACACCAGTGTACCCACATCACATCAACATCGGGGCACCACCCGACCTACTCAAGGACTGCACTATGGTAACGTCCAACCACGTACTACCATCCGTACTCCAACTATGGTCCGGACCCCAACCGTCCGTTACCAAGTGAACGTCAGTTCATCACTTTGGACACCCACTTGTCACATCCTGTGATGCTAAATAACATCTACTCGTCAAGTCAATCAAATTAACCCACAGCCTAGGCGTTCGGTCCTTACACCCTCTTGGACTCCTAGCTGTCATACTGTTCCTCGTCGTTCCACCTAGGAACGAATCTAAGATGATGAGATTTGATGTCATCGTCGGACGAACTTGATGTCATCATCTCAATTACAACTTCTCTTGATTCTGAAGTTCCAATCACGTCGGGAACATGCCTCTTTTGCAATTACTTAACTCACTCATTAAACTAGTAATTCTGCGTCCTATAGACAACCGATTTCCAAGTCCTCGACTCAGGAGGTATGGTCAACCGTGGTCAACCAAAACCAATCCGCAATGGACTCTCAAGTCCTCAACTTAACCGGACACCATCCACGCGTCCATGAATATCGTACATACGGATACACTCATTCCGAGTGGAATTCACGCTACTCAAGGTTAAACCTTGTACATTCCGGTAGCCACAACTCGTACCTTCAAACCACCTGGTCCAACTCTGACGCACAGAATTGGTCGGAATCTACTGACCTCGGTCAGTAGGCTAAACAGATCGCAATGTCTGTCGTGATCTGAAGCCAAATCTCTGTGTACTACCAAAACTGACAAACCGACTCCTACGTCATCTATTCACCTGTATACTTCTGAGTACACCCTCGTGACTCAATCTCCCAGCACTGGGGGAACTAGTCTCCATTACTGGGGAAACTTATCTCCGTCGCAGGGGAAACTGGCCTCTATCACCGAGGAAACTGATCTCCAACACTGGGGAAACTGGTCTCCATACCAAGTACTCCCGTACCTCGCACTGAGCCACTCAGGATCCTCTCTGTCCCACTCTTAATAGCCGCCTTCAATGTCAGGACCCACCCCGGTTTCACCCCGAAACCCGAGGTAAATCCCGCTCCTGTCTGACTCCCCGACGCAAAACTCAAGTAAAACTCACTCACATACTATCCAGTCAAACGCAGGAGTAATTAGACACAATGTCCCGAAGGTAGCATTTACAGAACATAGTACGAACATACAAATAAAACCGATAACTACACGCACGCAGAAGCCTTTACTCTACTCTGGGAACCCTCACGTCACTTCTATGCCTCAGACTCTGCCTCGACGTCAAGACCCCGCGCTCGCTCCACAACCTGGAGGGCAATTTAAAACAGAAAATGTGAGTGGACCAGAAAGTACAGAAGTTCAAAAACCATTTTATAAGAAAACCGAGTTTTACCCTCCGTTTTGAAACCACATGCATAACTAGCAGTTATAAACACATTTATAAAATAATCATTATAAACATCATAAGAAACAGAAACACTATAAAATACCATAAGAAACCATAGCATGGGTATCAGAAACCGTATCAAGACCATAATCACCAAATCGTCATTTTCCCCGATCAAACCTGCTGGATCTATCCGAGTCTTTAAACTCCCGAGTCTTTAAACTCAATCCAGGCCTTAATCATATCCGAGTCTTTAAACTCCCGAGTCTTTAAACTCAAGGCCTACGGGGGAAAATCAATATATATATATCCGAGTCTTTAAACTCCCGAGTCTTTAAACTCAATCCGGGTCTTTAAACCCAATCCGGCCGGTCCCCCGTCACATATATCCGGGTCTTTAAACCCAATATCCAGATCCAGCAAATCCAATCCCAAAATCATTTAAAAACCACTTACCAAATCCACATCCAAACCCGAATCCGAAATCACTGGTCCGATGCCCTTCCGGCATCCAGAACCGTCATTCCGAACCCAAATCCGGAGTCCACTTTCCAACTTTGCACCAAAGTCCAATGGTCAATTTCGATTTCAAAACCAAAACCTTGATTCTCAAAAGCATGTTCCAAAATCCCTTGAAATCCCAAAAACATTTCCAAATTTACCCTTTTCTCGAAAAGCGTGCCAAAACCGTCTTTTTCTCGAAAAACGTGTAATAATGCAAAACCAACCAAACATATTCGATAAACATAAAATCATGATTAAAACCATAAAACCATTATAGAAAGCAGTTATGCATGTTCAAGTTTAGAGAAGGGGTCCACTCACAGTACTGAGCCCTACTCGCGTCCCGAACGTCCAGCCCGTTCCTCGGCTTCCTCGGGAAATCCCGATCCTGTCAAACACCGTCAAATTACGTCACTAATACGTCTACCAACACTCTCCTAAATGCCCTCAAAAATCCCCGGACCGAAGACTTAAAACCCCGGAACCCTACACATTCACCCTCACGGAACTATACTCAAATGACTTCCGATTGACTCGAAACCAACTCCATCGAACTCACAACAACTCCTAGACCAAAAGTCATGTTGACCGTTTCTCCCAGAACCGCCGCACGCGCCCCCACGCGCCGCCCAAAGTGGCTGCGCGTGGCCCCACGCGCCAGCTACAGTGCCACCGTCAACCTCGCGTAAACCGGGCTCGACACAGTGCCTGCTGTTTGAACCGGCGAGAGCGGTTCACCGCCGTGCCTGCACCATTTTCCTCCCTCTCTTCACCATCCTCTTTGTCCAATCCTAAGCAATCCAGTTCCCTCACTCAAACACCTCAACACTGTCCCTAACCTGTCGACTCGAGCTCGAACAAAACCTGTACCAGTCCCCTGTTTCTTTCTCCGGCCACCCAGGTTTTCCCCCGTCACGGTGGCTACCCAAAACGCTTCCTAGGACTGTCCTAAACCTCACCCAACTCACCAAGACCGTCGACTCTCACCCAAAATCCACGACTTTCAAACTGAACAAAATGGATAAAACAGAGCACATAGGGTACTCTCCGTCGTCTGGGCTCCGCCGTTCATTCCTCCGTCACGGCAGCACAACCAGCAGCTACCTAGGACTCAACTGAGTCCCCTAGACTTCACTAGACTCCTCGATTCAACCCCTAACGCTACAACTCTCAACTTGAAACTCGACGGCAAAACAGAGCACGAAGAAAAAGTATGAAGTTTACCTGCTTCCAGGCGTCGTCGTGAGCTCAGCCGTGAGGCAATAGCTCCTCCCGTCCACCGCCAGCCTCTGGACACCTCCACGAGTCCAATTGCACCAACACACGGCCGCACCACCACCACAATCGTCCAAGTCCTCTCTGTTTTCTCTGAAAACCGACTGCCCCGTCCACCGTGTTCTTGCACGATTTCTCTCCCCCAAACATTCACCAGTTCACTCTTCCACCCTCTGATCACTCCTCACTTACCAAAACCCACTAACACTCACCATCGTCTCTCAATTTCTCTCAATTCCTCCCTCTGTTTCTGTCTGGGTCGAACAACACACACGGCACGGTTGCACCCCAAATAATTGGACCGTGCACTCACTAGAACCAACCAGACCTCCTACACGTGTCACCAATCCCTCAACTCCTCTCCCAAGTGGCTCAATCTCAACCCTCTATCTTCCCTCTCTGTGCACAAATCCTCAGACAACCAAAAGACCAAAATGCCCTTCTGTTTTACCCAAAATTACAACTTTACCACTACCTTTCTAGACCTGTAACTCCCATATCGTACGTCCGATGAATACGTGCCACCTGTCATCGAACTCGGGACGACGAGATCTATCTAACGGTCTTAGGTCAACTTACCAAAACCAGTTCGTATAAAAAGTCAACGTTTCCCCCCTAATTTTCTAAATTACGGTTATGCCCTCAATCTTCCGAACATCACAACTTCCTCCTCGGATGTCGGAATCGGGCGTGCCACCTGCCTAAGGATTCATAACGTCCTCAACTACGTCCTGGTCACTGGTCAACTCCCATTTGACCACCCGAAATAAAAGTCAACATTTCTGCCCGACCCAGGGGCAAAATCGTCATTCTAAGTTCCCGGACCCCTCGGGACCACCTAACCCTTGATTAACCTTACTAATCACACCTTAATCACTCTACTTATCCCAATTCTCGGGACGGGTTGTTACATTCAACACCCGCTGTCAACATTTCATTTTGCGATCGGGCTCAGCCGTCACCGAGTCGAATCCAGAATCACTGCTTGTACTGTGCGTCATTCACGCACCTCGTATCATCGTCACGACTGACGAATCCTATCGTCACAATCGTCACGGCAACCCGAGCCTACCCCGCTTGATAAGACTCGACTACGTCCATCGATAGCAGCGTCTGTCACAACCTCTTGCAGACCAAACTCACAAACGCTCTGTAACGACCCGTCCCGAATTTCGGACGAATTGTGCAAAATGACCGTTTGTGTAACGACCCGTCCCAAATTTCATGGTTAGATTAGTGACTAATCACGATTAGTGAGACTAATTCGTGATTAGTAGAGCGAAATCGGACGAGCGATGCGAAATGACCGTTTTGCCCCTGATGGTGGCAAAACGTTGACTTCTCAATCGGGCGGTCAAATGGACTTTGACCGATGACCGTGACGTAGTTCGTGACGTCACGAGTTCATAGACAGGTGGCACGTTCAATTCCGATGTTCGTAGAAGAAGTTATGACGTTTGGAAGTTTAGGGGCATTTTGGTAATTTGGGTGAATAGTAGGTCAAAAGTTGACTTTTTGACCAGGAGGTCCGATGGCCGAGGGCCGAAGACCGTTACGTAGATAAGGACGATACGAATCCGTAGACAGGCGGCACGTCGAATTCGGACGTTCGACGGCGAAGTTACGGTTCACGGAAGTTCCCGGTTACTATTCACGATGGCACGTTTTACGAGACAAAAGTGCAGTTTTGTCTCTAGTGGGCCCAGATATTTGTTGGAGGCCCAATGGATGAGTGACAAGTGTCACCCATCCAATGGACACCAATTTCATTCATGCATCTTCCATTTCCTCTTCATCGATCATTTCCTTCGTTTTTCCTAAACTGAAACCGATCCACCATTCTCACCCAAATCCAAACCCATGACCCTAGGACCAAGACTGAGAGGCAGAGAGGGGGAAGAAGACCGGATGGAGGTGGCTGGACGGCTGGAACCGCCGTGGGCGGTGGCTGGAGCCCAGAACCCGAGCGGGTACCCGGTAAGCCCGATAAACCCATTTTTCTTCTATTTTTCGATTTAGACATTATGGTTGTTATTAGTTGATTAGGATGAGTTTATTGAGGTTGTAGGAAGGTGTAGAGGGTGTTTTTGGACGACGGTGAAGGGCTGAGCAGCCCTGGGTGCAATCGGAAAAATTGGACCGATTATGGGAGAATTGGACGGACGGGTTTTGTGGCGTTTTTCCTAGTTTTCTTGATTAGGATAGATTAGAAATGAGAAAATAGGAATTTAGGAATTGGAATGGAGGAAATCGGACGAGATTTGAGGGAGTAGGAACGCTGAACCGGTTCCGCCGGTTCAGCACAGTGCCTGGACCGGAAAACCAGGAAAAACCGGTTTTCCTGAGGATGCTGGTGATGAACAGTAACCAGGGTCTTCTAGGGGCCCGTGAGGGCACGTGGTCCATAATTTTGGGAAGTGTTCAACACGGGAAATCTTCTATTCGATGTAACGAACATTTTGGGACTGGTTCGTGTCGATCGGACACCGTCTCGATATGTTTCGGGACATCGGAAGGTTTAGGGTAGGTTTAAAAATAGTTAAAAATACGGGAAAATTACGGGGCTTTGGTAGGAGGTTAATTAAGTAGTTAGTAACCTTCTATTACGATTTGGACAGGTTTGGGAGTCCCGGTGACGGTGATCGGCTCGGGGAGCCGTATGGCACGCAAATCGAGGCGGCAGCTCGGACGGTCTGTGAGTGGACCTTGTTTTCTAAATTGGTGCATGCATAAATGTTTATTATATGTTTTATTACTTGTTTGATGATGCCATGGGTGCATTTGTATGTGGTTACGTATAAGCACGTATTTCGAGGTTTCGGCCTTATACGGTGCTTATACGGGTCTGTATTTCTGTATTGACTTAATGAACTGGATTTGGATTTCAAAATGATAAACTCGGGTATGAGACCCATTTGGTTTTTTCTCGGGCATATGACCTCAGATATCGGGCACGGTGCCCAACTGATGTCTTATGTTCGGGTACGAGACCCAGTCACTTTACGGTTTTGATTTCAGGTCAGGGAACCTTAAATGGATTCCCAGGTTCATGACGGTTTATGGGAACCGGCATGAACCCTTGTTATGGTATTATGGTTCAGGACGGTTTATGGGAACCGGCATGAACCCTTGTTGGTTATTACGGTACATGACGATTTATGGGAACCGGCATGTTACCTGATTATGGGTATTATGGATTCATGACGGTTCAGGGGAACCGGTCATGAATGTTTATGTTATGTATATATATGTTCGTCTACCTTCCTTTACATGTTCTACTATCTCCTCCGGGGAGGGTCGTTGGCCTGGGTGGACCCCAGAGTAGTCACGGAGCACCGACTGAGTGGAGTCACCCCCCAGTTGGGTTCCTTACTCTCAGGAAGGCTATGATTACTATTACCTCGGGTAGGGTCAGTGGTCTACGGACATTGATCTTGACTTTGAGATGACTCGGATTGAGACCCGGGTAGCGCGCGCGTAGCTTTGGATACCGTGACAGGATTGGTTGTGTGACTTATATATATGTATGTGATGGATATATGATATATGATATGTGGTGTGTACAGGTGTGCACAGGATTTGGGCAGTGGCCCGTATGGTCGTTTTTACTGTGGTCCTTTCGACCTTAGTTTATATCTGCTTTGGGCTTAGTCCCACATATGGTTTGTTTTGGATAAATGGTTTTCGAATGCATGCATGCTTTTTAGTGGAGGGTACAAATGTCTTATGAAATGTTTTATAAACTTTTGTTTTGTCCACTCACAGTTTTTAATGTTTTGACTGCCCTTCAGGTTGACATCGGATGTGGACTGTAGCAGAGACCGAGATATCACATGCCTCCTCCGGATCCTGGCGTACTCTGATAGCCCGGGAGGGCAAAGGACGAAAATATCCCTTGTCTGACACTTCGTGTCAGACGGGAGCAGGGTCATCCCGCACTAATCCCGGGGGGATTGGGATGGGTCCTGTCAGTTTGCCCCTGGGCGTGGGCAAAATGTTGACTTTTAATTCGGATGGTCAAATGGACTTTGACCGATAACCGTGACGTAGTTCGGGACGTCACGAGTTCGTAGACAGGCGGCACGCATCAATCGGAGTCCGTATGACCGAGTTACGGGTCAGGATGCGTGAGGGGCATTTTGGTAATTTCTGCACAAGGGCAGAATTGTAATTTCACACGGGGTACTGTTTCATTGAACAGCCGTGAAGGTGGATGCTTTGTGCGATCGATCCCACGATTTGTTTATCAATTAATTGAGTTAATTGGGTCAGTTTGAGGTGGAATTACACATGTGATGGTGCTGGCAATCAATCACACGAACATGGGCACTGTTTTATCATGTTTTCGGGTTAGTGCAGGGAATTTACACAGTGGACTGAGGGGCACTTTAGGATGCTTTTAATGGTTGATTTAGATCGATAGAATGGAGAGTGAGTCGAGAGGATGACTCTGAGATTGAGAATGAGAGGAATGGAGTGAGAATGGTGGAGGAATGCTCAAAAACTCGAAACTGGTTTCTGGGAAAATCAAATTCAAACTTCCAGTTTTAGGCCAGCCCAAGCCTAATTGATGATGGATTGAGCTTTCTGGAACTTCAACGTGTCGAACCAGATCAAATGGGGCAAGCTTTGGGGCTCCTAGGGCCGTGGACGGACGAGGTGGACGGCTGGAAAACTCAAGCTTGAGTTGTGGTGATTGAGGTAATGTCGTGTTCAATTAATCATGCTAATTGGTTCGTGTTAGTCCTTATATGCTTCATATGAAGTTAATTTGACAATGGTTGAGGATTGGAGGAGTTTTGGTGATTGACCCGTTTTGGGTGATCACGGGTTGATGGCTTGATTAAGGAATGGTTGATGTTGATCGATGTCACAGATCTGAAATTCATTGGTTAATGATTATTGTAGGATCAAGAACGGATTGAATTGATGTCGAATTGGGTGTGATTGAACCGGATCCTATCGCGGGTAATCAGACCCGTTTACCAGTCATTCGGGTGAAGGTGGTGACTCTAGCAGTCACTGTAGCAGGCGCGTGGCTTTCACGCGCAGCCACTCACGGCGGCGCGTGACGGCGCGTGGGCACGAATCTCGAGATGAGGTCAACATGACTTTTATCCTATACAATGTAACGAACATTTTAGCATTGGTTTTGTGTGGATCGGATCCCGTTTCGTTATTGTTCGGGATGTCCGAAGGTTTTAAATCCAATTTAAAAATACTTAAAAATTCGGGAAAATTACGGGACTTGAATAGGATGTTAATGATGAGGTTAGTAATCCTCTATTGTGATTTGGACAGGATTGGGAGTCCCGGTGATAGTGGTGTGGCCCGGGAAGGCCTATGGCACGCGTATCGAGGCATTCGGTTAAACGGTCTGTGAGTGGACATTGGTTTCATAAATTCGATGCATGCATAACTGTTTTATGATTGTTATAATTATGATTAAATGATTTACTTTGGATATCGGTGAATTTAAAATGATTTCACGAATTTCGAGGTGAATTACGTATTTGCACGTAAACCGAGGTTTTCCAGATTAGCACCGATTTCCATAAATGTGGTTGGATATGATTTCATGAAACGGTTACGAACTTGAATAATGTAAAATCGGGCCAGAGGCCCAGTTGAACTATGAAATCGGGCCAGGGGCCCAGTTAACATGTGGATCGGGCCAGGGGCCCAGTTAACTTGTGAAATCGGGCCAGGGGCCCAGTTGATTTCTACATACGATTGCGGGTCGGGGACCCTAAAATGGAATTGAATAAATGTTTTCTGGTTTACATTTTATATATGTTCACATGCTGGAATCAATAAATGGTTTTGATGATATTTCGGTTATGGCACGTTTCACGGTATTTGGGCATGAGACCCGTTTGATGAAACGTAACGACCGGTTCGGATTTTATCTATGTATACCTATATGTTTTGCATGTGGATATCAATAAAATGTATTTAGTACTGCACTGTATAAATCCTTCCATATTATTTTTGTCTCCTCCGGATGAGGTACCCCGGAGAGGTCACGGACGTCTAGTACGTCCAGTGTATATGACGCTAAGCATCGGGGATGCTGTACCCGAACGGGGTTCGGGGATTGAACTCGGAAATTGAGACCCGAGTGGCACGCGTAGCCTTGTGATTGTGACCTTTTTGACGCCAGGGACGTCAGACATCAGGGATGTCGGATTGGAGTGTATAGTGCAGCAACTAAAATTATGGTTATGGTTTATATTATATGCCTTATGGTTCATATTACTGGATTTATGAAATAACTCTTGGACTGACTTTTGGAAATTGAAACTATGCTTTGGTTTCCGGGCTAAGGCCCTAATGGTTATTTCAAAATAAATGTGTGATCATTGGTTTTTGGCGCATGCATATGGTTTTACTGAGGGGCATAAATGTCTTATAAATGTTTTAAACAGACTTGTTTATTTTCGTCCACTCACAGCTTTTGTTTTTAATGCCCTTCAGGTTGATTCCGGATGCGACTGCAGCAGAGACTGGGACATCATACACCTCCTCCATCGATCCTTACGCACTCTGGAAGCCCGGTTGGGCAATGGCAACAGGTTATCCCTTATCCGACACCTCTTGTCAGACGGGAGCATGACACATTCCATGGTAATCCCGGGGGGATTGGGATGGGTCGTGTCACGCTCTGCTATCGAGACTCCCAAGACTACGCGGTCAACACCCTCCGGTACCAACTGCTCAACACGCAACATCCACCGATTGGTCCACCCCTGGATCTGGTCACAAGTAGCACACTCTTGGTAACTTGTCCAAACAAATACCTACTAAGGTTATCACAAAACCGACTGCCCACTACAGCCCTACCATCCTGACCGATCCCTGGATCTCGACTCCGAAGAGTCATCATACGCCAATACTAGTACCCAACCAGTCAATAACTACACTCTAAGGATCTCGTCCTCTCGTAACTCTATGTCTCTCAGCCGTTGGCCTTCACAAGAACTGGCCGTACTCCGGGTCCAATACTGCACAAGCGCTACGTGCGCAAAAGCATCCTATCGCGTCACCCCACATCTACTCCGGGTATCTCCTACCAATCGACATCCCACCGGGATTCGACATGTCGAAACATGGCCTCTCATGCCAATTAGAATCACACGTTCCTATTCCCAACAGTCGTGACTGTAGTCGTACAGGGTCATCGTAAACCGGGCGACCCTGACCTCTGACCACCACTAGTATTAATTCGTACATCATCTATCCGCGACGACCTTACTATCGAGCGGTCACGACTCTCAAGTCATCATACTGTACCTATGGATCCACTGGGTCCTATTCCCAGTAACACTACGGCTCTAAGCCGTCAGATTCACACGAATACTGATGCCAGGACCCACCCCGGTTTCACCCCGAAACCCGAGGTAAATCCTGCTCCCGTCTGATACCCCGACCCAAAAACAAGCAGACGCAGGAGATAGTACTCAATAAATCCCGAAGTTAGAGTTTTACAAAGCATAGTGCGAATACAATGACTAAAAACCGATAATAAGTACACGCACGCGGAAGAAAAACTTTAACACTCGGAAATCCCGCTCGTCACTTCTATGCCTCAAACACTGCCTCGACGTCAGGACCCTGCGCTATCTCCACAACCTGGAGGGCAATTTAAAACAGAAAATGTGAGTGGACCATAATAAAAGAAAAGTTCTAAAATCATTTATCAGAAAACCGACTTTAACCCTCCGTTTTGAAACCACATGCATAACTCAGTTATTAAAACAGTTAGAAATCGCTCATCATAAAACATCATAAGAACCAGAAACACTATAAAACCGGTATAGAAATCATAGCATATGAATAATTTTTTTTTTCCCGATCAAACCTGCTGGACCTATCCGAGTCTTTAAACTCCCGAGTCTTTAAACTCAATCTAGGCCTTAATCATATCCGAGTCTTTAAACTCCCGAGTCTTTAAACTCAAAGGCCTACGGGGGAAAATCAATATATCCGAGTCTTTAACCTCCCGAGTCTTTAAACTCAATCCGGGCCCGTCCCCCGTCAATCATAATATCCGGGTCTTTAAACCCAATAACCAGATCTAGCAAATCCAATCAAAACCATTTGAAAACCGTTCCCGAATTCACATCCAAACCCGAATCCGAAATCACTGGTCTGATGCCCTTCCGGCATCCCGAACCGTCATTCCGAACCCAAATCCGGAAATCCACTTTTCAACTTTAAAACCAAATTCCTTGTTCACCAAATCAAGTCACAAAATCTAGTAAGAATAATTGAAAACCATTTATTGTTTGAAATCCCAAAACTATAACATTATAATCAGAAATCAACCTTTTATCATAAAACGTGTCAAACACCGTATTTTCTCGAAAACCGTGCAATCATGTAAAATCACATCATAAATCCATCAAGCATGAAATCACAGATATAAAACAATTCTAGAAAAGCAGTTATGCATGTTCGAGTTTAAGGAAAGGGTCCACTCACAGTACCGAGCCCTCAATCGCGTCCCGAACGTCCTGCATGTTCCTCAGCTTCTTCGGGAACTCCCGATCCTGTCAACAACCACCAAATGACGTCACTAACCCGTCTACGAGTAATCACCTAAATTCTCTCAAAACTCCCCGAATCGAAAGCGTAAGAACCCGGGACCCTAAACTTCACCCTCGCTAAACTACGTCGATTCGACGTCCGATTAACCCGAAACCACTTCCAATGGACTCGTCACAACTCCTAGACCAAAAACCATGTTGACCGTTTTCCCCATCGCCGCCGCACGCGCCCCCACGCGCCGCCCAAAGTGGCTGCTAGGGCTGGGCACATGGAACCAAAATACCGAAACCGTACCGTTTCAGATCAAACCATACCGAAAAAAAACCGAATAGTAAAACCGTTGTATGATTGGTACGGTACCGAAACCGTACCGATATAATTCGGTACGGTTTCAGTATCGATATTTTAAAAAACCGTCCCATACCGATACCGTACCGAATTAGAATATATTTTTTTTAATAATTAAATTTATTTCTGATTGGTTTATTAGGCCTTCTTCAAGAGTTGATATGACCATACATGTCTTAATTTAGCTTCTAAGAGTTGATATCTTCAACTTAGTGCAACTTTTTCAATACATATTTGAAAACGTAAGTCTTTCATAAATGTAGTTTTGCTTTTTCTTTAGTCTTTTCCTTGCTTTATAATCACAAACAAAATTTTGGCTCAAAACCGAAACCGTACCAAACTTAATTGGTACGGTACGATCTGGTTTCACTTTCAAAATATTGAATACCGAACCGTACCGTACCGATTAAAATTAAATGGTATGGTTCTGGTATCGATCAATTTTGTACCATACCGAACCGTGCCCACCCCTAGTGGCTGCGCGTGGCCCTCACGCGCCAGCTACAGTGCACCATCAACCTCGAGCAGACCCGGTTCACAACAGTGTCTGCAACTCGAACCGGCGTCAGCGGTTCACCGCCGTGCCTGCACCATTTTCCTCCCTTTCTTCACCAGTCTCATCGTCCAGGCCTACCCTATCGATTCCCCAACGCCTCTAACCTCGACACTGTCCCTAGCCCGTCGACTGAAGCTCGAAACCAGACAACCCAAAAACCCCTGTTTTCCTTCCCGGCCACCCACGACTTCCCCCTTCATGGTGGCTACACCAACCTCTTCCTAGGACCCTTCTAAGCCTAACCCGACTCACCTTGACCGTCGATTCTCGCCCAAACGTCACGACTAGCCGTTTGAACATCACGGCAAAACAGAGCACACAGGTGCTCCCGTCGTGCTAACCTCCGCCGTGTACTCCTCCGTCACGGCTACACACTCAGTCGACTCTTGGGACCTCCATGAGTCTCACTCTAACCTCCAATTCCCTCGACTCTCGCCCTAGATCCACGACTCAGCTTCTAAACCCAAACGACAAAACAGAGCAAAGAAACGGGGGTGAGGATTTACCTGTCCTCATGTCGCCGTTGTGAGCTCAGCCGTGTACCACGGTGTCCAACAAGTCCTCTGCACTCGTCCCAGCCTCCTCTTGACTTGAATTGAGTCACCTCACGGCACAACCACCATCTCGGTCTCACCGTCTCTCTGTTTTTCCAGAGAACTCAGCCTCACCAACCACCGTGTCTCCGTGCACGATCTCGGTCTCAAACTCGATTATCAACCTCTTTTCTTCTTCCTTTCACCCTCACAACTCACCAGACTCACCAACCTACACGATTACCTTCTCAATTTCTCTCAATTCCTCCCTCTGTTTCACTCTGGTTGAAGAACACACACACACACGGGCACGAGTTAGGTCCCAAATAATTGGACCCGTGTACAAGTGTGTAGAACCCACTACACACTTGCCACATGTCACCAATCTGCCCATGCCTTCACCACCTGGCCCAATCTCAGCCATCCAATTTGCCCTCTCTGTGCACAAATCCCCAGATAACCAAAAGACCAAATTACCCTTCTTTTTAACTCAAATTTACAGTTATCCCACTGACTTCCTAGACCCGTAACTCACACTTCGTAAGTCCGATGAATACGTGCCGCCTGTCATCGAACTCAGGACGACAAGAGCTATCTAACCATCCTAGGTCAACATACCAAAACCCAATTACACAAAAAGTCAACTATTCCCCCTACGTTACCCAAAATTACGATACTGCCCTCAACCTTCCGAACATCACAACTTCCTCCTCGGATGTCGGAATCGGGCGTGCCACCTGCCTATGGATTCGTAACGTCCTAACCTACGTCCTGGTCACTGGTCAAAGTCCATTGAACCATCCGAACTAAAAGTCAACTTTTTGCCTAACTAGGGGCAAAATCGTCATTCTAAACTTACGGACCTATCGGGACCACCTAACCACCTATTAAGCCCACTAATCCCACCTTAATCACACTACTAATCCCGGCTCTCGGGACGGGTTGTTACAATCTACCCCACCTAAAAAGGATTTCGTCCCCGAAATTCCACAGCTAGTTCCCAACACCTAGGGTCTCCTACATGGTAATCAACACTAGGTCAACAACAACTTCTCCTGGGTTTCCTGCCTATCATCTCCACCTTGGGTATTTCACTCCAACTTCAGCTACTGTTACCACGGCCAACCCTCTCTATGTAACAATTGTATGGTGTACGCAAGGAAAACTCTATGAACAGAGAACAAAGGTATTTTACAATACCTCATATGGAATACCCGAATAAATTCACAGAGCACATCCTCACGTACTACCCCACCTTTCCAAACCAACTCGGCTACTACGTCGGCCATTATCGGAATAAATCTACAAAGTCCTAAAGGCAAACTCTAGCTTGTGGGTTCTCTCCTTCAACTCATATCGATCAGTTATAATCACTCCTTTCCTATTCCCTCCGTCATCCTTCCACTACAACACTCCCCGGCCACCTAGGGAAACTCCTTCTAGACTCTACCCTGGGATCCAACAACCACAACACTAAGTGCAACACAACCAAAATAAAACAAGTACCTGTCCCCGCATCTGGTGCCGACTGAACCTCCTGCTGAGTCATCGAAAACACTCGGGCCTGAGATCCCGACGCTCTACCACGTCCCCTCGAACTACTAGTGGCACCACCACCTCCTCTCGGGCCGGTTGTCCCTGACGCTGTACTCTGTCCGGGCTCCGCTACTCCTCGACCTACACCACCTTCCTGTGGCAACAGTGAACACTCACGTCGAAAATGACCTCGCTCTCCGCAGTAGAAACACACATCCCAGCCGAAAAAACCTGGTCGTCCTGTCGACGCAACAGACGTCGCACTAGCTTGCGGAGTCGGCTATGCTCAGTAACCCCGAAATCCTGAACTCTGGAAACTACCAGGCCTACCAAAACGATCATCGCCCGACGACGATGCTCCACCGAAGTTACCCCTTTTCGGTGTCCGCTGGCTCGAAGCTCCAGAAAAAGATGGCTCCCGGCGCCGTACCAGCAAACTAGCCTCAACCCGCACTACAGCGTCTGACAAGTCTCGAAGGGTAGCAAATGATCCAGCCGTCACTATGGCTCGAATCTCGCCTCGCAGGCCCAACTCAAACCTACGGCATTTCTCAGCTTCAGTGGCCACAAAAACAGGAGCAAACCGAGACAACATCTGGAATTTCCGATCATACTCAGCCACTGTCATATTCCCTTGTTGGAGCTGCAGAAACTCCGCCTCCTTGGCATCCCGAAAAGAACGAGGATAATACTGCTCCAGGAATCGTTCCCTAAACGTCTCCCAAGTCACCGTATGGGCATCCCAACCAGACAATTCGAGGGTATACCACCACTCGTACGCTGCACCATCCAATAAGAATGTAGCCAACAACACTCGCTCTTCTGGCGGGCAATGCATCACCGTAAAGATCCGCTCAAGTCTGGTAATCCACCTCTGGGCTTCCTCAGGATCAGCCCCACCACTAAAAGTCATAGTCCCGAGCCGCTGGGCTCGCTCAATCGTCATACTCTCAGTCTCTCTTGCTACTTCGTCTTCAGGTCGTGGAGAGGGTCTACGTCTCGAAGGCATCGTCAACCGCACGCTGAAAGAGGCATAGAAGTAGTCAAAGAATTAAAACACAACCTCACAAACCAACAAACCCATCACACTCGACAAACCTATGCTCTGATACCAATTGTCAGGACCCACCCCTTTTTCACCCCGAAACCCGAGGTAAATCCTGCTCCCGTCTGATACCCCGACCCAAAAACAAGCAGACGCAGGAGATAGTACTCAATAAATCCCGAAGTTAGAGTTTTACAAAGCATAGTGCGAATACAATGACTAAAAACCGATAATAAGTACACGCACGCGGAAGAAAAACTTTAACACTCGGAAATCCCGCTCGTCACTTCTATGCCTCAAACACTGCCTCGACGTCAGGACCCCGCGCTATCTCCACAACCTGGAGGGCAATTTAAAACAGAAAATGTGAGTGGACCATAATAAAAGAAAAGTTCTAAAATCATTTATCAGAAAACCGACTTTAACCCTCCGTTTTGAAACCACATGCATAACTCAGTTATTAAAACAGTTAGAAATCGCTCATCATAAAACATCATAAGAACCAGAAACACTATAAAACCGGTATAGAAATCATAGCATATGAATCATTTTTTTTTTTCCCGATCAAACCTGCTGGACCTATCCGAGTCTTTAAACTCCCGAGTCTTTAAACTCAATCCAGGCCTTAATCATATCCGAGTCTTTAAACTCCCGAGTCTTTAAACTCAAAAGCCTACGGGGGAAAATCAATATATCCGAGTCTTTAAACTCCCGAGTCTTTAAACTCAATCCGGGCCCGTCCCCCGTCAATCATAATATCCGGGTCTTTAAACCCAATAACCAGATCCAGCAAATCCAATCAAAACCATTTGAAAACCGTTCCCGAATTCACATCCAAACCCGAATCCGAAATCACTGGTCTGATGCCCTTCCGGCATCCCGAACCGTCATTCCGAACCCAAATCCGGAAATCCACTTTTCAACTTTAAAACCAAATTCCTTGTTCACCAAATCAAGTCACAAAATCCAGTAAGAATCATTGAAAACCATTTATCGTTTGAAATCCCAAAACTATAACATTATAATCAGAAATCAACCTTTTATCATAAAACGTGTCAAACACCGTATTTTCTCGAAAACCGTGCAATCATATAAAATCACATCATAAATCCATCAAGCATGAAATCACAGATATAAAACAATTCTAGAAAAGCAGTTATGCATGTTCGAGTTTAAGGAAAGGGTCCACTCACAGTACCGAGCCCTCAATCGCGTCCCGAACGTCCTGCACGTTCCTCAGCTTCCTCGGGAACTCCCGATCCTGTCAACAACCACCAAATGACGTCACTAACCCGTCTACGAGTAATCACCTAAATTCTCTCAAAACTCCCCGAATCGAAAGCGTAAGAACCCGGGACCCTAAACCTTCACCCTCGCTAAACTACGTCGATTCGACGTCCGATTAACCCGAAACCACTTCCAATGGACTCGTCACAACTCCTAGACCAAAAACCATGTTGACCGTTTTCCCCATCGCCGCCGCACGCGCCCCCACGCGCCGCCCAAAGTTGCTGCGCGTGGCCCTCACGCGCCAGCTACAGTGCACCATCAACCTCGAGCAGACCCGGTTCACAACAGTGTCTGCAACTCGAACCGGCGTCAGCGGTTCACCGCCGTGCCTGCACCATTTTCCTCCCTTTCTTCACCAGTCTCATCGTCCAGGCCTACCCTATCGATTCCCCAACGCCTCTAACCTCGACACTGTCCCTAGCCCGTCGACTGAAGCTCGAAACCAGACAACCCAAAAACCCCTGTTTTCCTTCCCGGCCACCCACGACTTCCCCCTTCATGGTGGCTACACCAACCTCTTCCTAGGACCCTTCTAAGCCTAACCCGACTCACCTTGACCGTCGATTCTCGCCCAAACGTCACGACTAGCCGTTTGAACATCACGGCAAAACAGAGCACACAGGTGCTCCCGTCGTGCTAACCTCCGCCGTGTACTCCTCCGTCACGGCTACACACTCAGTCGACTCTTGGGACCTCCATGAGTCTCACTCTAACCTCCAATTCCCTCGACTCTCGCCCTAGATCCACGACTCAGCTTCTAAACCCAAACGACAAAACAGAGCAAAGAAACGGGGGTGAGGATTTACCTGTCCTCCTGTCGCCGTCGTGAGCTCAGCCGTGTACCACGGTGTCCAACAAGTCCTCTGCACTCGTCCCAGCCTCCTCTTGACTTGAATTGAGTCACCTCACGGCACAACCACCGTCTCTGTCTCACCGTCTCTCTGTTTTACCAGAGAACTCAGCCTCACCAACCACCGTGTCTCCGTGCACGATCTCGGTCCCAAACTCGATTATCAACCTCTTTTCTTCTTCCTTTCACCCTCATAACTCACCAGACTCACCAACCTACACGATTACCTTCTCAATTTCTCTCAATTCCTCCCTCTGTTTCACTCTGGTTGAAGAACACACACACACGGGCACGAGTTAGGTCCCAAATAATTGGACCCGTGTACAAGTGTGTAGAACCCACTACACACTTGCCACATGTCACCAATCTGCCCATGCCTTCACCACCTGGCCCAATCTCAGCCATCCAATTTGCCCTCACTGTGCACAAATCCCCAGATAACCAAAAGACCAAATTACCCTTCTTTTTAACTCAAGTTTACAGTTATGCCACTGACTTCCTAGACCCGTAACTCACACTTCGTAAGTCCGATGAATATGTGCCGCCTGTCATCGAACTCAGGACGACAAGAGCTATCTAACCATCCTAGGTCAACATACCAAAACCCAATTACACAAAAAGTTAACTATTCCCCCTACGTTACCCAAAATTACGATACTACCCTCAACCTTCCGAACATCACAACTTCCTCCTCGGATGTCGGAATCGGGCGTGCCACCTGCCTATGGATTCGTAACGTCCTAACCTACGTCCTGGTCACTGGTCAAAGTCCATTGAACCATCCGAACTTAAAGTCAACTTTTTGCCTAACTAGGGGCAAAATCGTCATTCTAAACTTACGGACCTATCGGGACCACCTAACCACCTATTAAGCTCAATAATCCCACCTTAATCACACTACTAATCCCGGCTCTCGGGACGGGTTGTTACAACTGATCCTCCTCGGGATCAACCATCAAAACACGTGGCCTTCGATGCCAATCAAACCTCAAACTATCGTATCACGTGCCAAACACTATCTAAGTAAGGTTCGGTTCTAACGAATCCTCGTATTAATGCCCTAACTACTAGGTTGATGACGGGCTGTTACGACTTTAGAGACATCACATCTTCGTCCTACGCGTACTCCACAAGCAAAACATGCTCTGGTACCAACTGTCAGGACCGGTCCCAAATCCTCCGGGATTAACGTGGGACCTGCCTGATCCCGTCTGACACGAAGTGTCAGACTAGGGAAAATTCTATCTTTAGCCATCGCCGGGGCTATCAGAGTGCGTCAGGATCGTAGGAGGAGGGGAGTGATGTCTCGTCTCTGCTACAGCCCGCATCCGCGATCAACCTGAAGGACATTAAAACACGAAAAATGTGAGTGGACAATTTAATATTTTAATAAAAACATTTTCATACAAAGACACTTATGCCCTTCAATAAAAGCATATGCATGCATTCAAAAACATTTATCCAACATTCATAAAACCATTTGAAAACGTATTGTCAAATATTCTCAAAGCCTTTCCAGGGTTCATGCCCGGTTCCCATAAACCGTCATGAAGCGTAAATCCATTTGGGTCCCCGACCCCAAATCACAAAGAACCAAAATCAACACATGGGAACTCAGCCCAAATCAAACATCAGTGGGACTCATCCCAAAACGTCTCGGGGAAATACTAAAACACAGAATACGGGGTCTCGCCCTAAATCACTTTCTAAAATCATCAAGCACAGGGCCTCCGCCCTTAAATCATTTTCTGTAAAACCATATACGTACTCATACGTATAACCCATCCTAGGCACTTCCGGAGAAGATGCCAACTCGGGGCACACAGCCCCTAGGGAACACATCCCCGAAATCGTCATGATATCAATCATCTCTATCTAGTGTGCACATTACTCGGGGTCTCACTCCGAGTCTTCTCCCAGGAATCTCCATCTAGGAGGCTCAATCTCTGGATCTAGTCCGAGCTCTCTCCGTGGATCTAGTCCACATATCTCACCGGAATCTGGTCCGGGACCACAACATAATAAGTAACCATCACTCCTGGAACAGGACCCTATGGGGATACCCATTCTAGTCTGTGGATTGTGACTCTCCAGGTCGACGTCTGGAGGAGGCCATATAACTATATGGAGGGTTCATTCATTTCAAATACTTTCTTTCCTTTCAAATACTTTTCAACTGGGTTTCAAACCCGATTCATTTCAACAAGATTCCTCGAATCCGATTCAAATCCATTTCAAAGGCCTCGACCTAAATCCTCAGTTCAACAGGGTTTCATGCCCGAATACTCATTTCACAAATCGAACTGGGACTCAAGCCCAATGTTACAATCAATAGGGCCTTAAGCCCGATAATATAGTCAAATGGGCCTCCAGCCCTTACAACCAATTGGGCCTCAAGCCTGAATCATAAACCAACGGGACCCTCGGTCCGATCGTATAACGCAAATGGACCCTAGGTCCGATTCCTCGTCAAATCAAAGGGACTCCAAGTCCGAGAGTTGTAAATCAAATGGGCCTCATGCCCGAGTTCATATTTCCAAATTCAAAATCCATTTATGAAACCCTCGTTAAAAACGTAGTACGCTAAGGTACGACATAAAGCCAAAAACCTCGAAAAACGTACAAATATGTCGATCCTAAGATACCACAATAAAATGCACTCAAGGCATCACAAAATATATTCTAAAACAATTATAAAACATTTATACATGCATCAAATTCGAAAGAAAGGTCCACTCACAGACCGTCTGAAGCTGCGTCCCGATACACGTGCCATAACCGTCTCCCGGGTCAAACGCCACCTCCGGGATTCCCGAACCTGTCCAAATTCATTTAGAGGGTTATTAACTACCTAAATAACCCCCCATTAAATCCCCGTAATTTTTCTGAACTTTTAACTATTTTTAAACCGATCCTAAACCTTCCGACACCCCGAAACCTATCGAAACGATGTCCGATTGACGCGAGACCAGTCCCAAAATGTTCGTTACATCGAATAGAAGATTTCACGTGTTGAACACTTTCCCAAATTATGCCCCATGCGGCCTCACGCGCTCCTAGAAGGTCCTAAGTACTATTCATCATCACCTACCTCTGAAAACCGATTTTTTTTCCTAGTTTTGGACCGGTTACTGTGCTGAACCGGCGTGATCGGTTCAGCGTTCCTACTCCCTCAAATCTCGTCCGTTTGCCTCCATTTGAATTCCTAAATTCCTATTTCTTCATTCCCTACCATTTCCAATCAAGAAAATTAGGAAAAACCGTCCAAAACCCAAGGTTCCAAAATGAACCTCACGGTTCAAGGTTCTCAAAATCTCTCCTGGGCTTCACCGCCTTCAACAACAGTCCAAACTAATCCCAACACCTTCCTAACAACCTATTTAAGCCCACCAAACCACCCAAAATCAATCACAACGTAACAAACGAATTAAAAATGGATTTTGGGTCTTACCGGGAAGCCACGATCGGGTTCAAGGCCGCCGTGCACGGTGGCCGGCGATCTTGCCACCACCATCATCAGGTCAATCTTCTCTTTCTGTTTCCTTCATGGTTCAAGCTCTTTGGAGAAGGTTGGGGGATGTTTGTGAGGGTTGGTTGCACCAAAATGGGTTTCGGGTGGGTTGGTTTTGTGGATGAAGGATGAAGGTGATCGATGCATGAATGAGGGAAATGAGGGAATGGATGAGTGAAAAGTGTCACTCATCCCCTGAGGTCTGGGAAAGATCTGGGCCCACTAAAGACAAAACTTCACTTTTTGCCTCGTAAAACGTGTCACCGTAAATAGTTCCCCTGAACTTCCGTGAGCCGTAACTTCGCCGTCAAATGTCCAAATTCGACGTGCCACCTGTCTATGGATTCGTATCGTCTTAATCTACATAACGATCTCTGGCCCTCAGCCATTGGACCTCTCGGGTCAAAAGTCAATTTTTGGCCCAAATTACTAAAATGCCCTTGAACTTCCGAACGTCATAACTTCCTCCCCGAATGTCATAACTTCCTCCTCGAACGTCGGAATCGAGCGTGTCACCTGTCTATGAACTCGTGACATCACGAACTACGTCACAGTCATTGGCCAAAGTCCATTTGACCGCCTGAATGAAAAGTCAACGATTCGCCAATTCTAGGGGCAAAGTCGTCATTTCGCCTGAACGTCCGCTAATCCTCGTCTAATCTCCGATTAGTCTCGCTAATCCGTAATTAATCTTTAGTTAATTTCGTTAATTTGGGACGGGTCGTCACATTTGGCATGATTAATTGTGATTAATGATTATTTTAATTGGTCTTTTGGGCATGTTTTACGAGGAATGTGCAAATAATGTTTTGGGCTAGGCCCGGAGTAAAAAAGATTTCAAAAATGGTATTTTGACTTAGTTGGTGAGTCAAGGATGATTTCGGGATTATTTTAATGAGATTTTACGGATTTACGTGCAAATGACATTTTATGGATAAGATGTTATGAAGTATATTATAATAAACTTTTCATTAATAATTTACAGTATTAATTTGAATAAGCACGACTGGTAAAAATTTCTCTCATTGGTCGGGGTTAGTGAGTTGGACGTGGACAGTAACCCTGTAAGGACGAACTAGGTTTGGTTAATCAAATTAATTCTAAACCGACCATAATTAGTAATATCTTTTTCCTGACAAGAGTTGTCAGACGGGAGCAGGACCAGTCTGATTTTCACAGAAAGTAGGGACGAGTCCTATCAATCCTAGCAAGCGGAGAGCACCAAAAGCCCACTAGATGGGTTAAGCTCCGCCATAGTAAGGACGGGTTCTCTTCACTATAGTGAACAATTAGACAAGATGAAGCAGGAGGATGATACAATGATAAGTGAGGGTTGGGTAAGACAGGGAGGATGTAGATCAGGCTGATGATGCAAGCTTGAATTTGAGTGATTTGGAATTAAAAAGGGAAAGAAAAGATGCAATGTTTAGTTAAATCTATGGAACCCTTATGGATCAAAAGTCCAAGAATTGGAGAAATGATCCATTAACTAAACCTTAAACATTGGATTCGTCCCTAAACTCGATTTTCGACTTTTTTATCTCATTATTTTAGCCAAATCGCTAATTTAGTCCATCCGTTAACAAAACTCACAAATTCTATTAAAAATTAAGGGTATATTCGTCAATTCATATCAAATTGATGCTTCATTACAACTCAGTTAAAAAATATTGTCCATGCACAATTTTACTTAAAAATAGCCAATTTTATCAATTTTCGATGTTGCATTTTTTTTTCGATGTTACATTTGCTTACCAATTTTCGTAAATATTCTCATTCTTTGGAGGTTATTAAATATATATTTAGTGCGAATTAAATTTTTTTATTTTAGGAAATTTTTGTCCAATTAATTATTTTTTTAATTTTTGGATGAAGCCTATATCCCTAACGACTTTTCTCTTAACTTTATAGTAATATATACATTTCAGAGTTGAAAGAAAGAAAGCACCCAGCATCATATTATTTCACATATATATGATATTATATATAAGTATACATTTCTTTACTCAACAAATTAGATGAAGTACTTTTTTCATGATGGATAATTCTTTTAAAAGATAAATAAATAATGGAGAAACCCATTATCACAAATATAAGAAAATTTTCATGTTTGAAAACTTTCTCATCTAAATTCTACAGTGATGGTTTTAACGGGTTGAAGGTTACAGTGGCTACATCCCTTGCGATCAAATCGTTTTAACGGGTTGAAAAAATTGATGATCAAATCCAGACCTAACAATTAACATCTAACAAAATTGACATCTGCATCTTCTCTTTCCTTCTCCCTTTGGGGAGCAGACCCTCTCCTCCTCCAAGAAATTCGAGGGCTCCTCCGACCTCGTCCACCTCCGCTACCACATGGATCCCGTCCTCTCCTCCGCTCCCATCAACATCTACCTCATCTGGTACGGCAAGTGGGCTGCTCCCTAGAAGCTTCTCATTATGAACTTCATTCACTCCATCTCACGCGCCGTCGTCGTCGCTGGGCAGTATACAGAAAAGAAACACCCCTATATACTTGATTATATATAGATTTGATTCTTCATTTAATTATAGGGACCTCACGGCACTAATCAAGCGGCAGAAGGGGCGGTTCTGAAATTGACAACTCCGGCCTCCGACAACGCCTCCTTGAATGGCTGCAGATCCACTAGCTCCTTTCCAGCCTCCGGTCAAGCCATGAAGTTCTTGTAGTCCAATGACTCATCCTCATAGATATCCCACCATTCCTTCACCAGCAGCTCAATGTCCTTCCTCTCCCTGTTCTCTTCCTTCGAAGAGACTTTGATTGGCTAAACTTATAAAACAAAAACCAATATTATTAATAAACATAAAAATACATTTAGTCAAGAAGTACTAATTTTACTTCCCACAATAGTAACTAGTATTAATTTTACTTCCCACAATAGTAACTAGTACATAAATGCAATCATCATGATCATATTCTTATTTCAATTATTCCTATAAAAGTCCAAATTTCAACCTTCAAAATTTCAAATTTTCAAAACTAAAAAAAAATAATTCTAATCCTCAAATTCTCAAAATCAAAACTTTATATTCAATTTCTATTGAAAACCAAGAAAGTGCTCAAACTCAAAGTGTCGAAAGTAATCATAATGCTATTGTCAAGTGACTTAACTGAAAATAAAATATTATGACGATTCAAACAATCAAACGGGTCTAATGCAAGATTGCTAGCATACCACTAATTCCTAAACCATATCTGCTATCAAAGACTAAATCAATATAACACAATAAAAATTATTAAGATAACTAAAATGAATAGTGAATCCATAATAATCTGAAATTAATTAATTGTCTTAAACTTGAAAAAGTTTTTTATTAATGAAAAAAAAGTACTTCATAGATTATGACATATACATATTTTTGTTCAAAATAAATAGAAAAATGCACATTTATTCCTAATTCAACGAAGAAAGTAATTAAAAAACCCCTAATTATGAAAAGAAAAATCTTTGAAATTAGGCTCACCGATGTTATCATAGGGCTCATTCCCTATAGGCAGTTGATGCCCTCATTCAAAAGAAGAGAGCCAAAACTTTGTAAACTAAACAGAAACCATTCTGAATATTCTTTAAAAGAGACTTTGAAGTTTGAACAGCCCCAAACTGCACCGTAAGATTCGGCCTCAAAACGCCGTGAAGGAAAAAAACGATTGATCTGAATATTTGGACTTGAAATAGAGAATGAATATATTTTGTTTATTACTTTTTAAAATTTAAAGTGTAATGGATTATTAAGTTGGGTTGGGTTAGATTAATTAAATTAGACTGGACTAATTAAATTGGATTGGGCTAAACTCAAAAATTTAAAAGGCCAAAACTTAGGTGGGAAGGGCTACAACCCTTCCAACCCAAGACTGGCATCCATCCTTGCTTCCTTCCCAATAAGCAACAGATTAATTTACACTATCCTACCGTATAGGACTGGCCATTAGCCTTAAGCCAAACACCACTTCCGCGAAGGTACCAGCACGACGTCGTTAGTGCATGGGCATTTCCCTCTATTTTAAAAGCCACATGTCAATGATCATGGATAACACAACAGCCTCCAATTTGGCGCAAAAATTCCCTTATCTGTTGGTAGGCCTCGTCATTGGGCAGGGTCGGGCAAGCCCGACCCAAAATTTTTGGGCTTGGATCAGGCCGGGTCGGGCCTATTTCATAATTTAAAAAATACCGGGTGGGGTCGGGCGGGTTTGATCATAAATATGAAAGCCCATGCCCTTTGTCGGGTCGGGTTTGGGCCGGGCTTTTATCGGGCTTTACGGGTCAGGCCTACTAAGCCCATTTGTATCTACCTAATTGTAAAAAAAAAAGTGAGTTGATGACACGACCCATCCTAATCCCCCCGGGATTACCGCGGGATGTGTCATGCTCCCCGTCTGTGAGTGGAGACACGACCAACCTGAAGGACATTAAAAACAATAAAAGCTGTGAGTGGACGAAAATAAACAAGTTCATAAAATACGTTTTTACTGAGGGGCAGCAACTGTCTCAAAACCCGTGGGAATAAACTCTCTCATCGTCCAACACTCAGGTAATCAACAATTCCACTCAGAAACCCGTGGGAATCCTTCTGATTCCACTGGGAAATTGTCCCCCGCAACGGTTCAAAACCAAGGAATTTAAAACTTCTCCCGTGGCCTGTTTACAGCACCAATCCATGCTCCATTGTCTCAAAACCCATAAATAATTCCCACTAACCAGTCCACTACCTGATTAAACAATGGATTGTGCAGAACCACCACACAGGGTGGTGCAGCAACTGTCTCCCACGGCTGCTACAGTAACCCGTGGTGAAAATGACCAAAATGCCCTCAGTTCAAAAATTACCAAAATGCCCATCACGCATCCAGACTAGTAACTTGGTCATTCGAACTCCGATTGACGCGTACCGCCTGTCTACGGACTCAGGGCATCGAGACCTTCCTAACGATCCTCGGTCCTCCGCCATCGGACCTCCTGGTCAAAAAGTCAATATTTTCTCCTGTTTCGTCCAAATTACGAAAATGCCCTTGAACTTCTGAACGTCAAAAATTTCACCTCGAACGTCGGAATCGAACATGCCACCTGTCTATGAACTCGTGACGTCCCAAACTACGTCACGGTCATCGGTCAAGGTCCCTTTGACAGCTCGAATTAAAATTCAACGTTTTACCCATGACTAGGGGCAAAACAGTTATTTTGCATCATTCGTCCGATTTCACCCAACTAATCACCGATTAACCCTGCTAATCATGATTAGTTACTAACTTAATCCCGAATTTCGGGACGGGTCGTTACAGTTGAGCTTAAATACTATCATCGAATATTGAAATAAGCTAATGAGATGTACTATTGGATTTGGAGAATTGATTTAACTTTTTGACCATAAAGCCGAGATAGGATAAGGAGGTCAATAAGAGAGTCAGAGACTTAGTGAGTTTTTTTGAATTTAGGGTTAGGGTTTGGTTTGGGCATTGGGCTTTTAAATGACACTAGGTTGAGATTTGGTTGTAGTTTTGGATTTTGGCTATGATAGTAGTAACAAGATTGGATTAGGTATCAATTCTTAATTTATAATTATTTTATATTTTCGGGCTTATGGGTCGGGTTTACCTGGGCGGGTCGGGCTGGGCTTACCGGGCTTTATCGAGCTCGGGTCTATCGGGCCTAGCGGGCTTGAGTACCCTAAGCTCAAGTTCAGCCCGTCAACATGCGGGTCGGGCCGGCCCACGACCCATATCGGGCCAAGTCGGGCTTTTTGTTATCGGGTCTATCGGGTACCCATAAGCCCGTGGGCTTCCGGGCCAAATAATGAGGGCTATCTGCTAGTTCCTGGTTTCCTGGCATCAATACACAGTTTAGGACCATTTTGTTCGTGATTTTAACATAAATCGTCAGCCTTATTAGCAGAGGGACTAAATTAACAATTTGGCTAAAGTAATAGGACCAAAAAAGCCGAAAATCGAGCTTAAGGATGAACCTAATAATTGAGGTTTAGATGAGGGATCATTTCTCCAATTTTTTTAATTAAAAAAGAGATAAGTAGGAGAGTAAAGAAAGGCAAAAACTCTGTAGTGTACTAAATGTTAGCTTGGATGTTCATCTCATAATCGTGGTTTTCTTATTTTTCTTTTTCTTTTTTGGGTATGATTAATTAATTTATTTATAATTTACTTACTAATGTGTTCCTTTTCTTCTTAGCTCTTTTAAAATTTACATAATTTTTATTTTTTTTACCTACATGAGTTATTATAATTATAAAATTTGGGACTACTTAAGCTATTTTACATGAGCATTTACGGAAAGATACTTAAATGAAATATTTTATAAACATTGAATGAAACTATAATGTAACGTTTTAAGGGTGAAAATTTGTTCTAAATAATTGTAAATTATAACCCTCGATGAATTATAGCCCTTTGCAATTGACACCCTAAAAAAAAAAAAACCCTAAATCCACCATTACTTCTTAATACTGCTGGAACCGCCGCATGGTTAGCCTCTCAATTTCTATTGGAGATTTAGTTACAATCCATCATGGAATTTAAATCCATAATCAGTAAAATGACCAACTTACCCTTCTATTCTTAATTATCAAAAAAAATTCAAGTTGACCAAAACTAGTGAATGAATTATTTCAAAATTTTGATTGTGAGAACTTTTTAATTAAAACGAAAAATTAGTAGAAAGTGTCGAAATAGAATTCAAAACGAGAGAACCAAACTTGATAAAATTTTCATTATAAACTCTATCTAAGAATTTAGAAAATTTCCCTTAAATTATTTCAAGACTATTTCTAATTTCCTTTTAATTTAATAATTATTTCTTGCATTTCCTTTAACTCTAAAACTAATCCCACTAATCACCATTTTCTCATCAATTCTCTCTCTCTAACCAATCGCCTTCTCTCTCCCTAAAACTCATCGTCATCTTTTATTTGTGACTACAAATGCCACCAACCACCACCGTGCCCCATCTCCGACTACAATCGGCATCATCACCGCATCCAAGCATCTCCCCTCATCGAGATAGCTCATCCTAGTCACCATCATCGTCAATTTTTTAATTTGGTTTTAATTTCTTTTGCTTTTAATTTTTTTATTTGCTTTTCAATTTTTTTCTCCTTTGTTATACACACTAAATAACACACCATCTCTAAAATAAGATTTAATAGAAATAAAATTTAATGAAAATGAAAAAAATATTAAATTCAATTTTGTAAAAATAAATAAAAAATTAATAATGTGATCAATATGGCCCACATGTAATTATCTTTACAGGTAAAAAATATCATATTTAGTTTAGAAAAAAAAATTAATTCAAATTAATTTTTATTTTTGTGTTTATCTTCGTGGGTAATGGGTGCCCCCAAGTTATCCATGCTCTACTTATCAAGTGATGGGTAATTTGTACCCATCAATATACCCATGAATACCCATATCCAATTCATATCCATGAATAATTAATTATGTGCATTCCTACAAATGGTGGAGATTTGGAAAAGCCTCCACCTTCATATCTAAGGCCGGCTAGGTTTGGGGTTGAAGAGAGGTGAAAGCCATTTTTAGAGAGGCCAGCAATTTTAGTTAATGTCATGTCACACTCAGACTTGTTAGCAAACTACTCATTAGTCCAATATGATTTAGGTGTGCCAACTAGTGCATATTGTTTAAAAAATGTATGGACTTTATTTATAATTTATGATCTGATTATTATGCTTTTGTTTGACTTGTTTAAAATTTATGATATTCTTTTCTTTTATTCCTTCAAGAACAATTAGATTTTAACCAGGCCATGTGTATATACCCGCCTTACCTTTTCTAAATATTTTTTTTGTTCAAGAGATTGTAATATCTTTTTAAAATATGTCTAATTCAGTTGATTTATGAGTAATTAATTTTAAATTCAAATTCCAATAACATATTATATCAAAAAATTTCAAAATTTTTCCTCTCCTATAATAAAAAAAAAATGTAATATCATTAATTTTTTAAAAAGAAATTAAATAAGAAATTAGAATTTGAAGTTTTTGTACATACTATAAATCTTGGTTTATAAAAACGTAAAAAATTGAAAAGAATAAAAAGCGATTAATTTCTCGCTAAGCTTCGGCCAGCTCTTTCAGGGACAGCAACGTCGTGAGTGCAAATTCTTTTGCCTCCTCCCAATCGGATAAGATGAGAAAATGGTCTGACTCAGACAAGTCCCATTATCACCATTCGACACCCTCCTCCCTCCCATAAAACCCATCACCCCATTTCAATCAATTTCTTTGGAGACTTTCAAAATAAACCCAGAAAAGGATATAACAAAACTACCAAGTATTCTGATTTAGTGGGAGACTTTCCTATTTTATTCTTTTTAATTTTTTCGGACAACTTGGTTTTATTCATGGTAAGATTGGTAGATTGTTAGCCACAAATTCTGGGGTGAGGCAATCGAAAGGCTCAACCTTGGAGTAGGAGGTGGGCACCAGAAAGAGAAAGGAAAGCGATTTCAAAAACCACTTACTTGATTGCTGAGATTGTGGATGGAATTGAAACTCAAACAATCACTTGGTAAGTTTGGGCTTTTAGCAAATTTAAGTAATTTATTTATATTTTAATTTTGATTTATTTGTGGTTGTGTATCGATCTAGGACGAGAAACTTTTGGATGCTTTTCTGACTTGAGCGTTTTTGGCTAATTGTGGCCAGTTTTCACAGCGTATCATATTTTCTTGAAAATAATACAGAAGTCAATTGGGTTTCAGTTCATTTTGCTTCCTTTCGGAACTAAACGAATTTGAATATGGATTTGAAAAGGGAGATGTGAATTGTTGTTTAATTTTCCAGGAGCTGCTGGTGGGTTTCTCTGCTCTATTCCCTGAACACTTGTTGTTTTTCTGTTTTCTTTCCTACGAAGAATTTTTTGGGTGCGATGATAATCTCTGAATCTAAATTTATTGAAATTTCTGTGAATATTTGATATGAGTTGGATTGACTTTCTGTGATTATATGCTAAAATCTGAAATTTTGATTTGTATGAAGTCAGATTTGTATCTCTTTCACAAGGTGAGTGAGCACGTTAGCATATACTTTTCTTCCTAAATATAGCAGGATTTATACCCCTTCAGTTTTGAGCTTGACTTAATTTTTCCTCATTCTAAGGCTAAGGTTCCTGATCCTAAATTTAGGAATTTTTATTTTATATTTTCCTCGGAAATTCCTTTTTACCTGGCAAGGCAACCTATACTTTGTTATGATCTTGTTTCGGATTTGTGTTTGACGATCCGGGTTTCTGGGTTTGCTTTCTTTGTTTGTGATTATCTGAATGGAAAATATTCTGCTCATTTCTTAACAGGTTTCCTATGCCAGTCTGAGTTCACCTTAGGCAATTCCTACTGCAATAACATCTCGATTTTGATCAACATTGAAGGCTTTCAGTGAGGATTTATCCTCCTCCATCATGAATGGTTCAAATGGAACACCCAACAACGGCGAAGTTGCCAATCCCAGCCTTCAGATTATTAGATACTCTCCTTACCAGCCCTGCAGTAAATTATCTTCTCCCTGGTTTGATCTTAGAGTCTTCTATGTAAGGATTAGCAATTTTAATGTCGATGATTCGACCCCGAAGCTTCTGATTCTCAACCATATTCCTCTAAGCCCTGATACCCATTTGGAAGTCAATGGTGCTAAAAGTGGCATTTACTCTGAAGGGGTGTCTTCACATCTTCGGAGGGATCGTGTAGATAAGAAATCTGAGGAAGCCACATTTGTGAATACAGACAACATAAGGTTAACAGGAAGTGCAAAGTTTGAGGTGTATGACAAAGAAGATCTCATCCTCTCTGGGGTGTTAGACATGTCTAATAGCAATGGATACATTGGCGAATCAAAGAGCAATGCTAAGCGGTGGAGCATGAATTGTGAATCGGAGATCACCAGTAGCACTGGATTTTTAAAGGGGAAACATCTCGGTGGCACTGAAATGCCTGCACCAACAATTGAGGTTTACATTGCCGGCTCCTTCTCTGGGACACCAATCATCTTAACCAAGACCCTGCAGCTTAATTTCCGGAAGAAGCACAATTTGAAGAGCACATTGGATGCCATTCCCGAGCTAGAGACAACTGAATCCCAGAAAGATGCGTCTCCTCCACTTGATATGGAGGTATAACTAAAAACCCTCCAATATTCAAACTATAGTTTTGTGATTGCTCTTCGGTTCTTTGCCTTAATTTGTGTTATCTGGTGTCTTAGGGCAGTGTTGGTATTTATGGGACCATAATTCAAAATAGATTGCTTTCTTCATCTAGTGCCTCAGTCTAGGCTCAGTAATTGTAGGTTATAATCATGAAATTTCTTCGGTTATTGAACAATCTTCTTGTATGGGGGCCAGGGCTCAATTGATCTATAACTATGAGTGGTATGACGAAATTGTTGCCGTTGTACCTTGTTGCTGTGAGTGCCTGTCCTTCCTGCCTACAGACATGTTTCTTGTTAACCTAAGACTCTAAGAGTAGAAAACAAGAACCTTATCTTGCACATGGGTGTCATGGGCATGGAACAATTTTCACGTGATGGGGTTGTGCTCAATAACCCCATTTTGTTTTCTGTTTGCATTTTTTTTAACTCACATCCTTGGAGTCGGAAGAGGATTGTCCTCATCTAGGACAAGGCGGGATGGTGTGTCGATTTGGGTCCCACATTCTCCCTCGTAGACAATGCTGTGAGTTTATATTTCACATTGTATTATCTTGCGCAGTTCATAAGTTGTGTCTCAGTAGAATTGTAACTTATTAATGGTTAAATATTAGTCTTAATCAAATCTTTCATTTGCTACAGAAATGATTCGGGATCATTTTGTTGTGTTGTTAACTTGGTACCTTGTCGGATTCCCTAATTTTTCTCGTATCACAGGTGGAAGAGTACCGAAACTACAAGCCAGAGAATGAGGAAGAGTTCAACATGTATTGGAGGAGGACAGAGTACATGGACGGTGAAGACGGTGAACTCTCATGGTTCAACGCTGGTGTAAGAGTTGGCGTGGGTATCGGACTTGGTGTTTGTCTTGGCATCGGTATAGGGGTGGGTCTCCTAGTCCGGACTTACCAAACAACCACCCGAACTTTCAAGAGGCGGCTGGTGTGAATCGCTTGATCTATGAATCTTAACGTCCAGTGAGTTTTATCCACTCAAATTCCGAGGCCAGCTAACTTCTGTCTGCAGATTTTTGACCTAGTACTACTGTCTGTGTAGGTGAGTTATATGATGCTTGAGTTTTATTTTCTGTTTTCTCCATAAACTCTGGGTGACGGCTTTGTTTTAGAAAGTGTGCGTATGATTAGATTATCTAGCTCCTGCCTAATCGCAACTGGAAGGATAACAATCCTTCTAAGTGGTGAAAAAAGTATATGTAACATGTTTACGTTGTTTAGAGGATGCATTTGATTGTAAATAAGATCTCTTTCCAACTACGATTTCCAGCGCCTAGAAAATTTTCACGCAAATTCTTAATGTACGGCAGTTGAACTTTGCGGTTCTGCAACCACCCTCTCTAAGACAGTAGCACACCACTGTTTCTTCCACATCCGCTCTGTTTGGTGTTTGCTTTCGCATACAACACGTACCCACACACCTATCCCGTTCTGATTTGCGACTACTTTTTTCCGAGACTAGACTTCTTGGCTTATGTAGACATTGAAGTTATACTCCAACATTGAAGTTATACTCCAAGATCAATCAACTAGGAGGGGAGTAGCTCCAAGGTATAAACTAGAATTGTGTTTTTTCAATATTGGACATTACCTCACACTCCAACACACTGTCTTACGTGTGACGGATTTTCCAATCTACACGTGTTTAACGTATAATTCTGTCCCCAAATCAATTGACTAAGAGGAGAGTAATTCAAGGCTATTTAAGATACAAATTAGAATTGTGTTTTTTAATATTGGACATTACTTCATAGTCTCTCACGTGTGACGGATTTTTCAGCCTACTTATGGTTAATGTGTAGTTTCCACCTCAAAATCAATTGAACAAGAAGGGGAATAGTCCAAATCTATTTCAGACACAAACTAGAATATTTTTTTTTTCAATGTTGGACATTGACTCACACTCCAACACTATCCCTCATGTAGCGGATTTTCCAGCCTATTCGTGGCTAACATGTGGCCCTTCTTGGACTTTCACACATGAGCAACTCACTATGATACTATATAGAAATTGATATTTCACCATAAAATCAATTGGTTAAAGAGAGATAGTCCAAGCATATTTAAAGCACAAATTAAAGTTATACTTTTTTAATGTGGAGACATTACCTCACACTCCATCAAGTTCCACTCGCTTACTTTCAAAGAGTGTGCAACTACTCTCACAAGACTAGATTCTTATATTTTGGCATCACCGGCCCCTTTGAAGACTCTTTGAAGTTTGAACTCTCACAAAGACAGAGTACTCCTTATATTTTGGCATCAGCCGCCCCTTTTCAGACTCGCTTCAAAGAGTGCAACCACTCACAAAATTTAGACTCCTTGTATTTAGGATGCGTTCTGAGTGGTGCCTACACAGCAACCCCAACACCTACCCTATTGCGAATTATGTGGTAGTGCGACCACTCTCACGAAGATAAACTCGTTGTGTTCCCGCCTAACTTGGAACTACGTGGTCGTATGATCGATCACCTTCAAAAAGGTTGAACACTTGGCATTTTCGACCCACATCTGCCTCCTTTATGATGTAGCCGCAAACAAGAATGTAGGTATTGAAACACGGATAGCAAGTCAAATAAGTATAATAACGTAAAACATTTAGTATTAAACGGTAACGTAATCACTAAACATGTTTAGTATTAATGCAGTCCCTAACCAAGGCACTCCGATACCTGCAAGCAAATACTCCAGCTAGGAATTAATAAATTCCGGCTAGAGTGTTGCTAGCTAGGCTTATAGTTCATGTTAGCTTTACCATCTCAACCAATCAGTCCGTCTCACTTATTCTCAGATACTTATCAGCTCCCACTCTGAAAATTCTGATGCTCAATTATCATCATGCATTGAGGGTAGACGATTGACGATTCAACTGACGGGCGGTGTAAGACTCTCCGGTTCAGGAGCCACCTCGGCTCCTGAATGCCCGTTACCATAATGTGGCAGCTTGTTGTCGCAGCCCCAGAAGGCGGCCGATCTCACGTCATCTTGAGTCATCAATTTTGAGAACTCCTCATGATCGTAGTTGAGTATGGCTTGTCCTCCAAACTCCGTAGGAAGATTTTCCTCATCAAAGTATTGTTTCATAAGATCCACGCTGTCCTTGTTCTTTGGGTACACAAACTTGACCTTGTGGAATGTCTTGTTATCCAAGAAATACTTGACAATCTGCATCAAAATAATCGAGTAAGACAGCAAATTGTTATAAGGGGATACTTCAATAATGAACACAAAATCTACTAGGAAGATAGCAATCTCAAATTCTCAATTAAATCCTCCTCAGCCAATTTTCTCTTCCATAGTTATTACTGGCAAGCTTTCCCCTATGATCACATGTTTCATCTTATTTTTCGTTAAATTTGTCACATTTCATGAAAGAAAACATATCAAACAATGTCAGTAACAGAAAAAACACTCATAATTCATAACGAATAATATTCAATGACCTCCATGGGAGTTGTCAGATAAAGTGGATAAAATGTGCGCAAATATGATGATATGACATGACAGTAAATGGATCAGTGAAAAACAACAGGAAGAACAGAAGTCAAACCTTCCAAAATGCTTCAAAAATCCTTGGGGGATTGTACAGAAACGCCACACCTAGCCTCTCAGGGTAGTGATTCTGCAAAATATTGATGGTGTCTCGTGCAGATTTGACGGGCACGGTGGTACTCAGCGTCCACCCCGTGAAATCTATCAACCAAGCCATTTGTTCTTGGCCCTCTGGAAGGTTGAAGACAGCATTCTCTATCAGATACACTAGATGCTTCATATTATTGTCTATAGACGCTGTGTTCTGCAACATTTTCAGCATCAGCATTACTCTTCAGCTTAACCGAATACGAAATTGCAACGCTTAGGGCATGTTTGATGCGTCATATTGGATTGGATTGGATAAATCATCAAATATAACTTGAATTTAATGAGTTATACAACGCCATATAGTAAGATATCCCAAACGGAACCCTTAGGTACATGCATACCTGCATTGCTGGTCTCAATATAAGAACAGTCCTCCCATGACGGTCACGAAAACCAGCTCTGTAAACTTTTCCAGTCTCACCTTCAACTGCAACTTCGGTCTGCCAACGCATAATGATGTGATTATTCAGTTAACCTATTTTGGAGTATAATTAGAAAAGGGAGCAGAAAGTAATTTTACCCAGCGGATGTCCTCAGGCTTATAGGCTGATCTCCATTTAAGTGTCTCTTCCAACATTTTCTTGGACTTGTCCACGTTCCAGTTTCGTGCCTCCAAATACCTCCTGAAGCATGCATCAGTGCAGAACTGTAAACTGCGTCCCGACAGCGGTCCAATTGCAGACTTCAGCTCGTCAATCTGCATTTTCGATTGCAACATGTTCATCAAATCAACACTGAAAGTTTCTTGACTGCTAAATTTCAAGCATGTCATTACCTTTGCTTCCTGCTGCAATGGATCATTTCCATGATGCTGGGAACTGCTCCACAGTCGAAACATCCTCACAGATTGCTGGATATATATCGCAATCTTCCGGATGCTGAGATCAACTTCAGTTACAACATCAAACAAAATAAGAAATTCAAGCAATTTACCGCACCTAAATATCAAATCTATTTCATTCTTAAGGTGAAAGCCAGATATCCAAACAATATTAATGAGTAATTTTTTATGAACTGTTTAAATTAAACCAACAAAAAAAAAATAGGGTGGTTCCAACTTCCACCATCTCAAGTGACATTGGAGAAAAAATGACAAACAACTGACGAATCACGCAAATTGCGGTATAGATCAACCAATGGAACGTGACTCCACCAAACCTCCAAAAAAAAATTCAACGCACAAACAAAATCCAGAAATTAAGACCCAAATATAATTGAAACCTCAAAAAATGTTTCCACAGAGACTGAACCTTTATTAATTAGGTTGCAATAAAAAAATAATATTCACAAAATTGAATGTTTGACTGTTGACATTGAGTACGAGATATTTCCACAAATGGGCCCAGGTAACGGAAGTTCTCTGCTAATGCTTCTCTGCCTGCTATTACTTTCCAAGCTTAATTTTTTTGACTTTTTTCGAGCTCGTCTAGAAGAATTTAAACAAACCCAGAAATCAGATGCTGTTCTAATAACATATGCATTTCACAAAATAATTTTAAAAATGATAAAATACTCATCTTCTACCTCAAAGCAAGCAAGTACATATGAAATAGGCAACATCAACAACAGAATAAAATATATATATATATATATATATATATTAGCAGAGAGATTGTGTGTATATATATATATATTAACAGAGAGATTGTGATCACCTGCGGGTGCAGCTCTAATCTTGACAATTGCCAATTGGAAGAGAGAGAGAGAGAGAGAGAGAGAGAGAGAGCGAGCTGTTTTGGGAGGGCCAGATATTTTACTGATTTCTCTCTCTCTCCAGAATGGAAGAAGAGTGTGGACTCGCTCTCTATACTCTTCTGCTGGTTCTTTCCTTTTCTGTACTTTGGTGGCGTGGAAATGTTAGAGCCACCGCACGGTGTCGTTTCAAAAGGTGACGGGCAACCAAAGTCACCCCACGTGTCATGCTCAAAAGCTCAAGACACTTGCGACAGGCAAGTGGCCAACGCATTTTAATGGTAAAATACGTACGATTGTCAGCATTCCACCCACTTTACTTGCACGTGTGGCTCGTGTAACAGAATCCAGGGTCCTGGTTCGCTTGCTTGCCACGTGGCTGCATCTGTATCGAGCGTTTAACGATCTTCTTGGATGATTTTTTTACTTGGAAAGAAGGTACCATAATTGCCAAAATAGCAAAATTAAACTTTATTACCATGTTTATATATAACTTTGCAGCCACCAAAAAGGCCCCACTGACATTATTTTCGCGGAAGGTCATGGGGCGGTGGATGGTTTTGAGAAAGTTTTATTCATTAATTTTTGGAATATCAAAATTGAAAGTGATTCCAATACTTTTATGGATACGGTAAATGTAACTATCACAATTCTTTGACGGCTTCCTACTATGGTTGCCAGATTAAGAATCTTCTGTTTAATTTTGATTACATCTCTTCCAAATATATTTATAGAAAGGTTAACTTTGTTATTGACATTCCTGTTAAGTTTAGTCACAATTGCCAAGATAGCCTTTCTTGGGAACCCTCTCTCCCGACTTGCGCTTGTGGAACTTAATTGTTTGATTTCTCGAGTGGTGGTTATCTCTGTGGTTTTGTTTTAGTCTTTTCTTTAGCATAAAAAAAAAACATATTCATATATTATGATTTAAAAAAATATATATTAATTACAACTTGAATTCTTCAAAAAGTGACACTTTTATTCGTCTATTAGATTTTTGTCCTAATTTTTGTGGGATACTAACATAGTTTGTGGGTTCCATTTTTAACAGTTATTAACTTTACTAAAAAGACATATATGTTATTTCTCCCATTTTAACATCCAATTTGGGTTTTTTTTTTTCCCGATTTCATTTTCATTTTCCTTCTCTTATTTTTGGGAGCAAAAAATGGGTAAGATGAGGTAAATAAAATTTGGAACATGAGATTCACATGTCACGTTAAAATCTGCTAAAGTTGGGATCAAATATTTAAAGGAATCGTCCAAAGTGTCACGTTTTAAAGAGTTCATAAAGGTAATTGCGACATTTTGAAAGGTTATATATGAATTTGTTATAACATGTGTTAATGCTCAAAATGTACCAACTTAGGGGTGATGCTCTGTCTACTTAGTATGCATTGGTCATCGATTAGGGATAAGTATCGATGTGGTACTGATCCAAAGGATCTTCGATGCTCAAGTCAATGTTTGGCCTTAGTAATTTTCACGGAGTACTAATAATAAATGATTCTTAGTTACCTTTTTCAGAAATGTGCATCATTTATGTATTGGTGATTAAAGGATGCTTGATAAATAATTTTGATGTGTGATGAATGTATTTCTATTTTGGTGCTAATAAGTGGCGTTTGGACAGATGGTGGATCCGTATCCACATGTCAGTGTGTGATTGGTCTCGTTAGGCCCATCTACTTTGTGAGCTTGGTTTCGTATAGTGTTTAAACTTATTTGTTGGGCTTGAATTTGATTTATGTGGTCCATTGTGTATGATCTAATTTGGTGTCAATAACATAAAAATTACAAGATAGTAGAATGTAATTAACCCTAAAATAAATATAAATGATCATATCTTTCAAAAGTATCATCACATCATGAATGAAAACGAAAATGAACGTATTGCTTAGGGTTTAAAACATTACAGTCAGGAAGTGTGGACACATTGATATTTAAAGCAGGGAAAAGTAAAGAATGTGACTATTTTTTTTAGGGTTGGGCACATGGAACCAAAATACCGAAACCGTACCGTTTCAGATCAAACCATACCGAAAAAAAAACCGAATAGTAAAACCGTTGTATGATTGGTACGGTACCGAAACCGTACCGATATAATTCGGTACGGTTTCGGTATCAATATTTTAAAAAACCGTCCCGTACCGATACCGTACCGAATTAGAATATTTTTTTTAATAATTAAATTTATTTCTTATTGGTTTATTAGGCCTTCTTCAAGAGTTGATATGACCATACATGTCTTAATTTAGCTTCTAAGAGTTGATATCTTCAACTTAGTGCAACTTTTTCAATACATATTTGAAAACTTAAGTCCTTCATAAATGTAGTTTTGTTTTTTCTTTAGTCTTTTCCTTGCTTTATAATCACAAACAAAATTTTAGCTCAAAACCGAAACCATACCGAAACCGTACCGAACTTAATTGGTACGGTACGATCTGGTTTCACTTTCAAAATATTGAATACCGAACCGTACCGTACCGATTAAAATTAAATGGTATGGTTTTGGTATCGATCAATTTTGTACCATACCGAACCGTGCCCACCCCTAATTTTTTTTGTGTGTGGACACAATGATACGTGGTGCGTGCTTCGTCAATGTCGACCAACTTCAACCATAGTCTTTCACCTAAACAACAACAAAAGCACTTCAGTAATCAATACGTAAACACCATCCCAAAAAATTAATTTTAGTGCTAATTTGATATGTGCTTCTATGAAAAGCACTTTCGATTATAAAAAGCGCTTGTAATAAAAATCGGTTTTATTGGTTCACGAGCGAAAGAAGGAAACAGATCTAGAAGCGAGAATATGATTCCTATTATTCCATTCCCTGCAAAAGAAAAAAACCAAGAAGAAATTGGAATTGGAATTTTTTTTGGTCAAGATATTCATTCATTGCCACTTGCAAGCCAAAACTTGGCAAATAATATATCGGAATTGGAATCAGTTCGATCAATTTGGCATGTTTTATTCGGGGAAGGATTTACGCTCGGGAGTTGGGCTCACAGCAATTTGGATCCAGGTAGATTCCAACCACGAACCTCCGAAACCGCTTAGATTGGGCCCTCTAACCCATGAGCTTGTGGATCCTTATGCACTTCGAGGCCCAGGCTCAGGACCAGGCCCATCCAAACCCTTTCTTTACAAACCAACCATATTGAAAATTTGAACTTCACACAATGGTTCATAGCCCAGAAGGGGGAAGGTAGGACAAGGAGGAAGGGAGGACAAGAAGGATCATATTATGTTCTCTTATTAAAAAATATATATTTATTTATTATTAACACAAATATAATTTATTTTAATTTTTCTTGATTAGTTAGTTAGAAATCTTATCTCTTTACGATGTTTTAAATAAACAAAACCATCTCTTCAAGTAAAAGTTAAAAATCTTATATTCGATTCTTATATATATGATGATAATATATCTGTATAAAGTTCCATGCCTAATAGTTTGTTTTCTACGTTGTTCCATACCTAAATGAAACTACTAACCAAATGAGATGGTAGGCACATACGGGGAAGATAAAGCCTATTGCAATACAAGAGGAATTCGCTCGTGCAAAAGGCATAGTATCCACCTCATTTTTTACGGTACTCAAACCTAAATCCTCCCTTAGCATAGTGAAATATATAAGAATATCTCGAATCAGTAGTACTTGTAGCGCAAGAGGTATTTTAGATCCACTTCGTTTTCATGCAATTTCTTTTTTCTTTTGTTTTAATACAATGATATTGAAGGAGGAGCACTCGACTAATAACATAATTACTAAGGCAGTAGTTTTGTATAAGGATAATACTTGTATCTTATCTTAATAATATCTCCTCGTACAACCTTTTCGATTCATTTAATTTTCGGTATATATATATATCATAATTAAAACCGTTGAACTCCTAAATCATTATTTCAAGATCATTTAGGTAAAGAATCGACGAAATTAGAGATTATTTAGTCATTCATATGTGTCAACTAAATGAATGGTTCGCAATGAGAATCTTAATTCTTACAAACAAAGTTGATTTATTTAATACATAAGAATGACTAAAAACTCTTTAATCATATTAATTTTTTTACAGTGATAATCTTAATATAATAATATATAAAATAAAATTTTTTGATGATATATATATATAAATTAGATAAATCAAATAGGTGGTACGAGAAAATATTGGAGCAGATATCACTAAATATGTTTTCCATGGCGCGCGAGAGAGAAACTACAAGACAAGCAACCAAATGTCAGACACTCATGAACCCACATTTGCCCTCACATTCACGCACTCAACACTGTTAATTTACAGTTCCATTCCAACCTCCAGCAAATTCTTTTTTACCATTCCCGCCGCCGCGCATTTTTTTACTTTCCCCCAATTCATCATGAATCCTATGGTAATGAAACACAAAATGTGGAGAGAAGAAGCAGTTATATATACTAATTGATAAATAGCAAAAAAAATAAATATTAAAATGTTGGATAAAACGAGAAAGCTTGGAAGACAAGCAATTACACATGATGCAGCCTCTGAAACCTAAGCCATTGCTTAGATTGGAATATAAGTAGCAACACACCACAGAAAAACAGAGAGAGAGAGAGAGAGAGAGAGAGAGAGAGAGAGAGAGAGAGCTGACGTTCACGTCAATCTTTGTATCATATGATAAAAAGAATAATTTCAAAAAACTCTCTCCTTATTTTCTCTTTTGGGACTAGACTTCCCACCTAAACCAAACTTCGAAAGAACCTCCTTACCCACAAATGAAGTAACACACCTTCCCTTTCTCATTTCTCCATTTGTAAAAATCAAATTTATCATACCCGGTCCATAAACAATGTACCATTTTTGTTGAAGCTCAAGCATATTTTTACAGCTTTGCTCTACTGTCTCTCCAAGCACAAACATGGCAAAAAGATCGGATTTTGCGCAGAAGCTGTTAGATGATCTCCGTGTTCGTAAGGAAAAGATGGCTGCACCTCAGACCTCAAATAATCGATCGAACTCAACTGCGGCAATGGGTAAGATTTCTTATTTGAGAAATGTTTAATTGTTCATCATTAGTGAAGAGCATCAATATTGTTACTTAACTAAAGCAGAACAAACCCAATTTCGAAGAAAAGAATACAGTTACTGTGTCGTTTTTTAAAATGAAATCAAGTTTTGTGTTTGATACAGATGCATATGCTTATTCCAAGCAAACTTATAGAGGAAGAGGAGATTCAAGAACCAATGTAACTGTAAGAAGGATATATGTACAGATTTTTAAATAGATAAAATGAACATAAATTAGTCGAAGTTAAATTTTGGTTCACTTCTGCAGAGTGGATCAAGAGCTGGAAACACTCAATTGGGGTCGAGAGGGAGTAGTAGGAAACCTGCAATTTCGGATGCTTCGAATCAGATTGTTGCTTATGGGGGAGGAGGGAAGGGCACAGAGCAAATAGGAGACTTGTCAATGGCCTTGGTTTTTGCACTAGAAAATGGAGCTAAACTCGGGAGGACAGATTCGTCTAGCAGAAACTCAATGCTTGGATTTCTGGGTCAATTTGGAATCCGAAAGTTGGAAAGAAAAGGAAGTGTGAATAGGGGTTCGATGAACCAGTTCCCAAATCTATCTCATCTCCATATTGAAGAAATATCCAGAGGAGCACAGAAATTGAACCAGATTCTAAAGGCATGCTCTAATGGGATCAATGTTGATAGATTTTCGATCGAAATTGGGAAGGAGTTAATGAAAGGGGCCATGGATTTGGAAGAGTCTTTGAGAATGCTCGTCAATCTGCAGGAAGCTTCAGAATTCATGGTTAGTTCGCATTCACAGAAGAAAAATCGAATCACTTTGCTAGATGAAGATGAAGATGACGAGGAAGAGGAAAATAGCGTCAAACTTGGGGAGCAAAAGCAACTTGATCTACCAAGATTCTCATTTGACAAGAACTCGAGACATGCGCAAAAAATACAGGAGGTTGTAAGGAGAGGCCTCAAGCAGATGGTGACACAAGGTAAAGTAACCACAAGTGCATCAGTGTCTCAGAGTCAGAGGCAAACTATCAGCTATGGCCTCGGTGTCAAGACTCTGGTAAATGTCTCGGAACAGAAAGAGTCTAAGCCAGAGAAGGATAGGATTCCGAATGTGATTGCAAAACTAATGGGGCTGAATGAGCTTCCGAAAAATGAGGAATTTAAGCACAAGACACAGAAAGACTCGAGTTCCAAGCCAAAGAGAGAAATACGGGGCATAGGGCAAACAACGCAGGAAAGCAGTAGGGCAACTATCAAAGCAGAGAAGCAGCAAACATTCCCTCAAACAATCAAACCGGATAAACCCGTGGCACGTGACAGAATTGAAGGTGAACTTGTGGTGCAAGGAAAAATGGGGTCGAAAGAAATTAAGGTTCAATCGGAGAAGCAAAATGGGAACAAGGTTGTTCTGAGTAATCAGCATAAGTTACAGAACAATCATGAAGTTCAGCTGCCATTCATGCTGCGGAAATCAGACTCACCTCAGCAGCCATACATGCCGCGGAAATCAGACTCACCTCAGCAGCCATACATGCCACGGAAGTCAGACTCACCTCAGCAGCCATACATGCCTCGGAAATCAGACTCAACTGATTTGAAGCGTAGAGGAGAAGTGAAGGAGCAACAAAAGTTGAAGACAAGAAAGCAACAAGGAAGTATTATATCAAATGCAGTGCAGAAGAAGCAGCCACAGATAGAGCAGGCTAGACTAAACAAGAAAAACATGGTCAGAAGCAAAAGTTCAGCTGAATCCAATTTCGATACTCATGATTTTTCACCAAGATATCCAGATCCTGAACCAGAAAAAGAAAGATTTGGCACCCCACAGAAGGTCAAATCTAGAAAGGTGAATAAAAGTGAAATGCCGCGAAGAATCGATGAAGTAGCAACAAGAAGAAATGGAACACTGAACAATTTGACAAAACCAGTAAAACATCAGGTGGCACATAAAAGCCAGAACGGAGCAGAAAAAGTTAAAGCCAACAGGTTGACGAAATCAGAGCCACATATCGTCAAATCCAACAAATCAAAAGCAAGCATTCAACGGTTGGATTTCTCCGAAAACTTGCAGAAAGAAACTGACCAGGCTTCTACTTTTTATGATCTTAATGAAGTTGAATGCCAGAGGCTCGAAGAACCAGAAATTCCACTTCCAAGTGAGAGCGTAAGTTCATCTTTACAAAATCTGAAAATTTTGTTTAATTTGAAATTGGAAGTAAACTCATTTGGGGATTGTTGGATGTTATGCAGTGCCAAAACTCAGTCTCAATAGAAACTCATGATCATCAGTTTCATGGTAAGTAAAACTTCAGCTTTCAATTCCAACTTCCCATCTTAAGATATTTCGAAAAGACTTGCGTAAAAAGGCAATCAACTTTTTTCTTAACCAAGGAAGAACCAATTTTTTTTAGAACTGTGATTTTAACTGTTTGCTTTTGAGGCAACCAAGATTTTTACTTACTAAGTTCTAACCCAATTCTCTAGAACTATGATATTACTTTTTATCTCTTTATGAAAATAAGAGTATTATATAGGGTTTACTGTTAGAATTTAGAGTTTTAGAAAGTTTCGGGAGTGGGAGGGGATGTTTGGGTAAGGATAGTGGTGGAAACTGTTAGGAAATTAATCCTCCACCACGCAAGTGCTAACAATAGCGATGAAAAAAGGAAATAAAGAAACCAGGAACACAAAAGATTTAACGAGGTTCGGCCAATTAACTTGCCTACATCCTCGGAGAGTTTTCTCCTTCACTATGAGAGAATACAAAATATAAGATTACACTACTCAAGTTTATACCCAACTTGAGCCCTTGTACCCAATAGGATACCCCTTGTACACCCTCTCTCAACCCGAGAAAATCACTCTACCCCAAAGAGCTATACACACTCTTTCACCTTCTCCTAACCGAGAAGATCACTCTACTCCAAGAGCTATACACACTCTTGAAGTGCTCAAGAAGATCACTCTAGCCCAAGAGCTATACACACTCTTGAAGCACCCACTCACTTGTGAGGTGTTGTCCTTGATGTTGAAATGTGACCAAGCTCTCCACCTTATATAGTGCTTAAGGCACAAGTTGTATTTGTGTTTTTCCAATATGGGACATTTTCCTCACATTTCAACATCCTTCATTGAAGTCCATTCATGCACCTTCTTCAATTAATGTTCTTCTTCATGAAGCTTCTACATCAATCTTTTCCTACAAGGTTGAATGAACAACACCATGTATTTATTCTCAATACATAATCAAATTCCAATGCATTAATAATCCACTAAGGAGACATTAACTCAACAATCTCCCCCTGCCGACTTAGGTGGATAATGTTGCATCACCACTTCAATCCCTGAAGTTCATCTCAAATTGAGATATCGCTTGATATACTCACAAGCATTCCATTGGCCTTATTCTTGTATCAACTACACATACCCCGAATCAGTTGCATACGGTCCTAGCTCCCCCTGATTCAAAATGACCAATGCTATGTGTAGCTGCCCCGAGTCAACAATTACCAGTTGGCACCGAAGAGGGACCTCGGCTTTGCCTCTTCCCTAGCAGGATTATCCTTCTCACCATCGTCTGAAACTTGGAAACATGTAGATAGCGTCTCTGCTGTGCCCGCAAACGAGACCCGCTTCAGGTACCTGTTCTCCTGTGCATCCTGTTTCCCAACAACCTTTGAGGTCTGAGTTTTTCCCATCAGACGGAACATACTTTTACATTTTTCTCCCTTCATTAGGACCATGCAGTCACGTGACACTTTCATAACTCCCCCTGCTGACGAAACCTTGCAGCCCTTGGAGTCTAGTTGGCTCAAGGATATTAGATTTCTCCGGAACTTTGGGACATACACCACATCACCCAATGTTCGAACTGCTCCATCGAACATTTTGATCTTCACCGTTCCCGTACCCATGACACGACGTCTTGTGCCATCACCCCAAGTCACAAATCCTTGGACTTCCTGGAACGTATCAAAATATTTTCTCCTAGAGCAAAGGTGATGAGAACAACCACTATCTAATATCCAATAATCTTGAGAAAAAATGTAATTACCTTTGGAGACTGTGAGAAGTTCTCCAAAATCTCTAGACATCTCCGCTACACCAGCCAAGGAGCAATCTGAACCCTTATCGTCCTTCTCTTTCATCAATGGACAATCCGGCTTTATGTGTCCTCACTCCTTGCACTTGTAGCATTGCTTGCCCTTTCCTCTGCCTCTGGATTTAGACCTGCTATGCTCACTAAAACCCCTCGCATTTGACCTTCCCACATTGGAAAAGCACAAATACAACTTGTGCCTTAAGCACTATATAAGGTGGAGAGCTTGGTCACATTTCAACATCAAGGAGAACACCTCACAAGTGAGTGGGTGCTTCAAGAGTGTGTATAGCTCTTGGGCTAGAGTGATCTTCTTGAGCACTTCAAGAGTGTGTATAGCTCTTGAAGTAGAGTGATCTTCTCGGTTAAGAGAAGGTGAAAGAGTGTGTATAGCTCTTTGGGGTAGAGTGATTTTCTCGGTTTGAGAGAGGGTGTACAAGGGGTATCCTATTGGGTGCTTCAAGAGTGTGTATACCCCTTGTACACCCTCTCTCAAACCGAGAAAATCACTCTACCCCAAAGAGCTATACACACTCTTTCACCTTCTCTTAACCGAGAAGATCACTCTACTCCAAGAGCTATACACACTCTTGAAGTGCTCAAGAAGATCACTCTAGCCCAAGAGCTATACACACTCTTGAAGCACCCACTCACTTGTGAGGTGTTCTCCTTGATGTTGAAATGTGACCAAGCTCTCCACCTTATATAGTGCTTAAGGCACAAGTTGTATTTGTGCTTTTCCAATGTGGGACATTTTCCTCACATTTCAATATCCTTCATTGAAGTCCATTCATGCACCTTCTTCAATTAATGTTCTTCTTCATGAAGCTTCCACATCAATCTTTTCCTACAAGGTTGAATGAACAACACCATGTATTTATTCTCAATACATAATCAAATTCCAATGCATTAATAATCCACTAAGGAGACATTAACTCAACAGAAGCAATTATGGCTATGCGATAGCATTCAGTCCTCGGCTTTTGTAGAGCCCAAAACTTCATAGCTAAGTTCTAAGCCGTAAAATTAACCCGATATATTAGGTTTAGAAGCATTGTTAGGACTTCAAATTTGACAGATGGGGTATTTTTTATTGTTTGTTGGACATTGTATCTTTATTCATCAAATTTTGAGGTCAATTTTCCTTGATTGTAAACGATTTGAGTTGTATCCTTGTATGCCAAAAAAAAAATACCAAAAATTTATCTGTCATCAACCTAAATCTTTATTTTCTATAAGTTGCAGGAACCTATGAAGACAGCTTGGACGTTTCTTATACAGAGCAATTGGTGAAGCCCAAGAAAACTTCCAATTGGAGAAAACAAGAGCCATTAACAGAAAACGAAAACCACCTGAAGCAGATAGTGATCAAGAGTCAACTATTCCTCAACACAGCAGAGGCGCTGTTCAAACTCAACATCCCTTTCGGCATTCTTCATGACAGTGGCCATGATTGCATCCAAGATGGAGACAGCAAGCTCACACTAGACTGCGGCTACGAAGTAATGAAACGAAAGGGGAGAAGGCAAGAGCTCAATGTTCATCCGAATTGCGTGAAGATTTCGATAAGTTTCACTAAGATTCAGTCCTTGGATGAGCTGGTTCAACATTTGAGCAAAGACTTCGAAAAGATCAAAAGGTATGGCAAAAATGGAAAATTGGAATGTGAAGCTGAAGAGTATGTGCCCAAAATGCTCGAATTCGACGTGCATAACTTGGAGCCTGACATGAACTGTATGTGGGACATGGGATGGGATGAGACCATGTTTGCAATTCTTGAAGTAGATGAAGTTGTGAAGGATTTGGAGAGGCTTGTGCTCAGCAGCCTTGTGGATGAGCTTACCAAAGACCTCTACCACATGTGAGATTCTGTTTGATTGCTGAGAAAAAAATTGTTGTTTATTTTCCCGGTTGATTTGGTTTTGTAAAACTGTAAGAGATAAATTATAATGCAATCCGTAATATAAGGATTTTGTTGTTCTTAAATCGAAGTTTGAACATGTAATGAGTTTGCTATGTTGTTTTGTTTGAAGGATTTGGTGTTATAATAACTATATAAGACTTTAGCTTCATGTCCCTAGCGAATTTAAAATTCTCCAAGTCCCATGGCACAAAAATATTAATGCCAAAAAATGGACCAACTAGAGCTCGTGAGAAGTAGCCAAAAGAGCTTTGATGCTGAACTTAGTTAAGCGTGGATCTAAGTATGTTTTAATAAATTAACGGTAGTGAATAGTCATTATTATTTTTTACGGAGAGTGAGAAACGAGAATGTAGAAAGGATTTGGTGGCCTTTTATCGGTCAGTTGCTTGACCAATTAGAAAGGGGGGCAGCCTCTAGGGTTCTTCCGGAGACTGGAGGGTTTCTGATCGCTCCAAAGTTGGTTTTAGAACTTCGGTCACATATAATCTAACCATTAAGTAAATATAAACTGTAAACGATAATATAAATTAAAGTTTTTTTTTAAAGCCTGAATATGCTGCAAGAGATGTATCGTCATTCAGCAGAAAGCTTAACTTTGAATGTTTTGAAATCTTGTTTCAATTGTTCTATAATTATATTCAAAGGTTACTTGTGCACCAATCATACCCAACTTGTTAAAGTGTGCCTACCTTTGCGCCTCGTTTTCTTAAGTAATCAATTCATATTCTACTATTATATGAGAAGCTCTTTCTCCACAGTACTCTGTGCTTTATTTTGGCAAACTTTGCTTTATTTTTTTATGTTGCTCAAAGTTCTTTCAAAAGGAAAATCCCACTTCCTTAGTAACCAAGTAAAATCTTTGAATTATAATGTGGCTGGTAGAGAAAATATAGGGCTACCAAAAGTGGTCTTTGTTTGCATTTCTTCTCTTCTTTTGATTATACATTGAACTCACTAAAAAAGAAAAATCTATGTTTTTGTTGTTTTTATCGATATGCCAAGCTCCCTTGCATCCGTACAATGTGTTTCATCATCGTATATGGTGTTATTAATTTAAGTGTTATAAGAATTTTGAATTAAGTTTTTGTTGTTATTATCAATATGCTACGACATTACGATCATACAAGAAAATTTCTCACAAAATTTATGATTGCCATAAGTAAATTTCCGTATAAAAAAAGTTCGGAGTCTATTTAGTAACTATTTCATTTTCAATTTTCACTTTTCATGCGCTAAATTTAAGGAAATAATGAATGAGAAAATAGATAAAGGATATAGAAAAAAAGATCGCGGACAAACGTGGAATAAAAGTACACAAAATGAAAACTGAAAAATACAAACTAAAGACCAAAACTTCGTAATGTAGGTTTCACTTCCTAGATTTTAAGTTCATTTTTCCTTTCTTATTTCTTCACATTCATTTTGTTCGTACATTTTTCTCTTCTATACCTTCTAATTTCTAAATATCTTAATCACAAAAACTAAAAATTAAAGAAAACAAAAAATAATTATCAAACAAATTATAAACTTTCTACCTATGTTTAATCATCACAATTAAAAAATTCTCTATTTACGAATTAATTATCAGCTAAGTTAGCCATTTGAAACTAGAAGCACCAACATAAACAAATACAAGCACTTCTCTTTTTCGATTTCTTAAAAAAGCAAAATTTTCAATCATTTTGGCAAAACAGAGACAACTTACAGATACCAGTTCCACAGTAGAAACTTAGCGTTGGTGTCACTTGCTTTTGTAAAGTCGAAGCCCACCGAAAGATTGATTTACAATTTTGCCCCCAAGTTCTGTCGCGGCCGGCCTTCTATTAATTTCTGAGAAACAGAGCACACTCTGTAAAACAGGGGGAGCTGACAGCCATGGCGATTTTGCTTCCTCATATTGTAGCATTCTTCATTCTGTCTGTTAACCTCGCACGTAAGCTTTTCATTATTTAATTTAAATAAAAAATGAATTGAAAACTGGAGTTTTTTGTTTTTTTGTTTTTTGAGGAATTGAATTATAGAAAAGGAAAAAAAAATATGCTCTGTTTGGCTGCTAAGAAACAATAAGAAAGAGGGAAAACAACGGTAAAGTTCAAACCTTTTCTTTGATTGAATGCAGATGGCCAATCATTTATTGGCGTAAACTACGGCCAAATCGCCAACAACCTCCCACCACCGTCAGCCACCGCGAAGCTGCTCCAGTCCACTGCAATCCAAAAGGTCCGACTCTACGGCTCCGACCCGGCCATAATCAAAGCCCTGGCGAACACCGGTATCGGAATTGTCATCGGAGCCGCAAACGGTGACATCCCGGGTCTTGCATCTGACCCAACTTTTGCCAAGAACTGGGTCGACGCCAACGTGTCTCCGTTCTATCCTGCGAGCAATATCATCCTCATCACCGTCGGCAACGAGGTCTTGACCTACGGCGAGCAAGGTCTGATTTCCCAGCTGGTTCCTGCGATTCGAAATGTCCAAAACGCCCTCGATTCCGCATCTTTGGGCGGGAAAATCAAGGTCTCCACTGTCCATTCGATGGCGGTGCTCAAGCAATCCGAGCCGCCATCTTCTGGAAGCTTCGACCCCGGATTCGGTGACGCCATGAAGGGACTGCTTGCGTTTAATAACGCCACCGGTTCCCCTTTCGCAATCAACCCGTATCCGTACTTCGCGTACCGGAGCGACCCGAGACCTCAGACCCTGGCCTTCTGCCTATTTCAACCGAACCAGGGGCGGTTCGACTCCAACACAAAGATCAACTACATGAATATGTTTGACGCTCAGGTGAGTGAACCCGGTTTGACACAAACTATTAAACCTCTTGAAGATTTTAATCATGAACTCCTATGTGTTTGAGATGAAAATTCTCTTGAAAAACGAGTGATGACTAGCTCAATGTACTCTATATCATTATAAAAAACTACTTTTAATTCTTATTAATAGAAAAAATTTCGCTTGTATTTGAGATGAAAATTAGTCAAGTTGGTTGTCAATACGTTCATGCAAGAAATTACCAAAAATAAATTGACTGAGCCGGTCGGTCCGGTCCAAGACCGTTTTAACATGACCCAAATTCTGTGCAGGTGGACGCAATAAGATCGGCATTGGACGCGGCGGGGTTTAAGAATGTGGAGATTGTGGTGGCGGAGACTGGGTGGCCGTACAAAGGAGACAGCGATGAGGTGGGTCCCAGTGTTGAGAATGCCAAGGCTTACAACGGTAATCTGATTGCGCACCTGCGATCAATGGTTGGGACTCCATTGATGCCGGGGAAGTCGGTGGACACTTACCTCTTTGCTCTGTACGATGAGAACTTGAAGCCCGGTCCTGCCTCCGAGAGAGCTTTTGGTCTCTTCAAGCCTGACCTCACCATGACGTATGATGTTGGCCTCTCCAAAAATAGCCAGGTAAAAATCATCAATCTTCACTTTCTACATTTTAGCCCTAAATATTCAACACATTCTTCCTGCGGTGGAGTGTGGACAGAGTTTGACTCAATACGATTTTATATTGAAATTAGAATGTTCAATTTCTAGCAGTTAGCGTGGTTTAAATTTTCTTAAAAGCAGAAATGTAAATTAAATCATTTAATGGCTTGGTATGAAATTCTTTGAACAAATAAATAAAAACCTTTTAACGGTTGGATTTAAATTTTGACAAATCCTTATATCACACCCTAATGATACCTCCTATTAGTATCTCATTTAACAAATTTTTTTTTTACATATTTCATAATTAGAATTCGTTCATTATCTAAATCGTCAATATCATCTCCGTAAAAAATTAACAAGTTTAAAGTCGTTTAGTTATTCATATGTATCAAATAAATTAACGATTTTTGTAAGAATTAAAATTCTCGTGGCGAACTGTCCGTCCATTTAGTATATATGAATGACCAAATGACTTTCAATCTAGTTATTTTTTACATAAATAATCTTGACATGATGATTTAGAAAATAAATGTCTCCATATATTGAACGGAAATTCAATATATGGAAATGGTGATATAAAAAGGTACTAACCGGCTATGATGCAAATATTGTCCTTAAATTTTTACCAATCGTAAAAATCTAAAATCGAAATTGAATTGTTTGACAGTTTGGATTATCTAACTTGTTTGATTTTATCATGTCCTAAGTATTGTTCACATTTTTACTGTGATGCAGGCACCTTCAACCACCCCCACCCAAACGCCCACCACGCCCTCCACTCCTTCAACACCCACCACCGCCGCGCCTTCAACGCCTACCGCAGCGCCCAAACCACCAGTAAATTCGTCGGGGCCAAAGCCAAATAAAGGATCATGGTGTGTGCCCAAGGCCGGAGCATCAGACTCCCAGTTGCAGGCAAATATAGACTATGTTTGTGGCCATGGCTTCGATTGCAGTCCAATCCAGCCCGGAGGGTCTTGCTATGAACCAAACACGGTACAGTCTCACGCTGCTTACGCCATGAATCTCCTCTACCAAAACGCCGGCCGTGATTCTTGGAACTGTGATTTCTCGCAATCAGCCACACTGTCATCCAACAACCCTAGTAGGTTTTATTTTCTCTGCATTCAAGCGTTGATGTTGATATTGTGTTTTGTTTAAGATTTGGGGTTTTTTTTTTTGTTAGGCCATGATGGGTGCACATACCCAGGTGGGAGTGCCTAAAGATGGAGAAACAGAAGGGCTTGTAAATAAAGGAACTTGGGCAGACTAAGAGAAATTTATGGAGGAGTTTAAGAATTAATCTCACCTCCTTTTATGTATGCAATTTAGGAAGAAATGTTTGGATATTTTTAGCTCCAAGTTTCATGTAAAAAATTTGTTATTTAATCTGTGAGAGAGAGATGATGAAGAGCTTGATGTGCTTGGTTGCTACTCAAATTCCTATTTGAATGTTTTTTTTTTTTTCAATCTTCATTTTGATTATTATATTTCTTCCTATTTCTTCATTTGACCACCTTCTTATTGTATATTTTTGTTTGATACTAGCTTTCGTGGAATAATGTTCTACATTTAGAGAAATAAGCACGAAATTTACTTTAAAATGAGAGTGCATTTGTTGTCACCCAATTTTGCTAAAATCCTAAAATATTGTTTTTGTCAAAGTGTAAGGTGTCCTGACTTCGAAAGATGAGATTAATTTCAGCGTAGTCCGAAGAGGTTATAGGTGTGTTTTCATATCCACCCTTAGCCACAATATGAGTAATGCCTAGGGCATCTCGAATCTCATACCGACTACTTGAGTAGTAGATGGATCAAGAACCATTGGGGTATTCATGCGATGAGAGTAAATGGATTACACTTAGAATCTCATCTGGTGATATCTTCTCGTACAATTCTTTCGATATATTTAATAATTTGTATTAACATATATTATAATCGGAATAGTTGAATTTCTAAATAATATTTTAAAGATGATCTCCACAAAAAAAAAAAAAATCAACTGTTTTGAGGATTTTTAACTAGCTCATATGTATCAAGCTAATTAATAGTATTAGTAATAAGGAAGATCTTTATAGTGAACGATTCATTTAATTTACACATATGAATGACTAAATAATCTTCAATTTGATTGATTTTTTGTATAAATGAACTTCAAATGATGGTATAAAAATTGAACAGTTATGAGTATGATATATTCCATATAGATATTTGAATAAATCGAAAGGGTGGTAGGAGAAGGTACCACCAGGAGTGATATGCAAGTATTTTCCATAGTAAATTCATCTACAAAATATTTTGAGAAAAATCTCGTTAATATTTCTCATGAATTCATATTGACGCGTAATGCATCCCATTAACACATGAATGACTAACTAATCTTCAATTCGATTGATTTTTTATATAAGAGTGTATTTGGAAAAAAGATTTATAATTTAATGAGAATTTACAAATTTCATAATTTGCAATTCCATATTTACAATTTTTTAATTTGTAAATTTTAGTGTTTGGATTAAAATAATGGAATTTATAATTTCACTTGTTTCAACTCATTATTTGAACAATTATGTCTCTTGAAACAAAATTTCAACTCATTATTTGAGATCCTCAATTCCCCCAGATTTTCCCCTGAAAATTTCCAAAATTCTAACTCAGTTTCTCAAAAGAAATAGAACTGATTTTCCGTTCCAAAAATTGCTCCCCTCATGGTATAGAAATTGAACAATTTTGAGTATGATATATTCTATTTAGATGTTTGAATAAATTGAAAATGTGGTAAAAAGAGAAGTCACTAAATGTGAAATGTAAGTATTATCTATAGTAAAATCCATCTACAAATTATGTTGAGAAAATCTCTATAATACTCTTATGAATTCACATTGACACCTAATGCTCCCCATTAACATATTAATATGCTAATCCCTCTAAATAGAAATTTTTCCTTCGAGATAAATGAATAAGTGTTTTTTTTTTTTTTTAAGGAAGATGAATGAATACGTTCAATAAGAGAAACAAACAAATTTAATGATAAATTTATTATGATTTTCTAATTATCGTAAGTTTTATGGCCTACTGAATTAAGGTAGTACGTGAATCCAACACTAAAATCTGCAATTCAATAACAAAAAATAAAATAAAAATTAAAGGATTATAAGAAATAATTCACCTCGTACCATTCATTATTCTTTCTTTATAATTAATCTTAATTCATAATTTTTCCCTCACTAAATACCAATTACATAACGAGAAAAATAAAGATAAGAAGAGAAGCTATGTGATTGGTTAAAATTTTTATTTTCGGTTATGGTGTCCGTGTATTCCTGACAAACCCAAGGGGAGGCAGGGAGGTAGAGGCAGAAGAAGAAGAAGAAAAGAGATCCTAACAGCCTCCAAATTATGGCGACGCTAGAAAGAGAACGAGAAAGAGAGAGAGATAGAGAGAGAGATCTCGAGCTCCTCATCCCAGTCGCTGCGATTAACGAAACTGCAGATTCCAAATCCTCCTCCCCATCAACCTCCTCGCCCGCCACCACCTCCCATTTCCACCACCAGGCGGGCCGTGAGGTTTTCCCTCTTTCTCTCTCTCTCTCTCTCTCTCTCCCATTTCTTAGTTACAAATTACATTTTCATCACAAGTTGCGTTAATTCGAATTGTGCCTTCAAATGCATGGGTGGATTTTCGATGATCGATAATCATGTTGGTTGTGACTTGTGAATGATATGTTATTGGATCAAATATTTTCCTGGGAAAGTTACATGAATTGATTGTCTAGGCATTTTTAACAATTATTAGGCTAAAATTCATTTTCCTTCCCTCCGCTTTGCATCAACTTTTAATTTTGTTCACTGGGTTAATTTGCTGTCTTCCTATTTTGGCCATTTTGTTTGATTTTATGTGCAATTTAAGTTCGATAGTTACCTGAATTGATTCTGTGTTCTTACTTTGTGTAGGCATTTTTTAAAGTTATTAGGAGCTGGGCATCCAAGAAGTTTATGACAGGATGGTAGGGTTGCTTTTTCTCATCCTGCTTTTTCTTGCTCAGCAAACCCTAGTTTTTCCCCTTTTGGCATCACTCCGAAATTGTTGGGATTTGAACAGAGTGTGCTCAAGTCTGCTTAATAATGCCATGCTTAGTAGCTTAAGCCCAATTGTAGAAGGGGATTGAACTCACATTTTATGAAAAATGAACCCTTTTATGGATGAAAGAGATTCCATCAACGCTTAGTTGAGTAGTTATTATGTTCCTCATTCGGTTGATGATTTTTTCCCCTCTTTTCTTTGCAGTGTCATTCTTCTTCCAATAGCCATTACATTCTACATCACTTGGGCTTTCATTAAATTTGTGGATGGTTTCTTCTCCCCTATCTATGGTAGCCTAGGAATCAATATTTTCGGTAAGTATAGTTACGTTTTCTGTTCATAGATATCTGTCCTTGGAGCTAAAGCATTTGAGTTTTCTGTTACCAACTGAACATGTTTCAAGTTTTAACTCATTTGCTCGGTAGGATTAGCACACCTATTGATCAATCTTCTGAGGAGAGCGAACACTTAATCCGACGAGTTCTTCATTTTGTTTTTCATGGTCTAGATTTATCAACTGAAGGACTTTTCTGTCATGAATTAATCAATGTACTATTAAGAAGTAAGTTATGGAGTTATTTGAACTCGCAGGTCTTGGATTTGCCACCTCCCTTACATTCATCTTCTTGGTCGGCCTCTTCATGCAATCGTGGTTGGGAACTTCTGTTCTTACTCTTTGGGAGTGGTTTATTAAGAAAATGCCACTTATAAGCTATATCTATGCTGCCTTAAAGCAAATTAGCACAGCAATAACACCAGGTATATGTAAACAATATATAGATTGTCGCTTGAACTGAGAAGTTTCGGATTCTGAAATGTGGACATCCTTGACATCATTTTACAGATGAGAGATCGAAAGCCTTCAAGGAAGTGGCTATCATAAGGCATCCAAGGATAGGGGAGTATGCATTAGGGTTTATCACTTCGACAGTTATCCTTGATCAAAGGAATGTAGCTGAAGAGCTTTGCTGCGTTTATGTGCCTACCAACCATCTTTATCTTGGAGACATTTTTATGGTCAGTCCCAAGGATATTCTGAGGCCAAATCTGTCTGTTCGAGAAGGAATCGGTATAAGCTTTTTTTCTACAAAACAATATTTGCTAGGACATTTAACAAACGTTCTCTGAATCATTATTTCAACATCATCTCAGGAAAAATTCAACGAAATCTAAGATGATTTTTATAGTGGACCATCTATTTAGGTGATACATATTAATAACTAAACAATCTCGGATTTGGTTGATTTTTGTGGAGATAAATTACCTTCAAATGATGATTTAGGGGTTGAATGGTTATGATTTTGACATATGTATAGAGAAATTTCATAAAATTAAAAGGGTGGAAGGATGAGGTTTAATTGAAATGGGACACAAGCACTGTCCTTATGAATATTGACTTATTATTTTTCATGTGGCGCAGAAATTGTCATCTCCGGAGGTCTGTCAATACCCCAACTTTTAACCACCGTGGATGCACAAGTTCTCACACCAAGAAGAATCCCCCATTTTGAAGAGCCAAAAGTATGACCATATTCTTTAAACATGGTGAGAAATGAGAATGTGCTTCACTGTGTCTTGCCTTTGTGTTTTTACCATGGATCATTTGGCCTTCAGGCTGATGGAATGGCACCTAACTGATGATCGTATCGTGCCGGAATTTGCCAAACCCAAACTAAGTTTTGCAGAAAAGTTTAGAGGCTTGAAAGCAGATAGATCATACATGCAATGACGGGAAGAAATCGTTGCGGAATCGTTGAGATGCAGGGAAGAAATCGTTGCCAAAGCATATTCAGCCACAAGAATAAGCAGAGGAAGCTTTACTTGATTTTTGTTTTGCAGAGGAAATTTAATTACCTCTGTTTAAGTACCACATTATGTATTCTAATTTGTAAATGATTACTTTTTTACCTTGCCATTTTGATATTGTTACCGGGCAGATCGCATCTTCAAGGCATTAAATTGTTAGATATGATGAACCAATACATCAAATTTGGATGTGGAGAAGTTGCTTATACTTTTACTGATACATTACGAGTTTGATACGTCTTAGACATGTATTTGTTGAAATTTTCAATCTTGTTGACTTTGCGATATGGTTTGTTTAAACAGTTATTGATACGGTCAAATCGGAAACTTACCATTTGAGATTTATTTATACAAGATTTCATCTACTATAGCACCACTTTCATGTATTTGTATTGAATACGTGAATGTACCGTAAAAAAATGTAAACATATTTTTAGATAAGGAAGGTAAACGCCAACAATTACAACGGACATCAAATAAATGAAGAGAAATAAATGCGAATTTAAATAGCATTCGACTTTGTAGTAATATGAACATACTTTTGAATAAGGAAAATAAACGGCAATTATAAATATGAACGTGCTTTTAGATAACGAATGTAAACGGCAATTGCAACGTACATTAAATACATGAAGAAAAATAGAGGAGAACTTAAATACATAAAAAAAAAAATAGAGGAGAATAAATACATGAAGAGAAATAGAGAACTTAAATAGCATTCGACTTTGTAGTAAGGAAAATAAACGGCAATTATAATGTACATTACCCAAACGAAGAGAGATAGAGGAGGACTTTGGCACTATTTGAGGAGCAACACTCTAGAATTAAATATAAGAATTGTGAAATTCTAATCAACGGATCCATTGTCGTCCAGCGGTTAGGATATCTGGCTTTCACCCAGGAGACCCGGGTTCGATTCCCGGCAATGGAACTTTTTGAAAATTTAAAATTTAAAATTTTCAACAATAAAGCTTTGCGACGTGTACAAATTTCTGAAAAGCAACCCCATGGTCCCCATATCCTGTATCACGTGACGACAACAGATCACACAATGGCGATTTACCACGTGTCCGCTCATCTGAAAAGCAACCCGATCGGCCCCATCGTATCACGTGGCAACAATAGATCACCGAGTGGGCCAAAAATGACACTTGGACGCGAAGCTTCGCTCCTTGCCCTTTGCGTAATTCGAAGACCTCTGCCATCTACAAATCTATCTTGTTCTACTCTAAACCAACGGATTTCAACGTTCTCAAACCTCGCAGGTATTACATTCTCTTCATACATACTTTAATAATTTCTTTCTTTGTTTCAGGTATACATTATTTTTAATTCTGTTCGCTCAGTTTCTTTATTTGCATTCCGTTTCGATTTCCTTCATTTTCATGTTTCATTTCGTCTCCTTTTTTCTTTTTCTTTTTTCGCGCCGGCTTATTCATCGAATACTCGGTCCCTGACTTGGTCAATGAAAATCTATATTTGATTTTGTCTGCTGTTAGCAAATATGGTTAACGTTTTAGTTAATGTTTGTTACTTTGTTTAGTTCCTGGGAAATGCTGGGAAAAGATTGAATTGTTGTTCTATAATCTTTAGATGATCTGGGTCTTTTCTCGGATACCAGGACTCGTAAATTGCAGTTGAATCTCTATTAAAAAAATAATAATTTGTAAAAGAGGAAGTTTGAGGTAAAAAATTCAAGAAGGGGTGTTTTTATAAGGTTGGGAGGTGGCGATCTAACCTCTCCAACCTTAGATGTTGTCTTCTTTGTGAAACTGCCTCGAAGTTTGAGCGCAGAGGCAGTGCGCGAGCAGAACTCTCAAACCCAGGTGCAAAAGCAAGGGTTAGTTAGAGGGGACACAAAGTTAGGGCAATTACTTATTAAACAGGCACTTCGAGGGCAACATGTTAGAGATTGTGGGGGTCAATGTGAAGCTTGAATGGAGGATTTCAGAGGTTGGGGTAGTCAATTGAGCACCCTCGCCCCTTAATAGATCTGCCCCTGGATGTGAGAGTAATTTATTAATATCTTCTTCTTTTTTAAAATGGGCAATAGATAATTTGTAAACAACACATTACAGTGCAGGTGAATTGGTTGTACAGTGTTTTGGCTTGATCTCAAATGGCTTCATCTGTTCTGATCTCTGATAGTGAGCCTTGGAAGGATCTAAAGGTAATTGAGACGGTAACTCTTTGCAACATGTAATGAGGAAGCATTCTTATCTCTATGTTAAATGTAGATAATTTCATTGTTCAGGCTCATGTTGAGGGCATAAAGAAGACCCATTTGCGAGATTTGATGAATGATGTTAAGCGTTCCCAGTCAATGATGGTGTATGTTCATATGTTGGAAAAATGGCATATTTACTGCTATTTAAAAGACATTAATAACTTGATGATGTATGTATAATCTTACAGTGAATTTGATGGGATTTTGTTGGACTACTCACGCCAATGTGCCACACTTGAAACCTTGGAGAAGCTCCTCAAGTTGGCAGAGGTGGGGTCCTCTCACTTGTAACTTGTTTTTGTTGGGTGAGGGGTTGGCTGAACACTTTTTTTCTAATTAATGTTGTCTATTTCCGCAATGCAGGCGGCCTCCCTCAAAGAAAAGATTAACCGAATGTTTTGTGGAGAGCGTGTACGTTCATGTTAATCTTCCTTTGTTAAGTATTATGTGAATGCATATTAAAATGTTGTGGCGTTAACTACTTTAGGCACATTTTATGTGATTAGTGAGAAATCACATTGTGAAGACAGCAAAACCTTTGGAACCTATTCTTAATTTCATCTGCACTAAAATGTCAAGTTCAAAAGTGTTCCCTTTTCTATTTTATACTATCTGTTTATAAAAAATTAAAAAAGAAAAAGAAAAACTTGGATCTCTTCCACTAAGTGGAGAGAAATGCCACTAGACCAGTTTCTTGTTTCTGTTTCCTTTTTAAAATTAGGTGCTCAAGTTTCTGGCCTTTTAACGTCTGAAATCACAAGAACTTAGATTTAGTTTTATAGGATTTCTGGAAGAGACCTGCTTATTTATCAATTCACTGTCATTTGATTGTTTGCATTGTTTTGTTCTGGTGGTTTCTCCAGATAAACAGCACAGAAAATAGACCAGTGCTTCATGTTGCTCTTCGTGCTGCAAGGGATGCAGTTATACAGAGTGATGGGAAAAATGTGGTTCCAGATGTTTGGGAAGTTCTGGAAAAAATTCAAAAGTTCTCTGAGAGTGTGCGAAGTGGATCTTGGGTAATCCACCACGATCCTATTACTAGCCATTTTGGTCCATATTGGTTGAATTCTGAAGTATTTGGAAATCCTGGTAGGTTGGAGCCACTGGAAAAGTACTGAAGGATGTTATTGCTGTTGGTATTGGTGGCAGCTTCTTAGGTCCTCTCTTTGTGCACACAGCTCTTCAAACAGGTATGATGCATTCCATTTATCAATCTTCAACTCTATTTCATTTTTTGGATTTCCTTGTGAATGATTAAGCTTGCTTCAGCACAAATTTTAGCCAATGTTCATTCCTTTGATTATATCTTATAGAGCCAGAGGCTATAGGAGCTGCAAAGGGAAGGCAGCTGCGTTTGTAAGTATTTACATATTGGTTTTAATTCGTTTGATTTCCAGTTCTCATTTTGAATTAATTAAAAATTGGTAAGAATGAAATATTATGAATCCATTGCTTGATTCCTGTAAAGTGATCTCCCCTTATGAAAGATTTCTGGTTAGCTTCTTCTTCTTCGTTTTAGGGCCTGCCTGATTTGAACAATGAGATTGTCTGGTTCATGAGTTATTTTAGTGGCTCATGTTTTGAAGGGGAATGCATCCATCTGTTAAAGATATAAAGAGAAGCTTTCTGTAGATATGCTTCATTGAATAATATTGTATCTATTATTAAGTCAATTTAATAATTTTTTTTCCTCCGTTCTCCAGTCTTGCAAATGTTGATCCTATCGATGTTGCCAGAAATATTGCAGGGTTCAATCCAGAGACTACCCTTGGTAGGCAATAAGTATATATGCTAACTTTTGACTCTTTTTGTTGTGGGTTTCTTCTTATTTCTATTCTTTTGGTATTTGTAGTTGTGGTAGTTTCAAAGACTTTTACAACAGCTGAAACTATGTTGAATGCTCGAACCCTTAGGGAATGGATATCATCTTCTCTCGGGTTAGTTCCTTACTAAAACTTCCTACTCAAGTCTATGGGTCTTGAGTTGTGTCCAATTCAGTTTCGTCAATATTTGATGAGATTTGGACTTGGTTTATATAATCTTTAGGTTAATTTAAATAAAAGTTCAATGAGCTTGGGAATGGAAATGGGTAGAATGATCCCCTTTAAAATAGCTTACTATTGCTATATTAGAATAATCTAGAATTATGCAAGCAAGTATTCATAATGTTGACTTCAATTGTAGTACTTTGTATGGTCTTGATAGAAAATTTATATATTAAGTCTTTAGTTGTTCCTTGATTTTGTCAGATAAAATATGAGTTTGAAAAGGGTGCTGCCTCTCTTCTCTCTCTCTCTCTCTCTCTCTCTCTCTCTCATATGATTGAATGTAAAATTTGCAGGCCTGCTGCAGTTGCAAAGCATATGGTAGCAGTCAGCACTAATCTTGCGGTATTATTGTTTCCTTTGTTAATTAAACATTCAGATGGTTATTAATTTTAATGAAACTTTTTCATTATCCATTGGTCATTCTGAATTTCTATGTTTCTTTTCTTTTTGACTTGGGTGTTGATGGTATTTGTTGAGTCCATTAAGATAAGTTCATTTGATGAGATTGGATGTTTGGTAGGTTTAGGTGCTCTATTGTAAACTTATGAAGAAAAGAGGCGTGGGGTGCCTACTGATCAGTGTTTTCCATGTTCACTTTTTATGTAAATTGGATCTTAGTTCCTCATGTAGTTTATATGAACTGGATCTTGGCTCCTTCCGTTGTGATGGTTTCTCAAAGATTCTATAATCTTTCTCGTCAAATGAGAAATTCTCCACTACCAATTCTCCACTACCATCCTCAATAGGCAGCAGCATATATTATTTCAGTGGTTGTAAAACTACTGTGTTTTTTTTTTTTGTCTTTTTTCTGTCTACAAACGTTTTATGCTTTGGAGTTTGATCTATTTATACCGGAACTTCAAGTTCTAGCTAACCTCATGTATTATCTCTGTGTGTTTCTGTTTCAGCTTGTAGAGAAGTTCGGGATTGATCCCAATAATGCTTTTGCATTTTGGGATTGGGTTGGTGGCCGGTATAGTGGTAAATTACTTGTATCCTTCTTCTTGTGTAGATATTTGGAGCCATCTTCTTGATTAATTGTATTTTTGAATTGCTGGTTGCAGTTTGCAGTGCTGTTGGAGTGTTGCCTTTATCTCTTCAATATGGGTTCTCAGTTGTTGAGAAGTATGCCACTCATGGCTGTTTCAATTATATTTGAGTCACTTCTGAAATTTGTGATGCATTGATTTGATTTCTTATACTCCATTTAGGAAAATCTGAATAGTTTTAATTTATATTATGTTTAGAAGAATGTGGTGATATAGGAAATGAAAAATTTTAGTGCTCCTTGAAACAAAAGAAAATAAATTTTCTGCTTTTCTCCAGTAAATATGTTTTTATATGTAATTTCTGAACCTGCTTGTTGTGTCCAAATGATAGACATTGTTTGCATTATGCTTTCAGAAAAAAGGCTGCATATGATATTTCTGATAGGGTGCATGTTATCTTTTTAAAAAAAATAAATAAAAAAATAAGAGAACAGAAAAGATGTTGTATTTTGATATTTGATGAATGATCTTTGTATATACTAATTAGGATGTTATGTTTCCTGCTCCTAGGTTCTTAAAGGGTGCTTCAAGCATTGATCAGCACTTCTACTCATCACCATTTGAGAAGAATATACCTGTAAGTGCTTGAAGTTGTTATCTCCATAATTTTTATTAGAGTGACTGCCTGTTTACAATGAACAGGGTTACATAATATCTGCACAGGGTGCATCCCATTAGAGTTTCAGTTTATTCAGTCTTGTTTTCACCTTTTATGTGATTATTCTCTACGTGAATGACACTTTTGCTGCCTTTATTATTCAAGTTTGGGGTTGTTTGTTGTGGTTGCTTTTAGATAGATGTATTAATGTAAAGGATTATGAGATAATTATGAGATAGTTGGTGTTTTATACAACGATTCATCTCTGCTTCAGGTTCTCTTAGGTCTGTTGAGCATATGGAATGTCTCATTTCTTGGATACCCCGCAAGAGTGAGTATTATTTTATCCTATCTAGACTTCATATTTGTATGCATTAATGAGGCCTGTCTTCTTACTTGTTGCTACTTATTCTGTAGGCTATCTTACCTTATTCCCAAGCGCTGGAAAAGCTTGCTCCGCACATCCAACAGGCAAGTTCAGACAAGCCCTCTAGCTTGCAGTTTTATATTAACTGCTGTTATACGTTCCAGTTTTTATGAAATTTAGGTTAGCATGGAAAGTAATGGAAAAGGTGTATCAATTGATGGTGTGATACTTCCCTTTGAGACTGGAGAAATTGACTTCGGTGAACCTGGAACAAATGGTCAGCACAGCTTTTACCAACTAATTCACCAGGTGATCTAAATGTTCTGTTATGTGTTTAATTCTAATAAATTATCAAAGATCTCATATATGAAAACGGATTTTACATTCAAAATTCAAACCTCCAGTTTGTTGGTCATTATGAACTGATACTGAGCACATTGCTGAGCTTCATATAATGAATTTTAGTGCATTGATTTATGTTGTGTTGTTGTGTGGATGCTCATCAAACCTTACATTCAGGGTCGTGTTATTCCTTGTGATTTTATTGGTGTTGTGAAGAGTCAGCAACCTGTTTACCTGAAAGGTACCTACTTCAAAATCCTGTAGCTTTCTTGAAGTTTGTACTCTGATGTTTGGTTTGTGAGTTATGCAATATAAAATTTCTCACGCATTTGCTACAGGTGAAGTGGTGAGCAACCATGATGAGCTCATGTCTAACTTTTTTGCACAGCCAGATGCCCTTGCATATGGGAAGGTATGTTTTATATGCTTACTCCCTGGAAAATGGAAGACTATAAGTTTTCATATGAAGAAACACCGACCCAGCATACTTAATATCTATTTAGTCAACTCTGTAGACCCTCTATTTACTCTTGCCTCATTTTTTTGTTAAACATGCCTACGGTATGTCTAACCAAAATTAAGTTTCTTGTAGCACCCAGAACAGCTGCAGAAAGAGAATGTCCCAGAGCATCTTATCCCTCATAAGGTGAGTTCCTTTTGGCTTCATTTCGGTCATTGGCTTATCGGTAATATATAGTGCTAATTATGAGATGTCTGTCACAGACTTTCTCAGGAAATCGGCCCTCTCTCAGCCTTCTGCTTCCATCGCTGAACGCTTACAATATTGGACAGGTTCTTTCACTGTTTCTATTTCTTATGGTTATTCTACTTCTGTGTTAGTGTATGTTTTGAAGATTTGAGATGTTGCAATTTGGTTTGCTGCACAATCAAAATGTAAAATCTTTACAAACAGTTAATCTCCGTACAAGTTGACATTTACTACATATTTGCCAACTTCTCAATTCTAGATCATTACCTTTTAGGCCTGCATGTGTGTTGTGAGTGCTATGTGAATTACAACTGTAAAACAAATTTCGGCATTTTATAGTCATTGTGTACTGCTCTTTCATTCTAATACCGACTTTTCTGCTCCCAGTTGTTGGCAATCTATGAACACAGAGTTGCCGTGGAAGGTTTCATATGGGGCATCAACTCTTTCGACCAGTGGGGAGTAGAATTGGGGAAGGTACACTGCTTAATCACGATCAATTGGATTCTGTTTCCTTATTACATTAATCTTCATCTTCCCTCTGCTCCTATTCAACTCCCAAGTTTTTTGACATATCCGTTTCATGTTTTTGAATGCAGTCATTAGCTAGTCAAGTTAGAAAGCAACTCAATGCCTCTCGTACAAAAGGGAAACCTATTGAGGGCTTTAATTACAGTACTAAAACATTGATTTCAAAATACTTGGAGGTACGTAACTCACCTTTATATTCGGAAACACTTACACACATGACTATATTGCAGTTTGTAAAGGATGATGAAACAGTAATTGCATATTTTCCCTTGGCTTTTGATGGTCTAGATTGGTTGCGCCCGGTTGAGATTAGGTTCATATCTTCACACTAAATAAAATTACTTTGGTATTTGGCAGGCAAGTTCAGATATTCCTGCTGATCTTCCAACGCTTCTGCCACAGATATAGTTGTCTTCTGCTGAAAATATTATACTTCAAATTCCGAATAAAATTTCAACCTCGTATATGTATCAACTACTACAATGAAACCAGGATAAAACCGACATGGTTCTGGTATTAGTCTTTGATTCTTCTAACGTTAGTCTCACCTCGAGGCATCATTGTAATGTAATTGAGCTCAGGCTGCTTCTGGGTTCGAAGAAATGTCGAAACTACTCTCTTTTTGTCAATATAATGCTATAAATTTTGTCCGCATGTCTAGCATTTTATTTTGCGCGATGAAATTTCTTGATTGCGTAACTTGCGTTTGGTTGCTGCTTATGTGAGAGCCGGGGAATAATTAGAATTAGCAGAGTGATGAAATGCTTGACAGGGAAGAAGTTTCTTGAATAAATTAGATGACAACTAAATTGAGAATACGCCATGGATGTATTAAATAAAACCAGTTCCTCATTCACCGAAAAATATTTGCATTACAAGCAAACCAGCCACCAACAACTTGCAACAAAATTACCCTAGCTACTGCTTTATTTCCTAATTTTCTGATACCAAAATGACAGAGAAGCACAGTGGGACAGAACAAGCAATTCTGCGGCTGATAACTGGGTGGTCTAGACGCTGGAAGTTGAATCCAAGTCCTCAACCTCCATAACTTCAGGGGTGATGAACTTCTCAATGATCAGCTGTGCAATTCTATCGCCTTCCTTGATATCAAAGTCAACATCGGAATGGTTGTACAAAACCACCCCAACCGTACCCCTGTAATCGGCATCGATGACTCCTACTCCGACATCAATGGAGTGCTTCCAAGCCAGCCCCGATCTTGGCGCTATAAACACACGGGGAAAAAGCCCCCATTTTTTTTTTTATTATCAAATTCCATTAAAATTGAAAGAAAACAACAACTTGGGGATTAGAGTTCTCACCAATTCCTGCATAGGTTCCTTCTGGGACAGCAATGCTTAGATCAGTTGGGACCAAGGCTTTTCCTCTGGCTGGCACCTTCGTCTCCGTTGCACTGCAAACATTGAAGAAACCCATAAAAACCCACATGAATTTACAACTAATTTTCGAGTAAAGTTAACCAGAGGGAAAATGTGGTATCTGGGTTTACCTAGAGAGGTCGTAGCCGGCGGAGAGTGGGGAGCCTCTCGAGGGCAAAACGGCCTTTTCAGACAGCTTTTTCACCCTGAGGAAGGAGGTGGGGTTTCCAGAAACGTCGCCACTTTCATGGAGCTGGGCGATCTTGGAAGGCGGCTCATTGTGGCTTCCATTCTGAACGTCTTGCTCGGCCATTCTGATCATTGACTTGGTGAACAAGAGAAAACAGAAACCCAACAAAACTACACAATGCTCTTAACGGACCTCACCCCATATTGATCATCCACAAGCACCTCAGCAATATCATCATAGGAGGGTGCACCAACAAATGAACCATCCCAAGATCGCACTGGATGATGCAATAAATGGACTAATTTAGACTCGTGTTGATGGTATTTGTTGAGTCCATTAAGATAAGTTCATTTGATGAGATTGGATGTTTGGTAGGATTAGGTGTGTAAAATATCCAGGCCCAAACTTCAAATATATCTATAAAATGTTGTTTGGAGCATTAATGAAGTAAGTGATTGTAGGTAAGTGGGATTCATAAATGAAGCATGTGGTTGTAGGTAAGTAGGATCCAAAATGAAGTAGGTGATTGTAGGTGAGTGGGATCCAAAATGAAGTAAGTGGTTGTAGGTAAGTGAGATCCATAAATGAAGTAAGTGAGTGGATGAAGTATTAATGAAAGCATCTAGATGGTTCCTCCTTGGCCTATATAAGGAGAGGTCATTTGCTCATTCTATCAATCTCATATAAGAGAAACATCTTCCTCCAAGTAGAGAGTGAAGAGTGCCCACTCCAAGTTGAGAGTGTTGAGTGTTGTAGTATTGGTAGCAAAACAACTGTGAGAGAAAGAGTTTCCTTCAAGTAGCGCTCTTGAAGTTGTGCATCTCTTTGTACCCCTAATTTCATTAGTGGAGGTTCTTGTTGTTGTTGCCCCGTGGACGTAGGCACATTGCCGAACCACGTTATATCTGGTGTTCTCTATTTTTTGCTCTTTTATTTCCTTACATATTTATCTTTTTTGTGGGTTGAGTTATTATTTCCATTCTACTATTTTCCCCAACAGTGGTATCAGAGCTCCAGGTTCGTTGAGAGTTAGAATAGAAGGCTCAAGGAGTACCATGGTTCGACTCAACCACTCCAATTGGATTACATGGAAGCCGAGAATGGAGGACATTCTCTATTGCAAGGATCTGCATGAGCCCATAGAAGGAGAGGAAGGCAAGCTTGAGAATATGGGAAATGCTGAATGGAAGAAGTTGAATCGCAAGGCTATTGGTCACATTAGCGAATGGGTGGATGATAGTGTGTTCCACCATGTGTCCAACGAGACTAACGCTCATGCTCTTTGGTTGAAGTTGGAGTAATTATTCGAGCAAAAGACCGCCTCGAAGAAAGCGTTTCTCATTAAGGAGCTTGTCAACATGAAGTATAAGGAGGGCGTAAGGGTGACTGAGCACCTCAACAACTTCCAAAGCACTGTCAATCAATTGGCCACGATAGACATGAAGATCGCAGATGAGCTTCAAACGTTGTTGCTTCTTGGATTTTTGCCCGACAGCTGGGAGACCTTTGTCATTACTGTAAGTAACTCTGCTCCCAATGGTGTGTTATCTATAGATAATGTTAAAGACAACATGTTAAATGAAGAGACTAGAAGGAAGTCCTCAAGTTCCGATAGTAGCCAAGTCTTTGTGGCAGAGAATAGAGGAAGGAGCAAGAGTAAAGGTCCCAGTCGAGATCGTGGAAGAAGTGCAAGCCGTTCGAGGACATGATTCAATGAAAGGTGTCATAATTGCAATCTCTATGGCCACATGATGAAGAATTGCAACAAACTAAAGAATAACAAGAAGGATGGGAAAGATGGCTCAACCTACCAAAAGAAGGAGGACACAACCAATACTGCAGCTACCGCTACTGTGTCCAGTCAAGCATGTGAGTTGTTGTCTCTTGACAGTGATTGCCTACATGCTAATGAAGATAAAAGCATTTCTTGGGGAGTTGATTTTGGAGCATCTTTCCATGCCACGGCGCACTCGGAGTTCTTCACCACATACAAAGCCGGAGACTTTGGGGAAGTGAAGATGGGCAATGATAGCTATTCCAAAATATCAGGAATAGGTGATGTTTTGTTCGAGACTGATTTGGGAAACACGCTATTATTGAAAGATGTGAGACATGTTCCTAGTTTACGTCTCAATCTAATGTCAACCGGCGTGCTTGATCAACAAGGATTCCATCATCATAGGGGAGATCAAAAGTGGAGGCTTACCAAGGGATCGCTAGTCATCGATAGAGGGAAGTTATGATGCACCCTTTACAAGACATATGGGAAGGTTTGCAAAGCAGAGTTGAATGTCGCAGACGATTCTCCTCCAAATCTATGGCACAAGAGATTAAGCCAGATGAGTGAGAAGGGATGGTAAGTTTTGGCAAAGAAGTCTCTCATTCCCTTTGCCAAAGGTACCTCACTCGACTCTTGTGATTATTGTTTATATGGCAAATAAAATCAAGTCTATTTTTCTGGTACCTTCACTAGAAAAGAAAAAATATTAAACCTAGTACATTCTGATGTTTGTGGCCCTATGGAAGTTGAATCACTAGGTGGTAATAGATATTTTGTCACCTTTATTGATGATGCTTTACGAAAGGTTTGGGTATATTTGTTGAAATCAAAATGCCAGGTATTCCAAACCTTCAAGCAGTTTCATGTCATGGTGGAGAAGGAGATTGGGAGAGCCCTCAAATGTATCCGTAGCGACAATGGCGGAGAGTACACTTCGAACGAGTTCAGAGATTACTGTTCGAAGTATGGCATTAGACATGAGAAGACAATTCCTGAAACCCCACAACATAATGGTGTAGCTGAAAGGATGAACCGCATCATTCTGGAGAAGGTCAATGCATGCTGAAGACATCCAATCTATCAAAGCATTTTTGGGCCGAAGTTGTGTCAGCCTGACAGGACCCGTCCCCGAAGGACATAGATAACCGTGCCTGGTCCTGCTCCCGTCTGACAAGTCAACTGAATATCCGAAACTACCCTTCAGCACCTGCCAGACAAGGGATATTTGCGCCTGTGCCCACTCATACCTCCACCTCTGGAATAGCCTCGATCAACGTGCCACGATCTGAAGGGTTAATACAACAGAAAAGGTGTGAGTGGACAAAAATGACTTCTTATAAAAACATTTGCCAAAATACATTCTTACCCTCTAGTTTTCACAAATGTGCATGCATATCATAAAACATGAGTAATAGTATGAAATCATTCAAGTATGAACAGCGGACCGATGAAATCAAAACATATTTTCCCCTGGTCCGTGAAACTCATGTTCACCAAATCAGTTCAAGTTATAAAACAGCAAATCCCGGCTCTCAGGCCAAAACATGTGAACACCATCACCTAGCCACAAAGACCAAAAACCCGTACTCAAAACCAGTACGTAATCACAAACAACATGTTTCTAAATTCCAAGTCCACATTTCCTTAAAACTCATTTTCATTAAATCAATTTGAATCTCAATAAATTCACTTTTTCCTTAAATCATTTTCCATAAAACCACAGTTTCCTCAAAATCATTTTTCATAAAACCACGGGACTTATTTCCATATCCTGTTGCTTAGAGTCACGTTTATCCCTGCAACGCGTGCAAATCAATAGGCTCAAGGACCACTCAAAATCCGAGCATCCGCCGTTGTGAACACATCACCCGCCGACAATCCGGATCTCGTGAACACATCACTTACCGATCCATATATAATCCAGCACTCTGGTCTGAGTCGAGCCTCCCTCGGCTGCACGACAAAGACCGTGCTACGTGACCTCTTCGGGGTAAACACTTCCATCCCGAAGGCGAGCGTTATCTCCAGGGTGCACTCCGGGGAAAAACATATTTTCACCCGAAAGCCCTAATTATCCGCAACATATCATCATCACAAAAACCAGTGAAAACAGTTGCGCTTGAAAACCAAATCATTTTCAATACAGGGTCTCAGCCCCAAGTCCCGATTTACTTTATAAATCCGAAAATCATCAATATCATCATGTAATCACATGGAAATACAATTCCAATCAAAATCACAATTCCATTGGGTCTCAAGCCCAAAATATCATTTTCACGCAAATCCGTGCAACCGTAAACCCGAGTTGCCACGATCACGTAAATCCATAAAAGCAATCACTGACTCATAATCCAAGTCCAAATATCATTTTTAATTCCCTGACTCATAACCCGAGTCAAAACATCATTTTTCAATCCGGGCCTAGCCCAAAAACATCAATTTCATCATTTCTCGAAAATCGCACTAAAATATAATATAATAATCATAAAATCGAGAAATCACCGAATTGAAACATCAATCATGCCAAAGCATATAAAATCATATAATAAAGCATTTAAAACATATATGCATGCATCACGGTTAGAAAACAAAGTCCACTCACACACACCGTCTAAACGGTTCGTTTCCGAGCTGCACGTTTTTCCGTAAATTTTGGAAATCACAATTCCTGTCCAAAATCATTATAGAGGATTACTAACATCTCAAAATACTTCATATAATTTTCCCCAATTTTTCTGGAATTTAAATACGTATTTTAAACATAAAACAAAACTTCGGATATGCAGAACATTAACGAAACGATATCCGATTTTCTCGAAACCAGTGTCAAAATGTTCGTTACACTGAATGGAACAAAACTCATGTTGAACTCACCTTGGGAATTCTCACTCACGCGCCCCCACGCGCTGCCGCAAGCGGCTGCGCGTGAAAGCCACTCGCGTAGCACAGTGTTGCTACAGTGCTCCTTCTTCACCCGTATGTCTGATAAACGGGTTGGAAAACCCGCGATAGAACCCGATTCAAACTCACTCAATTCGACCTCAAATCAATCCATTCTTTCAACTGATCCCTTATACTCCAACTTAATTCCAGTTCTGTAAATTGAATTACTCAAATTAGGGTCTAAATCTTCACGACTCACGATCGATCCTCGACGGGTTTTCAATTCGGGTTTACTGATTCTGTCCCTGATTTTCAAATTAATTCATAGAGTAAGCATCGTGAGAGTGTATTGAACATTTTTACAAGATCAATTTGATGAATTCTTACCTCTAACTCGCTGAACTCAAGCTCGATTTTAAGCTGCCATGGAAGCTTCTGTTCTTCCTCAATTCGACACCATTTCTCTTCGTTTTCGTTGCAGAGATGTTCGTTTTGATCCCAGAAGTCGAATTCAATCCTCAATTGTGATCCTCTAAGCTTACAATTTTCCAATTCGAATTTCCCTCTAATTTTCCAAAATTTTCGATTCTAAATGTCCCAGTGGCCTTTCAGTCTCTCGAGCTTTTCTCTCATTTCGGCTTCCTCAATCTCACAATTACACTAATTACACAAATGAAGCCGAAACAATCCACTTAACAGATTGTAATTTGGACAATGATGAGGAAATCCTTAATTTAGGGGTTAATGTCCAAAGTGATCATCATTAACCCACAAACCCGTTTCCATGTTCTCTGGGGCAAGAAAGATGACAAAGTGACAGATGTCACTGTCTGGCAGCAAGAATCAATGTTAAAAGACCATTTTTGTGACGCCCCGGAAATTCGAAAAACGAAAATTTGGGAAATTTGAGGAAAATGACGATTTTGCTCCTGGAATCGGGCGAAAAGTTGACTTTTGATTTGAGCGGTCAAACGGACTTTGACCGATGACCGTGACATAGTTCGGGATGTCACGAGTTCATAGACAGGTGGCACGCCCGATTTCGACATTCGAGGAGAAAGTTATGACGTGCGGAAGTTGGTGAAAGGGGCCGAAAGTTGACTTTTCGATCGGGACCATGTTTGGACTTTCCGGGAGTACCGTTGGATAGATCTCGGGACGCTGAATCCATAGACAGGCGGCATGCGTCAATCGGAGTCCGAACGAAAACGTTATGGGTCTAGAACGATTAGGGGTATTTTGGTAATTTGTGAGAACAAGGGTAAAATGGTAATTTGGGCCGTCAAAGTCCTAGGCGGTGAAGTTAGTTGATATTAAATGGGCTAAAGGGCTGATTCAGCCAAATGGGGATAAGGATTAATTCCCAATTGACATTTGTCAATTGATAGAATGAATTAGTGGCTAAATGCCTAATACGAACAAACAAAACCGCCCATTTCCCTTTGAAATTGTTTTGATCAAATTGATCGGTAAGGGGGACAAATAGATGGTACCTGAGATGGGAAGAGGAAATCAGAGAGAAACACGAGTAGAATTGAAGGGATAATTGAAGGAAATCAAACTGTAAACCCGAGAACAAACCCGAAAATAGCTTTAAGAAAGCTTGGATCGAATTTGATGTTGTACGTGTTTTTGAGTGAAATTGAGGTTGTATTTAACCTTCTGGGAGTGAGACGAGTCGAACTGGATCAAGAACGAAGGAAATTAAGGTTGTTTTGGCTTCGAACAGAGAGGGGGAAAGCTTCGGAAATTCGAGCTTGAGTCGAATGGATTGGAGGTCGAGAACAATGAAATTGATATTGTAAATGTGTTTCCCAGTGTTCCACGATGCTTCTCCATGAATCAATTACAAGAATTTGATGGAAATGGGTGTAATTCGAAGATGAACAGTCATGGCGGGTTCTTTGATATTTCAAACTCAAAGTCGACGGGATTGAGGTGAGAATTGTTGTAAATCAAATTACAGAACTGCAATTGGGTTTATGATGATGCAATTAGAGTAATTAATTGAAGGAATTAACTCGGAATGGACAGGATTCCAGTCGGGTTGCATCGCGGGCTAGCCGGACCCGTTTACCAGGTAAACGGGTGAAGAAGGTCACTGTTCACTGTTACTGTTCACGGCGCGTGGCAACCACGCGCAGCCACTCACGACGGCGTGTGGGGGCGCGTGAGGGGGAATCCCGAGGTGAGTTCAACATGAAACTTGTCCTATTTGACGTAACGAACATTTTTGGTGTTGGTTGCGAGTCGATCGGACGCCGTCTCGATAATGTTTCGAGGGTCCGAAGGTTTATGTTATGTATTAAATTAATATTAAATTCCCAAAAAATTACGAGAAATTAGTGTGATGTAAATTGAGTCCTTAGTGACCCTGAGTAATGATTTTGAACAGGATTCGGGATTCCTGGCTCGTATCGGAAATTATGGAAACGCGTGCAGCGCGGGAAACGAGCAATCAGACGGTGTGTGAGTTGACGTTTGTTTTATAACTTGATATGTATGCGTAGTTAAATGTTTTATATGATTTATGGCATGATTTTAATTGCAATGATTTGATATGATTATTTTGAGATTTAATGATTATTTTAATCGGTATTTCGGGCACGTTTTTCGAGAAAATGTGAAATGACTGTTTTGGGCGGAGGCCCGGGACTTGTGACTGGTTTTGGCTTAGATTATGAGTTGGGAAGTTGATTTAATGGATTTGTGATGTTTTCGGATATGATTTTATGGATTTGTGTGTATTGAATTATTTAATGATTTTACGGATTGACGAGAAATGAGATTTGGGCATATGGCCCCGTGATGATGGTTTTTGATATGGTTTTGATACTTGATTTGAAATAATGCTTTTGATTGTGTATTGATGTTTGATGACTCCAGATGTGTAATTCCTGAAGGGACTCCAGATGCATAATTCCTGGAGAGACCGGATGTGTAATTCCCGGTGAGGCTGGATGTGTAATTCCCAGCATTGGATGACGACTCTGGATGTGTAATTCCCAGAGGATCCTCGGATGTGTAATTCCCGAGTTATATGCTTTATTATATGGTGAACTGATTTTATAAAGTGATTTAAATGATTCAAATGTTTTCACGTGTTGGGCTTGAGAGCCGGATTTGTTGTTATTCATGTGTTTTATCCTATGCATGCATGGTTTGTGAAACTGGAGGGTAAAGGGTGTCTTTTATAAATGTATTTTAACGAATATATATTTTTGTCCACTCACACCTTTGTTTTTGATGACCCTCCAGGCCGTGGCACAACGTTCGGGGCTGATCTCGAGGCGGAGGCATGAGCAGAAATCAGTACAGTTATCCCTGGTCTGACAGGTGCTGAAGGGTACTTTCGGGACTTCAGTTGACTTATCAGACGGGAGCAGGACTAGGCACGGTTATCGAGGTCCAGTTGGGACGGGTCCTGTCAAAGTGGTATCAGAGCATTTGGTTACGGATCTGCCATGCCTCCGAGATGCGAGCCCTGTGCGCGGCCTGGTGATTAGACGAGATGTGAGGGTGTCGGAAATCCCTAACGTGATTTGGACCCTGGATTGGGGGTCGAGTATTGTATTACGTGTTGTGATTGTGTCGGACTTGTATTGGTCCGGATGATTGGTTATGATAACGATATGGTCTACGGTGGGCATGTTAGGCCCAGGATAAACTTGACCCGAGGATAGCGGGTAATGGGACTTAGAGGGAGTCCGGAAATTAGTTTTGTGTATGTGGGAGATCCTGAATAGGATGTGGTTCGCCTAGAGACATGTGCTAGGTGACCGGATATGCCAATAGTGGCATTGATGTTCGTACATGTTGATTTGGGACTCGAGAGGAATCGAGATATTGAATTTGGACTCAACAGGAGTCAAGAGTTGGTTTAGGACTCGAAATGAGTCATGATGTGTTATGAGGGCTTCGGATGAGCCGGGAAAGATAGAAAGAGTGGTACTGCTTGTACATAACGAGTGAGGGTTCACGTGGGAACCCGAGGCGTTGAACTCGATGTGACATGAGTCTCTATGGTTGTTGTTGGAGAGGTTGTTTGAATTTCGGGGGCGAAATTTCTTAAGGGGGGAAGGTTGTGACGCCCCGGAAAGTCGAAAAACGAAAATTTGGGAAATTTGAGGAAAATGACGATTTTACCCCTGGAATCGGGCGAAAAGTTGACTTTTGATTTGAGCGGTCAAACGGACTTTGACCGATGACCGTGACGTGGTTCGGGATGTCACGAGTTCATAGACAGGTGGCACGCCCGATTTCGACATTCAAGGAGAAAGTTATGACGTGCGGAAGTTGGTGAAAGGGGCCGAAAGTTGACTTTTTGATCGGGACCATGTTTGGACTTTCCGGGAGTACCGTTGGATAGATCTCGGGACGCTGAATCCGTAGACAGGCGGCATGCGTCAATCGGAGTCCCAACGAAAACGTTATGGGTCTAGAATGATTAGGGGTATTTTGGTAATTTGTGAGAACAAGGGTAAAATGGTAATTTGGGCCGTCAAAGTCCTAGGCGGTGAAGTTAGTTGATATTAAATGGGCTAAAGGGCTGATTCAGCCAAATGGGGATAAGGATTAATTCCCAATTGACATTTTTCAATTGATAGAATGAATTAGTGGCTAAATGCCTAATACGAACAAACAAAACCGCCCATTTCCCTTTGAAATTGTTTTGATCAAATTGATCGGTAAGGGGGACAAATAGATGGTACCTAAGATGGGAAGAGGAAATCAGAGAGAAACACGAGTAGAATTGAAGGGATAATTGAAGGAAATCAAACTGTAAACCCGAGAACAAACCCGAAAATAGCTTTAAGAAAGCTTGGATCGAATTTGATGTTGTACGTGTTTTTGAGTGAAATTGAGGTTGTATTTAACCTTCTGGGAGTGAGACGAGTCGAACTGGATCAAGAACGAAGGAAATTAAGGATGTTTTGGCTTCGAACAGAGAGGGGGAAAGCTTCGGAAATTCGAGCTTGAGTCGAATGGATTGGAGGTCGAGAACAATGAAATTGATATTGTAAATGTGTTTCCCAGTGTTCCACGATGCTTCTCCATGAATCAATTACAAGAATTTGATGGAAATGGGTGTAATTCGAAGATGAACAGTCATGGCGGGTTCTTTGATATTTCAAACTCAAAGTCGACGGGATTGAGGTGAGAATTGTTGTAAATCAAATTACAGAACTGCAATTGGGTTTATGATGATGCAATTAGAGTAATTAATTGAAGGAATTAACTCGGAATGGACAGGATTCCAGTCGGGTTGCATCGCGGGCTAGCCGGACCCGTTTACCAGGTAAACGGGAGAAGAAGGTCACTGTTCACCGTTACTGTTCACGGCGCGTGGCAACCACGCGCAGCCACTCACGGCGGCACGTGGGGGCGCGTGAGGGGGAATCCCGAGGTGAGTTCAACATGAAACTTGTCCTATTTGACGTAACGAACATTTTTGGTGTTGGTTGCGAGTCGATCGGACGCCGTCTCGATAATGTTTCGAGGGTCCGAAAGTTTATGTTATGTATTAAATTAATATTAAATTCCCGAAAAATTACAAGAAATTAGTGTGATGTAAATTGAGTCCTTAGTGACCCTGAGTAATGATTTTGGATAGGATTCGGGATTCCTGGCTCGTATCGAAAATTACGGAAACGCGTGCAGCGCGGGAAACGAGCAATCAGACGGTGTGTGAGTGGACGTTTGTTTTATAACTTGATATGCATGCGTAGTTAAATGTTTTATATGATTTATGGCATGATTTGAATTGCAATGATTTGATATGATTATTTTGAGATTTAATGATTATTTTAATCGGTATTTCGGGCATGTTTTTCGAGAAAATGTGAAATGACTGTTTTGGGCGGAGGCCTAGGACTTGTGACTGGTTTTGGCTTAGATTATGAGTTGGGAAGTTGATTTAATGGATTTGTGATGTTTTCGGATATGATTTTATGGATTTGCGTGTATTGAATTATTTAATGATTTTACGGATTGACGAGAAATGAGATTTGGGCATATGGCCCCGTGATGATGGTTTTTGATATGGTTTTGATACTTGATTTGAAATAATGCTTTTGATTGTGTATTGATGTTTGATGACTCCAGATGTGTAATTCCTGGAGGGACTCCAGATGCGTAATTCCTGGAGAGACCGGAAGTGTAATTCCCGGTGAGGCTGGATGTGTAATTCCCAGCATTGGATGACGACTCTGGATGTAACGACCCGTCCCAAATTCCAGGATTAGATTAGTGACTAATCACGATTAGTGAGGCTAATCCGTGATTAGTAGAGCGAGATCGGACGAACGATGCGAAATAACCGTTTTGCCCCTGGTGGTGGCAAAATGTTGACTTTTCAATCGGGCAGTAAAATGGACTTTGACCGATGACCGTGACGTAGTTCGTGACGTCACGAGTTCATTGACAGGTGGCACGTTCAATTCCGACGTTCGGGGAGGAAGTTATGACGTTCGGAAGGTTAGGGGCATTTTGGTAATTTTGGATAAAAGGGGTCAAATGTTGACTTTTTGACCGGGAGGTCCGATGGCCGAGGGCCGAAGACCGTTACGTAGATAAGGACGATACGAATCCGTAGACAGGCGGCACGTCGAATTCGGACGTTCGACGACGAAGTTACGGTTCACGGAAGTTCCCAGTTACTATTCACGATGGCACGTTTTACGAGGCACTTTTCGACTTTAGTGGGCCCAGATATTTAATGGAGGCCCAATGGATGAGTGACACTTGTCACCCATCCACTGGCCAACCTCACTCACTCATGCACCAAACCCATTCACCGTGCATCCATTTCTTCCATTTTTCCTCCAACCATTACCCGATCCCATTTCCAAATCCAACCCAGCCAACCCAACCCCATTTCGGCTAGGACTGAGGACAGAGTGAAGTGAGGATGGTGAGGACATGGTGGCCGGCCCAGGACGGCGCCACCGTGCACGGCCGAGGCCAAACCCGAACAGGTAACCCGGTTACCCATTTTCTCCCTTTTAACTTGATTTTGATGTTATGGTTGCTTTTGGACGATTAGGATGAGTTAGTTAGGTTGCTAGTATGATTTTAGGACGGTTTGGAGGGTGCTTCACGGCGGAGGAAGCCGTGAGGGTGGTCGGGAAAAACAGGGTCGTGAGACCCTTTAATTTTGGTTAGGATTTAAGAGGTTTTGATTAGTTTGGTTGATTGGGATAGATTGGAAATGAGAAAATAGGAATTTAGGAATTGGAATGGAAGAAATCGGATGAAAAATGAGGGAGAAGGAGGCCTGGACCGGTTACGCCGGTCCAGTTGCAGAGGTTGGACCGGACCGGCCGGCCCAGACCGGTTCGATCGCTGGAGCAGGTGACACTGTGCAGGGCGCGTGAGGCCCACGCGTAGTGGCTTCTTGGGGCGCGTGGCACACAATTTGAGGAAGGTTCCAACATACGAAATCATCTATTCGATGTAACGAACATTTTGGGACTGGTTTCGAGTCGATCGGACACCGTCTCGATATGTTTCGGGGCATCGGAAGGTTTAAGTTCGAGATTAAAAATAGTTAAAAATACGAAAAAATTACGGGGCTTTAGTGAGGGGTTATATAAGTAGTTAGTAACCCTCTAAATTAATTTGGACAGGTTTGGAAGTCCCGGTGACGGTGATCGGCTCGGGGAACCGTATGGCACGCGTATCAAGACGCGGCTTCGGACGGTCTGTGAGTGGACCTTGTTTTCTAAATTGGTGCATGCATAAATGTTTATTATATGTTTTAAATACTTGTTTGTGATGCCATGAGTGCATTTGGATGTGCGGTTACGTATAGGCACGTATTTCGAGGTTTCAGCCCTATACGGTGCCTATACGGGGCTGTATGTCTTTATTGGTCTAAATGAAATGGTTTTGGATTTCCAAATGGATTATGAATATGATTTTATGATGTTGATTTGGATGCTTGTGAATTATATGGTTTCACGTATTTCGAGGCGATTTACGTGCTTGCACGTAAATCGAGGTTTTCTGATTTTATACTGATTTTCCGTACTTATGGTTTTGGATATGATTTCATGAAATGATTTTGGATTTGAAAAGGTACCTCTCGGACTTGAGGTCCATTTGATTTACGGAATCGGGCCGGAGGCCCAGTTGGTTTACGATTCGGACTTGAGGTCCAGTTTCTATGTGGATTCGGGCCTAGGGCCCAGTTATGTATTACAAATGGTTTTTATGGTTCATGACGGCTTATGGGGGCCGGACATGAATCCTGGAAAAGTTTAAAGAATGATTTCAAAAGGTTTTTCATATTCCATCCTATATATATGATTGTCTCCTCCGGGGAGGGTCGTTGGCCTGGGTGGACCTCGGAGTAGTCACGGAGCACTGACTGAGTGGAGTCGCCCCCCAGTTGGGTTCCTTACTCTCAGGATGGGCATGGTTCGTTACCTCCAGGGAGGGTCATTGATCTACGGACATTGACCTGGGTGGACCCTGGAGAGACTTGGGTTTGAGACCCCGGTTAGCACACGTGTAGCTCTATTATACCGTGACAGGTTCTGGATATGAATATATTGGATAAACGTGGTTTCAATTGGTTTGGGAAACTGTGTTTTATGATGATAAATGGATTTGGGCTGAGATCCCACATATGTTTACTATGTTCTGGTTTTCTGTAAATTGGTTTTGGGCAGGAGCCCGGGTGACTTGTATTTACAGAATTTGGGGCTGAGACCCTAATTGTGGATGTTTTAACATATATTATTGGATAAATGGTTTTACTATGCATGCATGCTTTTTAGTGGAGGGTATAAAGGTCTTTGATGGAAATGTTTTTATAAAATCTTTATTTTTGTCCACTCACAGTCTTTCTGTTTTTAATACCCTTCAGGTTGACAGCGGATGTGGACTGTAGCAGAGATCGAGATATCACATGCCTCCTCCGGATCCTGGCGTACTCTGATAGCCCGGGAGGGCAAAGGTCGGAAATATCCCTTGTCTGACACTTTGTGTCAGACGGGAGCAGGGTCATCCCGCACTAATCCCGGGGGGATTGGGATGGGTCCTGTCAACGTGGTATCAGAGCGGGGTTGTCTCTATTCGAGCAACCGTGCAGCTTTTGGAGTATGTACGCAGGTCGAGGATGTGATATCTCAAGGGGCTGCAGTCCGTGGTCAACCTGATTGTTGGGGTGCCGGTACGATAGTTAGTAGGATTGGCATGCCTTGGTTCGGCATTTGAGGCCGGGGTTGCCATAGTTCTGTCAAGGTTGACAGTGTGGGACCCTACGGAAGGATTAACGTGTTCGTATTCTGGAGTGTGATCGTGAGACGGTTAGTTGGGATCGTCTTCACGATGTCGTAGGATCGGTTTCGACGACTGATTCGTTGTTGTGACCATTAGATGGTCAGATTATGTTGAGTTAAATGGATTTACTGCAGTCGGCAGTTGGCAGCCGGATTCGGGGAATCCTTGTTGGCTTGATGGTAGGATTCGATTGACATCTTTACGATGTCAAGACCGCGGGGTCGGTCAGAGCGTGGATTTTACTGCTTTTCGCAGTTGGGGTCAGCGTGACCATAGGTGTGATCGTGGAACCCTACCTTGGGTGTATGGTTCAGAAATGTGAGTTGACGAGTGGTGTGACTTTGACGACTATTCGGATTTGGGGTTCGTTAGTCGGTCTAGTCATGTCAGCTTGTGTTGGGACTGCACTTCGCAGTCGGGGCTGTACTTACCAGTTAAACCTAGTGGGTTGTCGTGCTACTCAGTTGTGGTTTGGCGCAACTAAGGTCATGGGCGACCTAGTAGACGACATTGGTTTAGTCAAATTACGACTGGTTAGAGATGGTTTGGACAAGTTATCAGGGTTGGTACTTGTCGATGGAATCCCGGAGCGGGGATACCGAGTAGTTGGTACAGGCAGTTGATTCCGTTGGATGCGGAGTCTGGATATCGAGATGTATGGTCGTTAGGTCTGCACGAGGTTGTGGCAGACGCTACTATCGATAGACGTAGTCGAATTTTATCTGGTCGAGTAGACTCAGGTTGTCGTGACGATTGTGACGATGGGATTGTCAGTCGTGACGATGGTACGAGGTGCGTGAATAACGCATATGTATGAGTAGTGATTCTGGATTCGACTCGGTTACGGCTGAGTGCGATCACAGAATGAGACGGGGACGTACGGGGGACGTTTCCTTTTCTTGTATGAGTTGTCAGGGTGACTGTACCCAGAGTTTTTGGGTACGAAGGAGGCAGAGTTTCTCCTATTCGAGTAAAGGTACGGGATCATCGTTCGGTATGAGCGGAGATCTAGGGTTGTCCGTTTGCACACGGGGTGCTAATACTGATACTGATGTCTGTGTGCCGATGCTGATACTGACACTAGTGTTGGTGATGGTGATGATGATGAGTCACGAGTCGGGATGTGACCCCATCAAGATACGTATATGTTCGGTATCTGTGGTTCGGGAGTGAATCACGGATAGTGACGGACTGGATAGGATCCAGCAGTAGTTGAGGAGTGAGGATCGAGTATTATCATGACGGATTAGTGACCGGTTGGTCAGACTCGTTCTGTCGCAGGGTTTAGCGACCAGTTGGTCAGAATTGGTCAGGATTGGTCAGGTATGGTGGTTTGCAGAGATTTGACTGCAGATCACAGCAGGGGGCTGTTGTGACTTTTCAGTCGAGTGGTACATCAAATTAAGATGAATTGACATCCTTTTGGATGTACATATACGGTCGTAAATGGGCATGTGTCCATAACCAGTCTAACGGGGACACGTGGTTGATGTCCGGGTATGTTGTTTCCAATTTTGTTGGAACTTCGGAATCACAAGAGGTTGCGATTGAGGTGACGAATCGAATGCGGGTTTTCCGCATTAGTATTGGATATTTCGAAGTCGTTTTGGGTGACTTCTCAGATTCTACCATGATTGATGATGGTAGATGATGTTGATGGTGTAGATATTGTTGGTTGCCACTAGTACGCCGATCGTGTATTAGTTGGTGGACCTAGGATTTGTTTTGGGTCATCATGAGGAGTTAAGTATATCGAAGTTAAGTGACTGAGATTTCTCATTTTCTGCTTGGTGACAGACGATGTTGGTTTACGTGACGTGGTGAGTGCAACGGGGTTTTGGTTGCATTCACGTAGGATGAATTTTGATGTCATAGTCTTGTATCAGACAAGGATCGATACGAGGTAATTAGTGAGAACCCACAGTCTCGGCGTGTCTCGTCGTTGACTAATCTATTTAGATGTGGGAAATGGTTGAGGACTTTGGACGTCGTGACGATCGGGGATCGTGACGTCTATGATCGGTTGACGTAGTGATGGATCTGGATCGTGGTCTTGATGATCCAGATAGGTGGAGGGTTTATCGCTCATACTTGGATGTTTGAGTGGGGCATGATGGGACTGAACTTCTTTTCGAGGTAAATCCCATATGGCTTACTACTCGCCTGAGTAGTTGTCCGATGAGTAGTTTTCCGACGTGGTCGGATATGGTCAGTCTTAGAGATGTGTGGATGTTGGGATCGGCTTCCCTATGAAGTCAATCAGATGTAATGTGTAATCATCTGAGCAGGTATCCGATAGGTTAGGATATAGTGCGTCTCGGTAGACGTGAACGATATTTCGAGTTTTGGAATCAGATTTCTGGATGACGATTCAGGATTTGATTTTGGAACTTGAAAGAGGATTTCTGTATTTGGGTTTTGGAATCGGATTCTGGGTGACGATTCAGGATTTGATTCTAGAGCTTGACTGTAGATTTTCTTTTATGGATTTGGGTTCGGAATGGTCATTCCTAATACTAGTCTACGGAATGATGATTTCGGATTCGAATTTGGGCATGATTATGGATATGATTTCTGGATTTGGATTCGGGATTTCTTACGAAATTGCGGATTCGGATTCGGATTTGGAAATAGATGTTGGGTCGGAGTATCGATTGTCTAATACTGGATTGGACATGCGAACTCCATTATAGAAACGTGATTGGCTACAACCTAGGTGGTTGTAGGCTGATTGATGGGTAGTTGTACGTACCTTGTACGTTGTTCGAGGTACAATACTGGGCATACTTGTGGTGCCTAGTGACGGTATATAGGTTATACCGGTAGTATGTTGGTGAGCGTGTTGGTAGTCGGATTGGATCCGATACCATCGGATTAGTTGAGGTCGTGGACTGGACATTAGATACTGTGCGTGGGGTCATAGTATTTCTGATGGGTCCAGTTACACGCAGGTCGAGTTAGATGTTGGTATACGTATACTCAGGATGAGTATGTTGGTGGTTAGTGTAACCACAAGTGGGTATAGTGTTAGTTTTGACTGACGACTGTCAAGTGGTGACAGTTTTTCGGAGGTGTCAACGTAGATCGTTGAGTGCGGTTTGGTGACTCCCAGTGGGAGCAGACGTCAAGATAGGGTGGAGATTGAGGAAGGAACCGTAGAGTTGTTTATGTCAGCGAAAGGGTAGATTTGACAAGTGGGTCGATCATAGGATACTTGGGCTACTCTGATACTGACAGGTGGTGTCAGTTCGGAGCGTACGACTTCTGCTATTCGACGAGGTCGAATGTAGACGAGGCGACATGAGCGTTAGTGGTACGTCTGGTTGCAGACGAGTAAGTATTGTTCTAGTTGGTTGTTGTACGAGTGTACACGTATTTCGAGGTCGATTCTACCTTCCACGAGATGGATATGGAATCAGAACAGTTGGCGTTTCGAGAACGAAACTAATTAAGGAGGGAAGAACGATTGGATTTAGGTTGGTTGGAATTTCGAGGACGAAACTAATTAAGGAGGGAAGGTTGTAACGACCCGTCCCAAATTCCAGGATTAGATTAGTGACTAATCACGATTAGTGAGGATAATCCGTGATTAGTAGAGCGAGATCGGACGAACGATGCGAAATGACCGTTTTGCCCCTAGTGGTGGCAAAATGTTGAATTTTCAATCGGGCAGTCAAATGGACTTTGACCGATGACCGTGACGTAGTTCATGACGTCACGAGTTCATAGACAGGTGGCACGTTCAATTCCGACGTTCGGGGAGGAAGTTATGACGTTCGGAAGGTTAGGGGCATTTTGGTAATTTTGGATAAAAGGGGTCAAATGTTGACTTTTTGACCGGGAGGTCCGATGGCCGAGGGCCGAAGACCGTTACGTAGATAAGGACGATACGAATCCGTAGACAGGCGGCACGTCGAATTCGGACGTTCGACGGCGAAGTTACGGTTCACGGAAGTTCCCAGTTACTATTCACGATGGCACGTTTTACGAGGCACTTTTCGACTTTAGTGGGCCCAGATATTTAATGGAGGCCCAATGGATGAGTGACACTTGTCACCCATCCACTGGCCAACCTCACCCACTCATGCACCAAACCCATTCACCGTGCATCCATTTCTTCCATTTTTCCTCCAACCATTACCCGATCCCATTTCCAAATCCAACCCAGCCAACCCAACCCCATTTCGGCTCGGACTGAGGACAGAGTGAAGTGAGGATGGTGAGGACGTGGTGGCCGGCCCAGGACGGCACCACCGTGCACGGCCGAGGCCAAACCCGAACAGGTAACCCGGTTACCCATTTTCTCCCTTTTAATTTGATTTTGATGTTATGGTTGCTTTTGGACGATTAGGATGAGTTAGTTAGGTTGCTAGTATGATTTTAGGACGGTTTGGAGGGTGCTTCACGGCGGAGGAAGCCGTGAGGGTGGTCGGGAAAAACAGGGTCGTGAGACCCTTTAATTTTGGTTAGGATTTAGGAGGTTTTGATTAGTTTGGTTGATTGGGATAGATTGGAAATGAGAAAATAGGAATTTAGGAATTGGAATGGAAGAAATCGGATGAAAAATGAGGGAGAAGGAGGCCTGGACCGGTTACGCCGGTCCAGTTGCAGAGGTTGGACCGGACCGGCCGGCCCAGACCGGTTCGATCGCTGGAGCAGGTGACACTGTGCAGGGCGCGTGAGGCCCACGCGCAGTGGCTTCTTGGGGCGCGTGGCACACAATTTGAGGAAGGTTCCAACATACGAAATTATCTATTCGATGTAACGAACATTTTGGGACTGGTTTCGAGTCGATCGGACACCGTCTCGATATGTTTCGAGGCATCGGAAGGTTTAAGTTTGAGATTAAAAATAGTTAAAAATACGGGAAAATTACGGGGCTTTAGTGAGGGGTTATATAAGTAGTTAGTAACCCTCTAAATTAATTTGGACAGGTTTGGAAGTCCCGGTGACGGTGATCGGCTCGGGGAGCCGTATGGCACGCGTATCAAGACGCGGCTTCGGACGGTCTGTGAGTGGACCTTGTTTTCTAAATTGGTGCATGCATAAATGTTTATTATATGTTTTAAATACTTTTTTGTGATGCCATGAGTGCATTTGGATGTGCGGTTACGTATAGGCACGTATTTCGAGGTTTCAGCCCTATACGGTGCCTATACGGGGTTGTATGTCTTTATTGGTCTAAATGAAATGGTTTTGGATTTCCAAATGGATTATGAATATGATTTTATGATGTTGATTTGGATGCTTGTGAATTATATGGTTTCACGTATTTCGAGGCGATTTACGTGCTTGCACATAAATCGAGGTTTTCCGATTTTATACTGATTTTCCGTACTTATGGTTTTGGATATGATTTCATGAAATGATTTTGGATTTGAAAAGGTAACTCTCGGACTTGAGGTCCATTTGATTTACGGAATTGGGCCGGAGGCCCAGTTGGTTTACGATTCGGACTTGAGGTCCAGTTTCTATGTGGATTCGGGCCTAGGGCCCAGTTATGTATTACAAATGGTTTTTATGGTTCATGACGGCTTATGGGGGCCGGACATGAATCCTGGAAAAATTTAAAGAATGATTTCAAAAGGTTTTTCATATTCCATCCTATATATATGATTGTCTCCTCCGGGGAGGGTCGTTGGCCTGGGTGGACCCCGGAGTAGTCACGGAGCACTGACTGAGTGGAGTCGCCCCCCAGTTGGGTTCCTTACTCTCAGGATGGGCATGGTTCGTTACCTCCAGGGAGGGTCATTGATCTACGGACATTGACCTGGGTGGACCCTGGAGAGACTTGGGTTTGAGACCCCGGTTAGCACACGTGTAGCTCTATTATACCGTGACAGGTTCTGGATATGAATATATTGGATAAACGTGGTTTCAATTGGTTTGGGAAACTGTGTTTTATGATGATAAATGGATTTGGGCTGAGATCCCACATATGTTTACTATGTTCTGGTTTTCTGTAAATTGGTTTTGGGCAGGAGCCCGGGTGACTTGTATTTACAGAATTTGGGGATGAGACCCTAATTGTGGATGTTTTAACATATATTATTGGATAAATGGTTTTACTATGCATGCATGCTTTTTAGTGGAGGGTATAAAGGTCTTTGATGGAAATGTTTTTATAAAATCTTTATTTTTGTCCACTCACAGTCTTTCTGTTTTTAATACCCTTCAGGTTGACAGCGGATGTGGACTGTAGCAGAGATCGAGATATCACATGCCTCCTCCGGATCCTGGCGTACTCTGATAGCCCGGAAGGGCAAAGGTCGGAAATATCCCTTGTCTGACACTTCGTGTCAGACGGGAGCAGGGTCATCCCGCACTAATCCCGGGGGGATTGGGATGGGTCCTGTCACTGGATGTGTAATTCCCAGAGGATCCTTGGATGTGTAATTCCCGAGTTATATGCTTTATTATATGGTGAACTGATTTTATAAAGTGATTTAAATGATTCAAATGTTTTCACGTGTTGGGCTTGAGAGCCGGATTTGTTGTTATTCATGTGTTTTATCCTATGCATGCATGGTTTGTGAAACTGGAGGGTAAAGGATGTCTTTTATAAATGTATTTTAACGAATATATATTTTTGTCCACTCACACCTTTGTTTTTGATGACCCTCCAGGCCGTGGCACAACGTTCGGGGCTGATCTCGAGGCGGAGGCATGAGCAGAAATCAGTACAGTTATCCCTGGTCTGACAGGTGCTGAAGGGTACTTTCGGGACTTCAGTTGACTTATCAGACGGGAGCAGGACCAGGCACGGTTATCGAGGTCCAGTTGGGACGGGTCCTGTCAATTTTGCCCTTCGTTCGACAAATTACCTTTTTGCCCCTAGACTTCCGTGACCCGTAACTTGGTCACCCGAACTCCATTTTCGACGTGCCGCCTGTCGTTGGATTTGTATCGACGAGACCTACGTAACGGTCTTTGGCCCTCATCCATTGGACTTCCCGGGTCAAAAGTCAACATTTGGTCCCTTTTCAACCAAATTACGAAAATGCCCTCCAACTTCCGAACGTCCTAACTTTTTCCTCGAATGTCGGAATCGAACGTACCACCTGTCTATGAACTCGTGACGTCCCGAACTACGTTACGGTCATCGGTCAAAGTCCATTTGACCGCCCGATCAAAAAGTCAACATTTTGCCCACGACCAGGGGCAAAACGATCATTTTGCACATTTCGTCCGATTTCACTCCACTAATCCCAGATTAGTCATTCCAAACTATAATTAATTAATATTCAATCCCGACACTCGGGACAGGTCATTACACAGCCGCTTGTTACCTTATCAACCGATCACCAAGTGTACCATTGAACTTTGAGACTCCCGAATGCGTATGGACAGGTAGAAGCGTTTCATATTCACACTTGAAAGTGTTTGGGTGCAAAGCATTTGCACGTGTATCCGACGAGAAAAGATTGAAGATAGATGACAAAGGCATACCGTGCATCTTTCTCGGATACGGCAATGAAGAAATGGGCTACCGCATGTGGGACCCAAAGACCAACAAGCTATTCAGAAGCAGAAATGTACACTTCTTTGAAGATCAGACCGTTGCAGATCTTGATAAGGAGACAGTTAAAAATGCAGGCCAACTCACCTATGATTCATCACTGCTGCAACAAGAACCCAGTGACAGAGCTCAAGGGTTATACATGAAGACGTTCCTGACATGGCTGAAGCACGAGGTGCTGAGATAGTGTCTGAACCTGAAGACGATGATCAGGAAGATCAAATTCAGGGGGAGCCAAGCCAGGAGGAGCAACCAGAGATTTCCCAAGTACCAGTTCGTAAATCAAACAGAGTGCCAAAGCCGAATACTAAGTATCATTCTTCACAGTATATTCTCAGGACCAGTGATGGGGATGACCCGCATTACAGATACATTCTGTTGACTGGCGATGGAGAGCCTGAAAATTTTGAGGAGGCAAAGACTCATGCAGACAATGACAAATGGATGTTGGCAATGAAGTCTAAGATGGAGTCTTTATTGAAGAATGACACCTATGAGTTGGTGGAGCTTCCTAAAGGCAGAAAAGCACTAAAAATAAGTGGGTGTTCAAGTTGAAGAGGGACGAGAATGAGCAGTTGACAAAGTTCAAGGCTCGCTTGGTTGTCAAGGGTTTTGGGCAGAAGGAAGGAGTCGATTTCGACGAGATATTCTCACCAGTGGTTAAGATGACTTCTATTCGAGTTATTCTGGGCATGGCAGCTAGCATGGATCTTGAAGTGAAGCAGTTGGATGTGAAGACAGCATTTCTGCATGGTGATTTGGAAGAGGAAATTTACATGGAGCAACCAGAAGGTTTTGAAGTTGAGAAAAAATGACACATGGTTTGTAAGTTGAAGAAAAGCTTGTATGGGCTAAAGCAGGCACCAAGGCAATGGTACAAGAAGTTTGACTCATTCATGTTGGGTCATGGGTACAAGAGAACAGATGTCGATCCATGTGTGTATATCCAGCAGTTCACCAGAGGTAACTTCATCATTTTATTGCTCTATGTTGATGATATGTTAATTGTGGGGCACGATGTTGCTATGATTCACAAGTTGAAGTCAGATTTGTCAAAATAATTTGATATGAAAAACTTAGGTCCAACTAAGCAGATTTTGGGCATGGAGATCACTCGTGACAAGAAGGCGAAGAAGCTATGGTTGTCACAGGAAAGGTACGTTGAACGAGTGCTTGAGAGGTTCAACATGAAAGAAGCTAAGCTAGTGAACTCACCTCTAGGTAATCAATTCAAGTTAAGCAGAAGGTTATGCTCAACTACACAAGGGGATATGGACAAGATGGCAGGTATTCCCTACTCATCAGTTGTTGGTAGTCTTATGTATGCTATGGTTTGTACTCGACCAGATATAGCACATGCAGTTGGTGTTGTTAGTAGGTATCTCTTTAACCATGGCAGAGAGCATTGGGAATCAGTCAAGTGGATACTCAGATATTTGAGAGGCACTTCAAAGTTGTGCTTGTGCTTTGGTGGATCGAAACCGGTGTTAGAAGGTTTCACAGATGCAGACTTGGCAGGAGACCTTGATGCTAAAAAATCCACTTCTGGATACTTATTCACCTTTTCAGGAGGAGCTGTTTCATGGCAGTCCAAGTTACAAAAATGTGTTGCCTTATCCACCACTGAAGCTGAGTATATTGTTGTAAATGAAGTAGGCAAGGAGATGATTTGGCTGCAGCGGTTCATTCAAGAATTGGGTGTGAAACAAGAAAGTTATGTGGTGCATTGTGATAGTCAGAGTGCTATTCATTTAAGTAAAAATTCAGTGTACCATCCTCGCACAAAGCACATTGATCTCCGTTATCATTGGATTCGAGATGCAGTATCAATGAAACTTTTCCATATGAGGAAAATTCACACCAATAAGAACACTTCAGATATATTGGCAAAAGTTGTTACGCAACAGAAGTTGGAGTATTGCAGCAAATCCGCTGAAATGGACTTCAAGTAGAAGTCACGTCGTTTTGACCTAGTTGGCTTGGAGGGGGAGATTGTAAAATATCCAGGTCCAAATTTCAAATATATCTACAAAATGTTGTTTGGAGCATTAATGAAGTAAGTGGTTGTAGGTAAGTGGATCCATAAATGAAGTAGGTGGTTGTAGGTAAGTGAGATCCAAAATGAAGTAGGTGGTTGTAGGTAAGTGATATTCAAAATGAAGTAAGTGGTTGTAGGTAAGTGAGATCCATAAATGACATAGGTGGGTGGATGAAGTATTAATGAAAGCATCTAGATGGTTCCTCCTTGGCCTATATAAGGAGATGTCATTTGCTCATTCCATCAATCTCATCTAAGAGAAACATCTTCCTCCAAGTAGAGAGTGAAGAGTGCCCACTCCAAGTTGAGAGTGTTGAGTGTTGTAGTGTTGGTAGCAAAACAAGTGTGAGAGAGAGAGTTTCCTTCAAGTAGTGTTCTTGAAGTTGTGCATCTCTTTGTACCCCTAATTTCATTAGTGGAGGTTCTTGTTGTTGTTGCTACGTGGACGTAGGCATATTGCCGAACCACGTTATATCCAGTGTTCTCTATTCTTTGCTCTTTTATTTCCTTACATATTTATCCTTTTTGTGGGTTGAATTATTATTTTCATTTTACTATTTTCCCCAACAAGGTGCTCTATTGTAAACCTATGAAGAAAAGAGGCGTGGGGTGCCTGCTGATCAGTGTTTTCCATGTTTACTTTTTATGTAAATTGGATCTTAGTTCCTCGTGAGTTTATATGAACTGGATCTTGGCTCCTTCCATTGTGATGGATTCTCAAAGATTCTATAATCTTTCTCGTCAAATGAAAAATTCTCCACTACCACCCTCAATAAGCAGCAGCATATATTATTTCAGTGGTTGTAAAACTACTGTGTTTCTTCTGTCTACAAACTTTTTATGCTTTGGAGTTTGATCTATTTATAACGGAACTTCAAGTTCTAGCCAACCTCATGTATTATCTCTGTGTGTTTCTGTTTCAGCTTGTAGAGAAGTTCGGGATTGATCCCAATAATACTTTTGCATTTTAGGACTGGGTTGGTGGCCGGTATAGTGGTAAATTACTTGTATCCTTCTTCTGGTGTAGATATTTGGAGCCATCTTCTTGATTAATTGTATTTTACAATTGCTGGTTGCAGTTTGCAGTGCTGTTGGAGTGTTGCCTTTATCTCTTCAATATGGGTTCGCAGTTTGCAGTGCTGTTGCACTTTGCAGTGCTGTTGGAGTGTTGCCTTTCAGAAAAAAAGGCTGCATATGATATTTCTGATAGGGTGCATGATATTTTTTTTTTTATTTTTTTTTTAAAAAAAAAAGAGAACAGAAAAGATGTTGTAGTTTGATATTTGATTAATGATCTTTGTATATACTAACTAGTATGTTATCTTTCCTGCTCCTAGGTTTTTAAAGGGTGCTTCAAGCATTGATCAGCACTTCTACTCATCACCATTTGAGAAGAATATACCTGTAAGTGCTTGAAGTTATCTCCATAATTTTTATTAGAGTGATTGCCTGTTTACAATGAACAGGGTTAGATAATATCTGCACAGGGTGCATCCCATTAGAGTTTCAGTTCACTCAGTCTCTTTTCACCTTTTATGCGATTATTCCTTGAATGACACTTTTGCTGCCTTTATTATTCAAGTTTGGGGTTGTTTGTTGTGGTTGCTTTTAGATGGATGTATTAATGTAAAGGATTATGACATAATTATGAGATGATTGTTGGTGTTTTATACAACGATTCATCCCTGCCTCAGGTTCTTTTAGGTCTGTTGAGCATATGGAATGTCTCATTTCTTGGATACCCCGCAGGAGTGAGTATTATTTTATCCTTTCCAGACTATATTTGTATGCATTAATGAGGTCTGTCTGCTTACTTGTTGCTGCTTGTTCCGTAGGCTATCTTACCTTATTCCCAAGTGCTGGAAAAGCTTGCTCCGCACATCCAACAGGAAAGTTTAGACATGCCCTCTAGCTTGCAGTTTTATATTAACCGCTCTTATGCGTTCCAATTTTTATGAAATTTAGGTTAGCATGGAAAGTAATGGAAAAGGTGTATCAGTTGATGGTGTGATACTTCCCTTTGAGACTGGAGAAATTGACTTTGGTGAACCTGGAACAAATAGTCAGCACAGCTTTTACCAACTAATTCACCAGGTGATCTAAATGTTCTGTTCTGTGTTTAATTCTAATAAATTATCAAAGATCTCATATATGAAAACGGATTTTACATTCAAAATTCAAACCTCCAGTTTGTTGGTCATTATGAACTGACACTGAGCACATTGCTGAGCTTCATATAATGAATTTTAGTGCATTGAATTATGTTGTGCTGTTGTGTGGATGCTCATCAACTGTTTTCTTCTTGCACATTCAGGGTCGTGTTATTCCTTGTGATTTTATTGGTGTTGTGAAGAGTCAGCAACCTGTTTACCTGAAAGGTACCTACTTCATACTCCTGTAGCTTTCTTGAAATTTGTACTCTGATGTTTGTTATGTGAGTTATGCAATATAAAATTTCTCACGCATTTGCTACAGGTGAAGTGGTGAGCAACCATGATGAGCTCGTCTCCAACTTTTTTGCACAGCCAGATGCCCTTGCAGATGGGAAGGCATGTTTTATATGCGTACTCCCTGGAAAATGGAAGACTAAGTTTTCATATGAAGAAACACCGACCCAGCATACTAAATGTCGAAACTACTCTCTTTTTGTCAATATAATGCTATAAATTTTGTCCGCATATCTTCATTTTATTTTGCGTGATGAAATTTCATGGTTGCTTAACTTGCGTTTGGTTGCTGCTTATGTGAGACACGGGGAAAAATTAGAATTAGCAGTGTTTGATGAAATGCTTGAGGGAAGAAGTTTCTTGAATAAATTAGATAACTAAATTGAGAATACACCATGGATGTACCATATAAAACCAGTTCCTCATTCACCGAAAAACGTTTGCATTACAAGCAAACCAGCCACCTACAACTTGCAACAAAATTACCCTAGCTACTACTTTCTTCCCTAATTTTCTGATACAAAAATGACAGAGAAGCACAGTGGGACAGAACAAGCAAATCTGTGGCCAATAACCGGGTGGTCTAGAGACCGGTGGATCCAAACCCGCCGGATCCTCTGGAAGTTGAATCCAAGTCCTCAACCTCCATGACTTCAGGGGTGACGATCTTCTCAATGATCAGCTGTGCAATTCTATCGCCCTCCTTGATGTCAAAGTCAACATCGGAATGGTTGTACAAAACCACCCCAACCGTACCCCTGTAATCGGCATCGATGACTCCTGCTCCGACATCAATGGAGTGCTTCCAAGCCAGCCCCGATCTTGGCGCTATACACACACGGGGAAAAAGCCCCCATTTTTTTTTTATCAAATTCCATTAAAATTGAAAGGAAACAACAACTTGGGGATTAGAGTTCTCACCAATTCGTGCATAGGTTCCTTCTGGGACAGCAATGCTTAGATCAGTTGGGACCAAGGCCTTTCCTCTGGCTGGCACCTTCACCTCCGTTGCACTGCAAACATTGAAGAAACCCATAAAAACCCACATGAATTTACAACTAATTTTCGAGTAAAGTTAACCAGAGGGAAAATGTGGTATCTGGGTTTACCTAGAGAGGTCGTAGCCGGCGGAGAGTGGGGAGCCTCTCGAGGGCAAAACAGCCTTTTTAGACAGCTTTTTCACCCTGAAGAAGGAGGCGGGGTTTCCAGAAACGTCGCCATTTTCATGGAGCTTGGCGATCTTGGAAGGCGGCTTATTGACTTCGTGGCTTCCATTCTGAACGTCTTGCTCGCCCATTCTGAAAAGTTGGTAGGGAAAACGACAGGGCTTCTGAAATTTGCAAAGACCGGGATTTGTGGGCTGTTTGGGGGGAAGATGGAGTTCGATTAAATAGAGAAGGAAGCGCGAATATTTGAATTTCCCGCGAAACCGCGCCAAAAGTTGCCTCCATTTTTTCTGTGTGCGGGCTGCATAGTGCGTTCATGTTCCAACCTACCTCTAAAACCACGGCTCCTCGGATTTGGGATATTCGGCCAATATTTACTTGGGCTTATTGATGAAAAGCTCACTCATTTCAGATCCAAGAGATATTCAGCCCAATCCATTGAAAAGAAAGTGTAGCCCAATTAAGTCTAATGCACCTTAAGTCCGGCCGGAGTTGGCTCATAGTATTACTAATAATTATTTAAAAAAAATTATATGTGACATTTAAGTACGAGTAAATAGTTAATTCGTGAATTATACTCATTAATATGATTGGTTTTTTGTGAATACGAGAAAACATAAACCCAACCAAACTCCAAACTACACAATGCTCACCCCTAATTGATCATCCACAAGCACCCTAGCAATATCATTAAGAGGCTGCAAGAACAAATGAACTATCCCAATATCGCATTGATGCCTCGCAGTTGGCTCAAAGTATTATTAATAATTATTTTAATTTTTTATAAGTGACATTTAAATACGAGTAAATAGTTAAGTCGTTAACTATTCTCATTAATATGATTGGTTTTTTTTTTTAGTGAATAAGAGAAAACATAAACCCAACCAAACTAAACAATACTCACCCCTAATTGATCATCCACAAGCACCCTAACAATATCATTAGGAGGCTGCAGGAACAAACGAACTATCCCAATATCGCATTGACGCCCAAGAGTATAGACAATGTGTGGTTGCTAAACAAGGATCGATTTTTTAGCAAGATACGGAATGTATCATCAAATATTCAATACGATTCCACAAGATCTAGTTTTGTTAAAGTAATGGATTCTTTGAAAGGATCCTCTCATAAATCCTGAGATCATTTTGATTCCATTAGTAACGAGGATTTATAATATCTCACATTGATCAATCAAAAAGAAATTCAACAATTAAAAGAAATAATGATTATTTGAGATCCTTCTTTTCTTCAAACGGAACGAACGGATATAGAATCAGACTGATTCCTTAAATGCCTTTTTGGATGTTGATCAATGTCACGACTATTCACGGAACCTGAGAAGTAGATGAATACGCATATGTTTTAGGAAGAAATCGAAGAATTTATTCGGAATCCTACAAGATCCATTTGTTCTTTTTCCTTTGACAGATGGTCAGAACTTCATATAAGTTTGAATGTATTATTCTGAGGTATATCAAAGATTCAACCTTCTGTTCATATTTCGTCGACCAACCTTTCATAATTCACATCGTTGTTGAAAGAATTTCTTTTGTAATTCCTTACATAAGGAATTAGAAACTACCGGATCTCTGCCTACATAAGCAAATTGTTGATAAAACTCCAAAATGACATTTTCTTTTTCTCCTTAACATTCAGGAAAGACAAGAAAATTTTAGGGTAGCAAAAATTCTCTAGAATTTATCTTAGATTCGAACCCATAGCTTATGATATAACTATAATATATATTTTTTGTTTCCTACTCACACGAGCCCATGTCCTTGCTGTTTCTATCAATCTCTAACTATAATCTTACCCCCCTCCCCTCCCAAAAAAAAAAAAATTGATATTATGATGCCAGTATAGACTATAACGGTCATAAAGTAGCGAAATTCCTTGTCAAGTAAGTTCTGACATGCACAAGAGGCGTTGAGCTGGGCATGGTCTCGAACAGAGGCTCAGTGAAATAGACATGTCTGTGAAGATGCGATGACAGGACCCGTCCCAAATCCCTCAGGATTAGCGTGGGACGTGTCTGCTCCCGTCTGACACGAAGTGTCAGACCAGGGATATTTCCGTCTTTTGCCCAACCTGGGCTATCAGAGTGCGGCAGGATCCGTAGGAGGAATGTAATGTCTCGTCTCTGTTACAGCTGCATCCGAGATCAACCTGAAGGGCATTCAAAACACAAAAGCTGTGAGTGGACAAAACAAATATTTTACAAAACATTTTCATAAAAGACCTTTATGCCCTTCATTAAAAACATATGCATGCATTCGAAAACCATTTCAAGGGTTCATGCCCGGTCCCCATAAACCGTCATGAACCATCAAACCATTTGGGCCTTGGCCCGAAATCCTTAAATCAATACATGGGACCTCCGCCCAAACCAAAACACGTGGGAACTCGTCCCAAAACCATCTCATAAGGGTCTCAACCCAAAACCAATACTCGTGGGTCTCAGCCCAACGCCATCTCAGTGAAATCTCGTACATATATACATATATAACCCATCCTAGGCACTTCCGGAAAAGATGCCAACTCGGGGCACACATCCCCTATGGAACACATCCCCGGTATAGTCACGATGTCTCTATATATATAAGTATGCATACTACTCGGGGTCTCACTCCGAGTCTTCTCCTAGGAATTATCCATATGGGAGGCTCATCTTCTGACCTAGTCCGATCATCTATCTGGAATCTGGTCTGGGACCACATCATAACGCCCACTCCTGGAACGGGATCCCTATGGGGATACCCACTCTGGTCTGTGGATCGTGACTTTCCAGGACGACGTCTGGAGGAGACCAATCAATAAGCTCATAAGGAGGGTATATACATACTAGTATACAAAACCATAAAACGGGACTCACGCGCAATAACACAAGGAAAATGGGGCCCCAGCCCGAACATAGGACTCAATAGGGCCTCTAGTCCGATTTCACAATAACTGGGCATCGAGCCCGAACTAGTAAATCAACTGGGCATCGAGCCCGATATCTCAGGGTCAGTCATGAACCTGATCATAGCGATGCGTGCAACCATCAATCCAGAACCGCTTTCAATCCTGGTATGTCGCCGTGAACACATCACTGCCGCGACCATCTCGAGACCATGGTGCACATGTCACCGATCGATCCTCTAAACCGTCAGCACTCCGAATTTGAGCCTCCAGTGGTTGCTCAACAACGGGACGTGCATCGTGACCTCCCCGGAAGGAACACATCCCAATCCGGAGGCGAGCGTCACGTCGTCCGTCGCCGTGCACACAACACCCGTCGCGACCACGACTCAGACCCGTAGGTCATCAATAGGGTCTCATGCTCGAGTCAAAACCAAATCCAAATGGGTCTCATGCCCGGTTTTACCTTTTCAAAACTATTTCATTAAAACCGAAAGCGTAAACGCGTATAAGCACGTATAAAACCCGAAAACCTCGAAGTACGTGGTCATACGTAAACACACACCAAAATGCACTCAAGGCATCCCAAAACACATATTAAAACATATATAAAACATTTATGCATGCATCGATTTCAGAAAGAAAGTCCACTCACAGACCGTCTGAGCTGTTGCCTCGATATGCGCGCCGTACGCCTTTCCGGGTCAACCGTCGTCTCCAGGGTTCCCAAACCTGTCCAAATCACTTTAGAGGGTTACTAAATACTTAATTAACCCCTACTAAAGCCCCCTAATTTTTCGGGATTTTTAACTATTTTTAAACGCGCACCGAAACCTTTGGACAGCCCGAACTATATCTAGAAGATGTCTGATCGACTCGAAATCAGTCCCAAAATGTTCGTTACATCGAATAGATGATTTCACATGTTGGAACCATCCTCAAATTCCTCACCACGCGCCTGTACGCGCCCCAAGAAGGTACTGCACGTGGGCCTCATGCGCCACTGCACAGTCCTTCTTCTTCCTCCAGCCGACCGGTCCGACCGGGCATGTTCGGTTCTCCCTACACGCCGGTCCAGCTCTATACCCGGTCCAATCTTTTTCCGTTTTTCTCCTAATCAATCCTAATCCTTCTAATTTAATCATAGAAACCTAACTATACGATTAAAACCACCTAAAACCCTCAAAACCCGACTGGTCCAACCTTGTTCTCACGGTCCAGTTTTTCTAAAGTTTTCCCAGGGGTTTCTCAACCTCCAAACTTCCCCAAAATCATCCTAACACGACCCTAGCAACCTATTTGACTCATTAAAACCACCCAAAATGGCCCATAATAACTAGAATTGAAAAATGGTGAAAATCGGTTAAAACCGATACCTTGGGTTCGAGGTGTCCTCCGCCGTCCACGGCGGCGTTCCCTTGGCCAGCCACCATCATTCCAGCATCTTCACTTCACTCTCTGGGCCTTAATCATGGTCATAGGGTTGAAGGGTTTGGATTTGGGGTGAAGGTGATCGGGTTTTGGGTTTGAAAATGAAGAAAATGGTCGATGAAGGAAATGGATGGATATGCATGAGTTGTTAGGCTGTGGCAATGGATGGGTGACACTTGTCACTCATCCATTGGGCTTGTCCAATAATATCTGGGCCCCACTTTCTGCCAAAAGTCATCGTCTCGTAAAACGTGCAATAGTACGTCCGAACTTCCGTGAACCGTAACTTCTCCGTCGAACTTCCGAATTCGACGTGCCGCCTGTCTACGGATTCGTATCGTCCCAATCTACGTAACTATTCTCGGCCCTCGGCCATCTGACTGATAAGGCCCAAACAACGCATTAAATTAAACATGTAATTTGAGTACTATGCAAATTTAAACCCTTTTGTGTAGTTATAGTATTGGTAAGTAGGGATCGTTCTTAACCGGGGAAATTAGAGAATATTAATAATATGTTAGTTAAAAAGAATAATGAATAATCAAAGAATAATGAATTGAAGAATTAAATAATTAAATAATCACATAATTAATTAATTGAATAATCAAGTAATAAAGAATTAAAGAATTAACGAATAAAAGAATAAATGAATTAATAAATAAGAGAATCAATAAATTAATGGAATAAAGAATAAATGAATTAAAAGACTAAAAGAATAAAGATGGGGGGTTTTAAGGATTTTGATCATGCAAAATAAGTAAAGACATAAATGAACTAATTCTATTCCTATTTTAACATATATACAAGTGGACTTTCTTTAAACACAAATTCTACCAACACTCTAACATTTGCAAAGTTTGAATATATCACAAAATTCTACTTTCACCATCTCACTCATGCATACATTTTTTAAAACATTATAAATGCACCGAAACGCGGTCATAAACACTTATAAATTGATTAACCCAATGTTTATGATTTGAATGTGTATTAAACATTTAAATCTCTTCAATTTTATACTAAGTGCACCGAAACGCGGTCATAAACACTTAGTATAAAATTGAAGCTTAAGCACTCAAATGTATGAAGTAAATGAAGTTTGAAAAGTAGAACACATTATAATAATATCCTTATCTACAAAAGTTAGAAAGAAAATACCCACAAAAATATTGAACTAAAGAAAATAAAACCGAAATAACAATGAAAGTTTAAGCAAAGGAAAGAACAAGTTACACCTTCGGAATCCAAGAAAGCTTGTGATTCCGAAAATGGATGGAATAAAAATGAAATGTTATTCATAAGATTTTCTGACAGCTGAAGAAACCTTATGAAGATGGATGAATAAACACGAGAATGCGAACTTAAACTCAAGAATTGCAACGGAAATACTAGTCTTGATATTTCTAAATGAAGGATACAATTTTGTGTTTTGGAGCTCTTTCTCAAAAAAAAAAAGTCCCCTCAACAAGTGAAATGCACTCCTATTTATAGGAGGAAAAAGCTACTCAAAATAAATAAATTAATTAAAAATTACAATAAAATAAAGAAAAAAGAAATGATGACTAATTATGAACAATGATGAAATTAGGTGAGGTTTGGAATTAATTTGTGGTTGAAAAATAAGGGAAATAGGAGCAAATGGGGCTGTTGGACTGCTGTGATGTTGAATTTTCGAGTGAACAGTGTCGGGCTGAAGAGTTGGTTGTGTAGGCGTACGGTAATGGGCCTGGGATGGAACAGTAGGCGCTGTGCAGTGGCCTGATCGCACGCAAGTGAGCTGCAGGCTTTGCGTGATGGGCTACGTGGTTAGGTGGAGCAGATGGGCTCAGCGGGTGGGTAGCCTGGTGGCGTGATGGACTGGCTGAAGCAAATGGCTGCTGGTGGATTGGACCAGGCACGCGGGCATACGACATGGGTTGGTGAGCAGCCTCAGCGTGCGAGCAGCAGGAGCACGGGCTGGTGCGTGAGCCTGGCGTCTGGGATTTGGGCTTCGCTAGGTTGCAACACAAGGCTTGGAGCAGGCGTACAGTGGACTGGAGCGAGCTGGGTAGCGGGCCAGGCTTCTCTTTCGCGCGGGCCGAGGCTGGGACGGAAGTGTTGCAGCTGGGCCGTGGGTTGGCTTCTCGCGAGGCTGGGCTGCTTGCACGGTTTTGGACTGGATTTGTGCAGCTGCTCAGTTTGAGCAAAAGAAATGGTTTGGGCTGCACAAAGGAAAACAATGGGTTAGATTTTATTTGGGCTTACAAAATTAATTGAACAATTAAGTAATATTTCACCAAAATTCGTACATAATTTCTTCATTATAAATCCGATCGGGACGATTCTTTCGCCAAAATACTCCAAATTACAAGTTTTATTTATTTAAATAGAAAAATCACAAAATAAATTAATTTATCTAATTACTTTATTATTTAAATAATAAAAGTCAAGTATGAGGGTATAAAATAATATAAAATAATGTTGATTTAACGACCTATCACTGACCCCCCGGGTCGAAAGTCAACTATTGACCCTTTTTAAACCAAATTACCAAAATGCCCCCGATCTTCCGATCGTCACAACTTCTTCCACGGATGTCGGAATCGAACGTGTCACGTGTCTATGAACTCGTGACGTCCCGAACTCTGTCACTGTCATCGGCTAAAGTCTATTTGACCGTACGAACGAAAAGTCAACGTTTTGCCCATTTCACGGACAAAATCGTCATTTTGCCTTGAACGTCTGATACTTCTCGTCTAATCCCCGATTAGCCTCTCTAATCCGTCATTAATTCTTAATTAATCCCGCTAATTCGGGACGGGTCGTTACATGCGAACTACATGCATCTGGACAAAAAAACCTTATGAAATCATTTACAAACAAGAATCCCCTTCGTTGCATGATTTATTCTTCATATAGATAGATATAGGATCTATAGAGCAATTACTTAGAAGTACATTTGTGCAACAACCCTTCCTATCTGATAAAAAAGGATCCCATGATCTTAAACCGATCTTACTTGGGATCGCAAATATCAAGTTTAACTATGAAGAGCGAATCTAATTATATTAGTGTTAGTGTCTATAATTATTTATTTAAGAAAATCTGATCATAAGTTATTAAATGGTAAAATGAATAACAACTATTATAGATGTTGCTCCTAAAGGGCCTAACGAATTCCTAATTTGAGATAACGGATCTACTTTAATTGGTTATTTTATCCTACTGTAATATTTTACATCTTATCTGCCACTTTGTTACATTCACGATAAGCATGCGGCAAATCGTACTGAAACATGATTGGTTTAGGTATTAAGTTGAATTTTTAATCACTCAATTAAAAAGAAAAGGTAACACTAGTGAGTTAAGATTATCAAAGGAAAATACCCCTCATACCATAATTTCAATTTATCGAATTGTTTTTGTACATATATCATAATCCGAACTGCTTATTCCCTAAATTATCATGTCAAAATCATCTTCTTTAAAAATTAACAAGGTTGGAAGTCATTTAATCACTCATATCTATTAAATAAACCAAGTCTTTGTAAAAATTAAGATTTTCATGGCGACTTGTCTATTTAATTAATATATTTGAATGATTAAACAATCTTCAATCCTATTAATTTGTGACGGAGATTACCTTCATATGATAATTTAGATAATGAACAGTTCCAATTATAATATATTTATAAAGATAATTCGATAAATTAAAAGGGTGGACCGAAAAAGTACTAAGGGAGTGTGATCCAAGTATTATCCATAATCAAATTTTAGTTTCATTATTTTGATTCAAAGGTTATGTGATGGCCTTGTAGGGTTTAATCAATTATGTCTTGAGATGTACTAAGACGCATTTTAATGAATATGATTATAATTTAGAAGTCAGCCAATATTTTATTAATTGTTCCTATGTCACAATATCTATACTTTTAGGCTACGTTTGGTACATCGTATAAAGGACTGGATAAGATAATATAATATAAAATTAGTGTTTGCTACTACTCGTATTAATTAGTCATCGTATAAATTAATACGATTGAGTGTCTTTATACGGTGCAGACATGCTAAAATAATACTCTCCAAATTGTTTATATTAAATAGTCGGATGACTAATAATCTTGAAAATAATAATAATAAATAAAACTTAAATAAATTTAAATAATAATATATCAATAATTAATAATAATAAAAATAATCATGTACATGATTAATATTTATATATAAATATTTCTTATCAACTACTATAATATAATTTGTTAAGTATAATATAGTCGGCATTTTAATTCGATCGAGTATCAAACACCTGATTAAATAGTCAATCGATCTGATTGACAGATTAGTCTATCCGACTGAAATAGTCAGTATAATACGATATATCAAACAAGATCTTAAAATTTATATAACTATATTATAAGATACACATATTTATATCATATAATTATATTATAAGATGCACATATTTATATCATATAATTATATTATAAGATGCATATATTTATATCAGAAACATGTGTCATTACGTTGTATACAAATTTTCAATTTTCCAAACCTAATGGTCAAATTCCATTGTAATCATGGTAAGAATGCCTGACAAAAAAGGAGTGATGTTTTTCTTTAATAAAAAAAGGATTAATCTTTATAAAATTGTGATTCCCAATAAGTGCCATTTTACCTCCTATGTCTTCGTTTCGTTTTCATACTCCCAACGTGAATTATTTATTTGCTTTTGCTATAGGCCTATTACGAAAAAAATATAATGGTGAGGATATGGTGCTTAAATTGGATATGTCGAAGGCTTATGATAGAGCGGAGTGGGATTTCCTCTTAGAGGTTATGGCAAGAATGGGCTTTCACCTGGTTTTCTGTCAATGGATCAAATAATGTATCACTACAACGTAGTTCAGTGCCCTTATGAATAGAGCTCTTACTGATGTATTCCGACCCTCCAAAGGTCTGAGGCAAGGTGACCCCCTGTCTCCTTTCCTTTTGGTTCTATGTACAAAAGGCTCGTCAGCCCTTATCCGTAGGAAGACTGAGGTAGGAGCCCTCCGGGGTATCCCGGTTGCACCTAGTGCTTTCTGTGTCACCCATTTATTTTTTGCAGATGACTCAGTCCTATTCTATAAAGCTATTGTGGCAGGGGCAGTGTGTTTGAAGGAGATATTGCAACTGTATGAGTTGTGCTCTAGCTAGAAAATAAATTTTGAGAAAATTTCCATGGTGTTCAGTGCAGATTGTCCTCCTCTCTTGTAGGACCAGATTGTTGGGGAGTTAAGAGTTAGTGTGAAAGGGAAGTTTGGAAAATATATGGGGCTTCAAGCTAACTTAGGGCTTCATAAAAGGTTGTTTTTTAAAATATTTGCAATAGAGTGGAGGCGAAGGCCTTAGGTTGGTCTGAACAGTTTCTTTCTAAGGCTGGAAAGGAGGTTCTTGTTATGTCTATTGCTCTGGCTCTTCCTAATTATGTTATGTCATGGTTCCATCTTCTGGTGGGGGTTTACAAGGATATTGAGCGGATATTGGCCTGTTACTGGTGGGGTAAGTAACAACTACAACGTGGTATGCATTGGGCTGCTTGGGAGAGACTCACGGTTCCAAAAGATGTTGGAGGATCAGGGTCTTCAATTTAGCCATGCTTGTTCATTATGGGTATTTATTGGCTACAGAGCTGTGTCGTAATGGTGAGTTGTTTGGAAGAGGTAGAGGGGAGACTAGTACGGTCAGTGGGCATCAACGAATCTGAAAACACATTTGGAGCCTGAACATGCCACACAAAATCAAGCACTTTATTTGGACTTGCTGCCGTGGATATGTTGCTACCCGTCGGAATCTGGCCCGTCGACGAGTAAATGTGGAGACGATGTGCCCGTTGTGTGGAGATGCGGAGAAGTTAGAGTCCCACCTCTTTTTCACTTGTCAGTTTGCTCAAACTTTCTGGTATAGAGGACCGCTCCAGCTGGTGATTGATACTTTACATGGCCTTTCGTTTCGTGACTGTTGGCACGCTCTAGAAGTCAAATATGGTAGCAAAGATGATGCATGAAATATTTTCCAGAAGATTGCCTTTGTTTGTTGGCGGATTTGGAAAACACATAATGAACCGTGCTTTAAAAATACTTTACAGTCTCCTGCCACAGCTCTAGATATGTTTTTTCAACAGATGTCTGAGTTCTCTAAGGCAAGAAATGAGGGGACCGTGGTTGGTGAGGTTGTTATAGATGAAACAGCGGGGCCTTACCAGAGCGTGCAGGTCCAAGGTTGGCAGCGACCCAGCTCCGGAGTCCTCAAACTCAATTGTGATGTAGCTTGGTCTAAAGGCACGCATAGGGGGGCTTACGGCTAGGTTATACGATCATGGCTAGGATCCTTTGAAGGGTGTCAGGGGTGCTGGTATGCTCGCATGTCAGGGCCCACCCCTAATCCCCCGGGATTAAGGGCTAAACCCCGCTCCCGTCTAACGTACGCATGACACGAGGCTAAACAACCGCCTAACCTCCGTGTGACACGTAAGTCGGACAAGGGAGTTCCAGACCAACCACCTCAACAACCTCAAACTTCTCAGAGTGCGCAGAGTCTACTGTGGATGGTGCATGTGATGTCTCCATCCCTCTCAACCGACAGCCCGCACTGCAACAACCTGGAGGGTATCGAAAACACGAAAAGACTGTGAGTGGACAAAAATAAAGTTTAAATTCAACACAGTTATCAGAAAACACAAACAGTTATCAGAAAACACAACAGTTATACCCTCCGTATTAAAAACCAATGCATGCATATCAATTTCATATCATAAAACCATGTACGAAAACCAAAACACATTTTTCCTTTTTCCAAAACCCGGGCCTCAGCCCCAATATCACCGGAAGCCAGTATAACCAATGAAAACCATTTCATCCGGGCTACTGCCCAAAACATCATCATCAAGTCTCAGTGAAACCCAATACACATTTAAAACCACATTCTCATTCATCGAACCTGCTGGATCTATCCGAGTCTTTAAACTCCCGAGTCTTTAAACTCAATCCAGGCCTTAATCATATCCGAGTCTTTAAACTCCCGAGTCTTTAAACTCAAGGCCTACGGGGGAAAATCAATATATCCGAGTCTTTAAACTCCCGAGTCTTTAAACTCAATCCGGGTCTTTAAACCCAATCCGGCCGGTCCCCCGTCACATATATCCGGGTCTTTAAACCCAATATCCAGATCCAGCAAATCCAATCCCAAAACCATTTGAAATCATTTTCCATTTCCATATCCAAACCCGAATCCGAAACCACTGGTCTGATGCCCTTCCGGCATCCATAACCGTCATTCCGAATCCAGACCCAGAACTCAATTCCTTCTCATTTTTCCGGTCCGAGTCCGCAACCATCATTCTGTAAGCTAGCATCCGGAATAACCATTCCGAACCCAAACCCGAAATCCGCTTCAAGTCCTGAATCGAATTCCGAATCGTCACCCGGAATTCCGATTCAAAACCTGAAATCACATTCTTAAAACCACTTTTCTAAACTGGGCCTCTAAGCCCGAAGTCACTTTTCAAAATCCTTTTTCTTTCATTGAAATTAAATCGTATTTCAAATCCTGAAATCAACCATTAAAACCAGGTTCAAATTACAATAGTTATCAAAACCTCGTAAAACGTGAAAACCGTCATTTTCCTCGAAAAACGTGCACAACCCACAAACCATCACAACTATAAATCAAATCATAGAAGCTAGTATAGAAATCATATAAAAACATATATGCATGCATCAAGAGTTAGAAAGCAAAGTCCACTCACAGACCATTTCGACGTCGCCTCGATACGCGCGCACCTATGTCATTCCCTGCTAAACCATTATCCTCAGCTGTCTCAAACCTGTCCAAATCCCATAAAGAGATCACTACCTACTTCATAAAGGTCATACTAAAGCCCCATAATTTTCCCGGATTTTTAACTATTTTTAACCCAGCCCTAAAACCTTCGGACAGTCCGAAACATATCGAGACGATGTCCGATCGACTCGAAACCGACGCCAAGATGTTCGTTACATCAAATACTTTAAAAGTCATGTTGACTAATTTCCCAAATTACCCCTCACGCACCCCCACGCGCGTCCAGAATGTTCTGCGCGTGAAATCCACGCGCGTGAACAGTGTCACCAGCAACCTCAGGTGAACCCGGTTCACCTGGTTTGAACCGGTCCGGTCCAGCCGTGAACCGGCGTTCACGGTTTTCATCCCATGTTCATCCATTTTTAATCCCGTTGAATCCCTTAGTTTCGTCCTAACCTCCTTAATCCATTCCCCACCAGAAAACCCAACATCGAAGTCCTTAGCTCGTCGACTTCGAATTTGAAAACATTTACCCGAAACCCCTGTTTCGGTTCCCAGCTAATCCAACATTCCCCCCATCGCGGCAACAACTTAATCGACTCCTAGGGACCTCCTGAGTCTCATAACACCCACCAAAAGCCTCGACTCGTACCCAAAACCCACAACTATTGAATTGAACCAAACTGGGAAAACAGAGGACCGTGGACAATTACCTGTGTTCTGACCTCCGCCGTGCACGCCGCTGTGCTCCTCTCGGTTCACAAAGCTCCGCTCAGGTCCCTGAACACTTCCACCCGTCCAATTTTGGAGATTGATCGATCGGGGTGCACAACCGTGCACAAAACCCCTGCCCTGTTCTCTGGTTTTTCCCCACTTCTCACACACCTCACATACTCATCGTCACGCCCAAATCCTCACAGATACAATCACTCCCTCTCCTAGCTCTCCTTTGAACATCACAGAGCCTCACAACACTCACCCGGTTCGATCAATTCCTCCCTCAGCTCACCTCTGTTTTTCCCCCCTTCGGCTAAGCTCAACACACACACACGACACCATTTTAAACACCCGCATGCACGGCCTAGAACCCACTAGAGCCCTGCCACATGTCACAATCTTCTCCCTTCTCACACAAAATCTCCTCTCTGCCTTGGACAAGTGTCCCAATCCGATTGCACCATGCCCCCCAGCCAAAAGACCAAAATACCCTTCTTAACTTCAAAATTACCATTTTACCCTTACCGTTTTAGACCCGTAACTTGCCCGTCCTAACTCCGATAAACACGTACCGCCTGTCGTTGAATTCAGGACGACGAGATCTACCCAACGGTCCAAGGTCAACATGTCAAAACTCGGTCGTAGGAAAAGTCAACTCTTTCCCCCCTAATTTAGTCAAATTACGGTTATGCCCTCAACCTTCCGAACATCATAACTTTTCCTCCGGTTGTCCGAATCGAACCTGCCACCTGTCTATGGACTCGTGACGTCCTAAACTACGTCACAGTCAAAGGCTAACACTCATCCAATCGATAGTACAAAAAGTCAACTTTTCGTCTACTATTCACAAGGGCAAAATCGTCCATTTACACAAAATTTTACAAAATTACCTTTTTACCCTTCCCGAAGGTACGGGTTGTTACAATCTACCCCCCTAAAAAGAATTTCGTCCCCGAAATTCCACAGCTAGTTCCCGACACCTAGGGTCTCTTACCTGGTAATCAACACTAGGTCAACAACAACTTCTCCTGGGTTCCCTGTCTATCATCTCCACCTTGGGTATTTCACACCATCCCCAACTACTGTTACCATGGTCAACCCTCTCTTAGTGACAACTGTCTGGTGTACGCAAGGGAAACTCTATGAACAGAAAACAAAGGTATTTTACAATACCTCATATGGAGTACCCGATAAAATTCACAGAGCACATCCGCGCGTACAACTACCGCACCTCCCTCGGCTGCTACGTCGGCCACTAACGGAATAAATATACAAAGTCCTAAAGGCAAACTCTAGCTTGTGGGTTCTCTCCTTCAATAACCTCATATCGTTCAGTTATAGTCACTCCTTTCCAATTCCTTCCACGGAACTCACAAGGGTCCCTGACCATCCCTACGACCTTAATCCCACCGATGGTCAACCTGTCCATACCGTTACAAAGCCTAGGTTCACCGAGCGTTAGCTGTTCTACTCTAATCACTCAACGACATCCTTCCCAAACAACCACCACCTCGGCTGCACCTAGCAGCACCATCTCCAATCTGGCCGTAAATCGGCCCAAACCACAAGGACTACGATCCAGTAAGTCCATAGAGTACCTCAAACCATCCTTGTCGTTCGGGTTACCCAAACCCGCAATGACTACTCAACCTTACTGATCAAAGGGCACCGAGCCAAAACCACCTGGCCCAACCGGCCACCCACAATCGGCCTCCTTGGTCCCGTATCTTACTAACTCCACGAGCTACTCTCAGGCCCCTCGGGCCGACCAGCCTACTCGTCCATAGCTCACCGGCTACGTTCCAGGTTACTTCTACGCTACTATCACTATGGTATCCAGGTTGCTGACGGGCTGTTCCACATCGAGACATCACATCCACAGTAGTTCCACACCACCCCAGTCGACATACCAACGACTCTGGGAACTAATCCTTACGCAGACCACTCAAAACCTCGCTCTGATACCAATTGTCAGGGCCCACCCCTAATCCCCCGGGATTAAGGGCTAAACCCCGCTCCCGTCTAACGTACGCATGACACGAGGCTAAACAACCGCCTAACCTCCGTGTGACACGTAAGTCGGACAAGGGAGTTCCAGACCAACCACCTCAACAACCTCAAACTTCTCAGAGTGCGCAGAGTCTACTGTGGATGGTGCATGTGATGTCTCCATCCCTCTCAACCGACAGCCCGCACTGCAACAACCTGGAGGGTATCGAAAACAAGAAAAGACTGTGAGTGGACAAAAATAAAGTTTAAATTCAACACAGTTATCAGAAAACACAAACAGTTATCAGAAAACACAACAGTTATACCCTCCGTATTAAAAACCAATGCATGCATATCAATTTCATATCATAAAACCATGTACGAAAACCAAAACACATTTTTCCTTTTTCCAAAACCCGGGCCTCAGCCCCAATATCATCGGAAGCTAGTATAACCAATGAAAACCATTTCATCCGGGCTACTGCCCAAAACATCATCATCAAGTCTCAGTGAAACCCAATACACATTTAAAACCACATTCTCATTCATCGAACCTGCTGGATCTATCCGAGTCTTTAAACTCCCGAGTCTTTAAACTCAATCCAGGCCTTAATCATATCCGAGTCTTTAAACTCCCGAGTCTTTAAACTCAAGGCCTACGGGGGAAAATCAATATATCCGAGTCTTTAAACTCCCGAGTCTTTAAACTCAATCCGGGTCTTTAAACCCAATCCGGCCGGTCCCCCGTCACATATATCCGGGTCTTTAAACCCAATATCCAGATCCAGCAAATCCAATCCCAAAACCATTTGAAATCATTTTCCATTTCCATATCCAAACCCGAATCCGAAACCACTGGTCTGATGCCCTTCCGGCATCCATAACCGTCATTCCGAATCCAGACCCAGAACTCAATTCCTTCTCATTTTTCCGGTCCGAGTCCGCAACCATCATTCCGTAAGCTAGCATCCGGAATAACCATTCCGAACCCAAACCCGAAATCCGCTTCAAGTCCTGAATCGAATTCCGAATCGTCACCCGGAATTCCGATTCAAAACCTGAAATCACATTCTTAAAACCACTTTTCTAAACTGGGCCTCTAAGCCCGAAGTCACTTTTCAAAATCCTTTTTCTTTCATTGAAATTAAATCGTATTTCAAATCCTGAAATCAACCATTAAAACCAGGTTCAAATTACAATAGTTATCAAAACCTCGTAAAACGTGAAAACCGTCATTTTCCTCGAAAAACGTGCACAACCCACAAACCATCACAACTATAAATCAAATCATAGAAGCTAGTATAGAAATCATATAAAAACATATATGCATGCATCAAGAGTTAGAAAGCAAAGTCCACTCACAGACCATTTCGACGTCGCCTCGATACGCGCGCACCTATGTCATTCCCTGCTAAACCATTATCCTCAGCTGTCCCAAACCTGTCCAAATCCCATAAAGAGATCACTACCTACTTCATAAAGGTCATACTAAAGCCCCATAATTTTCCCGGATTTTTAACTATTTTTAACCCAGCCCTAAAACCTTCGGACAGTCCGAAACATATCGAGACGATGTCCGATCGACTCGAAACCGACGCCAAGATGTTCGTTACATCAAATACTTTAAAAGTCATGTTGACTAATTTCCCAAATTACCCCTCACGCGCCCCCACGCGCGTCCAGAATGTTCTGCGCGTGAAATCCACGCGCGTGAACAGTGTCACCAGCAACCTCAGGTGAACCCGGTTCACCTGGTTTGAACCGGTCCGGTCCAGCCGTGAACCGGCGTTCACGGTTTTCATCCCATGTTCATCCATTTTTAATCCCGTTGAATCCCTTAGTTTCGTCCTAACCTCCTTAATCCATTCCCCACCAGAAAACCCAACATCGAAGTCCTTAGCTCGTCGACTTCGAATTTGAAAACATTTACCCGAAACCCCTGTTTCGGTTCCCAGCTAATCCAACATTCCCCCCATCGCGGCAACAACTTAATCGACTCCTAGGGACCTCCTGAGTCTCATAACACCCACCAAAAGCCTCGACTCGTACCCAAAACCCACAACTATTGAATTGAACCAAACTGGGAAAACAGAGGACCGTGGACAATTACCTGTGTTCTGACCTCCGCCGTGCACGCCGCTGTGCTCCTCTCGGTTCACAAAGCTCCGCTCAGGTCCCTGAACACTTCCACCCGTCCAATTTTGGAGATTGATCGATCGGGGTGCACAACCGTGCACAAAACCCCTGCCCTGTTCTCTGGTTTTTCCCCACTTCTCACACACCTCACATACTCATCGTCACGCCCAAATCCTCACAGATACAATCACTCCCTCTCCTAGCTCTCCTTTGAACATCACAGAGCCTCACAACACTCACCCGGTTCGATCAATTCCTCCCTCAGCTCACCTCTGTTTTTCCCCCCTTCGGCTAAGCTCAACACACACACACGACACCATTTTAAACACCCGCATGCACGGCCTAGAACCCACTAGAGCCCTGCCACATGTCACAATCTTCTCCCTTCTCACACAAAATCTCCTCTCTGCCTTGGACAAGTGTCCCAATCCGATTGCACCATGCCCCCCAGCCAAAAGACCAAAATACCCTTCTTAACTTCAAAATTACCATTTTACCCTTACCGTTTTAGACCCGTAACTTGCCCGTCCTAACTCCGATAAACACGTACCGCCTGTCGTTGAATTCAGGACGACGAGATCTACCCAACGGTCCAAGGTCAACATGTCAAAACTCGGTCGTAGGAAAAGTCAACTCTTTCCCCCCTAATTTAGTCAAATTACGGTTATGCCCTCAACCTTCCGAACATCATAACTTTTCCTCCGGTTGTCCGAATCGAACCTGCCACCTGTCTATGGACTCGTGACGTCCTAAACTACGTCACAGTCAAGGGCTAACACTCATCCAATCGATAGTACAAAAAGTCAACTTTTCGTCTACTATTCACAAGGGCAAAATCGTCCATTTACACAAAATTTTACAAAATTACCTTTTTACCCTTCCCGAAGGTACGGGTTGTTACAATCTACCCCCCTAAAAAGAATTTCGTCCCCGAAATTCCACAGCTAGTTCCCGACACCTAGGGTCTCTTACCTGGTAATCAACACTAGGTCAACAACAACTTCTCCTGGGTTCCCTGTCTATCATCTCCACCTTGGGTATTTCACACCATCCCCAACTACTGTTACCATGGTCAACCCTCTCTTAGTGACAACTGTCTGGTGTACGCAAGGGAAACTCTATGAACAGAAAACAAAGGTATTTTACAATACCTCATATGGAGTACCCGATAAAATTCACAGAGCACATCCGCGCGTACAACTACCGCACCTCCCTCGGCTGCTACGTCGGCCACTAACGGAATAAATCTACAAAGTCCTAAAGGCAAACTCTAGCTTGTGGGTTCTCTCCTTCAATAACCTCATATCGTTCAGTTATAGTCACTCCTTTCCAATTCCTTCCACGGAACTCACAAGGGTCCCTGACCATCCCTGCGACCTTAATCCCACCGATGGTCAACCTGTCCATACCGTTACAAAGCCTAGGTTCACCGAGCGTTAGCTGTTCTACTCTAATCACTCAACGACATCCTACCCAAACAACCACCACCTCGGCTGCACCTAGCAGCACCATCTCCAATCTGGCCGTAAATCGGCCCAAACCACAAGGACTACGATCCAGTAAGTCCATAGAGTACCTCAAACCATCCTTGTCGTTCGGGTTACCCAAACCCGCAATGACTACTCAACCTTACTGATCAAAGGGCACCGAGCCAAAACCACCTGGCCCAACCGGCCACCCACAATCGGCCTCCTTGGTCCCGTATCTTACTAACTCCACGAGCTACTCTCAGGCCCCTCGGGCCGACCAGCCTACTCGTCCATAGCTCACCGGCTACGTTCCAGGTTACTTCTACGCTACTATCACTATGGTATCCAGGTTGCTGACGGGCTGTTCCACATCGAGACATCACATCCACAGTAGTTCCACACCACCCCAGTCGACATACCAACGACTCTGGGAACTAATCCTTACGCAGACCACTCAAAACCTCGCTCTGATACCAATTGTCAGGGCCCACCCCTAATCCCCCGGGATTAAGGGCTAAACCCCGCTCCCGTCTAACGTACGCATGACACGAGGCTAAACAACCGCCTAACCTCCGTGTGACATGTAAGTCGGACAAGGGAGTTCCAGACCAACCACCTCAACAACCTCAAACTTCTCAGAGTGCGTAGAGTCTACTGTGGATGGTGCATGTGATGTCTCCATCCCTCTCAACCGACAGCCCGCACTGCAACAACCTGGAGGGTATCGAAAACACGAAAAGACTGTGAGTGGACAAAAATAAAGTTTAAATTCAACACAGTTATCAGAAAACACAAACAGTTATCAGAAAACACAACAGTTATACCCTCCGTATTAAAAACCAATGCATGCATATCAATTTCATATCATAAAACCATGTACGAAAACCAAAACACATTTTTCCTTTTTCCAAAACCCGGGCCTCAGCCCCAATATCACCGGAAGCCAGTATAACCAATGAAAACCATTTCATCCGGGCTACTGCCCAAAACATCATCATCAAGTCTCAGTGAAACCCAATACACATTTAAAACCACATTCTCATTCATCGAACCTGCTGGATCTATCCGAGTCTTTAAACTCCCGAGTCTTTAAACTCAATCCAGGCCTTAATCATATCCGAGTCCTTAAACTCCCGAGTCTTTAAACTCAAGGCCTACGGGGGAAAATCAATATATCCGAGTCTTTAAACTCCCGAGTCTTTAAACTCAATCCGGGTCTTTAAACCCAATCCGGTCGGTCCCCCGTCACATATATCCGGGTCTTTAAACCCAATATCCAGATCCAGCAAATCCAATCCCAAAACCATTTGAAATCATTTTCCATTTCCATATCCAAACCCGAATCCGAAACCACTGGTCTGATGCCCTTCCGGCATCCATAACCGTCATTCCGAATCCAGACCCAGAACTCAATTCCTTCTCATTTTTCCGGTCCGAGTCCGCAACCATCATTCCGTAAGCTAGCATCCGGAATAACCATTCCGAACCCAAACCCGAAATCCGCTTCAAGTCCTGAATCGAATTCCGAATCGTCACCCGGAATTCCGATTCAAAACCTGAAATCACATTCTTAAAACCACTTTTCTAAACTGGGCCTCTAAGCCCGAAGTCACTTTTCAAAATCCTTTTTCTTTCATTGAAATTAAATCGTATTTCAAATCCTGAAATCAACCATTAAAACCAGGTTCAAATTACAATAGTTATCAAAACCTCGTAAAACGTGAAAACCGTCATTTTCCTCGAAAAACGTGCACAACCCACAAACCATCACAACTATAAATCAAATCATAGAAGCTAGTATAGAAATCATATAAAAACATATATGCATGCATCAAGAGTTAGAAAGCAAAGTCCACTCACAGACCATTTCGACGTCGCCTCGATACGCGCGCACCTATGTCATTCCCTGCTAAACCATTATCCTCAGCTGTCCCAAACCTGTCCAAATCCCATAAAGAGATCACTACCTACTTCATAAAGGTCATACTAAAGCCCCATAATTTTCCCGGATTTTTAACTATTTTTAACCCAGCCCTAAAACCTTCGGACAGTCCGAAACATATCGAGACGATGTCCGATCGACTCGAAACCGACGCCAAGATGTTCGTTACATCAAATACTTTAAAAGTCATGTTGACTAATTTCCCAAATTACCCCTCACGCGCCCCCACGCGCGTCCAGAAGGTTCTGCGCGTGAAATCCACGCGCGTGAACAGTGTCACCAGCAACCTCAGGTGAACCCGGTTCACCTGGTTTGAACCGGTCCGGTCCAGCCGTGAACCGGCGTTCACGGTTTTCATCCCATGTTCATCCATTTTTAATCCCGTTGAATCCCTTAGTTTCGTCCTAACCTCCTTAATCCATTCCCCACCAGAAAACCCAACATCGAAGTCCTTAGCTCGTCGACTTCGAATTTGAAAACATTTACCCGAAACCCCTGTTTCGGTTCCCAGCTAATCCAACATTCCCCCCATCGCGGCAACAACTTAATCGACTCCTAGGGACCTCCTGAGTCTCATAACACCCACCAAAAGCCTCGACTCGTACCCAAAACCCACAACTATTGAATTGAACCAAACTGGGAAAACAGAGGACCGTGGACAATTACCTGTGTTCTGACCTCCGCCGTGCACGCCGCTGTGCTCCTCTCGGTTCACAAAGCTCCGCTCAGGTCCCTGAACACTTCCACCCGTCCAATTTTGGAGATTGATCGATCGGGGTGCACAACCGTGCACAAAACCCCTGCCCTGTTCTCTGGTTTTTCCCCACTTCTCACACACCTCACATACTCATCGTCACGCCCAAATCCTCACAGATACAATCACTCCCTCTCCTAGCTCTCCTTTGAACATCACAGAGCCTCACAACACTCACCCGGTTCGATCAATTCCTCCCTCAGCTCACCTCTGTTTTTCCCCCCTTCGGCTAAGCTCAACACACACACACGACACCATTTTAAACACCCGCATGCACGGCCTAGAACCCACTAGAGCCCTGCCACATGTCACAATCTTCTCCCTTCTCACACAAAATCTCCTCTCTGCCTTGGACAAGTGTCCCAATCCGATTGCACCATGCCCCCCAGCCAAAAGACCAAAATACCCTTCTTAACTTCAAAATTACCATTTTACCCTTACCGTTTTAGACCCGTAACTTGCCCGTCCTAACTCCGATAAACACGTACCGCCTGTCGTTGAATTCAGGACGACGAGATCTACCCAACGGTCCAAGGTCAACATGTCAAAACTCGGTCGTAGGAAAAGTCAACTCTTTCCCCCCTAATTTAGTCAAATTACGGTTATGCCCTCAACCTTCCGAACATCATAACTTTTCCTCCGGTTGTCCGAATCGAACCTGCCACCTGTCTATGGACTCGTGACGTCCTAAACTACGTCACAGTCAAAGGCTAACACTCATCCAATCGATAGTACAAAAAGTCAACTTTTCGTCTACTATTCACAAGGGCAAAATCGTCCATTTACACAAAATTTTACAAAATTACCTTTTTACCCTTCCCGAAGGTACGGGTTGTTACATCGCATGCTCGTCGGCTCTTCAGGTGGAAGCTTTGGCTGTTCGTTCATGCTTGGAGGCATGTGTGACGGCTGACCATACTACTGTAATTGTGGAAGCTGACTTACTACAGTTGATTCAGTTGTTGTGCAAAAAGGATAATGATGGTACTCTTACCAATATCCTTCATGATATTTATGTACTTTGTGAATCTTTTCTGTCGATTACTTTCCAATTTGCCCCTAGGGCGTGTAATATGGTGGCACAAGCTGTTGCTAACCATGTTAAGAGTAAGAGTGGGTACCATGTTTGGACCGATTCTGAGCCAACTTGGTTGTTTAACCTTCTTGCTAAAGATGTTGGTGTTCTTATTCGTGTTTAATTAATAAATAAGCATTTTCAGGAAAAATATATATTCCAAATATGTGTAACCAATACCTTATTCCTTTAAAAAAAAAAAAAAACCTTTTTCCTTTTGACGAAAAAAAATCTCCCTAATTATTCAATTTCCTAATCCAATCCAACAAAGAAAAAAGCTTCGGCGAAAGTGGATCAATAAGAGAAATACTTATGTTAGACGATAAATTAATTATAAATTACTAATAATAATATGAAAAATTCTCATATATAATAGCCTTATATTTTCATTGGTGGATGCAAAATTAAGTTGAAAATTACACTAACATATGATTTTAATAATATTAAAAATTATAGTAGTAAAACATAATTATGTTGATAATAATAATATTATTAAGAAAAAAAATTATACATAAATCCCGTTCTAGATATATTTTATTTTTTGTTAATTAACAATTTATAGAACCTGCATGTAACAACCCGTCCCAGGAGCCGGGTTTAGCGAAGTGATTAGTGACGGATTAGCTAGGTTAAGCGGCAGTTAGTTGGTTACTTTTGGACTTTTGGCGCAAAATGACGATTTTGCCCCTAGATTGGGCAAAATGTTGACTTTTAGTTCGGGCGGTTAATTGGGCATTGACCGATGATCGTGACGTAGTTTGGGACGTCACCAGTCCGTAGACAGGTGGCACGCCCGATTCCGACATCCGAGGAGGAGGTTATGATGTTCGGAAAGTTTAGGGCACTTTTGTAATTTGGTTAAAGGAAGGGAAAAAGTTGACTTTTTGCACGACAAGGATTTTACATGTAAACCGAGGACCGTTAGGTAGATCTCGTCGTCCTGAGTACAACGACAGGCGGCATGCCTTCATCGGACGTAGGACGAGTGAGATACGGGTCTAGAAAGTAAGGGGTAAAGTAGTAATTTGGACTCACAGGGGTATTTCGGTCTTTTTGTACATTGGGAAGCGTGCCAATCAGCTGAGGACAAGTGTACAGGGTTTAATTGGATATTTTGGGATGGGCCCAGCAGGTGTGTGACACCTGGCCACATTCCAGTGGCTTCTAGCCACTTTCACGGTTAATTTGGCTGTGTAAAATTTGGGTTTGAGTCGTGCTTTGAGAGAAACAGAGACTGAGACAGTGAGGTGAAATCGATCGGTTTCTGGGTGAGTGTGTGAGTTTTGGTGATCCAGTAAGTGAGAGCAGAGAGAAGTTGAGAGGCTGGTGAGTGATTGGGTTGAACTGAAGTGCGTAGGGTGTGTGAGTGGTGAGGAAAAACCAGAAAAACAGAGAGGGAGTCTTGGTGGTGGTGCAGCGTAACCGATCAATCGTGATTGGTGGTGGCGTTCTAAGGATGGAGGAGGACCAGATGAGTCGAGTAGACCCAGAGGAACACGGCGGCAAGCACGGCGGATGCCAGAACGACGGTGAGTTTGCTGTATCCTCTTTTTTCAGCTTAGTCGAGCTGTTCTAGGGGTTCTAATGGGTCTAGTGAGTTGTCTTTGAGCTCAGGGAGACAAATTTGAGGCTGGAAGGACGACGGGTGGCCGGAATCGGAAGACTGGTTTTTCTGGGTTCTGGTTTGAGCTTGGGAGGTGAGGTTTAGGCCGTGATGTCGTGTTTTTAGGAGTGGAATAGGTTTCTAGGAAGAGGACGAAGCTTTTGGGATTGAAAGGATCGAAAACGGATGGAAAACAGCGAAGAACCGCCCTCGCTGGTTCAGACCGGTCGACTGCCGGAAAAGAAGCTGAACAATGTTCACTGTTCAGGCGTGTGAAGCCCACGCGCAGCCCCATTGGGCGGCGCATGAGGGCGCGTGGGACAGTTTCCGGGGAAGTGTCCAACATGGTTTTTAGTCTAATCGATGTAACGAACCTTTTGGGACAACTTTCGAGACGATCAGACATCATCTCGAGTTAGTTTTAAGTGTTCGAAGGTTTAGGGTTCCATTTAGTTACGTTTGAAATCCGGGAAAAATTGGGGAAAATAGGATAAGCTTAGTTGAAGTGTTAGTGACCCGTTTTGGTGACTTTTGATAGGTCGGGAAATCCCCGAGGCGACCGAGGAACGTACGGGACGCGGGTGACGTGCCCGGGAACTGTGAGTGGACTCCTTCTTTCTAACCGAGCATGCATAACTGTTTTTCTTTACTTGTTTTATTGTTTTAATTATGATTTCATGATTATTGAGTATTTTATATCTGTTTTACGAACTTGCACGTTTTTCGAGGAATTTACGTATTCGGCACGTTTTACGAGAAATACTCTGTTTATGATTTTGATGCCATGTTTTTGGGACTTAAATCTATAATTAGTTTTCAATGCTTATAAATGGATTTTGAGACATGATTCGATGATCAAGGTTTTCGGTTTTAGAATCGGATTTCGGAAAGCAAGATTTGGTTTTAAAGTTGAAAAGGGGATTTCCGGATTTGGGTTCGGAATGACGGAATGCTTCGGAATAGTGATTTCAAATTCGGGTTGGATATGGATTTAGAAATGGTTTTTAAACGGTTTTGGATTGGATTTGCTGGATCTGGTTATTGGGTTTAAAGACCCGGATTATGTTTGACGGGGGCGGGCCCGGATTGGGTTTAAAGACCAGGATTGAGTTTAAAGACTCGAGAGTTTAAAGACTCGGATACTATATTTCCCCTGTAGGCCTGTTGAGTTTAAAGGCTCGGGAGTTTAAAGACTCGGATTATATTTGAGGCCTGGATTGAGTTTAAAGACTCGGGAGTTTAAAGACTTGGATAGATCCAACAAGTTTGATCGGATGATGACATTGGTATTTTATGGTTTATGATACTGTTTCCATGATGATTATTATGTGATTTATAAATGTTTTTCAGATATTAGGTTATGCATGCATGTTTTCAAAACGGAGGGCAAAACCCTGGTTTGTGTATGAAACTGTTTTTGAAACTTTTATTTCTTTTTAGTCCACTCACACTTTCTGGTTTTTAACTGCCCTCCAGGTCGTGGTGCTAGCGCTGGGGTTGACGTTGAGGCAGAGGCATAGAGTATTCTAGAGTTATCCCGCAGTGTTTCCAGAGTTTTCCTTTACGAGCTTTTCCGTTGTGCGTGTAGTCAATTCTTAGTTGGATTTCTGTCTTACCTTGTCTTGTACTATGCTCTGTATTGACTTGTTGGATTTTGAATTCTCCCTGGTCTGGCAATGTAAATTGTGAGTTTCCGTGAGGTTGTTTCGATCTTTTGTGTTGGGTTGTCAGACGGGAGCAGGGTTCACCTCGGTTATCGGGGTGGTAATCGGGGTGGGTCCTGTCAATTGGTATCACAGCATAGGTTTGTCGGTTTATGTCTGTTATGAGGTTGTGTTTAGGTCATTTTACTGACTCTATGCCTCTTTCAGCGTACGTTTGACCATGCCTCCGAGACGTGAGCCCCCTCCACGACCTGTAGACGACGCGGCGAGAGAGACAGAGAGTGCTACGATCGAGCGAGCCCAGCGGCTCGGGGCTACGACATTCAGTGGTGGGGCAAACCCTGAGGAAGCCCACAGGTGGATTACGAGACTTGAGCGGATTTTTGCAGTAATGCGATGCCCACCGGAGGATCAGGTGTTACTAGCTACCTTTTTACTGGACGGTGCGGCGTACGAGTGGTGGTACACCCTCGAGTTATCAGGGTGGGACGCCCACACAGTGACCTGGGAGACGTTTAGGGAGCGGTTTCTGGATCAGTACTACCCCCACTCTTTCCGCGATGCCAAGGAGGCTGAGTTTCTGCAGCTCCAACAGGGGAGCATGACGATGGCGGAGTACGAGCAGAATTTTCAGATGTTGTCCCGTTTTGCTCCTGCGTTTGTGGCTACGGAAGCCGAGAAGTGCCGTAGGTTTGAGTTGGGCCTGCGAGGTGAGATTCGAGCCTTAGTGACGGCTGGATCGTTTGTGACCCTCCGAGAGTTGTCGGATGCTGCAGTGAGGGTAGAGGCTAGCTTGCCGGTAAGACGCAGAGAGCATCCTTTTCTGGAACTTCGAGCCAGAGGACCCTGAAGAGGGGCAGCTACAGTGGAGCTTCATCCGAGGGTGATGATCGTTTTGGCAGACCTGGTAGTTTCCAGAGTTCAAGGTTTCGTGGACACCGAGCACAACCGACTCCGCAAACCAGTGCAACATCTGTTGCATCTACAGGGAGACCGAGTGGTGGACCCGGTCAGGATGTTTGTTACTATTGTGGAGAGCGAGGTCACTTCCGACGTGAGTGTCTGTTGTTACCCCCGGAGGGTGGCGTAGGCCGAGGTGCGACGGAGCCAGGACGGAGCACGGCGTCAGCTTCAGGGACAGCAGGCACCAGAGAAGGTGGTGGTGCCACTAGTAGTTTGAGGGGACGCGGCAGATCTTCAGGACCCCAAACCCGAGTGTTTGCGATGACTCAGCAGGAGGCTCAGTCAGCACCCGATGCCGTGACAGGTACTTTTACTATTCTTGGACGTGTTGTCCACATTTTTGTTGGATCCCGGGGTAGAGTTTAGGATTTTTCCCTAGGTGACTTGGAGTGACGAGGTTGAGGACTACAGTGAGTTCCGTTGAAGGATGACGTAAGGATTTGGAAAAGAGTGACTATAACTGATCGATATGAGGTTATTGAAGAGAACCCACAATCTAGGAGTGCCTTTAGGACTTTGTTGATTTATTTCGACAGGGTGGTCAGAGCAGTTGAGGGAAGTGAAGGCGAAGTAGTGAGTCGGTAGGTAGGATTCCCTTTTGGGTGAGTAAAGCAGGACTGGATCGCTTCGGGTTAGATTTCGAGTTGGGTAGTAGTTGTTACTTTGGATTCGTAGTTGAGTTACCTTAGGATTTCCTACTGACCAAGAGACCGGGAGTCTGGGAAGGACTTTGCGTTGGTTTCCGGAAGGTGTATGTGGATGTACGTGAGGATGTACTCTATGAACTCTGTTTGGGTACTCTAAATGAGGTATTCTAAAATACCTTTGTTTCTTTTACGGTCATAGAGTTTCCCTTGCGAAAGCACTGTAGTTTTAGTGGTGGTACGGGGAACGAGGTACGTGGAAGATATGTACGAGTTCTACGGTGGTCGGAACTGGGCCAATGTACTTGAACGTGCGGTTCGGAGGAGAGGTGTTGGTGTTTGGCTTAGTGCTAGGGCAGACAGATGGTTAGTGTCGTTCCCACAAGTTGGATATTGTTGAAGGGAAAATGTAGATTGGATCAGGGTGATCCCGAGCGATTGTCAAGGCAGTACGTGGTAACGCTGGTGCGAGGTACGTTTGACTAGAGAGGTGTTAAAAGTGTTGAAACTGGTAGTAGGGGTGTTGTGGCGTACTTAGGCTTGATCGCAGGTGAGTTGGTACTTTTGAGCAAGTTGAGACGACAGGTTGGGAACTGTTAGGAGCAGTTGTTTTGGCAGAGGTGACCACCGGGTAGGAGACCCAGGTGTGGGGTACGAGATGTGGAATTTCGGGACGAAATTATTTTAAGGAGGGTAGATTGTAACTACCCGTCCCGGGAGTCGGGTTTAGCGAAGTGATTAGTGACGAATTAGCTAGGTTAAGCGGCAGTTAGTTGGTTACTTTTTGACTTTTGGCGCAGAATGACGATTTTGCCGCTAGATTGGGCAAAATGTTGACTTTTAGTTTGGGTGGTTAATTAGGCATTGACCGATGACCGTGTCGTAGTTCGGGACGTCACCAGTCCGTAGACAGGTGGCACGCCCGATTCCGACATCCGAGGAGGAAGTTATGATGTTCGGAAGGTTTAGGGCACTTTCGTAATTTGGTTAAAGGAAGGGAAAAAGTTGACTTTTTGCACGACAAGGATTTTACATGTAAACCGAGGACCGTTAGGTAGATCTCTTCGTCCTGAGTACAACGACAGGCGGCATGCCTTCATCGGACGTAGGACGAGTGAGATACGGGTCCAGAAAGTAAGGGGTAAAGTCGTAATTTGGACTCACAGGGGTATTTCGGTCTTTTTGCACCTTGGGAAGCGTGCCAATCAGCTGAGGACAAGTGTACAGGGTTTAATTGGATATTTTGGGATGGGCCCAGCAGGTGTGTGACACCTGGCCACATTCCAGTGGCTTCTAGCCACTTTCACGGTTAATTTGGCTGTGTAAAATTTGGGTTTGAGTCGTGCTTTGAGAGAAACAGAGACTGAGACAGTGAGGAGAAATCGATCAGTTTCTGGGTGAGTGTGTGAGTTTTGGTGATCCAGTAAGTGAGAGCAGAGAGAAGTTGAGAGGCTGGTGAGTGATTGGGTGGAACTGAAGTGCGTAGGGTGTGTGAGTGGTGAGGAAAAACTAGAAAAACAGAGAGGGAGTCTTGGTGGTGGTGCAGCGTACTCGATCGATCCTGGTTAGTGGTGGCGTTCTAAGGACGGAGGAGGACCAGAGGAGTCGAGTAGACCCAGAGGAACACGGCGGAGGCCAGAACGACGGTGAGTTTGATGTATCCTCTGTTTTTCAGTTTGGTTTCAAACTTAAAGTTGTGGGTTTAGGAGCTTAGTCGAGCTGTTCTAGGGGTTCTAATAGGTCTAGTTAGTTGTCTTTGAGCTCAGGGAGACAAAATCAAGGCTGGAAGGACGGCGGGTGGCCGAAATCGGAAAACTGGATTTTCTGGGTTCTGGTTCGAGCTTGGGAGGTGATGTATAGGGCGTGATGTGGTGTTTTTAGGAGTGTAATAGGTTGCTAGGAAGAGGACGAAGCTTTTAGGATTGAAAGGATCGAAAACGGATGGAAAACGACGAAGAACCGCCCTCGCCGGTTCAGACCGGTCGACTACCGGAGAAGAAGATGAACAGTGTTCACTGTTCATGCGAGTGAAGCCCACGCGCAGCCCCTTTGGGCGGCGCGTGAGGGCGCGTGGGACAGTTTCCGGGGAAGTGTCCAACATGGTTTTTAGTCTAATCGATGTAACGAACCTTTTGGGACAAGTTTCGAAACGATCGGACATCATCTCGGGTTAGTTTTAAGTGTTCGAAGGTTTAGGGTTCCGTTTAATTACGTTTGAAATCTGGAAAAAATTGGGGAAAATAGGATAAGCTTAGTTGAAGTGTTAGTGACCCGTTTTGGTGACTTTTGACAGGTCAGGAAATCCCCGAGGCGACCGAGGAACGTACGGGACGCGAGTGACTTGCACGGGAACTGTGAGTGGACTCTTTCTTTCTAACCGAGCATGCATAACTGTTTTTCTTTACTTGTTTTATGGTTTTAATTATGATTTCATGATTATTGAGTATTTTATATCTGTTTTATGAAATTGCACGTTTTTCGAGGAATTTACGTATTCGGCATGTTTTACGAGAAATACTATGTTTATGATTTTGATGCCATGTTTTTGGGGCTTAAATCTATAATTAGTTTTCAATGCTTATAAATGGATTTTGAGACATGATTCGATGATGAAGGTTTTCGTTTTAGAATCGGATTTCGGAAAGCGAGATTTGGTTTTAAAGTTGAAAAGGGGATTTCCGGATTTGGGTTCGGAATGACGGTTCTGAATGCCGGAATGACTTCGGAATAGTGATTTCAAATTCGGGTTGGATATGGATTTAGAAATGGTTTTCAAACGGTTTTGGATTGGATTTGCTGGATCTGGTTATTGGGTTTAAAGATCCGAATTATGTTTGACGGGGGCGGGCCCAAATTGGGTTTAAAGACCCGGATTGAGTTTAAAGACTCGGATACTATATTTCCCTCATAGGCCTGTTGAGTTTAATGACTCGGGAGTTTAAATATAACGACCCGTTCCGAATTCCCGGATTAGAGTAGTAACTAATCATGATTAGTGGTGTCAGGACCCGTCCCAAATATCACCTCGATACCCGGGACGAACCCTGCTCTCGTCTGACAATCACACTTAAAGTACCAAGATAACCTTAACACTACAATAAGCATAACTATCAGACGAAGGAGTAAATATATACAACTGTCAGTCAGAGCATAGTTCTAAAAAATTTGCACAAAAATCCTACAATGCTAGTCTCGCAACGGAAGAACGTCAAAAGCTCTATGCCTCGATTTCTGCCTCAACGTTCACCCCAGCGCTATCACCACGACCTGGAGGGAAAATTTAAACCAAAAGTGTGAGTGGACTAGAATAGATAAAAGTTTCAAAAATCGTTTATCATCAAATCGAAGTTAAGGAAAAATAATAATAATATTTGTTCCCTCCGTTTTAAAAACATGCATGCCCAACTAAGTATTAGAAAACCATGACATGAAACATCATAAGAAACAGAAACACTATAAAACGGATATAGACATCATAGCATGTGCATCAGAAAACCATAGCATAAACTATGAACATCAAATCATCATTTCCGATCAAACCTGCTGGACCTATCCGAGTCTTTAAACTCAACCAGGCCTCAAATATAATTCCGAGTCTTTAAACTCCCGAGTCTTTAAACTCAATAGGCCTATGGGGGTAATATCGTAAATATCCGAGTCTTTAAACTCCCGAGTCTTTAAACTCAATCCGGGCCCGTCCCCCGTCAATCAATATCCGGGTCTTTAAACCCATATCCAGATCCAGCAAATCCAATCCAAATTCGGTGTAAAACCAATTCAAAATCCATCGCCAAACTCGAATTCGAAATCCCCGGTTCGAAGCCCTTCCGGCGTTCAGAACCGACATTCCGAACCCAAATCCGGAAATCCACTTTTAAACCAAAAACCACATGTAATCCCAAATCATATTTCATAACCCATTCATCATCATCAGAAAACATTTATAGGTTGAAATCCTCAAATATTGCATCAAAATCCGAAAACTAGCTTTTCTCGAAAAACGTGTAAAATCCCGAAAATATCTCGAAAAACGTGCAAATATATCTACCACATATAATCATCAACAAGAAGCATCAAACACATTTAATATCATAAATCATTAATAAAAACAGTTAGGCATGCTTGAAAGAAAAGAAAGAGTCCACTCACAAATCAGAACGAGTCAATCGCGCTCCATGCGCTCCTCGACCGTCTCGGGCGCCTCCCGTCCTGTCAATATGCACCAAATAAGGTCACAAACACATCAAGGATACTAACCCTAATTTTCCCAATTTTTCGGGAATTTATTAATATTTTAATCCTAGACCCTAAACCGTCCGGATTCCCGAACAATCCCGTAACATCGTCCGATTCACCCGAAAACCACACCAATGAATTCCTTAGGACGTTTAGAACCAAAACCATGTTGGAAGCTTGGCCGGAATCCTCCCCACGCGCCTCCACGCGCCTGCTACAGTACTCCTTCAACCTCGAGCCACCCGGTTCAACATAGTTGAACCGGCGTGACCGGTTCTCCTCCGTTCCTCCACCGTTTCAGTCCAAACCAATCCCAGGAGCTTCGTCCCATCCTAAGCAATCTAACCCCGTCCTAACATCGAAGAACCACGGCCTAAAACCCACCGTTCACGGCCTCGAAACAGACGGCCCGTGGCCCCTGTTTTGGCCGCCGGCCGCCCAGGTCCTCCCCCGGCACGGCACCACAACCAGACGACTCCTGGGACCTCCAGGAGTCTCACCCTGGCCTCCAAATCCCTCGACTCTAAGCCCAACTCCACGACTTTCGAATTGAAACTCACGGGAAAAACAGAGGAATGAAGCTTACCTTTCGATTCAGTCTCCGCCGTGTGCACCGCCGCGTGCCACGGTGTTCGTTGGACTCCCTGAAACCACCTGAACCTCCCACGGTCTTGGTTTGAACCACGACATGGCACAACTACCACCCCTGTCTCACAACCTCCTTGTTTCCCTCAGAACTCCACCGCACCACCGCCGTGTCCCCGTGCATGATTCCTCCACCAAAACACGATCACAAGCTCAGTCGTGTCTCTTTGTCACTCTCTCAAATCACTCTTCACTCACCCTTGCACTGAATCGATCGAACTCTCTCCAATTTCTTCTCTCTGTTTTCTGTGTCCAAAGCCCAAATGCACGATTTGAATATGGACGTTTTGTGGCCGTGCACACAATCGATCGTCCTAGAACCATCCAGCCACCCACACGTGTCCAACATCCACTGGATTAAACCAAAATATCCCAATCCATTACTGCCACTTGTGCTGATCTAATTGGACTGAGGGAAAAGACTAAAATACCCCTTGTGTACAAATTACCATTTTACCCTCGACCTTTCCAGACCCGTAAATATTTCGTCTGACGTCCGATGACAGCGTGCCACCTGTCGTTGTACTCAGGACGTCGAGACCTATCTAACGGTCCTCGGTCTACGTGAAAATCACAAGTCCTCCAAAAAGTCAATATTTTCCTCATTTAGTCAAATTTACGGTAACGCCCTCAACCTTCCGAACGTCATAACTTTTTCTCTGATTGTCCGAATCGAACCTGCCACCTATCTGCGGACTCGTGACGTCCCTAACTACGTCACGGTCAAGGGTCAACACTCATCCAATCGGTAATTCAAAAAGTCAACTTTTGGCCTACTATTCACAAGGGCAAAATCGTCCTTTATATACAAAACTTTTACAAAATTATATTTTTACCCTTCCCGAAGGTACGGGTTGTTACAAGTGGGGTATATCGGTGATTAGTTGGGCGAAATCGGACGAACGATGCAAAATGACCGTTTTACCCCTAGTCGTGTGCAAAATGTTGACTTTTTGATCGGGCGGTCAAACGGACTTTGACTGATGACCATGACGTAGTTCAGGACGTCACGAGTTCATAGACAGGTGACACGTTCGATTCCGACATTCGAGGAAGAAGTTATGACGTTTGGAAGTCGAGGGGTATTTTGGTAATTTGGCGAAAAGGGGCCAAATGTTGACTTTTGACCCAGGAAGTCCAATCGACGAGGGCTAAGGACCGTTATGTAGGTCGAGTTGATACGAATTCGTAGACAGGCGGCATGTCAAAATCGGAGGTTCGACGACGAAGTTGTGGTCACGGGAACGGAATCGATTAATCGAACGAACCGGGGTTTCGATTAAAATAATATTAAAAGGTGAATAGTGATCGATGATTGAGCACACCTGGATGAGTGACAAGTGTCACCCATCCCTTGTTTCAAAGCCAAGAATCAGCTCCATGTTTTGGGGAAAACATCATCATTATGTTCTATTATTTATTAATTACACTTAATCATTCTTAATCCTCCATTAATCTTCTTTGTCTTCAAACCGTGAACAAATTGGGAATCAGAAATTGAGAGAATTGAGCTCCCTTCCACAACCGGTTTTGAGGTGAAAATTGAAGGATTAGTGAGACTGAATTAACAGGGAAACACGAGGGATTGAGAGAGAGCTGGAATCTGGGAATCAAAAGTTTAGAAGTTTTGGGGGGGAAATTCGAATGTTGAGAGATGAGCCTTGAGGATCGAAATTGAAGCTTCCTTTAGCTTCCTGAGGTTGTGACGAGTCGATCCACTTCAAGATCGAAGGAAATCGAGGCCCAATTAGCTCTGAACGGGCCTGGTAACAGTGAGCTAAAGTCGAGGTTGAGTCGTGATCATTGAGTGATCAAACGACGAAATTGAAGTGGGGAAACAGTTTCTCTTGGTCCACTAAAGCTACTGGGTGGATCAATTGAAAGAAAGTGATTGACATTGATGAATTTCAAAGGATGAACAGTGCCTGGGGTTCTTCGAAAGTTCATCTTCGATTTGAAGGATTTAGGTAAGCAATCGTGTAATTGAGTTTACAGACCTCTAATTAGACCTAAACCGAAACTGTTTGAATGCTCAATTGAATTAATTAAGGTTGAATTGATAGGAAATGAACCGGGTCGTCACGCGGGTTGCAGGATCCGTTTTACAAAGAAAACGGGTGAGGACAACGACACTGTAGCAGGCGCGTGGGTTTCACGCGCAGCCACTCACGGCAGCGCGTGACGGCGTATGGGCACGAATCTCGAGGTGAGGTCAACATGACTTCTGTCCTATTTAATATAACGAACATTTTGGGATTGGTTTCGTGTCGATCGGACACCGTTTCGATATTGTTCGGGACGTCTGAAGGTTTTTAATTGAGTTTAAAAATAGTTAAAAATTCGGGAAAATTACGAGACTTAATAAGAGGTTAATGTTGAGGCTAGTGACCCTCTAATGTGATTTGGACAGGATTGGGAGTCTCGGTGATAGTGGCGTGGTCCGGGAAAGCCTAGGGCACGCGTATCGAGGCGTACCGTTGGACGGTCTGTGAGTGGACTTTGGTTTTATAAATCCTATGCATGCTTAACTGTGTTATATGTTTTATATACGTGATTTCCATGATGGTGATTGTGATTATTGATTTTGGTTATGTTACACGTATTTCGAGATGTCTTCGGTATTGCACGTATATCGAGGCTAACGGTTTTACTGTGGTTTTATGTGCTTGTGGTTTCATGAATAATGTGATGAAATGGTTTTGAACTTGGAAAGATGAACTCGATCATGAAGCCCAATTATTTTGGAAATCTCGGACTTGGAGTCCATTTGGGTCACGTAATCGGGCTGGAGGCCCAGTTGCCTTATGAAATCGGGCCAGGGGCCCAATTGTTATGAAATCGGGCTAAGACCCATTTGAGTTATACTATCGGGCCAGGGGCCCAGTTGATTTACGAATTCGAGCGGTGGGCCCAGTGGGTTACAAAATCGGGCAAGAGGCCCAGTTGGGTTATAAATGTGATTTCGGGTCTAGGACCCTATGTTTAATAAATGTGATTTCGGGTCTGGGACCCTATGTTTTATAACTGTGATTTCGGGTCGGGGACCCTAAATGGAATTATAATGTTTTATGGAGATTTTTGGGCAGGGCCCATTGAGATGTTGTGAAATGATTTAATGAAACTGTTTTCCATATACCATCTTTGTAACGACCCGTCTCGAATATCGGGATTGAATATTAATTAATTATGGTTTAGAATGACTAATTTGGGATTAGTTGAGTGAAATCAGACGAATTGTGCAAAATGACCGTTTTGCCCCTAGCGTGGGCAAAATGTTGACTTTTAGTTCGGGCGGTCAAACGGACTTTGACCGATGACTGTGACATAGTTCGGGACGTCCCGAGTTCATAGACAGGTGGCACGTTCGATTCCGACATTCGAGGAAAAAGTTATGACCTTCGGAAGTTGAGGGGTATTTTGGTAATTTGGCTGAAAAGGGGCCAAATGTTGACTTTTGACCCGGGAAGTCCAATGGACGAGGGCCAAAGACCGTTACGTAGGTCTCGTCGATACGAATCCAATGACAGGCGGCATGCCGAAATCGGAGATTCGACGACGAAGTTATGGTCACGGGATCGAAATCGATTAACCGAACGAACCGGGATTTCGATTAAAATAATATTTTATTATGAATAGTACCCGATAATTGAACACACCTGGATGAGTGACAAGTGTCACCCATCCCTTTATTTAGGGCTTAAAATCTAATCCATGTTTTAGGGAAAACATGATCATTGTGTTTTATTATATTTAATTATACTTAATTATTGTTTTAATCCTCCATTAATCCTCTTTGTCTTCAAATCGTGCACAAAATTGGGAATCAGAATTGAGAGAATGGGTTGCCTTCCTTAACTGGTTTGGAGGGGAAAATTGAGAGTTTGGTGAGGCTAACTCAGCTAGGCAAACACGAGGGACAGAGAGAGGCTGGAGAGTGAGAATCGAATTTTAGAATTTTGAGGGGGAAAATCGGATTTTGAACTATGAGCCATGAGGATTGAAATTGAAGCTTCATTTAGCTTCCAGAGGTTGTGACGAGTTGATCCAGATCAAAAACGAAGAGAATTGAGGCCCAATTGGCTCTGAACGGGTCTGGTAACAGTGAGCACGGTTCGAGTTTGAGTCGTGGGATTCGAGGCTTGGATTGATGCAATTGAGATGGGGAATGAATTTAACTTAGTCCATTGAAGTTTCTGGATGCATCAATTGAAGGAAATCGATTGACATTGATGGAGATTGGACGACGAACAGGGTTCGAATGTTCTTCGAAAGTTCAACTTTGATTTGAAGGTTTGAGGTAAGGATGATTGTGATTAAGTTCACAGATCCCTAATTGAAAATAATTTGATGCTAATGGCCATTTGAATTACTGGAAACGGTGTAGAATTGACGGACATTGAATCGGGTCTGTTCGCGGGCAAAAGGATCCGTTTTGCAGAGAAAACGGGTGAGGACGATGACTACTGTAGCTGGCGCGTGGGTTTCACGCGCAGCCACTCACGGCGGCGCGTGAGGGCGCGTACGGCCTAGTTTCAAGGTGAGGTCAACATGACTTTGAATCCTCTCATTGTAACGAACATTTTGACGCTGGTTTCGAGGAAATCGGATATCGTTTCGTTAATGTTCCGCGTATCCGAAGTTTTGTTTTACGTTTAAAATACGTATTTAAATTCCGGAAAAATTGGGGAAAATTATATGAAGTATTTTGAGATGTTAGTAACCCTCTATAATGATTTTGAACAGGAGTTGTGATTTCCAGAATTTACGAAAAAACGTGCATCTCGGAAACGGACCGTTTTGGACGGTGTGTGTGAGTGGACTTTGTTTTCTAACCGTGATGCATGCATATATGATTTAAATGCTTTATTATATGATTTTATATGCTTTGGCATGATTGATGTTTCAATCCGGTGATTTCTCGATTTTATGGATTATTATATTATTTTGGCACGATTTTCGAGAAATTGTGAAATTGATTGAAAATGATGTTTGGACTCGAGTTATGAGTTAAGGATTGAAAATGATGTGTTGACTCAGGAATGAGTCAAGGGTCGATTTCTTGGATTTACGTGAAAATGGCAACTGAGGTTGCGAACGCATGCATTTGCGTGATAATGTTATTTTGGGTGTGAGACCCAACTGGATAGTGACTTTGACTCGGATTTGGAGTCACTTGTGAATATGATGAATTTGATGATTTTGTATTCTTGTGATTTTATGATTATTTTAATCAGTCTTTCGGGCGCGTTTTACGAGGAACGTGCAAATGATGTTTTGAGCTAGACCCGGAGTCAAAAAGATTTCTAAAATGATATTTTGACTTAGTTGGTAAGTCAATAATGATTTCTGGATTATTTTATTGTTTTAAAATGTGATTTTAACGGTTTTCGTGAAAATGGTAATTTGGGGCTTGAGACCCAGTCGGGAATGATCTTGACTTTGTATGAAGACAAGATTTGATTGCAATGTGTTGGGATGTAATTCCCGAGATGGTTTTCTTTGTGATTGTGAAATTCCCAGACGGTCGGAGCTTGGGGGGGATTACCCAGACGACCGGAGCTTGGGGGATGTGATTGTAGGATCGGGGAGTTGATCCTATGGTAGTCAGCTTCTCGGATGTGACTGAGCCTGGATGTACCACTCGGATGGGTCTGAGCCTGGGGATGTGTTCTCCCAGATGTGACTGAGCCTGAGGGTTGAGCCCAGAGGTGTCCGATCCCGAGAGTGTGGCTGGATATTGGCCTACGCGTAGTGCAGCACTTGTGAGTAGTGCGGTTTGATTGATTGTGTACGTGTGAGTAGTGCAGATGTGATTATGTGATATTTTGTGCACTTGTGAGTAGTGCGGATTGATTGGATTGATATATTTACTGTGCACTTGTGATTAGTGCTGATTGCTGTTATTTGATGACGTACTGGTATTGAGTACGAGTTCTTGGTCCTTGTGGCCAGGTAATTATGTTTCCACATGTTTTGGCCGGAGAGCCGGGATTTGATGTTTTATGACATGAACTGATTTGGTGAACATGAGTTTTACGGACCATGGGAAAATATGTTTTGATTTTATCGATCCACTATTCATACTTGAATGATTTCATACTATTGCTCGTGTTTTACGATATGCATGCAAGTTTGTGAAAACTGGAGGGTAAGAATGTAATTTTGGTAAATGTTTTTATCAGAGGTCATTTTTGTCCACTCACACCTTTTCTGTTTTATGACCCTCCAGGCCGTGGTACGACGTTCGGGATTGATCGTGAGGCAGAGGTAGCAGCAGAAATCAGCGCAATTATCCCTTGTCTAGCAAGCACTGAAGGGTAGTTTCAGACCTTTAGTTGACTTGTCAGACGGGAGCAGGACCGGGCACGGTTTTTGACGTCCAGTTGGGACGGGGTCCTGTCAATCTTGATACGAGGATATATGATGGTCTCCTCCAGGTGTCTGGGACACTGGGGAAGTCACGGTGCATTGCCTGCGAGGGGTCATTGTACGGAGCTACCGGACCGTATAGTGACTCAGAAGCAGGATTGCTATGATTAGACGTCTGGGATGTCAGACATCTGTGATGTCAAAGATATTGACCCGGAGAGACCCCGGGTAGCACACGTCGCTTTTTATACCGTGAGATATGACGTCTGGGACGTCAAGCGTCTGGGACGCTAGGCATCTGGGATGCTGGAGATGGTAATGTGGTAAATATGGACTAATGGATCTATGAAATGGTTTTTAGGTTGAATTTATGTTGATGGTTTTGGGCGGTGGCCCACATGTTTTTGTATGTATGGATGTGGTATTCTACAGTTTTGGGCTGAGTTCCCACACTTGGTTTTGAGTTACGGTTTTTGGGCTAAGGCCCTAATGGCTTGGTTAAACAAACGTTTTGGTTACTGGTTTTCGATGCATGCATACGTTTTAATGAAGGGCATAAATGTCTTATAAATGTGTTTAATGAACTTAATGATTTTCGTCCACTCACAGCTTTTATTGGTTTTAATGCCCTTTAGGTTGATTACGGATACGACTGCAGCAGAGTCTGGGACATCGTACGCCTCCTCTATCGATCCTTGTGCACTCTGGAAGCACCGTTTGGGTAGTGACTTTTGGTTATCCCTTGTCTGACACCTCTTGTTGGACGGGAGCATGGCACATTCCATGGTAATCCCGGGGGGATTGGGATGGGTTGTGTCAACATGGTATCAGAGCAGGTTTGCTCTTTTGCGCGCAGGTCGAGGGTGTGATGTCTCTTTGGGCTGCAGTTTCGTTATCAACCTGATAGATAGTTTTTGGGTTTGAATGGTGGATAGAGTGTGATTGGCCCGATACGCCGTGCGTTAATGTGGTTCGAGCCAAATGGGGTTGTATGTGATGAACTGGTATTGTGGGACCTTCGGTTCGGTCATGTGGTATTCGATTGTTGTGCTGCTAGGAGCAGCTGGGTTCGAGGAACCCCATTTGAGTAATGGTCTAAAATGTGAACCCTAATGGTGATTGCTTGGGTGAGGGATGTTGGTACAACGGAGTTAGCCGATGACCTTAGTGGTGGCACCCACATTGAGTTGGCTTTGACGTCTATACGATGTCAGGACCGCGGGGTCGGTCAGGGTGTGGATTTTATTACAGAGAGCAGTTGGGTTCGGTGGAACCATAGGGTGTGATTGTGGAACCCTAGTATATGATGGATTAAAAAGGTGAGCCTTAATTGTGACTAGTGGATGAGAACTTGTGCTGCGACGAGCGACTGAGGTCATGGATGACCATGTGAATGATTCTAGTGAGTCTAGTCAGAACTATGGGATTCGACCCATGGGTACGGTTACGAGATAAAATATGGAATCCCGAGTTAGACCGGATGTTAGTGTGATGTGTGGATGCTGATCTCGATAGCAATGACTGTTAGTCGGTAGTCGTGTGGAGATGACTGGCTATCGAGGGTATTTGGTGTGGTTGCAGTACTTGGGGATCAGGGGACGTTCAGGGAACGTTCATTATCCTGATGTGGATTGTCAGAATGGTGGTACCCATAGTTGTGGGGTACGAGTAGAGGTACGGGATCGTCGCTCGGTATGAGCGGAGATCCAGGGTTGTCCGATTTGCACACGGTGTGCAAGTGTGGATGTTTGTATGTTGGTACTTTTGTGCTAATGCTAGTATGGATGCATGTGTGCTAATACTAGTTTTGTTGATAGTGTGTTGGTGCTGGTACTAGCGCTGGTGCTAGTGTCAGTGATTGTGATGACGACGAGCCACAAGTTGGGATGTGACTCCGTCATGATGGACATATGATCGGTATTTGAGATTTGGTAGTGGTTGCGTGATGGACTGGATGGGATCCAGCAGAGATTGTGATGTGTTGGGATAAGTCCCAACAGTGATGAGATGACAAGTGATGAGTGGATAAAAAGGTATGATTGAGACTTGAGGAATCTTGGGATGACGTCCCCTACGTCATGAGAATTAGTGGATTTGGGGAGTTGTTGTCAACTCTGAGGTTGGTGTGATTGTATATTTCTAATATCCCTAGAAAGTACAAGGAAATGATTGGAATTGGAAAAGACGAGGAAATCATTGGTGGTATAGATGTGGGATTTTGTGATCGTGAATGACTTGGAGAACCGAGTGTTGAACTTGTAAAGGTTGAGATTTGAGAACGAAATAGTAATGAATTACGTCATTTTGGATGTGCGTAAATGGTTATTAACGGACATGAGGTCTGAGTAATGGATTGATTTCGGACACGTGGTTGTCCAAGTGAGTTGAGGATGTGGGAAGTCCAGTGGTTGGACTTGACATCTCATTGGGAGCATGTGTGGTTGCAAGCCGAGTAAGACCGAACCCCGACTCGTATGTTTGAGTCAAAGTGTGGTTGCAAGCCGAGTAGGGCTGTACACCGACTCTAATGTTTGAGTCAAAATAGCAAGTGTTGGGGTGTAGGCCGAGTAAGACCGAACCCCGACTCGTATGTTTGAGTCAAAGTGGTGGTGTAAGCCGAGTAGGGCTGTACACCGACTCTAATGTTTGAGTCAAAATAGTAAGTGTTGAGGTGTAGGCCGAGTAAGACCGAACCCCGACTCGTATGTTTGAGTCATAGTGGTGGTGTAAGCCGAGTAGGGCTGTACACCGACTCTAATGTTTGAGTCAAAATAGCAAGTGTTGGGGTATAGGCCGAGTAAGACCGAACCCCGACTCGTATGTTTGAGTCAAAGTGGTGGTGTAAGCCGAGTAGAGCTGTACACCGACTCTAATGTTTGAGTCAAAATAGTAAGTGTTGAGGTGTAGGCCGAGTAAGACCGAACCCCAACTCGTATGTTTGAGTCATAGTGTTATGTTACACAAAGGCTAGATAAATGGAAGAGTTTATAAATAACTGGTGCGAGAACGGGTAAAGTACAACAAGTCATAAGAAGGAAAAAATACAGTCTTAAATGTAGTATTTTTTCAAATGATCGGCATTCCATGGGTGGCCCAGCCTTCGCCCATCTGGGTCTTCCAATTCGTAAGTTCCGGGCCGGCAGATTCTGGTAACCCGACATGGACCCTCCCAATTGGGGCCGAGAGTCCCGGCTGACTTTTCGGAGGACCCAGTTGCCTACCTGAAAACCCCGATGTTTGACTTTGGCATTATGGTAGTTGCAAAGCCGCTGTTTGCAGGCGATGTTTCTGAGGTTGGCTTGCTCTCTGTGCTCCTCGATGAGGTCTAGACTGAGTGCGATCTGATGGTTGTTTTGTTCAGGCTCATAGGACGACACTCGGTAAGAAGTTTTGTTTAGTTCAGCGGGAATGACTGCTTCCGTTCCGAAAGTTAGCGAGAAGGGGGTTTCATTTGTAGATGTGCGGTAGGATGTCCGATACGACCAGAGTGCGTTGGGGAGAATTTCAGATCACTTGCCCTTGGCCTCATCCAGCTGCGTTTTCAGTGTATGCTTGATGATTTTGTTTATTGCCTCAACTTGGCCGTTGGACTGAGGGTGAGCTGGTGAGGCGAAGCAAAGGCGGATGTTGTGTCTGTCACAAAAGGCACGGAAGCGTGCGTTGTCGAATTGCTTCCCATTGTCCGTGACGATTGTGTGGGGGAGACTGAAACGGCAGATAATGTTCTGGAAGACGAACGTTTCGATCTGGGCCGTGGTGATAGAAGCCAAAGCTTTCGCCTCAACCCACTTTGTGAAGTAATCCACCGCTACCACCGCATACTTTGTCCTGCCCTTTCCTGCCGGCATTTTCCCAATCAAATCAAGTCCCCACTGCGAGAAGGGCCAGGGGCTGACCATTGGTGTGAGGTTTTTTGGAGGTAGGTGGAAGAGAGGGGCGAACCGTTGACACTTATCGCACCGCTTGGTCAGTTCGGTCGCGTCTCCGTGCATGGTTGGCCAATAGAAACCTTGCCGGAAAGCCTTGTGGGCCAATGACCGTGGTCCAGAATGATTTCCGCAAATACCGGCGTGGATTTCCTCGAGAATGGCCCTGCCTGCCTCCGGGACGAGACACTTTAAGAGGGGCAAAGTGAAACCCCGTTTGTAAAGTTGGTCGTTGATGAGTGTATAGCGGGCTGCCCGTCTCCGGACCTTTTTGGCCTCGATCTTGTCAGAAGGAAGAGTTCCGTCTGCGAGGAATCGAAGTAGTGGGGCCATCCACGTGCCGTTAGCGTTGATGGCGTAGACCGCCGGGCATTGTGTACTGGGTTGATCCAGAATTTCGATCAGCACACTTCGACTCTGCTTCTCATCGAGGGAGGAGGCGAGCCGGGCCAGAGCGTCGGCATGGCTGTTTTCGGAGCGTGGAATCCGAGTGATAGCGTAGCCGCAGAAACTACATAGAAGGGATGTAACAACCCGTCCCGAGAGCCGGGATTAGTAGGGTGATTAAGTTGGGATTTAGTGAGGTTAATCGGTGGTTAGATGGTCCTGATAGGTCCGGTAGCGTAGAATGACGATTTTGCCCCTGGTTTGGGCAAAAATGTTGACTTTTAGGTCGGGTGGTCAAGTGGGTATTAACCAGTGATTAGGACGTAGTTGAGGACGTCACGAACCCGTAGACATGTGGTACGTTCGATTCCGACATCCGAGGAGGAAGTTGTGATGATCGGAAGGTCGAGGGTATTATCGTAATTTGGGTAAATTAGGGGACCTAGTTGACTTTTTGTAGAATCAGGTTTTGGTCTGTTGACCTAGGATAGGTAGATAGATTTCGTCCTCCTGAGTTCGATGACAGGCGGCACGTATTCATCGGACTTACGAGGCGAGAGGTACGGGTCTAGGAAGTTTTGGCAAAACCGTAAAAATGAGTTATATTTGGAGGGCATTTTGGTCTTTGTGGCACATTGGGATTTGTGCAGAGAGAGAAGGAATGGAAGGCTGAGATTGAACCAGGTGGGAAAGGGTTGAGTGGATGGTGACACATGGCAAGTGTGTAGAGGATTCTAGGAGAATCCTGTACGTGCACAGTCCAATTATTTGGGGTGCACTCGTGCAACTCCCGTGTTTGTTCTTCGACACACAGAGAGAAACAGAGGGTGAGAGATTGAGAGCAATTGATCGATTCTGTGCCAGGGGGAGTGAAGAGTGGTTTGTGAGGGTGACAGGGAGGTAAGAACAAGCTGGTGATCGGGTTTTGGAGGAGGATTCGTGCACGGCGGCACGGTGGTGGTGCGGCAAGGTTTTGGGGAAACAGGGAGACCGTGAGAGTCTGGTGGTGGCTACGCCGTGTGGTGGCTCAAACCAAGGCAGGGGGGAGCTGTAGGAGGTTGCAGGGGGTCCAACGAACACCGTGGCACGCGGCGGTGCGCACGGCGGAGACGCAATCGAAGGTGAGATCTTTTGCTCTGTTTTCCCGTGATTTTCAATTTGAAAGTCGTGAGGATGGGCTTAGAGTCGAGAGGAAGGGAGGTCAGGGTGAGGTTCAGGAGGGCTCTAGGTGTCGACTAGGATGGTCGCCGTGACGGGGGTGTACACGGCGGAGGTTGGCACAACGGCAGGCACTCTGGTGCTCTGTTTCGGCCGTGGAATTCAAATGGGAAGTCGTGGGCTTCGGGGGTGAGTCGAAGGTCTAGGAGGGTTGGTTTAGGATCAGTGAGGCCCTAGGATGTGTCTGGTGTTGCCACCGTGACGGGGGGTGGTCGGAATGGCTAAATCGTGAAACAGGGACTATCGGGCCGTCTGGTTCGAGCTTCAGTCGACGATGATGGGGCCATGTCGAGGTTAGAGGAGTAGGGGGATGGATTCCTTGAGACTGGACGAAGCTGTGGGTGAAAGAAGGGAGTGAAATGGTGGCCGGACGGTGAAGATTGCCTCTCGCCGGTCCAGGTTGCAGCGCCGGTTCAACACAGTGCGTGGAGGTTGATGACGGTGCACTGTAGCAGCGCGTGAGGGCCACGCGCAGCCACTTTGGGCGGCGCGTGGGGGCGCGTGCGGCGGCAGTTGGAGAAGTAGTCAACATGGTTTTTGGTCTAGGAGTTATGGTGAGTTCAATGGAGTTGGTTTCGGGTCAATCGGAAGTCGTTTGAGTTTAGTTCCGCGAGGGTGAAGGTTTAGGGTCCCGGGTTTTATGTTTTTCGATTCGGGGATTTTTGAGGGAATTTAGGTGAACTTTCGTAGACGTATTAGCGACGTAATTTGATGATTGTGAACAGGATCGGGATTTCCCGAGGAAGCCGAGGAACGTGCTGGACGTTCGGGACGCGAGTAGGGCTCGATACTGTGAGTGGACCCTTTTCTTAAACTCGAACATGCATAACTGTTTTCTATACTTGTTTTATATAGATATGTGATTTCATGATTTTTGGATTTATGATGTGATTTTACATAGTTGCACGTTTTTCGAGAAAATACGGTATTTGACACGTTTTACGATAGAAGGTTGATTTCGGATTATAAGGTTATAGTTTTGGGATTTCAAATGGTAAATGAGTTTTAATGATTATAAATGGATTTTGAAACATGATTTTGATAATCAAGGTTTTCAGTTTTAAAATCGGATTTCAGGAAACGAGATTTGGTTTTAAAGTTGGAAAGTGGATTCCGGATTTGGGTTCGGAATGACGGTTCTGGATGCCGGAAGGGCATCGGACCAGTGATTTCGGATTCGGGTTTGGATGTGGATTGGTAAATGGTTTTCAAATGATTTTGGGATTGGATTTGCTGGATCTGGATGTTGGGTTTAAAGACCCGGATATATGTGACGGGGGACCGGCCGGATTGGGTTTAAAGACCCGGATTGAGTTTAAAGACTCGGGAGTTTAAAGACTCGGATATATTGATTTCCCCCGTAGGCCTTGAGTTTAAAGACTCGGGAGTTTAAAGACTCGGATATGATTAAGGCCTGGATTGAGTTTAAAGACTCGGGAGTTTAAAGACTCGGATAGGTCCAGCAGGTTTGATCGGGAAGTAATGTTTTGCTATCAATGGTTTATGATACGGTTTCTGATACTTCGGTTATGATTTATATAACTATTTTATAGTGTTTCTGTTTCTTATGATGTTTTGTGAAAATTGATTTATAACTGTGTTAACAACTGGTGGTTATGCCTGTAGTTTTCAAAATGGAGGGTTAAACTCGGTTTTTTGATAAATGGTTTTAGAACTTTTCTTTTATTATGGTCCACTCGCACTTTTGTTTTAACTTGCCCTCCAGGTTGTGGAGCGAGCACGGGGTCTTGACGTCGAGGCAGTGTCCGAGGCATAGAAGTGACGTGAGGGATCCCGGAATAGTTTAAAGTCTTCCGTGTGCGTGTACTTTATCAGATTTTATTTTCCTTGTGTTCCGTACTATGCTCTGTAAACGATAACTTCGAGTTATGTTGCTTAATTACTCCTGCGTCTGACTGGGTTTGAGTGAGTTTTATTTGGGTGTTGTGTCGGGGAGTCAGACGGGAGCGGGATTTACCTCGGGTTTCGGGGTGAAACCGGGGTGGGTCCTGACAAGGGACTTTGCCAGCGCTCTGTACGCTGCCATGGAAGAGTCCTTCGCCTCATAGGCGTTGTTGATTTGGTTGACGATGAGCTGTGAATCGCTGAAGATCTTAACCTGTTCTGTCTCCATGGTTTTAGCGAGGCGGAGCCCTGCGAGGAGGGCCTCATACTCGGCGGCATTGTTGGAGGCCTTGAATTGGAAACGAAGGGCATACTCCATCCGGACCTTGTCCGGTGTGGTAAGGACAAGTCCGGCTCCGGACCCGTTGTGGCAAGCCGACCCGTCGACATAAAGGAGCCAGGTTGGCCGAGTGGGGTCGAGTTGGGGGTTCTCTTCGTCCAAAGTATGTGTTATGGACAGAGGGGAAGATGGTGGGGCCTCAGCTGCGGCCGTTGCGGGGACGTAGGAGAACTCAGAGATAAAGTCCGCCATGGCCTGTCCTTTCTCGGCAGTGCGGGGAATGAAAGTGATGTCGAATTCGCTGAGTTCTATTGCCCATTTCAGTAAGCGGCCCGAAGTTTCGGGCTTCTGAAGCACTTGCCGGAGTGGTCTGTCGGTTAAGACGATGATAGAATGAGCCTGGAAGTATGGCCTGAGCTTCCGGGCGGACATGATGAGGGCGAAAGCGAGCTTCTCTAGGTCAGAGTATCTTGTCTTGGCGTCCTGCAGAGCCTTGCTGACGTAATACACCGGATGTTTGGCGCCGTCCCTACGCTTGACCAACACTGAACTTGTGGCAGAAGCGGAGACAGATAGATACATGTAAAGGGTTTCCCCGGTGTCTGGTCTTGCTAGCAGCGGCGCTTTTCCCATGTATTCCTTAAGTTCAGTGAAGGCCTTGGTGCATTCCTCGGTCCAGGTGATGTGTTTGGACCTGCCCTTTAGGGCTTTGAAGAAAGGCACGCACCTGTCCGTGGCCTTGGAGATGAAGCGTGTAAGGGCTGCGACTCGGCCTGTTAAGCTTTGCACTTCTTTCTGGGTTCGTGGGGGCTCCATATCGACCAGGGCCTTGATTTTTTCCGGGTTGGCCTCGATGCCCCTTTGGCTAATCATGAAACCCAGAAATTTCCCAGAGTTGACTCTGAACACGCACTTCGCCGGGTTTAACCTCATTCGATACCGTTTGAGGACGTTGAACATTCGCGAGAGATTGGGGATGTGGAGGTCAGCCGATTTACTCTTGACGAGCATGTCGTCGACGTAAACCTCCATGGTTTTCCCAATCTGGTCGGCGAACATGAAGTTCACTAGGCGTTGATAAGTGGCCCCGGCGTTTTTGAGTCCGAAAGGCATGACATTGTAGCAGTATAACCCCTGATCCGTCCGGAAGGTTGTGTGGATCTGATCTGCCGGATGCATAAAGATTTGGTTGTAGCCCGAGTACGCATCCATAAAACTCAGGAGCCCATGTCCTGCCGTGGCGTCGACCAGTTGGTCAATCTTGGGCAAAGGAAAACTGTCCTTGGGGCAGGCCTTGTTAAGGTCGGTAAAATCAATGCACATTCGCCACGCCCCAGAAGGTTTTTTGACGAGTACAACATTGGCGACCCAAGCAGCATAGACGGCCTTCCGGACAAAGTGGATGGTGCTGAGCTTGATGATCTCTGCCTTCATAGCCTCGGTCCTCTCAGCATCGTAGAGGCGGCGTTTCTGTTCGACAGGCTTGTAGGTAGGATCGATACTGAGCCGGTGGCAGATCACGTCGGTGGAGATGCCGGGCATGTCGGCGTACGACCAGGCAAAGACCTCAGAGTTGTCCCTTAAAAACCGGATCAGTTGTGAGCGCAGGTCGGGCGAAAGAGTGGTCCCAATCTTTACCTTCTGGTCCGCAAAGTCGTGGGAGAGTACTATTTCTTCAACATCCTCAATGGGTTGTGGATGGGGTGTTGGTGAATGGTCCCAAGGATCTTCGATTGGTTCGGCCCGGATTTTTTGTGCGTCTTGAGGGCTCACGGGGTCGGCCTCGAACGCGGACTCTGATACTGCCATGGTTTCTTTCGGAGGTTGGATGAGGGTGACAGAATTGCAGGCCCTTGCAGCCATTTGGTCTCCCTTGACTTGACCAATCCCCATAGGGGTTGGGAACTTTACTAGCAGTAGGTGGGTGGAGACGACTGCCCTCATCTGGTTGAGTATTCCCCGCCCGAGAATGGCGTTGTAGGCCGCGGGGCAGTCTACCACCAAGAAAGGTGCCAGTACGGTCGCCTTCCGTGGATGTGTTCCGAGGGAGAGGGGGAGAGTAACCGTTCCATGCGAGACGATAGAGTCCCCCGTGAAGCCAAAGAGCGGCGTAGGTGAGCGGTCCAGACTTGCTTCTGGGATGCCCAATTGCTTGAAAGCTCGCATGAAAAGGACGTTGACCGAGCTTCCAGTGTCGACCATTACCCGTTGCACGTCGAAGTTAGATATCTCCGCCATAACGACAATGGGGTCGTCGTGAGGGTAGATGATCCCGCGCTCTTCCTCCTCGGAGAACGTGATCGGCTCCCAACCGAGTCGATTTGTTTTCTTGGCTCTTCCCTCCTCTATGCTGAAGAGCTGCTGATTCTGTTTGGTGGCCCGTAGAAAGTTCTTCTTTGCCCGGTTGGAAGTGAGCGGGCAAGAAATTGACGGTCCTCCGGAGATCGTGTTGATCTGCGGGTTGCGAGGTGGAGGTGGAGCGTGTTGAAGAAATTGGTTGATCTTCCCATCTCGAGCCAGAGCCTCCACCAGATCCCGGAATGCCACACATTGGTCAATGCTATGGCCATTGTACTTGTTGTATTGGCAATAAATTCCCGTGTCTTTTCCAAGCTTGCCCTTCGCTGGTGCCCAAGTAGACTTCGGGATCATGTGTTCCACAATAAGGAGGACATTCTCGTAGGGGGTATTAAGGATGGTGTAAGTCTCGTACTTGGAGCGAGGGACCCGTTTTCCCCGTTGTTTGACCGCTCCCCCTGCTGTCTTTCCTGGTGATTCGGGTTCTTACCCTTCTTCCCAGGGATGTACAGATTGTTGCTGTGGGGGTAGTCTTTCCGTTTTCCCCCATAGCTCTGTTGCCCCTGCTCCTGCGGACGCTGTGCCGGGCCCTGCTGTTCCGGGACGCTCGGTGGGTATGTTTTCACCGAGTCGGCCCGAGGGGGTTGGTAGGCATTGGCAGCGTTGGACTTTTGGCTTAGTGCCTCAGCTTTGGCGTGGATCGCCGCCTGTTTCATTATTTTGTTATAAGTTTTCCAACCTTGGGTGTGAGCTGCGTACCTGAATGGGGAGTCTCGGAGGCCGCCCTTGAAGGCCGTGAAAGCTGCTCGATCGTCCGTTTCCGCGCACCGAGAGTATTCATGACTGAATCTTGCTGCATATCGCTGCAGCGACTCGTTTTCACCTTGTTTGAGCTGGAAGAGGTCCTCGGCCGAGGACAGGCGGTCGGTCTGTATCATGAACTGATTCATGAAGGTGGAGGTGAGCTGCTCGACGGAGTCGATGGACCTAGATTCCAACTTGTAGAACCAATTGATCGCTGCCTCGGTCAGTGTGGAACTGAAGATGAGGCATTGTTCCTCGTCGGCGAGGTTTTTGAGGGCGATGGCCGAGTAGAAGTTGTTCAGATGATTCCACGGATCGTCCTTTCCGTTGTAAAGGGGAATTTTCAGGGGTTTAATCTCGTGGTTGATCCTGAACTGGTTGATTCTTTCTGTGAAGGGGCCCGGGCTGGTTTTTGACCAGGCTGGTCTCGCTTCCCGGGCTGTCCCGGCCTCAAGTGTCCGGACTCGGTCCATGAGGTGCTGGACGAGCGAGTCAAGTCTTGGATTGGTGTTTATCCCTGGATGCTTGGTCGCGGTCGACCCTATAAGACCGGTCGGTGCCACCTCCGCTTGGCGGGCTCTGTGATTCACTCCTTTTGTGACCGACCTGCCGTGACCGCTCGGTGTACCCCTGTTTGGGTATGCTCCGGCATATACTTGCGTTTTGACCGACCGGCCTCGACCGCTCGGTGTCCCGCAGGCGGGATCGTTCCTGAGGCTTGTCATTCTGCCGCCCAGCCTGCCCTGACCGCTCGGTGCTCCTTCGGCAGGTTGGTTCAGGGCGAGGAGGGAGCGGGAGGCCGAGGTGGGTTGACCGCTCGGTATTGCTGCGAGGGGACCTCGATGTTTGCCTCCCCCTGTCCGAGCGGTTGGTCCTGGTGCCAAGATGCCGAGCGGACTTGGCCGTGCTCTCGGCCTCCATGGACGAGTCGGTGACGGGGACAGGGTCCCCCATTGAGAAGGTCCCTTGGCTAGCATTTGGGCGGGACCACCGAGCGGTTATGTTTCCTCGGTGGTGGTCTCCCCTTCCCGCCTCCGACCGAGGGTCGGGTCGGCGTGATGGTTGTTCGTTGACCGACCGGTCCCGCCCTCCCTCGCTGAGGGCGTCTCGGTCGTCCCGGTAGATCCTGGTGTCACCGGGTTGACTGTCGGGGATGATCAACATCCGAGCCGGTTTCTTGCTTGGCTCGGTGTCCCCGTGCCTTCCCCTATGCGGCTCGGCGACCGCATGTTCCTTTCCTTTTTCTGCCAGTCGGCGATTCTTCTCGGCACGCTCCGCGCATTCGGCCACTACCTTGTCGGCCTCAGAGCTACCGACGCGTGCTCGGTGGGCAGCGAGTTTTGCCTGTGCGACCCGTAGCTGTTCGGCTACCTCAGTGTATCGATCTTCGAGCACCTGACACCTCGACTCGGCCTGGGTGCCCGTAGCTTTTACCTCGGCCATGTCGCTCTGGAGTTTCTCGATTATCCGCAAGAAGTTAGGAGAGGGTTCTCCCCTCGTTCTGGGGCCTTGCCCGGGTGTGATCTCACCGAGGTCGTGTTCGCCCTGCATGTTCAGTGACGACGAGCTGTTTCTCGGTGTAACTGGTGGATGAGTCGTAACTCGGTCTGGTTGAGCGTGGGCAACCTTAGTCAGAATTCCCACAGACGGCGCCAAACTGTTGAAGCGTTAAATGTTCCAACTGTCGAGTACTCGTTGCCCAATCACCAAATGACGCGTGTCCCTCTTATGACCTGTCAACTTAAGTGGATCGCAGGTCTCCGTTAGTACGGGCACCGGTGTGGTGTCGGCCTAAGGCTCTCCGACGATCAAGTCAGTTACTTTCGTTCGTAAGAGGAAGCAGTAGATGGTAAGTTCGGTAGAGTAATTGTAATAGTAAAACTTGGTTACCTTTATTGGGAAATGTGTATCCTTTATGTATAGGTAGGTGGGATGTTCAATTCCCAAAGTTCCGATGTGGGACAAATGCTTCTCGATTTACGTGCGGACACGTGTTACGTAAATCGAGGGTGGATATGATTCCGCGTGGCATCCCGCATTGGGCCCGGTGTTAGGGCTGTCGTAAGCCTGGTGCTTTTGGGCCTTGAGCGTTGTCTGGGCTTTAAGTATACGACCCAGTGGGTCTGGTCAGATATGGTGTCAACAGTCTTCATTGATGACATTTTGGTGTATTCGAAGAGTGCAAAGGCGCACGAGAAACATCTGAGAATAGTGCTTAAGACCCTAAGAGAGCATCAGTTGTATGCGAAGTTGAGCAAGTGTCAGTTTTGGTTGACCAGTGTTGGATTTCTAGGTCATGTGATTTCAGCCGAGGGCATCAGGGTGGATCCTCAGAAGGTTGAGGCGGTAGCAAATTGGGAACAGCCCAAGACGGTGACAGAGATCAGGAGTTTTCTGGGTTTAGTAGGTTACTATCGGTGCTTTATTGAGGGCTTTTCGATTCTAGCCGCTCCATTGACACGGCTGACTCGGAAAGGAGTTCGGTTTGATTGGGATGAGAAATGTGAACATAGTTTCCAGGAGCTTAAAAGGCGGTTGACATCTGCTCCTGTGTTGGCCCTTCCAGACAATAGTGGGGAGTTCGAGGTGTATAGTGACGCTTCTTTACAAGGTTTGGGCTGTGTATTGATGCAGGACGGGAAGGTGATTGCTTATGCTTCCCGGCAGTTGAAACCCCATGAGATGAACTATCCTACACATGACTTGGAATTGGCTGCAGTGGTTCATGCACTGAAGATTTGGCGACATTATTTGTACGGTGAGAGGTGCAGGATCTTCACGGACCACAAGAGTTTAAAGTATTTGTTCACTCAGAAGGAATTGAATCTGAGACAGCGCCGATGGTTGGAGTTGCTTAAGGACTACGACTGTACTATCGAGTATCATCCAGGAAAGGCTAATGTGGTAGCCGATGCTTTGAGCAGGAAGTCAGCTAGTTCTTTGTCGCATCTGAGGACGGTCCGGTTACCTTTGTTGGTTGGGCTCCGCAGGCTGGGAGTAGAGTTGACTGTGGATGATCAGGGAGCACTTTTAGCGAGTTTCCACGTGCGACCTGTTTTGATTGATCAGGTTATTGATGCTCAGTTTGAGGACCCTATTTTGGGCATCATACGTATTGAGGTCGAGGCTAGAGAGACAGGATTTTGAGATTCGCGAGGATGAAGCCTTGGTTAAAGATGGACGGCTGTGCGTACCCGAGGACGAAGCCTTGAAGAAGGTGATACTGGATGAGGCTCACTGTTCAGCCTATGCGATGCATCCTGGTGGGACCAAGATGTATCGTACACTTCGAGAGCATTACTGGTGGTCAGGGATGAAACGTGAGATTGCAGAATATGTCAGTAGATGCTTGATTTGTCAACAGGTGAAAGCCGAGCGGCAGAGACCCTATGGAGCAATGCAACCTTTACCGATTCCCGAGTGGAAATGGGATCACCTGACGATGGATTTTGTATTCAAGCTTCCCAGGACACCGAAGGGACACGATGGCGTGTGGGTGATCGTGGATAGACTTACGAAGTCTGCTCATTTCTTACCAGTACGGGAGAACTTCAGGTTGACGCAATTTGCCCAGTTGTTTATCGATGAGATTATTCGGCTGCATGGTACTCCAGAGTCGATAGTATCCGACAGAGATCCGAGATTTACTTCCCGGTTTTGGCAGAGCTTACAGGAAGCTTTTGGGACAAAGTTGCATTTCAGTACTGCATTTCATCCTCAGACCGATGGACAGACTGAGCGGACTATCCAGATTCTCGAGGACATGATGAGAGCGTGTGTCTTACAGTTTCAGGGTACTTGGGAATCACATCTACCTTTGATGGAGTTCGCCTACAATAACAGTTATCAGGAGAGCATTGGGATGGCTGCTTACGAGGCTTTGTACGGGCGACTGTGTCGGACTCCATTGTGTTGGACTGAGGTTGGTGAGAGGAGATTGACTACTTCCGAACTGGTAGATCTTACACAGGAAAAAGTGGCACTGATCAGAGATAAACTGAAGGCAGCTCAGGACCGACAGAAGAGCTACGCCGAGGTTCAGGGATTTGGAATTTGCAGTAGGAGATTGGGTTTTCTTGAAGCTATCTCCTTGGAAGGGAATCGTACGGTTTGGCAAACGAGGGAAGTCGAGTCCTCGTTACATTGGACCTTATGAGATTTTGGAGCGGATTGGTCCGGTTGCTTATCGGTTGGCCTTACCAGCAGACCTGGCAAAGGTACATAATGTTTTCCATGTATCTATGCTTCAGAAGTACATACGGGATGATTCGCATGTTCTGGAAGCACAACCTGTTGAACTGAGAGAAGACTTGAGCTTTGAAGAGCAGCCAGTCGCGATTTTGGATCGGAAGGACAAAGTCTTACGGAGGAAGACGGTTCCCTTAGTTAAAGTATTATGGAGAAATCATCAAGTGGAGGAAGCTACTTGGGAACCTGAGGCCTTAATGCGCGAACAGTACCCTTATTTGTTTCACTAAATTTCGAGGACGAAATTCTTTTTAGGGGGGTATATTGTAACAACCCGTACCTTCGGGAAGGGTATAAATGTAATTTTTGTTAATATTTGTATAAAGGACGATTTTGCCCTTGTGAATAGTGCGTTAAAAGTTGACTTTTTGATTTACAGGTTGGATAAGTGTTGACCCTTGACCGTGACGTAGTTTAGGACGTCACGAGTCCGTAGACAGGTGGCAGGTTCGATTCGGACAATCGGAGAAAAAGTTATGACGTTCGGAAGATTGAGGGCGTTACCGTAATTTCGATTAACCGAGGAAAATGTTGAATTTTTAGTGGACTTGTTATTTTCACGTAGACTGAGGACCGTTAGATAGGTCTCGACGTCCTGATTACAACGACAGGCGGCACGCTGTCATCGGACGTCGGATGGAATAGTTACGGGTCTGGAAAGTGTGAGGGCAAAAAGGTAATTTTAACACTAGGGGCATTTTAGTCTTTTTCTCCTCAGCCCAATCAGATCAAAACAAGTGGAATTAGTGGGCTGGGATATTTTGTGCTGAGACCATGGAGAGGTGGACACGTGGGAGAGAACCAGAGGGTTCTAGGCACGTCTAAAATGTGCACGGCCACAAATTGTCCAACTTCAAAACCGTGCAATTGGCTTCGACACAGAGAAACAGAGGGGAAGAAATTGTACGTGTTCGATCGATTCAGTGCAAGGGTGAGTGAGTTGATGAATTGAGAGAGTGATAGAGAGACAAGAATGAGCTGTTGATCGTGTTTGGAGCCGAAACCGTGCACGGAGGCACGATGGTGGACGGCTGGAAGTTTTGGGAAAACAGAGAGGCGGTGACCCTGTGGCGGTGGTTGTGCCGTGTGGTGGCTCAAACCAAGGCAATAGGAGGCTCAGGAGCTTGCAGGGGACTCAACGAGCACCGTGGCACACGGCGGTGCAGACGGCGGTGGACGGTTCGAAGGTAAGCATCAAATCCCCTGTTTTCCCGTGATTTTGTTTTCAAAAGTCGTGGCTTTAGGGTTAGAGTCGAGAGATTTGGAGGTTAGGGTGAGGTTCAGGGAGGTCCTAGGAGTCGTCTAGGAAGGTCGCCGTGACGGGGGAGGACCTGGGTGGCCGGCGGCCAAAACAGGGGCCACGGGCTATGTTTTTCGAGGGAGAAATCGTGAAGGTTTAGGCTGTGATTTTCAATTGTTAGGACGGGGTTAGATTGCTAAGGATTGGACGAAGTTTCTGGGATTGGATTGGACTGAAATGGTGGAGGAATTGCAGAGAACCGGTCACGCCGGTTCAACACAGTTGAACCGGGTGACTCGAGGTTGAAGATGCACTGTAGCAGGCGCGTGAGGCCCACGCGCAGCCACTTTGGGCGGTGCGTGGAGGCGCGTGGGGAGGATTCCGGCCAACCTTCCAACATGGTTTTGGTTCTAAATGTCCTAAGGAATCCATTGGTGTGATTTTCGGGTTAATCGGACGATGTTATGAGATAGTTCGGGAATCCGGACGGTTTAGGGTCTAAGATTAAAATATGAATAAATTCCCGAAAAATTGGGGAAATTAGGGTTAGTATCCTTGATGTTTTTGTGACCCTATTTGGTGCATATTGACAGGACGGGAGACGCCTGAGACGGTCGAGGAGCGCACGGAGCGCGATTGACTCATTCAGATTTGTGAGTGGACTCTTTCTTTCTTTACGAGCATGCCTAACTATTTTATTGACGTTTTATGATATTAAATATGTTCGTATGCTTCTTGATGATGGTTATATGCGGTTGATATGTTGGCACGTTTTTCGAGACATTTTCGGGTTTTTTCACGTTTTTCGAGAAAAAGCTAGATTTCGGATTTTGATGTCATACTTAGGGATTTCAATATATAATTGTTTTCTAATGATGATAAATGGACTATGAAGCATGATTTTGATAATCGCGGGTTTTGTTTAAAAAGTGGATTTCCGGATTTGGGTTCGGAATGACGGTTCTGAACGCCGGAAAGGCTTCGAACCGGGGATTTCGAATTCGAGTTTGGCTATGGATTTAGAAATGGTTTTACATTGAATTTGGATTGGATTTGCTGGATCTGGATATGGGTTTAAAGACCCGGATATTCTGATGGATGGGGGACGGGCCCGGATTGAGTTTAAAGACTCGGGAGTTTAAAGACTCGAACATTTATGATATTACCCCCATAGGCCTATTGAGTTTAAAGACTCGGATTACATTTGAGGCCTGGTTGAGTTTAAAGACTCGGATAGACCCAGCAGGTTTGATCAGACTTGGATAATTGTGGATATGTTTTTATGATGTGATCTTGTTATGCTGTTTTACGTTGTGGTTTTTTGATACTTAGTTGGGCATGCATGTTTTCAAAACGGAGGGAACAAATATTATTATTATTTTTTTTCTTTAACTCTGATTTGATGATAAACTGTTTTTGAAACTTTTAGTTATTCTAGTCCACTCACACGTTTTGGTTTTAAATTTTCCCTCCAGGTCGTGGTGATAGCGTTGGGGTGAACGTTGAGGCAGGAATCGAGGCATAGAGCTTTTGACGTTCTTCCGTTGCGAGACTAGCATAGTAGGATTTTGTGCCCATTTTGTAGAACTATGCTCTGACTGACAGTTGTATTATATTACTCCTTCGTCTGATAATTATGCTTATAGTGGTGTTGAGGTTATTCTGGTACTTTAAGTGTGATTGTCAGACGGGAGCAGGGTTCGTCCCGGGTATCGAGGTGATATTTGGGACGGGTCCTGACACTGGTTGTGGTGTCCAGAAGGCGGAGGAGGACTAGAGGAGTTGCGTAGGCACGGCGGAGCTCACGGCGTCGGCCTGAGCGCAGGTAATTTCTTCGATCCTTTTATATGCTCTGTTTTGCCGTCTGGTTTCAAACTGAAAGTCGTGAAGTTTGAGAACGAGTCGAAGTGTTCTGTAGGTTCTAAGAGGTTCACTAGGTCCCTAGGAAGCTGTTGGTTGTGCAGCCGTGAAGGGGGGATGCACGGGTGGCCGGAAGTAGAAACAGGGGATTTGAACGAAATCTATTTCGAGCTTGGGGAGACAGATTAGATGACAGGACCCATCCTAATCCCCCCGGGATTAACGTGGGATGACCCTGCTCCCGTCTGACACGGAGTGTCAGACAAGGGATATTTCCGACCTTTGCCCTCCCGGGCTATCAGAGTACGCCAGGATCCGGAGGAGGCATGTGATATCTCGGTCTCTGCTACAGTCCACATCCGATGTCAACCTGAAGGGCAGTCAAAACATTAAAAACTGTGAGTGGACAAAACAAAAGTTTATAAAAACATTTCATAAAAGACATTTGTACCCTCCACTAAAAAGCATGCATGCATTCGAAAACCATTTATCCAAAACAAACCATATGTGGGACTAAGCCCAAAGCAGATATAAACCAAGGTCGAAAGGACCACAATGAAAACGACCATACGGGCCACTGCCCAAATCCATGAGGGACTCGGCCCCAAACCATAAAGAAACCAAGTACACGAGCCACTGCTCAAATCCTGTGCACACCTGTGCACACCACATATCATATATCATATATACATATAAGTCACACAACCAATCCTGTCACGGTATCCAAAGCTACGCGCGTGCTACCCGGGTCTTAATCCGAGTCTTCTCAAAGTCAAGGTCAATGTCCGCAGACCACTGATCCTACTCGAGGTAATAGTAACCATAGCCTTCCTGAGAGTAAGGAACCTAACTGGGGGGTGACTCCACTCAGTCAGTGCTCCGTGACTACTCCGGGGTCCACCCAGGCCAACGACCCTCCCCGGAGGAGATAATAGAAGTAAAGGAAGGTAGATGAACATATATATACATAACATAAACATTCATGACCGGTTCCCCTGAACCGTCATGATCCATAATATCCGTAACCAAGGTAACATGCCGGTTCCCATAAACCGTCATGTACCGTAATAACATAACCAGGTAACATGCCGGTTCCCATAAACCGTCATGTACCGTAATAACATAACCAGGGTAACATGCCGGTTCCCATAAACCGTCATGAACCTGGGAATCCATTTAAGGTTCCCTGACCTGAAATCAAAACCGTAAAGTGACTGGGTCTTATGCCCGAACATAGGACATCAGCTGGGCACCGTGCCCGGAATCTGAGGTCATATGCCCGAGACAAAACCAAATGGGTCTCATACCCGAGTTTATCCTTTTGAAATTCAAATCTAGTTCATTTAAATCAATAAAGAAATACCGACCCGTATAAGCACCGTATAAGGCCGAAACCTCGAAATACGTGCTTATACGTAACCACATACAAATGCACCCATGGCATCGTCAAACAAGTAATAAAACATATAATAAACATTTATGCATGCACCAATTTAGAAAACAAGGTCCACTCACAGACCGTCCAAGCTGCCGCCTCGATTTGCGTGCCATACGGCTCCCAGAGCCAATCACCGTCACCGGGACTCCCAAACCTGTCCAAATCGTAATAGAAGGTTACTAACTATTTAATTAACCTCCCACTAAAGCCCCGTAATTTTCCCGTATTTTTAACTATTTTTAAACCTACCCTAGACCTTCTGATGCCCCGAAACATATCGAGACGGTGTCCGATCGACACGAAACCAGTCCCAAAATGTTCGTTACATCGAATAGAAAATTTCGTATGTTAGAACTTTCCCCAGATTCCCTGCCACGCGCCCTCACGCGCCGCCTGAAGTGGCTGCGCGTGGGCTTCACGCGCCAGCTACAGTACCTGCTGACGTCATCGCTGACGTCAGCATGACGTCATCTGACAGCTGTCAAGTCTGACAGCTGTCAGGTCTGACATGTCAGACTCTGACAGGTGCCACGTGTCATGCTCCCATTGGTCCACGTCACTGTGTTGTCAGTGCCACGTGGCAGTCTGACATGTGCCACGTGTTATCACGGCACTAGTCCACGTCAGTGCCACGTGTCAGCCCCTGATTGGGCCACGTCACTGACATGTCAGTGCTGACTGTGCACTGACATGTGACACGTGTCGCACTCCTATTGGCCCATTTTCTGACATGTTAGCTGACATTGTCAGATCTGACAATGCTGACGTCATCCCTGACATGATGACGTCAGTAGGATGACGTCACCTGTCATCCCCTACATTGGTCAGACCGGTCTGAACCGGTCCGGTCCGGTTTTTCCTGCAACTTGGACCGGCGTAACCGGTCCAGTGCTCCGACTCCCTCATTTTCGGTCCGTTTGCTTCCATTCCAATTCCTAAATTCTTATTTCTTCATTTCCTATCTAACCCAATTAACAAAACTACCTAAAACCTTCGAAATCCGACCGGTTCAATTTTGAACCTCACGGTTCAATTTTCCCGAAACCTCCCAGGGCTTCCCCGACGTCCAACCACCACCAAAACCTCTCTAACAACTCCCTAGCAACCTATTTAACTCAAACCAATCGTCCAAATCGACCCATAACAACAAAATCCACACAAAAATTGAAAATGGGCTTACCGGGTACCCGCTCGGGTTCTGGGTTCTCGCCACCGCCCACGGCGGTTCCAGCCACCTGCTGCCGTCCTTAGTCCTCCTCTCTCACCCTCTGGTCTCAGTTATGGTCACAAGGGAAGGGTTTGGTGTTTGGGTGAGAAATGGTGATCGGGTTGGTTTGGGAAAAATGGGAAAAATGGATGAACGGGGAAGGGTTTGATGCATGTATGTGGGATGGTAACCAGTGGATGGGTGACAAGTGTCACTCATCCATTGGTTGCTGAAAAGCAACTGGGCTCACTAAAGACAAACGGTACTTTCTATCTCGTAAAACGTGTCGCTGTGAATAGTAACTTGGAACTTCCGTGAACCGTAACTTCGCCGTCGAACGTCCGAATTCGACGTGCCGCCTGTCTACGGATTCGTATCGTCCCCATCTACGTAACGGTCTTCGGTCCTCGGCCATCGGACCTCCCAGTCAAAAAGTCAACTTTTGACCTCCTATTCACCCAAATTACCAAAATGCCCCTAAACTTCCGAACGTCATAACTTCCTACTCGAACGTCGGAATTGAACGTGCCACCTGTCTATGAACTCGTGACGTCACGAACTACGTCACGGTCATCGGTCAAAGTCCATTTGACCACCCAATCGAAAAGTCAACGTTTTGCCACCACTAGGGGCAAAACGGTCATTTCGCATCGTTCGTCCGATTTCGCTCTACTAATCACGGATTAGCCTCACTAATCGTGATTAGTCACTAATCTAATCATGGAATTTGGGACGGGTCGTTACAACCTTCCCTCCTTAATTAATTTCGTCCTCGAAATTCCAACCGTCCTAAATCCAACCGTTCTTCCCTCCTTAATTAGTTTCGTTCTCGAAACTTCAACTATCCTGATTCCACATCCACCCCGTGGAAAGTAGAATCAACCTCAAAATACGTGTACACTAGTACACCTACTAACCAGAATAGAACTCGTCTGCACCCAGACGTACCATTAACACTCACGTCGTATTGACTACCCTCGACCACGTCGACTAACAGTAGTCATATGTTCCGAGTTGACACTACTTGTCAAATCTACCATTTCGTTGACACAACCAACTAGACGGTTCCCTTCTCAATCACTAATATATCCTGACGTCTGCTCCCACCTGGAGTCATCAGACCTCACTCAACGATCCACGCTGACACCTCCGACAGACCGTCACCACTTGACAGTCGTCAGTCGAAAACTGACACTATCCTCACACGTGGTTATACTAACCTCCAACTTACTCAACCTGAGTATACGTATACCAACATCTAACTCGACCTGCGTGTAACTGGACCCCTCAGAATTACTATGACCCAATGCACAGTATCCAATGTTCGGTCCACGTCCTCAAATAATCCAATGGTATCGGAGCTAAGCCGACTACCAACACACTCACGATTGTACCCCCAGTATAACCTAAATACCGTCACCAGGCATCACAAGTCTGCCTGGTATCGTACCTCGAACCACGTATAAGGTACATACAACTACCCATCAATCATCCCACAACCACCTAGGTTGTAGTCAATTACGTTGCTATAATGGAGTTCATATGTCCAATCCAGTATTAGACAAATCGAAACTCCGACCCAACATCTATTTCCAATTCCAAATTCGAATCCGCAATTTCGTAAGAAATCCCGAATCCAAACCCAGAAATCATATCCATAATCATGTCCAAATTCGAATCCGAAATCATTATTCCTTAAGCTAGCATTTGGAATAACCATTCCGAACCCAAATCCATAAAAGAAAATCCAGAGTCAAGCTCTAGAACCAAATCCTGAATCGTCACCCAGAATCCGATTCCAAAACCCAAATCCAGAAATCCTCTTTCAAGTTCCAAAATCAAATCCTGAATCGTCATCCAGAAATCTGATTCCAAAACCTGAAATCTCGTTCTCGTCTACCGAGACGCACCATATCCGAACCTATCGGATACCTGTTCAATACCTTTGATTGACTTCATAGGGAAGCCAATCCCAACATCAACACTAGTACTATGTCTGACAAAATCTGACCTCGTCAGAAAACTACACACCTGAGTAATATACCATAAGGGATTCACTTCGAAAAGAAGTTCAGTCCCAACATCCTCAACTCAAACTATCCAAGTAATAGTGATAAACTCTCCACCTGTCTGGATCATCAAAATCACGATCCAGATCCATCACTACGTCAATCGACCACAGACGTCACGATCGAGAATCGTCACGCCGACCAAAGTCCTTAACTATTTCCCACATCTAAACAGATTAGTCAACGACGAGACACGTCGAGACTGTGGGTCCTCACTGACTACCTCGTGTCGATCCTTGTCATTCCACCGAGGAAAATCAAGGATGATCGAATACAATGACATCGTCTGCCACCAAGTAGAAAATGAGAAATCTCATTCACCTAACTCCGAAATACCCAACTCTCCTGACGACCCAAGACAAATCCGAGTCCACCAACCAATACACGACCAATGTACTAGTGGCAACCAACAACATCTACATCATCAACATCATCTACCCTCATCAATCATGGTAGAATCTGAGAAGTCACCCAAAATGACTTCGAAATACCCAATACCAATGCGGAAAACCCGCATTCCATTCGTCACCTCAATCGTAACCTCTCGCAATTTCGAAGTTCCAACCAGATTGGAAACAACATACCTGGACATCAACCACGTGTCCCCTAACCAACTTAGCTCTATCTGAGATCCACTCTGGGACCACAGATACCGAACACATACGTAACTCGAAGGAGTCATATCCCGACTCGTGACTCACCGTCATCACAATCACCGGCACCAGCACCAGCACTAGTATCAGTATCATCACCTGTCAGCATCAGCACAAAGTGTGCAAATCAGACAATCCTAGATCTCCGCTCATACCGAGCGACGATCGCGTACCTCTGCTCGAATAGGAGAAACTCTGCCTCCCTCGTACGCGACAACTCTGAGTACAGTCACCCTGATAACGCATACGAGAAAAGGAAACGTCACCTGAACGTCCCCGTCTCATTCCGCAATCGCACTCAGCCGTAACCGAGTCGAATCCAGAATCACTGCTCGTACATATGCGTTACTCACGCACCTCGTATCATCGTCACGTCAACCTGAGTCTACTCGACCTGATGAGACTCGACTAAGTCCATCGGTAGTAACGTCTGCCACACCCTCGTGCAGACCTAACTACCAGGTACCACGATATCCAGACTCCGCATCCAACGGAATCAACCGCCCGTACCAACTACTCTGTATCCCAAACCTGGGATTCCATCGACAAGTACCAACCCTGATAACTTGTCCAACCGAACTCTAACCAGTCGTAACTTGACTAAGCCAATGTCGTTTACCAGGTCGCCCGTGACCTTAGTTGCACCAACAATCCATCACAACTATGGTAGCACGACAACCACCCCGGTCTAATCGATTACCATAACCTCGACTGCAGAGTGCAGTCCCAACACAACTGACATGACTAAACCGACTAACGAATCCAAATCCGAATAGTCGTCCAAGTCAAACCACTCGTCAACTCACATTTCCGAACCATACTCCCTAAAGTAGGGTTCCACGATCACACCTAGGGTCAATCTGAACCCACCTGCGAAAAGCAGTAAAATCAACAATCTAACCGACCACGCGGTCTTGACATCGTAAAGACGTCAATCCAATCCTACCGTAAGTCCAACCAAGATTCCCTGAATCCGGCTGCTAACTGCCGACTGCAGTAAATCCATTTAACTCAACATGATCCGACCATCTAATGGTCACAACCTCGAATCAGTCGTCGGAATCGATCCTACGACATCGTGAAAACGATCCCAACGAACCATCTCACGATCCAAACATTAACGTACAGGTACGTCATCCCTTCCGTAGGGTCTCACACTGTCAACCCTGACAGAACTATGGCAACCCCGGCCTCAAATGCCGAGCCAAGACATTTCACGAGTCAATCCTACTAACTATTGCACCGGCACCTCAACATCAGGTTGACCACGAACTGTAGCCCATTGAGATATCACATCCTCGACCTGTGTACATACTCCAAGAGCTGCACGGTTGCTCGAATAGAGACAACCCCGCTCTGATAAGCATCCTACGAGCAATCCTATGCTCTGATACCACGTTGACAGGACCCATCCTAATCCCCCCGGGATTAACGTGGGATGACCCTGCTCCCGTCTGACACGGAGTGTCAGACAAGGGATATTTCCGACCTTTGCCCTCCCGGGCTATCAGAGTACGCCAGGATCCGGAGGAGGCATGTGATATCTCGGTCTCTGCTACAGTCCACATCCGATGTCAACCTGAAGGGCAGTCAAAACATTAAAAACTGTGAGTGGACAAAACAAAAGTTTATAAAAACATTTCATAAAAGACATTTGTACCCTCCACTAAAAAGCATGCATGCATTCGAAAACCATTTATCCAAAACAAACCATATGTGGGACTAAGCCCAAAGCAGATATAAACCAAGGTCGAAAGGACCACAATGAAAACGACCATACGGGCCACTGCCCAAATCCATGAGGGACTCGGCCCCAAACCATAAAGAAACCAAGTACACGAGCCACTGCTCAAATCCTGTGCACACCTGTGCACACCACATATCATATATCATATATACATATAAGTCACACAACCAATCCTGTCACGGTATCCAAAGCTACGCGCGTGCTACCCGGGTCTTAATCCGAGTCTTCTCAAAGTCAAGGTCAATGTCCGCAGACCACTGATCCTACTCGAGGTAATAGTAACCATAGCCTTCCTGAGAGTAAGGAACCTAACTGGGGGGTGACTCCACTCAGTCGGTGCTCCGTGACTACTCCGGGGTCCACCCAGGCCAACGACCCTCCCCGGAGGAGATAATAGAAGTAAAGGAAGGTAGATGAACATATATATACATAACATAAACATTCATGACTGGTTCCCCTGAACCGTCATGATCCATAATATCCGTAACCAAGGTAACATGCCGGTTCCCATAAACCGTCATGTACCGTAATAACATAACCAGGTAACATGCCGGTTCCCATAAACCGTCATGTACCGTAATAACATAACCAGGGTAACATGCCGGTTCCCATAAACCGTCATGAACCTGGGAATCCATTTAAGGTTCCCTGACCTGAAATCAAAACCGTAAAGTGACTGGGTCTCGTGCCCGAACATAGGACACCAGCTGGGCACCGTGCCCGGAATCTGAGGTCATATGCCCGAGACAAAACCAAATGGGTCTCATACCCGAGTTTATCCTTTTGAAATTCAAATCTAGTTCATTTAAATCAATAAAGAAATACCGACCCGTATAAACACCGTATAAGGCCGAAACCTCGAAATACGTGCTTATACGTAACCACATACAAATGCACCCATGGCATCATCAAACAAGTAATAAAACATATAATAAACATTTATGCATGCACCAATTTAGAAAACAAGGTCCACTCACAGACCGTCCAAGCTGCCGCTTCGATTTGCGTGCCATACGGCTCCCCGAGCCAATCACCGTCACCGGGACTCCCAAACCTGTCCAAATCGTAATAGAAGGTTACTAACTATTTAATTAACCTCCCACTAAAGCCCCGTAATTATCCCGTATTTTTAACTATTTTTAAACCTACCCTAGACCTTCCGATGCCCCGAAACATATCGAGACGGTGTCCGATCGACACGAAACCAGTCCCAAAATGTTCGTTACATCGAATAGAAAATTTCGTATGTTAGAACTTTCCCCAGATTCCCTGCCACGCGCCCTCACGCGCCGCCTGAAGTGGCTGCGCGTGGGCTTCACGCGCCAGCTACAGCACCTGCTGACGTCATCGCTGACGTCAGCATGACGTCATCTGACAGCTGTCAGGTCTGACAGGTGCCACGTGTCATGCTCCCATTGGTCCACGTCACTGTGTTGTCAGTGCCACGTGGCAGTCTGACATGTGCCACGTGTCATCACGGCACTAGTCCACGTCAGTGCCACGTGTCAGCCCCTGATTGGGCCACGTCACTGACATGTCAATGCTGACTGTGCACTGACATGTGACACGTGTCGCACTCCTATTGGCCCATTTTCTGACATGTTAGCTGACATTGTCAGATCTGACAATGCTGACGTCATCCCTGACATGATGACATCAGTAGGATGACGTCACCTGTCATCCCCTACATTGGTCAGACCGGTCTGAACCGGTCCGGTCCGGTTTTTCCTGCAACTTGGACTGGCGTAACCGGTCCAGTGCTCCGACTCCCTCATTTTCGGTCCGTTTGCTTCCATTCCAATTCCTAAATTCCTATTTCTTCATTTCCTATCTAACCCAATTAACAAAACTACCTAAAACCTTCGAAATCCGACCGGTTCAATTTTGAACCTCACGGTTCAATTTTCCCGAAACCTCCCAGGGCTTCCCCGACGTCCAACCACCACCAAAACCTCTCTAACAACTCCCTAGCAACCTATTTAACTCAAACCAATCGTCCAAATCGGCCCATAACAACAAAATCCACACAAAAATTGAAAATGGGCTTACCGGGTACCCGCTCGGGTTCTAGGTTCTCGCCACCGCCCACGGCGGTTCCAGCCACCTGCTGCCGTCCTTAGTCCTCCTCTCTCACCCTCTGGTCTCAGTTATGGTCACAAGGGAAGGGTTTGGTGTTTGGGTGAGAAATGGTGATCGGGTTGGTTTGGGAAAAATGGGAGAAATGGATGAACGGGGAAGGGTTTGATGCATGTATGTGGGATGGTAACCAGTGGATGGGTGACAAGTGTCACTCATCCATTGGTTGCTGAAAAGCAACTGGGCTCACTAAAGACAAACGGTACTTTCTGTCTCGTAACTTCGCCGTAACTTCGCCGTCGAACGTCCGAATTCGACGTGCCGCCTGTCTACGGATTCGTATCGTCCCCATCTACGTAACGGTCTTCGGTCCTCGGCCATCGGACCTCCCGGTCAAAAAGTCAACTTTTGACCTCCTATTCACCCAAATTACCAAAATGCCCCTAAACTTCCGAACGTCATAACTTCCTACTCGAACGTCGGAATTGAACGTGCCACCTGTCTATGAACTCGTGACGTCACGAACTACGTCACGGTCATCGGTCAAAGTCCATTTGACCACCCGATCGAAAAGTCAACGTTTTGCCACCACCAGGGGCAAAACGGTCATTTCGCATCGTTCGTCCGATTTCGCTCTACTAATCACGGATTAGCCTCACTAATCGTGATTAGTCACTAATCTAATCATGGAATTTGCGACGGGTCGTTAGATTAGAGGTCGTGTTGTCGTGTTTGGTTGAGGGGAATGGATTTCTAGGATAAGGACGAAGCTATTGGTGGAAAAAGGGACAGAAATGGTTGCAGGACGGCGGAGAACCGGCCACGCCGGTCCAGAACAGTAGCAGTCTCGAGGAAGAAGATGAACAGTGACTGTGTGCAGGCGTGTGAGGCCCACGCGCAACCACTTTGGGCGGCGCGTGGGGGCGCGTAGGGCGTTTTCTGGGGAAACGTACAACTAGGTTTTTGGTCTAATCGTTGTAACGAATTTGTTGGGATATGTTTCGGGACAATCAGACGTTGTTTTGGGTTAGTTCTACGAGGTCGAAGGTTTAGGGTCCCGTTTCTTTACGTTAGAAGTTCGGGAAATTTGGGGAAAATTAGGAGGACCTTCGTTAACGTGTCAGTGACGAGTTTTGGCGACTTGTGACAGGATCAGGAATCCCCGAGGCGGACGAGGAACGTACGGGACGTACGGGACGCAAGTGACTTGCCCAGTAACTGTGAGTGGACTTCTTCCTTATAATCGAGCATGCATAACTGTTTTTAATTACTTGTTTTATGGTTTTATATGTGATTACATGTTTATTGAATATGCTATATCGATTTTCCGTAATTGCACGTTTTTCGAGAAATTACGTATTTAGCACGTTTTACGAGAAAGCTTTGATTTCTGATTATGATGCCATGATTTTGGGATTTCAATCTATACTTGGGTTTCAATGCTTATAAATGGATTTTGAGACATGATTTGATGATTAAGGTTTTCGGTTTTAAAATCGGATTTCGGAAAACGGAATTGGATTTTAAAGTTGAAAAGTGGATTTCTGGATTTGGGTTCGGAATGACGGTTCTGGATGCCGAAAGGGCTTCAGACCAGTGATTTCGGATTCGAGTTTGGATATGGTTTTAGAAATGGTTTTGGATTAGATTTGCTGGATCTGATTATTGGGTTTAAAGACCCGGATTGTGATTTGACGGGGGATGGGACCGGATTGAGTTTAAAGACTCGGGAGTTTAAAGACTCGGATATTGATATTTCCCCCGTAGGCCTGTTGAGTTTAAAGACTCGGGAGTTTAAAGACTCGGGAGTTTAAAGACTCGGATTATATTGAGGCCTGAATTGAGTTTAAAGACTCGGAAGTTTAAAGACTGTTTTATAATACTATTTTCATGTTGATTATGAAGTGATTTATAACTGTTTTCAGTTATTGGGTTATGCATGCATGTTTTCAAAACGGAGGGCCAAACCCTGGTTTATATATGAAATGGTTTTTGAAACTTTTATTTTTTTTTGGTCCACTCACACTTTTCTGGTTTTTAAATGCCCTTCAGGTCGTGGAGCTAGCGCGGGGGTTGACGTTGAGGCAGCGTCGGAGGCATAGAGTACTCGAGAGGTTCCCGGAGTGGTTTCAATTTTTCCGTTGTGCGTGTACTCTGTGTGCGTTTTGTTTTACTTGTTTGACACTATGCTCTGTATAACAGTTGACTTGTTGGTTGTTTTAAATTCTCCTTCGTCTGGCAGTGAAATTTGTGGTTTTCGTGAGGTTGTTTCAGTCTTTCATTTTGGGTTGTCAGACGGAAGCAGGATTCACCTCGGTTATCAGGGTGGGTCCTGTCAGCATGTCTGTTTCCAACACGGTTGGAACTTCAGCTTCGAGGAGAGTTGTGATTGAGGGATGAGAGGAGTGCTCGTTTCCACATTGGTGATAGGTATTCTAGAGTCATTGGGGTTGACTTCTTATTTTCTGCCCTGGCAGACGTTGATTGTAGTTACCAGTACATTGAACGCGTATTGGTTGGTGGGCCCAAGTGTGTTTTGGGGTCATCAGGAGGAGTTGCGTATTCGAAGTTAGGTAAACGATATTTCTCATTTTCTGCTTGGTGACAGACGATGTTGGGTTACATGGCGTGGTGAGTGCAAGGAGTTTTGTTTGCATCCACGTAGGATGAGTGTTGGCGTCAATGTTTTGGGTCATCCTTGGTTTTTCCTAGGTGGGATGACAAGGATCGATACGAGGTAAGCAGTGAGAACCCACAGTCTCGGCGGGTCTCGTCGTTGACTGATCTGTTTAGTTGTGGGAGTTGGTTGTCGAACGTTGTGACAGTATGCGAATTAGGTAAGGGTGTAAGACCCTATGGTTTGGAATCTAGTAGTTAACTGTGTGGATCCTAGGTGGAGCAGGATCGTGACATCTATAGTCAGGGGCGCAGTGTCGAGTCTGGGTCGTGATCCTGATGATCCAGATAGGAAGAGAGTTTATCGCCCTTACTTCGGTATGTGAGTCATAAATGACGGGACTGAACTTCTTTTCGAAGTGGATCCCGTATGGTATATTACTCGGGTGAGTAGGTTTCCGACGTGGTCGGATTTTGTCAACCTTAGACGTGTGGATGTTGGGATTGGCTTCCCTATGAAGTCAATCGAATGTATTGAGCAGGTAACCGATCGGTTCGGTTTTGGTGTGTCTTGGTAGACGTGAACGAGATTTCGGGTTTTGGAATCGAATTTCTGGGTGACGATTCAGGATTCGATTTTGGAACTTGAAAATGGATTTCTGGATTTGGGTGCGGAATGATTATTCCAAATGCTAGCTTACGGATTAATGATTTCGGATTCGGATTTGGAAATGGATTAAAAATGTGATGTCTGGGTTTGGATTCGGGATTTCTTATGAAATTACGGATTTGGATTTGGATTTGGAACTGGATGATGGGTGGAGTTTCGATTTGTCTAATGCTGGATTGGCAAATGGACTCCATTATTGGAACGTGTTTAGCTATGACCTAGGTGGTTGTAGTCTGGTCGATGGGTTATACCCGAGGTATGTTGGTGAGCGTGTTGGTAGTCGGATTGGTTCTGATACCAATGGATTAGTCGAGGTCGAGGATCAGACATTGGATACTATGCAATGGGTCATGGTATTTCTGATGGGTCTAAGTACACACGGGTCGAGTGAAATGTTGGTAAGTGTATATTTGAGTCGAGTAGTTGGTGGCTTGTGTAGCCACGAGTGAGTATAGTGTCAGTTTTCGACTGACAACTGCCGAGTGGTGACAGATTGTCGGGATGTGTCAACGTGGATTGTTGAGAAATGAACTGTCGAGTTGTCGCGTCAACGAAATGGTAGATTTGACAAGTGGTGTCAATTCGAAACGAGTGGTTTCAGTCATTCGATGGGGTCGAATGTAGTCGATACGAAATGAATACTAGTGGTACGTTTGAGTGCAGACAAGTTTGGTTCTGATTAGTTGGTGTACGAGTGTACACGTGTTGCGAGGTCGATTCTACTTTCCACGGGGTAATATGGTGGCACAAGCTGTTGCTAACCATGTTAAGAGTAAGAGTGGGTACCATGTTTGGACCGATTTTGAGCCAACTTGGTTGTTTAACCTTCTCGCTAAAGATGTTGGTGTTCTTATTCGTGTTTAATTAATAAATAAGCATTTTCAGGGAAAATATATATTCCAAATATGTGTAACCAATACCTTATTCCTTTTTTTTTTAAAAAAAACTTTTTTCCTTTTGACAAAAAAAAATCTCCCTAATTATTCAATTTCCTAATCCAATCCAACAAAGAAAAAAGCTTCGGCGAAAGTGGATCAATAAGAGAAATAGTTATGTTAGACGATAAATTAATTATAAATTACTAATAATAATATGAAAAATTCTCATATATAATAGCCTTATATTTTCATTGGTGGATGCAAAATTAAATTGAAAATTACACTAACATATGATGTTAATAATATTAAAAATTATAGTAGTAAAACATAATTATGTTGATAATAATAATAATATTAAGAAATCAAATTATACATAAATCCCGTTCTAGATATATTTTATTTTTTGTTAATTAACAATTTATAGAACCTGCATGTAACAACCCGTCCTAGGAGCCGGGTTTAGCGAAGGGAGGATCATACTTCAAACCACGCTGTAGAATTTTCCAAGGCAACCTGCCAGTGTAAAACCACTCAAATCTTCTTCTAATGACGACTGATACCTCTTTTACCGGAGTACATTTGCTCCAAGTTCAAAACGGCTGAGGAGTTGCAGTCGTTTAATGTACCTTAACGTGCGCTGCTTATGGTACATTGCGCACCACTAGTAAAACCCAAAAAAACAAATGCGAGGGAAAAACGAAACAGTCACCATGAGAACGAGAGTGAAATACACGCCACGTTACAGACGCGTGTGGATAAAATATCACAAAATTGTTCAACAGTAAAACTAGGGTGAGGCTGTGATACAACGGATTGATGAAGCACTAACGTGCGCTGATAGGTTAATTCTCTAAAACCTACTCCTCTCTCAGTTATCTTTTTCTTTTTTAGCCCTTCAAGCTATATTCCCACCCTTCGCCCCCTCTCTGTCTTACCTCACTCTCAAGCGTAAAAGGTTTTCTTTGGCTCGCTCGCTCTCTGCAACTTTACCGATCACGAATGGCTGACCTATCGAACTCCGATTCCCCCCATCACCTCTCCATCACTACTCCCCCACAGATCTCCAAAGGTATTTCGTCTTTCGAGCTCCTTTTTCCCTCTTCTATTTTTCACATTCGCCTCCGCCCTTTGATTTTTCACCAAATCCCTAGATTGTTACAGAGGTTCTTGCCCTTTTCGCACATTTTTCGTTGACTTTGCCGTTTGTATTGGCGGCGTTGTTTTACATAGCCGAGTTAGGGTTTTGATAAATATTTCGTGCTTAGGGTTTTGAGAAATATTTTGTGCTTAGGGTTTTGATTAATCTCAGTAAAGGCTATTACTTTCTTAGGGTTTTTAAAAACGCGATATTATATCATCCATTTTATTGGTTGGAACAAATAATATCATCAATTGGTTAGAGGTTATTAGATTAATGCGTCACTTAAACTGATTGTGGATGGAATCTGATAGCGATATTATCCTTTGCATCTGCTCGTGTTTTTCCATTTTCATCAATCTTTTATTCTGTTGTTCTCGCTCAATTTCATGTGCCGTACCTAGCACACAGGGTAGACTTATTGAAAATTTGTTGAAGCGTTATTGAGTTAGTTTTTTTTCTGAAATTGTGTCATTGTCTATGATTGAAATTTCGGTGGATTTTAAGGGCCTTGGCTCTACAATATGCTAAAGGAATTGAATGACTTCCTTTTAGAGTCATGTAAAGTATTAAGATTGTTTTCAGTATTCCTGTAGGACGCTTCCGGTATATCTGTGTATTGGATCTTATCATAGTTCCAAGTTCTGACAAATTTCTTTTCCCAATCCACTTTTTGATTGATTTTGATTAGTATATTGTCATTCATTGGGTGTTTCGGAATCCCATTTCTCTGACTCGTCAGCCACTGCATGCCTATTGGATTTGTTTGATCATTTTCGGGTGGCTGTAATGTGACATATATTATATGCGACACATATATATTTTTTAATTCTGTGTTTTTTTTTATGTATGCAGCTGGACAAGGTTCTGAGAATCCTATTCCACTTTCACCGCAGTGGCTTCTTCCGAAGCCAGGGGAGAGTAAGCCTGGAATGTTAACTGGGGTGTGTTAACATCACTCTGATGATCATAGATTTATCTACTTACCTCCTTTATTGCTTAGTTGCAGAAGAGCAAGTTGATTACATTGTTTCTAGTTAGCATGCGCTTCTATTTTGGTTCTCAGAATTATTTTAGAATATTTCTTCCGAGTTTCTTTGTTATTTATTTCTTAAAATAATGCAGGAAAAATCTCCCAGCCCGAATCCATCATATGGAAGTTACTCTGATACCATGAAGCTGTCAGGTAATGGTGAGGAGTTTCATGACACCCAAAAGAAGAAGGATGTATTCAGGCCGTCCTTGATGGATATGGAAACTGGTGGTCATCGTGAACGCTGGCGTGATGAAGAAAGAGATACCAACTCCTCTGGACGCAAAGATCGGTGGAGGGATGGTGATAAAGAGCTTGGTGACCCTCGCAGGATGGATCGACGGCTGGAAAATTCATCTGCAAAGCACTTCGGAGAACCACGCCGTGCTCCCCCGGAGCGCTGGAACGACTCAAGTAACAGGGAATCCAATTATGAGCAACGGAGAGAGAGCAAATGGAACACGCGCTGGGGGCCTGATGACAAGGAGGCAGAAGGTTTGCATGACAAATGGGCAGACTCTGGTAAAGATGGCAGCATGCATCTTGATAAAGTTTTGTCTCATGTTGGTAATCATGTAAAGGATGATAAGGATGGGGATCACTACCGGCCTTGGAGATCAAACTCTTCCCAAGCCCGGGGAAGGGGAGATCCTTCTCATAACCAGACTCCAGCAGCAAACAAGCATGTTCCTACGCATTCATCTAGTTGGGGACGTGGGGAAGGTACACCTCCGACTTTTTCTCTTGCTCGTGGAAGAGCTAGCTCTGGTGGCTCATTTATGAACAGCAGTCCTACTATTCCTCAATCTACAGGGACTGTTTTGGAAATAGCTGAAAATGAACACGGAGAGCCTTACCCGTTAAGATATAGTAGGATTAAGCTACTTGATGTATACCGAAAGGCTGATATGAGAACATATCGAAAATTTGTTGATGGGTTTATTGAAGTTAGTTCCCTTACAGTGGATGAACCATTGGAGCCTATGGCGCTTTGTGCACCTAATTCGGAGGAAATGGTAAATGCGTATGAATTGAATTATTTTGTGAACCCTTCTGATGCTTTTAGTAGATCATTTGAATGCTTTTATGCTTGAGCAGGCTCTTCTAAAGGGAATTGACAAAGGAGATATAGTTAGTAGTGGTGCACCTCAGATCTCTAAAGATGGAAGGAACCCGACAGATTCTACACAATCAAGAAGACCAAAGCTTGGTAGTTTACGTGTTCAAGATATATTAAATTATGCATGCATGCTTATTTTCAAGCAGTGATTGACTTGTATTGGAACTGGCTTGTTTTAGCAGGCAGTAAAGAAGATTTTCCCCATGCAGTTACAGATTCTACAGATGAAAGCACTTATGAAAGGCCAGTGCTTCATCATGGATCCAGCCTAAAAGCAGAAATGACGCTGGATCAGAAGACATATTCAGAGAACAATTTCAGATCAGAAGGTATGTTTTTGGACAGTGGGAAAAAACTACACTGCTATGCATGTTGATATTGAATACCATTGTTTATTGTTGAAGTCTGGTTCTGTGCTTATTGGCAGCTGGTTTATTTTTTAAGTAGCATCAAAGGTCTATCTGTACAGTTTTCTATTTCTATATATGAGTCTGAGTGTATGGATGAGGACCCCTTGTTCGTTAAGATTTTCTTTCAGTTAAAAAAAGAAAAAAAAAAGAAACCTAGTATAGCCTTGCGCACATGTGATTCTACCATGAGATGGCCCCCTATCTAAAAAATTTACTCAATATCATTTCTGTTTGCAGCTCTTAGGGAAGACGGTGGCCCTTTCAGAAAAGCTGATGAGGCACTTGTTAATACGGAATTGAGCATGCAGGGAAGTATTACTACGCATTCTGTCACTCCATGGAGAGCTCCATCACAGGGAGAACGCTCACATACAGTCTTGCATGATTGGAAAGAGCCAGGCGATGTCAAGTCAAGAACCCCTGACATGGGCTGGTCACAAAGACAAAAAGACCTTAATAATGAACAGGAGAGTAAAGCTGAGGCAAAATGGAGAACCAGTGAGGTTCCTGTTAGTCGAAGGCAACCATCTGGAGTTTTAGATAGGGAACAGGAAGTGAGAAAACCTCAGCAGCTTTCTCCAGAGGATCTGCAGCTTTATTATAAAGATCCTCAGGGTATGATTCAAGGTCCTTTTTCTGGGGCTGACATAATTGGCTGGTTTGAGGCTGGATATTTTGGCATAGATTTGCTAGTTCGCATTGCAAATGCATCAAATGATGCACCCTTTTTGGCACTTGGTGATGTTATGCCACATTTAAGAGCTAAAGCTAGACCTCCACCTGGATTTACTGCAGCTAAGCCAAATGAAGTTCCAGATACATCAAGTAGACCCAACTTCGGTAGTGTTGGGATGATTCATACTGGTTTAAGTGAGACAGATATAGTGAGAAATGAACCAAGGCACAGGCAAGGCTCGGCAATGGAAGCTGAGAATAGGTTTTTGGAGTCCCTGATGTCTGGTAATACGAGTGGTTCACCTCTTCAGAAGTTTCCCTTTTCTGAAGGTTGGTTGGATTATTAACAAATTTTTTACATTTTTGAGTTACATTATGAACTTAATAAGTGACGCTTATTCATATATTCTTTTTGTTTTTCTACTTATTTTCATGATGCCTTCTTTTGACTTGGACCTTATGTTTATGTTTAGGTTTGCAAGGTTTTATTGGAAACAATTCTCATAATTTGCCTCAGTCTGGATTAGATAATATGTTGGCCAAGAGAATGGCACTTGAACGACAGAGGTCTATTCCTAATCCTCATGCACAAAATGCTGACATCATGTCCCTCCTGCAAGGATTAAATGGTCGGTCATCACCTGGGTTAAGTAATAGTGCTGCTGGTTGGTCGACTTTTCCTGTCCAAGGTGGGGTGGACCCACTCCAGAGTAAGATGGACTTGTATGATCAGAATTTTCCCCCCCAAGCTCCACTGGGATTCCAACAGCAGAGGCTGCAACCTCAGAATCAACCGTCCTTTCCAAATCTACTTTCTCAAGCTATTGATAGTTCTAGTATTTCAACGCAAGAGAAATTACTTTCGTCAGGTTTGTTACAAGATCCACAACTGTTGAATGCGCTGCAACAACACTATGTATTGCAGTTACATTCGCAGACACCTGTTCCAACTCAGCAAATGTCATTGTTGGATAAGCTAATGTTGCTCAAGCAGCAGGAGGAGCAACAAATGCTATTAAGGCAACAGCAGCAGCTGCTTTCCCAGGTTCTGTCAGAGCATCAGTCTCGCCAGCATTTCACTGAGCCGTCTTTTGGACAAGTACAGACTTCTGCAATACCGAAAGTGAATCCATCTGTTGATCCCACCCGGCAGCAGCTATCACAGGAAATGTTTACAATGGGTACAAATGTGCCTGTTTCTAATATGCAGAAGGAACTTGACAATAACTCTATGAGTTTGCCTCCACAAGTTACCCAAGATATCGGCCATAATGTGAGTGAGGGAGCCTCCTCGTTACTTATGCCGCACCAAATCTTTGAGACTATTAACCATCAAAGAAGTAGAGATGTTACTCCTGTGGTACCAATTACTATCCATCAGGAGTCATTGCCAGTCTCAACAAATGTTGAGAGCTCATCTTTGCATGATCTCTTGACCAAACCTGGAGAGGACCTCCTTGTACTGAATTCCATGCCTAATTCTGAATTCCATGCTGCTAAAAACCTAGAGCAGGCATCTGAAATCTCTTTCAGAGATGAATCTGTTGTTGCTGCAATCTCTGAGGGTTTTGCAGATTCTATTCCACCATTAAGAGCTTTTGACAAAGATATAGCTGAGCATGTCAGTGATGTGAAGGCTAAATCAGCTGGCCAGGCTGAAGAGCAGCAATTTGAAATGGATAAAGGAGACAATGAGGTTCCTACAGTGCCTGAAGTGAAGAGTGGTGAAATACGGGGACAAAAAAAGACTCCTGAGAAGAAGTCTAAGAAGCAAAAATCTTCCAAGGCCTATTCCTCTACTGACTCAAAAGGAGTATCCAAGCCTCTATCTTCGCAGCCAACAAAGCAGTCTGAAACTGAAAAAGCAGTTGGAGACACAACGTTGGAGACAAGTGGCAACAAATCTGAGACCTTGGAGGGTGTAGAACTTCAACAAAATGAAAAATTAGAGCCTGTGAAAGTTTCTGCAGGTGATGCTGAATCTCTTGATTCTGTTGCTGGGAAATATTCCCAAATACAGATTGGACAGCGAGCTTGGAAACCTGCTCCGGGTTTTAAGGCAAAATCGTTACTGGAAATTCAACAGGAAGAACAGAGAAGGGCACAAACAGAAGTGACAGTACCCGAGGTCACCAGTTCTGTGAATTCCCTGAGTTTGTCGACTCCTTGGGCTGGGGTTGTAGCCAATTCCGAACCAAAAATACTAGGAGAAACTCCAATAGATGCAGGTATTAATGAGGTAAATGTTGTGAAATCCAAAACTCCTGCAAATTCAAAGAGCAAGAAAAGCCCGTTACATGATCTGTTAGCAGAGGAGGTTTTGGCCAAGTCAAGTGAAAAAGAGGTTGAGATTCCTAATGGTGTATCCACTCAGCCTTCTTCACAAGTTATTCCCACGCCCCATTCAAATTTTGTAGATGACGACAACTTCATCAAGGCAAAAGACACAAAAAAGAGTCGCAGAAAGTCAGCAAAATCAAAGGGTACTGGAAGTAAGGCCCCAGTATCAGTTGCAGTTGTGGATATGCCTATTAGTTCTAGCCCCACCGAGAAAATCAAAAGCGTGCGTTCTGTCCCGCAAGAAAAAGACCTGTTACCGACAATCCCGTCAGGGCCTTCATTGGGAGATTTTGTTCTTTGGAAAGGAGGAGAGACGACTAACCCGTCTCCTTCCCCAGCTTGGTCTACAGACTCTGGGAAGTCTTCTAGACCCACATCTTTAAGAGATATCCAAAAGGAGCAGGAGAAGAGGGTTTCTGCTGCTCAGCAGCAAAATCAGATTCCAACTCCTCAGAAAGCCCAGCCAACTCAAGCCCCTCGCAACAGTGTTCCTTCGTGGTCACTTTCAGCATCATCTCCATCTAAGGCTGCATCTCCAATCACGATTCATTCCCATACTTCGCAGTCAAAATATAAAGTAGAAGATGATTTATTCTGGGGCACAATTGACCAAGCAAAGCAAGAAAACAAGCAGTATGATATTCCGAACCTTTACTCTATTTGGTATTTATTCATTGACATTGGTTGTCTGCTGCACGTTGCTTTGAAATCGGAAGCTGTATTGCCTTGTGTACTTATATTTTGGAGATGCATATGGGAGTTTGCTCCCATCTTTTATATCTGTGGGTGACCTGAGTTTGTTGTTTTGTTATTTGTTTTTCTGTGAGTAGGCCAGACTTTCCTCAGCTTGGAAGTCAGAGCAATCGGGGAGTGAAATCAACTCCTGTGAAAGGAACTTCAGCTGGTTCATTAAGCCGGCAGAAATCTGCCAGTGGCAAACCACCTGAGAGGTTACTTTCATCCTCACCTGCCTCTTCTCAGTCATCTGTAAAAGGAAAAAGAGATGCCATGACCAAGCAATCAGGTAAGAATTCATGTTACTGTTGATTCGTAAGCCAAATATATTAATGGACGCCCTTTCAACCCTTCATATTTTTTATTTTGCAGAAGCCATGGACTTCAGGGATTGGTGCAAGAGCGAGTGTGTTAGGCTTATTGGGACGAAAGGTATGTTTGACCTTTCGGCCTCTAATAATTTTTATAAGTTTCAGTGTCATTTAATTTTGTGTTAAATCCATAGCATAAGATCTTATGTTATCATGTTTTTACTCTTAGTAGCTTAAAAGTGCATGAATATGAACTTTACCCCCCCCCCCCCCCCCCCCCCTGCTTATGCACCACAAGAAATAAATACCAGGATATCACAGAATTTTTTAGGCATGGCTTCTTCCAAAGTTCCAAACCCATTTTTCTTGTGCTATTCATTTTCTTAATTAGATTACTGAGTTTGAGATTTTTTTTTAAATCTTTAATTTATTCAGAACTTTTTGTTCTTTGAAGTCTTATACATTACTATGTTTATTTGTTTTTGTTGCTAGACACAAGTTTCCTTGAATTTTGCTTGAAGCAATCCAGATCGGAGGCTGAGTTGCTTCTGATAGAGAACCTTGGGTTATATGATCCTGATCACGAGTTCATTGACAAATTTCTCAACTACAAGGAGTTGCTTCCAGCTGATGTCCTGGAAATTGCCTTTCAAAATCGGAATGATCAAAGCCTCACTGGGTTCAGCGGTGGAGATATGAACTCCTACAGTGCAGATGGTGGGGATGTTGACCAGGATGGGTCCTCCAAAGGTGGGGGCAAGAAGAAGGGGAAGAAGGGAAAGAAGGTAAGCGCTGCTGTGTTGGGATTTAACGTCGTGAGCAACCGCATCATGATGGGTGAGATCCAGTCAGTGGAAGAGTAGGAACATCTTTCTGTTTCAAAGCGAGGAGAGGAGATGAGAGGAGAGGAGAGGCAGGTGTAAATAGATTTGGGTTTTTGGATTGTAAATGGGTTTCTACCTTTTTTGCGCTTAGTTTTTTTGTTTCTCTATCTTTAATGCCAGCCAGCAAGCAGTGCCAATTTTTCTGCTCGAGCGATTTTGTGTAAACTTCCAGTGGTAAGAACTAAGAAGAGTACTCTTGTTATTTATAATTTTAAACACTTTACTTGATAAAATGCTGCAGTGAAGAGAGGTTTAATCTTAAGAAAATTTACTCTTTTTGTTGATACATTTGTTCTTTGGATTATGTGGCAACTTTTTTGTTACAACGCGGATGGTGAAAACTAGGCATGCCTTGGTTTGGCAGATTCATCATGTGTGGAGAAGAATTCTATGGTCATTTGTCACTCCGTAGATTATCAGAAGAAAGAATATTAATTGTTGGAAGAAATTAGAGAAATTATATTTGCATGTGGTTTACAAATGTGCGTTCTTTAGTATTTTCCATGTTTGTGCAAGATGAGTAAGGTTTATGTATATTGTCATTTGTTGCTTACTTGATATTGTTAAATTTTTTCATAATTTAAATTGTTTCGTTAATAATAATTTAATTTTAAATTTTCATTTTAAGTAATAGTTGAAGCAGAAGTTCCCCAAGCAACCTCCTTTCTCTCCAAAGGTTGAGTGAGTATACTTTCGAAGCCCATTTGTTGATTAATTTGGGGAGGGTTATGGATAAGAATAAAAGGACTTAAGTTTGTTTATGATCGAACTTAGAGGCTCTAGGTTTCAATGGTATATACCATTGAATTGTATGAATATTCAAATCATTTAACTACCCACCCCCTCTCCTGTTTTGATGTTTATCCTAACGTCCTCGACTCCTGGATATTCATACCATTCAATGGTATATATGGTATATATCATTGAAGCCTAGTCCAACTTAGAGCAAGGCTTTTTGTGAGGAAGGCAGATAGATTTGCACACTCCACTCCTAAAAATAGGCGCCAAAGGTGAGTGCTCCATTTATTCAAATGACCAGTATCTCGTGTCAACTTCCATCTCCGGACCAAAAGTGCCTTCCCTTTGCTCCAAAAGTTCATTATATACAATATAATAAATTTATTGGTTAATATTTTTTATCCTTTAACTTGTTAGTGTAAGTGTTTATCCTTGAAAAAAAGAGTGTATCCTTGAACTTACCTCACTAAATTTTCAGTCATTTAGTGCTACATTCAAATTTAAATTATATTTTAACTAACTCGCTATATTTCAAATTTAGATATTGGAATCATGAGTTTTATATGAACTATAGCATTAATATTCTAGATTGAAGAATGAATTTTTGTTTTTTTTTTCCATTTCAATTAGGTTTTTCTATAGTAAGGTCTATATGAACTCTCCTAATATGAGATCAGGGTTTCGTTCAAAGTTTCAAGTTTGGCTTTTGGAATTATATAGTTCATATAAACTCTAGAGCTTGATAGATGCAAGAATTTTAATTTTTTCCAATTTGAGTTTGATTTTTCCATGAGAAGGTTGGTGTGGACTTTTACAATGCGAGATTAGGGTTTTAAAATTACATTTTTTTTTTCAAAATTTCAGAATTTGGTTTTGGAATTACAAGGTTTATAAGAACTCAAGTGGTTGATATTACAAGTTAGAGAAATAATTTTAAATTTTATCTGCTTTGAGTTTAGTTTTATATAGTAAGATTGATGTGAACTCTCACAATATAAGATTGCTTTGAGTTTTTTTTTTTATAAGATTCATATGAACTCTACATTTGATATTAAAGATAAAAAATAATAATTTTGAATATTTTCTATTTTGAGTATTTGATTATTTTATGCTAAGGTTAATGTGAACTTTCATAATATGAAATTAAAGTTTCAAGGTTTTTTTTTTTATTAATATCGAGGGTTGATTTTGGAATTATAAGGTTCATAGAAACCTTAGCGTTTGGTATTCCAGTCGGAGAAATTGTTTTGAATTTTGTTTCATTTGAGTTTGGTTCCTCTTTGATAGATGTGAACTTTTACAATTTGATATTAGGGTTTCGAAGTTATTTTTTTGTTCGAAGTTTTGAGTTTCGATTTTGGAATTATAAAGTTCATATTAGAGATTGGAGAACAAATTTTAAATTTTATCCGTTTTGAATTTGGTTATTCTATGAATCTTATAAATCAAAAATTCAAACTCAAAAAATTGAAGAACCAAACTCAAAAGGAAGAAAATTTTTTAAAAAAAATATTTCCAATCTGTGATAGAAAATGCTAGAATTCTTATAAACCTTAAAATTCCAAAATCAAATCAGAAAATTTTGGAAAAAAACCAAATAATTCTACATCCTAATATTATGTTGTGAGAGTTCACATCAAACTTACCTTAGAAAACTCAAATTCAAAATGGAGAATATTCTAAATTCTTTTTTCAACTTGTAATATCAAACGTTGAGTTTTTATATGAATCTTATAACTCCAAAATTAAAACTCGAAATTTTGAAGGAAAAAAATTGAACATCAAAACTCTAATCTCATATTGTGCGAAAGAATATACATTAACCTTCTCATAAGAAAATCAAACTCAAAAGGAAGAAAATTAAAAAAAAATTATCTCCAATCCGTAATATCAAAAGTTAGAGTTCATATTAACCTTATAAGGTCCAAACTCAAATCTCAAAACTTTGAAAAAATACAATTGAACCCGGAACCCTAATATATATTGTGAGAGTTCACATCAACCTTATAGTAGAAAAACCAAACTCAAAATGGAAAAAATTCCAAAAAGAAATCTCGGATTCCATATCACATATGAACCTTATAATTCAAAAATTCAAACCCGAAATTTTGAAGAAAAAACAATTGAACTTCGAAACTCCGATCTTATATTGCGAGAGTTTACATCAACCTTATCATAGAAAAATCAAACTCAAATGGGAGAATTCAAAATTCTTTCACTTCACCTTATACTATAAAACATTAGAGTTCATATTATAATTCCAAAAATAAACCTTGAAATTTGAAAAAAATTGAAACTTGGAATGCTAATCTTATATTGTGAGAATTCACGTCAAATTAAAATAGAAAAACCACACTTAAAATTGAAAAAATTTAAAATTCTTCCTCTGGCCTATAATAACAAATAGAGTTCATATTAGTTTTATAATTCAGAAATAAAAAACTCTGAATTTTTGAAGAAATACAAAAATGAACTTCAAAACATTAGTTTGGATTTAACTCGGCGGTTTGAAATTCCAAATTATTCCACTAGTAATCATTAGTTTTGAATTTTGATTTTGAAACATTTGGAATTCAAATCGAACTGTTAAGATTTTTATTTATTTATATTTTTTAGTAGTTAACACTTATTACCTTTAAATTTGATTGTGTAAATTTCATCATGGACTCAATCTCATTAAATTTTTATTCATTTTATGCTACTTCTAAATTCAAATTATGTTTAAACATAACTTGCCATATTTAAACTTTTAAATGTTAAAATTTTATTTATTTGATGTATATGAATAAAATCTAACGTAAAAGTTAAAATTTTGAAATAGTGACGTGTGATATTTGTGGATACCGTTAAACTTTTATATCCCTAAATTGAATAGTTAGAATTCTATTTTTTTTTTAATTCAAAATGTCTAAACTGTTAATTAATTAATTTATTTGCCAAATATAAAGATTTAGTTAGTGATATTTGTGCATACCCATATTCATAATGGATAATGTGCTCATTGATCTTAAAACTTAGACCATTAATTACTATAATTTTCTGCCCAATTAGAGAACTCAATCTCAAACCATCTTTTTCCCCAAATAAAAAAAAGGGTAATTTTCACACATCACAAATTACCATCTGTACTCTTTGTTTTTTTTCACTTAAAAAAAACATGCCTAACAATCTCCAAAACTTATGTGTTAAAACTAGTCGATCTTCATAATAAGTATACAAGTAATCAAAACCCAAATAAAATGGGAATTTCGTTTGGTTATATATTATGTCATCCAATTCAGAAAGATTTATAAACAGTTGAATTCAAGTCACCACAATCCTTCTTAACCTAAAACATGGCGTCCTTCTTCCTCCCCATTCATCATCACATCACCTACTTGCTGCTGCTGCTTCCGACGTCTCTACTTCCCTCCTTTCTTTCCTCTGCTTTCTTCAATCTCTTTTTCAATTCTCTAATCCTCTGCTCACCAAACAGAATTGTTCAAACAAACAAACAGATCAAACCTCACTTATTTCAAATTAAACTTGAAAATAATAATTGATCCCTGGAAATTAATTGGAAATAATTGTTTACTGACCGGTGACTGAACAGGAAAGGGATCCACGACGATGGAGCGCATGGACATCTTTGCAATCTCCAAAACGGCGGCGTTCCGAACAGTTTCAACATCGCTGCTCAAATGCTCGTAAGCTGCTTCAAAAGCCCGCTGCCAAAACCGAGGCAATCGACTTGTACTCGCGCTGTGCGAGTACAACTCCCACATGTGCCTCACCACTTTCTCCCTTTCCTCCACCTCCTACTCATCATCGCCAAAGATCAATTTTTTACAGAATCAGATTAGAAATTAAAGAAATTAAGCAAACGGGTCACCCCAAAATCCAACAAAAACAGTACCAGAATGTCGAGATCGTCGAAGGTTGGAATGTCCAGGTCATCGGAGAGCCGGGTCAAGTTACCGGTAGACCACTTGAGAGTGACGGAGCCGGTGAACATGGACCAGAAAGCCAGGAGGAGAATCGCGGCTAAAACCCAGAATTTGTAGCGCGTTCTGTCCAGAAAGCCTCCAGCTTTGGACGACGATGAGGACGGCGAGCTCTCCTTTCTGGTCAGCGTGGCTGATGGTATGGTTATGAGTGTCGGTGGATCGTTGTCCTTCATTTTTAGGAGAAGGGTCAATCTGGTTACTGTTGAAGAATTGAAGGACGAGTCAGCGAGACAGAGAAACAGAGTGGGAAGTGTGAAGATTATTTTGGTCTGGAACTGGGACAGTGTATGTGGGGTGCGTAAATAAATGCTTTGGGTGCAAAACTGTAAATTCACAATAATGGAGTAGGTGTTGGGTGACGCATCAATGACATCAGCGACGTCCTTTCGATGTGAGAATCCATGGAGCTTCAATTTCTTATTTTCAAACTCAGACCCATGGCTTTTCTCTCTTTTCTGATTTCTCCCCCAATTTCTGTGGTTGTGGGTCGCTTTAGACCCGGGAGCGTACGATTTGCCGACTTTATCTTTGACTCTTCCTACTACTGCGTATTATTACAATAAAAGCGACCAGCACCCAGTCATCCACCGTCGCCATTTGTTCCTTGCTTTTTCCAGGCATTTGGTTTTATTATGAATTAAATTATGGATTTATAAGATTCATTCGAGCTGTCATATGTGACGGATTAAATTATGAATTTAATTACTGTTGAACTGAGTTTTTTTGTACGGCCTCCCAGTGTTTCATTACTGACAATATGTATATTGCACAAACAACCATCAAAGATTCTAAAAAAAATGCTTAATATATATTGTAATTTTAATTTATCAAATTATTTTTATACAAATATTATAAATAAAATTATTCATTCTTTAAATCATTATATCAAAATCATTTAAAAAAATTAACAAAATTCGTGATCGTTTAGTCATTCATATATATCAAGTAAATAAATAGTTAGCCATGATAATTTTAATTATTATCAAAATCGTGAATTTATTTGTTATATATGAATGACCAAACGATATTTAGTCTTATTAATTTTTTGAAGAAATGATCCTGACATAAATGATTTTGATTATTATATGTACAAAACCATTTCGATAAATAAAAAAAATAGTGCGATGAGGTAACAATATGGCTGGATGAAAAATATTTTCATTTAAAATGGTTCTTATGTAGTATTATTTGTCAAATTCGTGAATTTTGACTCAAGCATTACTGTTACTATTTATGCAATAAATGGACCAATTTAAACTCGTCTCGTTGAGCTACTTCGTACGTTCTTTTCGTAGTGGTAGGACTTGCGAAGAGAAGGTAAAAGTAAAGGAGTACCGGTGTGATGCCAGCTTAACAGTCTCCGATACTTTAAGTAAAATTAAGTGTGGAGAGTACTGTAATAATTTAGGCAGCATAAGGGTAAGATTGTTATTACTTTTTGGAGGGGAAACACCATTGTATTTATAATAACATTGAATATTGTTGGTAGAATAGTTGGATGTGAAATTATTGTTGTTGTCCCGGGAGCTAACGTGTGTCCTCGTGTGGTCTTGAGCCGCGTTTCTGGCCTGGTTGGCTGATTTGAAAGTAGGCCGACCAGATGTGGTTGGCCTGGGAGGCATATGCGTAGCTTAAGGTATACTTAGGGTCGTGGGTCTCGCCGAAGACGAGGGGTGACCGAACAAAGCTTAGGCTGATCAAAGGTGCTCGGTCAGGACGTCAAATGTTTTGTGTTAGGCTTAACCTTATATGTTTAGTCTAGCCGAGGGCTTGAGCTTATCTTAGATGGGATTGTTCGGCCTCCAATCAAACTGACCAAATTAAGTACAAACAATTACTATTATCTTACTTCACATATATATATATATAGTATAATAAAGTGATGGAAAAACTACATAAAACACCTCAAACTATAGGGGTCAGCACATATTCATACTCAAACCATGAAAAGTTTCAATTTACTACCCAAACTATTTGACCACTCACACGTAAGCACCTCCGTCAGTTTTTCCATCCATTTGTTTGTCAAATTGTCACTTGAAAAAATATTTTCCTAGTCAAAGACTGAGGTGGCAAAAAACACAGGGTTTTTTTTTGGGATTTCAAAAAATTCAACTAATACCCACCTAGAAACCTTATTTTCTTCCTTAACTCTCTCTGAAACTCTTTATAAAACCACCCAAATCGAACTGATACCCATCCAAATCGAGCTCCCCTCCTCCCTCCAAACAAACACAAACTCATAAATTTTTTTTTTCGGCACCGATCACTGGAGTTTGAGTTTGAGATTTTGGGATTTCAGAGTTGAGACGATTTTCTCAATGTACTCGTTGACCCATTTCGTGGTTTCGGTCCTAGACAACATATTGAAGAACCTTTTAGGTAATGATGATGGCGATAAGGAGGAGTTCGAGTTCCTCCGACGCCGATCGAGGGCAGCGTCGTTCCAGAACTCGACCCATCTCAGTGTTCCTATTTCGGACCCTAAACCGATGTCAAGGCTCTGCCACGAGAAATTCAAAGATATACTGGCTGGTTTCTCGCTCACTGATATTTTCTTCTTGAGGATGTACGGGTCAGAGTACGATTTCCAAAATAAGGACTCGCACTCGACGAAATCGGCTAGATCCAACCCGCAGCAGAAGATCTGATTCTCATCGATGAAGAATATGCAGTTCCTAGCCAAACATGGGTTGCAAGGAATATAGTACTGGTTGAATCTCAGTATCAGAAATGAGGCTATCTTCAAAGCAGTTCTCACGACTCGCAAATCCTTTTCCGGGTCAGACAGACTTTTCCCCCATGACTTGGACCAGACGGTGTTTCGCGCAATTTGGACCGAAGTCGTAGCAATCGATAGATTTTTCAATTTTGATTCGCTAATTGGGTTCGTCGCTGCCGAAGAGAGGGGTTTCGATGTGGGCTTTGAATTCCTATGGGGTTTCTGTTTTGGAATGGGATGGGTCTATATGTGACGCCTCGAAAATTTGAAAAAACGAAAATTTGGAAAATTTGAGGAAAAATGACGATTTTGCCCCTAGAATTGGGCGAACAGTTGACTTTTTATTCGCGCTGTCAAACGGACTTTGACCGATGACTGTGACGTAGTTCGGGACGTCACGAATTCATAGACAGGTGGCACGCCCGATTTCGACATTCGAGAAAAAAGTTATGACGTGCGGAAGTTTAAAGGCAGTTTGGTAAATTGGTCAAAGGGAGCCGAAAGTTGACTTTTTGATCGGGACATTATTTGGACTTTCCGGGAAGACCGTTGGGTAGGTCTCGGGACGCTGAATCCGTAGACAGGCGGCATGGGCCAATCGGAGTCCACATGAAAAAGTTATGGGTCTAGAACAAAGAGGGGCATTTCGGTAATTTGTTACGATAAGGGTAAAACAGTAAATTGGTTTTAACTGATAAACCATATCTTAATTTGGCTGATTCAGCCATGTTAGAGGATAAATGAGACTAAATGAATGACACATGTAATTGTCATTGTGGGTGAGTATGTGGCATTTTATGACATTTGCCATTTGATTAAGGTTGATTAGTGGCTAAGTGATGATACTGCATGACTAAAGGGGCGGTGAGGATTTAAACTGAAATGAAAGAGAAAACAAAAGTGTGCAGGTGTGTATTCTTGCAAAATCGAAAACAGAGAACACCCAAAAAAACTTCCTCAAAAACCTTGTGATCGAATTGCAGCAGAACAAAAGGAAAATCAGTGACTAGAGTGATTATTTAGCTTGAATTGGAGAGAGAAATCGAATGAGGAACAAAGCAAACCCGGATAAAACCCTACTGTGAAACCCGAAAACAGTCCTTAAGCAATTAATATCGAATTTAATGTTCTAGATGGTTTCGATTGAAATGGATGTGATCTTTAGCTTCTTGGGAGCTGGACGACTCAAACCAAAACAATTGGGAAGCCAATTGATTGAGAATTGATGAAGAACTGAAACTGTGACCTTTTGGAAATGTGGAGCTTGTGTTCGACTACATAGAGGTATGAAACGTTGAAATTGATTCCATAATTATGCTTAGAATGGACATACGATGCTTCCTGTGTGTTTAATTGAACGATACGGGTTGATTTTGGGTGGAACCCGATTAGAGACCCGTCGGGTATCCATGTTGAGTCGTGAGTTTCAGAGTATGATTTCATTAAATTAAGGTCTTAGATCCAAAATACATGTAGAATAGATGAGAATGAGTGAAAGAACAGATACAATTGAGCTTGAATTGAAGGAGAACGAATCGGGTTGCGACGCGGGTCGCAGACCCGAATACCAGATAAACGGGTCAAGCAGACGACACTGTGCAGGTTACTGTTCCCGGCGCGTGGCTTTCACGCGCAGCTGCTTGCGGCGGCGCGTGAGGACGCGTGGGCTGTTTTCTGGGAAAGTGGTCAACAGGTGTTTTACTCTATACAGTGTAACGAACATTTTGGTTTTGGTTTCGAATCGATCGGACACGTTTCGATAATGTTTCGCGGGTCCGACGGTTTATGTTCTATGTTAAAGTAATATTTAAATCCCGGAAAATTATGGGAAATTGATATGATGTAAATTAGCTTGTTAGTAACCCCACATAATGATTTTGGAAAGGATTCGAGATTCCTGACAAGTATCGGAAATTACGGAAACGCGTGCAGCGCGGGGAACGAGCAATCGGACGGTGTGTGTGTGGAAGATTGTTTTATAAATTGATATGCATGCATAGTTAAATGTTTTATATGATTTATGGCATGATTTGAATTGCAATGATTTGATATGATTATTTTGAGATTTAATAATTATTTTAATCGGTGCTTCGGGCACGTTTTTCGAGAAAATGTGAAATGATTGTTTAGGACGAAGGCCCGGGATTTGTGATTGGTTTTGGCTTGGATTGTGAGCTGGAAAATTTGTTTAATGGACTTATGATGTCTTGGATATGATTTTACAGATTTACGTGCATGGAATTATGTAATGTTTTTATGGATTGACAAGAAATGAGATTTGGGCATGTGGCCCCGTGATAATGGTTTTGACATGGTTTTGATACTTGATTTGAAATAATGCTTTTGGTTGTGTATTGATGTTTGATGCCTCCAGATGTGTAATTTCCGGAGGGACTCCAGATGCGTAATTCCTGGACGGACCGGATGTGTAATTCCCGGTGAGGCTGGATGTGTAATTCCCGGCAATGGATGACGACTCTGGATGTGTAATTCCCAGAGGATTCTCGGATGTGTAATTCCCGAGTTATATGCTTTATTATATGGTGAACTGATTTTATAAAATGATTTAAATGATTCATGTGTTTTATCCTATGCATGCATGGTTTAAAACTGGAGGGTAAACGATGTGTTTCAAACGTATTTCAAATGATATTATTTTTTTCCACTCACACCTTTTCTGTTTTGATGACCCTCCAGGCCGTGGCACAACGTTCGGGGCTGATCTCGAGGCGGAGGCATGAGCGGAAATTAGCGCAGTTATCCCTTGTCTGATAGGTGCTAAAGGATAGTTTCGGGACTTCAGTTGACTTGTCAGACGGGAGCAGGACCGGGCACGGTTATTGAGGTCCAGTTGGGACGGGTCCTGTCACTATAGGATTGGACGATTAGAGAAGAATAGAGGTGTTTAAGCTTCATCTCTTCGCGCTGGCTATTTTGCTGAATTGATATGCGAGGCTCCAGGGCGACGCGATTTGGGATTTTAGGGATTAAGTTTTCATGAAATTCTCAGGATGATCTATGTAAGGGACAAAGGCGGTGCGCCAATCTGGGAAACCCATGCCCACAAGCAACCTGACTAAGTGAATGGCTTTGAGCTCCGGTGGAAATGCAAACCCGAACTTGGCTTTGGCTCGAGAAAACTCGGATTCAGATAGACCGGGCTTGTAACGACCCGTCCTAGGAACTAGGGTTAAGATAGTGATTAAGATGGGATTAGTAAGCTTAATCGGTGGTTAGTTGGTCTCGTTGGGGTCGTTAGTGTAGAATGACGATTTTGCCCCTAGTCCGGGCAAAAAGTGGACTTTTAGTTCGGGTGGTCCATTGGGTTTTAACCGGTGACCAGGAAGTAGTTTTCGACGTCACGAATCCGTAGGCAGGAGGTACACCCGATTCCGACATCCGAGGAGGAAGTTATGATGTTCTGAATGTTGAGGGCATTACCGTAATTTGGGTAAAATAGGGGGAAGAGTTGACTTTTCGTACGATCGGGTTTTGACATGTTGACTTAGGATGGTTAGGTAGATCTCGTCGTCCTGAGTTCGATGACAGGCGGCACGTATGCATAGGACTTACGATGTGTGAGATACGAGTCTAGAAAGGTAGTGACAAAACCGTAATTTTGACTTAAAAGGAGGGGCATTTTGGTCTTTGTGCGCTGGGATTTGTGCAGCAGAGAGGGACAAATGGAGGGTTGAGATTAAGCTACTTGGGAGAGGAATGGTGGATTGGTGACACGTGTAGGGGGGCTAGAGGCTTCCAGGATGCACGGTCCAATTATTTGGGGTGTACCCGTGTGTGCTGTGTGTTCGTGATCGAATAACAGAGGCTGAGGAATTGAGAGCAAGTGAGGGGTAATCCTGGGTGTTGGTGAGTTTGTGAGTGTGTGAGATTGACCAGAGAGTGAAAGGGAGACAGTGAGGGAGGTTAGAGGAGTGGTGATTGTTTGTGCGTGAGTTGAGAGCCACGAGAAATCAGAGAAAAACAGGGAGGAAGTGAGTGTTCGTGGTGGTGGTGTGGCCGTGTACGGTGCAATTGGGCTCGTGGTGGTGTCGTGAGGGGTGAGAGGAGTCGACCAACCCCAGCGGAGCTTGCGACGGCGACTGGAGGACAGGTAATTCCTCATCCCCGTTTCTTTGCTCTGTTTTGCCGTCTAGTTTCAGGAGCTAAGTCGTAGCTGTAGGGGTAGAATCGAGGAGTCTAGTGAGGTTTAGGGGACTCAGTAGGGTCCTAGGTAACTACTGGTTGAGCAGCCGTGACGGGGGAGTGCACGGCGGAGGTTAGCACGATGGAGAGTACTGGTGTGCTCTGTTTTGCCGTCGATGTTCAGATCGAAAGTCGTGGACTTAGGGAGTGAGTCGACGGTTTTGGTGAGTTGGGTGAGACTCAGTGAGGTCCTAGGAAGGGTTTAAGATAGTCACCGTGACGGGGGGTGACCTGGGTGGTCGGAGAAGAAAACAGGGGTGTATCAGGTTTATGGTTCGAGTTTGTGTCGAGGGGTTTTAGGTTGAGTCGAGGCGTCTGAGTAAGGGGAATGGATAGCTTAGGTCTGGACGATGCTGTTGGTGAAGAGAGGAGTGGTTTTGGTGCAGGTACGGCGGAGAACCGTCCTCGCCGGTTTGATTTGCAGGCACTGTGTCGGACCGGGTCTGCTCGAGGAAGACGATGCACTGTAGCTGGCGCGTGAGGGCCACGCGCAGCCACTTTGGGCGGCGCGTGGGGACACGTGCGGCGGCGGCTGGGGAAGTTGTCAACATGATTTTTTTTCTAGGTGTTGTGACGAGTCTTTTAGCGTTGGTTTCGGGTTGTTCGGACGTCGTTTGAGGTTAGTTCCGCGAGGGTGAAGGTTTAGGGTTCCGGTTCGTTACGTTTAGGACCCGGGAATTTTTGGGGAAAATTAGGAGAGTCTTGGTAGACGTGTTAGTGACGTACGTTGGTGGTTGTTGACAGGATCGAGACTTCCCGAGGAAGCTGAGGAACGTACGAGACGTACGGGACGCGATTGAGGGCTTGGTACTGTGAGTGGACCCCTTCTCTAAACTCGAGCATGCATAACTGTTTTCTATAATCGTTTTGTAGTTTTATATGTGATTCTATGTTATCGAATATGCTTTGTTGATTTTACATAATTGCACATTTTTAGAGGAAGTTTGGTTTCAGCACATTTTACGAGAAAAGTGTGATTTCTGAATATGATGTTATGGATTTGGGATTTCAATGGATAAATGGTTTAAATGTTCATAAAGGGATTTTGAAATCAGATTTCGGTAACGGGATTTGGTTTTAAAGTGAAAAGTGAAATTCCGGATTTGGGTTCGGAATGCCGGAAGGGCATCGGACTAGTGATATCGGATTCGGGTTTGGATGTGAATTTAGAAATGGTTTTTCAATGGTTTTGGATTGGATTTGCTGGATCTGGTTATTGGGTTTAAAGACTCGGATATTGATTGACGGGGAACGGGCCCAGATTGGGTTTAAAGACCCGGATTGAGTTTAAAGACTCGGGAGTTTAAAGACTCGGATATATTGATATTTCCCCCGTAGGCCTGTTGAGTTTAAAGACTCGGGAGTTTAAAGACTCGGATATTATTGAGGCCTGGATTGAGTTTAAAGACTCGGGAGTTTAAAGACTCGGATAGGTACAGCAGGTTTGATCGAGAAATGATGATTGGTATTCACGGTTTTATAAGCCTTATGATATGATCTCTATAACCGTTTTATAGTGGTTCTGTTTCTTATGATGTTTTATGGCGATTGTGTGACGACCCGGACATTCAAAAAGGGAAAAGTTGGAAACTTCAGGGAAAATGACGATTTTACCCCTGGAATTGGGCGAAAAGTTGACTTTTGATTTGAGCAGTCAAACGGACTTTGACCGATGACCGTGACGTAGTACGGGACGTCACGAGTTCAAAGACAAGTGGCACGTCCAATTTCGACATTCGAGGAGAAAGTTATGACGTGCGGAAGTTGGTAAAAGGGGTCGAAAGTTGACTTTTTGATCGGGACCATGTTTGGACTTTCCGGAAGTACCATTGGATAGGTCTCGGGACGCTGAATCCGTAGACAGGCGGCATGCGTCAATCGGAGCCCGAACGAGAAACTTATGGATCTAGAATGACGAGGGGCATTTTGGTAATTTGTTGTGACAAGGGTAAAATGGTAATTTTCTGCAGTTGGGATTATTGTATCAATTAAATTAGCTGATTCACTTAATTTGGGTGTGGATTGACCAGGGGGTGACACTTGTCACCATTAGAGGAAGATTGGTGGCTTGAATGCCTAACACAAACAAACTAAACCGCCCAAATGTCATTTGCTTATTTCGATCAGATTGATCGGTGAAGGAGACCAGGATATAGTTTCTGAGACAGGAAGAGGAAATTAGAGAGAAAACGAGCAGAATGGAGGAAACAATTGGGAAAATACAGACCCCTAAACTGAAAACCCAAACCCGTGAAACTCATATTTTGACAAAATTCGAATTTCAATTTTGAGCTCGAGATGACTCAAATTGGGATTCAAATATGTCTTCTGGGATCATTTCGACCAGGACTGGATTAAAAATGAAAGGAATTGTGGTTGTTTTGGCGTAGAACAGAGAAGGGGAAGATTTCGAAAATTCGAGTTTGAGTCGTGGATTTGAGGCCATGGAACCACGAAATTGATCGGGGGAAAATGTTTACAAGGACCCAACGATGCTTCTTGATGCATCAATTGAAGAAAAACATGGGTAATTGATATCGATTGGATGATGAACAGCAACCGGAGATGTTTCGATGTTCAACCTTGAATCGTGTGGATTCAGGTAAGGTTTGATGTTAATGGTTTCACAGAACTCTAATTAAGTGTATAAAGATGCTAAGGAATGATTGAATTGAAGGAAATGATGCAGAATTGATGGAGTTTGGAACGGTTTGCATCGCGGGTCAAATGACCCGTTTACCAGTCATTCGGGTTGGGACGGTAACTGTTCATGGTACTGTAGCAGGCGCGTGGCACCCACGCGCAGCCACTCACGGCGGCGCGTGGGAGCGCGTGAGGGGGAATCCCGAGGTGAGTTCAACATGAAACTTGTCCTATTTAATGTAACGAACATATTTGGTTTTGGTTGCGAGTTGATCGGACGCCGTCTCGATAATGTTTTGAGGGTCTGAAGGTTTATGTTACGTATTAAATTAATATTAAATTCCCGGAAAATGATGATAAATTTATATGATGATAATTAGGTCCCTAGTGACCTTGAGTGATGATTTTGGACAGGATTCGGGATTCCTGGCAAGTGTCGGAAATTACGGAAACGCGTGCAGCGCGGGAAACGAGCAATCGGACGGTGTGTGAGTGGACGTTTATTTTATAACTTGATATGCATGCATAGTTAAATGTTTTACATGATTGATTGCATGATTTGGTTTGCAATGATGTCATGATTTGTTTGGATGATTATTTATGATTTAATGATTATTTAATCGGTAATTCGGGCACGTTTTACGAGACAATGTGCAAATGATATTTTGGGCTAGGCCCGGAGTCAAAATGATTTCAAAATGGGTATTTTGATGAATGAATGAGTTAAGAATGATTTCTGGATTATGATAATGTTTTCTATATGATTTTACGAAATTACGTGTAAAGGATATTGGGCTTGAGTCCTGGTTGGTAATGATTTAACTTGGATTGGGTCATGGACTTGACTGACATGTTTTGGGATATGCTCCCGGGATGATTCATTGTGATTGTGATTGATTTTGAATACCCAGACGGTCGAAGCTTGGGGTGTTCCCAGACGACCGGAGCTCGGGGATATAATTGTGATTGTTCCCAGGCAGCCGGAGCTAGGGGTGTTCCCAGGCGGCTGGTACTCGGGGTGATAAGTTTTCCCAGATAGCCGGACCTCGAGGTGTTCCCAGACGGCTAATGCTCGGGGTTATGGCCTAGTGCCGGTGTGACATTGTGATGGTTTGTGCACTTGTGAATAGTGCGGATTGATTGATTGATTGACTGAGTAATTGATTGTGACCTTGTGTATAGTACTGTTTGATGTTGCGTACTGGTATTGAGTACGAGTTTTGGTCCGTGTGGCCAGGTGACTATGTTTTCATGTGTTTGGCCTGAGAGCCGGAAGTTTGACTTATTATATGGTTTGGCTGGAAAGCCGGTGATTGTCATTCATATATTTTTCCTATGCATGCAAGGTTTGATAAACTGGAGGGTAAATGATGTCTTTTAAAATGTGTTTTAACGAATATATTTTTTGTCCACTCACACTTTTCTGTTTTGATGACCCTCCAGGCCGTAGCACAACATTCGGGGCTGATCTCGAGGCGAAGGCATGAGCGGTAGTTATCCCTGGTTTGACAGGTGCTGAAGGGCACTTTCGGGACTTCAGTTGACTTGTCAGACGGGAGCAGGACCGGGCACGGTTATCGAGGACCAGTTGGGACGGGTCCTGTCAGATTGATTGATAACTGTTTTCATAACTGGGTTATGCATGTGGTTTCAAAACGGAGGGCTAAAACCCTGGTTTTATTATGAAATGGTTTTGGCAACTTTTCTTTCTTTCTGGTCCACTCACACCTTCTGTTTTTAACTGCCCTCCAGGTTGTGGAGCTAGCGCGGGGTTCCGGCGTTGAGGCAGCGTCTGAGGCATAGAAGTTACGAGAGGGCTCCCGGGGTGTTTTAATTTTTCGTGTGCGTGTACTGTTTATCGTTTTTTTTCTTTTCTTTTGTACGTAGAACTATGCTCTGTAAAATTTTAACTTCGGGATGTATTGTGTAGTTTCTCATGCGTCTGACTAAGTACTTTGGTGGTTGCGTGTTAGATTTACTTTTGTGTGTGTCGGGGTGTCAGACGGTAGCAGGATTTACCTCGGTGTTCGGGATGAAACCGGGGTGGGTCCTGACATGGCTGGACTTGGATTCTAGAGCTGTTCAGGTGGGGTATTAGTTCGATTTGGGTGGTTTAGAAGAGAGTTGCAGAGAAAGGTTGAGGAAGAAAATAGGGTTTCTAGGTGGGTATTAGTTGAATTTTATGAAAGCTTGAAAATGCCCCTGTGATTTTTGCCACCTCAATTGTAACGACTCGTCCCGAATTCCGGAATTAGATTAGTGACTAATCTTGATTAGTGAGGTTGATCAGTGATTAGTAGGGCGAAATCGGACAAAATGTGCAAAATGACCGTTTTGCCCCTAGTCGTGGGCAAAATGTTGACTTTTTGATCGGGCAGTCAAATGGACTTTGACCGATGACCGTGACGTAGTTCGGGACGTCACGAGTTCATAGACAGGTGGCACATTCGATTCCGACATTCGAGGAGAAAGTTATGATGTTCGGAAGTCGAGGGGCATTTTGGTAATTTGGCATATTAGGGGCCTAATGTTGACTTTTTGACCGGGAGGTCCGATGGATGAGGGCCAAGGACCGTTACGTAGGTCTTGTCGATACGAATCCAATGATAGGCGGCATGCCGAAATCGGAGTTTCGACGACGAAGTTATGGTCACGGGAACGAGATCGATTAACCGAACAAACCGAGGCTCCGATTAAAATAATAATAAAATAATAAATAGTGACTGCTGAATCTGGATCCTTGGATGAGTGACAAGTGTCACTCATCCCATGATTTAAGGCCCTAAATCTGGATCATGCTTCCATTAATGATTTAAAATACAATTAATCCCTTCTTTTAATCACAGCCCTCCATCTCACTCCCAGATTGCATCCACGCCGTCCATCTCATCTCTCCCTTTCCTTCATCTCCTGATCAGACTCATCTCCCTCCCTTTGTTATATTTTCCACCCGAAAACACACACACACACACCACTCATTCGACAAACACACCAGCCCATCTCATGTGCTTGTGAAAGAGACCAACCATTGGGGAGGGCTGAGAAATGACTGCTGTGAGCTGGGCACGACGGGAGACGGCGGGGACGACGGCGGCGAAACAAAAACAGAGGAGCAAGATTTCAGAAATTGGAAAGTCGGTGTAGGCTGGTGTTTGATCGTTTAGAAGGATGAAGGATGTTCCTGAGGTCAATTAGGCGTGGAGGTGGCCACGGTGGTGACCACGGCGGCGAGGTAAGTCCCCAAACCCGTGAACCTGTTTTCGGGTACAAAAATGGCAGGATGGGTTTTAACGTATTTCAATCGATCTAGTGACCAGGATAATGATCTTGAGGATGCAACGAGTCTATAGGGACCGTTTTCGAAGGGAATAGTGGTCGGAGCTGAGAACAGTTGACAGAGGAATGTTGGTCGTGAGCTTCTCGATCAAGGAGGTACGATATAGGCGTCTTTCCTTGTTTTTAATCCCACAGAACCCTTAGTTTAACTTGGACGATCTTGTAGGTGAAAACCCTGTTGAAAATGATCGAGGAATGGCTGAGAACTAATCGGGTCGACCCACGGGTCACGGCGACCCGGTTATAGGACCCGTCTACAGCTCGACGATGATGAATAGTACCCAGCACGTGTAAGGTATTTTTGGGAAACTTCCAACATGACTTTTAATCGATTCAATGTAACGAACATTTTGGGATTGGTTTCGTGTCGATCGGACACCGTCTCGATATTGTTCGGGACGTCCGAAGGTTTTAAATCGAGTTTAAAAATAGTTAAAAATTCGGAAAAATTACGGGACTTTGATAGGATGTTAATGAAGAGGTTAGTGACCCTCTAATGTGATTTGGACAGGAATGGGAGTCCCGGTGATAGTGGTGTGGCCCGGGAGGGCCGATGGCACGCGTATCGAGGCGTACCGTTAAACGGTCTGTGAGTGGACTTTGGTTTTATAAATTCTATTCATGCTTAAATATTTTATATGGATTTTGATTGTGATTGTATGATGTTGATTTGATGGTTGGTAAATTATACGGTTTCACGTATTTCGAGGCGATTTATGTGCTTGCACGTAAATCGAGGTTTTCTGGTTCTGTACGGATTTTCCATGTTTATGGTTTTGGATATGATTTCATGAAATGGTTTTAAAATTGGAAAGATAAACTCGGGCTTGAGGCCCACTTGTTTGGAAACCTCGGACTTGGAGTCCAATTGAGTTACGTAATCGGGTCAGGTGCCCAATTGCTTTATGAAATCGGGTCAGGGGCCCAATTGTTACAAAATCGGTTGAGACCCATTTGAGTTATATTATCGGGCCAGGGGCCCAGTTGATTTACGAATTCGGGTTGTGGGCCTAGTGGTTTATAAAATCGGGCCGTGGGCCCAGTGGTTTAAAAAATCGGGTCGTGGGCCCAGTGGTTTACAAAATCGGGCATGGGGCCCAGTTGGGTTATAAATATGATTTCGGGTCTGGGACCCTATGTTAATAAATGTGATTTCGGGTCTGGGACCCTATGTTTAATAAATGTGATTTCGGGTCAGGGACCCTAAATGGAATTGTGATGTTTTATGGCGATTTCGGGCAGGGCCCATTGTAATGTTGTGAAATGATTTAATAAAACTGTTTTCCATATACCATCTGGATACAAGGATATATGATGGTCTCCTCCAGATGTCTGGGACACTGGGGAAGTCACGGTGCATTGCATGCGAGGGGTCATCGTACGGAGTTATCGGACCGTATAATGACTCAGGAGCAGGATTGTTATAATTGACGTCTGGGATGTCAGACATCTGTGATGTCAAAGATATTGACCCGGAGAGACCCCGGGCAGCACGCGTCGCTTATTATATCGTGAGATATGACGTCAGGGACGTCAAGCGTCTGAGACGCTAAGCATCTGGGATGCTGGTGATGGTAATGGTAAATATGGATTAATGAATCTATGAAAGGGCTTTTCGGTTGGATTGTGTTTATGTGGTAAAAATGGATTATTGGTTATTGAAATGGTATTTCGGGTCGGGGACCCTAAATGGTTTTGGATTTATGGATTTATGTTTATGGCTTTGGGCGGTGGCCCACATGGTTTTAATATGTCTGATAATGGTATTCCACAGTTTTGGGCTGAGTTCTCACACTTGGTTTTAAGTTAATGGTTTTTGGGCTAAGGCCCTAATGACTTGGTTGAACAAACGTTTTGGTTACTGGTTTTCGTGGCATGCATACGTTTTTATTGGAGGGCATAAATGTCTTATAACTGTGTTAAATAAACTTAATGATTTTCGTCCACTCACAGCTTTTATTGGTTTTAATGTCCTTCAGGTTGATACGGATGCGACTGCAGCAGATACTGGGACATTGCACGCCTCCTCCATCGATCCTTGCGCACTCTGGAAGCCCCGTTCGGGCAGTAACTTTTGGTTATCCCTTGTCTCACACCCCTTGTTGGACGGGAGCAGGGCACATTCCACGGTAATCCTAGGGGGATTGGGATGGGTCCTGTCATCAATCGCTAACTGTGAAAATATTTTTCCACGTGGTAATTTGACGGACACATTAATGTAAAAATTGACGGAAGAGATTACTTATTAGTGGTCAAATAGTTTGGGTGGTAAATTGAAACTTTTGATAATTTAAATATGAATCTATATTGATTCCTATCATTTAAGGTGTTTTATGTAGTTTTTAATTAAGAGATAGCATGTTTTCTTTTGTGCTCTCGATTTCGACAAAAAAACACACAATTGCTCTTGATATTTCTACTCATAACTTTTTTTTTTCCAGTTCCTATTTAAAATCAAGGTCCGATTTTTGAAAAAGTTAAATATACATATTTACTATGCACATGCAAATTTGTTCCGATCACTATTGTAAGTCATCCGAAGAAAAGTTAAATATGTAATATTTGTCAAAGGGGACATGTTGACCATGATGCTAAATACCAGATTATAATGATGTTATAGATGCTGTAAGTTGTCTTTCCCACTCTAAAATTACATTTTATATTACGTGATATGATAATATTTATTTTATTTCAAACTCTTTTTAATAACCAAATCATTAGCTATCCAAAACTTGGCGAGTCTACTTTAGTGGCAAGTAGCCCAAAACTTGGCCTCACACGTTATGTCGATATCAATGCCGAATGATTGTCAGTTGTTTAACCTACTTGAGTTTTTTATTGGAAGAGAATTTATTTTCCAAAGGCTCAGTACCGGTTTGGAAAGCCGGAAAGCTTTTTCTTTCAATGTTTGAAGAATACTTGCCAGACATTCAAAAACCTATTTTAGAAGGTTATGATTCATTGTATTATTCGAGAATATTATTTATGGTGCTCATAGAGTTACAATTAGAGAGTCGAATCGAAAGTTTAAAACTAGAAGTTGATAATTTATGTGAGTGACACCGTGAACTACTTAGACTAGAGTAATCAAAGTTGAATTTCGTGTCAGCTCTCGAATTTTCCGATCCCGAATAAAGGAGAATGATAGTATTGTGTATCTGAAATCTTGTTTTTATCCTTCGGATTTTTTGGAATTTGTTATCAGATATTGTTCAGGGTTTTCATTCATCTTGATTTTGCTTTCCCCTATTCTCTTCCTCTTCCATTTATTTTCTATTAATATAAACTCCAGTGTTAATAATCTATCAAATAAAAACTCCAGCATTTTTCTTCAGATTCTAGGAAGAAAATCAAACAAATGGAACAAAAGGAACCATTTTGAAATTAAGAAGAATGTAGGTGGTGCTCAGAAGGGTGCATATCATATCACAGATTCTCTCAGAAGTCCAGACATATATTAGAGCAAACTCATCACAGCAGTCCCCTAATCACACAAAAAAAACCCTAATAACAAAATAGAAAAAACAAACATATTCGACGCATACTATACAATGATATTGATCCTCAGAGACATTCCACAAAGAGTGGAAGTTGCAGACAATCTACATAGCATCAGATTCTGACCGCCCGTCTGCTTTTTCTCATCATTGAAGAACATTTCAAACCAATATATCAATCAACCAAAATTTGATCATTTAAGGGTGGGTTTCAAATATCAAAATTAACGCAAAAATGGGAAAAGGCAAAGCCTCAGATGATGAGAGTATTTTGTCCACATTTATTTCAGTGTGTAGTTTAAGTAATCATGTTATTCATCATACGCTATGCCAATGAATTGAAGAAAAAAATAGCAAAAGACAATTAAATTACAAGCAAATAACCGAGAATGGCATCAGATAATAAGCGGAGTTGATTCAACACAAACAATCAGTATATCAATAAGCGAAAAAGTTTAATCATCATTTGCCATTTGATTTGACTCCAACAATACCAAATTAAAACAAACAAAAAATCAGAGAAAAAAAAAATGAAATAATCAGTTCAAATTATCGGTAGGTCCATTTGACCCCAAAGCAATTTCATGCGTGCCATGGGCTGGTAAGCCAACCTCTCGATCTCCGCACCCGTTATAGCTCCCCCAGCATCGACAATTCGCTGGAAGGAGCGGGTAAACAGATGCAAAGCGTCCTACTATACGCAGACAAACAGACAATCAAAACCCTAAACCTAAATGCGACGAATAATAAAATATAAAAACGATCAAACCCCTAAATACGATGAACAATTAAATAAAGAAAATAACCTGATTTTCGAAAGGGGAAAACGGCAGAGACGGGAGAAGAAATATTGAATCGGAAATTATCTAAATTTTGGGACGACGATGAGCGAAGGCAGAAGAGAGGTTGATAAAAAGAGGAGAATGAGAAGCGGCGAGCACAACACTGGAGGCTGGAGCTTATATAGAGATTTTGGTAGATTAGGGTTGTACGCACATTTTGGTGGCGCGCCCCCCCTTTTAATATTTGGGCTTTTCTTGGTGGTTTACAGAGGCGGGAGGCCCAGCAGAACTATTTTAGGCTTTCCAATTTAGCCGATTATATGCTTTTGCCAGGCCCTTCAATATAATTTGCAGTTTTCTAAGGAGGCCCAGTACACAAAACTATTTTTTAATTCATACATAATTCACTTTGTTTTTTACGCGAATTTGAAAATGATTTTAGAATAATATTTGCATCTCACTACTGGTATTCTTCTCATATTCATTCTCTAAATCATGACGTCAATTATATTGTTTTTTTTAAAGAGACAACCTTGACATGATAATTTAAAGATCAAACAGTTCTGATTATAATATACGTACAAAGATAATTCGATAAATTAAAATGGTAGTATGAGCAAACAACATTAAAGTAGGATTCAAGTATTTTTCCGAAGAAAAAAAAACACTTATAAAAGGATATGAGATTAGTGAAGAAATAAAAAAATTAAAATAAAAAAAAAATTGAAAGTGACGACAACTTAAATAATTTGAGTTTATACTTATTTTCATATTCATTTCTTCTACATCTCGTTATGTGTACATCTATTTTTCCTCTCGCTCTAACACACAAAGTAAAAACGATAACAAAGAAACAAATTATCATAATAATAATTCGGCCTCTCATCATTTTGTAATTTTTTTTTTATAAGTGATAATAGTGGAGACGAAAATTCAAAACAAACATTCAAGGATTGGATTAACATTGATTTAAGCTATATTTAGTTTAGTTAGGTGGATTAACATTAATTGAAGCAAGAATCATTAAACAAAAATGAGTTGGACGCCAAAATTAGTTAATTAACCTTCCGTCAATTGAAAGCAAAACATGTATGTATATTACCTATATGTACATGCAGTACTCCTTTGCTTCTTTTTTTTTTTTTTTTTTTTTTTTGGTTTATAGTGATTGTTCTATGAAATTTAATTCGAGCAAAAACATATTAAACGACGTCATACAACTAGCTCAGTCCCATTCCTCCTCCGCCACCATCTTCCCTCTTAAGATCCGCCGGCGGCAGAAAACACTCCATCGATAAGCCACAAATATTAAAATCAACCTCCTCAATCTTCCACGTCTCCTCAATCCTTCTCTTCTGGTTATAAGCGTGTCCGTACCTGTAAAGCAACGCCGAGGTCTTCCCGCCGTGCGCTATGTTGATCCCCTCCACGTACTTATAGTCTCCGATCACCGTCTCCATAGTCGTTTCCCAAAACACATTGTCGTTTCTCGACCTCATCTTCACCAGCTTCGTGTCCTCGAACTGGATCAGCAGCCCCGTCCGCTGGCTGAAGTACCCCCATATCGTGTGGTGGACGATCTCCGTCTGCGGCGTGCTTTGGATTTGGAGAATCTCCATCGGAGTCTCCAGCTTGAGGATGAAGCATTCTTCTTTGTTTATGCTTTTCTCCCCCATGCATACGGCGTCTAGGAACAAGTTCGCCGTGCTCCGAGGATCCAAACCCTAGTTCATCCAATAAATATATACGCCTCAACTCTCAATATACAATTACATTTTTATACTGCAAGTTTTACATTTCATTAATTTTTTTTTCTTTTACTTTGATTTATTCAATTGGATAAACATAATATTGCTAGGAAACTACATTGCATCTATAATTAGCTCATATACTACGATAAACAAGACCATTAACACAAATATACATCACTTATATTAGTGTGTGGTTTACAAATGTGATATATAAATATAACATCGTTAATATTTTCGCTATAATAAGTATAATGCTAACTAAGAAAGCCACATTTGTAACACATTAATACTAGAACGACCCACCACATTAGAGTACGTGTGATTAGCAATCTTCACGAATCAAACTCCTAATTATTTTTACTTTTGTTGTAGTTACGGTCATTCGATTAAGGGACTTGTTGTAGTCCATCACTTCATTACTACATCAATATTTCCTTTAAATTTATGCTTAAATTTGAAAGGTTATTCTAAATCACGTTAAAATAATAAATTAAGATACCGAATAAAAATAATATATAATAAATAATTAATATTATATTCTTTCAATTAGAAGAGCTTAATTATACCGTCATTAATAAAATCATTTTGAATTTTTACCTTCAATTATTAGTTTTTGTTTTTTCGCCAAACCGTCAATTATTAGTTTGCTTTATTAGTTTTGATTTGTTTTATAAATATATAAGTTAATTGACTGTTAATAGAAATGACTAACACTGCAACATGTACATCATTTGTAATTGGAAAACTAATTAATTTTGAAATTTATAAATCAAAATGTAAACTACAGGAAGGTATATATAATTGGAGTTCGGTGTACCTGGAAGAAGCGACGAAGGGGTCTTGGGGGGCCTTTATTGGCGTGACAAGGTTGACAACCGGACTGATTCCAAGCAACCTTGCCGTCGCTGCCGGCGCTAACCTTGAAGCCGGAAACAACCAGTTCCAAGTACCACAAGTCCGGATTCTTTTGCCATAACACAAACCCTCCGACCTCGCTGTTGCCTTTGGTCTGAACACGGACGCTGTCGTCGCCTTGCCGCATCTCCGATCCCACCATCTTCACCTCTCCGATGGCGTACATGCTATTCACCGCATTTAACGCCGCCAATCCCCCGGTCGCCGCCACATATTGCTGCACTATATACCTCGCCGTAGAAGCCTCCTGCACCCAAACATGCATGCATGCAAGTTTTAATATTTCTCTGCATGTGTTAAATAATGAATTATGTGTATGTACGTACGTACGTATACATAATAATTATGGTAATTCTAAATTTAATTACGTACAATGGAACAATCTTTAATGGGGCGGGAGAGTGCATTGTCGCAATGAAGCTGGAGGGGAATGAGGGGAGAACCCACGAGCTTAAGCAATGCCATGAACTCATTGTTTGATCCAGACGCGATATTAGGCTGTCCTCGATTCCGCTCGACGATGGACTGAGCTTTCATGAAGGATCGGAGGTTGGCCCACCGCAAGGCCGCGCTGCTGCCCATGCCGGTGAACATTTCCTCCGGAATAGGCACCTCAAGGACGGTGTCTAGCCCATTTTCTTTGTCTAGGTTAGGACACAGCTTCCTCATAGAAATTAATCAAATTGAAACTAGCTAATCAATTACTTAATTAATGAAGGGATTGTGGAAACAAGTTAGTTGATAAATGAATCAAATTCATCAAGAGAAAGAGGAAAATTGAAACTTTTTCCCCTTTCTCACCCTAAAGGGGATTTAGGATGTCTGAAACCTTGAATGGAGGAGGGTGTGCTTTTTTTTTTTTTTTAGTGGAACTTTTAATGTTAATTAGTAGGAAATTAAGTGGGGATCGGATGTTGCAAATGACTAAATGGGAAAGGATAGGGGGAGGGAAGGGTTACATTGTTGCCTAAGGCGCTCCTTGCCCGTAGGTCTCGCATGGCTTTGTCACTGTAATTTTAAGGGCACATATATAGTAACTTTATTTTAGGACCCCTAATCCACAACTAAATTAATTCATCACCAGCCACAGCAGCTTGTCAAGCTTATGTTGACCTGAATTAGAAGTTTCTCACTGAATAAACGACTCAATTTACTACAATAGTAGCTGTTACTGTCAGAATGTGAGGAATTGGGTCTCTCCTTCTATTGCTAATATTGATTTTGGGATGAAAGCTCAACTTTCTTCATGGTATTAGAATGCACTATCCCATGTGTAAGGCTTAAGTGTCACACATGTTTCACGTCACCCTATATGTTACACTTTAAAACTCGACACACGTGAAGGGGTCTGTGACAATATAAAGGAACAAAAGTCCCACATTAGAAAATTACAAAAACCTTGCAAGGGTTTATAAGGAGTTGGGTCTGCCAACGTACTTCACATCACCCAATATGAGTAGTTTACGTGTTAGGCTTGAAAATTTGTCGTACGTAAGGAGCGTATGAGAATGTGAAAAAATAACTTTGGAAAGGTTTTTAAGTAGTTGGGCGTCTCTCTCATTTATCAATTAATTTTAAGGTGAAATTTCAATTTTCTTCAGTTATTATTAAAAAAAATATCGACTAACTAATCATTACAGTTTTGACAGAATTGAGTCGTGTTACCTGTTGAATGAACAATGATTCAATGATTCATTTATAATTTTCTCTTATACGGTAATTACACTTCTCTATATATAATAACTGAATTTAATAAAAAAAAATAACACAGTTAATTAAACTAATAATGTTATACGTTAATATTATAACCTTGAATATATGCTTGTAATGATAATTGATATATTTTAAAAACTAAATAAATAAGCTTACCTTATTCTTCGAGGTTGTTTAAGTACTAATAACTTGACAACTAAGCTTAGTTACTTTACAAACCTTCTCTAAAACCCTAAACCGAAAGCATACGTTGGCTCCACTTCCCTGCTTTGAACAAGTCTTACGTGACTCCAAAACGCGCGTGCATAGTACGCGGAAGAAATGTTCTTACGTACTGTAATTCTATAATATGACTTCGCATCGACGTGTCATACAGATTGGATTTATCTCACTGTCAGCTCCTCAACAGTTTGTCCTCTAGTAGTTGAGCATTTTCAAAGTTCGCAATCTCGTTTTCAAAATTTAAAAATGGAATATAAACCTAATATTTTGCACTAACCTTGGTTTATTACTAATTTCAAATCGTTTTCTAGCCTTTTATTTATGGTTTGCAATTTGTATCTTGTAATACTTTTTTCATATATTTTCGTCATATTTCTTCTGTTGAGGCACAAAATGTACCAATTTAGATACAATACTTAATTTATCCACTTTATTTATGTTACATGCTCTTCGTATGACCTATAAAAAAATGATAGATTAGTATGTCAGTGATGAGCACCAGTGTCGTGCCAATCTAAAGGGTTTCTGACGCGCTATGTAAATCTGTATGTACAAGAGGTATATGATAAATAATAATTTTCACGAAGCAAGAGTAAATAAGGAATCTTCCAAACTTTATTTCAAAAAATGTATCTCTTCTTTGTATTAGTTTTTTGAGGGAGGCTTGATGAATAATTTCAAAGTAAGATAAATGCACATCTGTCGTGGGCTTGACACATGGCATTCAGATGGGTGGTGGAGGTGTATCCACATGTCGCTTGTTAGGATTAATTGATTGATTACGTGGACTTCCGATCCCAAGTGGTATTTTAAACTTGGGGAGTATACTTGAACTTGGAGTATTTGTTGGGGTGGGCATAAATTTGTTAAAACCGTTAACTGATCAATTACAATAAATACTAATAATTTAATAAACATTAATAATATTAAAATAATAATAATAATAATAACATACATAATTAATATTTAAGATATAAGTATTTTGTATCAACTACTATAATATAATTCGTTCAGTATAATATAGTCGGCATTCTAATCCGGTATAGTACTAAACACCCGACTAAATAGTCAGTCTATCATGTTGACAAATTAATCTATCCAACTGAAATAGTAAGTATAATACAACATATCAAACGAGGTCTGAAAGATTTTTTTTAACTAACGAAATAGAATTATATTGAACTAATAAATACAATATTTTATTTTAATATTAATTAATTAGATTTCAACGTTGGAGAATTAAATCCATAAATAGTGAAGCAACAAAAATCCATACTTGCCCTAAATTTTGCCTATATATTATTATTTGATTTAGAAAATTTAATCTGTTTTAGTAGTTGTTTGATCATGAAGTGACCAACTCGATGAGACCCGCTGGGGGATCTAGGACTAGCCGTGTGGTGTCTTGGGCCCGCTGGTGGCGTGGCGGTTCGGCAGGGATCTTGCAAAGCCTTGACACCGGTGTGGTGTCGGCCGAAGAGGCTCCGATGCCTAAATTAGTATCTGCGTGCCGAAAGGCAAGTTAATACAGTGCTCTGAATAGGGTCTGAGAGCTTACCTTTGTGAAGGGTTTCAAGGTATTTATAGTAGACATAACTGAGGTAGGTGGGCTACTGTTGCGGGAGCAGGTTGTACTTTGTGGCTGAGAGTTGCCTGACAAGCCCTGGACATCCGGAGGAGGCGCCAGCTGGAGTCCCAACCTGCCTCCGTCAGGGAGTGGGTATGGCAGGGTTGGTTAGGTGACTGTCGCAGCCAACTGGTACCTGTACCATGTTAGGTGACGAATGACAGTCCTGCACGTAAGTGCCGATCGGCGGGCAACGGTTGTGGGAGTGCCGCTCGGGTAATCGGCCGGCGTCCGTCCTGTCGTGGCGGGCCCTGTGCTTAGGTGGTTGGTCGATATGGTATCAACAGTAGTCAAGTGATGTAATGACCCGTCCCGAATATCGGGATTGAATATTAATTAATCATGATTTAGAATGACTAATCGGGGATTAGTTGAGTGAAATCGGACGAAACGTGCAAAATGACCGTTTTGCCCTAGGCGTGGGCAAAATGTTGACTTTTAGTTCGGGCGGTCTAACGGACTTTGACCGATGACTGTGACGTAGTTCGGGACGTCACGAGTTCATAGACATGTGGCACGTTCGATTCCGACATTCGTAGTGAAAGTTATGGCGTGCGGAAGTTGAGGGGTATTTTGGTAATTTGGCATATTAGGGGCCAAATGTTGACTTTTTGATCGGGAGGTCCGATGGACGAGGGCCAAAGACCGTTATGTAGGTCTCGTCGATACGAATCCAACGACAGGCGGCATGCCGAAATCGAAGATTCGACGACGAAGTTATGGTCACGGAATCGGGCTCGATTAACCGAACGAACCGGGAATAAAATAATATTTTAATATGAACAGTACCCGGTGACTGTGCACATCCGGATGAGTGACAAGTGTCACCCATCCCTTGATTCCAGCTCCATGTTTCCCTCCCAACACCATCATTACAACATCATCATTTATCCTTCATCATTTTCCTCCATTTTCTCCTTCATTTTCTCCTTCTTTGTCCTTCTTACCCGTGAGCTTTGAGCAGCAGAATTGGAGAGTGTTGGCTGCCATTTCTAACTGGTTTTGAGGGCAAAATCGAGTGCTTGTTGAGACTAACTCAACTGGGTAAACACGGGAGATTGAGAGTGGCTGAAAACTGGGAATTCGAAAATTGGGTTTTTGGGAGGAAAAATCAAATTGGATGAATTGAGCCTTGTTGATCGAAATTGGGTTCAGTTTCAGTCTTCTGGGATTACTACGATCAATTTTGTAGAAGGAACTAAGTGGAATTGAGGTCGAATTGAGGTAGAACTGAGGAAGGAAACTTTCAGAATTTTCGAGATTTAGTCGAGGAATTGGAGGCTTTGATTGTGGAAATTGAGCTGGGGATTATGTTCCTGAGGATCCCACGATGCTTCTGGATCCATCAATTGGAAGAAACTGATTGAAATTGACTGAACTCCATAGTTGCACAGTGACGAAGAATCGAGTTTGAGTCGTGGCGTTTGAGCCATGAATTGATGCAATTGAGATGGGGAAAGAGTTTACCTGAATCCACTGAAGCTTCTGGTTTCATCAATTGAGAGAAATCGATTGAAATTGAGGGAGTTCTGAGGATGAACAGTGTGCGGGGTGTTCTTCGAATGATCAACTGTGATCATGAGGTTTGAGGTAAGTTCGATTGTAATTGTGTCCACAGATCTTAAATTGAACTTAATTCGAAGCTGTTTGAATGCTCAATTGATGAATTTAGTGTCGAATTGTTAGGATTGGAACCGGGTCTGATCGCGGGTTAAACGACCCGTTTACCAGACAAACGGGTGAGGGAGACAGCACTGTAGCTAGCGCGTGGGTTTCACGCGCAGCCACTCACGGCGGCGCGTGGGGGCGCGTCCGGCCTAGTCTCAAGGTGAGGTCAACATGACTTTTGATCCTCTCAGTGTAACGAACATTTTGACGTTGATTTTGGTGAAATCGGATATTGTTTCGATAATGTTCCGCGTATCCGAAGTTTTGTATTACGTTAAAAATACGTATTTAAATCCCGGAAAAAAATTGGGGAAAATTATATGTTGTATTTTGAGATGTTAGTAACCCTCTATAATGATTTTGGACAGGAGTTGTGATTTCCAGATTTTACGGAAAAACGTGCAGCTCGGAAACAGACCGTTTTGGACGGTGTGTGTGAGTGGACTTTGTTTTCTAACCGTGATGCATGCATATATGATTTTTATGCCTTATTATATGGTTTTATATGACAGGACCCGCCCCGATCCCACAGGGACCACAAGGGGACGTGCCCTGCTCCCGTCTGACACCCAATAATTCATACCAATTTTAACCTCAAAACATTTAAAAGCATAAATAACCAAATTAAAGTCATACATAAAATCCGAATTAAACGAATGTCAGACAAGGGACATAATCCAAAATTACAAATTTGCGAGCACGACTCTAAAGTAATCCTGCGGGTACACCGCCCAGCAGGGGTTCAGGTACGCAGAAGTAGATCTATGCCTCAACCTCTGGTTCCTCCTCTACCTCAGTTTCCCGACCTGGAGGGGTTATCAAAACAGTAAGGGTGAGTGGACCGAAACACAAGTTGAAGAAATCGTTTGATAAGTAAAACATATAATTTACCCCTCCGTTTTCCAAATATGCGTGCACCATAATTCCAAAATCATAAACCATATAATATGGACCATAAGGCATATAGCAAAACCATAACCATAATTTTAGTTGCTGCACTATACACTCCAATCCCGACATCCCTGATGTCTGACGTCCCTGACGTCCAATAGGTCACAATCACAAGGCTACGCGTGCCACTCGGGTCTCAATTTCCGAGTTCAATCCCCGAACCCCGTTCGGGTACAGCATCCCCGATGCTTAGCGTCATAGACGCTGGACGTACTAGACGTCCGTGACCTCTCCGGGGTACCTCATCCGGAGGAGACAATACAATATGGAAGGATCTATACAGTGCAGTAACAAATACATTTTATTGATATCCACATGCAACATATATATACATAGATAGAATCCGAACCAACCATTCAGTTTCACCGGACGGGTCTCAAGCCCAAATACCGTGAAACGTGCCATAACCACACTTTCCATATCATCAAAACCATCATTGTTTTAGCATGTGAATAAGTATAATAAAACCAGAAAACATTTATGCACACAAGGGTTTAAGAAAATGGCCCACTCACAGTACAATCCTGCTAGAAACCGAACGTATACCCTCGTCCTGGTACAAATGTACAATCCCTGTCAAATCCAAGTATTCGTAAAGGTCAAATTAAACCCCCAACATTCAACCATGAAAGCCTAGGTCGAAACCGACCCGGGAAAGCCGCCCGAACGCGCTTCCCAAGGCAATAAACCTTATTTTGACCAACTTAATGATCTCCGATCGACCCGAAACCACCGCCATTGGATCCGGATCGTCGAAACCTAAAGAATGGTGGTGGTCCCACCAGAAACACTGTTCACCACGCGCCCCCACGCGCCGGTCAACGCGGCGGTCAACGCAGGAACAGTTCCTGCTGACGTCATCGCTGACGTCAGCATGACGTCATGCTGACGTCATCTGACAGCTGGCAGGTCTGACATGTCAGACCTGACAGGTGCCACGTGTCACCATCTGATTGGTCCACCTCACTGATCTGTCAGACCACGTGTCAGCACGGCACTGGTCCACGTCACTGACATGTCAGTGACACGTGGCAGTCCCTGACTGGTCCACGTCACTGACATGTCAGTGCTGACTGTGCACTGACATGTGACACGTGTCGGCTCACGGTTGGTCCACGTCACCTGACAGACTGACAGGGTGCCACGTCAGCACCACTGTCATCAGACGGGTTGACCCGTTTTCCTGCAACTCGGGTCGATCAGACCCGCGATCGAGACCCGGTTGCCATTCCTTCATTTCTGGGTCATTTTCAGTCCTTTCAATTCCTAAATACTCGTCCTAGTCCCTAGATTGGTTCTATGTAATTAGAATTAGGTTTTAGGTCTAGGAGGTTACCTGAGACTCGACGGGAAGCTTGGTTGCCGGTTCTGGTAATCCTTCCCGGTGAGTCGACGGTTGTTCAGCCCTGGTCCTGGTTCCAAAATGGTCGTCAAGGTCACCTAGACGAGTCCTAACAACAACTCAATGATGTCAACGTCACAATCAGGTGTTTTGAAGCCGGGAAGGAAAATGGTTACCTACGGGTTTAACGTCCGAACGCCGCCGTGTCGCCGCCGTACACTGTCAGGGTCAGCTCCTTGCCGTCCAGTAGTCACGGTGGTCACAACCGCACGTTGGTTCCAGGCCTAGATCAAAGGTTGGGATGGTTTGGTGACTTGGGTTCCGCGGGTTTCCTTCACGGGTTTGGAAGGATGCCGCCGTGCAGGGTGGCCGTGGAGCGGTGGCCGGCGTCAGGGGTGTGGCTGCTGGTTGTCTGAGGTGTGGGGTTGAGTGGTGGTGGCTGATGGGCTGGTTCCAGGGAGAAATCGCACACACGGTTTAAGGGAATGAACACATGGGTGCATGAACTCATGGACTTTTAATACTGAATAGGAAAATGAATCAAGGTCCAGGATTAAATCTCAGAATGAGATCAAAGGCTGAGATCAAATCAAAGGATTTCAGATCTAAGGGCTGTAATTTAAAGCAGATTTAAATGATAATTAATCCAATAGTGGATCTGATCCAATCTAGCCAATGGGTGAGTGACACTTGTCACTCACCAGATGTCCTCCAATCAGATTTCCTGAATTTAATATTCGACACGAAAACCGAGACACGAACTTCCCGAACTCACGTTTCTGACCATAACTTCCTCGTACGAAGTCCGATTTCGGCGTGCCGCCTGTCTACGGACTCAGGACGTCGAGGCCTACCCAACGGTCCTTGAGTCAACTGAAAATTAGTTGTCAAAAGAAAAGTCAACATTTTCCCCCGAGAGTCCAAATTACGGTAATGCCCCTGAACTTCCGATAGCCATAACTTTTACCCTGATCGTCCGAATTGGACGTGCCACCTGTCTATGAACTCGTGACGTCCCGAACTACGTCACGGTCATAGGTCAAGGTCCATTTAGTTCATCAATCAAAAAGTCAACAATTTGACCATACCATTCACAGGGGTAAAATCGTCAAATCACACATTAAATTACAATATGGAAATCCTCGAATTTCCGGGGTGTTACAACCTTCCCCCCTTAAGAAATTTCGTCCCGAAATTTCAAAGAAACAAATGAGGAAAATGTTCTCGCATCTGAGCCTCAGGCTCCCATGTGGCTTCTTCCACGTTCTGGTTTCTCCAGAGAATCTTCACGAGAGGGATCGTCTTCCGTCGTAGTACCTTGTCCTTCCGATCCAAGATCTGTACTGGTTGTTCTTCAAAGCTCAAATCCTCCCGTAGTTCGACAGGTTGTTCCCCAAGTACATGAGAAGCATCTCGTACGTACATCCGCAACATCGATACGTGGAAAACATCGTGAACTCTTGATAGTTCTGGGGGTAGTGCCAATCTGTATGCAACTCTGCCAATTCTCTCCACAATCTCATAAGGTCCGATAAAACGCGGACTCAGTTTCCCCCGTCGGCCAAAACGGATAATCCCTTTCCACGGAGACAACTTCAGGAAGACAAAATCTCCCACTTCAAACTCCAAGTCTCGAATCCGTCGGTCGGCATAACTCTTCTGGCGATCCTGTGCCACCTTCAATCTTTCCTTGATCACGCGAACAGTTTCCATGGTTAAGTCCATTATCTCCGGCCCTACAGCCGCCCGCTCCCCTACCTCCGTCCAGCAGATAGGTGTCCTGCACTGTCGGCCATACAGTGCCTCATAAGGTGCCATCCCGATGCTTGCCTGATAGCTGTTGTTGTAAGCGAATTCCATCAATGGCAAATGAGTATCCCAAGAGTCTTGAAACTGTAGTACACATGACCTCATCATGTCCTCCAGGGTTTGAATGGTTCTCTCAGACTGTCCATCGGTCTGTGGATGGAAAGCAGTACTGAAACGTAGGTTTGTTCCCAAAGTAGCTTGCAAACTCCGCCAGAACCTGGAAGTGAAACGCGGATCACGATCAGACACGATCGATTCCGGCGTACCATGAAGTCGTATGATTTCCTTCACAAACAGCTGAGCCAGTCGGTTAGGTTTATAGGTTTCCTGAACTGGCAGAAAATGGGCTGATTTGGTTAACCGATCCACGATCACCCATACTCCGTCCACTCCACTCTGAGTCCTCGGTAACTTAAAGACGAAGTCCATGGTGATGTGATCCCACTTCCACTCAGGAATCGGAAGTGGCTGCATAGCCCCATACGGTCTCTGCCGTTCCGCCTTAACCTGCTGACAGGTTAAGCATTTGCTCACGAACTCAGCAATATCCTTCTTCATTCCTGGCCACCAATAATGGTTCCGGAGGGTACGGTACATCTTTGTACCTCCCGGATGCATAGCATAGGCCGAACTGTGGGCCTCTTCAAGTATCTCGGCCCGTAACTCTGCCACTGCAGGTACGCACAAACGGCCCAATTTCACCAGTGCTCCATCGTCCCGGATGGTAAAATCCTGTCTCCCATCCGCATCGACCTCAATTCTGTAAATACAGAGTATCGGATCCTGCAGTTGTGCTTCAATGATCCGATCAATCAGTACTGGTCGCACATGGAAGCTGGCCAACAAAGCTCCATGCTCGTCAGTACCCAAAATAACTCCCGCCTTCCGGAGTTCCACCAGCAAGGGAAGATACACCACCCCAAGGTGTGCAATAGTTCCTGCTGATTTCCTGCTGAGTGCATCCGCCACCACATTGGCCTTACCCGGATGGTACTCGATCGTACAGTCATAGTCCTTCAGTAGCTCCAACCATCTCCGTTGTCTCATGTTGAGCTCCTTCTGAGTGAATAAATATTTAAGACTCTGGTGGTCGGTGTATATTCGACACGTTGCGCCGAACAGATAATGTCTCCAGATTTTGAGAGCATGAACCACCGCCGCCAACTCCAAATCATGGGTAGGGTAGTTCAACTCATGAGTCTTCAGCTGCCGGGATGCATAGGCGATAACCTTGCCAGTTTGCATCAACACGCAGCCCAAACCTTGCAGTGAAGCATCACTGAAAACTACAAACTCTCCACTGTCGTCCGGCAATGCAAGGACAGGTGCAGTGGTCAATCGATCCTTCAACTCTTGAAAGCTCCGATCGCACTGCTCGTCCCAGATAAACTTTACTCCTTTCCGAGTCAGACGAGTCAATGGTGCAGCAATTTTGGAGAAACCCTCCACGAATCTCCGGTAGTAGCCTGCTAATCCGACGAAACTCCGCACCTCGGTCACCGTTGTCGGTCTAGCCCAGTTGGTCACCGCTTCTGTTTTCTGGGGATCCACGCAAATCCCATCCGTTGATATCACGTGTCCCAGAAAACCAATACTGCTCAGCCAAAACTGACACTTGCTCAGCTTGGCATACAATTGTTCTTGTCTCAGTTTCTCCAAGACCAACCGTAGATGTTCTTCATGTGCACGGGCACTCCTCGAGTATACCAAAATATCATCGATGAACACAATCACGAACTTATCCAGGTAGGGTCGGAAGACCCGGTTCATCAGATCCATGAATGCTGCTGGAGCATTCGTCAAACCAAATGGCATAACAAGGAACTCGTAGTGCCCGTAACGGGTTCGAAAAGCAGTTTTCGGAATATCCTCCTCCGAAATCCTCAGTTGGTGATACCCAGATCGCAAATCAATTTTCGAGAAGCACTGAGCTCCCCGCAACTGGTCGAAAAGGTCATCAATCCTGGGTAGAGGATACTGGTTCCTCAATGTCACCTTGTTGAGTTGTCGATAATCAATACATAAACGGAGACTTCCTTCCTTCTTCTTCACGAACAACACCGGTGCTCCCCACGGTGAAGTGCTCGGTCGGACATATCCCAAATCTACCAACTCCTGCAATTGAGTCTTGAGTTCCCGTAACTCGGCCGGCGCCATCCGGTATGGTGCCTGGGATATAGGTCGGGTCCCCGGGAGTAGTTCAATAGTAAACTCAATCTCCCGCGATGGTGGCAATCCAGGTAAGTCTTCCGGGAATACGTCCGGAAACTCACAGACCACCGGTATATCGTCGATAACCGGAGTATCGACCCGTTCCGACACGACATGCGCCAGATAACCCTGGCATCCCTTCCGTAGAAGTTTGGTAGCAGTAAGTGACGAAATCACTTCAGGAGGCGAACCATCACGTTCCCCCTGAAAGATAACTTCCGGCAAACCCGGGCTCCGCAAAATTACTTGCTTGCTACAGCAGTCGATGAGAGATCCGTGCTCCGACAGCCAATCCATCCCTAGGATTATATCGAAGTCGTGGATATCCAGAATAATTAAGTCTGCTGGTAAATCCACATCCTCAATTCTTACCGGGCACCTCTGAATCACCTGATTCACAAGGTACACGGTACCCATCGGGGTGCCAACACCCATTTCGCAATCTAAGGCTGATACCACACAATCAAGCAAACCAGCACAACTCTTCGAAATAAAAGAATGTGTAGCCCCCGCATCCATTAATACACGTACAAGAAAATTAAGGATATGTAGTGTACCTGTGACCACGCCTGGAGCAGTCCTCGCCTGCTGCTGGGTCATTGCAAACACTTGGGCCCTCGGCCCTCCGTTCCGTCCGCGCCCGCGCGCGCCACGTCCAGCACCACGGTCGCCTCCCTGACCGCGACCTCCGTTAGTGTGGGACGCCGTGCTCTGCACCACACTCGAGCCCCCAGCATCGTTGTTTTTGGACAACTGCGGACAATCGCAGGCATAGTGGCCTTCCTCTCCGCAAGCAAAACAAGTTACTGGCCTTGGCCTGCCCGAATGCCCACCAGATGCACCACTCCAAGATGAGTGCTGCCCAGAATTGTGTCCAGATCCTCTGCCCTGAGAGCCTCCACGTCGACCCGACCAGCCACGACCCTTGAAGGATGAGGGTGCTCCTCTGTAGCTCCCTCCCCTGTTGTTCTTCCGGCCTGATGGCCCATGATGTGGGCGATCCTGACGTCGCCCCTCCCCCGAAGGTTGTCGTGATTGGTGTGCCGCCAGACTGGCCTCGACACGCACCGCTGCGTCGACCATATCCCTCAGAGAAGCATGAGTGGTAGCAGTCACACTGGCCCGGATCTCCCCTCGGAGTCCAAGCTCAAACCGCTGGCATTTGTCCTCCTCCGTGCTTACGAATGAGGCAGCGAACCGGGAAAGTCTCCCGAATGTTTGCTCGTAGTCTGAAACAGACATGTCACCCTGCTCCAGCCGCTGGAATTCCGCCTCTCGCGCCGCGCGAAAGGATCGCGGGTAGTACTGGTCCAAAAACCTGGAACGAAAAGCTTCCCAGGTAGTGGTATGGACAGACCACCCGGACATTTCGAGTCCATGCCACCACTGGTAGGCTCCTCCCTCCAGTAAGAAGGCCGCCAGAGTCACTCGTTCGCCCGGAGGGCAGTGCATCACCGAGAAGATCCTCTCCCACTTGGTGATCCAGTCGTGAGCATCCTCGGGGTTTGATCCCCCGCAGAAAGGAGTGGCTCCCAAACGTTGAGCCCTTTCGATGCTCGCGCATTCCATCTCTCTTTCTAGATCCTCGTCCGTTCGAGTATGCGGAATTCTCCTAGGAGGCATAACCAACTGTCAAGAGGCATAGATCAGAAAACAATATTCTTAAAAGTCGAAAAGTAACTAGTACTAATCGCTAGTCTAGCATGCAGACCAATACCCTAGTACTGACCACAACCTAGTGCTCTGATACCAAGCTGACAGGACCCGCCCCGATCCCACAGGGACCACAAGGGGACGTGCCCTACTCCCGTCTGACACCCAATAATTCATACCAATTTTAACCTCAAAACATTTAAAAGCATAAATAACCAAATTAAAGTCATACATAAAATCCGAATTAAACGAATGTCAGACAAGGGATATAATCCAAAATTACAAATTTGCGAGCACGACTCTAAAGTAATCCTGCGGGTACACCGCCCAGCAGGGGTTCAGGTACGCAGAAGTAGATCTATGCCTCAGCCTCTGGTTCCTCCTCTACCTCAGTTTCCCGACCTGGAGGGGTTATCAAAACAGTAAGGGTGAGTGGACCGAAACACAAGTTGAAGAAATCGTTTGATAAGTAAAACATATAATTTACCCCTCCGTTTTCCAAATATGCGTGCACCATAATTCCAAAATCATAAACCATATAATATGGACCATAAGGCATATAGCAAAACCATAACCATAATTTTAGTTGCTGCACTATACACTCCAATCCCGACATCCCTGATGTCTGACGTCCCTGACGTCCAATAGGTCACAATCACAAGGCTACGCGTGCCACTCGGGTCTCAATTTCCGAGTTCAATCCCCGAACCCCGTTCGGGTACAGCATCCCTGATGCTTAGCGTCATAGACGCTGGACGTACTAGACGTCCGTGACCTCTCCGGGGTACCTCATCCGGAGGAGACAATACAATATGGAAAGATCTATACAGTGCAGTAACAAATACATTTTATTGATATCCACATGCAACATATATATACATAGATAGAATCCGAACCAACCATTCAGTTTCACCGGACGGGTCTCAAGCCCAAATACCGTGAAATGTGCCATAACCACACTTTCCATATCATCAAAACCATCATTGTTTTAGCATGTGAATAAGTATAATAAAACCAGAAAACATTTATGCACACAAGGGTTTAAGAAAATGGCCCACTCACAGTACAATCCTGCTAGAAACCGAACGTATACCCTCGTCCTGGTACAAATGTACAATCCCTGTCAAATCCAAGTATTCGTAAAGGTCAAATTAAACCCCCAACATTCAACCATGAAAGCCTAGGTCGAAACTGACCCGGGAAAGCCGCCCGAACGCGCTTCCCAAGGCAATAAACCTTATTTTGACCAACTTAATGATCTCCGATCGACCCGAAACCACCGCCATTGGATCCGGATCGTCGAAACCTAAAGAATGGTGGTGGTCCCACCAGAAACACTGTTCACACGCGCCCCCACGCGCCGGTCAACGCAGGAACAGTTCCTGCTGACGTCATCGCTGACGTCACTGCTGACGTCAGCATGACGTCATGCTGACGTCATCTGACAGCTGGCAGGTCTGACATGTCAGACCTGACAGGTGCCACGTGTCACCATCTGATTGGTCCACCTCACTGATCTGTCAGACCACGTGTCAGATCTGACATGTGCCACGTGTCAGCACGGCACTAGTCCACGTCACTGACATGTCAGTGACACGTGGCAGTCCCTGACTGGTCCACGTCACTGACATGTCAGTGCTGACTGTGCACTGACATGTGACACGTGTCGGCTCACGGTTGGTCCACGTCACCTGACAGACTGACAGGGTGCCACGTCAGCACCACTGTCATCAGACGGGTTGACCCGTTTTCCTGCAACTCGGGTCGATCAGACCCGCGATCGAGACCCGGTTGCCATTCCTTCATTTCTGGGTCATTTTCAGTCCTTTCAATTCCTAAATACTCGTCCTAGTCCCTAGATTGGTTCTATGTAATTAGAATTAGGTTTTAGGTCTAGGAGGTTACCTGAGACTCGACGGGAAGCTTGGTTGCCGGTTCTGGTAATCCTTCCCGGTGAGTCGACGGTTGTTCAGCCCTGGTCCTGGTTCCAAAATGGTCGTCAAGGTCACCTAGACGAGTCCTAACAACAACTCAATGATGTCAACGTCACAATCAGGTGTTTTGAAGCCGGGAAGGAAAATGGTTACCTACGGGTTTAACGTCCGAACGCCGCCGTGTCGCCGCCGTACACTGTCAGGGTCAGCTCCTTGCCGTCCAGTAGTCACGGTGGTCACAACCGCACGTTGGTTCCAGGCCTAGATCAAAGGTTGGGATGGTTTGGTGACTTGGGTTCCGCGGGTTTCCTTCACGGGTTTGGAAGGATGCCGCCGTGCAGGGTGGCCGTGGAGCGGTGGCCGGCGTCAGGGGTGTGGCTGCTGGTTGTCTGAGGTGTGGGGTTGAGTGGTGGTGGCTGATGGGCTGGTTCCAGGGAGAAATCGCACACACGGTTTAAGGGAATGAACACATGGGTGCATGAACTCATGGACTTTTAATACTGAATAGGAAAATGAATCAAGGGCCAGGATTAAATCTCAGAATGAGATCAAAGGCTGAGATCAAATCAAAGGATTTCAGATCTAAGGGCTGTAATTTAAAGCAGATTTAAATGATAATTAATCCAATAGTGGATCTGATCCAATCTAGCCAATGGGTGAGTGACACTTGTCACTCACCAGATGTCCTCCAATCAGATTTCCTGAATTTAATATTCGACACGAAAACCGAGACACGAACTTCCCGAACTCACGTTTCTGACCATAACTTCCTCGTACGAAGTCCGATTTCGGCGTGCCGCCTGTCTACGGACTCAGGACGTCGAGGCCTACCCAACGGTCCTTGAGTCAACTGAAAATTAGTTGTCAAAAGAAAAGTCAACATTTTCCCCCGAGAGTCCAAATTACGGTAATGCCCCTGAACTTCCGATAGCCATAACTTTTACCCTGATCGTCCGAATTGGACGTGCCACCTGTCTATGAACTCGTGACGTCCCGAACTACGTCACGGTCATAGGTCAAGGTCCATTTAGTTCATCAATCAAAAAGTCAACAATTTGACCATACCATTCACAGGGGTAAAATCGTCAAATCACACATTAAATTACAATATGGAAATCCTCGAATTTCCGGGGTGTTACATTATATGCTTGGGCATGATTTATGTTTCAATCCGGTAATTTCTCGGTTTTATGATTATTATATTATTATTTTGGGCGATTTTCGAGAAATTACGAAATTTGGTAAAAATGATGTTTGGACTTTGTTTGTGAGTCCGGGATTAAAATTGGTTGAAATAATGTGTGGACTCGGATTTTGAGTCATGGATTGAGAATGATGTTGTGACTCGGGAATGAGTCAAGGATTTCGTGGATTTACGTGAAAATGGCAACGGAGGTTGCAACGCATGGATTTGCGTGGTAATGTTATTTTGTGCATGAGAACCCAAGTGAATAGTGATTTTGACTCGGATTTGGAGTCACTTGTGAACTTGTGAAATTAATGATTTATTGGGAATTTATGATTATTTTAATCAGTCTTTCGGGCACGTTTTACGAGGAACGTGCAAATGATGTTTTTGGCTAGACCCGGAGTCTAAATGATTTCTAAAATGATATTTTGACTTGGTTGGTGAGTCAATGATGATTTCCGGATTATTCTATTGATTTAAATGTGATTTTAACGGTTTATGTGTAAAAGGTATTTTGGGCTTGAGACCCAGTTGAGAATGATCTTGACTTGGTATGAAATCGAGATTTGATTGAAATGTTTTGGGATGTAATTCCCGGGATGGTTTTCATTGTGATTGTGATATTCCCAGACGGTCGGTGCTTGGGGGGATTACCCAGACGACCGGAGCTTGGGGGATGTGATTGTAGGATCGGGAGTTGATCCTATGGTAGTCAGCTTCTCGGATGAGACTGAGCTTGGATGTACCACTCGGAGGTGTCTGATCCTGGGGATGTGTTCGCCCAGAGGTGACTGAGCCCGAGGGGGTTGAGCCCAGAGGTGTTTATTCCCGAGAGAGTGACTGGATATTGGCCTACGCGTAGTGCAGCACTTGTGAGTAGTGCAGTTTGATTGATTGTGCACTTGTGAGTAGTGCAGATGTGATTTGTGATATTTTATGCACTTGTGAGTAGTGCGGATTGTTTGGATTGATATATATTTATTGTGCACTGGTGAGTAGTGCTGATTGGTATTGATTGTGATGATGTACTGGTACTGAGTACGGATTTTTGGTCTTTATGGCCAGTGATTATGTCTTCACATGTTTTGGCCTGAGAGCCGGGATTTGATGTTTTATAACATGAACTGAATTGGTGATCATGAGTTTTATGGACCATGGGAAAATATGTTTTGATTTTATCGGTCACTCATGTTTTACGATATGCATGCAAGTTTGTGAAAACTGGAGGGTAAGAATGTATTTTGGTCAATGTTTTTATAAGAGGTCATTTTTGTCCACTCACACCTTTTCTGTTTTGTGACCCTCCAGGCCGTGGTACGACGCTCGGGACTGATCGTGAGGCAGTGACAGCAGCAGAAATCCGCGCGAACATCCCTTGTCTGGCAAGTACTGAAGGGGAGTTTCGGACCTTTGGTTGACTTGTCAGACGGGAGCAGGACCGGGCACGGTTTTTGACGTCCAGTTGGGACGGGTCCTGTCAAGTGAGCTTAGTTATGTTAATAAGAGTTTAAACGTTATAGATTAGTGGTCTCAAACTCGAATCCTAATGACATAATAGTATATTATAATTTTTTTCCCCTCAATAGCGTTGGATGTCTCAAAAAAAAAAAAACAAACGTTTTAGTACAAACACTTGACCCTGTTTGGTTCGCGGTTTGCTGTAATGGCCGGCCTAAACTAACTATAAATAATCCAACCCAAAATCCTAATTCTACGACCACAATTAGCCTTAATTTTCAAATTAATTAATCAAATGGCTAAACACTTCAAGCTCAAATTCCCTCGTGTTATACCTCTAATCCAATTCTGTCGCCCCAAACACCACGCAACTTTACCGGCAATTTATCGGCTGTCCCTGGTAAACGCAAAAGCCATAGACATCGGCTACCCCAACCTACTCCCCGGGCCGCCAGCGTCGACACCGGATCACCCTTCCACCGAGCGCCGCGTGTCTTCCAAAACCGCCAAATCTAGCTGCATCGGCTGCGGATCGTGCACAAAATACGTCGCCAACTCCAACATCGAGAGCAAATCGTCTGCAGATTTCCAACTGAATCATAACAATAATCATATGTCTCCGATTTCGGAGACCGAAATGTATTACAAGAAGCGGAAGGAGGAGAAGAGGAGGAGGAAAAAGAGAGCGAAAGCGAAAGCCGAGCTACCATTTATAAGGACTGATTCCGGGAACTTCGGAAACTGGTTTAGCGGCGAATTTGGAGAGGATGAAGAAAACGACGAAGAAAGTGGAACGCCGGTTTATTCTTCTAGAAGCTTCTCGAACGAATTCTCGTCAGTCTTGGAAACTATAGCAGAAAAAAAGTTAGAATCACAAAAACAGAGCAAGAAATCGAAGAAGTTTCGGAGATTGGAGTCGGATTTGGATTCGAAGAAATCGAAGGAAGGAAATCCGAAATCGGTAAGTGTTGATTTCGGGAAGATCAAGACAGTGTTGAAGCCGATGAGAGCGTGCAGAGGACAGGCAGGGAAAGTGAGAGAGAGCGTGGCGGTGGTGAAGAAGTCGAAGGATCCGTACGAGGATTTTAAGAGGTCGATGACGGAGATGATCATGGAGAAGCAAATTTTTGAGGCGACGGAGTTGGAGGAGCTCCTCCATTGTTTCTTGACTTTGAACTCCCGCCATTATCAAGGCGTCATTGTAGAGGCCTTCTCTGAGATTTGGGAGCTCTTGTTTTCTGAGTTTCCGGAAACAAACCAATTGAGAAAGTTGAAGAATTGATATAAATACGAAGGAAAATGCTGCAAGAGTGAATGTATTCCTGAGTCTTTCTCCCTCCGTAATTGATTAGAGTTCGTTTTGAAATCTATATGTATCAAATTCAAAACACATGAAAAACAAGCACATCCACCGTAATTATATACCTGAATAACAAATTAATTAAACCAATAATTATATATCAAAACATATGAAAAATAAGCACACTCACCATAATCATACATCTCAATAACAGAGCACTTTAAATTATTATTATTTTTTGTTAGAGATAGCTTTTTATGATTTAAAAATTATTATTTATGTTCATCACATTTGTAAAAATCTTAGCAATCAAGGATTGAAGAACAAGCACATCCACACAGAGATGGTAATTGGTTTTTCGGTTTTGTAATTTTGTCTAAATCAAAATAGAACCTATTGGGAAACCGATATTGATCTCGGATCGGTAACAGCCCCTTTTTCTCGATTAGTATCGAAAACCAGCGGTACCGATCGGATTACGATATCGGGATTATTTTTTCCCAGTAAAAAAGAGGCAGAGATAGAGATGGAGAGATTGAGAGAGAGAGACTCGCGATGGGTTCGAAACTTCGAGGTGATGATTGGCGGTGCGAGGCCGAGGTGAATCAGGCAATGGGTGCGAGAAATATGCGAGAGATAGAACGAGAGGGAGAGTCTGTCGGCGATGGGTGTGAGAGATGTGTATGGGTGTGAGAAATGTGCGAGAGATGAGAGCGAGAGGGAAATTCTGCGTCGGCGATTCTCAAGGGTGTGGGTGAAGAAGATGAATTCTTCATCTTCGATATTATCGAAGAGAAAGCACGAGCACTTAGGTGAGGAATGCTTGAATACAGCAATCGATCTTCATCTTCAATTTGGTACGGATTTTCAATACGAAGTATCTCAATTCTGTTTCGGTTCCATTTCCTTAATTTGATTCGATTTTTCTCCGTTCAGTTTTTTTCCAAACAATTTTGATACGATCCAATTTTTTAGTCGGATTTTTCGTACCAGCCCTATCCACCATCCAAGTATAGCTCCTATAAGTGTGCTAAATACAATATATTTTTACACAATAATATAGAGAGGAAATGAATAAATTACCATTATGAACTTAAAACTATATCTGATTTCAAAATCATCAATTTCAGTTTATCCACAGTAATTGATTTTTCACCCGAAATGAATAAAAGATAACAATAAAAGGTGCAGCAGCGTCGTTGATACCAAAAACCAAAGAGAGGAAAAAAAAAAAAGGAAAAACTCTGTACATTTACACCAAGCAAGCTTCTCTGGTTAGCTAACCAGCAATTCCTGGTTTTGATCTCCGTCGTTTTCAGGGAACGATACCATGTCATTCTCAAAAAACTTGACATGGCAAAGCTTTTCCCCGGCTTCATCGGCAAAAAGAATCTTCTTCTCCTTCCTCGCAACATTTTCAGATGGATCAGAACCAGCCAATTTCTGCAATGGAAGAACGGAGGATTAGTTTCACCACATTGTCTTTCGAAACAAAGCAGAAGTTTAAAAAATAAAAAACAAGTATATAGGAGCAAAGTAGCAAACCATGATTTTACAAAATCGGGTACAGTCCCTGGACATCATGGACAACAATCTTTTAGCAGATGCTTCAACTTTCGTTACATTCTTAATCGCCACCCCGACCTGTCACCACACAGAAATATTTCACATTTTACGTAGACAAGGGTGGTGCAGCTGCAGCAAAGGCATATGAAGAATCGGAAGCATATTAATGTTTACCTCATTTGAGGTATATTTCACAGATGTAGAAGGAATAGGAGAGGCTTCAAAATGTACTCTTTCTCCGGCAATTTCCTTCAGGGTCTGCAATTCATTTGTGAGTTTGGTTGCAAGCAATTCAATGTCATGCATCTGGCGTTGAGAGAATGCAATGGCACTCTCTGAACAGGTTTGGATTGATGTGCATCCCGTGGTGAATCTAGGTGCTGCGGTTGAACCATTGAGAGCTTTAGGGATGCCTTTTGGGTGGGAGCTCGCCTTCTCATTCCTTGGAATCTTGTTCTGTTGCATTTTGATTGAGAATCTGGCTCGCTTGATCTGATCAAGCCCCCCAGCCCCGGGAATCATACAATCAGTTTGGTTTCCGAAACACAGATTCCCCTTACAAGCTGAAAAATATCACAAACCCATGAAACTAAATTACTCAAATACATTGAGAATGAAAAGGGAAGAACATTGATATAGATTCATATAAATTTCATTGCCATGTGATATGAATACATGGAGCAATGACCAGAAAGACAGAATTCAAACTTACCCAAACAATTTCCTGTCATTTCGTAATGAATTTCTTCCAGGTAAGTAGAAAGAATTGAAAGGAAGGTTAAACATGAAGAACGTTTTAATAATTTTGATTTTTTCTCTAGAACCTAACAGAAAATGAGTAGAAACGGAACCCACACACAAGTTACAGAAGACAAGGTGTCTTTTGATTATAACTAAACATAACGGATACGAAGCCAAAAGCATATATAAATTGCAAAACAATAAACAGCCTCTTAAATGGAGAAACACACACATACCCGACTCTAGACCCAAAATCCTACCAGAAAAAATCTAGACACCAAAACTTTTTATAATTTAGACTGTTTGCAATTTGTTCCCGGGATTATTAGAATGGCCAATTTCTCTTTCTTATTTACATTTCATATAATATTTCAAGAAAGAATAAAATCAAATAACATTATTAAAGGAAAAATTATTCATAAAAAGTAACATTTAAATATTTAATGACCCACAATGACATTTTCGGAAAAATGATGATCGTAGGAAATAGACTATTAATAATAGTTTTAAGGAGGAAATCGGCTGGATTAAAAGTTCAATGAGGAAATTATCAATAGAAAACAAATTCAGAGAGCAAATTGACAAATTAAACTCAAATTTGTTCCATGTTAAAACTTAATTTTGTTAACAGATGTTATCAACTATGATTAATATATTTTAAAAATTACACTTCAATTTTACTGCATCCATATAGCATTGTGGTGGACAGAGAATATTATGATCCTAACCACACGAAAGGCCTAGCAGGTTCTATATACTTACTGCAATGTATCTTTGAGCTATGTTCATCGCCCAACTCAATTGATTTCATTGCCTTGCACAGTTTTTCTTGGGAAGAAGGTGAAATGATCTGAAATGAAAACAACTTATAAGAAACAACCACCAGAATCAAGCCAAATAAACAGCTAATACATAGTATAAGTACCTTTCTAGCTTGAAAAATCCTCTGAGGACATTGTTGCTTTAAATGAGGACTCCCACCATTCATCGATGTTGTAAGCACGTCAGTGGCTGGAGACAAGTTTCTTTCTGCACAAGCGGAGGCAGTCATGGGGGAATCACCAGTTGCAGAAACCAATCCACTACTAGAGCCCAAGGCAAAGTCTCTGCCGGAGCTAGCATTGGCTTCGAGATTAGAAGGACAATCCTCTTTGGTGTTGGGCCTGGACAGACACGGATCACCGCCATCAATAGGTGCCATGAACTGAAAAACATCATCAACAGCCATATCAGGCATTTGAGCCTCCGTGTTAAAGTGACATATCCTTCCATCCTCGGAAGAATAAGTGTCATGCGTATCAAAGTTGTGAGCCCGGGTGTTAAAGTGACATATTGTTTCTTCTCCAGAGGAAATTGTGTCAGACATATCAAAGTTGTGACCTTGCTCTGAAGACATTGCCTCAATGAAGTTATCAGGGTGAACCGAATCCGCGGTATATCCTTCAATGTTATATTCTAATAACGGAATATCCAAGCCCTCGTAAGTGGTAAACTCTGTATCATCTGCCTCAACAATATCCCAATCTGAGGCAGTAACAATCTGAATTGGAGTGGGATCTTCATACTCCATACGTTCATACTCAACATCTTCCTTCCAGGCTTCATTAACGAGACAAATCTGACTTTCTTTTGTTAGGGATATTGGAAACTCAGTTCTGGAAACACTGTCATCAGCCGTGGTAGGCAATCCATTAGGGACCTCTCCACAACCCACTTCATTGTCACAACATAGAGAGGTATTACCAACCAAACATGCTGTGTTTTGGAGATCTGAAGAATCAGTTTCACTTTCAGGTACCTCTATTTTAATGTCAAGACCAGATGTTGGCAAATGTTGATCGAACTGCAGTATCTCCAGCTCACTTGGCACAGGTTCTAATTTGATATTGAATATGGCAGTTTGAGATACAGCAGATGCACAATTTTCCACAGGCATACTCTCAGTCTTCCCCTTTGCCTTCTTTGAGCGTTTAATCCAACTACTCAGAGGCTTTATGAGAAGCCAATCCTCTTCCTCAGTTTGAAACTCAGAACATTCTAGATTTGTAGGGGAGCCCGTTTCAAGTATTGTGTTCAAATCAACAGATTCTGAACGCTTTCTTTTCTTTTTGTGGCATGTCTCTTTGATCTGCTTCAATGTCATATTACCAAACCCATCCAAATCAAAATATCTCCCGTCACTGGATTCACTGCTATCAGAATCAGAAGCTTTCGGTTCAGTTTTGATCGTTATATTTCGGTCAGTGTACTTACTTGTACATTCATCCCTGACCCTGTCACTGTCGATAACCAAGCCCCGGAACTCGTCTTTTGGTGGAATTGCTGGAAACAGATCACCATTTTCAGCATCTAATGTTTCACATATGTCTTTCAAGCTCTCGAACCTGAGTAATGGCCTCCCACGAGCCACATTCAGAGATTTTACCGGCAAACCACCTTTCAAAGCTTGGATAAAGTGCAAATTACTGCAACTTCTCAACTCCATTGGATATAAAGCTCAATTCCTTCTTGTTAGTACGAGATGATCATAACAATGCCGAAGATGTTTCCCTGCCAACAACACCCAAATTTACTCCTACAATAAGTTCAATAAAAGCCAAAATCATTTTCACCCCGTACAAGAAAAAAAAAATGCACAAAGTATGCATAGTGTGAGATTAATATGCCATAATATAATCATCAAATATCATAAAAACTAAACAAAATTTTCTCAAAGAGAAAACAAGCTTTTCAGAATTTGATTACCTAAGTGGGAAATTAACAGCAATTACAAATTGATCCATCATGCACCACATTTTCGAATAATTCTTAGTTCTCAAACCAGTGTTGCAAACTGTAAATGAAAAACACCCTCAAAACACATATACTCAATGAGCAGAAAAGCAAAACAAATCCAATTTCAGAAATTCAAAGTCATATATCAATCAACCAAACCCCACATGTCAAGAACTTCGTATACAACAGAGCCACAGACAATTTTAAAACGTTTGAAGCAAGCATTTGTATAACACAAAACACATCAAACTGACTAATAAGTATCCAAATTCAACAAAATTTAAAGGAAATGATGATTAAAAAAAAACATGAAAAGTATAAAATTATACCAGATTCCTCCGCAATGAGTACGACTCCTGTTACTTTGGTCCTTGCTCCAGCAAATGGAATCGGAGAGACTGACGAGGAAAAAAAACAATTTCAGGCCCTGCGAGCGTTACACAGACGAATTTAAAAAAGAAAAAAAAATCCATAGATCTAGCATAATCAACATCAGAACCTACCGTGAAACCCTAATCAAATTGGGGCTCAAAATTACTTTTTCAAATTCTGAAAATTACAAACCTTTTTAGCTACAGAGAGAGCTAGAACCTTCCACAAGCTCCCTTTGTCTTGAGATCCTACGAAATCGAAGAAGCGGATGTAGGGTTTGGTGAGAGGGAGAGGGCGTAAAGAGAAATATAGAGGGAGCGAAGCGTGGCTAAAATGGTGAAGATGCTGATCTGAAAGGGCAGGGCTTTGCTACATTTAAGTGAGAGAGAGTGAGAAAGTTGAGATTTGAGAGGTAGGGCTGGTCGGTTCGCGGGAAAGAGGTGTATAGAAAGTAGAAAACGCGCCAATACGTTTTAGCGGGAACTCAAACGCTACATCTGTTAAATATTAGGGGGTGCGGAAGGGAAATTATTGCCTACAACGTCATGTACTGACGGTTTGGCAACACGTCTCGGCTTTGATCTCCGATCGGGTATAAAAGGATCCATTTATACCTACGTTCCCTAGATTTTATTTCATTCAAAGAATTGGTTCTAGATTTTCTGTGATACAAGAAGCCCTTTTTTGATTAAAATTAAATATTAAAATTAATAAAAATCTATATATATTAAATATATACTAATTAATAAATATATACTAATTAATTAATGGACAACATAAGAGACAAGGGTTGGTCTATAAGTATTTTACTTTATCCCTATTCCAAATTTCCCTATATTTCTCTATTTTATTTTATCTGAGAATTTTTTGTATTTTCATCGGATCCATTTATTTTTATTGTCTTCAAAATATAGAAATCTTATTATCAAAATGATTTGAACTGTTTCAAAGACCCAACGTGCATTTTTTTGCATTGGGCTCTTTCATTAACTGATATAAATATCGGCTAGTCTACGATCTTTTTCTTGACATATATGAATTACAAGTTGAATCGAAACAAAAAATATATATATTGGTGGCCTCCCCCAAAATCATTTGTTCCTCTCATTTGTACTTTGACTTATATTCTATACTTTTATATTTTCTTTTTATTATATTCAAATATAAAATATAAAATTCTTAATTCATTCTATATCACACTCGTTCAAGAATTTCTTTAGCATCAAAAAAATATTGTTTCAAGATTGGGCCTTGACTTAATCTTTGTGGACGACCCTTGTCAAAGATCTCTTAGATTTTCAGATCATTAGCTACTAGATTTTTTTCTTATTTATCAAGACCCTGAATGGGTTAACTTTGAGGTTCAATAATCTCAAGGGCTTTCACTTCGACATATCTTCACTCGTGATCGCTTGGAGCCTCTCTTCCATCAATATGAACTCCCAACCCATTGACCACATGCCCTAGCACAACCTGTCTAACTTGACTAATCGCTCTTTGTTGTTCAAAATGAATGGTTTCATCTTTTGTAATTTATGAAAAGAGAATTGATACTAAGGGGATAAAGGCCAATTTTAAGTTCTGAGACTGATCCATAAAGCATTTAATGTAATGACCCGTCCCGAATATCGGGATTGAATATTAATTAATTATGATTTAGAATGACTAATCGGGGATTAGTTGAGTGAAATCGGACGAAACGTGCAAAATGACCGTTTTGCCCCTAGCGTGGGCAAAATGTTGACTTTTAGTTCGGGTGGTCAAACGGACTTTGACCGAGGACTGTGATGTAGTTCGGGACGTCACGAGTTCATAGACAGGTGGCACGTTCGATTCCGACATTCGAGGTGAAAGTTATGGTGTTCGGAAGTAGAGGGGTATTTTGGTAATTTGGGATATTAGGGGCCAAATGTTGACTTTTTGGCCGGGAAGTCCAATGGACGAGGGCCAAGGACCGTTACGTAGGTCTCGTCGATACGAATCCAACGACAGGCGGCATGCCGAAATCGGAGATTCCACGACGAAGTTATGGTCACGGAATCGGGCTCGATTAACCGAACGAACCGGGAATCAAATAATATTTTAATATGAACAGTACCCAGTGACTGTGCACATTCAGATGAGTGACAAGTGTCACCCATCCCCTGAAATCTGGTCCATGTTTCCCTCCCAACACCATCATTACAACATCATCATTTATCCTTCATCATTTCTTCCATTTTTTCCCATTTTTCCTCTTCTTTGTTTTCTTACCCGTGTGAGGGGAATCAGAATTGGGAGAATTCAGCTCCCTTTCACAACCAATTTTGAGGGGAATTTGAGAGCTTTGAGAGATGGATTCAACTGGGTAAACACGGGAGATTGGAAGAATTGAGCCGTGAGGAGAGGAATTGAAGCCTCATTTAGCTTTCTGGGATCAATACGAATCGATCTGCAACAAGAACGAAGGGAATTGGGGTCGAATTGTGGAAGAACAGAAGGAGGGTGGCCTCTGAAATTTCGAGATTGAGTCGAGGAATTGGAGGCTTTGATTGTTGAAATTGAGCTGGGGATTATGTTCCTGAGGATCCCACGATGCTTCTGGATCCATCAATTGGAAGAAACTGATTGAGATTGACTGAACTCCATAGTTGCACAGTGACGAAGAATCGAGTTTGAGTCGTGGAGTTTGAGCCACGAATTGATTCAATTAATTTGGGGAAAAGATTTACCTGAGTCCCTTGATGCTTCTTGATGATCAATTTAAGGAAATTGTGTGGAATTGAGGGAGTTCTGATGATGAACAATGGCCGGAGGTCCTTCGAATAATCGACTTTGATCGTAGGGTTTGAGGTATGGTTTCGTATAATTAATGTTACAGAACCCTAATTGAACTTAGATTGAAACTAACTGAATGCTCAATTGAAGGAATTAGTGTCGAATTGACAGGATTGGAACCGGGTCTGATCGCGGGTTAAAGGACCCGTTTATCAGACAAACGGGTGAGGGAGACAGTACTGTAGCTGGCGCGTGGGTTTCACGCGCAGCCACTCACGGCGGCGTATGGGGGCGCGTCCGGCCTAGTCTCAAGGTGAGGTCAACATGACTTTTGATCCTCTCAGTGTAACGAACATTTTGACGTTGATTTCGATGAAATCGGATATTGTTTCGTTAATGTTCCGTGTATCCGAAGTTTTGTATTACGTTAAAAATACGTATTTAAATTCCGGAAAAATTGGGGAAAATTATATGTTGTATTTTGAGATGTTAGTAACCCTCTATAATGATTTTGGACAGGAATTGTGATTTCCAGATTTTACGGAAAAACGTGCAGCTCGGAAACGGACCGTTTTGGACGGTGTGTGTGAGTGGACTTTGTTTTCTAACCGTGATGCATGCATATATGATTTAAATGCCTTATTATATGATTTTATATGCTTGGGCATGATTTGTGTTTCAATCCGGTAATTTCTCGGTTTTATGATTATTATATTATTATTTTTGGGCGATTTTCGAGAAATTACGAAATTTGGTAAAAATGATGTTTGGACTTGGTTTGTGAGTCCGGGATTAAAATTGGTTGGAAATAATTTGTGGACTCGGATTATGAGTCATGAATTGAGAATGATGTTGTGACTCGGGAATGAGTCAAGGATTTCGTGGATTTACGTGAAAATGGCAACGGAGGTTGCAACGCATGGATTTGCGTGATAATGTTATATTGGGCATGAGAACCCAAGTGAATAGTGATTTTGACTCGGATTTGGAGTCATCTGTGAATTTGTGAAATTAATGATTTATTGGGATTTTATGATTATTTTAATCAATATTTCGGGCACGTCTTACGAGGAACGTGCAAATGATGTTTTGGGCTAGGCCCGGAGTCTAAATGATTTCTAAAATGATGTTTTGACTTAGTTGGTTAGTCAATGATGATTTCTGGATTATTTTATTGATCTAAAATGTGATTTTAACGGTTTATGTGTAAAAGGTATTTTGGGCTTTGAGACCCAGTCGGGAATGATCTTGACTTTGTATGGAGTCAAGATTTGATTGAAATGTTTTGGGATGTAATTCCCGAGATGGTTTTCATGGTGATTGTGATATTCCCAGACGGTCGGAGCTTGGGGGGATTACCCAGACGACCGGAGTTTGGGGGATGTGATTGTAGGATCGGGAGTTGATCCTATGGTAGTCAGCTTCTCGGATGAGACTGAGCCTGGATGTACCACTCGGAGGTGTCTGATCCTGGGGATGTGTTCGCCCAGAGGTGACTGAGCCCGAGGGGGTTGAGCCCAGAGGTGTCTGTTCCCGAGAGAGTGACTGGATATTGGCCTACGCGTAGTGCAGCACTTGTGAGTAGTGCAGTTTGATTTATTTTGCACTTGTGAGTAGTGCAGATGTGATTTGTGATATTTTATGCACTTATGAGTAGTGCAGATTGATTGGATTGATATATTTCTTGTGCACTGGTGATTAGTGCTGATTGGTATTGATTGTGATGACGTACTGGTATGGAGTACGGGTTTTTGGTCTTTGTGGCCAGTGATTATGTTTTCACATGTGTTGGCCTGAGAGCCGGGATTTGATGTTTTATAACATGAACTGATTTGGTGAACATGAGTTTTATGGACCATGGGAAAATATGTTTTGATTTTATCGGTCACTCATGTTTTACGATATGCATGCAAGTTTGTGAAAACTGGAGGGTAAGATTGTATTTTGATAAATGTTTTTATAAGAGGTCATTTTTGTCCACTCACACCTTTTCTGTTTTGTGACCCTCCAGGCCGTGGTACGACGTTCGAGACTGATCGTGAGGCAGTGACAGCAGCAGAAATCCGCGCAAACATCCCTTGTCTGGCAAGCACTGAAGGGGAGTTTCGGACATTTAGCTGACTTGTCAGACGGGAGCAGGACCGGGCACGGTTTTTGACGTCCAGTTGGGACGGGTCCTGTCAAATTGGTATCAGAGCATTTGGTTCTTGATTTCTGTTGATACGTCATGCCTCCGAGTCGTGCGTCCCGTACACGGTCTGAAGATGGGAGGGGCGAGAGTAGTGTTAGTAAAGGCCCAGATATTGAGCGAGCTCAACGGTTAGGAGCCACTGTGTTTCGTGGTGATTCGGGACCGGATGGTGCCGAAGATTGGCTTACTCGATTGGAAAGGATTTTTGAGGTTATGATATGTCCCCTGGAAGACATGGTGCCCTTAGCCACTTTTCTTTTGGATGGCTATGCTTACAGGTGGTGGCATAGTTTGCAGTTGACTGGCTGGGATGCCCGTACCTTGGCATGGGATGCATTCCGAGAGCGATTTTTGGATCAGTTTTATCCTCGCTCATTTCGGAACGCTAAGGAGGTTGAGTTTCTCCAATTACAGCAAGGGAATCGGTCAGTGGTCGATTATGAACAACAATTTTTGCACTTATCTAGTTTCGCTCCTCTGTATGTGGCTACTGAGGAGGATAAGTGTCGAAGGTTTGAGCAGGGATTGAGGAATGAGTTACGGGGTGCTGTAACTGTTGGCTCGTATTCTACCCTAAGGGAATTATCGGATGCTGCTATCCGAGTGGAGGCTACTATTTTACCTGTGCCAGAACAATCTTTGGGCTCTGGACGACCCCGAGAGCGTCAGGATACTAAACAGATAAGTCAGGAAACATCGAAGCGAGTTAGCCTTCATACTCTTGTGTCGCAACCCTCGGTGGGTGTTCATTCGGGTGGAACTTCAACCCAGTCGACAAGTAAGCGGCGTGGTGGGGCAAGTCGCCTCAGCACTGCCACTTGTCACTTTTGTAGGAAACTTGGACATTTGCGAAGGAACTGCCCCGATCGACTTGACCGTAGGTCAAAATAATTGTATTGATACATGTTTTCGCGATACCTTGTAAATAGTTTGTATTGTCCATTTGTGTTGTAATATTGTATCATGTGTTTTGGGTGTGTCGGACTAGTGTGGGTCCGGATGGTTGTTTTTGTTAACAGTTTGGTTTGTAGATGGGCGTGTTGGGCCCAGAATAAACTTGACCCGGGGATGAATATTGGTGTTATCGTTTTGGATCATCCTTGGTTTTCCCTAGGTGGGATGGCAAGGGTAGATATGAGGTAATCTGTGAGAACCCACAGTCGCGGCATGTCTCGTCGTTGACTGAACTTTCTAATTGTGGGCGTTAGTTGTCAAACGTTGTGACAGTACGCGAATTAGATGAGGGTGTAAGACCCTATGGTTCCTAGTAGTTAACCGTGTGGATCCAAGGTGGATCGGGTTTGTGATGTCATGGACATTGGGCATTGTGACGATCTAGGATCGTGATATTCATGGCCAGCTGACGTAGTGATGGATCTGGACCGTGATCCTGATGATCCAGTTGGGTAGAGAGTTTGTCACTCTTACTCCGGTATGTGAGTCTTAAATGACGGGACCAAACTTCTTTTCGAAGTGGAGCCCTTTGTGGTATATTACACGAGTGAGTAGGTTTCCGAAGTGGTCGGATTTTGTCAACCTTAACCGTGTGGTTGTTGGATTGGCTTCCTTATGAAGTCAACCGAGTATAATGAATGGGTAACCGATAGGTTCGGTTTTGGTGTGTCCGAGTGGACGTGAACGAGATTTCGGGTTTTGGAATCGAATTTCTGGGTGACGATTCAGGATTCGATTTTAGAACTTGAAAGTGGAATACTGGATTTGGGTGCGTAATGATTATTCCAAATGCTAGCTTACGGAATAATGATTTCGGATTTGGATTTGGACATGAATTAAAAATGTGATATATGGGTTTGGATTCGGGATTTCTTACGAAATTGCGGATTCGGATATGGAATTGGAACTAGATGATGGGTGGAGTTTCTATTTGTCTCTTGCTGGTTTGGGGTACGATACTTTGCAGACTTGTGGTGTCGGGTCACGGAACTGGTTATACCAGTAGTACGTTGGTGAACGTGTTAGTAGTCGGCTTAATCCTGATACCATTGGATGGGTTGTGAACGTGAACTGGACATTGAACACGATGCACTGGGCAGAGTGATTCTGATGATTTCAGTGATTGTTTGAGCAGGTGCTCTTAGCCATGGTTGGCTAGTATAACTCTAGTGTTGAGTTGTGTGATCACTGCTAGGCTGGTGTTCAATGTGTTCCAGTTACACCGTCTGTTTGAGTGTGATGACGGTATGCGTATACTCAGGATGAGTGAGTTGGTGGTTAGTGTGACCGCAAGTTGCTTTGCGGCGAGATGTTACCTTGTCGTGACCTTACCAGCATCTGGGATCGCTGAGGGGGGTGACAGTTGTGGTTACTGCAGTTGGTATTTGTCGCAGGATTGAGTTCGCCCTGCGAGGGGAGATCATGTTGTTAATCTTGTGCTACATTGACGGACGTTGTAGTATGATGTGTTGTCACAGATTTGTTACTGATTGGCGCTTTACTAGCGTGGTAAAGCTTGGTGGTGACAGTTTGACTTGTAGTGTCGGCATGGACTGACAAGTGAGTTTTGGTGACTCTCTATGAGAGCGGATGTCAGGGCACAGTAGTGATTACGTGGGGCCGTCAAGCTGAAAGAGTCAGCTTAATGATGACATTGCCAATTTCTGGTGATTAGATTTCATTCGAGGTGGTCGAGTATAGTCAGTACGACGTACATCTGTGATGTGACGTCTGAGTGCAGACGAGTTCTGTGTTTGCTAGTGGGTGTACAGGTGTACATGTGTTGTGTGGCCAATTGTTTTCCACGAGGAAGTTGTGGAATACGGATAGTTGAAATTTCGGGGACGAAATTCTTTAAGGAGGGAAGGTTGTAATGACCCGTCCCAAATATCGGGATTGAATATTAATTAATTATGATTTAGAATGACTAATCGGGGATTAGTTGAGTGAAATCGGACGAAACGTGCAAAATGACCGTTTTGCCCCTAGCGTGGGCAAAATGTTGACTTTTTGTTCGGGTGGTCAAACGGACTTTAACCGAGGACTGTGATGTAGTTCGGGACGTCACGAGTTCATAGACAGGTGGCACGTTCGATTCCGACATTCGAGGTGAAAGTTATGGTGTTCGGAAGTAGAGGGGTATTTTGGTAATTTGGCATATTAGGGGCCAAATGTTGACTTTTTGGCCAGGAAGTCCAATGGACGAGGGCCAAGGACCGTTACGTAGGTCTCGTCGATACGAATCCAACGACAGGCGGCATGCCGAAATCGGAGATTCGACGACGAAGTTATGGTTACGGAATCGGGCTCGATTAACCGAACGAACCGGGAATCAAATAATATTTTAATATGAACAGTACCCAATGACTGTGCACATTCGGATGAGTGACAAGTGTCACCCATCCCCTGAAATCTGGTCCATGTTTCCCTCCCAACACCATCATTACAACATCATCATTTATCCTTCATCATTTCTTCCATTTTTTCCCATTTTTCCTCTTCTTTGTTTTCTTACCCGTGTGAGGGGAATCAGAATTGGGAGAATTCAGCTCCCTTTCACAACCAATTTTGAGGGGAATTTGAGAGCTTTGAGAGATGGATTCAACTGCGTAAACACGGGAGATTGGAAGAATTGAGCCGTGAGGAGAGGAATTGAAGCCTCATTTAGCTTTCTGGGATCAATACGAATCGATCTGCAACAAGAACGAAGGGAATTGGGGTCGAATTGTGGAAGAACAGAAGGAGGGTGGCCTCTGAAATTTCGAGATTGAGTCGAGGAATTGGAGGCTTTGATTGTTGAAATTGAGCTGGGGATTATGTTCCTGAGGATCCCACGATGCTTCTGGATCCATCAATTGGAAGAAATTGATTGAGATTGACTAAACTCCATAGTTGCACAGTGACGAAGAATCGAGTTTGAGTCGTGGAGTTTGAGCCACGAATTGATTCAATTGATTTGGGGAAAAGATTTACCTGAGTCCCTTGATGCTTCTTGATGAATCAATTTAAGGAAATCGTGTGGAATTGAGGGAGTTCTGATGATGAACAATGGCCGGAGGTCCTTCGAATAATCGACTTTGATCGTAGGGTTTGAGGTATGGTTTCGTATAATTAATGTTACAGAACCCTAATTGAACTTAGATTGAAACTAACTGAATGCTCAATTGAAGGAATTAGTGTCGAATTGACAGGATTGGAACCGGGTCTGATCGCGGGTTAAAGGACCCGTTTATCAGACAAACGGGTGAGGGAGACAGTACTGTAGCTGGCGCGTGGGTTTCACGCGCAGCCACTCACGGCGGCGCGTGGGGGCGCGTCCGGCCTAGTCTTAAGGTGAGGTCAACATGACTTTTGATCCTCTCAGTGTAACGAACATTTTGACGTTGATTTCGATGAAATCGGATATTATTTCGTTAATGTTCCGTGTATCCGAAGTTTTGTATTACGTTAAAAATACGTATTTAAATTCCGGAAAAATTGGGGAAAATTATATGTTGTATTTTGAGATGTTAGTAACCCTCTATAATGATTTTGGACAGGAGTTGTGATTTCCAGATTTTACGGAAAAACGTGCAGCTCGGAAACGGACCGTTTTGGACGGTGTGTGTGAGTGGACTTTGTTTTCTAACCGTGATGCATGCATATATGATTTAAATGTCTTATTATATGATTTTATATGCTTGGGTATGATTTGTGTTTCAATCCGGTAATTTCTCGGTTTTATGATTATTATATTATTATTTTTGGGCGATTTTCGAGAAATTACGAAATTTGGTAAAAATGATGTTTGGACTTGGTTTGTGAGCCCGGGATTAAAATTGGTTGGAAATAATTTGTGGACTCGGATTATGAGTCATGGATTGAGAATGATGTTGTGACTCGGGAATGAGTCAAGGATTTCGTGGATTTACGTGAAAATGGCAACGGAGGTTGCAACGCATGGATTTGCGTGATAATGTTATATTGGGCATGAGAACCCAAGTGAATAGTGATTTTGACTCGGATTTGGAGTCATCTGTGAATTTGTGAAATTAATGATTTATTGGGATTTTATGATTATTTTAATCAATCTTTCGGGCACGTCTTACGAGGAACGTGCAAATGATGTTTTGGGCTAGGCCCGGAGTCTAAATGATTTCTAAAATGATGTTTTGACTTAGTTGGTAAGTCAATGATGATTTCTGGATTATTTTATTGATCTAAAATGTGATTTTAACGGTTTATGTGTAAAAGGTATTTTGGGCTTTGAGACCCAGTCGGGAATGATCTTGACTTTGTATGGAGTCAAGATTTGATTGAAATGTTTTGGGATGTAATTCCCGAGATGGTTTTCATGGTGATTGTGATATTCCCAGACGGTCGGAGCTTGGGGGGATTACCCAGACGACCGGAGTTTGGGGGATGTGATTGTAGGATCGGGAGTTGATCCTATGGTAGTCAGCTTCTCGGATGAGACTGAGCCTGGATGTACCACTCGGAAGTGTCTGATCCTGGGGATGTGTTCGTCCAGAGGTGACTGAGCCCGAGGGGGTTGAGCCCAGAGGTGTCTGTTCCCGAGAGAGTGACTGGATATTGGCCTACGCATAGTGCAGCACTTGTGAGTAGTGCAGTTTGATTTATTTTGCACTTGTGAGTAGTGCAGATGTGATTTGTGATATTTTATGCACTTGTGAGTAGTGCAGATTGATTGGATTGATATATTTCTTGTGCACTGGTGATTAGTGCTGATTGGTATTGATTGTGATGACGTACTGGTATGGAGTACGGGTTTTTGGTCTTTGTGGCCAGTGATTATGTTTTCACATGTGTTGGCCTGAGAGCCGGGATTTGATGTTTTATAACATGAACTGATTTGGTGAACATGAGTTTTATGGACCATGGGAAAATATGTTTTGATTTTATCGGTCACTCATGTTTTACGATATGCATGCAAGTTTGTGAAAACTGGAGGGTAAGATTGTATTTTGATAAATGTTTTTATAAGAGGTCATTTTTGTCCACTCACACCTTTTCTGTTTTGTGACCCTCCAGGCCGTGGTACGACGTTCGAGACTGATCGTGAGGCAGTGACAGCAGTAGAAATCCGCGCAAACATCCCTTGTCTGGCAAGCACTGAAGGGGAGTTTCGGACATTTAGCTGACTTGTCAGACGGGAGCAGGACCGGGCACGGTTTTTGACGTCCAGTTGGGACGGGTCCTGTCATTTAATCATGATCAATTTTGGTTACATTTTGTTTTGTTTTTTTTTTGGAATTCATCACATTACAAATAAAGGCATTGAATGACAATAATAAATGAAAAAAATATCAATAATGAATCATACTTAATGTAGAAGTGACAAATGTTCCAATGGTTGATTGCTCGTTGTTCAATCACCAAGTGACGCGTGTCTTTCTTCATAACCTGTCAACTAGGAGAGTAGTGGGTCTTTCGTTAGTACGGGCACCAGTATGGTGTCGGCCTAAGATTCTCCGACAGTCAAATTAGTAACTTTGTTCGTAAGAGGAAACGGTAAATGGTAAATTTGGTAGAGTCACAGTGAACAACATCGATTTGCGGGCTGACACGTGTTACGCAGACCGAAAGTGCGTAGGCTTCCATGTGTCATCCGGTATCGGGCTCAGTGTTGGGGATATATAAGTACTGTAGGCTTGGGTCTTATTTGGTACTTGGGCTTTAGGTATACAGTCTAGTGAGTCTGGTCATATATGGTGTAAACACTTAATTACTACAATGTAACTCGTTTGGATGAAAATTTAGATGAAATATTAGTAATTCCGTGAGTTAAATTTGCTATTAATAATATTTAAGGAGTAAATTAATTAAAATTAAAATGCATAAAAAAAAACTATGGGACCAATTCATGTGGTAAATGACAGATTGCTTTAATATGTATTGTTGGTCTAGTAACATTCCTACTTATTCTCATATATAGAGGTCTCAAATTCGAGTTTTAGGTTAAATTCTTATACTACTTTCAATAGTATATGAATAAGAGCTTTATCATTATGAGATCTTCAATTTTGAGCAAAAAAACTATCTTTGGCGCCCATTGTTAGTAAAATAGAGGGTTAGTGACCCAGGCCAGCCACAGGGGTGGGCAAAAAGGGCTCAAGCTTTGAGCCCAAAATAATATAAGTAGCCCTGTTAATTGGTTAAAAAAAACCAACTGAAAAACCGCACCGAACCAACCCGAACCAGCCTGAACCGAAATGCTTTAGGTTACTTTGTAATGAACATTGATTAGTTGTAATGGATATTGATTAATTGTAAGAAACATTAATTAGATAATAAATTTTGATTATTGTATAAAAGTACAAAAAAACCGATTTTAGAGAAAATTGAACCAGTTCAACCAAATCGATTCGCCATGATTTGAAAAAAAAAACGGTTTTACCCAAAACCAAACTAAATATGAGGAAAAACCGAACCGAACCGCTGTAACGACTCGAACCGAGAATAATAATATTTTAATGTAAAAAGACTATTTTGCCCCTGAAGGGGGGGAAACTTTGACTTTTGGCCCGGGAAACAATTTGGACTTTGACCCATGACTATGACGTAGGTCGGGATGTCACGAATCCGTAGACAGGCGGCACGCCGAAATCGGAGTTCGTATGAAGAAGTTATGGTCAAGGAAGCGTTTTAGCGGAATTTACGAACCGAGAACAACGGAATAAAATATTAATTTATTACGGGAATCCGTGCCAACCTAATATTTAAATCAAACCGATGGATTGGTGACAAGTGTCACCCATCCAAGCCTTACTATTCCAATAAAGCAATTTACACTATTTAGCTCATTTTTATATTTATTATTTTCCCTCCAATTGTTTCTAGCCCTTGGATTTCTGGTGTAACAACCCGTACCTACGGGAAGGGTAAAAAATGTAAATTTTGTGAAGTTTTGTAAAAAGGACGATTTTGCCCTTGTGAATGGTAGACGAAAAGTTGACTTTTTGTACTATTGATTGGATGAGTGTTAGCCCTTGACCGTGACGTAGGTTAGGACGTCACGAGTCCGTAGACAGGCGGCAGGTTCGATTCGGACAACCGGAGGAAAAGTTATGATGTACGGAAGGTTGGGGGCGTTACCGTAATTTGAATCAATAAGGGGAAATGTTGACTTTTTGGAGGATTTGTGATTTTCACGTAGACCGAGGACCGTTGGATAGGTCTCGACGTCCTGAGTTCAACGACAGGCAGCACGCTGTCATCGGACGTCGGACGGAAAAGATACGGGTCTGGAAAGTCTGAGGGCAAAATGGTAATTTGTGCAGGAGGGGCATTTTGGTCATTTTCCCTCAGCCCAATCAGATAAGGGCAGGTGGCAGAGATTTTTTGGGCTGGCCTATGGTTAGTGGACACGTGCAGGGGACTAGATGGTTCCACTACATTCTCAAGTGTGCACGGCCACACGTTATCCCCATTTGAACCGTGCACACCTTCGAAGGAAACAGAAAACAGAGAGAAGAATTGGGTGAGGCGGTGATCGATTTTGATGCTAGGGAGAGTGAAGTGTGAGTCGAGAGAGAGACAGTGAGGTAAGGAGGAGCTGGTGATCGTGGTCTGGAGTTGCAACCGTGCACGGAGGCGACGTGGTGGACGGCTGGATATTTGGAAGAAACAGAGGAGGCAGTGGACGGTGGTGACTGTTGTGTTGTGTGGTGGACCGATTCAAGTCACTAGGAGATTCAGGAGGCTACGGGGAGTCCCACGAGCACCATGGTGGGTGACGGTTCTCACGGCGGCGCCGGAATCGAAGGTAACCTCTTTTGCTCTGTTTTTCGTGGATTTTCATTTCAAGAGTCGTGGACCTAGAGCTAGAATCGAAGGGTTTGGTGAATGAAGTGTGGTTTAGGGAGGTCCTAGGAGTCGTTTGTGGTGGTTGCCGTGACGGGAAGTTCACGGTGGGAGGTGGTTCAACGGCGGGTACTCTGTACCCTGTTTAGCCGTGATTTTCAAACGGAAAATCGTGGAGTTGGAGGGTGAGTCGAGGGATTTCGTGAGTTGTGTGTGGTTCAGTGAAGTCGTGGAAGGAGTTTGGAGTGACCACCGTGAAGGGGGACGTGCTGGGTGGCCGGAAAGGAAAACAGAGGTTGGTTGGTTTTTCTTTCGAGCTTCAGTTGTGAAGCTATGGGTTGAATCGAGCCAAGAGAGTGAGGGGGATGGATTCTCTGAGATTGGACGAAGCCGTAGGTGAAGATAGGAAGGGAAACGGTGGCCGGACGGCGGAGAACGGTTCTCGCCGGTCCGGGTTGCCGTCTGGTGCGAACCGGGTTCGAGCAAGGAAGACGGTGGCACTGTAGCAGGCGCGTGAGGCCCACGCGCAGCCACTTTGGGCGGCGCGTGGAGGCGCGTGAGGAGGAATCCGGCCAAGCGTCCAACATGAGTTTAGTCCTAAATGTTCTAACGAATCCAATGGTATAGTTTTCGGGTTAATCGGACGGTGTTACGGGATGGTTCGGGAATCCGTACGGTTTAGGGTTTAGGATTTAAAATATGATTAAATTCCCGAAAAATTGGGGAAACTAGGGAAGGTATCCGTGATATAATTGTGACCCTATTTGGTATCTATTGACAGGACGGGAGACACCAGAGACGGTTGAGGAGCGCACGGGGCGCGAGTGACGTGTTGTGAACTGTGAGTGGACTTTTTCTTACTTCCGAGCATGCCTAACTATTTTTATTAATGTTTTATGCTTTTTATATGCGTTTATATGTGATTGAGATGTTTGCACGTTTTTCGAGACGTTTTCGGGATTTTGCACGTTTTTCGAGAAAAAGCTGGTTTTCAGACTTTGATGCTATAATTTAGAAATTCAACCTAAAAACGTTGTTGAGGAATATGATTTGGGATTTTCCTATGGTTTTGTTATGAACATGGCTTTTTTCGGACTTGGGTTCGGAATGTCGGTTCTGAACGCCAGAAGGGCTTCGAACTAGGGATTCCGAATTCGAGTTTGGTGATGGGTTTCAAAATGGTTTTACACTGAAATGGGATTGGATTTACTGGATCTGGATATGGGTTTAAAGACCCGGATACTGATTTGACGGGGGACGGGCCCGGATTGAGTTTAAAGACTCGGGAGTTTAAAGACTCGGATATTACGATATTACCCCCATAGGCCTATTGAGTTTAAAGACTCGGATTTATATGTGAGGCCTGGTTGAGTTTAAAGACTCGGATAGGTCCAGCAGGTTTGATCGGGTTATACTCTGGTTTCTATATCAGTTTTATAGTGTATCTGTTTCTTATGATGTTTTATAGTGTATCTGTTTCTTATGATGTTTTATAGTGTATCTGTTTCTTATGATGTTTTATAGTGTTTCTGTTTCTTATGATGTTTCATATTATGGTTTTTCTAATACTTCGTTGAGCATGCCTGGTTTTAAACCGGAGGGAATAAATGATTTTATTTCCTTACTTTGATTCGCTGGTAAACGGTTTTAAAAATTTTATTCCTTTTGGTCCACTCACACCTTTTGTTTTTTTTTAATTTCCCTCCAGGTCGTGGTGATAGCGCTGGGGTGAACGTTGAGGCAGATATCGAGGCATAGGGCTTCCGACGTCCTTCCGTTGCGGACTTAGACTTGTAGGACTTTTGGTGCCCATTTTGTAGAACTATGCTCTGGCTTACTGTTGTATATATTTACTCCTTCGTCTGATAGTTATGCTTATAGTTGTATTAAGTTTATTTTTGGTATTGTAAGTGTGATTGTCAGACGGGAGCAGGGTTCATCCCGGGTATCGAGGTGATATTTGGGACGGGTCCTGACATCTGGCCAGATTGAAACCTGGCCCTTCTTTTCTTCTGATTTCCCTTGTTCATGCACGATCTCTGTCTGCCTTTGCTTACAAACACACACAAACACACACATTCATCCCCCCCCCCCCACAAACCCGTGCATTTCTTCCATTTTCTCTCCAGCCAAACACACGAACCAGCCATCCTCTTCGCACCAAACGACCACCCACAGCACCACCATCATCTGGTCTTCACAACCCGTGCAACCACCAGCCACCACCAGCCCATTTTCCCGTCCGAAATCCCGTCCAAAAACTCAGACCCGAAACACGACGGAAACGGGTCCAAGAAGCAAACCGTGACAACCACACCACCTCGACGCAGGGGAAGCTCCAGTCTACACCGTGAGGACCCCAGGAGCTTAACTGGACGATGGCACGGCCTGCGGCGGTGTAACGCCCCGGACGTTCTGGAAATGTAATATTATTAAATATTGAATAAAATGACGTTTTTACCCCTGTGTTTGTGTGGTCAATTTGTTGACTTTTAGTTTCGGAGGTCGAACGGACGTTGGGTGATGACCGTGACGTAGTTCGGGATGTCACGAGTTCCTAGACAGGTGGCACGTCCGATTCGGACGCTCGGAGTGAAAGTTATGATGTTCGGAGGTTCGGGGGCATTACCGTAATTTGGGCGTTATAAGGGGAAAAAGTTGACTTTTTGTTTGACAATTGATATCCATTTGACTCGAAGACCGTTATGTTCGTCTCGACGCCCCGAGTACAACGACAGGCGGCACGCTTGAAACGGACGTCGGACGACCGAGTTACGGGTCACGGAAGTTGGAGGGCAGTTTGGTAATTTTTGCCCTGGGGGCATTTTGGTAATTTCCACACGGGGTACTGTTCACCACCGTGAAAAACAGAGTGCTGCGGCCGTGGGTTTGTGCGATCAATTGTTTATGGCTTAGTGGATTGTTCAGGTGTTTGTTTATGTGAATTGAGGTAGTGGGAGCATGACTGAGTGGAGTGAGCAGGTTGCAGGCACGGGATTGAGTTTAATATGGCCATGGTTTCTGTGTTTGTGGGAAGCAGGTTTCAGAGAACCCCAGCTGGTCTCCCACGGGTGCTGGCCGTTTGAATCGAGTGTCTGAGTAAGAGAGTGAGGGGGGGGTTCGGTTGGGTCATTTGGGCATCATTGTGAGGGCTGAGGTTGAGAGAGACGGGAGAAAACAGTTTCGGGTTTTCAGGGGGGAAACTCAGAGTTCAAATCCTACGGGCTCTGAGGCGAAACTAAACGCATTGGGAGTCTTCTGGGAGTGTTAGGATCACGACGGTGCTGAAGTGGTTGAGTTTGGAGCCGTGTTGCCCGGGAACCCAAGTTCCAGTTTGAAGGAAAAACTAGTGGAGGGAAAAATGGAAGATCAAATTGTGGGGACTCGCGAGCTAAACTAGGGGTCATTCTAGTCTTCTGGGAGCAAAAGGAAACCAACCACATCAAATTCGAAGGACGACATTCACGAATTGGCCAAGAACGGAGTACCCTGGTTCTGAGTATTTTCGAGCTTGAGGACGACGACTTCCAGGTAACGGCAAGATCAATTGACAGTACCATTGTGTTCGTATGAATCCCCTTAACCTACTGGTGAAATTAATTTGAGATTGGGGTTAGTTTGGGTGAGTTCCAGAATGTCGATTTGTTCGACTGTTCGAGTTTGAGTTGGGTCGTTTGGGTACTAGTCGAGGTTAACCTTCATTGCAGACCTAAAATTAAAGGATTAGGGAAGATAATAGGAACAAAAACGAGAGGAATTGATTGAGAATTGGGCTTGAACTGGTCGGGTTGAGTCGCGGGTATTAGACCCGTTTATCAGTTGATTCGGGTAAGGACGAAGGTACTGTAGCTTGGCGCGTGGCTTTCACGCGCAGCCACTTTGGGCGGCGCGTGACGGCGCGTGTGACGTCAACTCCGATCACGGTCAACATGAGAATTAATCCTTACAGTTTAAATAACATTTTATCTTTAGAGTTCGAATCGATCGGGAGTCATTCGGGATAACTTCGGGAGTCCGGAAGATTAAGTCTTTAAGTTTATTTTCGCCGAAAAATCCGGAAAAAATTAGGAAAAATCCTACGAGTTATTTTGGGATGTTTGTAACCCTTCTTGTACGTTTTCACAGGCCCGGACACTTCCGAAGCTACGGAGGAGCACGCGGGACGCGATTGACGTGTCCTAAGACTGTGAGTGGACCCTTTGATTTTTAAATTAGGCATGCATGACTATTTTGCTTATTTATCTCATGGTTTTACATATGATTTTACGATGGTGAGATGATATATCGGTTTTACTTGTTTTCACGTTTTTCGAGGTAATTATCGTATTTCACGCATTTCGAGATTTCGGTTTTTGCCTATGCATGCGTGATAATTTTTGATGAAGTATCTGGTTATGAATATGCATGTTTCGGATTTATGATGTTTGATCATATTGTGAAGAAATCTTCTGTTAATTGCATGTGTTGGAATTTACATGTGAATTCGGGCATGAGTCCTGTTACGATGAGAAATGTTTTTGGAATAACGTTGGAAAAAGATTTGTGATGAATCCTGATTTAATATGTTTAAAAACGGTTTTGGGTTTAAAGACCCGGTGGATGGTTGGATCTGGTTTTGGGTTTAAGGACCCGGTATGTTGATTCTGGGGGCGGGCCCGAAAATTGAGTTTAAAGACTCGTGAGTTTAAAGACTCGATTATTATGATACCCCCGAGGCCTACTAATCGTGTTTTGAGTTTAAAGACTCGTTGATATCCCGGGAAGGCCTAATGTTGAGTTTAAAGACTCGGATGGATCCAACGGCATAATCATGATTATTGTTTTATGTTTCGCTTGATTTGTGCAAATAATGTTTCAAAATGACGATTTCTGGAATCTGGTATTATTACATGGTTTTACGTGAGTGATGACGATCCCTGTAACGTTTTTCTTGTGTTTCGGAAAAAGAGTTTTCAAAAGTTTAACACACAAATTTTGAATACTTGGTTATGCATGCGGATTACAAAACTGGAGGGTGAACCCAATTTCGGAAAAAAAACTGTTTTTCCTGTTAAACTTATGTTTCGGTCCACTCACACCTTGTTGTTTAAATTCCCTCCAGGTCGTGGAACAAGCGTGGGGGCAAGCGCCGAGGCAGAGGCGGAGGCATAAAGTTTTTCCGTTGCGGAGTAGTTAGTTCACAGAGTAGGACTTGTTTCTTTAACTCGTTTTGTAATATTGCTCTGTGAAACTGTGGACTTGACGTCCAGTCGGATGTATTTGTTTAATCTCCCTGGTCTGACAATGGGTGTGTTGTAATTTTAACTAGTTTCCGGTCTTTTTGATTCGATTGTCAGACGGGAGCAGGATGCTTCCCGATTATCGAGGCGATAATCGGGGTGGGTCCTGTCAGGCGGCGTCACGGCGGCGGTAAGGTCGAAAACCCGAAAACCCGTTTTACTCCCCTGTTTCGGACCAACCTGTTTTAGTGCTAGGAACTCAGTTGTTTGGTGTTAGACATGTTCTAGGGTGAGAGACGAGTCGACCACGACTGGTTTGGACGACGGAGACGGCGTGGATCACCGGAGAAGGCGATCGGACTTTGGCCGTGAGTTTCAGAGGAGAACTGGTGAGTTTTCTCCCATTTTCTTTCCAGTTTGAGGTTGTAGAACCATAGAACAGACCTAGACGGCCCTATAGGGATGAACCCCGTCGAAAATGGTGGCCGGAATCGTACGGTTGAATCGGGTCAAGCCGTGGGTCGATGGCGACCCGGTTCCAGTCAAACGGGTCTGACCCGATACTGTAGCATGATGACGTCATCATGCTGACGTCACTTCTGACGTCATGATGACGTCATCCTGTCAGATATTGTCAGACCAGGGACCAATCAGAACATGCCACGTGTCACCTGACAAGTGTCAGTGATGACGTCATGCTGACGTCAGCAGTACTGTAGCAGCGTTGACCCACGCGTTGACCAGGCGCGTGGGGGCGCGTGTGAACAGTGATTTTGGTGGGGCCGGTACCATTTTCAAGGTTTCGACGATACGGATCCAATGGAGGTGGTTTCGTGTCGATCGGAGATCGTTATGTTGGTCAAAATGGGGTTTGAAGCACCGGGAATAGTGCCCGGGATGCGTTTTTGAGGCGGATCTGTTCTAGGGTCTTGGTATTGATATTATAGGGTCCTTAAGTAACCCTCAGGAATAATAATACAGGTTTATAGAGATCGTTGAGCAGCAAGGACCGAGAGTGAGTGGGCTGTTTGATTTATAAAAGGCTTGCATGCATAAACTGTTTTACTATTTCCACTGATGAGTCTTATAAACTGCTTATATATGTTATTACAATGTTTTGGGCATGAGACCCGTCTGGATTATATGTGGATTTTGTTTGGGATGTCCGGGGGACATAGGGTAAACTATACTGTCATTGTACTGTACTTTCCTACCTGTGTATATTGTCTCCTCCAGGGAGGGTCGTTGGCCTGGGTGGACCCTGGAGTAGTCACGGGGCTCTGACTGAGTGGAGTTGACCCCCGTTGGGCTGCTTACTCTCAGGAAGGCATGTTCATATACCTCGGGCAGTGACCGGGATACCGGGAGCTGATGTACCTAGAGAGTCTCGGGTGTGAGACCCTGAGTGGCAACGCGTAGCCTTAGAACCGTGATATCATTTGGGTTGGGTTTTACAGTGCACTGATATGTTAGTTTCACCTTACGATTATTATTGTGGTTCATTTGTTATGATTTCATTATAATATTATGTTTTCACTGCATGCAAGATTTGGAAAACGGAGGGGTAAAACCTTATGATTATTTTATTATTAAATTGATTTCTAAACTGTTATTTTTGGCCCACTCACCCTTGTTTTACTGACCCCTCCAGACCCTGACACGGCAATTGTAACAACCCGTCCCGAGACTTTGGATGAGTAGATGGATTAAGGTGTGATTAGTAAGGTTAATCAGGGGTTAGGTGGTCCCGAGGGGTCCGGGAACCTAGAATGACGATTTTGCCCCCTGCTTTGGGCAAAAATGTTGACTTTTCTTTTGGGAGGTCCGATGGACTTTGACCAATGACCAGGACGTAGTTTAGGACGTCACGAAGCCATAGGCAGGTGGCACGCCTGATTCCGACATCCGTGGAGGAAGTTGTGATGTTCGGAAGGTCGAGGGCATTATCGTAATTTTGGTAAAATAGGGGGAATAGTTGACTTTTTGAATAATCGGGTTTTGGTAGGTTGACATAGGATGGTTAGATAGTTCTTGTCGTCCTGAGTTCGATGACAGGCGGCACGTGTTCATCGGACTTACGAGGTGAGAGTTACGGGTCTAGGAAATTTCGGTAAAACCGTAAAAAAATGAGTTAACAAGAAGGGTATTTTGGTCATTGTGGCACATTGGGATTTGTGCACAGAGGAAAGGAATGGACGGCTGGGATTGGGCCATGTGGAAGTGTGTGGAGTGGATTGTGACATGTGGCATGTGTGTAGAGGATTCTGGTGGAATCCTGTGCATTCACGGCCCAAATAATTGGGGTGCACCCGTGTTATGCATTCTGGTGCTTCGACACACAGAGAGAAACAGAGGGAGGAAATTGAGAGAATTGGGAGGCTGGTTGTGGTGGCTGGTGAGTTTGTGAGTGTGTGAGGGAGATTAGAGAGTGGGAGAGAGCAGTTGAGACGGTTGGGAGGTGAGAAATCGTGGTGTGTGCGAGTGGGGAGCCACGGGAACCAGGGAGGAACTCAGGGGGGGAAAACGGAGAAGATTGAGGGCTTGTGGTGGTGCGGTGGCCGTGCACGGTGCAACGAAGATCGCGGTGGTGTCGTGAGGGCTGTGGGGAGTCGACCAGCCCCGGAGGAGCTCACGGCGGCAGCAGGAGGCAGGTAATTTCCTCATCCCCGTTTCGGTACTTTGTTTTCCGTTGAGGTTCAACTTGGAAGTCGTGACTCTGGGCTGAGAGTCGAGAGGATTGGAGGTTAGGGTAGTGATCAGGGAGGTCCTAGGTGTCGATTAGGGTGGTCGCCGTGACGGGGCCGTACACGGCGGAGCTCAGTCGAAGAGGGGTCTCTTTTACCCTGTTTCGGCAGTGAACTTCGAACGGTAAGTCGTGACGATTGGGGTTGAGTCGAAGGTCTAGGAGAGTTGGTTTAGGTTCAGTGAGGTTCAGTGAAGAGTTTGGTGAAGCCACCGTGAAGGGTGGTGAGCTGGGTGGTCGGATCGTGAAACAGAGTTTTGGGGAGGTTTGATTTCGAGCTTGAGACGACGGGTAGGAGGCTGTGTCGAGGTGATTGGAGGATGGGGATGCTTAGAGTAAGGTTGGACGAAGCTATAGGAGAAGGAAGGAGGTGTTTTAGTGTAGGCACGGCGGAGAACCGTTGACGCCGGTTCAAGCTGTAGCCTACTGTGTTGAACCGGGTCGACGTGAGGTTGAAGGTGCACTGTAGCTGGCGCGTGGGGCCACGCGCAGCCACTTTGGGCGGCGCGTGGAGGCGCGTGCGACGGTTCTGGGAGAAACGGTCAACATCGTTTTTGGTCTAGGAGTTGTTGTGAGTTTAATGGAATTGGTTTCGAGTCAATCGGAAGTCGTTTGAGTGTAGTTCCGCGAGGGTGAATGTGTAGGGTCCCGGGGTTTTAAGTCTTTGGTTCGGGGATTTTTGAGGGCCTTTAGGTGAGTGTTTGTAGACGTATTAGTGATGTAATTTGACGGTGTTTGACAGGATCGGGATTTCCCGAGGAAGCCGAGGAACGTGCTGGACGTTCGGGACGCGAGTAGGGCTCAGTACTGTGAGTGGACCTCTTCTCTAAACTCGAGCATGCATAACTGTTTTCTATAATTGTCTTATGGTTTTTAATCATGATTTTATGTTTATCGAATATGTTTGGTTGGTTTTGCATTATTACACGTTTTTCGAGGAAAGTGGTTTTTAGCACGTTTTACGAGGAATGGTCGGTTTCTGGAATATATGTTATGATTTTGGGATTTCAAATGATACGTGGTTTTCAATGGTTATAAGTGGAGTTTGGGAACATGATTTCGATGATCAAAGTTTTCGATTTTAGAATCGGATTTCACTAATCGGAATTTGGTTTTAAGATTGGAAAATGGACTCCGGATTTGGGTTCGGAATGACGGTTCTGAACGCCGAAAGGGCGTCGGACCAGTGATTTCGGATTCGGGTTTGGATGTAGATTGGTCAATGGTTTTCAAATGGTTTTGGGATTGGATTTGCTGGATCTGGATATTGGGTTTAAAGACCCGGATATATGTGACGGGGGACCGGCCGGATTGGGTTTAAAGACCCGGATTGAGTTTAAAGACTCGGGAGTTTAAAGACTCGGATATATATTGATTTTTCCCCCGTAGGCCTTGAGTTTAAAGACTCGGGAGTTTAAAGACTCGGATATGATAAGGCCTGGATTGAGTTTAAAGACTCGGGAGTTTAAAGACTCGGGAGTTTAAAGACTCGGATAGGTCCAGCAGGTTTGATCGGGAAAATGATGATTTGATGTTTATGGTTTTTGGATACGGTTTCTGATACTCATGCTGTGGTTTCTTAAGATATTTTATAGTGTTTCTGTTTCTTATGTTATAAATGTGTTTAAAACTGTTGGTTATGCATGTGGTTTCAAAACGGAGGGTTAAATTCGGTTTTCTTATAAAATGGTTTTTGAACTTTTGTACCTTCTGGTCCACTCACATTTTCTGTTTTAATTGCCCTCCAGGTTGTGGAGCTAGCGCGGGGTCTTGACGTCGAGGCAGAGTCTGAGGCATAGAAGCGACGTGAGGGATCCTAGAAGAGTTTAAAGGCTTCTGTGTGCGTGTACTTTCTCGGTTTTTATTTTTCTTGTAATGTAGTGCTATGCTCTGTAAACGATAAGGATTTTGGGATATTTTGTAATTACTCCTGCGTTTGACTGGGTTCGAGTGAGTGTTCCTTAGGTGTTGTGTCGGGGAGTCAGACGGGAGCGGGATTTACCTCGGGTTTCGGGGTGAAACCGGGGTGGGTCCTGACAGCAATAGAGGAGGAGGATCCGGAGGAGGAGGCAGAGGTTTAGTTTGCCTAGCTGTGCACCTGTACACCCACTTGTGGGTAGGTTGAGCACCGAATAAATGTACTCTGACTAGTGTGCTCACATGTTGTATTTTACTTTCCCTTGTCTGACAGTATCACTTTAAACACTGTGTTTGTACGTTATCTATCTATGTGAGTCTTCGGTTTTTATTTAAGGGTACTTTTGGTATGTTTAGAGTCATTGTCAGACGGGAGCGGGTCACGTCCCCGGGTGGTCCCAGTGGGATTGAGACGGGTCCTGTCAACCGCATTGGAGGAAAAACCGAACCGAACCGAAACCGGTTCCCCAACCGGTTTGGTTTCGGTAAAAAAATGGAACCGAAAAACCGATTAACACACCTAAATATAAGACCTATAAATAATAATATATTAAATATTTTTTTTAATAAGAATAAAATAAAGCAAATGGAGAAAATTAAAGGATTATTAGTATTAATATGGGTCATTTTTCACACAAACAATAATTCAAGAACTAAAAAGGTGGTTTCGAAAAAAAAAACTATTAATCAAGAATCAAGATTTACTTTTTTAATAATTAGTTGGGTAGATTAAGAGTTCATTTTCTATTCTTACTTCGAGCCTTCAAATATTTAGACCAACCCTGAATGACTCGGTGCACGTTACTCGTGATTATACGTATATACAAAAACACCTTTATTCTTTTTCGAGCTTCTAGATGAATTAATTTCATTTTCTATGTAGCAACCATTTTAGGCTTTTGAACAAAAAAAATCGAATTTGATTGTTTCAAATCTTGGATTGTAAGTGAAAAAACTGTCTTTAGCGCCGACTATTAAAAAGAGATGTTCATACTTTAAAATAGTTACCAAAACAAAACTAAATTACTCGAGAAAAATTAACTATGGTAATTCATACAAATTGGATTAAATTTATCACAATGCAATTAGGTATGAGTATGGTGCGGTTTGATATGAATATTGACAATATTCAAATTCAAGATGTTAAAATCTTAACTGTTCGATAAAGTTTGACTTTTTAAAAATTAGAAATAAAACCGTTTCGATCAAAATCGTTACTAACGGTTCAATTTGAAACAGTTTAGCCATAAAAAAAAGAGTAAGGATATAAAAAAAATATATACAAAAAATAGCAGAATAATAAATTTTCAAAATTTTATATATTAAATATGCGGAGTATTGGATTACAAACATTACCACTATATTAAGATTTATCAAACAAATATACAATAATATTTTATTATACTCTTATGTGAGTATATATGTATTTATATGGGTATCTTTTTTTTTTATATTAATAATAGATTTAAAAATTAATATATTATTTAACGATTATTTTTGGATTTAATAGATTTCTAAAACAAAAAGGCAAAACTAAACTATTACTAATGAAGCAGTTTAGATTTCTAAATCGTTTGATTTTTATCCGGTCAAACCTAAACGGTTGGATAAACAACTATTTAAAACAAATCAATTAGTGATTTTAGCGAATTCATATTCACCCTAATTGCAATCCTCTCTTCCAATGATATTATTTGTGCTGTAATTTCACCTCATATTTTTACTGTTTACCATTTTGTTTATCATCGAATGTTAATATTGTTAATTAAATAGAAATAAAAATTCACAGGGAAAATCCCAAATAGGACATGAAGAGGCGCGGCCAACCAAAATTGACATTCCCAAAGTTATAAGATCGAATAAAACAAACATTTTTCATTCACAAAAAATAAAATAAATACCATTTTAAAAACCCTCAAGTCTCAAGTCTCAACATCTCCCCCTCCCGGCTCCCACCTTCCCCCACCCACCTTGTTGACAAATGACGATGAAGGCATCTCTGAAGGGCAAGTACGACACAGACAACAGCGGCGCGGCTGCAAACGTCGCCGTTTTCGCCAGCGATGTCAAGTTCCGAGCTTCACTCACCGACGCCACCTTCGCCGCCGGTCCCAGCTTAAACGGATTGGTTCTCGCCGTCGAAAAACCCGGCTCCTTCATTGTCGATTACAACGTTCCCAAAAAGGTAAACCGATTTTCACGAGTGGGTTTGACTTGGATTTGGGTGCTCTGAGTAAATTTAACAGTAAATGCGGCGTCTTTGGGTGTGCAGGACTTTAGGTTTCAGTTCATGAACACCGTTAGGGTTGCGGGGAAACCGTTGAATTTGAATTACATTCACAGCAGGGGGGATAACAGGACTATTTTGGACGGAACCCTAGTGCTCGATTTGGCCAACAAGGTCTCCGCCAATCACATGCTTGGCACGATGAATGGCAAGTTCAAGTACTCTTATCTCCATGGCGGCTTGACCACGTTTGAGCCTTCATACGATTTGGTTAAGAATTCGTGGGATTTTGCGGTGTCGCGGAGGGTTTATGGTGATGATGTGTTGAGGGCTTCGTACCAGTCGTCAAGCAAGCTGCTGGGGTTGGACTGGTCGAGGAACTCTAAAATCAATGGCTGTTTCAAAGTAAGTGAATTTTATTGTTGAAGTTTGTTAGTTTATTGTTTGAATTTTTCTTTTCGGTTTTAAATTGCATTGGAAATTAGATATTGAACAAAGTATGTGCATTGAATTTTGGTTAACTTAATGAAATGAAAGATGTGCGCTGGGTTTTGGCTGCTTCACATTATGGTCTTAATTTTCAGTTAGTAATCCAGGTAGTGGTATTGAATAGTGGCATAAACATATGCTTTATAGAATTGAATAGACCCTCAACAATTGTGCCATGCCAGGCTTCCATCTCTGGGTTTTTACTCGATTGGTTAGTATGCTAGCTTTGGATACTTGAGGTTCTACTTTCTTACTAGATTTGCTTCTACCACTGAGAGAGGTGAGTGGTTTTCGAGGGATGTGTGAATCTGTTATGGGGTTGAAGTAACCTTAATTGGCGAACAATGATGACATTTTTCATTGTCAATGAGGGTGTTGCAGGAGTTGATGATTGTGTAAGTGGGGGTGGTGTGAGACACTTTGTAAAGGGTCCGTTTACTTTGCATTTTGGTGCTTTTATGTCATTTGGTATGTCGGTAAACCCAAGTACATGATACAGCCGGAAAGGTTTATAGTATGAGTTTGTCCCGTGAAGATGGAAGGAATAAGGGTAAACAGCTATCAGGTCTTAATTGTGTTTTGAGAGCTTTATCCTTCTATGCATAAAATTTTCTTTCAGTTTTGTGATGTTGCCAACAGGGGAGGGGCCGTAGGGGTTGAGGTTATTGCAAGGGCTATATCTTGTGTGCTTTCTAATAGTTGGATTGAATTGTTGGTGGTAGAAAGTTAAAGACAAATGTATGTGATGATGATAATTTCATTGTGGTTCAAATGATTTTTATAGCTTGTTGTTGCCTGATTTAGAGGGATTATAGATATTCATTCGAGCGCAAAACTCTTAAGCTTTTTAGTCCGCAAATTTTTGGGATTGCTGAGAATTACTGTTAAGTTTTAGACTAGCTGGTGTGACCAACTATTTCTAAGGTTTAAGCTTCAGTTTTTATTGTTTTCTAGCGAGCCTTCTATACTTCACTGAAGCTGTTTCTCATAATGTTCTTACTTTATTTCCAGATTTCAGCATCCGTCAATTTGGCCGAGGAACAAAAGGTGCCGAAGGTAACTGCTGAGAGTACCTGGGATTTTGAGATGTGATTGTAGTCTTATAGTAATTTTAAACATCATTTGTCATCAAAATGATTGTAGCCTTATAGTAATTTCAAACATCATGTGTCATCAAAATTTCTTTGTAGTCTGCCAAAAAGAGTATGATTGTCTTCGGATGGATTTAAACATCATTTTTTTCTTGATTAGTGTTTTTCTTAGTTAGTTGCTCTCCTGGTTTGCATGAGAATGGTCAACGGAAATTACTTTTGGTCCGAAAAATGGTCTCAAGAAATTATGCGGGCAAATTGAAAGAATTCCAGTGCTTTCATCTTCCGTTCTCCACCCGCATTCTACTCGTTACAGCCCACCTTTACCCATCTTTACCAAAGTTAATAAATGAGATAATTCAGCTCTTTAATTTAAAGTAAAATATAATATTGTTGTATATGAAAATCGTTCTTTAACCAAAAAAAAAAGAAAAAAAGAAAGAATTCGTTTGCTTAGGGTGCTTAACATCGTTAGGCAGAAGACTATAACATTATGGTTTTGTGGTATTTTGCTTTATTTGTAATTCACATAGATATTGAAAGCATTTGTTTTGTTTTGATTTTTTTTTTAATATAATGATATTGAAAGAGGGCAGTTACATTATGTACTGGGTTCAACTTTCTCCTTTATTAGAGGCGAATTCGAAACTTTTCACATAATGTATGTAGAAAAATATCAATAAGTCATAGCATTAAGTAACATGTTAAAAACGTTTATTTATTAGGGTTTGAAATTTAATAAGATGCAAATAGGGCAATTTAGTTTAAGTCCCCTTCCTTAAACATCAGATTTTCAAAGCACAAAAATTGGTAGAAAAGCTTAATAACAAGAGATTTGTATTGCCTTAGGGCTTCGAGCGGAGACTAAAACTCTCATTAAGCACATCTTTAAGTTATCGGATTTTTATCGCACTTCAATCACTCGTTTGGTATGCCGTATTGTACTGACTATTTCATTCGGATAGATTAATCTGTCTAGCATATAGACTATTTAGTGAGGCGTTTGGTGCTCTAACAGATTAAAATGCTGACTATATTATACTGGCCAGATTATATTATTGTAGTTGATGAGAAATCCGTATATTACTATTATTATTATTATTTATTTAAATTAATTATTGACATATTATTATTAACATTTGTTTGATTATTACTAAGTATTAATTTGTTTTTTTATTGTTATTATTATTATTATACTTTTCAAGATTACTAGTCATCCGATTATTTAATGCGAATAATTTTGTAGGTATTATTTTAGCGGGTCCGGACCGTATAAGGACACTCAATCGAGACTAATTAATATGAACGATATCAAATACTAATTTCGTATTATATTATCATATATGACTACATTTGGTATGTTGTGTAAGAGACTAAATAAAATAATATAGTATGAAATCAGTGTTTAGTATCAGTCGTATTAATTAGTCACTGTATAAATTAATACAGTTGAATGTTTTCATATGGTCCAGACACGCTAAAATTAGGCTTCACCATTTGGCCCAAAAGCCCATGGGTTTATGGGGGCCCGATAAGCCCGATGGATAAAAGCCCGGCCCGAGAGTTAGCGGGCTGGGCTTGGGCTTATGGTGTTCAAACCCGATAGGCCCGAGCCCGATAAAGCCCGATAAGCCCAGCCCGACCCGCCCGTAATAAACTCGGCCCATAAACCCGAAAATATAAAATATTTATTATTTAAAAATTAATACTCAACCCATTCTTAATACTAATATTTCAACCCAAACCCAAATCTCAGCCCCAAGTCCACCTAATTTATTTTAAAAAACCCAATACTCAATACTCAATACCCAATACCCAATACAAACCCTAACCACTCCTCCACCTATTTAATAAACCCAACGTTTTTGGACCCTTGAATATTTTATTTTAATGAGACCACATTTTTGCACCCTTGTGTATTTTTTTTCATTATTAATATTTTTTTGTAATTTTAAAATTTGAGACATAATTCATTGCAAAAGCCCACGTAAGCCCGATCCAAGTGGGCTTAATAGGCCCTACCCGAAAAGTCCGATATAAACCCCGCCCGATAAAAACCCGTGGGCTCTTTTTTATGTCATTAAGCCCGCCCGGCCCGGCCAGCAAATTTAAAAATTATTTAATAAGCCCGGCCCGGCCCGACCCAAGCCCAAAAAATTTGGGCCGAGTTTGCCCGACCCGACCCAATGCCGAAGCCTAGCTAAAATAATACACTCAAAATTGTCCATATTAAATAGTCAGATAAGTAATACTCTTGAAAAGTATAATAATAATAATAATAATAATAATAAATAGTAATATAATAATAATTTAATAAATACTACTAATAATAAAATAATAATTAATAATTCATTATAAATTTAATAAATAATAATAACAGTTATTATTATTATTAAAATAGATACATAATAATAATAATAGCATACATAATTAATATTTAATATAAATATTTCATATCAACTATTATAATATAACTTAGCCAGTATAATATAGTTGACATTCTAATCCAGTAAAATACCAAATACCCGATTAAATAGTCAATCTATCTGATGAACAGATTAATCTATCCGACTGAAATAATTAATATAATTTGGAAGCCTCTAATTAATTCTTATACAGTGTATTCAACGTAACCCCATGTGTGGAGTAGGCTAGTAGCAATTGTGGAGAGTGATTTTATTTTTATTTTTGTTAATAGAAACTAGCTAAACAGACAGCGATTGCCCATTGTTGGGCTGAATGGTGCTCGGCCCATTAGATCGAGTAAATCACAACCGCTTGCCGAAGCAAAAGGATCTGACGGTCGGGATATTTCTTCGCAAAAGCGGGTGATTTTGGCGGGATTATTAGCAGCCCAAAGGAATTTCGAATCATTTAGCGCTTAAATCCCAGAAATTAAACCTATTACTGTTGGACCATAGATACCAATCACACCGCTACCTTTATTTCTCTCAGGAATTAGTTCAGAATTCAGATCCGCCCCAAAGTTTCTTTTCTGATAAAACCCAAAGTTTCGTCGTCTAATACGCTGAGAAATTCGTCGCTGTGATGGCAAGCGACGACGAATTTGACCTGTTGTCTGAGGAGGCTGCCCCTCCAGTCCGCGCGAGGAAGCTGAAGCGGTTAAAGAAAGCAATTAGAGTGTCCGAAGATCCTCTCCTTGATGGATCGGAGAGTGGCCAAGTAAAATCCTCCGAATTCGAAGCCCTTGGTGTGGAAGAATCGAATGAGCCATCGAGGTTGATGGAATTGGAGAGGCTGGGTGTCGAAGGTGAAATTAATTCCGATATAGACGGGTGTGACGGTGAAGGTGAATCGAATTCCGCTTTAGACTGGTTGGGTACTGGAGGCGAATTGAATTCCGGTTTAGACGGGTTTGGCGGTGAAGGTGGATTGAATTCCGGATCAGATGGGTTGGGTGCTGAAGGCCAAATGAATTCCGATTTAGACGTGTGTGGCGGTGAAGGTGAATTGAATTCCGCTTTAGACGGGTTGGGTGCTGGAGGCGAATTGAATTCCGGTTTAGACGGGTTTGGCGGTGAAGGTGGATTGAATTCCGGTTCAGATGGGTTGGGTGCTGAAGGCCAAATGAATTGCGGTTTAGACGGGGTGGGCGCTGAAGGTGAAATGAGGTCGGGCTTTGATGGTTCGGTCGGTGGAGGTGAAACGAATTCCGGTGTTGATAGTTCAGCTGGTGTAGGTGGAATGAATTCTGGTTTTGATGGTATGGGCGGTAAAGGTGAATTGAATTCGTGTTTTTATGGTTTGGGAGGCCTGGAAGATGGCTCCGGAGCTAAGAGGGTCTTGGATTTCGAGTCAGTGGGAGAGGAATTTGGCGAAAAAGGTGAAGGTCAAAATGAAGAGGTGCCTGAAGAAGGCAGGGATATGAGGATGGAAGAAACGGATAAGAAACGTCGTAGTTCTGATGGATTTGAGGAAGAGAAAGCCAAGAAGAAGAGTAAGAGGGCCAAGAGTGGAACAACTGCTGCCAAGAGCAAGGGAAGGACTGAAAAGGTATTCAAATTCAAAATTTTCATACTGTATCACTAAATTGATCTGCGGTTTGTTTATTCTCTTGCTTGTGTCTTATTGTTGTGGTCTGTGTAGGAAAGACGAGATCATCTAAAAGAACTCCACGCCGAATCTCAGAAACTTTTGCGAGGTATAATCTTGTATGGAGAGCTTATTTTATATATGTATATGCCTAATTAATGCAAATTATACTACCTCACTTAAAAATTATTGTCGTTATTTGTGTCTATGTACACATTTTAATGGCGCATTTTTCTCCTTGCTAGAAACCAGAGATGCGGGATTTAAGCCTGTACCACTTGTTCAGAAGCCAATATCTTCAGTTCTGGAGAAGATTCGAAAAAGAAAGATGGAGCTTTTACAAAAGTTGGTATTTTACTAGTAATTGTAGAAATGATTTTTGGCTTGTATTATTCAAAGAATTAATAATCATGAGAATGTGTTATTGTATTCTTGAGAATTGCAGATGCATTAATACAGCAGATAGTAGTGCAAATGGGATGTGCATGGATGAGTCTAATGATGATGAAGAGCATTCGATTGGTGAAAATGTTTCTTCCCAGATGGTAATTGAGGACATTGTTATTGATCAATTTTTTTTTGCAGATCTAAAAGTACATTAATTGGCTGTTTCTTATCGAATGAGGATATACATTGCTTGTATTAGAATGAAAGAAATATTGACATGAGTTTTCTTTACTATAAATATTGGGATATTGGGATATCAGCAAGTACTATGGCTTTCTCTGTGCAGAAGAATCATTTTTTGATGTGTGAAAAAGGCTTTCAATTGGTAATCACGATATGCTTATAATATTATCTTAGTTTCCCTCAAAATGCTTCAAGTATTCCTTCTAATACTCTATATTATGTTGGAAAGATAGGTTGTTTTTGCATTAAGTTGAGACAGACATGTATTTGTTGATTTGCAGGATGTTGATGAGGAACCCAAACAAAAATTTCGAGCACCTATTGATGACACTCAGGTTCTTTCCACATTGCAATCAGTATTGTCATTCTTCCAACCAAATGCGTATCCAAACATAACTCTTTCACCTTTTGCATTGTTGTAGGAGCTGTTTTCTGATTCCCAGACTACAGACTCCAAAGATGATGCTCCTGGCAGTCCACTAGAAGAGGTTTTTGCACCGTCCATACTTGCAATGAACTTGGAACTTGACTCTGCTCCTCCTATTGACATGTAAGTGTAATTTATGTATGTTTAATATCTTATTAACACTTGACTGGTTTGTTTCATTATTGCATATACAGGTCGTCTAAATTAAGTTGGATTAATGTTCTACTTTGAATGTTTATTTTCTTGATGGAGTGGACAATGATAATGCTTTCTTTATAGTTCTGAAACTTCTGATGATGAGGACGAAAATGAGAAGGAGAATATTGATCCGCATTCTCCTGGAGGCGCTGACTTGCCTTCATCTCTAATCGGTGATCCTGTCAAAGGTTTTCTGGATGATGAAGCTGAGGAAGAAGATGACAGTGATCATGACCTCCTTCGGTTTGAAGATAGTGACGAGGATGATGGAGATCCTACAGAGTTTAATGATATGATAGCAACTGGATTTGAAGAAAGGCCAATTGATGGTGAACGACGGAATGAACTCCATCAAAAGTGGCTTGAGCAACAGGATGCTTCTGGGACAGAAAAACTTATGCAGAAATTCAAGCTTGGCTCAAAACCAAAAGAACCAACCTTGCTTGAAGAGAAGGATGCAGATGGTGAGAGTGATTCTGATGGAGAGGAAGATGCATATGGAGAGAAAGACGCATATGGAAAGGAAGATTCAGATGGAGATGAAGATGCAGATGCAAATAATAATCCGAAATCTGTGTTTATGACTTTGAGACAAATAAAGCAAACAATTCCTTTGATGTTTACCGATAAGGATGATGTATACATGTCATCAGATGATGATGATGAAACAGAAAAGAGACTAGCTAAACAATGCCTGTCTGATAAAGCTGTGAGTTCTAGCTGTTTATTTGATGCATCCATTACAATTTAGGTCCACTATATCATATGATGATCAAAATTTTTGTTATTGTTTCTCATGTCATTTTATTTTTTCTGAATTTTTTCTGAATTTTTTCTTTTAAATTACATGAACATTTGATGCGAAACAGGAAGAACAGGCAACTTTCTTGTCACCGGCAGAGGATGAAAGTTCCAAAGAGGTTTTTGGTCTTATAAAGAGGCTGAATATTGTGCCTGATACTAAGAAACCCAAAACATCTGGTAAAATCTGCCATTTCTCATCTATTTTACCAGGTTGTAAGCTTTCTCCATGTAATCTGCTGGTTTCATGTAGTTATATAATTCTTATTCTCATTATTTCCTACTTTGCAGCTTTTGCTCATATGTTGCCAGTGGGAGGAGACAAGGGCATATCATCAAAGGTAACTTGTGCTACTAGATGTTGAATGCCGATTTCTGCGCGGTTGTTCCCTTTTGTGTTCAAGTCACCTTTATATTATCTTGTGATTTTTGGAACATGAGAAAGCAACATAAATCATGCTCGATTTTAGATTTTTTGTAAGATGGCATTGACCGTAACTCTCTCATTGGTGAATGATGCAGTCATCGTTCTTAGGCCGGGGATCAAATCATTCGCTGCCTTCATCCCGCAAGCAAGGTTTCAGTCGTTCCATTATTTTTGGCAGGAGCACAATCTCAATGTCGGAGGATTCTTCAGATATGGTAAAAGATTTAATAGGATATTAATTCTCGACCATATGTATGTTCATTAATTGGTTATAACTTTTTACCGAAATGCTTAAAATGCAGATTGAGAGGGAGAATAATCTGCCAACAAATACTACTTTAGCCAAGCTTAGCACATCCAAAGGGAACCCTTGTAATCAGAAATCATCGTCAGCTGAAGCTGGTCTGCGGACAGACCCATCAGCTGAAGCTGTTGCCCGGACGAACAAATCAGCTTCAACTGAAGTTGTGCGGACAGACAAATCAGCTTCAGCTGGAGGTGATGATGTGTCATCACCTTCGTTGATCGAGATATTAAGGCAGTCTTCCTTGCATTCAAAGCGCTGCACGGAGGAGACTCTGATTGGCCAAATCCAGATTGAATCTGTATTATCCTCATTTAACGTGGGGAGGAAGAGGAAATCAGTGCAAATAACCAGAAGTTGATTGACCAAATTGATGCCTCTTGTATGTTATATGTTCCATTGGCTAAATAAGTTGTAACTCTTGTATGTTAACTCTTATTTAAATTTTAAAAGATAGATTATAATTTTAGTTGAAAAATTAATTTTTCTATTTATGTAAGTAGATTTATTTAAAAGAGAGTTATATAAATTTGATATTATCTCATAAGCAGAAAAGGGTACATTATGAATTTAGTTGAAAAATTAATTTTTTCTTTTTATGTACCGTGACTTATTTAAAAGAAAATTTTATATAAATTTGATATTATCTCATAACCAGAAAGCATGTTTATTGCTTGTGGGTGCTAAAGGAAAATCAGTCGTCCATTAGGTGAATTTCTTAATTCAAAATTAGTAAAAAGTTTGGCTTTTACATGATCCAGTAATACTTGTGTTGTCTATGTTGTCACTGTTTCGACTTATCAGCAACTATTACGTCAGTTGTTTTTGTATAATCCTTTATAAATTTTTGAAAAATTAATTGTTTTTAAAATTAATGACAACTTCAAACGAGTTAAGCATTAACATGGGGCTAGCTCTCGCCGTTTGGCCCAAACGTCCACGGGCTTGTGGATACTCGGTAGGTCCGGTGACAAAAAGCCTGACTCGACCCGTTGTGGGTTGCGGGTTGGGCCGGTCCGCATGTTGACAAGTTGGACTTGGACTTAGGGTATTCAAACTCGATAAGCATGAGCTCACCGGTAAGTTCAGCTCGACCCGCCCATATAAATCCGACTCATAAGCCCGAATATATAAATTTAGAATTAATACATAGTCAAATCATATTACTACTATTTCAGCTCAAACACAAAACTCCAACCCAAATTTAACCTAGTTTTTATAGAAGTCAATATTTTTATATACAGCTCCACATCCCATTATTCCATCTTTACCGAAAATGTTATTTGGGTCATTACAATTTGATATAGGAAATTCACCAAATTCAATCTTTTTGACCCACTTTGATTTTGATACCTTTATTACATTGAGTGACAGTTAGAAGTAGTATAACTCCACAAAGAATCTCTCAGGAGTTAGCCTTTCGGGTAACTCTTCATAAAACTTAATACAATTAAAGTAGATTTGTGATTAATGACCACCTTACCATGTCTCGACTTTATGGTCGAAAGGTTAAGTCAATTCTCCAAACCCAATAGGTCTCCTCTTTACCTTATCTCAATATTCAATAATGATATTTAAGTTCAACTCACACTTTTATAATTAGGTAGGTTGAAGTGGGCTTAGTCGGCCCGGCCCAAGTGGGCTTAGTAGGTCCGACCCATAAAGCCCGATAAAAGCCCGGCCCAAATCCGACCCGACAAAGAACACGAGTTTTCATATTTATGATTAAATCCGTCCAATCCGGTTCGATATTTTTTAAACTATGAAATAGACTCGATTCGGCCCAATAACAAAGGCTCATAATTCAGTTTTGAGGAATTTTTTTTTTTTTTCCGAAAAATTGTGAGGAAGTTTCAGCAACAAGTTCCAGGTAAGGAATGATATGTTTCCAAGAAAAAGAAGAAGAAAAAGAAAAAGAAAAAGAAAATTGAAGTGATTAGCAAAGAGCAGGAAAAGTCAAAGGTCACATCAGCCCTAAACGTTGCGTACCAGAAAATCTTCGTATACAATTACGTGTCATCTGATTAACACTGTCAGCATGGCACATATGGTATCTTACCATATTTTTCCCGTGCTGGATATTTCCTTTTTTATTACACAAAAAATTATCACCGAAAAAACGGAAGTTTGTTGCCCTAAAATCTAAAATCTAAAATCGGAAATCTGATCCACGGAAGTCCGTACAATAAAAAAGATATAGAGACCCGAGACTTGGAGTCAAAAAAAGCTCACAGGTCTCACCTGACACACACGCCCGCACTGTAGATCCCTCCAAATCTTGCAGAAAAACTTAACTTTAATCCGCCATTTCCAGATCCAAATCCGCCATAGATCCGCCGCAGCTCAAGCCTCTGCTTCAATGGCGGAACTGAAACTGTAGCGAAGAAGAACAATTCCCAGCAACTCCAGCAGCTATATAATAAGTTTCTGCTCCATTCAATGTCGAAGATTAAAGGCAAGCTCCTTTTGCTCTGCTTTCTTTTCGTTTTCTCTTGTCACTCCTCTGTTCCTAAGCTATTCGTGAAATCTGATGATCACGATCCTTATCATGAAACCGAACCCGAACCCGACCCCAATCAACAACAGCTCGTATTGCATAGACTTGAAGAGGCAGTGAAAAACCTGACCGAAATAGTTGCTAGATTAGAACTCAAATTACAATCGGACCCTCCGACGAACAAATTGGCACCTGCCAATGAGGGTTTGACTTTAGCTCTTAAAGAAAAGGAAGGTAAAAAATCGATTAAGCAAGTTGAAGATCAAGAAGAGATCCCCGATCGTAAAATTGGAGAGCGAGCGAGGTCCGTTTCAGTGACGAAGTACAGTCCATTTTGGTCGGACCGGTTTCAGTTCGTCTCTGCCGTGAAATTGGACTCGCAGGCCACTTGTATTAACGTTCTGCCGTTTCGGGATTTCGAGGGGGTTACTAAATATGTTGCTGTCGGAGATGAGAGAGGGAGGGTTTATGTGTTTCTCAGAAACGGCGACGTATTGGTTGAGTTTGATACATTGTTGGGATCACCCATCATGGCTATGGCTTCCTTTTTATCTGTTTATAAGAACGAGAGTTTTTTGGTCACAGGGCATAAGAATGGCGAGATTCTGTTGCATAGGGTTTGGGAGGGAGTGAGTGGAGAAGAATGGAGTTCGCTTGTACTGGAAACCGTGTGCAAATTTGACACCAGTGAAGATAAGCTTCCAATCACCATTTTGGATGTGCATCATGTTGGGAGGATGAGCTACATTTTGGCTAGTGACGTGAGCAGCAAAATATCGGTTTTTCGGGAGAATGGATCAATTCATGGTTCCACAATGCCCTCCAGTAAGCCACTTGCTTTCTTGAAGCAGAGGCTTTTGTTCTTGACAGAGACCGGTGCAGGGTCTCTGGACCTGAGGACCATGAAGATCAGGGAGTCAGAATGCGAAGGGTTGAACCGGTCTCTATCTAGGTACTATGTGTTTGATGCAACTGAGAGATCGAAAGCATACGGAATTACTTCAGAAGGTGATTTGATTCATGTGTTGTTGTTAGGGGATATAATGAATTTCAAATGCAGGGTTAGGTCCAAGAGGAAGTTTGACGTTGATGAGGCCCTTGCTTTTCAGGCAATCAAGGGGTGTTTGCTTATTGTTAGTGAGGAGAAGGTTTTCGTGTATAATGTTTCGACTCAGCATTATGTTAGGGCAGGTGCCCCAAGGATGATTTTCTCTGCCGGTCTGGATGAGATTAGATCGTCTTTTCTCAATTATCAGGCCGTGGATGTGGATAATGAGAAAAGAAATGTGATCCCTTTGATAGCAAGCGACCGGGAGAAGTTTGTTGTTCTTGGCCTTGGGGGAGGATATGTGGGAATGTATCGGTCTAATTTACCGGTATTCAAAGGCGAATTCAACACGATGCTGTGGACTAGCCCTGTGTTTTTCTTTGTGCTTTTTATATTTGGAGCATGGCAATTTTTTGCTAAGAAGAAGGAAGCACTCACTTCATGGGGACCTGATGATCCTTTTAGTTCAACATCTGCCACAACCTCCGCCCCACTGGGAGCAAGTAGCACCGGAGAGAGGTCCTTTGTGGATTCATCCTCAAGAAATGCTGATATGATGGATCTTAGAGGTGGTGGTGGGATGAGAGGTTCATCCAGGAGGTATGCGTCTCCTCCTCCACGGTATGCAGGCGGAGCAACCGGTTCATTTAGGGCAGGTACGGCTGATCATAACCCTAGACCGGCATCTGTTGATCCGAATTTTAGAACATCTTCTGAGCTAAAATTTAGGGGGTCTGGGTTAGAATCGTCTGGTTTTCCTAAAAGGAGGGAGAGTTTGTTTGTAAACAACCAAGTGATGGATGATAGCAATTGACATGGATATTGAATCCCATCAGTACTTTTACCTCGGAAGTTGGTTTTTAAGGTTTAGCTGTTTTATTAGGACATTCATTTGGCTAACTCATGGCCATTTGAAGTTGCACTAGTTGTATTTGTAACACTGCTTCATTCAAAGTTTTTAATCTAAAATAAAACTAAAACACAAATAGAAACATATACTACAACAATATCTTTGATTAAACGGCATTTCTTCCTGTGGTTTGGTATTTCCAAATTATGATGTTTTTGTTTTGATTCAAAACAAAAACATATACCATTGCTGAGTGTTAACATTGATATTTCACAGTTGTACTATATACCAAAAATACTTGCATTTCATTTCAACGGTACTTCCTCGTATCATCATTTCGATATATACAATAATATGATATAATCATAATTGCTTATCTTCTAAATAATAATTTCAAGATCATCCTCGTACCATCATTTAGTACCCATTTAGTACCATCAGGAGCAAAATGCAAGTATTATTCATATTGTTATTCCAAAATTTTAAAATGTAAACATCTAAATGTCCGTTTTAATAGAACATATAAATTAGGTGCACCAAATGGTTGTGATCCAGTGCCATCGATTAAAACGATAGCTACCATTTAAACAGCCAACAGAATCAGCGCTTCCATATAATGATATAACTCATGATGTCAAATTATGCACAAATCATTTCCAGCTAAAATTTAAGATTGTCACAGGATACGAATGAAACTGAGACTACTTGCCGGAAGCTAATCTAAACATTTGGTTTTCAAAAACAAAAAAACTTCAAAGAAATGAGAAAGGGCTACAAAATATGCAAGGGAAAGAGAATGTATAGGTGAAGACAAATTCACTTTGGTCTGAGGCTGAGTCAAGAAAAGCTCAAGCTCAGACAGGAATTGCCAACCCCTTCTTTGCCATACTGTCCAAGACGTCGTTCAGCGCTTGACACAGGCCAACAATCTGCAAGGATGGGCACCAAATGAGAATGACATTATGATTTGACCCCAAACGTGGAAGAAAGTACTTCATTTACAAAATATGACAACGCAGACATTGCAATGACTCTGTTGCAGACAGCAACAGCTTGTGAAGAAAATCATGAAATTCAAGCATGCGGCACAAGTAGTGGTTGATGCTAATTAAGGCCGGTAAATTTACCTGCTGATCCCATTGTTGCAACTCTTCGCTGTCATCTTCAAAGTGAATGACAGCATCCACCTGTTACAAATAGCCACAGTTTTAGCAGGGAGACATGAAGAAAAACACAAACTAATCTGAATTGAGCTTTCTCTCCCTCCTAATATTAAAAACATATTTCCATCCTTTGCATCAAACTTTGAAGTTTTAAGCCCTTGGTTGGAATACATGATAAGTTGTAATTCATACCTGATCAATAGATCCCCTCATTCTGTCCTCGAATATCATTTTTGATGCAATTTTTTCAGCCTGCAATGCAAACATTTAATCCATTTGAGGAAACAAGAACGGTATTTTGTGAGACAATCACCAGGTCTAAAAGGGGCAGCAATTTTGGATGATGAAAAGTTAAATCACAATCACAAGACTGAACCCAAAAGAAAGATGTAGAATTTTTTTTTGGCTTGCTAACAAGAGTGTCGGAGAGCAGAAGAAAACTGTACCTTGTGAGGCTCAATTCCTAGCAAGGTTCCCAACTCCTCAAAACTGAAACAGAATTTACGGTGAGTAGAGCATCCTACCAAAATTACACATGTCAAAGAGGAAAGTCAAGAGCAACAAATTCTAACCTTATATTTGTGTAAAGTTTGCTCGCACTCAGAAGATTATGTTCAATCATTGCACGATCTAACACCGTAAAGTTGTCAGGAAGAAGTGCTTTCTGTTATAATAAAGAAGAAAATGGTTATGGTTTCCAACAAAAAGTAAATGTGCAGACGTGAACCAGAGGAGAAGAAAGTTTATAACCTGATGTGGCTTTAATTCTTCAGCAAATGCATCAATTTCTGGTTTCCTCAAAATTCTCTCCAAATATACCTAATAAATATACATATCGATTATAGCAACAGTACACAGGAAAAGAAAAACATATCAAAGCCTTGTGGGTATTATGTGCGTGATACAGAGCACCTTTTGGAGTATCGGATAAATCTTCAACTTTGAGCATCGCTCATCCTGAACAAGAACCCCAAAGGTATCAGCATCATGCAAAATGAAGAACAAGTTCATACATATATATATACATATCTCCACATAAATAAGTTTACTTTGTACAAAGTGGCAAGAACACGCGATCGTTGGGGTCCTGCCGCGGCCAAAATTGTGCATGTAACTGCAGCAGATAAAGCTTGCTCCAGTGCTTCCTCATCAATCTCTCTGTGTTAATCAAGTGTTGCGTATGAAAAGAATGAGAAAAAAATTACAGAAAGTGGAGGAAAAAAGCAAACCACAACTATTACGAGTCAACCATGTAAACTATTCATGCTCAGTATACAGATCATAAGAAAATCTTGTACGTGTCAAATCAATTTAACTTGACTTACTCATCTCCTATTTGCCTCTTTTCAATCTGAGAAAAAGCATAATAACGTAATGCTGCTTCCAAGAACCTCCTCTTTAAATCATAGATCCTCGCGTAGCAAACCTGGTAGTAATGAAAGAGGGAGGAAGAGTAATTAGCAACATGCTTTTAGCATAAATACTTTAATGCAAGTGATTACCGACTGCCTGACAATGTCAAACCTTATACTGTAGAGTTAATACTTCATTCTGACTGTTGGTAACCAAGAATGAAGCTTTGTGAATAAAAGCTTCTGCATTGACAGCATCATCATCCTGCAAAACGAACATACAAAAACTTCAATTGCCATTACACTATTAGCTATATTATTAACATGTATAGACAAAGTTTCTGAGAACATCAACATCAGACAAAATACATAACAAATGTGATCAACAGGGAAATTGAGGCGTAATGTTCTCAAATGAGCTAGCCACCATCTAAGAAAACAACTGTTGAATATCAGAACTAAGGAAGACTAAATTTCAACAACTTGCCACATAACATAAAAGCTTTATTTGTTCCAAAATTGACTGAAGACAAAATTTATACTTTCCAATATCAGCATTAATAGAAGTCATATTATGGATATTTCCAACGAATTACATACTACAAACAGATTCAGAGAGTAAATTATTACCGATGGAAACCAACCGTCGTGGTTTTATATATGCAGAAATTCATAGTCCAGCAGAAGATCTTATTAATTGAGAGACGCATCATCCAAAAACAACAAAATTAAACACCATTCCAAAGAAAGTGAACAAAATAGGAACCTTGGCAAGAAGAAAATAAACGTAAATACCTCAAGATATAGGCGAGCAATCTGTACACATTTTGATAGCTTGAATGTATCATCAATCACTCTGAAGGAAATAGCAAAAAGCATATAAGTTGTTAATTACAGAGTCCACTATGAGAACGGGGACTTACTAACACTGGAAGTATCTTACTCTCAGACCTCATTCCAGAGTCCAGGTTAATTCCACTTAACATCTGAGCAGCTTTTGACCATTGTTGCTCAGACTCGTACAATTCGGCAAGTTTCTCTCTTATTATTAGCACCTGCAACACATGAAACCATATAGAACTTTCTAGACCCAAAATAAATTGCAAATACATAAAATTATTTCCTAATCCTAAGTGAATAGATTGGTACTCAGAAATCCCCGTATTCTGCTAAGGTTACCATTCAAATATGTTGTCAATGTGAATACAATCTCAAAGGTTTTGAAGAAAATTTATGCAAGATATAGACTTTAAACGAACCTGTTCTTCAAATGAGACGGCCCGAATCTGAGAAAGGGCATAGTGGGCAATCTCCTTCTGGGTCTCTGGCTCCAACCGACCTATCTCTTGGGCAAAAGTCTGCAAAAGCTGCCGCGAAACCACCAAAGGAACGTCCTCCGACAACACTGAAGATCAGAGAAAGACAATCAAATCCCTCAACAAGCTGCTAAACCAAACAAGGTTTGACAATTTGCACATTTATAAAAGAGTGTTAGGGAATGTAACTGTGATCGATGAACTTCTTCGCCTGAATGACGTCGCTCGACGAAATTACGGTGGAGAGAATATGCTTGTACTGCTCGATCTTTTGCCTCTGGTCAGAGATCGAAGAGGCGCTCGCGAAGGCACTCTCCATGGCTCTTCGGTCTTGGCTTCGTCACCGAGTTGTGGTTATGGTGCAAAGCCTAAACCCTAAAATTTTGAGAAGTTTTGCGTTCGCTTCACTACGACAGGGCTACGGTGGACAATACGGTTCCTTAACCTCTTTTCACTAAGTTTTAGGACAACGAGCAGTGTTGTGGTATTTGCATACAGGTCGGGCACAGTGATGATCGGTAAACGACACGTCGTGGATCTCAAGGGCGATCTTTTTTCGGTCTAATGTATCGGCCCATTAGACCAAAAAAATGTATCAGCCCATTTTTTGGGGCCGGGCCCAAACCAATCCTACTCCTAATGATTTTTTTTTAATTTCTTTTTAATTTCTTACATGCCATTCTTCGCTAATTGACGTAGCTTATCATTTTAAGCCAGATGTATTCGAGCTAATTTGATCTAAAGACGTCTTCTTTTTTTAATAGATACTTAAGAGTGACGGTGCATCAATGGTGAAAAAATCCTTTTTTTTTTTTTCTATTATAAAATTTAATCATTGTTCTAAATTAAGTTTTGTCATTAATATGAAAAAAACTTTTATATTTAGTTTTACAGGTAAAAACAAAAAAAGGAAGAGCACCGCCATCAATTTATTTATTTTTGATCGAAAAGGAGAGAAGGAATGCATGAGTTGAAAAAGAAAAATTGGAACTACTTATATCAGTGGTTTTCGTGCTTTATTGGCAACGCTATTTTCTCACAACGACGATTCATTTCCATCAGACCTCACTTCAGGCGACTGCGTACTCCTTTGCCTGAAAAGTTAAAACCGAGCCCGGAGGAAGAAGACTCCCCGATCTCTGGCCATTGCAATTGCTCGAAATGGATGATTCAGGTCAGTCCCGGCGATGTTTTACCTTTCTCTCTTTGCTTGTCAAGTGTTAGTTCGAACTTTAATCGTTCGTTTAAGTCGGCGCTGTTCAATTTGTACAATTATCTCGAATTATTGCTCTGTTTCTTGAATCCTCAATGCGCTGTTTGATTCCTGAGAAAAATGGAGGAATAACGTAGAAATTTGATGAATTTGGAGTTGGATTCTTACAACCAGCGGTTATAGTTCGTCATGCAAATGCCGTTTAAAACTGTCTTTCTTTCGCTACAATCTTTTGGAAACTGAAATTTCTTCGTCTTATTTGTAATGTGTTAGTTATAGCTTACAATCGTCTATGGCCTTTTCATATGATCGATGAAGGTTGTTTACTTGAGCTATTCAAAACATCGAATTTTGTAATATAGGGTTAAGGAATTGGCTTTGCTGATTGGATTTAGATATATCATGCGGTTCTGTAATTGATGCAAAATTGCAAATTGTTTTCAGTTCCATCGTTTCGGATTACTGAGTGCCTTGGAACTGGATTTTCTTTAGGATTTAGTAAATACTGAAATATAATTTTTTTTCCCTTTCTTTTAAATGTGGATATACCTACCAGCGAATCCTCGGGATGTCATTGTGCCACCAGTTGAAGGTGTTGCTGGTGGCGGTACGGCATATGGATGGATTGATGGTGGCTCACAAGATTCAAATCCGCTCAAGGGATCAGTTGATCCAACAGAAGTTTCAACGGCTGATTTAGTGCATGTGTGGTGCATGCCAAGCACAGCAAATGTTGGAGCACAAGAAATGCCTAGGAATCTTGAGCCCGTAAGTATTGCTCCATGGTTTATATGGTATTTTGCTAATTAGCTTCTGAATATTATGAATTACTTTACATTGATTGAAAATGAAGCGTAAGCTGCATATTGTCACAACTACTGTAATTTGGATCACAATCCTTGCCCCATCTGACAATTAGTTGTGCAATTTTGTGTTTTTATTTTATCATTTTGGCACATTAGTGTTTATTATCATTACATGCTTGACATGTTGAAGCTTTCTTTCAACCGTGAACTATTACTTTTGTTTTTTCCATATAATTTCTGTTATGATATGTAGGAGATATGATAAGTTATGAATACCATCATATTATTGACTTCCTTACATAATAGAAGAGGGTAAAGCACCCTTCTTCTGTTTTTGATGCATTGTAGTCTTCTGGATTCTAAGTTGGGCTTATTTGAAGGTTAATCTTCTGGCTGCTAGAAACGAGAGAGAAAGTATTCAAATTGCAATGCGCCCAAAGGTGTCTTGGGGAGGTCCTGTAAAGGCAGGGGTTGTGCAGGTCCAGTGTAGTGACTTATGCTCCACATCTGGTGATCGGTTAGTTTTGGAAGTCACATTTTTCTTGCTGCAGGTTTACAATTACACTTCCAATTCTTATATTCTGACATTGGCTGGCGGCAGGTTGATCGTTGGACAATCAATAAAGTTGCGGCGTGTGGTGCCCATTTTGGGTGTCCCAGATGCTCTTGCACCTCTTGATCTTCCAGTTAGTCAAATAAGCCTATTACCAGGGTACTGACCATTTAGTAATCTTAAGTCTCATATTTGGTATGAAATGCTATAGGACAAGTTATTTTAAGAGACTGACACTTTATCTGGTTGCTTCCTCCCTCTCCACCTTTTGCCTGTGCCTCTAGAGAGACAACTGCAGTTTGGGTTTCCATTGATGTTCCTAGTGTGCAACCCCCAGGACAGTATGAAGGGGAGATTATTATTACTGCTACAAAGGCAGATTCAGAGTGAGTCCAATTACATTCGTTTTAGTTGTTTGTGCTGTTTAAGTCAATACGTTATAACTGTCTTAGCTCTTTAGCCATTTAGTAGTATACAAGTTCCTTTCCATTGCTATAATTTTTTCATATTGCTAATTTAGAGGTATTAATTGAAACTAAACAAATTTTGTTTCCAATTTCTGTACAAACCAATAATGGTAAAGGAATTTTCCATTTCCTTTTCCCTAGGAAAAGGCACGGAGACTGATTTCCCATCGATGACTCTCCGAAAACCAAAATTGACCTGAAATTTGAACATGGAATTCGCCATAATTTTGATTCTCACTTGGTCCAGGATTCCTTCACAAAGCTTGGGCAAAGCCGAGAAGCATCAACTTTATAAGGATCTTCAAAGCTGTCTTGAAATGGTGGAACCCATTGATGGAAGACCCGTACATGAAGTGGTTGGTTTCCAAATTCAACTTTGTACAGTTCTGTTCAATTTTGGTCGTGTTAGTAGATGTTGATTTGAGCTTTTTCTTTTTTTAGGTAGAAGGAGTGAAGTCTGCAACAACATCTTTAAGAAGTGTTCTTATGTCGCCATTATTTTCCGAATTCTTTTCGAATAATGGGCCAGTTGATATGATGGAGGAAGATGCTGTTTCAAGCCTTTCAGTATGCTTGAAGATTAATATGACAGTTTGGGACTTCGTTCTTCCTGAAACTCCATCGCTTCCTGCAGTATTTGGCGTATCCTTCGTAATAGAATTATTGTTTTAGAAAGTAGGAAAATCTTTATGGAAAATCCTTATTATACTTCTGACATATTTATTGCTAGTTTGCTCATCCAAGCAGAGATGAAAATTTATATTATACTTCCGACATATTTATTGCTAGTTTGCTCATCCAAGCAGAGGTGAGATGAGCTTATGGGGGAAGTCTGAACTATTTACTATATTAATATATTTATTCAAATAGATGAAAAGTATAAGAACTTCTAAGTGTAGAATTTAGAAGATGAAACATGAATTCCCTATTGCAAGATAATACCCCACATGTGAACACATAGACGTGCTGTTCTTATGACAAAGACCAAAACTATTTGTCAATCGAAAGACCAAAATTCTTTATAAATATAAAATCCTTTATGTAATTGCATCATTAACCAGTTCTTAGATATCTGATACTGTAATTGAGGATCGTTTTGGTGTTGAACATGGGAGTAATGAGTGGTATGAGGCATTGGATCGGCATTTTAAGTGGCTTCTACAGTTCAGAATTAGTCCATACTTTTGCAGATGGGGCGATAGTATGCGTGTCTTGACATATACCTGCCCTTGGCCAGGTAAGTGAGAAAGCCAGAAGTTATTAATGCTGTTAGTTCTGATGGCTTAAACTTTCTCATTTTGTTACCTTTATTTGCTTTTTTGAATCTGATGTTTAATGGTTCCTTTTATTACTTTTTGTAGCTGATCATCCAAAATCAGATGAATACTTTTCAGACCCAAGATTAGCAGCTTATGCGTTGCCATATAGTCGAGCTGTCTCTGGGTATACAGCTAGTCATCCAAGTTCACTTGTAACAGGTTTATGTGTGATGAAAACTGATGGGGTTCCACCATTTGCTGATGTGCCACAGTTTTGAAGCAAAAAAGGACTACATGCAGAATCAAATCGGCATATTGAGGACAAAACCCCACTGGAAGAAAGCATACTTTTACTTGTGGGATGAGGTATGAACATTTTTCCAAATGATAGAGAATGATAGGAAAGTGAGTTTTTCCCGATATTGTGGATGATCTCCCATTTCCCCTCACCGTCTATAGTTTTTGAACTTAGATGAATTTGTAAAACTAGCAGCATTACAGATAACTTTGGAATCCTCTTTTTACTTTTGAAAAATGCTCAACAAATATATAGCAAGTTAAAGTTCATGCAATAACGTATTGCAGCCACTGAATTTGGAGCAATATGAGTCCCTCCGCAGCATAGCCAACGAGATCCATGCCTATGCTCCTGATGCTCGTGTTTTAACTACCTACTACTGTGGTATGAATTCATATATTGCTTATATCTGGATGATTTAATTGTTGCATAGTGTTCCATTGGTGTAGTGCAACGCTGATTCTTTATTTTTGTGCTGACTGAGTACTGCACGAACAACCTTGGTGTACATTTTACTATGCTTTGGCCCTTTATATTGGATAGTTTTTTATTTTACAGTGCTCTTTAATGCCATGTAGGGCCAGGCGATGCACCTCTTGCACCCACTCCATTTGAGGCTTTTGTAAAGGTTCCAAAATTCTTGCGCCCAAACACTCAAATTTATTGTACAAGGTATTACTGTCTATTTGATTTGTATGCTTCCGGTCGTTCACTAAGGCACCTTCTGTAGAAGAAAAGTTGAAGTGAACTCTCTGCAGTATTTTATTGCAGTTTCTAATTTTGGTCAAGTAAATTAATTTTGAAAATTTCAGTGAATGGGTGCTTGGGAATCGAGAGGATTTGGTCAAGGATATTATTGCTGAAATACAACCAGAAAATGGCGAGGTGATGTAGCACAATTTTTATTTGAGTTCTCTTTCCATGGGAAACCTTCTTAAAACTCCAGGCTGCTTATATATTGAGTTTGGTTGAGACAGTGGATATGAAATATATGATTTTGATCTTTGTTTTAATGGATTGAACTTGTTCTTCCTCAATGATTGCAATTAAGGAAACATGCTGAATCTACATCTTCTAAGGATTATGTTTGGTTGCCTTGTTACAATCCTTGCATCTCACTTATTACTAGCTGAAGGATGTGAACTCTCCAATTTTGTAGGAATGGTGGACATACGTGTGCATGGGACCATCTGACCCCCATCCCAATTGGCACCTTGGGATGCGAGGTACACAACACCGTGCCGTAATGTGGCGTGTATGGAAAGAAGGTGGAACAGGTTTCTTATATTGGGGTGCCAATTGCTATGAGAAAGCACATATTCCCAGTGCTGAGGTACTTTCCTGGAGTTTGATGACCTACGAGACTCATTAGCAATCATAAAACGCTGCTTTGTTACACTTTACTGAATAGCGTGTCTAACTGTCTATCTTTGAGCAGATAAGGTTTCGGCGTGGCCTTCCTCCCGGGGATGGGGTTTTGTACTACCCGGGTGAGGTCTTTTCATCATCAAATCAACCAGTTGCTTCAGTCAGACTTGAGCGCATTCTCAGTGGCTTGCAGGTAACTGAAATTTACGGTGTGATGTTTATCCCAATCTGGTTTCATTATTGAAAAAGGTTGTTTGGTAACCTAAAAATCATTTATCAGAATTGCTAGCCTTAAAAAAGTTGCCGGGAAAAAAAAAAACTCTACTTTTAACCAGCAAATTACTCTTCATTATAAGTATTTGCAACTCAGACAGCACAAGTACACAATTGCTACAACTCTAGAACTTCAAATCCCGAATCTTTTCATGCTCAAAAAGTTATGCATTATAATTATTGTCTTGGTGTTTTATTAGGACATTGAGTACCTCAGACTCTTTTCTTCAAGATATGGTAGAGATAAAGCGTTGGCTCTCCTTGAAACGACCGGTTTGTACCACGGTCCCGAGCGTTACACACACGACCATATGCCAATTGATGTAATGCGTGGTGAGATATTCAATGCATGCCGATCCTAAGAAAAAAAGGCTGTAGACGCGAGGATATCGTAGACGCAATTCCGGACAATGCCTGATGATGCAAATTGACATTGCTTGCAGCAAATATTGAAAGCCTGCAGAGATCATGATAGATGTGGTTTATGTTGCATGCTGGTTTTGGATTTTGCTTATTTTTACAATCATTTCATGTAATCGTAATGTACAGAGACCCTCTATTAAAGGACTTTTGGTTTTTCTCAAGCAGATTATAAAGTGCACTGTAAAGTCGAGAATCGTTATCGGAGAAAGTTTCCAAGCGCTCGTTGGAAACTTCACCGGCAGTTTTTGTACCCGGCAGCAACTGTTATTTTGTTCCGGCTACAGCTTTAGCCTAGTAACCTGCATTTTGGTAAGTGGCAAATTGAATTCATTTGTGAAGTAAATTTCGAAAAAACAAAAAATTTAGTGCTGGTAAAATTTTTTTTCCCTTGAAGTAACGTGTCAATTTGCCCAATAATTTGTACTTACTTATCAAGGATGAAAATATTCGTAAAATTGCTGTAGATATATATATATATATATATATGTATTGTAGAGTCTCGACATAAAATGTTGGGAAAAATTATCGAATGTAGCTGTATATAAAAGTTTTGACATAAACATAGAGAAGGAAGAAAAATATCCCCTCAATTTCTTTGATATAGCATTTGTCTTATATAACTTTTATTGGGTATTTAAGTTTTTTTTTAAAAAATTATTCAAAATTTTCACGTTTTGGGCTAAATTTCTTATACGTGAACAATATTAATATTGATAGCGAGATCGATATTTTTATAAATTTAACCATCTATATTTTCATTAAAATGATATTTTCATGCTTACCCATTCTTCCCCTGATTTGTTTTTCAACCAATTTTTCTTATACCACTATAAATGGCCCATTCACCTATGCCCTTAAATTTATTCCATTGTATTGAATTATTTTCGTCATTAAATATAATCGAGTAATTTTTTTTTCATTATTAATGTTATATAATATATTTAATTGCTTAAAATGTTATGAATTTATTAAAATTTTAGATGAAATATGGTCATAAGAGAAAATTGGCCATCAAGAATTAAGAATGGCAATTTTTGACATGACTCGAAACCGCACGAAATTTATCCCGGTTAACCCGCACGATTAAAATTTTAAATCAATTCGATATGACACGTTTAAAAAACGGATGAGTTTCGGGTCAACTTGTTAACTCATGTAATGACTTATTAATCTCGTTTAATAAATAAGTAGATTCGAGTTAACAGATTAATAAATTAGAAAATTTCAGGTTAATCTGTTAATCCGTATCATGAACTATATATTAACCTGTTTAATAAACGTGTCAATTATTAATTCATATATCTACTCATTTATCTACTTATATACTTATTAAATCATATAGTATAAGTAGATTAAACATGTTAAACACGTCATATGCTAATTGAGTATCAAATACGACTTGTTTATTAAATGTGTTATACGGATTACATGAATTATTAACAGATCTGATTCGAGTTAAACATTTTTAAGGATTATTAAACGGATCATATTCGAATCGTACATATAAAATAAAATTTATGACAAACATAAATACAATATGACATAAACACGATACAACACGGCTTATTATCAATTGTATTAAGAATGATTGAGATTTGAGAAGGTAAATATATGGAAATAAAAGTTGAATGGAGAAACTTAAAAGAAGCCCACAAATTTAAAGGGTATAATGGCCGAATAGCTTTTTTTTTTCCCCCTTCCCTTTGTCAATACTCCATAGCCTCTTATGAAATTTCTTTTTCCTTCAATAATTAGTAGGGCATTGACTCATGCATTCACGAAGGGGTATATCCGGCCCCACAATCTAAAGATACCATTATAGCTGAGGGTGGAAAATAAAAAGGATGGGGAGAAGGGGCCATGTAAAAATCAAGATTCACGGTGGACCTTGCAGCATATAGGAATCAGAAAAGGAGGAGGGAAAAAAAAAACAAAGCAACCAGAAGATAATCAAATTAGTGATCATTGCCCCCTGGGGTGTGACTGTGCATCTCATTTCTTTCCTTTTTGACATAATGCGGCTTCACAATATCTTACAGCTGTATATTTGTAGGATCTTTACATCTTTTTCGACACGAGCCAAAAAAAAATTAATATAATCGTGTTTACGTGCATATTTAATTCTAAATTTATCGTTTAAAAAATTGAAATTATACCCTTTACGATTAGATCATATTAAATAAAATTGAATAGCTAAATCGAAATGATGATCAGTAAAGTACGGAAATCGAATCGATTTAAGTTGGTATAGTTTCAATTTTAACATTGCGGAAAATCGACCCATACTGAAATCGAACCAATTTCTTTATCCATTTTTTAACATAATTAAAAACATAATCATATGAAATTTTAAAGCTTCCGCTGGTGATAGAATGGCTACCAATGAAATTGAACGAAAACTATACCGATCTATAAAATTTTCCTTAATATATGGCTTCGACTTTTTCATCTTATATTTCTTAGAGGATTGGGATGTCATGCCTAGGATATTTTCTTATTGACTTATGTTTATGTCTTGATAAAAGTTACTAGTTTGTTCACATTTTGTACAATTACACATATATATATATATATGTGTGGAAAGCATATTAGTATGGAAGAGTCTTGCAAATTATAACTCATGTTTTCAAAAAAATTTGATTCAAAATTAAAACTATATTAAAAATAATTAGTCACTATCATAATGTTTAGAATACTACATCGTAATGAATGAATTAAAATTAAACGACATGATTTTAATATTGATACAATACTGAACCAAGAGCTATGCATATCAAACAACATTCTTATTGTGAAAGTCGATTCATATTGATCATGAGTAAGTCCATTAGTCAATAGTGCATTCTATTTAAAGTAAGAGACATTTAAATTTAAAAATTTCTTCTTTGCACCATTTTTTTTACAGCCTAATTCAAATATAATTAATATATTGACAAAAAACTGTTCTTTACGTCTCGGTAATTTTTTTAAGATGGCTAAGCATGTTTAAATTCGAGCTATCTACTTTGCTTTATTCCTTTGAGCCAACCCCAATGATTTCATAAATTTCAACTAGTCTGTGTTATAGCACCCTTTTGTGGACTCTGTTTACTGTCACATCCTGCCTTCTGTTCTCAACTAAGACATAAATGAAAGTGAAAACTCTTATCAACCACACTTTCTTTCACTTCCCAAAGTAAAAATCTCTAGTGAAATTCCACGTGTCAGGCCCTTGATTGGCTCAACCTTATCTGAATGTGCCTTCACGGCTTCACTCCCTTTTAGCATACGTTTATTTTTTTTTCCTTTTTCTTGTCACAGTCAAAATTCTAAGGATGAGTAGTAATTTTTTTCTTTGGACATAATCATGTCAAGTTTGATACCATTGGCCATTGAATTATGAGCTTAGCTGAAACTAATCTGTGATCAAACATCACATTGATTAATTATTTCCTTTATTTGGTAGGCTTTCATTCAATCTTGCTTGTCCTTTTCTTCTTGGAATATCAATACCTAATCCTTTCCTATTTTTATTAATATATATATATCTATATTAATTAAGATAAATATTAATTTTAGTTATTTATATTTAAGGTCTAATAATATATTTTTTTATAAATATTAATTTTAGTTATTTATAATTACGGTTTAATAATATATATTATCATATGAAAAATTTTGAATTCGAATATCGTAAAAGAGAGTTCGATATTCAATATACATAATGTAATTTATATCAGATCTATTTGTTTTAAATAAATTTATTATAAAAATAATTTTTTATTAGCAATTATTCCTTTTATCCTAATTTTTGGTTGACAAGGCATTGGTTATAAAGAATTACTAAGAAATTATTCCTAATCCTTTCTTATATTTATTACTTTATATTTATATTAATAAAAAATAATATTAACTTTAATTACTTAGAATTACAATTTATAATATTCATTTCTATATGCAAAAGATGAGGTCTATATTCAATGTACATAATTCAATTTACACTCGGACTCTTTATCTAAAATAATTTTTTTATTAGCAATTATTCCTTTTTATGCTAGTTTTCTATTGATAATGCGTTGGTCATAACGAATTATCAAGAAATAATAAAATAAGAAAATGAATTTCCTAGAATTGAACATCCTATAATATGCGAAGTTTCCTATCTAGACAACATAAAAATATAAATAAAATTTCAACTCAAAATTTAATATTTACATTTCGAGTTGAGATTTTATTTGTAGTTAAAAGAAATGAAATCAATAGCTATCGAATTCAAAGTTGGAGTTTTTCACTTCCAATTTTTGTTTTCTCTCGGGTTTCTTAATTTTTGTGCTTATGAGTTCAAATAATGAAATTGGTGTATAGAATTTAAAAATTAAGATTTTTAATTACAAACACACTCTAATAAAGAAGAATTTTACTCAATTTTTTTTGGAAAAAATAATCACACAAATAACTTAATTAAACTGACTTAACGAATATATCATCCTTGTATTAGTGTTAATTGGAATTTTCCCTTGTTTTATGCTAATAGAGACGACAGCCTCCTTGTTTGGGGGTCATAATTCTGAAACACTATGAAACAAAAAGAAGCAAACGAAACAAAAATAAAATATGAGGTTAACGTTTTGGCTGAGGCAAAAGGCCCCAAAACAAGCAGCAAAACGAACTTGTTTTTGACTCATTCAGTTCGCAAACAAGTTTGCTTTCCCACAACCCACGCAGTGACTGCACTGTTCTCTCGCTAAATTGGCAGAACATCAATAATGAGCTTTAATGTTGTTAGATGGAAAGACGGAACAGAAAATACAAGACAAAATTGAAAATTTTGTAATTAAATAATAATTATGGGGCAAATATTATATTAGTGACTAAAGAGCGGATCAGACTCAGCTTACTTTATTCTAATTTTGCCCATGGTTCTAATAATTTGGGTATTATGACCATCAGAGATAAAATAAAATAAATTGCCAAAAAAGAAAATAAAAGTACCTGTCAAGGATTAAACAAATACGATTGCAGTGTTGGCAGATTGAATCTGGCCCGTTCATCTCACCATCTGAAAGCTACGGGTTTGTGGGCCCCCAGTGCTGTGGGGCCATGGACGGCCTGCACACAGTCCACTGTGTCTGAATCCCTGATTTAAAAATAAGGGCGATGAGGAAATGTCTAAGATGCCCATGGGCCTGGTCATGATGCAACTTTTGAAAAAGATGGTGGCCTTTGCGTAGCTGTCCATTTCGGGATTTAGGGTCTACTCGGAAAGACAAAAGGGTATTTGCCTTTTTGGGCAACGTCACATTATTCCATGCTTCGCATCTTCGCCTTGAACTTTGCATCCGCCCCATCGAACGGTAATAACCGAATGTGATTTCCAGTTGCATGAGGTTACTATGGACCTGCTGCGTATGGGGTTGCAGCTTTTTTTAAGTGGCAGACTCAACCACGTGCACGTAAGGTCTGCAAGCACCAAATGACTCACGAGGGCATCAGTGACATTTTGACCTCCATTTAGTATTGCAGTCGTACTGTTTGACTGTGATGGACAGATAAGCTTAAAAGCCAAGTTTCCGAACACGTCATTTATCAAATTGCATTAAATATTTACCAAGTTTATAACTTTATCTTATGTGTTATGCTGTGCGCCTTAAAATAGCAGACAAGTGAAATTTACACACAATACGTTAAAATTTCCGACAATTTCGAATTCTCTTGAGATTAAAATTTGTAAATTTTTGGATGTTGAGCTCGTATTTGAGTACTTTGTGGGAACTTTGTTGCTCGTATTTTGTAAAATTTCCTTGAAATATTTCGCTTCAAAAATATCTTATTCGTACTGTTGTACTCCTATCAAATGTTTATGGATGAACATATCATCTTTTTGGAGAGGAATATGCCTTAAGCAACAAACTACGTAAAAATACATGGATTTTGGAGAGAATTACAGGAAAGCCACTAGGGATGGTAATGTGGACAAAACGCTTAAATTGTCTTGTCCACATTTGCTTGCTCGTCCTTATCGGCCCAGTGGCATCACTGTAAATTCCAGCATAACATAATCAGACGAAAGAGTCCTGCGTTTTCAGAAGACGAGCAGGGCTAGATCTGTCTTTTAGCCAATATGAATTATGCAGAGTTTATGTCTTAGGTTTAGTATAAATAGGAGAGGAAAAATAATTGACCCTTTCGCGCAAAAAACAAGCACCGCCTAGTCCGACTTCCTCCGACAAATATCATCAGCCCGCTTCTAGCAACACGTGGACGGCCAGATCTGAACAGAATCAGACTTGGGCTCACCGGGGCTCATGTACATCCCCTAACCACGATTAGAAACTTATATTTCATGGTTTAACCAAGGTTAGCTTCCGCCGCTTTAACCCATTTTTCAATAAATTTAATTGTTTTCCACTCCGTTCAAATCTCTCTCTCTCTACATGTTTTTCACTCTCGAGTTTTCTCTCTAAGCTTCATTTTATTTCAAGCTATGGAGGCGCCGCCTAATGGCTTTCTTTACCTGTCGGTGACCTCGATCACTGAGGTGTTCACGCTGGTGACTGGTCATCGTTGAAAAATAAACGAGTCAGTGAAGTAATTAAGCTCGAGCAATTTTGTCGGGTTTCCTCGGGAAATAAGCTCTCTTTTACCGGGAAACAATCAGAAAGTCTTTGTTTTTTTTTTAATTTACCTGCAGCTAGTTTGTTTAATCACCACTGAATCCCTTGATTGAAGAAGGAAGGATAAAAAATGGGGGAGGTGGAAAATTCCTCATCTCCGTTGCAGACAGTTTCAACAGCTTCCGGCGAAGCTACTTTGTCTTCCTCTGCTCACCAATCCATGACTCAACCGGAGCCACCACCGAAGAAAAAGAGAAACCTCCCCGGAATGCCAGGCATATAAATATAAAAAATCAGTACTTGATTAGTCTTTACTTTTTTGTACTTAAAGCTGAATTAACATGTAATTTCTTTTTAATTTCAAAATTTTCAGATCCCGACGCGGAGGTGATCGCTCTGTCGCCGACGACGCTGCTCGCAACGAACCGTTTCGTGTGCGAGATCTGCAACAAGGGATTCCAGCGCGACCAGAACTTGCAGCTCCATCGGCGAGGGCACAACCTGCCGTGGAAGCTGAAGCAGAGAACGAGTAAGGAAGCACGGAAGCGGGTCTACGTTTGCCCCGAGACGTCGTGCGTGCACCATAATCCCAGCCGCGCACTCGGCGATTTAACGGGGATTAAGAAGCACTTTTGTAGAAAGCACGGCGAGAAGAAGTGGAAGTGCGAGCGGTGCTCCAAAAAATACGCCGTACAGTCCGATTGGAAGGCGCACGTGAAGACCTGTGGTACCCGAGAGTACAAATGCGATTGCGGAACTTTATTCTCTAGGTGCGTGTTTGGTTCCCGAGAAACTCAAATTTTCTTATTTTCTTGGTATTTTCTGGGAAACTGCCGGTGATTAATATGTTTGTCGTTTTGTTCGCGGTTGAAGGAGGGATAGCTTTATAACGCATAGAGCCTTCTGTGACGCGCTGGCGGAGGAGGCTAAAGCTCAAACCCTAGCGATTGGGCCAGACGGAAATCTTACTCCCAATTCCAATCCAAACCCGAACCTGAGTCCGAAATCTGTGGTGGCGTCGCCGCCTCCACCGCCTCTCACACCGTCAAATACTGTGGTGTCTCCTGCCTTGTCTATTCAGAGCTCAGGTACTAATAAATAATTAGCTTAATAAATGTGATTTTATGAAACGTACGTCGATACTTATAGCTTCTATAGTCTTTGATACGTAGAATGATTATTGCAGTCATTTAACGTGTATAAATTTCAGATTTTGGGAGTGCATTAAATTTTTCTATATGTTATTGCTATTCTGAGGACTTAAAATCGGTAGTATAATTTATTTCTCGAACTCCTATTATAGCAAAATATAGGATAATATTTAACTCGTGGGGGATAGGGAAATCATTTCAGCTGGTAGTACTTTTATTTGTGATCTACTAACGAAATAATGAAGCTTGCGAGTAGTATTTTATGCTGGGTTTTTGTCCCTCGTTTGATGTCTTTTTCGCGCGTGGATGAGTGAGCTTAGAAAAAGAAAGGGCAAAGTTTTACAGTGGAATAGGCATGGATGGATGCACGATTGATAAGGAGAGCACAAGAATCGAGGGATGATCATATGGTTAAAGACATAAAAAAGATTAAAAGGAAAAGCTTGAGGGGAAAGGACGCCATTATTGCGTCTCTTCTCTTTCTCCTTTCTGCTTTTGCTTATAAAGCACCAAGCTTTCAAGTTCGAGTTGTTTCCAATGAACACTGCGCAAAATTTTAAAATGAATTACGTTCTATTCATGGCTGCGCCTCTCTTTGATTTTGCTTTTTATATGTAGATCACGATAATTGTTTTAGTTTGCCCATGTTGCTTTTTGTTCTTTGTTTTGATAATATTTTCGTACTTGCTTTTGATTATATAATAATGCTCTTTGCAGATTTGCCGGAAAACCAAACTGGCCTTTCGCAGCCAACGCCGGCCACAACATGTTTAACCGCGGCGGCAATTAGCACCACCAAGACGATGACGACGACTACCTCCTCCGGAAATTGTGGCAGCGGGAGTAGTGTGTTTGCAAGCATATTTGCGCCATCAACAGCCTCAGCTTTGCTCTCACAGATTCCGCCACAAACATCTTCACCTGCCTTATTTGGCTCCACTTCAATCCAAACAGTTTCCGCCTTGAATGAACCCACATCACTTTCACTCTCCACCTCTCTCTACCTGTCCAGCAACGGCTCCTCCCTCTTTTCACCGCCTGACCATCAAGACCACCGCAACTACGCTCAGTCCGCTGCCATGTCCGCAACTGCATTGCTCCAGAAGGCGGCTCAGATGGGTGCAGCCGCATCAAACGCCTCGCTACTTCGTGGGTTCGGCTTGTCCACGTCAACCTCATCCCCGTCTCAAGAAAATAGCGCCGCGATGCAGTGGAACAAGCCAGAGAGTGGCGGTGGTAATACCCAGATGGCAGCTGGGATTGGGGGTGAGCTTCTCTCAACTGCAAATGCTGCCCATTTGACTGACCTAATGATGGGCCCACCCGCTCCCTTTGTTGCCCAGCCCATGACTCGCGATCTTCTTGGGCTGAGCATAGGCGTTGGCGGTGGTGGTTCGTCAGGCAGGTTCTCTACTTTGCTCAACTCCATTGGTGGTAACGACGGCTTCGAAGTCGCAGCTGCCTCTTACGGAAGCGGAGGACGCGGAGCTGGGAATTCCCATAGAGCGTCTTGGGATGGTGCACAAGATAGAAAGCCCAATGGGCCTGCCTTGCGCTAGAAGATATCTTTCAGGCACTTAATTCATTTTGTTGTGATTAAGACGAATTCACAAGCCAGGTCTTGTAACTCAGCCGGCGCTAGTTCCTGGTGCGCGAAATCGGAGACGATCGGAGACTTGCTTAGAGTAATTTGTGCCGATTGCTATATAGAGTAGATCGATCGAGAACCTCCTTTGTTTTGTCTTAGTTTTGTTTTGTATGTTCGACATCTCCTTTTTGTGGTAAAAAAACATTCAATTAAATTGTAGGTGATGCGAGTGGGAAACAATGTACAGAACTTGTCTAGTTAGTTGGTACTCTGCTAAAGTTAACTTGGTTCTTTTAATTTATTTATTTTTCATTTCAATCGTATTTTGATTCTAGCACTGAGTAATTGAGTATGCTTTCGTATTAGGTTAGTGCATATTCACATATTATCCTTTTCATTTATCAAATATATTTATGCAGGTATTATAATTGAATTTTTTAATTCTAAGTCATTAATTTAAGATCAATTTTGTAAAAAATATCACTTTCATAAAAAAATCAATATTGTGAAATTTATGTAATTATTCGTATAATCAAATAAATAAATAATATTATTAATTAGGGATAATTATAAATAGGTTTAATTTTTGAATTTAGCTTATAAGTTAATTCACTATAATAATTAGAGATACTTAAAAAAATAACGTTTTTTTTATTATTTGTCAAATTATACCATTCTTTTTAACCTATTATTTTTTAAACAATTATAAACGTGTTATTACATATTATATTTATGTACCTACCAATATCTTATTTTAGACTTACATGTAAATTAAATAATAGAAATTCTAATTATATCATAATAGATATATTTTTTTAATATACCTCTCTCAAAAGAAAATAAAATAAATAAGTTCTTATTAATTTACCTACAAAAAGTAATGAGATAAATAACTTGTAGCTCTATGACTCTTTAAAAGTATCATATATTAACCGATAAAACAAATATAAAATAAACCTTATGAAATTTAGTTAAAAATATCTTAAATTAAATTAATTTTGAAAAATAAATATAAAATAATATTATTTAAATGTGAGTTTCTTATCCGTATCTGAAAAAAAAATATGATATAAACGGTATTTAAAAATTAAAAAAAAATCATGAAAAGAACACAGTAAAAATCTAAAAATAAAAAATAAATAAATTATTTTATATGTTAAATTGACTAATTTATAAGTTAGGTTTACAAATTAGACTAATTAATAATTATCACTATGCTTATTTAGTTTATATGTATATATAAATAAATAATTTCTATTTTAGGTAATTAGTTTAGATATATGATCTTGAAATTATAATTTGAAAATTTAACAATTTTGATTATAATTTATATATAAAAATTATTCGATAAATTAAAAAAACTATACAGAAATTATTCACCAGGTAAACAAACAAGTTGTGATGCATTCACACAAATTTGTCTTTACTAAAATTCGCATTGAAATAGCCCTGCATTATTCTATAAATTTAACTACAAATTTATCAAAATGAACAAAGCTAACTAAATATAGTTTGCACGGCAATTTTGATATTTTTGAACAAATTTTGAATCAAATTTATCAAAAAATTAAGTTTGAAGAGTCTGTTTTTAACATATTATTAATTATTTAGAATTTAATGAAAAAAGAGGGAGAGTAATAAAAAATTAAATTGATCGAATTAAACAATTAATAAAATTCAACCAATCATAACTTTCTCAAACAGCAAACAACAAACAACAAACATAGACTCTAACCACCCCTTCATTTTCCCGCATCAACTGCCTATCAAAGCTCTAAAACATCTACACACGTTTCAGAAAACACATTCACTGGATGCGAAGCCCAGAAACTTGTGAAGTGGTGGAGACTGGGTAGACTCCTTTAGATAGCTAGCCAGTAAGGATTTTCTTTGATTTTTCAGTGTTTTAGAGTTTTATTTACGAACGAGGAGGTGATTTTGTTTTGTTTTGCTTTGATACAGAAGCCTTCTCACATGGCTATGGTGAAAAAGGTTTAAATTTTCGTAATTTATAATAAAATAATTGGAAGAATTTGTGGGTTTTGATTGATTGATATCACCATTCATGGGTTATATTTTGTTTAGAATTGTCATGGAGGAAGAGGAGCTGCCATGGCTACTTAGAGGAAGAAGACGACTCGGAATTGGTTGGATACTATTTATTATTATTTCCTCTCTCTTTTTTAAATTATAAATATTGGGCTTTCTAGTTGAAATATATGGAAAACTCTAATTTTAATCTAAGTTTGCACTCAAAATATTTGTTTGTCTACTTATCATTCAAATTTTTTTTAAAAAAAATTTGCACTAATTTCATTAACTACATGTTATAATCGCGAATATCAAGGGCGATTTTATCATCTCAAACTATAACATTATGAATGGGGCTCTAAGTACACATGATACGATAAATTGGAATAGACATGAATAAATTTGAAAATTTTCATAATCTATCATAATTTGTTCATGCACGTCCAAATTTGCCCCGTCATGTGTATTTATTATCTGATTCATAATCTCGCACCGTAAAATGACAAAATTGTCCATGATATTTACGATTATTGGATGAAATTAGTGGAGTTTGTGCAAATTTTTGTATGAATTGTGAGTTGTGTATGGTAAGTAAGACAAATGAGTGTTTTGGGTGAAAAAAAAAATTAAAATTGTAGTTTTGTGTGCATTTCAACTAAAAAAGCCTAAATATTATTGATTTATAAAAGTTAAAAATGTTAACTGTGGTTAGTGAAATAATACAAGGCAACCATATAAGAGTATCTGACTAGTAAAATTTTACATTTGGATCAATTTAACCAAAAGTTTATTCAAAAACATCAAAATGGATCCCAACAGGCTAAATTTAACTTTTATATTGAAACTAGTTACTAGTAGTTAGCTATTTTTTCACCTCGTTTCTCTCTCGTCTCTCCTTCATCATCTACATATTTTCTTCACAAACTCTCTTATTCATTATAAAAACTCATCATTATATGTATTTACAAGTTTTAAACTTTCGTGAATTATCGAAAAATTCAAAAAAAAAAAATCCAAAATTGTTCCATTTCTGGGTCGTTAATTGACTCAAAATTTTTGTATAGAGTTGAGAAAAGTTTGATTCTTTATGGTATTTGGAAAATGGAGTTTTGATGTTTCTCAATTTTTAGGTGATGAGCAGGAAAGCCGAGTTGTCGCGAACAAAACTTGAGTATAATGAAAGTTGGTAAAAATGTAGAGAGTTAGATTTTGGTGACTGTAAAAACTGGCTAACTATTAATAATTTTTGGGTCATTTTAAGTTAAATTTGTCCAAAAATTTAGTTAGTGAGTTTGATGTAGATGCTCTAATGAAGGTGAACAAAAATGCTCCATGCTTTGAACATTTTCAAACAAATTTTAACATATAGAGAAAATTAATTTTAAATGCATTAAAAACTTGCTAATTATTAATAGTTTTTAGATCATTTTAAGTTAATTTGATAAAAAAAAAATTAGTGAGTTTAATGTGGATGGTCTAAAAAAGAAATAATATTTGGATACACTAAATTCATCACATTTGGTGAAATACTTGATGTGACATTTTATTTGTTACAAAAAAACAAATAGCAAGTGACTTAATTTATTAAAATAATAATATTTATTAATTGTCATATTAAATATGTTACTAAGTATGATTAATTTAATATGTCTAAATATTATTATTGTCGGTATTACCTGCCGACGTGTTGCCAAAAACAATTGAGGAAATGTTGTGCATTGATGTGGCACGGTTGCCGTTTTGCCCTATATGACTCACATTGGTGGCGGTCTTCCGCGACGGGTGTATAATGCTGTCATATTCAAACTAAAATGAGCTGGGTTTATTTTTGACTCAGTATTGTGGGTGGGTCGATCTGTTACAAGACGACGGTGTATTTAATTTTGTGAGCTGGCTGATTCTGCTCTGAATCTGATCGCCGGTGGGTCCGGTGGGCTTTATGGCGCGGTGGGGCTCCTGCTGGCTGTTATAGGCTTCGTGTCAAAAAACTCATCGCAGTAAACACAGATAAACCACAACAAGCCGTACCACTTTTGATCATGAGTGCTTATATTATGAACGATATTTCTGAAATTTTAATGAAAAATCCAAGTATTTTTCAAAACTTTCCTACTTATGACGAAATTATGAAAACGTAATTCTTAGATCTTAATTGGACGAAATTACGAACAAATTGCCTTATCCAATCTACTATTTATGACTTATGGGTGCAATTTGAGTTGTCAACTCAGAAACCGTCCATCACAACTCGCCTTTTTCTTTTTAATTTTTAATTTGAGGAAGACGTTATATTAAAATATTTTCAAGACGGTACGATGAATATGCATTTAACATATCATATGTTTAAATGTAAATAACGCGAATAATAATAAAATTTTAAAAAGATTTATGGCCATGAATAGTTTTATGGGGGCAAAATACATGGTACAATATTGATATCAGCCTGCTATTAAATTAAGGATGGAGATGGATACAATGCATTTTGATCAGACATTAATAATATTTAAATCCAAACGGTTAAATGTTAACCATTCGATACGGTTGGATTTTTTAAAATTGGAAATGAAATTATTTCAAACCAAACCGTTAACAACAATTTAATTTGGATCGACACAAACTGTTTATGCACAATAAAAAAATAAAGCAAAGAGAAGAGTTTGAAGAACCCACGAAAGAACCATGGATGAATGAAGCAATGAATGCAAGCTAATCACAAAAAAATAAAGGCAAACTTTATTATGAAGAAAACATGAGTATTTTGAAGATTATAAATAGAAGATATGGGATTTGTGAAGAGCTTTAAGTTTCTCTTAGTATTTGAGTAGGAAATCTTTAAATAGATATTAAAATTGTGATTAATGATGGTGAAATTGGGATTAATGATGGTGTAAGTGTGATGTTCAATGTGGTGTGAATATTTGGGTTTGCTGTGAAAGTGTGAGCTTGGCCTGCAAAAATGTGGTTTTAAAGTGTGAACTTACTATAACTCTGCGAGTGTGTGTGGCTTCAAACCCTGATTTTTGCTGTTACCATGTCATTATTCTATGAAAGTGTAAGCTCCGCCAAAAGAGTGTGATTTAACTCTTGGGCATAGGTGGGGTGGTAGGGGCCTCCCAGTGACTATGTCTTTTAGTCTCTGGTTATAGATTTAAATTTCACCATTTTCCGTTGAGTCCTAATTTAAGCATTCACATAGTTGGGGTTTGGTTGTGTGGACTCCAATTTACCGGTCAGAATTAAGTCCAAAAAACTTTATTTTTGGTGGATTCTGGATACTATAAAAGAAAAAAAAAGAGATGATTTCGTGGGTTATAGTGTGACTGATTTTCTATGGGAATGTGGATTTTTAGTTCCTTCCTTCCATGCTTGAGGTTTGACAATGCCATTTTGATGTGGAGATTATTACTGAAGTGAAAATGTGGTTTTAGATGTGAAAGTGTGAGTGTTTGGAAATTCTGCTTTTTGACATGATGAGGTTATTTTGCTGTGGCTAGTGATTTTGAAGTGGAAACGTAGTTTTACATTTGGCACTGTGGGAAGTGTGAAAATCGGTTTATTTTATTAGTACATATGGGCAATATGGACATCTGAAATTTTATAATTTTGAATATAATTTGTATGTTTGTTCATTGTTATGAGCTTTGTTGGATAGTTTAACAACTTATTATCAATGTCTTGATTTAGGTAATGTGCCTCTCTGTGACATCCTGGTTTATGAATTATGATGATGATTGTTAGGATTCGAAACTTCATCTACTCTTCTGTGATTGAATTAGGGAATTACATATGAGTACAAGGAACTATGTGAAGCTTATATTTTAGAGGTTTGACAAGCTTGGTGAATGATTGGTAAGCTCCATCTGAGTGTAGTGTTGTCAAGATTGGAATTTTGATTGTTGTCATGATATACCATACTTGCTTGAACAATTATCTTTGTATAGCCTCGTTATCCTGTTTATTATTAGTGATGGGACAAAAATAGGAATAACAGTAAGGTTTAGTGCAGTTGGTTAATTGGCACCACCAAAGAGTGGACTTCCTTGTGCTAACTAGGGTGGAGTGGATTTTTTTGTTGCTCACGCCCCATCATTAGATTCTTATAAATACAAGGTTTACTTTGCTTTGGGGTGTCTTAACTTTTACCATAGCTGATGAATCTCTAAACTTAACTAGGTGCTTCTTTTATAAATTAAACTGGTGTCCAAATTGCATATTATTTTTACCTCTTAAATATGAGTATGACGATCATGTACTCGTTCTCATTATCAGCTCATTGAAGCATAAAAGATAATTAATGTAGTAATAAAAAATAGTTAAAATCACTTTTCCCACATTTTAACTGACGAAATTAAATTACCTTCTTCTTCCGATGATGAGAAAAGGTAGGTAAATGTGGCACTTCTGTATTAGACTATAAATAGGCCAAAGTCAGTTATAACTTGGAAATCCGTTAATAGTTGACATTTGATAGTTGATAGAAAATGCTTATATCAGAAATCCAATCTCAAGTTGAAAAATGATTTTTCTTCATAGGAAATTTAATATCTTTGTCGTTCATGAATGTTTCATTATTTTCTGCACTTGAAAGAGTCTTCTTCAATTCCTTAAAAGAGCTTTCTTCACTTGAAACACTAACACTACTTGGAACATAGATAGTATAAAACTAACCCTTATGGAAGGAAATATGCCAAAAGACGCTTAGTATAAGCCAAAACCTTGATTGATGACAGAAAATTCAATATTGATGCATTAATGCAGTTATACAGCAACAACAAAAAGCTTTCGATTAAAGGAAAGATTGGTTTGGTTTTTAAGTATTCGACATAACATTAATTTGGAAGTGGATGCTAAACTAATATTTGCATCCTCAAATGAAAACCAGTTAGCAAAAATTCAAGGAAAAAATAAGCACATATGAACAACAATGAATCCAACGTTACCGAATAGCATAGATAAGCACTGCATTCAATATATCTGTAACCACAATGACCAAATTGTATACAATAACGAGTTGATATGAAAGTGTGACTATAAATTCAAAATAATTCAAACCGTTGAAGAAGTAAAATAAGAGAAACTATGACTATTGGCAACACACTAAACCATAATTTTCACGACCAAATAAAAATAAAAGGGATAAAGGTCATCATCTTTTTTGTCTCGTCTGAAACCCTTGAAATTTACAAAGAGCCTGATTAAGTTTCACAACCGATTAAAGACATATCACCTAATTCAAGACTACACAAAGTTAATAACGATTTTGTAAGGTAACATAACCTTAAACTACTTTTATCTATTATAAATACAAACCCTCTATATTAAGCAACCATGAGTGGGGACCTTCACAGAAAATTGGGTTGCATTACTTTCCGCATACATTATATACGTATATTATAAAAAGGTTCATTTATTTTTATCATTAAACTCGTTTAAAAGATTCATGATGTTAAACTTTCTAGAGAGTTCTAATTGATATTTTAGTTCATAAGTACAACACAAACGAAAGAACAAATGTCATATGAAGTGTATAAAGATGCAATAATATAATTAAATTCAATAAACAAGTAAAAAACAATTTAGAAATTTTTCTAAGTTCTTTAATTAAAATCAATTGATTTGCTTTGGTTCAATTAACCTAATATTAAGAATACTGTAATTTCCATAAAGTTTCACGAAAAAACACCAATGTTCTAAAGCTTGCACATAAAAATAAAGATATCAGCTAAAATTATTAAATGAAATAAACTTACTTGTAGTTTCTATTACATTCACACCATAAGCATGTCAATACTCAACCCAGAAAACAGCCTCTTGATGGCTGCTCCTTTTCTGTCTACTGCCAAGCAAAATATAGCGCATCAGTTAGCTATAAAACTGAAGAAAATTAAAAGTGACAGTAGCCTTTGCTGCCTACTGCCAAGCGAAATGTAGACTGTACTAATTACCTATAAAATTGAAGAGAATTATCCTACTTATGGATCCATTCACATATTTTTTTTAACTATATACTAAACTTGTGTGTCGGGATTACTATTATGTGAACATTACGTGAGCAGTTGTGAACAGTATATGTAAGATATTGCCCCTGCTCTTAACATAGACATGAACAGTGAGTGACCAAAACCTTGGGCTAAGTCCAGGGTCTTTTTGAAACAATTATTTGATAAGGCCTATGTTGAAATAAAAAGAAAGAACAATAGTTAGCTAAAGCACATTATAAAAGGGAATTTCATTACATCCAACAAATTTGCATTCGGTAATATAGTCAAACATGAATTATTAATAAAAAAAATGAAATCAATGTCTTAACTATAAAATTTGAGGATATTTAAATGACAAATATGTGACAACATTTCAAAATAAAATGACAAATATAAGGGCATAATATGAAAATGTACAATATTTCTTCATATTCCACTGCAACTAAGAGAATCTCCAGTAGAATCTTTAAATTTAAATTAAGTTGTAGCTAATAAAATTGAAAAAATTATATTAACAAGCTACTTAAAAAAAATTTCTCAAATAATGTGTCATATTTTGGCGAATTTCAAATATTTTATTATTTTGTTTATGTTAAAAATTTGAAATTCCTCAATTTATTATTGTATTATAAATGAAATTCATGCAACTGTGAGGAGATAGGGGGCTTTTTCATTAGTAAGCGAATATTCCATATGTTATTCTCAAGTGGGCTTTTTCCAATGTGATCCATCTCAACAATTCTCCATTACAAATTAACCTATAAGGCAGAAGTGATCTTATTATACAGCCCTGGAGGAGGCAGTGTAGAATTTTTCCATCTTAAAGCTAGCTAAGAAAACTCTCGAGTATGGTAATTAGACAAACATGGATCTGCAGCAATAACTGCAGCTATTTATGGTCTCATATCTGTAACAGAATTTCCAACGAAAAGTTACATTTCATCACCCGATTCATTACTAAACACTTTCTACTACTACCCGCTTGTTTACCTTGTTCGCCTTATGACAACATGGATATTTAATTTCGGAAATTCAGAAATTTTTAAGGAATTTTTTAGTAAGTTTTTGGGATTTTACACTTTTGTTTAAGACATTCAGACCATTTTGATCTATCTTCAGACGTGTAAAGCAGGACTCTGCAAATCTTGAGATGGCTATTGATGGTGATTACATTTTTCGAACTGGCCTATGGGGAGTGCCTCCGCTAGATCCTGGGGGCTATTATACTTTCCCGGACTGGTGTATGAAGTGTGTCTCTGCTAGATCATTGGGGTTATCTACACATAGTATAGGGTTGCTTGGCGTGGTCAGGTACGGAGGATGGGACATAATGACTACTCTTGATGGTGTTCAGGTTGTACTTTCCTGATGGTCATGCTCTCGCAGGAAGGGGGTTGTTCAGGGAGTTGTGGGCCCTCATTATTTATGTATATTGGTTTGGATTTATATTGATTTGATCATATTTCTTATGCATGCATATTTTTTGAAAACACAGGGGTAAATCTCTTTGATTTGATAAATGTGTTTAAATTGTTTATTTTTTTCCCACTCACGGTTTTTTGTTTTCATTTCCCTTCGAGACTATGGTGTAGGTGTGGGGGTATACTTATCACGGAGGCTCAATTTTGAATTTTTTGCGCATGTTTGATCCCCAAAGTAGGATCTTGTGTCAGGACCCACCCCGGTTTCACCCCGAAACCCGAGGTAAATCCCGCTCCCGTCTGACTCCCCGACGCAATACTCAAGTAAAACTCACTCTAACCCAGTCAAACGCAGGAGTAATTACAAAATATCCCAACCTTATCGTCTACAGAGCATAGCACTAAATTACCAAGAAAATAAAAACCGATAAAGTACACGCACACAGAAGCCTTTAACTCTCCTAGGATCCCTCACGTCACTTCTATGCCTTGGACACTGCCTCGACGTCAAGACCCCGCGCTAGCTCCACAACCTGGAGGGCAATTAAAACAGAAAATGTGAGTGGACCAGAAAGTACAAAAGTTCAAAAACCATTTTATAAGAAAACCGAGTTAAACCCTCCGTTTTGAAACCACATGCATAACCAGCAGTTATAAACACATTAATAAAAGAATCATTCTTAAACATCATAAGAAACAGAAACACTATAAAATATCATAAAAAACCACAACATGAGTATCAGAAAACTGTATCATAAACCATGAACATTAACTCATAAATGTCCCGATCAAACCTGCTGGATCTATCCGAGTCTTTAAACTCCCGAGTCTTTAAACTCAATCCAGGCCTTAATCATATCCGAGTCTTTAAACTCCCGAGTCTTTAAACTCAAGGCCTACGGGGGAAAACAATATATATCCGAGTCTTTAAACTCCCGAGTCTTTAAACTCAATCCGGGTCTTTAAACCCAATCCGGCCGGTCCCCCGTCACATATATCCGGGTCTTTAAACCCAATAATCAGATCCAGCAAATCCAATCCCAAAACCATTTGAAAACCATTTACCAATCCACATCCAAACCCGAATCCGAAATCACTGGTCTGATGCCCTTCCGGCATCCAGAACCGTCATTCCGAACCCAAATCCGGAAATTCACTTTCCAACGTTAAAACCAACTTCCATTTCCGAAATCCGTTTCTAAAACCACAAACCTTGATCATTGCAATCATGTTCCAAAACCCACTTATAACCATTAGAAATCACTTATCAATTGAAATCCCAAAACCATAGCATATATTCCAGAAACCAACCATTCCTCGTAAAACGTGCTAAAAACCAATTTCCTCGAAAAACCAACCAAACATATTCGATAAACATAAAATCATGATTAAAACCATAAGACAATTATAGAAAACAGTTATGCATGCTCGAGTTTAGAGAAGAGGTCCACTCACAGTACTGAGCCCTACTCGCGTCCCGAACGTCCAGCCCGTTCCTCGGCTTCCTCGGGAAATCCCGATCCTGTCAAACACCGTCAAATTACGTCACTAATACATCTACCAACACTCTCCTAAATTTCCTCAAACATCCCCGAACCGACGACCTAGAACCCCGGGACCCTAAACCTTCACCCTCGCGGAACTAAACTCAAACGACTTCCGATTAACCCGAAACCAACTCCATTAAACTCAACACAACTCCTAGACCAAAAGTCAAGTTGACTGTTTCTCCCAGAACTGCCGCACGCGCCTCCACGCGCCGCCCAAAGTGGCTGCGCGTGGCCCCACGCGCCAGCTACAGTACCGTCTTCAACCCGTGCTGAACCGGCCGTCGCAGGCTGAACCGGCGAGACTTGATCTCCGCCGTCCGGCCACCAATTCGATCCCTTCTTTCACCTGTAGCTTCGTCCTGACCTGCCCTATCTCTTCCCGTACCCCGTTCACCTCGACACGGCCTCTACACCGTCGACTGAAGCTCGAAATCAACGGCCTACATCCCCTGTTTCACGACTCCTCAACTCCGGTCACCTCCCGTCACGGTGGTGACACCAGACGGTCCCTAAGACCTCACTGAATCTAGACCAACACCCCTATACCGTCGACTCAACCCCTACCTACACGACTCGCCGTTTGAACCCACGGCCAAAACAGAGTACTGAAGGTCCCTCCGTCGTGCACTCCACCACCGTGCACCACCCATCACGGCAGCACACTCAAACGATTCCTAGAACCCTCAGGAATCTCACCCTAACCTCCAAATCCCTCGACTATAGCCCTAGACTCACGACTTTCAAATTGAATTTTCACGGCAAAACAGGGCAAAGAAACCTTACCCTTCGATTGCAGCTCCGCCGTGCGCACTGCCGCCTACCACGGTGGTCGTTGGACTCCTTGCAGTCTCCTCAGCCTCCCCTGGCCTTGGTTTGCCTCGCCTCACGGCGTAGCCACCACCTCAACCTCACAGCTCCCTGTTTCTCCCCAAAATTCCTCCACACCTCCGCCGTGCCGCCGTGCACGATTGCACCTCCAATTCACGGCCACCAGCTCCGCCTTGCCTCACTAACACACTCACAACTCCCTATTTACTCACCTTTGCACCCAGATCGATCAACTGATCCCAACTCTCACCCTCTGTTCTCTGTGTTTGTCGAAGAACAACACACACACACGGGTTCACCCAAATAGCTAGGACCGTGAACACACAGGATTCCACCAGAATCCTCTACACACCTGCCATGTGTCACCATCCCCCATCCAAGCACTCCCACATGGCCCAATCTCAACCGTCCATTCTTTTTCCTCTGTGCACAAATCCCAATGTGCCACAATGACCAAAATACCCTTCTTTTTAACACATGTTTACGGTTCTACCGAAACTTCCTAGACCCGTAACTCTCACCTCGTAAGTCCGATGAACACGTGCCGCCTGTCATCGAACTCAGGACGACAAGAACTATCTAACCATCCTAGGTCAACCTACCAAAACTCGATTATACGAAAAGTCAACTATTCCCCCTACTTTACCCGAATTACGGTTAAGCCCTCAACCTTCCGAACATCACAACTTCCTCCTCGGATGTCGGAATCGGGCGTGCCACCAGCCTAAGGATTCGTGACAACCTCAACTACGTTCCGGTCACTGGTCAATCCCCAATTGACCATCCGAAATAAAAGTCAACAATTTTGCCCGGACCAGGGGCAAAATCGTCATTCTAGGTTCCCGGACCCCTCGGGACCACCTAACCCCTGATTAACCTTACTAACCACACCTTAATCACTATCTTAATCCCGGCTCTCGGGGCGGGTTGTTACATCTTGTGTAACGAACCGTCCCGAATTCCAGGATTAGATTAGTGACTAATCATGATTAGTGAGGTTAATCCGTGATTAGTTGGGCGAAATCGGACGAACGATGCAAAATGACTGTTTTGCCCCTAGGCGTGGGTAAAACGTTGACTTTTCATTCGGGCGGTCAAATGGACTTTGATCGATGACTGTGACGTAGTTTAGGACGTCACGAGTTCATAGACAGGTGGCACGTTCAATTCCGAAATTCGAGGAATAAGTTATGACATTCGGAAGTTTAAGGGCATTTTGGTAATTATGGTTAAAAGGGGCAAAATGTTGACTTTTGGACTGGGATGTCTGAGGACCGAGGGCCGAGGACCATTACGTAGATCGGTTCGAAAAGCCTGGGTCGCCGTCAAACGGAGGCTCCTTTCTAGTCATTGCATCACCCTCACGGGTCAAAAAAGAGGAAAGAAAAAACCAATTATGGCCAATCTCTCGAGGAGAGAGGAAGTGTCCACATTTAATAATTCAACTTTTCCATAATTCTCGTTATGCCATTATTGTTTCAGACTCATAATGTAACGACCCGTCCCGAATTTCAGAATTAGATTAGTGACTAATGACAGATTAGTGAGACTAATTGGGGATTAGTCGAAAATTAACGGACGTTCAGGGCGAAATTATTATTTTGCCTCTGAACGAAGGTAAAAAGTTGACTTTTAACTTCGGGAGGTCCGATGGTCGAGGGCCGAGGACCGTTACGTAGATCGGGTCGATACGAGTTCATAGATAGACGGCACGCCGAAATCGGACATTCTACGGAAAAGTTACGGTTCACGGAAGTTTTGAGGTACTATTCAAGGCGGTACGTTTTACGTGGTAAAAGTGAACTTTTGTCCTGAGTGGGGCCCGGATCTTTTCCCCATGCCCAATGGATGAGTGACATGTGTCACTCATCCATTGCTTCCCTTACACATACACATGCAACCACTCCCCTCTCCCCTCTGTTTCATTCGATCGACATCCAAACCCAGTGAACCCCAGACCCAAACCCTTTCCCATCTGAATCCATGTGAAGCCAAGTGAGGCTAAGGATGAATGGGAGTACGTGATGACGGTGGCAGGCCAGCCGCCGTGGACCCAAACCCTTCTCTCCTTATCTTCTTCCTACTCTAGCCATATAAACATCGACACGATCAATTCCATCACCAGCTCAAGTGGCATCACTCCCACGAGGGCCACGCTCACCCTACTCTTCGTGACACCATAGGTCGCACCTTTGCCCGCATAATCGCAATAATTTTGGATCAAGAATCAATATTCAAGAAAATAAATGTCAAATTGAAAAGATTTGAGAAATTGGTAGTCGATGATGTGCTACAAGATAATACGAGAGTTTCTACGGCTCTGAGGAAGCCGAAGAAGGGAGCGGCTTCAGGACTACTGAAGGTAGAACAAGCCATCTCTCTGGGTCTGTTTGGTTACGCGTATTGTGTGCTTGAATCTGGGTTTTGGGTGAAGATTTAGCTCTGGTTGTTGTGGTTCAATAATGATTGAAATCCATTTTATTCTAGATTTTTACGAGGGAGGAAGAGTGCAAGTTGAATTGGAAGAGGACGATTGATTTTAGAGTGGCTCACGGCTCGCAGTCATTTTCTTTGCAATCAACTTTTTACTAATCACACAAATTCAAAAAATAAAATAATTACAAAAAACAAAAAATCGCCATATTTTATTTTATTTTTAATTTGTTGTCCAAATTATCATAGTGCTCCTTACAGTAAGTTAATAAAATTAATAGAAAATAATTAACATGGAATGAAAATGAGATTTCCGTGTGTATCTTCACACAAAATTGAATTTAGGGCTATTTTTAGATAAAGTAGGAGTTTGAGGGTATATTGAATAACAAATAAAAATAAAAACGGGTAGGACACTAGAAGAGGGAAAAGCGCACCCATTATCCTTTAAAAATAAAAACTAAACAAATCAAAATAGGAAAAAAAAGATAAAGGACAATTTTATCTTCAACATCAATCCCGCAAAACCCACCCCTCCCACCCCAAAAAAAACTCCCAAATTCGATGTGCTAATCCTGTTATGGTGGTGATGGGTGATTTTCTTTTGTTCGGACCCATCCTGCCAGTAATCGGAGTTTCATCTTCCATTGCCCCTAATCCGCCTCCAACCCCAAGTGATTAAATTCTCAGAAGATTTGCGACAAGGTTGGCATTAATCTAGTTATGCCAACAATCTCAACTCTAGTATGTTGCCACTACTTGAATCTCTGAAAAACTTTAGTTGAACGACTCATCACCGAGCTTCTACTTCCGTTTTAAAATTCCGATATGTTCCACTGTAGCAAAACTTTCCATCAAGTTTACTCGATATACTAGGTATTGACAATTTTCGCACGCTTTCATCCATTCCTAATTCAACTAGGTACGCTTCTGATTAAGATTTGTTAATTTCATATTCATAGTTGCTGTAGGATTAATTTTTTGTCGCTGTCACCCCATCATTAGATTATTATAAATACAAGCTTTGCTTTGCTTTGACTTTTACCGTAGAAAAAGGTTTTTTTTTTTCTTTTTTGAAAATTACCGTAGAAAAAATGTTAGGGAAGAAAAACAGCATAAGAATCACTTCCCCAAAAAAAAATTCAAATTAAACCCTACTCCGGTCCGACCCGTTTTAACGTACTTAAACCAAAGCTATCCCGTAGCCGCACGTTGATCCAGGCCCATGTGATAACAACTTTAAACTGAACTCAATCTTCAGAGCTCGGGCCTGATTGGTCTCCATTGTAATCTCCAACTTATTAAACCCATTAGAGTGAAACTGATGCAGAGAATCGGACGGTCCGATGCAACCTACAAAGACCCCAAAGAAAAACCCTAATGCCCCGAACCTTTGCTCTTCCTCTTATCAAAGCTCACTCTCACTCATACACACGTTACCAGAGATAAAAATGGCGAGCCGCCTTTCTCATCCATCCGCCGCTGTTTACTGTCTCTATAATCTTTCGGTACGGCTTCGTTTTGTTGCTCCTTTATCTCTTTATGCTTTCTGTATTTTTTGTTTGTATAGCCTTTTAGGGTTACGTTGAGATCGGAAGGGTCGCTCTCGTCAACTACGGCGAAGAATATGGGAAGCTCGTCGGCATCGTAGACGTCATTGATCACATCAGAGTAACCATCTCCTTCTTTTCTTTTCTTAATCAAAGTTTTACGCTTTTGTTTGTTGATTTGGAATCGTGTCCCCTTTCTGTTTTGTTGCCTGGAAAATTAACAAATTTCTGGTGCATTTCATTGAAGTTCTTTTTTAACTTTGCTATAATTTGTTTATTTAAATTTGAAATATGAATTATTACATTTTTTTTTTCTGAAGTTTGAAATACAAATATTACACAGCAGGATGCCACTTAGAACTTAGTAAAAAATATCGCATTGAATAATTAAATAAAAAATAGCTTATTATTTCAAATAACCGGCTATGCATCTCGGTTCGTGTCCGAGTTTCTCTTCTCTGAAGTTTCTTTTTTACCTTGCTATACTTTTTTTTATAATTTCCAACACGAATATATATTAATTTGAAATACAAATATTACCCCTCTACCGCTTCAAATTTTGGAAGAAAATTTAAATACAAATATACGTTTAAAAAAAATGAAATACGAATATTACCTTTCTGCCGCTTCAAAATTTGGAAGATCTGGACATTTTACAGCTATATATAATTCAGGTATTTCTCTGGTCGATTTTAAATTCTGTTAATCCAGCATTTAATTCGCTCTCTGTTCTCATGCATTCCCGTCATCCAGAAACCCCATTCTGAATTTTGAATTTTGAACTTCTAGTTCACGCCAAAGCACGAGAGAGCTCTAGCATAAACACTAAACCCCAGTACCCTCTCTTCCTCGTTCTCTTCCCTTTCACTTCCATATCCTTCTTCTTCTGCCTCACCTTTCTTCGCCTCTTCTTCATTTTTCTTCTTGACTTTCTTGATTTTTTGAGAGAATCTCTAAACCCTTCATGATGGATCCAGATGTCAAAGGGGTTCTTTCATACCATCCTCCTGCCAATATAGACACTGACATTATTAATGAGATGGTGAGATATGGCTACAATAGAGAAACTGTTCTCTGGGAACTAAAGATGGATTTTGAATTCAGGAACTCCATGATTATGGCATTGAAAGAGAAAGACGAAGAGAAAGATAAAGCCCAAGATAAAGAGAAAGAGAAAGAGAAGCTTGTAACCCTGGGGAAAGGGAAAGAAAACATTGAAAATCCTGTGAAAGAGATTGAGAAAAGACACGAACTTGTAAATCTCCCTCTTTGTTTCTTTTTCTTCTTAGAATTCGTGTGTTTTCATACAATTGATTTCATACCTGTACGAACTTTCAGGTATCGGTTGTATACCATATTCTTTGTCATAAAAAGACGAATGGTCTTCCATATTCTCTGCCAGAGCCAGTTACAGTAGAGGTTACTACTTGAAAATTTTCATTTTCTGTTCTTTTGTTTTAAATTTCATGTTCCTATTCTTGCTCTCTTATAGCATTATATTCTAATTTCAAATTTCTTGTTATTTTTCAGTTTTTGGAAAGGAAAAGGAAAAGAGGAAGTGATAGTGCTGGTCTTATTTCTCAGGATTATGAGGTGTTGTATGGGTCTGTGTTGGGGATTGGCAGTTTTGGTTCGGTTTATAAAGGTGTCCACAAGATTACCCAAATGAAAGTGGCTGTGAAGTTTATTAGAACTACAGCAATATCAGATTATGAAAGAAAGCTTGGTTAGTGCTAGCAGTGTTTTTGTTTTGTTATGTTTTTTGGGTTGGGTTAGTAATTGAATTGGATGTCAATGTGCTTTTGTGAATGCAGTTGAAAATTGAATTGAATGTGCTTTTTTGTGCAGTGGATAGGGAGATCCTAGCTTCTCGACATCTTGTGCATCCTTGTCTTATTCAACACTTCCAAGCAATTCGGGAAAAGGACCAGGTGTGCATTGTTATGGAGTATGCGAAAGGGGGAGATCTCCAAGAACGCTTGAGAGAACATGGTAAAATAGAAGAAAAACAGGCCTGTTCTATTTTCACACAGGTAACAATTTATTGAAATTCTCTGCCTTTGGTATTTTATTTTGTCATATGAATTATATCATGTGGAATTTTCTTCTTGCAGTTAATAGATGCAGTTCATTATTGTCACGGGGAAGGTTTTGTTCATAGAGATTTAAAACCTTTGAATCTACTGTTTGTCTCCAAGGATAGCAATAAAATCAAGCTAGCTGACTTTGGGTATTGCAATTGGAAATTAAAACATGGCCAAGTCTTTAGTAGTGATGCTGGCACACAATTATACAAGGCTCCTGAAGTTCATGATGAGCCGGTAATAATTTTTTTTTCTTCTTTTTTCTTTCTATAATTGCATTTGTTATGATGAGTGTTTCATATTGGTTTTTAGGTTTACGATGGTATGGCTGCAGACATTTACAGTTGTGGAGTTATCTTGTTTGAAATGCTCACTGCTCAGATATATAATAGTAATTGTGAGGTAATGAAATTAATTTAGTAATTTCCATTTTTTGGTTTGATTGATTCTTTTTTCCATTTAATCAGTTATGAATTTATTTATTTATTTTTTGGGTTTAGGAACCATTTGATGAGTTGCATGCTTCTCCGGAAGCTCTTGATATGCTCAAGGGTCTGCTTCACAAAGATCCAGCTAAGAGGATGAAGATCACTGAGGTTTCCAAACATAGATGGCTTTTGAAGTAAGTAGTTAGGTCTTATAGGTCAATCAGACACTTAGCCCTCTATTCCGTGCTCAGATGTAATTGGGATTGAAACTCTGAATATGATGCAAAAGTGTCAGTATAGATTTCAAGATGTGATTTTTCTATTACAAGCTGGCTTTTATTCGAAATCCTTATTTTTACTAGTAAATCTTTAATTTGATGTTAAAACATGGTGAAATTGGTATTAATGATGGTGAAAATGTATGGTGATGAAATTGGGATTAATGATGGTGAAAGTGTGAATTTCAATGTGGTGTGAATATTTAGGTTTGCTGTGAAAATGTGAGCTTGGCCTGAAAAAATGTGGTTTTGAGATGTTAAAAGTTTTGATTTTCCGTGACTTGAGTATGTGCGGCCTCAAACCCTGATTTTTGCTGTTACCCTGTCATTTTTCAATTAAAGTGTGAGTTTCGCTAAAACAGTGTAATTTCGTGTTATAGTATGACTAATTTTCTATGTGAATGTGGATTTTTAGCTCCTTCCTTCCATGCTTGAGGTTTGACAATGCCGTTTTGATGTGGAGATTAATTACTGAAGTGAAAATGTGGTTTTAGATGTGGAAGTGTGTGTTTGGAATTTGTGCTTTCTGACTTGACAAGGTCATTTTACTGTGACTAGTGATTTTTAAAGTGAAAACGTGGTTTTACGTGTGGAACTGTGGAAGTTTGACAATCGGTTTATCTTATTAGTACATATGGGCAATATGGACAGCTGAAATTTTATAATTTTGAATATTATTTGTATGTTCATTGTTATGAGCTTTGTTGTATAGTTTAACAACTTATTATCAATGTCTTGATTTAGGTAATGTGCCTCTCTGTGACATCCTGGTTTATGAATTATGATAATGATTGTTAGGATTCGAAACTTCATCTACTCTTCTGTGATTGAAGTAGGAAATTACATATGAGTACAAGGAAAGATGTGAAGCTTATATTTTAGTGGTTTGACAAGCTTGGTGAATGATTGGTAGGCTCCATCTGAGTGTAGTGTTGTCAAGATTGGAATTTTGATTGTTGTCATGATATACCATACTTGCTTGAACAATTATCTTTGTATAGCATGTAAAAAAGGATGGTATTATTATTGACTTATGGATTCTTGATCTGCAAGAGAAGTCCTTCAAAAAGCTGCATAGAGTTGTTTGTAAAATTGACCCTAGGCCTTTGTGGTTCGGGCCTCCGGAGCTTAGTATGGACTAGCAAGAACACTCACGCGTTGCTGCGGAATGCATTATTACCATAGCAACTATTGTAAAATGCAAGTTACCTTACTGTAAATTAGAAGGAAGAAAAATGTAACATATGGTTCCAAGTCATTGTTGATTCATTGAAAAGAAAATTCATGATTGTCAATAATTCAAGAAAACAGTCAACTCTAGTGCAAAGTAACAATCTTTAATATCAAAGAGAGACATTTTTGCACTATAAATAGGGGAAGGAAAAAAGACACCAGCTTTCCAGAAACTAATGATAAATTAAACTGCAGTCCAAATTGCTTATTATTTTTACCTCTTAAATATGAGTATGATGATCATGTACGCGTTGTTCTCATTATCAGCTCTTTGAAGCATAAAACATAATTAATGTAGTAATAAAAGATAGTTAAAATCACTTTTCCCATAGTTTAACTGACGAAATTAAATTACCTTCTTCCTCCGATGATGAGAACAGGTAGGTAAATGCGGCACTTCTGTATTTGACTATAAATAGACCAAAGTCAGTTATAATTTGGAAATCCGTTAACATTTGACATTTGATAGTTGACAAAAAATGCTTATATCAGATATCCAATCTCAAGTTGAAAAATGATTTTTCTTCATCGGAAATTTATTATCTTTGTCGTTCATGCATGTTTCATTATTTTCTGCACTTGAAAGAGTCTTCTTCAATTCCTTGAAAGAGCTTTCTTCACTTGAAACACTAACACTACTTGGAACATAGATAGTATAAAACTAACCCTTATGGAAGGAAATATGCCAAAAGACGCTTAGTATAAGCCAAAACCTTGATTGATGACAGAAAATTCAATATTGATGCATTAATGCAGTTATACAGCAACAACAAAAAGCTTTCGATTAAAGGAAAGATTGGTTTGGTTTTTAAGTATTCGACATAACATTAATTTGGAAGTGGATGCTAAACTAATATTTGCATCCTCAAATGAAAACCAGTTAGCAAAAATTCAAGGAAAAAATAAGCACATATGAACAACAATGAATCCAACGTTACCGAATAGCATAGATAAGCACTGCATTCAATATATCTGTAACCACAATGACCAAATTGTATACAATAACGAGTTGATATGAAAGTGTGACTATAAATTCAAAATAATTCAAACCGTTGAAGAAGTAAAATAAGAGAAACTATGACTATTGGCAACACACTAAACCATAATTTTCACGACCAAATAAAAATAAGAGGGATAAAGGTCATCATCTTTTTTGTCTCGTCTGAAACCCTTGAAATTTACAAAGAGCCTGATTAAGTTTCACAACCGATTAAAGACATATCACCTAATTCAAGACTACACAAAGTTAATAACGATTTTGTAAGGTAACATAACCTTAAACTACTTTTATCTATTATAAATACAAACCCTCTATATTAAGCAACCATGAGTGGGGACCTTCACAGAAAATTGGGTTGCATTACTTTCCGCATACATTATATACGTATATTATAAAAAGGTTTATTTATTTTTATCATTAAACTCGTTTAAAAGATTCATGATGTTAAACTTTCTAGAGAGTTCTAATTGATATTTTAGTTCATAAGTACAACACAAACGAAAGAACAAATGTCATATGAAGTGTATAAAGATGCAATAATATAATTAAATTCAATAAACAAGTAAAAAACAATTTAGAAATTTTTCTAAGTTCTTTAATTAAAATCAATTGATTTGCTTTGGTTCAATTAGCCTAATATTAAGAATACTGTAATTTCCATAAAGTTTCACGAAAAAACACCAATGTTCTAAAGCTTGCACATAAAAATAAAGATATCAGCTAAAATTATTAAATGAAATAAACTTACTTGTAGTTTCTATTACATTCACACCATAAGCATGTCAATACTCAACCCAGAAAACAGCCTCTTGATGGCTGCTCCATTGCTGTCTACTACCAAGCAAAATATAGCGCATCAGTTAGCTATAAAACTGAAGAAAATTAAAAGTGACAGTAGCCTTTGCTGCCTACTGCCAAGCGAAATGTAGACTGTACTAATTACCTATAAAATTGAAGAGAATTATCCTACTTATGGATCCATTCACATATTTTTTTTAACTATATACTAAACTTGTGTGTCGGGATTACTATTATGTGAACATTACGTGAGCAGTTGTGAACAGTATATGTACGATATTGCCCCTGCTCTTAACATAGACATGAACAGTGAGTGACCAAAACCTTGGGCTAAGTCCAGGGTCTTTTTGAAACAATTATTTGATAAGGCCTATGTTGAAATAAAAAGAAAGAACAATAGTTAGCTAAAGCACATTATAAAAGGGAATTTCATTACATCCAACAAATTTGCATTCGGTAATATAGTCAAACATGAATTATTAATAAAAAAAAATGAAATCAATGTCTTAACTATAAAATTTGAGGATATTTAAAATTTGAGGATATTTAAATGACAAATATGTGACAAAATTTCAAAATAAAATGACAAATATAAGGGCATAATATGAAAATGTACAATATTTCTTCATATTCCACTGCAACTAAGAGAATCTCCAGTAGAATCTTTAAATTTAAATTAAGTTGTAGCCAATAAAATTGAAAAAATTATATTAACAAGCTACTTAAAAAAAATTTCTCAAATAATGTGTCATATTTTGGCGAATTTCAAATATTTTATTATTTTTTTCATGTTAAAAATTTGAAATTCCTCAATTTATTATTGTATTATAAATGAAATTCATGCAACTGTGAGGAGATAGGGGGCTTTTTCATTAGTAAGCGAATATTCCATATGTTATTCTCAAGTGGGCTTTTTCCAATGTGATCCATCTCAACAATTCTCCATTACAAATTAACCTATAAGGCAGAAGTGATCTTATTATACAGCCCTGGAGGAGGCAGTGTAGAATTTCTCCATCTTAAAGCTAGCTAAGAAAACTCTCGAGTATGGTAATTAGACAAACATGGATCTGCAGCAATAACTGCAGCTATTTATGGTCTCATATCTGTAACAGAATTTCCAACGAAAAGTTACATTTCATCACCCGATTCATTACTAAACACCTTCTACTACTACCCGCTTGTTTACCTTGTTCGCCTTATGACAACATGGATATTTAATTTCGGAAATTCAGAAATTTTTAAGGAATTTTTTAGTAAGTTTTTGGGATTTTACACTTTTGTTTAAGACATTCAGACCATTTTGATCTATCTTCAGACGTGTAAAGCAGGACTCTGCAAATCTTGAGATGGCTATTGATGGTGATTACATTTTTCGAACTGGCCTATGGGGAGTGCCTCCGCTAGATCCTGGGGGCTATTATACTTTCCCGGACTGGTGTATGAAGTGTGTCTCTGCTAGATCATTAGGGTTATCTACACATAGTATAGGGTTGCTTGGCGTGGTCAGGTACGGAGGATGGGACATAATGACTACTCTTGATGGTGTTCAGGTTGTACTTTCCTGATGGTCATGCTCTCGCAGGAAGGGGGTTGTTCAGGGAGTTGTGGGCCCTCATTATTTATGTATATTGGTTTGGATTTATATTGATTTGATCATATTTCTTATGCATGCATATTTTTTGAAAACACAGGGGTAAATCTCTTTGATTTGATAAATGTGTTTAAATTGTTTATTTTTTTCCCACTCACGGTTTTTTGTTTTCATTTCCCTTCGAGACTATGGTGTAGGTGTGGGGGTATACTTATCACGGAGGCTCAATTTTGAATTTTTTGCGCACGTTTGATCCCCAAAGTAGGATCTTGTGTAACGAACCGTCCCAAATTCCAGGATTAGATTAGTGACTAATCATGATTAGTGAGGTTAATCCGTGATTAGTTGGGCGAAATCGGACGAACGATGCAAAATGACTGTTTTGCCCCTAGGCGTGGGTAAAACGTTGACTTTTCATTCGGGAGGTCAAATGGACTTTGATCGATGACTGTGACGTAGTTTAGGACGTCACGAGTTCATAGACAGGTGGCACGTTCAATTCCGAAATTCGAGGAATAAGTTATGACATTCGGAAGTTTAAGGGCATTTTGGTAATTATGGTTAAAAGGGGCAAAATGTTGACTTTTGGACTGGGATGTCTGAGGACCGAGGGCCGAGGACCATTACGTAGATCGGGACGATACGAATCCGTAGACAGGCGGCACGTCGAATTCGGACGTTCGACGGCGAAATTACGGTTCAAGGAAGTTTCAGGGAAGTATTGCGCGTTTTACGAAACGACTTAACTTTTGGATTCTAGTGGGCCCCAGATATTTAGTTCCTGCCCAATGGATGAGTGACAAGTGTCACCCATCCACAGGCCATCCTTATACCTTAATGCATCGACCATCTCATTCTTTGTTTTTCAAACCAAACCCGATCTCACCATTTCCTCTCCTCTATGCAACCCAAACCATTTTCCCTTCACTTAGCCAACTTGAGGATAAGACAGTGAGAGACTGAGGATTGAGAGGAGGTTGCTGGACGGCCAGAACCGCCGCGGACGGCGACGTGGAGGAGGCAACCCGAGAAGGTATTCGGTTAGCCCATTTTTCCTATATTTGTCGATTTATACGTTATGAGTTGTTTTGGACGTTTGGATAAGGTTATTTAGGTTGCTAGGGAATTGATATGAAGGTTTTTTATGGGATTTGACGGTTGTGAAGCCTGGGAACGAGAATGGAGGTTTGGACCGAAAAGAGAAAAATCGGTTGGATGGTTTTGTGTGGGTTTTTGATGTCTTAATCCTTGTATTTAGGTTCATAGAACATATTTAGGAATATTAGAAATGATTAGGAAGAAAAACGAACCAAAATGAAGGAGGAAAACCAGTGGGCCGTTCACATCGGTCCAGACCGGTTCAAGTGGCTGAGAACCCGGTTCGGCCATTTGGGAAGACAGTGAACAGTGCGCGCGTGGGTTACATGTAACGACCCGTCCCGAATATGGGGATTTAATAATATTTAATTATGATTTACTAATCTGGGATTAGTTGAGTGATTTCGGACGAATTGTGCAAAATGACCGTTTTGCCCCTAGGCGTGGGCAAAATGTTGACTTTTAATTCGGATGGTCAAACAGACTTTGACCGATGACCGTGACGTAGTTCGGGACGTCACGAGTTCATAGACATGTGGCACGTTCGATTCCGACGTTCGTGGTGGAAGTTATGATGTACGGAAGTTCAAGGGCATTTTCGTAATTTGGACGAAATAAGGGGAAATGTTGACTTTTTGACCGGGATGTCCGATGGCCGAGGGCCAAGGACCGTTACGTAGGTATCGTCGATACGAATCCAATGACAGGCGGCATGCCGAAATCGGAGATTCGACGACGAAGTTATGGTCACGGGAACGGACTCGATTAACCGAACGAACCGGGATTAAAATAATATTTTAATATGAACAGTACCTGGTGACTGGACACACTTGGATGAGTGACAAGTGTCACTCATCCCTTAAATTCAGGCCTAAAACACAGATCCATGTTTTGGGGAAACATAATTATTATGTTTTATTATTAATTAAACTTAATTATTTTTATAATTCCTCCATTAATCTCTTCAGACTTCTTCAACCCGTGTACAACCAAACTTCAATTTTCTTCTACCCTTAATCTCCTCTCTATCCACTGAATTTGTGAACGAAAATTGGTGAGAATTGAGACTGAATTGAATTGGGAAAACACGAGGGATTAATTGAGAGCTGAGGGCTGGAATTTTGAAATTCAGAAAATTCGGGAGGAAAATCGAATTGGAGGAATTGGGCCGTAACGATCAAAATGGAGTTTAGTTTGAGTCTTCTGGGATTGCCACGATCATTTACATCGAAGGAACGAAGAGAATTGAGGCCCGTTTGAGGAAGAACAGAACTACTGTAGCTGCAGAAATTTCGAGCTTGAGTCGTGGGATTTGAGGCTTGGATTGATGCAATTGGACTGGGGATTGAGTTCATTATGACCTCACGATGCTAATGGATGCATCAATTGAAGGAATCGATTGACATGGGAGGATTTCGGATGATGAACAGTGATCGGAGTGTTCTTCGTGTGATCATCCTTGATCTTCAGGTTTGAGGTAAGATTGTTTGTAATTTAGTCTACAGATCCATAATTGGAACTAATTCGATGCTAATGGACATTTGAATTATTTGAATCGGTGTCGAATTGCTAGGATTTGAACCGGGTCTGTTCGCGGGTTTTTCAACCCGTTTTACAGATAAACGGGTGAGAGGGATGACTGTGCGGGTACTGTAGCTGGCGCGTGGCTTCCACGCGCAGCCGCTTGCGGCGGCGCGTGGGGGCGCGTGAGTGCGAATCCCGAGGTATGATCAACATGACTTTTGTCCTATACAATGTAACGAACATTTTGGCGTTGGTTTCGTGTCGATCGGATTCCGTCTCGATATTGTTCGGGACGTCCGAAGGTTTTAAATCCAGTTTAAAAATACTTAAAAATTCGGGAAAATTACGGGACTTTAATAGGATGTTAATGTGGAGGTTAGTGACCCTCTAATGTGATTTGGACATGATTGGGAGTCCCGGTGTTAGTGGTGTGGCCCGGGAAGGCCTATGGCACGCGTATCGAGGCGCTCGGTTAAACGGTGTGTGAGTGGACATTGGTTTTATAAATTCGATGCATGTATAACTGTTTCATGATTGTTATAATGATGATTAAATTATTTACTTTGGATATCGGTGAATTTAAATGATTTCACGCATTTCGAGGCGATTTACGTGTTTGCACGTAAATCGAGATTTTTCTGGATTTGCACTGATTTCCAAAAATGTGGTTGGATATGATTTCATGAAACAGTTACGGATTTGATAAAGTAAAATCGGGCCAGGGGCCCAGTTAACTTATGAAATCGGGCCAGGGGCCCAGTTGATTTATATATGTGATTTCGGGTCGGGGACCCTAAAATGGGATTGAATAAATGTTTTCTGGTTCACATTTTATTTATATATTCACATGCTAAAAACAAATAACGGTTTGATGATATGGAAATTATGGTTATGGCACGTTTCACGGTATTTGGGCTTGAGACCCGTCTGATGAAACTTAAAGGATTGGTTTGGATTTTATCCATGTATATATATATATGCTTTGCATGTGGATATCGATAAAATGTATTTGGTACTGCACTGTATAGATCCTTTCATATTATATTGTCTCCTCCGGATGAGGTACCCCGGAGAGGTCACGGACGTCTAGTACGTCCAGCGTCTATGATGCTAAGCATCAGGTGATGCTGTACCCGAGCGGGGTTCGGGGATTTAACTCGGAAATTGAGACCCGAGTGGCACGCGGAGCCTTATGATTGTGACCTTATTAGGCGTCAAGAACGTCAAACATCAGGTGATGTCGGGATTGGAGTGTATAGTGCAGCAGCTAAAATTATGGTTATGGTTTTATTAAATGCCTTATGATTCGTATTATATGATATATGATTTTAAATGATGGTGCATGCATATGTTTTTACTGAGGGGCATAAATGTCTTATAAATGTTTTAAACAGACTTGTTTATTTTCGTCCACTCACAGCTTTTGTTTTTAATGCCCTTCAGGTTGATTCCGGATGCGACTGCAGCAGAGACTTGAGCATCGCACACCTCCTCCATCGATCCTTACGCACTCTGGAAGCCCGTTTGGGCTCTGGCAATAGGTTATCCCTTGTCTGACACCTCTTGTCAGACGGGAGCATGGCACATTCCATCGTAATCCTAGGGGGATTGGGATGGGTCGTGTCATTACACATGCATCACCTTTATTGGGCGTGTGGGGGCACGTGTCCCATAATTTGGGGATGTCTTCAACACGTGAAATCTTTTATTCGATGTAACAAACATTTTGGGACTAGTTTCGTGTCTATCGGACACCGTTTCGATAATATTCGGGGCATCAGAATGTTTCGGATCAGGATTTAAAATAGTTAAAAATTCTGAAAAATTATAGGGCTTTAGTGGGAGGTTAATTAAGTAGTTAGTAACCTTCTATTACAATTTGGACAGGTTTGGAGTCCCAATGACAGTGATTGGCTCGGGAGAGCCGTATGGCACGCAAATCGAGGTGGCAGCTCGGACGGTCTGTGAGTGGACCTTATTTGCTAAATTGGTGCATGCATAAATTTTTATTATATGTTTTAATACATGTTTGGTGATTCCATGAGTGCATTTGAGTATAGTTACGTATTGGCACGTATTTCGAGGTTTCGGCCTTATACGGTGCCAATACGGGTTTGTACTTCCTTGTTGGTTTAAATGAAATGGATTTGGATTTCCAAAAGGATAAACTCGGGTATGAGACCCATTTGGTTTTGTCTCGGGCATATGACCCTATTGATGGCCTTCGGGTCTAAATCGTGATCGCGGCGAGTGCTATGTGCACTGCAACAGACGATACGACGCTCGCCTCCGGATTGAGATGTGTTCCTTCTGGAGATGTCACGATGCACGATATGCTGTTGGGTAGCCGATGGAGGCTCGAATTCGGAGTGCTGACGGTTCAGGATAGTGATCGGTGGTGAGTGCACCATGATCTTGTGGTGGTCGAACCGGTTGATACATTCACGGCGACATACCAGGATTGAGGGCGGTCCTAGATGGATGGTTGCACACATCACTACGATCGGAGTCGTGACTGATCCTTAGATATCGGCACGATGCCCAGCAGATGTCATATGTTCGGGCATGAGACCCAGTTGTTTTACATTGATGATTTCGGGTCAGGGACCCTAGATTGATTTCCAAGTTTATGGTGGTTTATGGGAACCGGCATGAACCCTGGAAAGGTTATTGTGGTACAAGACGGTTTATGGGAACCGGGCATGAACTCTTAAAATGATTTTATGATACATGACGGTTCAGGGGGACAGGGCATGAGTGTTTATGTTATGTGTATATAGATATTCATATACCTTCCTTTACTTCTACTATCTCCTCCGGGGAGGGTCGTTGGCCTGGGTGGACCCCGGAATAGTCACGGAGCACCGACTGAGTGGAGTCGCCCTCCAGTTAGGTTCCTTACTCTCAGGAAGGCATGGATCGTAACCTCAGGATGAGTTATTGGTCTACGGACATTGACCTTGGACTCTGAGAGACTTGGGTTTGAGACCCTGGGTAGCACGCGCGTAGCTTTGGAAACCGTGACAGGATTGGTTGTGTGAATTATATGTATATATGATGTATATGTTATGAGATATGAAATATGATGTGTGATGGATACAGGTTTTGGGCAGTGGCCCGTGTACTTGGTTTCTTTATGATTTGGGCTGAGTCCTGCATGGATTTGGGCAGTGGCCCGTATGATTGGTTCTTATTGGTTCTTTCATTATGGTTTTGGGCTTAGTTCCCACATGTGGTTCATTTGGTTAAATGGTTTTCGAATGCATGCAGGCTTTTTAGTGAAGGGTACAAATGTCTTTCGATGAACTGTTTTGATAAACTCTTATTTTGTCCACTCACAGCTTTTAATATTTTGACTGCTTTTCAGGTTGACAGCGGATGTGGACTGTAGCAGAGACCGAGATATCACATACCTTCTCCGGATCTTGGCGTACTCTGATAGCCCGAGAGGGTAAAGGTCGAAAATATCCCTTGTCTGACACTTCGTGTCAGACAGGAGCAGGGTCATCCCGCGTTAATCCCGGGGGGATTGGGATGGGTCCTGTCATCCTGTAATGTGTTTTCCCTTTCGGTTTAGGGTATTGTTACAATGTTGAACTTTTGTATTATATAACATTTTCCTTTGTTTGACACACGTGGTGTAACAACCCGTACCTTCGGGAAGGGTACAAATGTAATTTTGTAAAAGATTCGTATAAAAGGACGATTTTGCCCTTGTGAATAGTGGGTCAAAAGTTGACTTTTTGATTTACCGGTTGAATGAGTGTTGACCATTGACCGTGACATAGTTTAGAACGTCACGAGTCCGTAGACAGGTGGCATGTCCGATTTGGACAATCAGGGAAAAAGTTATGACGTTCGGAAGACTGAGGGCGTTACCGTAATTTTGCGTAAATCGAGGAAACTGTTGACTTTTTAGTGGACTTGTGATTTTCAAGTAGACCGAGGACCGTTAGATAGGTCTTGACGTCCTGAGTACAACGACAGGCGGCACGCTGTCATCGGACGCCGGACGAAATAGTTATGGGTCTGGAACGTTCGAGGGCAAAATGGTAATTTTTAACACTAGGGGCATTTTTGTATTTTTCTCTTAGGACCAATAAAATGAGAACAAGTGGCTTGAGTGGATTGGGATATTTGTACTGATGTTCATAGGAAATTGGACACGTGGAGAGGGCTGGATGGTTCTAGGACGGCCTAAAATGTACACGGCCACAAAACGTCCAAAGCTTAACCGTGCATATGGTTCGAGAAACAGAAAACAGAGAGTGAGGAAAGTGAGAGTTGTGATCGATTCAGTGTGTGGGTGAGAGTGTTGTGAGTTGTGAGAGTGACAAAGAGAAGAGAGGAAGGTCGTGACTGAGTTTGGGAGTGAAATTGTGCACGGAGACACGGTGGCCGGAGGATCGATTTTCTGAGAAAACAGAGGGGCCGTGAGACAGAGGTGGTGGTTGTGCCGTGTTTTGGTTCAATCCAAGCTAATAACAAGCTAGGAAGACTGCAGGGGACTCAGTGAGCACCGTGTCACACGGCGGTGCAGACGGCAGAGGAAGAATCGAAGGTATGATTCGAATCCCCTGTTTTCCCGTTTTATTGTTTTCAAAAGTCGTGGACTTTGGGCTATAGTCGAAGACTTTGGTGAGTGATGTGAGGTTCAGGGAGGTCCTAGGAGTCGTCTAGGATGGTGGCCGTGATGGGGGAAAGCCTGGGTGGCTGGAGGCCAAAACAGGGTTCACGGGCAGTTTGTTTCGAGGATGAAGACGATGGATTTTAGGTCGTGATTTCTAGGTTTTAGGAGGGGAAAGGATTGCTGGGAACTGGACGAAGCTTCTGGGATTGGATTGGACGGAAATGGTGGAAGAATGGAGGAGAACCGGTCACGCCGGTTCAGTACAGTTGAACCGGGTGACTCGAGGTAGACGATGCACTGTAGCAGGCGCGTGGGGGCGCATGGGGAGGATTCTGAACAAATTTCCAACATGGTTCTTGTTCTAAATGTCATAAGGAATCCATTGGGATAAGTTTCGGGTAAATCAGACGTTGTTAAGGATTAGTTCGAGGGTTCGGACGGTTTAAGGTTTAAGTTTAAATTTCGTAAAAATTCCCGAAAAATTGGGGAAATTAGGGTTAGCATCTTTGAAGTGTTTGTGACCCTATTTGGTGCCTATTGACAGGACGGGAGACGCCTGAGACGGTCGAGGAGCGTGCGGAGCGCGATTGACACTTTCCGATTCGTGAGTGGACTCTTTCTTTTCTCACGAGCATGCCTAACTGTTTTTATTTATGATTTATGATTTTAAGTATGTTTTATGCTTGGTAATGATGATTACATATGATTGATATATTTGCACGTTTTTCGAGACATGTTTGGGTTTTCGCACGTTTTTCGAGAAAAAAAACGGGATTTCTGGTTTGATGCTATACTTTGGGATTTCAAGTTATAATTGTTTTTAGATGCTTATAAATGGATTATGAGACATGATTTTTAGAATTCACGAGTTTTGGTTTAAAAAGTGGAATTCCGGATTTGGGTTCGGAATGACGGTTTTGAACGCCGGAAGGGCTTCGAACCGGAGATTTCGGATTCGGGTTTGGATATGGAATTAGAAATGGTTTTCATATGATTTTGGATTGGATTTGCTGGATCTGGATATTGGGTTTAAAGACCCGGATTCTGATGGACGGGGGACGGGCCCGGATTGAGTTTAAAGACTCGGGAGTTTAAAGACTCGGATATTTACGATATTACCCTCATAGGCCTATTGAGTTTAAAGACTCGGGAGTTTAAAGACTCGGATTACTTTTGAGGCCTGGTTGAGTTTAAAGACTCGGATAGACCCAGCAGGTTTGATCGGACTTGACATTGATGTATTTAGTTTTATGATACGATTTTAGCATACATACTGTTTGATGTTGTGGTTTTATGATATTCGTTAGGCATGCGTACTTGTTTTTAAAACGGAGGGAAAAATCTTATTATTTTTCTTAACTCTGATTTGATGTTAAACGGTTTTTGAAACTTTTATTTCTTTTAGTCCACTCACACTTTTGGTTTTAATTTACCCTCTAGGTCGTGGTGATAGCGCTGGAGTTAGCCCTCATCATTTGGCCTAGAAGTCCACGGGCTTATGGGTACCCGATAGTCCCGATGACAAAAAGCCCGACCCGGCCCGATATGGGCCGTGGGCCCGCCCGGCCCGCATGTTGACAGGCTGGACTTGGGCTTAGGGTATTCAAGCCCGATAGGCCCGAGCCCGATAAAGCCCGGTAAGCCCAGCCCGATCCGCCCAGGTAAACCCGACCTATAAGCCCGAAAATATAAAATAATTATAAATTAAGAATTGATACCCAGTCCAATCTTGTTACTACTATCATAGCCAAAATCCAAAACTCCAACAAAATCTCAACCTAGTGTCATTTAAAAGCCCAATGCCCAAACCAAACCCTAACCCTAAATTCAAAAAAACTCACTAGGTCTCTGACTCTTTTAGCGACCTTCTTATCCTATCTCGGCTTTATGGTCGAAAAGTTCAGTCAATTTTCCAAATCCAATAGTACCCCTCCTTAGTTTATTTCAATATTCGATAATAATATTTAAGCTTAACTCACTTTTTTTTTTACAATTAGATAGGTACAAATGGGCTTAGTAGGCCCGGCCCAAGTGGGCTTAGTAGGCCCGACCCGTAAAGCCCGATAAAAGCCCGGCCCAAACCCGGCCCGACAAAGGGCATGGGCTTTCATATTTATGATCAAGCCCGCCCGGCCCGACCCGGTATTTTTTAAATTATGAAATAGGCCCGGCCCAGCCCAGCCCAAGCCCAAAAATTTTGGGCCGGGCTTGCCCGACCCGGCCCAATGACGAGGCTTAGCTGGAGTGAACGTTGAGGCAGGATCCGAGGCATAGAGCTTACGACGTTCTTCCGTTGCGAGTTTAGCCTAGTAGGACTTTTGGTGCCTGTTTTGTATAACTATGCTCTGGGTTACGATTGTATTATATTTCTCCCTTGTCTGATAATTATGCTCATAGTTGTTTTGAGGTCATTTTGGTACTTTAAGTGTGATTGTCAGACGGGAGCAGGGTTCGTCCCGGGTATCGAGTTGATATTTGGGACGGGTCTTGACACGTGGGGACTTTTTGAGGTTTTCACTGGCCTCGTGCCAGATGTGAGTAAGACTTTGGATAAGTTTTTACGGATTTTCTGGGTTGAGTCTTGTCATGCCTCTACACATAATTCAAGAGTTTTCAATGCACCAAGCATATAATGAATATTATCACTATCTTTTTAGACAATCATAATCACATTCTAGTCCAATTAATTAGTGAACAAAAAAAAAACTTTATCTCATTCCAGTTTTATACTTTAATCTTAAGTACATTTTTATACAAAAAAAAAAAAAAAAAAAACTCTCACTCATTTTTCATCCTCCTCGTCAATCTCCAAATCAAGCAAACATAATTTTTGTTCTAAATGGAAAGCCAGTAATCAAAATTTAGGAATGAAAATGACTTGTTTGCATAGCGCAGAAAAAGTTTCAACTAGAAATCAAAGCTTATGACTTATAATATTTATCTTTGTTATCAAAACCACCCAAAACATTAAACGTAGCAGTATAATGTCGAAGAACCACCCCAAAAATTCCCCACTATAAATATTGATGGCCTCATTAGAAACCTAATGTCCAAGGCCTTCTTTAAATAATTTTAAAAAACTTAGAAGACATCATCTCCCCTGGATCCTCTTCCCTCCAACACCCTTTCTTCCTTTTTCTTTCTAAAGGCCCTCAATTGCTTTTCTAGTTTGAATTTTCATTATGGTGAGAATATGGTGAGAATATGGGTTTTTTTATATCCCTAAAATTGGCATCATAACGTTTACCAGATCTAAATATGAAGGGATGTGAGTTTGACTGGCATCCGGCCGGCATGTCCTCTCGATGGTCGAGATTGTCGACCTTCCTAAGGGTAAGTGAGTTTGACATGGCTCAGTGGGGATCGATCTCTCTGTGAATATTATAGAAAATACTATGCCCAGGCTTGAAACTCGAGTGAATCAAATAAAGTTAAAACTCACGATCATTTGCTGCAACTATTTGCTCTTCTCTTTTAGCCTCCGCATCCGGCCCCTCGATCAAAGCTCTCTCACACTCTCACACTCTCACACAAACACACATCACTAGAGACAAAAATGGTGACCTCTCCTCTATTATCCATGTGCCGTTGTTTACCATTTCTATAATCTTTCGATACGATTTTGTTTTGTTGCCCCTTGATCACTTTATGCTTTCTTTGTTTTTTGTTTGTTTAGCCTTTCAGAGTTACATTGAGATCACAAGGGTCGTCATCGTCAAGTGAATCACGTAAAATTAAAACTCAATAATGTTTCAACAAGTCATATTTGAATGTTATATAAAATATTATGCCGATACTTAAATTGAAAATTTGAATAAAATAATAAAGATGTGATTTTCATGCTTAAATTGTCTTACTATCGAATTTCTCCGGCTTTCTCTACCGATGAAATTAAGTAGATCAAAAGAGAATTAATTGGCAGAAAACAGACTTAAGGAAGAAAAACAATATAAGAATCACTTCCCCAAAAAAAAAAATCAAATTAAACCTTACTCCGGTCGAAACAGTTTTAACGTACATAAACCAAAACTATTAGCAGCACCATGATCCGGGCCCATGTGATAACAACTTTAAACTGAACTCAATCTTCAGAGCTCGGGCCTGATTGGTCCCAATTGTGATCTCCAACTTGTTAAGCCCATTAGAGTGAAAGTGATGCAGAGGATCGGACGGTCCGATGCAACCTTAAAAGTCCCCGTAGAAAAACCCTAATGCCGAGACCATTTGCTCCTCTTCTAGCCTCCGCCTCCGGCAACTCGATCAAAGCTCTCTCACACCCTTACACTCTCACAGAGACACGCATCACTAGAGACAAAAATGGTGAGCCCTCCTCTCTTATCCATGCGCCCCTGTTTACCGGCGTCAACTACGGCGAAGACCATAGGAATCTCGTCGTCATCGTAGACGTCCTTGACCAGAACAGAGTAACCATCTCCTTCTTTTCTTGATCAAAGTTTTACGCTTTTGTTTGTTGATTTGGAATTGTGTCCCCTTTCTTTTTTGTTGCCTGGAAAATTAACAAATTAACAAATTTTTGGTGCATTTCCTTATATTTCCTGATTCAGTGTCCGTTTTTGGTTTTATCAGTTGCCAGCAATCGCAATTTCCCCAATTGATTAAATTCTCAGAAGATTTGCGAATGATCTCAACTCTGGTATGTTGCCAATGCTTGAATCTCAACAATCGCAATTTCATCTTCCATCGCCCCTCATCCGCCTCCGACCCCAAGTGATTAATTTCTCAGAAGATTCGCGACTGAAAAACTTTGGTTAAACGACTCGCGCCGAATTTCTTCTTACGTTTCAAAATTCCGATTTGTTCTACTATTGCATAACTTTCCATCAAATTTGGTCGATATGCTGGCTATCGACAATTTCCGCAAGCTTTCGTCCATTCCTAATTCAACTAGGTACGCTTCTGATTAAGGTATGTTTATTTCATATTCGTACCAGGTGTAGAATTAACTTCCTGGTGTTAGTAGGTTTGGGATTAATTTTCTATTGCTCTCTACCCATCATTAGATTATTATAAATAAAGGTTTGCTTTGGGGTGTCTTAACTTTTACTATAACTTCGAATGAATCTCTAAACTTAACTAGGTGCCTCTTTCATAACTGAATTGTTTCATTCATCCATTATGTGTTTCTGTAGGAAGAGATCCACAAGCGGGGCGAATCCGATTTACATCCCTCAGGAAATCCTTATCGATATCCTAACAAGACTACCCGTGAAATCCCTCATTCGATTTAGGTCTGTATGTAAGTCATGGAGTGATTTGATTGGCAGCTCAACTTTTGGTAGAGCACATCTTGCTAAGAATGTCTCCACCCATGCCCATTCCCATCTAATTGCTCTCCATCGCTCACCATCTCTTAAATCACAGCTTTGCTATTCTTTTTTTTCTAATCAAACGTTTGAGCCCTGCTTCGAAGACCTTAGCTTTAAATGTCCTTTCATGACCAACGATATGTTTATGATATATGGTTCAAGTAATGGTTTAGTTTGTATGACACTTGGGTCGGGCAGGTTTATCAAGAATCCTATGTACATATGCAACCCATCTATTGGGAAATTTAGAATCCTTCCCTCCAGCAACTACGAATATCTGCATCCGACGTGCATTAGTCTCTCATTTGGGTTTCACCCAAAGATTAATGACTACAAGGTGGTAAGAATGTTGCACGATGCTGGCGGCAATACTAAGATGGATGACGGCGATATTAAGATGGAGGTGTATAGTCTTGGTATAAATTCTTGGAAGATGATTGAACAGGAAGCAATTCCTCCCTCGTTTGAGCCTGAACGTTATTTTCGTCCGAGTGTATTCTTGAATGGAGTTGTATATTGGCTTGCTAGGAAGATGTCAGAAGGCATAATTGTGTCATTTGATACTAACAGTGAAAATTTTGAAGAGTTGATGGTGTCAGATAATATTATGGCAGATAGCCTCAGGGGTCTTAGGGCCTATGAGAATTCAATTTGTTTGATTGAACAAGATCCTTATCAAGATGAAAAAGATGGTACTATTATTGACTTATGGATTCTTGATCTGCAAGACAAGTCCTTCAAAAAGCTGCATACAGTTGTTGTTTGTGGAATTGACCCTAGACCTTTGTGTTTCAGGCCTCCGGAGCTTAGTATGGATATTGAATTCCTACTGGAAGATAACATTGATCGTCCTGCTGGTGAAAAAGATCTGCTTTTATATAATTTCAAGTCCAAGCAGGTTATAAGTACTGGAATTAGGTTGGCCATCGCGCGTATCAATTGGGATAATGAGGATGATGATCCTGGTGACTGTATATTTCAGCTCGACTCTTTAAAAGTAGTTAATTATGTTGAGAGTTTATCTCTACTTTATGATTAAATCTTCACATTTCCAATTAGTGTTGTAATTTAATGAAATTTCTCTCCAATAATTTTTGGAAAATATGTGATGAAGTTTCAAAATAAAATAACAATTATAAGGGGATGATATGAAAATGTACAATTTTTCTTCGTATTCCACTACTTTTTTTTTCCCTGAAAATGCAACTTTATTAATTATGCGAGAATAAGAACACACCAATATCCTTAACGAGAAGGTTAAATAACCAAGTTGTCTCTCGGCTCAAACATGTTACTCACTTTTACTCTTAACATGATTAGCAATCGCATATGTCACCATGTTACAAGCACTAGGGGCAAATTGGAAAGTTATCGATAAAAAAGTCTCATAAAGTACATAATTATGACATTGGTAATAGTACCATCATTATCCTTCTTGCATAACATGGTGTCACCATATTTGAAATTTCTATATCATGAAGAATATTCATAAGAGTACCATCATTATGCCCTATGTTAAGGGTGTTAATCGGTTTTTCGGTTCGGTTTTTTTACCGAAACCGAAACCGAAACCGGTTGGAAAATCGGTTCGGTTCGGTTTGGTTTTTCCTCCAATGCGGTTCGGTTCGGTTTTTCCTCTTATTCGGTTCGGTTCGGTTCGGTTCCGGTTAAAATCGGTTTTTTTTTTCTTCAAATTATGGTGAATCGGTTCGGTTGAATCGGTTCAATTTTCTCTAAAAACCAATTTTTTTTGTACTTTTATACAATAATCAATATTTATTATCTAATTAATGTCCATTACAACCTAATTAATGTTTATTACAACTAATCAAGATCCATTATAACTAATCAATGTTCATTACAAAGTAACCTAAAGCATTTCGGTTCGGATCGGTTCGATTTTAAGGTCCATTCGGTTCGGTTCGGTTCGGTTCGGTGTTGTTATACCGAAAACCAAAACCGAACTAGTTCAATTCGGTTCAGTTCGGTTTTCTCCAAACGGTTTCGGTTTTCCTTCGGTTCGGTTTTTTTCGGTTCGGTTCCGGTTCGGTTCGGTTTTTCGGTCGGTTTTTTCGAACCAATTAACAGGGCTACCCTATGTGCCACCATATTCCACTAATATTAAGTATAATCTTTGAATTTAAGTTTAATTGTAGCTACAAAAATTGTAAAGTTATTTTAATCAAATACTTAAAAAAATTTGCACCAACAATGTTTCACATTTGGGTAAATTTCAAGTATTTTATTATTTGTTTCACATTCAAAATTTAAAAATTTTCAATTTATGATTTTTTAATTGAAAAAAATTCTTGCAAATGTGAGGAGATCAGACATCTCTACTTTATTTCTCGTATTTGTTAAATTTAGGATTCAAACTCAAAATAATAACATTATGAAATAGGTAGGGGGATAAAGATTTCTACTAAATTATTTTTTCCTTTTAGAATCCCTAAATTAATTTTTATAAAAGGTAAAAAGTCACTTTTAGTTCCCGTTGTTTATTCAGTTTTCCATTTTGTTTCTTGTAGTTTTAATTTAATTGAATTGAGTTAACCTTGTAGTTTTCTATCTATAACAATTGGAGAACACATTTAAATTCCCATCCAATTATTTAATAGAAATAAAAATATACAATACAAATAAAGTCATGGATGTAATGCGACGAAAATATCTTTTAATAAGGGAAGAATCATTAAATAATTAGATATAAAAGGGGTGAAGCTAATATTTTTACCTCCCATTTTTTTTTGGTAACTTTTCGAACAATGTCACCCATGACAATCGTATTAATATGGACTGGGGAGTAATTAACATACATAAAACCAAAACTATCCAATAGCCGCACCCTAATCCGGACCCATGTGATAACAACTTTAAACTGAACTCAATCTTCAGAGCTCGGCCCTGATTGGTCTCCGTTTGTAATTTCCAACTGGTTAATCCCATTAGAGTGATCGGACGGTCCGATGCAACCTAAAAAGACCCCATGGAAAAACCCTAATTCCGCGACCATTTGCCCTTCTCTTCTAACCTCCGCCTCCTCGATCATAGCTCTCTCACTCTCTCACACACACATCACCCGAGACAAAAATGGCGAGCCCTCCTCTCTCGTCCATGCGCCGCTGTTTACCGTCTCTGTAATATTTCGGTACGACTTCGTTTTGTTGCTCCTTGATCTCATTATAGTTTCTTTGTTTTTTGATTGTGTAGCCTTTCAGAGTTATGTTGAGATCGAAAGGATGACTCTCGTCAAGTACGGCGAAGACTATGGGAAGCTCGTCTTCATCGTAGATGTCCTTGACCAGAACACAGTAACCTTCTCCTTCTTTTTCTTCTCTTAATCAAAGTTTTACGCTTTTGTGTGTTGATTTGAAATTGTGTCCCCTTTCTGTTTTGTTGCTTGGAAAATTAACAAATTTCTGGCGCATTTCATTATATTTACTGATTCAGTGTTCGTTTTGTTTTTTTAAGTTGCCAACAATCGCAATTCCATCTTCAATCGCCTCTCATCCGCCGCCGACCCCAACTGATTAAATTCTCAGAAGATTTGTGAATGATCTCAACTCTGGTATGTTGCCACTGCTTGAATCTCAACAATCGCAATTTCATCTTCCATCGCCCCTCACCCGCCTCCGACGACCCCAAGTGATTAAATTGTCAGAAGATACGCAAAAGAGTTGGCGTTAATCTAGTCCTGCCAATGATATCTACTCTGGTATGTTGCCACTGCTTGAATCTCTGAAAAACTTTGGTTAAAGTTTCTTCTTCCGTTTCAAAATTCCAATCTATTCCTCTATTGCAAAATTTTCCATCAAATTTGGTCGATATGCTGGGTATTGACGATTTTTGCAATCTTTCGTCCCTTCCTAATTCAACTAGGTAAGCTTCTGATTAAGATTTGTTAATTTCATATTCATAGTAGCTGTAGGATTAATTCCTCAGGAAGAAATCCACAAGCAGGACGAATCCCATTTACATAACTGAACTGTTTTCATTCTCATTATTTGTTTTTGTAGGAAGGGATCCAAAAGCAGGGCGAATCCCATTTACATCCCTCAGGAAATCCTTATCGATATCCTAACAAGACTACCCGTGAAATCCCTCATTCGATTTAGGTCTGTTTGTAAGTCATGGAGTGATTTCATTGGCAGCTCAACTTTTGGTAAAACGCATCTTGCTAAGAATGTCGTCAATCATGCCCATTCCTATCTAATTGCTCTCCATCGCACACCATCTCCTAAATCACAGCTTTGCTATTCTTTTTTTTTTCCTAATCAAACGTTTAAGCCCTGCTTCGAAGACCTAAGCTTTAAATGTCCTTTCATGACCAACGATATGTTTATGATATATGGTTCAAGTAATGGTTTAGTTTGTATGACACTTGGGTCGGCCTTGTTTATCAAGAATCCGATGTACATATGTAACCCATATATCGGGAAATTTAGGACCCTTCCCTCTAGCAACTATGAATCTCTGCATCTGCTGTGTATTAGTCTCTCATTTGGGTTTCACCCAGAGATTAATGACTACAAGGTGGTAAGAATGTTGAAATTTGATGGCGGCAATATTAAGATGGAGGTGTATAGTCTTGGTACAAATTCTTGGAAGATGATTGATCAGGAAGCAATTCCTCCTTCGTTTGAGCATGGACTTTTTGCTTCTCCATGTGTATTTTTGAATGGAGTTGTCTATTGGCTTGCTGAGAAGATGTCAGAAAACATAATTGTGTCATTTGATACGAATAGTGAAAATTTTGAAGAGTTGGTGGTATCAGATGATATTATAGTTGATAGCCTTTGTGGTCTTAGGGCCTACGAGGATTCAATTTGTCTGATTGAACGAGATCTGTATCAAGATGAAAAAGATGGTATTATTATTGACTTATGGATTCTTGATCTGCAAGACAAGTCCTTCAAAAAGCTGCATACAGTTGTTTGTGGAGTTGACCCTACACCTTTGTGGTTCAGGCCTCTGGAGCTTAGTATGGATATTGAATTCCTACTGGAAGGTAACATTGATCGTGCTTCCGGTGAAAAATATCTGATTTTATATAATTTCAAATCCAAGCAGGTTACAAGTACTGGAATTAGGGTGGCCAACACGCGCATCAGTTGGCGTCATGAGGATGATGATCTTGATGCCTGTATATTTCATATAGATTCTTTAACAGTAGTTAATTATGTTGAGAGTTTAGCTTTACTTTGTGATTAAATCTTCAAATTTCTAATTAGTGTTGTTATCTAATGATATTTCTCTTTATATATTATATGATAATTTTCGGAAAATATGTGAAAGTTTCAAAATAAGGTAATATGAAAATGTACAATTTTTCTTCATATTTCACTACTGCTAAGATGATTTTCAGCTGAATCCTTGAATTTAAGTTAAATTGTAGCTTTAAAAAATTGGAAAGTAAACTTTGCTCCAACATTGTTTTATATTATGACAAATTTTAAATATTTTATTATTTATCACGTTAAAATATTGGAAATTCTTATTTGGTTATTTTATTATTGATGAAATTCATGCAATTGTGAGCATCAAAATCCGGAAAATATCCATTTTCATACCAAAAACCACATATAATCACAAATCATATTTAACCCATTTATCATCATCAGAAAACCTGTATAGGTTGACCTCCTCAAATATGGCATCAAAATCCGAAAACCAGCTTTTTCTCGAAAAACGTGCAAAATCCCGAAAACGTCTCGAAACATCTCAATCACGTATAATCATCATTAAAACATAAAAACACACACATAAGATCATAAAACATTGATAAAAACAGTTAGGCATGCTCGGAAATAAGAAAGAGTCCACTCACAGATCAGAACAAGTCACTCGCGCCCCGTGCGCTCCTCGACCGTCTCTGGTGTCTCCCGTCCTGTCAATAGATATCAAATAGGGTCACAATGACATCAAGGATACCTTCCCTATTTTCCCCAATTTTTCGGGAATTTAATAATATTTTATTCATAAACCCTAAACCTTACGGATTCTCGAACCGTCCCGTAACACCGTCCGATTAACCCGAAAACTATACCATTGTATTCCTTAGGACATTTAGGACTAAACTCAAGTTGGAAGCTTGGCCGGATTCCTCCCCACGCGCCTCCACGCGCCACCCAAAGTGGCTGCGCGTGGGCCTCACGCGCCTGCTACAGTACCACCGTCTTCCTCGATCGAACCCGGTTCGCACCAGGCTGCAACCCGGACCGGCGAGAACCGTTCTCCACCGTCCGGCCACCGTTTCATCTCCTCTCTTCTCCTGCAGTTTCGTCCAGACACCAGGAATCCATCCCCCTCACTCTCCTGGTTCGATTCACCCCCCAGCTTCACGACTGAAGCTCGAAAGGAAACACAGACGACCCCTGTTTTCCTTCCCGGCCGTCCTATGCTTCCCCCCTCACGGTGGCGATTCTAAACTCCTCCCACAACCTCACTGAATCACACACAACTCACAGGAACCCTCGACTCACCCTCTAACTCCACGATTTCCCGTTTGAAATTCACGGCCAAACAGGGTACAGAGTACCCGCCGTCGCACCACCTCCCACCGTGAACTTCCCCGTCACGGCAACCGTTAAAACTACTCCTAGGACCTCCCTAAACCTCACTTCACTCACCAATCCCTTCGACTCTAGCTCTAGGTCCACGATTTTCAATTTGAAACTCACGGGAAAAACAGGGGAATAGAACTCACCTTTCGATTCCGTCTCCGTCGTGCGCACCGCCGCGTGCCACGGTACTCGTTGGGTCTCCTGCAACCTCCTAAGCTTCCTACCGCCTTGGTTTGCCTCTCCACACGGCACAACAGCCTCCACAGTTCACCACCTTCTCTGTTTTCTTCAACCTTCAGCCGTCCACCGCGTCGCCTCCGTGCACGGTTTCAGTCTCAAACCGTGATCACCAGCACCGCCTTGCTTCACCGTCTCCCACTCAACTCACTCTGCACTCTCCCTTGCACCAAGATCGATCAATCTTCTTCAATTTTCTTCTCTCTGTTTCTGTGTTTTCTTCGAAGATAAGCACGGTTCAAATGAAGGCAAGGTGTGGCCGTGCACACCGTAGAATTCTTTGGAACAATCCAGCCCCTGCACGTGTCCACAATCCTATGGACCATCAGAAAAATATCCCAATCCACTTTTGCCACTTGTCCTCATCTGATTGGCTGAATGGAAATGACCAAAATACCCCTTATATAATTAATTACCATTTTGCCCTCGAACGTTCTAGACCCATATCTTTCCCGTCCGACGTCCGATGACAGCGTGCCGCCTGTCGTTGAACTCAGGACGTCGAGACCTATCTAACGGTCCTCGGTGTACGTGAAAATCACAAGTCACCCAAAAAGTCAACATTTTCCTCATTTAATCAAATTTACGGTAACGCCCTCAATCTTCCGTACATCATAACTTTTCTTCCGGTTGTCCGAATCGAACCTGCCACCTGTCTACGGACTCGTGACGTCCTAAACTACGTCACGGTCAAGGGCCAACACTCATCCAATCGATAATACAAAAAGTCAACTTTTAGTCTACTATTCACAAGGGTAAAATCGTCCTTTTTACAAAATTTCACAAAATTACATTTTTACCCTTCCCGAAGGTACGGGTTGTTACAATCTACCCCCCAAAAAAAAGAATTTCGTCCCCGAAATTCAGTGAAATAAGTAAGGGTACTGCTCCCGCATCAAGGCCTCGGGTTCCCAAGTAGCTTCTTCTACTTGATGATTCCTCCACAATACCTTAACCAAGGGAACCGCCTTCCTTCGTAAAACCTTATCCTTCCGATCCAAGATTGCAACAGGTTGCTCTTCGAAACTCAAGTCTTCCCTCAGTTCCACTGGTTGCGCTTCCAAAACATGCGAATCGTCTCGAATATACTTCCGAAGCATAGAGACATGAAAGACATTATGTACCTTTTCCAAGTCTGCTGGTAAGGCTAATCGATATGCAACAGGACCAATCCGTTCCAAGATCTCATAAGGTCCAATGTAACGAGGACTCAACTTCCCTCGTCTGCCAAACCGCACAATTCCTTTCCAAGGGGACAATTTCAGGAAAACCCAGTCTCCTACGGTAAACTCCAAATCCCTGATCCTACGGTCGGCGTAGCTCTTCTGGCGGTCCTGCGCTACCTTCAATCGATCCCTGATCAGTGCAACTTTTTCCTGAGTAAGCTCCACCAGCTCAGAAGTAGTTAACCTCCTCTCACCAACCTCAGTCCAACACAATGGAGTCCGACACTGCCGCCCATACAAAGCCTCGTAAGGAGCCATCTCAATGCTCTCCTGATAACTGTTATTGTAGGCGAACTCCATCAAAGGAAAATGTGATTCCCAAGTACCCTGAAACTGAAGTACACAAGCTCGCATCATATCCTCGAGAATCTGAATAGTCCGCTCAGACTGTCCATCGGTCTGAGGGTGAAAAGCAGTACTGAAGTGTAATTTAGTCCCAAAAGCTTCCTGTAAGCTCTGCCAAAATCGAGAAGTGAATCTCGGATCTCTATCAGATACTATCGACTCTGGAGTCCCATGTAACCGAATAATCTCATTTATGAACAACTGTGCAAACTGCTCCAACCTGAAGTTCTCCCGTACTGGCAAAAAGTGAGCAGACTTCGTAAGTCGATCCACAATAACCCACACACCATCGTGTCCCTTCGGTGTTCTCGGAAGCTTGAACACGAAATCCATAGTCAGGTGATCCCATTTCCACTCGGGGATCGGCAAAGGTTGCATTGCTCCATAAGGTCTCTGCCGCTCAGCTTTTACCTGTTGACAAATTAAACATCTACTGACATACTCTGCAATTCCACGTTTCATCCCCGACCACCAGTAATGCTCCCGAAGTGTACGATACATCTTGGTCCCACCAGGATGCATCGCGTAAGCTGAACAATGAGCCTCATCCAGTATCACCTTCTTCAAAGCTTCATCCTCGGGTACACACAACCGTCCATCCTTAACCAAGGCTCCATCCTCACGGATCTCAAAATCCTGTCTCTCTCCAGCCTCGACCTCAATCCGGATGATGCCCAGAATAGGGTCCTCAAACTGAGCATCAATCACCTGATCAATCAAAACAGGTCGCACGTGGAAACTCGCTAGGAGTACTCCCTGATCAGCCACAGTCAACTCTACTCCCAACCTACGGAGCTCAACCAGCAACGGTAACCGTACGGTCCTCAAATATGACAAAGAACTAGCTGACTTCCTGCTCAAAGCATCGGCTACCACATTAGCCTTCCCTGGGTAATACTCAATAGTACAGTCATAGTCCTTAAGTAACTCCAACCAACGGCGCTGTCTCAGATTCAATTCCTTTTGAGTGAACAAATACTTCAAGCTCTTGTGGTCCGTAAAGATCCTGCACCTCTCACCGTACAAGTAATGCCGCCAAATCTTCAATGCATGAACTACTGCTGCTAATTCCAAATCATGTGTAGGGTAGTTCACCTCATGGGGTTTCAGTTGCCGGGAAGCATAAGCAATCACTTTCTCGTGCTGCATCAAGACACAACCCAAACCTTGTAAGGAAGCGTCACTGTACACCTCAAACTCCCCACTATCGTCTGGAAGGGCTAACACAGGAGCAGATGTCAAACGTCTTTTAAGCTCCTGGAAACTCTGTTCACAGTTCTCATCCCACTCAAATCGAACTCCCTTCCGAGTCAACCTCGTCAACGGTGCTGCGAGAATAGAAAAGCCCTCGATAAAACGTCGGTAATAACCCGCTAAACCCAGAAAACTCCGGATTTCTGTTACCGTCTTAGGCTGTTCCCAATTGGCTACCGCCTCAACTTTCTGAGGATCCACGCGGATGCCCTCGGCCGAAATCACATGGCCAAGAAATCCAACACTGGTCAACCAAAACTGACACTTACTGAGCTTCGCATACAACTGATGCTCCCTCAAAGTTTTAAGCACAACTCTCAGATGTTTCTCATGCGCCTTCGCACTCTTTGAATACACCAAAATGTCATCAATGAAGACAATCACAAAACGATCCAAGTAGGGCCGGAACACTCGGTTCATGAGGTCCATAAAAGCTGCTGGGGCATTAGTCAAACCAAAAGGCATCACAACAAACTCATAGTGACCGTACCTGGTCCGGAAAGCTGTCTTCGGTATATCCTCCTCCTTAACCCTTAACTGGTGATAACCGGAGCGAAGATCAATCTTCGAAAAATACTGAGCTCCCTTCAATTGGTCGAACAAATCATCAATCCGAGGTAGGGGGTACTTATTCCGAATAGTTACCTTATTCAGTTGCCTGTAATCCACACACAATCTCAATCCTCCGTCCTTTTTCTTGACGAACAAAACAGGTGCTCCCCAAGGTGACATACTCGGTCGAATGAATCCTATATCGACCAACTCTTGCAACTGGGCCTTAAGTTCCCTCAATTCCGCAGGTGCCATACGGTAAGGAGTCTAGGAAATAGGTTGTGTACCTGGTAGAAGATCAATCGTAAACTCAAGATCTCGGTGTGGGGGTAGTCCTGGCAACTCCTCGGGAAAAACATCGGGAAACTCCCGCACCACTGGTATGTCCTCCGCCCTCACTGGCGTAGTACGTGTATCCACCACATAAGCTACGTAACCCTGGCACCCCTTACGTAACAGTTTGCTAGCCTCGAGTGCCGAAATAACTCCCGTAGGAAGTGCACGCTGATCCCCCTGAAACGTAGTCTCTGATAATCCGGGACTCCGAAAAGTCACTCTCCTATCGAAACATTCGACAGAAGCATGATGTCTCATCAACCAGTCCATACCCAATATCACATCAAAGTCCCGTAAGTCCAAGAGTAACAAATCTGCCATTAACTCCACCTCACCTACCATCACCGGACACTCTCTCAACACCTGAGTCACTACCAACACCTCCCCAGTAGGTGTACTCACTCCTAACGCACAGTCCAAAGTAGACACCTCCCTCTCCTTGACCAAACTACAACTCCGAGCTATAAATGAATGAATAGCCCCGGGATCTATCAAAGCAAAAACAGTGTGACCAAGTATGGTGAGTGTACCTGTCACCACTCCCGGTGCTGACCTAGCCTCCTGCTGAGTCATAGCAAAAACTCGCGCCTGAGGTCCCGATGACCTACCGCGCCCTCTGGAACTGCTCGTGGCACCACCGCCACCCCTAGGGCCTGCTGCCCCTGACACTGATGCCGTACTCCGCCCAGGTTCCGTTGCACCTCTGCCTGCGCCTCCCTCCGGAGCTAACAATGGGCACTCCCGACGAAAGTGTCCTCGCTCTCCGCAATAGAAGCAAGTATCCCTACCGGGTCCACCGGTATGCCTCCCTGTAGAAGCCACTGAAGTCGCACTCGCCTGAGGAGTCGGCTGTGATCTAGCTCCTCGAAAACCAGAGCCCTGGAAACTGCCTGGTCTACCATACCGGGCTCCACCAACTGATGATGATCCACCAAAATTTCCCCGTTTCGGGGGCCTCTGACTCGATGCTCCTGGAAATGAATGCTCTCGGCGTCGAACACTGCCCGAGTACTGTGGTCTAGCAGGTAAACTGGCCTCCACCCTAACAGCAGCATCAGACAACTCTCGGAATGTAGCAAAAGAGCCGGCTGTCACTATGGCCCTGATCTCTCCCCGGAGGCCCAACTCAAACCGACGGCACTTCTCCGCCTCAGTCGCCACAAATGCAGGAGCAAAACGAGATAGCATCTGGAACCTCTGCTCATACTCAGCAACTGTCAAGTTCCCTTGCTTCAAGTGAAGAAATTCCGCTTCCTTCGCATCCCTGAAAGAACGGGGATAGTACTGATCTAGAAACCGCTCCCGGAAAGTCTCCCAAGTCACGGTATGTGCATCCCAGCCGGACAATTCCAGTGTGTACCACCACTCGCAGGCAGCTCCATCCAACAGAAAAGTAGCTAACAAAACCCGATCCTCGGGAGGACAGTGCATCACCCCAAAAATACGCTCGAGTCGGGTGATCCATCGGTGAGCTTCCACGGGATCGGCCCCACCGCTGAACGTAGTAGCCCCAAGCCTCTGGGCTCTCTCGATCGAAGCGCTCTCAGTTCCTCTCGCCGCTTCATCTTCAGGTCGTGGAGGGGGTTCACGTCTCGGAGGCATGATCGATCGTACGCTGAAAGAGGCATAGAGTTAGTCAAACAACCTAGACCCAACACAAAACGACACAACCTATGCTCTGATACCAATTGTCAGGACCCGTCCCAAATACCACCTCGATACCCGGGACGAACCCTGCTCCCGTCTGACAATCACACTTACAGTACCAAAAATAACCTTAATACAACTATAAGCATAACTATCAGACGAAGGAGTAAGCATATATACAACAATAAGTCAGAGCATAGTTCTACAAAATGGGCACAAAAGTCCTACAAGTCTAAGTCCGCAACGGAAGAACGTCGTAAGCTCTATGCCTCGATATCTGCCTCGACGTTCACCCCAGCGCTATCACCACGACCTGGAGGGAAATTGAAAAAAAACAGAAGGTGTGAGTGGACCGAAAGGAATAAAAGTTTCAAAATAGTTTCTCGTAAAATTAGAGTTAAGGAAAAGTAATAAGTTGTTCCCTCCGTTTTGGAAACAGGCATGCCCAACGAAGTATCGAAGTATTAGAAAATCCATAATATGGAACCTCATAAGAAACAGAGACACTATAAAATCCATAAGAAACTGAAACACTATAAAACGGATATCGGAATCATAGTTCAGCATCAAAGCATCATTTCCGATTAAACCTGCTGGACTTATCCGAGTCTTTAAACTCAACCAGGCCTCAAATATAACAATAGGCCTATGGGGGTAATATCATAAATATTCGAGTCTTTAAACTCCCGAGTCTTTAAACTCAAGGCCTACGGGGGAAATCAATATATATCCGAGTCTTTAAACCCATATCCAGATCCAGCAAATCCAATCCATTTCAGGGTAAAACCCTTCCGAAACCCATCACCAAACTCGAATTCGGAATCCCTGGTTCGAAGCCCTTCCGGCGTTCAGAACCGACATTCCGAACCCAAATCCAGAAAATATCCATTTTCATACCAAAAACCACATATAATCACAAATCATATTTAACCCATTTATCATCATCAGAAAACCTTTATAGGTTGACCTCCTCAAATATGGCATCAAAATCCGAAAACCAGCTTTTTCTCGAAAAACGTGCAAAATCCCGAAAACGTCTCGAAACATCTCAATCACGCATAATCATCATTAAAACATAAAAACACACACATAAGATCATAAAACATTGATAAAAACAGTTAGGCATGCTCGGAAATAAGAAAGAGTCCACTCACAGATCAGAACAAGTCACTCGCGCCCCGTGCGCTCCTCGACCGTCTCTGGTGTCTCCCGTCCTGTCAATAGATATCAAATAGGGTCACAATGACATCAAGGATACCTTCCCTATTTTCCCCAATTTTTCGGGAATTTAATAATATTTTATTCATAAACCCTAAACCTTACGGATTCTCGAACCGTCCCGTAACACCGTCCGATTAACCCGAAAACTATACCATTGTATTCCTTAGGACATTTAGGACTAAACTCAAGTTGGAAGCTTGGCCGGATTCCTCCCCACGCGCCTCCACGCGCCACCCAAAGTGGCTGCGCGTGGGCCTCACGCGCCTGCTACAGTACCACCGTCTTCCTCGATCGAACCCGGTTCGCACCAGGCTGCAACCCGGACCGGCGAGAACCGTTCTCCACCGTCCGGCCACCGTTTCATCTCCTCTCTTCTCCTGCAGTTTCGTCCAGACACCAGGAATCCATCCCCCTCACTCTCCTGGTTCGATTCACCCCCCAGCTTCACGACTGAAGCTCGAAAGGAAACACAGACGGCCCCTGTTTTCCTTCCCGGCCGTCCTATGCTTCCCCCCTCACAGTGGCGATTCTAAACTCCTCCCACAACCTCACTGAATCACACACAACTCACAGGAACCCTCGACTCACCCTCTAACTCCACGATTTCCCGTTTGAAATTCACGGCCAAACAGGGTACAGAGTACCCGCCGTCGCACCACCTCCCACCGTGAACTTCCCCGTCACGGCAACCGTTAAAACTACTCCTAGGACATCCCTAAACCTCACTTCACTCACCAATCCCTTCGACTCTAGCTCTAGGTCCACGATTTTCAATTTGAAACTCACGGGAAAAACAGGGGAATAGAACTCACCTTTCGATTCCGTCTCCGCCGTGCGCACCGCCGCGTGCCACGGTACTCGTTGGGTCTCCTGCAACCTCCTAAGCTTCCTACCGCCTTGGTTTGCCTCTCCACACGGCACAACAGCCTCCACAGTTCACCACCTTCTCTGTTTTCTTCAACCTTCAGCCGTCCACCGCGTCGCCTCCGTGCACGGTTTCAGTCCCAAACCGTGATCACCAGCACCGCCTTGCTTCACCGTCTCCCACTCAACTCACTCTACACTCTCCCTTGCACCAAGATCGATCAATCTTCTTCAATTTTCTTCTCTCTGTTTCTGTGTTTTCTTCGAAGATAAGCACGGTTCAAATGAAGGCAAGGTGTGGCCGTGCACACCGTAGAATTCTTTGGAACAATCCAGCCCCTGCACGTGTCCACAATCCTATGGACCAGCAGAAAAATATCCCAATCCACTTTTGCCACTTGTCCTCATCTGATTGGCTGAATGGAAATGACCAAAATACCCCTTATATAGTTAATTACCATTTTGCCCTCGAACGTTCTAGACCCATATCTTTCCCGTCCGACGTCCAATGACAGCGTGCCGCCTGTCGTTGAACTCAGGACGTCGAGACCTATCTAACGGTCCTCGGTGTACGTGAAAATCACAAGTCACCCAAAAAGTCAACATTTTCCTCATTTAATCAAATTTACGGTAACGCCCTCAATCTTCCGTACATCATAACTTTTCTTCCGGTTGTCCGAATCGAACCTGCCACCTGTCTACGGACTCGTGACGTCCTAAACTACGTCACGGTCAAGGGCCAACACTCATCCAATCGATAATACAAAAAGTCAACTTTTAGTCTACTATTCACAAGGGCAAAATCGTCCTTTTTACAAAACTTCACAAAATTACATTTTTACCCTTCCCGAAGGTACGGGTTGTTACATAAGTTCTATATCAAGTTCGCAACATTGAAACCTTCAAAACCTAACTCACCGGAGGCCGGTGAAGGCTTCCATGTGCCCTCACACTCCACCCTCTCCCTGGCCCCTCATGGTTGCGATTGGAGCCACTTGCCTCTAACCTCGCACTGGCCAGCCCTCGTCGATGCCATCCAGAATTGGCCATTGATGGCTGAAATCCATGCTTATGAAACTCCTCCAAATCTCAACCAAAATCTTGATCTATACACCTATGATTATCTACTCGACAAGAGAACACATATATGGGGTTAAAGAATCGAACCTCCACATGTGGCTATCGAAAAATCACTTAGAAGTCACGAAAACCCAAATCTTCAAGCTGTATTTGTGCCGTCTATATGGGTCTTCAAGGTCCAAGATCGGCATAACCGTGCTCGCACAAACAAGATGAAAATGTTGGTGGTGGTTCGAAAAGCTTAGGTCGCTGTAGAACGGAGGCTCCGTTCTAGTCATTGCATCGCCCTCACGGGTCAAAAAAGAGGAAAGAAAAAACCAATTATGGCCAATCTCTCGAGGAGAGTGGAAGTGTCCACATTTAACAATCCAACTTTTCCATAATTCTCGTTATGCCATTAGTGTTTCAGACTCATAATGCAACGACCCGTCCTGAATTCCGGAATTAGATTAGTGACTAATGACAGATTAGTAAGACTAATTGGGGATTAGTCGAGAATTAACAGACGTTCAGGGCGAAATTATGATTTTGCCTCTGAACGAAAAGTTGACTTTTAACTCCGGGAGGTCCGATGGTCGAGGGTCGAAGACCGTTACGTAGATCGGGTCGATACGAGTTCGTAGATCGGCGGCACGCCGAAATCGGACATTCTACGGAAAAATTACGGTTCACGAAAGTTTTGAGGTACTATTCACAGCGGTACGTTTTACGTGGCAAAGTGGACTTTTGTCCTAAGTGGGGCCTGGATCTTTTCCCCCGGCCCAATGGATGAGTGGCATGTGTCACCCATCCATTGCTTCCCTTACACATACACATGCAACCACTCCCCTCCCCCCTCTGTTTCATTCGATCGACATCCAAGCCCAGTGAACCCCAAACCCAAACCCTTCCCCATCTGAATCCATGTGAAGCCAAATGAGGCTGAGGATGAATGGGAGGACGTGATGACGGTGGCAGGCCAGCCACCGTGGACCCAAACCCTTCTTTCTTTATATTCTTCCTACTCCCACTCCCATTCTCATCAAAGAGATAATTAGATTTGGCCTTTGGGTTGATCCTAGTGCTAATAATAACTGTTATGATTAGCTTGTAGATCTCGAACACTCTAGCCATATAAACATCGACACTCTAGCCGTAGAAAAAGGTTTTTTTTTTTTCTTTTTTGAAAATTACCGTAGAAAAAATGTTAGGGAAGAAAAACAGCATAAGAATCACTTCCCCAAAAAAAAATTCAAATTAAACCCTACTCCGGTCCGACCCGTTTTAACGTACTTAAACCAAAGCTATCCCGTAGCCGCACGTTGATCCAGGCCCATGTGATAACAACTTTAAACTGAACTCAATCTTCAGAGCTCGGGCCTGATTGGTCTCCATTGTAATCTCCAACTTATTAAACCCATTAGAGTGAAACTGATGCAGAGAATCGGACGGTCCGATGCAACCTACAAAGACCCCAAAGAAAAACCCTAATGCCCCGAACCTTTGCTCTTCCTTCCTCTTATCAAAGCTCACTCTCACTCATACACACGTTACCAGAGATAAAAATGGCGAGCCGCCTTTCTCATCCATCCGCCGCTGTTTACTGTCTCTATAATCTTTCGGTACGGCTTCGTTTTGTTGCTCCTTTATCTCTTTATGCTTTCTGTATTTTTTGTTTGTATAGCCTTTTAGGGTTACGTTGAGATCGGAAGGGTCGCTCTCGTCAACTACGGCGAAGAATATGGGAAGCTCGTCGGCATCGTAGACGTCATTGATCACATCAGAGTAACCATCTCCTTCTTTTCTTTTCTTAATCAAAGTTTTACGCTTTTGTTTGTTGATTTGGAATCGTGTCCCCTTTCTGTTTTGTTGCCTGGAAAATTAACAAATTTCTGGTGCATTTCATTGAAGTTCTTTTTTAACTTTGCTATAATTTGTTTATTTAAATTTGAAATATGAATTATTACATTTTTTTTTTCTGAAGTTTGAAATACAAATATTACACAGCAGGATGCCACTTAGAACTTAGTAAAAAATATCGCATTGAATAATTAAATAAAAAATAGCTTATTATTTCAAATAACCGGCTATGCATCTCGGTTCGTGTCCGAGTTTCTCTTCTCTGAAGTTTCTTTTTTACCTTGCTATACTTTTTTTTATAATTTCCAACACGAATATATATTAATTTGAAATACAAATATTACCCCTCTACCGCTTCAAATTTTGGAAGAAAATTTAAATACAAATATACGTTTAAAAAAAATGAAATACGAATATTACCTTTCTGCCGCTTCAAAATTTGGAAGATCTGGACATTTTACAGCTATATATAATTCAGGTATTTCTCTGGTCGATTTTAAATTCTGTTAATCCAGCATTTAATTCGCTCTCTGTTCTCATGCATTCCCGTCATCCAGAAACCCCATTCTGAATTTTGAATTTTGAACTTCTAGTTCACGCCAAAGCACGAGAGAGCTCTAGCATAAACACTAAACCCCAGTACCCTCTCTTCCTCGTTCTCTTCCCTTTCACTTCCATATCCTTCTTCTTCTGCCTCACCTTTCTTCGCCTCTTCTTCATTTTTCTTCTTGACTTTCTTGATTTTTTGAGAGAATCTCTAAACCCTTCATGATGGATCCAGATGTCAAAGGGGTTCTTTCATACCATCCTCCTGCCAATATAGACACTGACATTATTAATGAGATGGTGAGATATGGCTACAATAGAGAAACTGTTCTCTGGGAACTAAAGATGGATTTTGAATTCAGGAACTCCATGATTATGGCATTGAAAGAGAAAGACGAAGAGAAAGATAAAGCCCAAGATAAAGAGAAAGAGAAAGAGAAGCTTGTAACCCTGGGGAAAGGGAAAGAAAACATTGAAAATCCTGTGAAAGAGATTGAGAAAAGACACGAACTTGTAAATCTCCCTCTTTGTTTCTTTTTCTTCTTAGAATTCGTGTGTTTTCATACAATTGATTTCATACCTGTACGAACTTTCAGGTATCGGTTGTATACCATATTCTTTGTCATAAAAAGACGAATGGTCTTCCATATTCTCTGCCAGAGCCAGTTACAGTAGAGGTTACTACTTGAAAATTTTCATTTTCTGTTCTTTTGTTTTAAATTTCATGTTCCTATTCTTGCTCTCTTATAGCATTATATTCTAATTTCAAATTTCTTGTTATTTTTCAGTTTTTGGAAAGGAAAAGGAAAAGAGGAAGTGATAGTGCTGGTCTTATTTCTCAGGATTATGAGGTGTTGTATGGGTCTGTGTTGGGGATTGGCAGTTTTGGTTCGGTTTATAAAGGTGTCCACAAGATTACCCAAATGAAAGTGGCTGTGAAGTTTATTAGAACTACAGCAATATCAGATTATGAAAGAAAGCTTGGTTAGTGCTAGCAGTGTTTTTGTTTTGTTATGTTTTTTGGGTTGGGTTAGTAATTGAATTGGATGTCAATGTGCTTTTGTGAATGCAGTTGAAAATTGAATTGAATGTGCTTTTTTGTGCAGTGGATAGGGAGATCCTAGCTTCTCGACATCTTGTGCATCCTTGTCTTATTCAACACTTCCAAGCAATTCGGGAAAAGGACCAGGTGTGCATTGTTATGGAGTATGCGAAAGGGGGAGATCTCCAAGAACGCTTGAGAGAACATGGTAAAATAGAAGAAAAACAGGCCTGTTCTATTTTCACACAGGTAACAATTTATTGAAATTCTCTGCCTTTGGTATTTTATTTTGTCATATGAATTATATCATGTGGAATTTTCTTCTTGCAGTTAATAGATGCAGTTCATTATTGTCACGGGGAAGGTTTTGTTCATAGAGATTTAAAACCTTTGAATCTACTGTTTGTCTCCAAGGATAGCAATAAAATCAAGCTAGCTGACTTTGGGTATTGCAATTGGAAATTAAAACATGGCCAAGTCTTTAGTAGTGATGCTGGCACACAATTATACAAGGCTCCTGAAGTTCATGATGAGCCGGTAATAATTTTTTTTTCTTCTTTTTTCTTCTTTTTTCTTTCTATAATTGCATTTGTTATGATGAGTGTTTCATATTGGTTTTTAGGTTTACGATGGTATGGCTGCAGACATTTACAGTTGTGGAGTTATCTTGTTTGAAATGCTCACTGCTCAGATATATAATAGTAATTGTGAGGTAATGAATATACCATACTTGCTTGAACAATTATCTTTGTATAGCCTCGTTATCCTCTTTATTATTAGTGATGGGACAAAAATAGGAATAACAGTAAGGTTTAGTGCAGTTGGTTAATTGGCACCACCAAAGAGTGGACTTCCTTGTGCTAACTAGGGTGGAGTGGATTTTTTTGTTGCTCACGCCCCATCATTAGATTCTTATAAATACAAGGTTTACTTTGCTTTGGGGTGTCTTAACTTTTACCATAGCTGATGAATCTCTAAACTTAACTAGGTGCTTCTTTTATAAATTAAACTGGTGTCCAAATTGCATATTATTTTTACCACTTAAATATGAGTATGACGATCATGTACTCGTTCTCATTATCAGCTCATTGAAGCATAAAAGATAATTAATGTAGTAATAAAAAATAGTTAAAATCACTTTTCCCACATTTTAACTGACGAAATTAAATTACCTTCTTCTTCCGATGATGAGAAAAGGTAGGTAAATGTGGCACTTCTGTATTTGAGTATAAATAGGCCAAAGTCAGTTATAACTTGGAAATCCGTTAATAGTTGACATTTGATAGTTGATAGAAAATGCTTATATCAGAAATCCAATCTCAAGTTGAAAAATGATTTTTCTTCATCGGAAATTTAATATCTTTGTCGTTCATGAATGTTTCATTATTTTCTGCACTTGAAAGAGTCTTCTTCAATTCCTTAAAAGAGCTTTCTTCACTTGAAACACTAACACTACTTGGAACATAGATAGTATAAAACTAACCCTTACGGAAGGAAATATGCCAAAAGACGCTTAGTATAAGCCAAAACCTTGATTGATGACAGAAAATTCAATATTGATGCATTAATGCAGTTATACAGCAACAACAAAAAGCTTTCGATTAAAGGAAAGATTGGTTTGGTTTTTAAGTATTCGACATAACATTAAGTTGGAAGTGGATGCTAAACTAATATTTGCATCCTCAAATGAAAACCAGTTAGCAAAAATTCAAGGAAAAAATAAGCACATATGAACAACAATGAATCCAACGTTACCGAATAGCATAGATAAGCACTGCATTCAATATATCTGTAACCACAATGACCAAATTGTATACAATAACGAGTTGATATGAAAGTGTGACTATAAATTCAAAATAATTCAAACCGTTGAAGAAGTAAAATAAGAGAAACTATGACTATTGGCAACACACTAAACCATAATTTTCACGACCAAATAAAAATAAGAGGGATAAAGGTCATCATCTTTTTTGTCTCGTCTGAAACCCTTGAAATTTACAAAGAGCCTGATTAAGTTTCACAACCGATTAAAGACATATCACCTAATTCAAGACTACACAAAGTTAATAACGATTTTGTAAGGTAACATAACCTTAAACCACTTTTATCTATTATAAATACAAACCCTCTATATTAAGCAACCATGAGTGGGGACCTTCACAAAAAATTAGGTTGCATTACTTTCCGTATACATTATATACGTATATTATAAAAAGGTTTATTTATTTTTATCATTAAACTCGTTTAAAAGATTCATGATGTTAAACTTTCTAGAGAGTTCTAATTGATATGTTAGTTCATAAGTACAACACAAACGGAAGAACAAATGTCATATGAAGTGTATAAAGATGCAATAATATAATTAAATTCAATAAACAAGTAAAAAACAATTTAGAAATTTTTCTAAGTTCTTTAATTAAAATCAATTGATTTGCTTTGGTTCAATTAACCTATTATTAAGAATACTGTAATTTCCATAAAGTTTCACGAAAAAACACCAATGTTCTAAAGCTTGCACATAAAAATAAAGATATCAGCTAAAATTATTAAATGAAATAAACTTACTTGTAGTTTCTATTACATTCACACCATAAGCATGGCAATACTCAACCCAGAAAATAGCCTCTTGATGGCTGCTCCATTGCTGTCTACTGCCAAGCAAAATATAGCGCATCAGTTAGCTATAAAACTGAAGAAAATTAAAAGTGACAGTAGCCTTTGCTGCCTACTGCCAAGCGAAATGTAGACTGTACTAATTACCTATAAAATTGAAGAGAATTATCCTACTTATGGATCCATTCACATATTTTTTTAACTATATACTAAACTTGTGTGTCGGGATTACTATTATGTGAACATTACGTGAGCAGTCGTGAACAGTATATGTACGATATTGCCCCTGCTCTTAACATAGACATGAACAGTGAGTGACCAAAACCTTGGGCTAAGTCCAGGGTCTTTTTGAAACAATTATTTGATAAGGCCTATGTTGAAATAAAAAGAAAGAACAATAGTTAGCTAAAGCACATTATAAAAGGGAATTTCATTACATCCAACAAATTTGCATTCGGTAATATAGTCAAACATGAATTATTAATAAAAAAAATGAAATCAATGTCTTAACTATAAAATTTGAGGATATTTAAATGACAAATATGTGACAAAATTTCAAAATAAAATGACAAATATAAGGGCATAATATGAAAATGTACAATATTTCTTCATATTCCACTGCAACTAAGAGAATCTCCAGTAGAATCTTTAAATTTAAATTAAGTTGTAGCTAATAAAATTGAAAAAATTATTTTAACAAGCTACTTCAAAAAATTTGCTCAAATAATGTGCCATATTTTGGCGAATTTCAAATATTTTATTAGTTTTTTCATGTTAAAAATTTGAAATTCCTCAATTTATTATTGTATTATAAATGAAATTCATGCAACTGTGAGGAGATAGGATCTCCTATTTGTTAAATTTAGGATCCAAAATTCAAAATAACAAAATTCTAAAGCAAGGAACGAGACAAAAATTTCTACTAAATGATTTTTTCTTTAAAAATCCTTAAATTAACTAAAAAAGTATTTTATATACCTTACTGGAGATGCTCAAAATAGAAAAAGGTGCAGCAAAATTATCGTTTGAGGAAACAGCGAAATATTCCATATGGTATATTACTATGTTCCACTAGTAAGCGAATATTCCAAGTGTTATTCTCAAGTGGGCTTTTCAAATGTGATCCATCTCAACAATTCTCCATTATAAATTAACCTATAAGGCAGAAGTGATCTTACTATACAGCCCTGGAGGAGGCAGTGTAACGACCTATCCCAAAAATCGGGATTAGATTAGTGGTTAATGATAGATTAGTGAAGATATCGATGATTAGTGGATGTTTTCAGACGGACAGTGCGAAATGACAATTTTGCCCTTGGAATTGGGCGAAAGGTTGACTTTTGATTTGAGCGGTCAACCAGACTTTGACCGATGACTGTGACGTAGTTCGGAACATCACTAGTTCATAGACAGATGGCACGTCCGATTTCGACATCCGAGGAGGAAGTTATGATGTTCGGAAATTTGAGGGTATTTTGGTAATTTGGTTAAAAAAGAGCAAAAGGTTGACTTTTAAAACGACAAGTGATTTTCACGCATTTCAAAGACCGTTAGGTAGGTCTCGATCTCCTGAATACAACGACAAGCGGCACGAGATAATTGGACTTCGGACGAATTAATTATTGGTCTAAATGTACGAGGGGCTAAATGGTAATTTTGCAAGGCATGGGTAAAATGGTCATTTGGTTGCATTGGGATTTGTGCCTAGTAAATTGGTGCCACCTGATGTCATGGGGGATGTGCTGTAACGACCCGTCCCAAATTCCATGATTAGATTAGTGACTAATCACGATTAGTGAGGCTAATCGGTGATTAGTTGAACGAAATCGGACGAACGATGCAAAATGACCGTTTTGCTCCTTGGCGTGGGAAAAATGTTTACTTTTCATTTTGGCGGTCAAATGGACTTTGACCGATGACCGTGACGTAGTTCGTGACGTCACGAGTTCATAGACAGGTGGCACGTTCAATTCCGACATTCGAGGAAGAAGTTATGACGTTCAGAAGTTTAGGGGCAATTTGGTAATTATGGTTAAAAGGGGCAAATAGTTGACTTTTGACTTGGGATGTTCGATGGCCGAGGGCCGAGGACCGTTACGTAGATCGGGATGATACGAATCCGTAGGCAAGCGGCACGTCGAATTCGGACGTTCGACGGTGAAGTTACGGTTCAAGGAAATTTCGGGGTACTATTGCACAAATTACGAAACGAGTTAACTTTTGGATTCTAGTGGGCCCCAGATATTTAATTCCTGCCCTATGGATGAGTGACAAGTGTCACCCATCCATTGCCCAGCCCACACATATTCATGCATCTCCCCATTGCATCGATCATTTTCCTTTTCTCCCTAAACAAACCCGATCTCGTACGACTGACGTGCAGTTCTCGAGAGTGAGTTGGAGCTTTAGAAGCTCTAGTGATGGTACGTACCAATGAGTACGGTATGTGTGTCGGACGTGTACTATTACACATGTATTCTCGTGTGGGTGCAGCACTCCGAGTCGAGGAACAAGGTTGGATTCCACAGTTTGGTTGTGGAATCGGGTCGATTTGAATTTTGAGGACGAAATTATTTAAGGGGGGAAGTTTGTGACGACCCGTCCCGAATTAGCGGGATTAGCGGGATTAATTAAGGATTAATGACGGATTACCGTGGGGTTCAAAATCAAACCGTGGGTTTTAGGGTGTTTTGGTTAGTTCTTTTGTTTGGAAATGATAGAAAACATCAAAATAGGAAGAATGGAATTGAAAAGGAGAAGAATGGACGAAAAATGAGGATTGGAGAAGCCTGGACCGGTCATGCCGGTCCAGTTGCAGGCCCTGAACTGAACCAGTTGGTCTGGACCGGTTCAGTCGCTGGAGAAGATGAACAGTCGCTGGCGAGTGAGGCCCACGCGCAGGCCATTCCTTAGGGGTGTGACGGTGCGTGGCAGGGGTTTTGGGGAAGTGTCCAACATGTAATTTCATCTATCCGTTGTAACGAATATTTTGGGACTGGTTTCGTGTCAATCGGACATCGTTTCGATATAGTTTGGGACGTTCGAAGGTTTAGGTTATCGCTTAAAAATAGTTAGAAATTCCAGAAAATTACGGGGCTTTAGTGATCGCTTATATAAGTAGTGATGGGTTATCGCATACAACAACAGTTATCAGGCAAGTATCGGGATGACACCCTACGAGGCACTGTATGGCCGACAGTGCAGGACACCTATCTGTTGGATGGAGGTAGGAGAGCGAGCAGCTTTAGGACCGGATTTGATGGACATAACCCAGGAAACAGTTCGAATCATCAAGGAAAGATTGAAGGCAGCACAGGATCGCCAAAAGAGCTATGCGGATCGACGAATTCGAGACTTGGAATTCGAGGTTGGAGATTTTGTGTTCCTTAAGTTATCTCCATGGAAAGGAATTATCCGTTTTGGCCGACGCGGGAAGTTGTGTCCACGTTACTTTGGACCGTTCGAGATCATTGAGAGGATTGGACTAGTGGCATACCGGTTGGCATTACCTCCAGAACTTGCCAGAGTGCACGATGTTTTCCATGTGTCCATGTTACGGAAATACCTACGGGACGATTCACATGCCTTGCCGGAACAACCAGTAGAACTGATGACTGATCTGAGCTTTGAGGAGAAACCAGTGCAGATTCTGGATCAGAAGAACAAGGTTCTGAGAAACAAGACGATTCGGTTGGTGAAAGTGCTATGGAGGAACCATGACGTCGAGGAGGCGACGTGGGAACCCGAAGACTTGATGAGGGAGCAGTACCCGTTTTTATTCGAGTAAATTTCGAGGACGAAATTTCTGTAAGGTGGGTAGATTGTAACGACCCGAACTTTCGTAATTATTATTTTATTGTAAAATGACCGTTTTGCCCCTGAGGGGGGGGAAAAAGTTGACTTTTACCTCGGGAAGTATTTAGGACTTTGACACGTGACCGTGACGTAGTTTAGGACGTCACGAGTTCATAGGCAGGTGGCACGTTCGTTTCCGACGTTCGAGGAAGAAGATGTGACGTTCGGAAGTCGAGGGGCATTTTGGTAATTTGGCCATTTGGGGGCCAAATGTTGACTTTTGACCCGGGAAGTCCAACGGACGAGGGCCAATGACCGTTACGTAGGTCTCGTCGATACGAATCCGTAGACAGGCGGCACGCTGAAATCGGACTTACGACGAAAAAGTTATGGTCAAGAACGTAACCGAACTAACCGAGACTCGGAACTTAAAATAATAATAAAATAGTATAATCTGATTTACTTTAACCCAATCAATCTGGACCCTTGATGAGTGACACATGTCACTCATCTACCCCACCCACATCATCCCCAACATTCTGGATCTTGGTCTGCCATGGGATTAATTAATTAGTTTATTTTCCTTAAATCCTCACCCTTCACTCTTCACTCAGGATGAATCTCAGCCATCCATTCTATTTCTCCTTCTGTTCTTAAGCCATCAGAGACTCACTTCTTCATTTTCATTTCTTCCTTCAAACCGTGCAACCTCCCATTCTCTGCACAAACACATCAACCATCACACCACCCCTCAGCCTCAACCCACACACCAGCCTACATCTCAGCCACCTCCAGACGACCATCACCACCACCACGGACGGCGGAGCAACCCGGAAAACCCACAAACACGTGAGGACCCGTGCAGCCCAAAACCATCCAACCATCCAAACCGTGACGTCTGGGCTCGAACCAACCTAGGGCTAGGACCATTGTGACCTCTGGACGGCGTAGGACTGGACTGGGCAGCCCACGGCGGCGACACGGCGGCGGTAAGCCTGCAAACCCGTGAAGGCCGATTTTCCTTCCCTGCCTCAAACCGTCCGTTTTTAACGTTGCATTTGCTTGGTTGTTTTTGAGACTTAACCTAGGAGACTAGACGAGTGTTTTGGACCTGAGTTGGTGGCTGGAGGTGTGACGGCTCGCCGGAGAAGACGAACCAGAACCGGCAGCCAATTCCCCGTCGTTTTTCAGGTGATTCCTCGATCTTAAAATCCAGTTTTGATCACACAGAGCCATAGAACATGTTCAGACGAGTCCATAGGAACAAACCCCGTCGATTTTGGTGGTCGGAATCACGATCTGTGATCGGGTCGAACCGTGGGTCTGCGGTGACCCGATTCGCAGACCCGATACTGTAGCTGATGACGTCATCATGCTGACGTCAACAGTGACGTCATGATGACGTCATCATGTCAGAATATTGTCAGACCAGGGACCAATGGGCTGTTGACACGTGTCCTCTGACACTGTCAGTGATGACGTCATGCTGACGTCAGCAGTGACGTCATGCTGACGTCAGCATCACTGTAGCACCGTTGACCAGAGGGTTGACCGGCGCGTGGGGGGCGCGTGTGAACAGTGTTTTGTGTGGGACCAGTGCCATTTTCAAGGTTTCGACGATACGGATCCAATGGCGGTGGTTTCGTGTCGATCGGAGATCGTTAAGTTGGTCAAATTAGGGTTTGATGCCTTGGGAAGCGTGTTCGGACGGCTTTCCCGGGCCGGTTTCAGTCTAGGGTTTCGTAGTTGTTTAGTAGGGACTTAAAGTGACCTTTACGTATGTTTTGGGCATGACAGGAATTGTACTTTAAACCTTGGACGGGGCTTTACGCTCGGGATTGCAGCGGGATTGTACTGTGAGTGGGCCTTTGATTTCACTAAACTTCGGCATGCATAACTGTTTTACTTTCTACTATATCTATATGTGATTTGATAAAAGTATCTGTTTATCTTGTGTATGATTTATGGCACGTATTACGATGTTTGGGCATGAGACCCGTCTGGTTGTTTATAAATGGTTTGGAGTCATATATATGTATAATGGAACTCGATATTATCTGTGGTACTGCACTGTATAGATCTACCCTAGGATTCTATCTCCTCCGGATGTAGGTACACCGGAGCGGTCACGGCGCATTGCCTGTGAGGAGTCATTCTACGGTGGGACCGGACCGTAGAGTGACTCAGGAGCAGGATTGCTACTATTGGACGTCTGGGACGTCAGGCATCTAGAATGCCATGCTCGGACTAGGTTCGGGATTTGGACTCGGGATTGAGACCCCGGGTGGCACGCGTAGCCTTGAGACTGTGACCTTATTGGGCGTCTGGGACGTCAGGCATCTGGGATGTCAGGGTTGGGATGTATAGTGCAGTGACTAAGATTATATTATGTTGATATTATTCTGCTTATGACTATATGGTTTTGTGGTTTTGATACTATGCATGTCTTTTCGGAAAACGGAGGGGAAAAGTTATATGTTTTCGAAATGGTAAACTACTTTGTAAACCTTGAGTTTCGGCCCACTCACCTTTGTTGTTTTACTACCCCTCCAGGTAGTGCTATCGAGGAGGAGGATCCCGAGGAGGAGGAGGAGGAGGATCCCGAGGAGGAAGAGGCATAGGTTTACGTTGCGTATCTGAACCCTACTGCTGGGTAGGTTGGCACGTAGTGTGTCTAGAGTCGTGCTCAATAAACTGTATTCGGGAACCATCCCTTGTCTGACACTATTTGTATTTGAGTATTTGTGTGGTGTGCTATGTATGACTTAACTATGGATTTTCTTTATGCATTTTATCTTCAATAAGGGTATTTTTTTGGTATTTTAACGTCGGGTGTCAGACGGGAGCAGGGCACGTCCCGGGTGGTCCCAGGGGGATCGGGGCGGGTCCTGTCATAACTGGCTATCGAGGGTAGTTAGTGTGGTTTTAATACTTGGGGACGTTCAGGGAACGTTCATTATCCTGATGTGCCGATGGCAAAAATTGGAGGTACCCATAGTCGTGGGGAACGAGTGGTGTTACGGATCGTCGTTCGGAATGAACGGAGATCCAGGGTAACAACCTTGCACACTGTGTGCTAGCATGGATGTTCGTGTGCTAGCATGGGTGTTCGTGTGCTATGTATGGATGTTGGTACCTATATGCCAATACTAGTATGGATGCCTGTGTGCTGATACTGGTATTGATGATGGTGCGTGGTGCTGGTACTAGCACTGGTGCTGGTACCGGTGTCGGTGATTGTGATGACGAGGAGCCACCATTTGGGGTGTGACTCTGTCATGATGGACAGATGATTGGTATCTGCGACTCAGTGGTGGTTGAGTCTTGGGCTGGATGGGATCCAGTGGAGGTTGTGTCGTGTTGGGATAAGTCCTAACAGATATATGACGACAAGTGATGAACGGATAAAATGGTATGATTGAAACTTGGGGAATCTAGGGACGATGTTCCCTATGTCATGCGAGTTGGTGGATTTGGGGAGTTGTGGTCAACTCCGAGATTCGTAAGTTTGTGTACTGCTTATATCCCCTGAGAGTACAAGGAAATTATTGAAATTGGAAAAGTCGGGGAAACCATTCGTGGTATTGATGTGGGATTTTGTGATTGTGAATCACTTGGAACCTGAGGATTGAACCTGTTAAGGTTGAGATGTGAGACGAAAGCTGTATGGTATGCACATCTAGGCGGAGTTGTGGATTTCCGTTCGGAATCGGGGTGTGTGCATACATGAGTATTGGCGGACGTGGGGTCCGAGTAATGAATTGATCTTGGACACGTGGTGGTCCAAGTAAGGTATGGCATGGGCAGTCCAGTGGTTGGACTTGACATCTCATTGGGAGCATGTCTGTTTCCAACATGGTTGGAACTCCCGTTTCGGGGAGAGTTGTGATTGGGAGACGAGAGGAGTGCTCGTTTCCGCATCAGTGATTGGTATTCCGAAGTCATTAGGGTTGACTTCATATTTCCTGCCGTGGCAGATGATGATTGTTGCTACCAGTACATTGAGCGTGTATTGGTAGGTGGACCCAGGTTTGGCCTTGGGTCATTGGACACAAGAAGTTTTGTATGATCTTGGATTTGGTGGTGAAATGCGAGGTCATCTTTCCACCGAGGGAAATTTGACGAATGATTTAATTAAGGGTGTAAGACCCTACGATCAGCTTTCAGATGGATTGTTAGCTATGTGAGCATGTGTGGATCCTAGGTGGATCTGATTTGCGATGTTGTCGACTTTGGATGATGTGACGATCTAGGATCGTAATGTTGCTTGTCGGGTGACGTAGCGATGGATCTGGATTGTGATCTTGATGATCCAGATGGGTGGAGAGTTTATCACTCTTACCTTGGTATGTGAGTCGTAAATGACGGGACTGAACTTCTTTTCGGAGTGAAGTCCATATGGTTTGTGACTTGGTTGAGTAGGTTTCCGATGTGGTCGGATTTTGTCAACCTTTGACGTGTGAATATTGGGATTGGCTTCCCTATGAAGTCAATCGAGTGTTTTTGACAGGCAACCGATAGGTTCGGTTATGTTACGTCTTGATGGACGTAAACGAGGTTTTGGGTTTTGGAATCGAATTTCTGGGTGACGATTCAGGATTCGATTGCGAAGCTCGAAAATGGATTATTGGATTTGGGTGCGGAATGATTATTCCAATGCTAGCTTACGGAATAATGATTTCGGATTCGGATTTGGACATGGAATAAAATATGATGTTTGGGTTTGGATTCGGAATTTCATTCGAAATTGCGAATTCGGATTCGGAACTAGAACTGGATGCCCAAACTACGCATTAAATTAAACACGTAATTTGAGTGTTGTGCAATTTAAACCCTTTTTGTGTAGATGTAGTATTGGTAAATAGGGATCGTTCTTAACCGGGGAAATTAGGGAACATTAATAATGTGTTAGTGGGAAAGAGTAATGAATAAATGAATAATGAATAAATTAATGAATTAAATAATTAAATAATTAACAAATTAATGAATTAATGAATTAAAGAATAAAAGAATTGAGAATTAAAGAATAAATGAATTAAAGAATTAACTAATCAAAGAATAATAAACTAAAAGTATTAAAGAATAAAAGAATAAAGAGATGAAAGAATCAAAGAATAATAAACTAAAAGTAGAAAAGAAGAATAAAAGAATAAAAGAATAAAAGAATAAAAGAATAAAAGAATAAAGAATAAAGAATTGAAAAGGGGGGTTTTGAAAAGAGTTGTAAATATAAAATAAATAAAACAAGTAAAAATAATTAAATACTTAATTTTACTTCTACTTTAACCTTTGTACTAGTGAATTTTCTTTAAACACATATTTTTACCAACACTCTAACATCATGCTCATATTGAACCAATCACGAAATCATACCTTAATCATCTCAAATACATGCATACATTTTTCATATTATAAATGCACCGAACAGCGGATTATTACTTACAATATGATTCACCTTAAGTAAGTGATTTAATGCGCCGAACAGCGATCAAACATTAAATCTCTTCAACTCTATCCTAAATGCCCCGAACAGCGGATCAACATTTAGTTTCGAATTGAAGTTTAAGTACTAAAACATATGAAGTAAAAGAAACTCAAAAAGTAAAACACATGGAGATTGCATTCTTACTTACAAATGTTAGAAAGAAAATACCAACACATATATTGAATTATAAGTAAAACCAATAACAATAACAAGAATTTAAGTAGAGAAGTATGGATTTTCACAAGAATCACCGAACAGCGGCAGGAAACTTGTGAAGATGGAAGAAGAAATACGAGGAATTCGATCTTAAAACTCTTGAATTGCCTTAGAATTACTTGGCCTAGGTATTTCTTAAGGAAAGCATAAAAATGTGTTTAAGAGATCTCAAAGAAATATCACAAGAACAAAGTAAAGAGGAAATGAAATTAAGAAAAATAAAAATAACATAAATTAAGAACAAGAATTAAAAGAAAGCTAATTAATAAGAAAATCTACAAGAAGTTAAAATGGTCCCCAAAAATGTCTCTCAAAAGAGAGAAACAAAAGAACTAACTAAGAACTAGAACTAAGAAAAATGAAAGAAATGGAAGAATGAAACTAATTGGGGACTCTCCAAATACATGAAATGACCTCCCTATTTATAGAGGGAATGCCACAATTGTTTAATTAAAAGTACAAAATTAAAATATAAAAATAGCAATAAAATAGTACATGAAGAAGTGATGGAAATGATGAGATTGGGTGGGAAAAGATGCTGATTTTGGGGCAAATATGCTGATTTTGGGGAAAAGTGGCTGATTTTGGGGAAAAGTTGCTGATTTTGGGGCAAATATGCTGATTTTGGGAACTATTGGGGGTTGCTGGATTTTTGGCTTGGGCTGCTGGATTTCAGCAGCTTCCCACCGAATTTCCTTGCGATTTTCAGTGGTTTCTCATATTTCGTCCATAATTTCTTCGTTATAATTCCGATCGGGACGATTCTTTCACCAAAATGCTCCAAATTCCAAGCTTTATTTATTTCTACAAAAATATCACAAAATAAATTAATTTGTCTAATTATTTATTATTTTAATATTAAAAATCAAGTATAAAGGGTATAAAATAATATAAAATAACGCTTATTTGAGGACCTATCAAATACCCCCACACTTAAATTTTGCTAGTCCCTAGCAAATACTAAAATTAAACTACGAATTCAAAACAGGTAACCCTTAACCATTTGTCTCAATATTTCATAATTATAATCATGACATAAAAGATTTTCACTTAAAACATTTAAGCATATGGAATTCGAGAGTTAATACATGGTAACAAAATGTTTCAACAAGTAAGATAATGAGTAAATATGGTGAAATTGATCTCTGCATGAATAAGACAAGTATGAATCAACTCACAAGGATATGCACTCATAAATTCACTCAATTTGTGAGGGTTTGTGTTTGCACTCAAAGTATGTGAGAGATACTCACATAATCGAAATGAAGTACTTTTGCAAAATCTCAAACAAACACCTCAAGATAAAAACAAAACATACTTGCGCAAATGAACCAAAACCATAAGCTTACTCAAGTGATTAACTCAACTAATCAAAATTTACCATCTTAAGGATCATAAGGTCTTTACGAAGGTTGTAATGGGGCTAAGTTTCGAGGCAAAGAAAATATAGGACAAGTGGTGCTCAATTCGTTCCAAGACTCAATAGACTCCCAAAACGTATCATAGCTTCCCAAACTTAGTGCAATGATGTCAGTAATCCATCCCTTCGAACATAGGCCTAATTCCATCATGTTGGGCCTCACAATCATTCTTTGTGTCGGATTTACAAATGCAAGGGACTTAACTCAAACATTACATAACCAAACCTTATTACCTTGATCGAGACTCAACTTTTTTTTTTTTGATTTTTTTTAGATCAAGGTAATAACATGTGTTAACAATACAACAAAGTTTGAGTCGGTAAATCCAAATAATTCACATAAAAGTCTTTTCAAAATCATCATTTTCTCCTTACACAATCTTTATATCTTCAACCGAGTTCTTGGAACAAGGGTAAAGGATGTCTATACTAAGCTCAAGTGTTTAGATAATCATGGTGATGAAAGAAAGGCTTAATGTGGGCTCAAAAGGGTTAAAACTAAGGGGGTCGCAACTCGTGCGCACAAAATAGGGAACATGGATGTTTGAATTTGTGGTGTTAACCCTAATGCCTTAATCATTTCCAAAATCAGAGAGTTTATTGACTTAAAAGCTTTGAAAATCACATAGAATAAGTTCTAGTACTCTAGAGTTCATTAAAAGCTATGGCAAGTAGTTATGAGGCATATGCATATCAATTTAAACAATGAACTTATGAATCACTCATCAAAGATGTATATAAAGTTCTAAAGCTCACATAAGGTTCATATGATTCATACTTATCTTATCATGCTCGTTTATATGCCAATTTACATGCATTATCTTCAAGTTATAACACTTAATCACAAAATATTAACAAACAAATTCAAGTTGTAGTGATTATCTTTATGGCCATAACATATTCATTTTTGTTCATTTATATCATTGACAAGTTAAATGGCAACTTAAGACTCATAAAAACACTAAGTTAAAACAAAAAAAAATTCAAGAAAACAATTTTTTTTTTATTTTTTTCACCTTTTTTTTATAATTTTTTTCAATTTTTTTTTGTTTTTTTTTTGAACAATTAAAATTGTAAACCATTCCCCCACACTTAAATTCTACATTGTCCTCAATGTAGGAAAATACGAAGTAATTAAACATAGAATCAAAGTAAGGAAGATGATTTACGAAAATAATAGGAAAACATTAAATAAACAAAATAAAAGAGAGTGAAGGGTAGAGGATAGCAAATCTGTATTGATGACTCCTTCACATCCCGGGAACACATTGGGTTACCTCCCAACAAGCGCTTGAAGTTTAACGTCCATCCAGCCTAAACAAAGATGCAAGTTAGTTAGTCAGAGATGTACGTTAGTCAAGAATGCAAATTAGATATGCAAATTGAAGTTAAGGATGCAATTTGAGTTAAAGATGTAAGTTAGAGGAAGAGTGCAATGCAAGTTAAACTACATATGCAAGTTAAGTGAAAATGCAAGTTAAATGAAAGATGAAATGCAAGTTAGAATGAAAGATGCAAGTTAGTTACACTAAAGATGCAATTTAATTTTGTCATGACAAATAATGTAAATTAAGATATAAACAATATTTAAATGTCGGGGGAAGTCAAAGATATATATGGTTCACATAGCTTCAAAGTTTAGATGGAGACTTATACGTCCGTGCGGCCCAAGTAAATATCTTGGATTAATTCAACTGTTTGGGCAAGTTCAAAAGTGACCAGGTTAGAAAGAATACACATAAGAGGCAGGGCTAATTTCTTAGACCCAAAACCCGTTATAAGTACCGTCTCTTGTCCTAGACATCACCCTCGAAAATTTCTTACTCCAGAGGAATTAAGATGACTCAAGTGTTAACCATTACCGTGGGTGAGAGTTAATAGAAGAGTCTTCGCCGATTAAAAATTAAAATCTAAACTTCGAAGCACAAGTGATCTACATATAGCCGAGACTAATGCATGAATGCAATAACTATTTACAAGTATGTTTTTATGCACAATTTACAAATATAACATGACAATTACATATGAACAATTTATATAAGTATGAACAATTTATTTACAAGTATGGTTTCATTCACAAGTAATGATATTTACAAAAAAAATTCTCATTAACAAACTAATATATGTATAAGGTTTATTTAACCATTGAGATTTACACTAACACAAAGTGAAGATAAGAAATTTAAATTTATTATTTTTTAAAATTTATGTTTTTTTTCGGAATTTAAAAAAAAATAAATGAAGTTTTTTTTTTTATTTTTACGAATTTTATGCTTTTTTTTTATTTACAAAAACAATATAAAAATAAAAATAAGGAAAAGTGAATAATTACTATAAGCATTTATGAACATTTAAAAAGAATGAACATTATGTACAAGTATGAACAAAAATAATATAACAAGTAAGAGAATTATAAACAAACATAAATGAAAGTCTATTATGAACAAGTATGTATGTATATTATAAAATATAAAAGTTATGAACAATTTATGAACAAGTATAAAAGGTAACAATTAACATATATACAACATTTATTTACAAGTATGAATTAACACTAACATAAAACTAAGATAAGATTTTTTTTTAATTTTTTATTTACTTTGATTTCTTATTTTAAATTTAAATTTAAATTTTATCAAGACATAACCAAATAAATAATTACATAAGAATAAAATAAGTGTAATAAAAAAGTTAATGGAATAAAAAGTTAATGAAATAAAGTTAATGGAATAAAAAGTTAGTGGAATAAAAAGTTAATGGAATAAAATTAATGGAATAAAAAGTTAATGAAATAAAAAGTTAATGGAATAAAAAGTTAATGGAATAAAAAGTTAGTGGAATAAAAAGTTAATGGAATAAAAAGTTAATGAAATAAAATTAATGGAATAAAAAGTTAATGAAATAAAAAGTTAATGGAATAAAAAGTTAATGGAATAAAAAGTTAGTGGAATAAAAGGTTAATGGAATAAAAAGTTAGTGGAATAAAAGGTTAATGGAATAAAGTTAATGGAATAAAATTTAATGGAATAAAAAGTTAATGGAATAAAAAGTTAGTGGAATAAAAAGTTAATGAATAAATTTAAAGTTAAAGGAATAAAGAAAAGTTTATGGAATAAAATTAAAGTTAATGGATTAAAGAAAAAATTAGAAAGTGTAAAGAAAAAAAAATTAAAAGTAAGGAAAAGTGAATATGTACAATATACATTTATGACAAGTATCAATTTTAATATGAACAAGTAAAAGTAAAAGTAAAAGTAAACAAATGAAATTAAATTATGAACAAGTATCAATTTTAATATGAACAAATACAAAAAAAAAAAAATTATGAACATTTATGAACCAAGTATAAATTAGAAATTAAGAATAAGTAAAGTATGAGCATTATAAACAAAAATAATAAGAACAATAATAAGATGGATAAATATAATATTAACAAAAGTAAAATTTATAAACAAGTATAATATGCACAATTTATATACATACACTAACAAATTAAAAATGATTTTCAATTTCCCCGGCAACGGCGCCAAAAATTGACTAAGCCCAAACTACACATTAATTTAAACACGTAATTTGAGTGTTGTGCAATTTAAACCCTTTTTGTGTAGATGTAGTATTGGTAAATAGGGATCGTTCTTAACCGGGGAAATTAGGGAACATTAATAATGTGTTAGTGGGAAAGAGTAATGAATAAATGAATAATGAATAAATTAATGAATTAAATAATTAAATAATTAACAAATTAATGAATTAATGAATTAAAGAATAAAAGAATTGAGAATTAAAGAATAAATGAATTAAAGAATTAACTAATCAAAGAATAATAAACTAAAAGTATTATAGAATAAAAGAATAAAGAGATGAAAGAATCAAAGAATAATAAACTAAAAGTAGAAAAGAAGAATAAAAGAATAAAAGAATAAAAGAATAAAAGAATAAAAGAATAAAGAATAAAGAATTGAAAAGGGGGGTTTTGAAAAGAGTTGTAAATATAAAATAAATAAAACAAGTAAAAATAATTAAATACTTAATTTTACTTCTACTTTAACCTTTGTACTAGTGAATTTTCTTTAAACACATATTTTTACCAACACTCTAACATCATGCTCATATTGAACCAATCACGAAATCATACCTTAATCATCTCAAATACATGCATACATTTTTCATATTATAAATGCACCGAACAGCGGATTATTACTTACAATATGATTCACCTTAAGTAAGTGATTTAATGCGCCGAACAGCGATCAAACATTAAATCTCTTCAACTCTATCCTAAATGCCCCGAACAACGGATCAACATTTAGTTTCGAATTGAAGTTTAAGTACTAAAACATATGAAGTAAAAGAAACTCAAAAAGTAAAACACATGGAGATTGCATTCTTACTTACAAATGTTAGAATTAAAATACCAACACATATATTGAATTATAAGTAAAACCAATAACAATAACAAGAATTTAAGTAGAGAAGTATGGATTTTCACAAGAATCACCGAACAGCGGCAGGAAACTTGTGAAGATGGAAGAAGAAATACGAGGAATTCGATCTTAAAACTCTTGAATTGCCTTAGAATTACTTGGCCTAGGTATTTCTTAAGGAAAGCATAAAAATGTGTTTAAGAGATCTCAAAGAAATATCACAAGAACAAAGTAAAGAGGAAATGAAATTAAGAAAAATAAAAATAACATAAATTAAGAACAAGAATTAAAAGAAAGCTAATTAATAAGAAAATCTACAAGAAGTTAAAATGGTCCCCAAAAATGTCTCTCAAAAGAGAGAAACAAAAGAACTAACTAAGAACTAGAACTAAGAGAAATGAAAGAAATGGAAGAATGAAACTAATTGGGGACTCTCCAAATACATGAAATGACCTCCCTATTTATAGAGGGAATGCCACAATTGTTTAATTAAAAGTACAAAATTAAAATATAAAAATAGCAATAAAATAGTACATGAAGAAGTGATGGAAATGATGAGATTGGGTGGGAAAAGATGCTGATTTTGGGGCAAATATGCTGATTTTGGGGAAAAGTGGCTGATTTTGGGGCAAATATGCTGATTTTGGGGAAAAGTGGCTGATTTTGGGGAAAAGTTGCTGATTTTGGGGCAAATATGCTGATTTTGGGAACTATTGGGGGTTGCTGGATTTTTGGCTTGGGCTGCTGGATTTCAGCAGCTTCCCACCGAATTTCCTTGCGATTTTCAGTGGTTTCTCATATTTCGTCCATAATTTCTTCGTTATAATTCCGATCGGGACGATTCTTTCACCAAAATGCTCCAAATTCCAAGCTTTATTTATTTCTACAAAAATATCACAAAATAAATTAATTTGTCTAATTATTTATTATTTTAATATTAAAAATCAAGTATAAAGGGTATAAAATAATATAAAATAACGCTTATTTGAGGACCTATCAGTGACGATTCAGGATTCGATTGCGAAGCTCGAAAATGGATTACTGGATTTGGGTGCGGAATGATTATTCCAATGCTAGCTTACGGAATAATGATTTCGGATTCGGATTTGGACATGGAATAAAATATGATGTTTGGGTTTGGATTCGGAATTTCATTCGAAATTGCGAATTCGGATTCGGAACTAGAACTGGATGATGGGTGGAGTTCGCTTTGTCTCATGTTGGTTTGGGCAAAGGTACTTCATTATTGGAACGTGTTTGGCTATGACCTGGGTGGCTATAGTCAGATTGATGGATTGAGGTACGTACAGGGTACGAGGATTGATACTGGTTAGGCTGAGTGGTGCCTAATGGCGGTACATGGGATGTACCAGTGGTGTGTAACTAATGTGTTGGTAATCGGATTGGTTCTGATATCATTTGTTTGGCTGTATTGTGGACTGGACATTGGATACTGTGCGCTGGGCAGATTGATCTTGTCGGGTTCAGTGATTTTATGAGCAGGTGCTCTTAGCCATGGTTGGCTTGTGGAACCCTAGTATTGAGATGTGTGTTCACTGCTGGGCTGGTATTCAATGTGTTCCAGTTGCGCCACTTGATTGGGTTAGTTGACGGTATACGCACACTCAGGATGAGTGAATTGGTGGTCTGAGTAACCACGAGTAGCCTTGTGTGACTTGATCACACCGTGATTTCCCAGCGTCTTGGTTCGCTGAGGGAGTCGGCGATTATGGACATTGAGATTTATTTATGTCGCAGGAATGGGCTTGCCCTGCGAATTGAGATCATGTGGTTGATCTTGCGCTACATCGAGAGTGATGTAGTACGTGGTGTTGTCACGGACAGACAGATGGTTGGGGCTTTACTAGGGTGGTAAAGCTTAGTGGTGACAGTTTGACTGATGGTGTCGGCGTGGACTGACAAATGAGATTTGGTGACTCCCAAGGGGAGCAAATGTAAGGATATATTGATAATGGAAAGGAACCATCTAGCTGAAGGAGTCAGCTAAATGGTTAAGCGATTTTATCGCGAATCAGGTGATTATGTCCACTCGAGGTGGTCGAGTGTTGTTGATTGTGACGTATGACTGTGATGGGATGTCTGGGTACAAACGAGGCTGGTGTTGTCCCAGTATGTGGGTGTACAAGTGTACACAGATGTGTGGTCGAAATGTTTTCCACGTGGTGGTTGTGGAATAAGGAGATTGGTAATTTCGAGGACGAAATTCTTTAAGGAGGGAAGGTTGTAACGACCCGTCCCGAATATCGGGATTTAATAATATTTAATTATGATTTACTAATCTGGGATTAGTTGGGCGATTTCGGACGAATTGTGCAAAATGACCGTTTTGCCCCTGGGTGTGGGCAAGACGTTGACTTTTAATTCGGATGGTCAAATGGACTTTGACCGATGACCGTGACGTAGTTCGGGACGTCACGAGTTCATAGACAGGTGGCACGTTCGATTCCGACGTTCGTGGAAGAAGTTATGATGTACGGAAGTGCAAGGGCATTTTCGTAATTTTGGCATATTAGGGGCCAAATGTTGACTTTTTGACCGGGATGTCCGATGGCCGAGGGCCAAGGACCGTTGCGTAGGTCTCGTCGATACGAATCCAACGACAGGCGGCACGTCGAAAACGGAGTCCGTATGACCGAGTTACGGGTCAGGATGCGTGAGGGGCATTTTGGTAATTTTCTGCACAAGGGCAAAATGGTAATTTGGACTGTGATTTTGAACAGCCGTGAGTTGGAGCCATGTTTGAGCTGGGTGGATGGCTAGTGCGATCTATCCCTGAATTTTTTAGTATAATTGTAACATGGGGGAACATTATGATTGATTAATTAATTGAATTATTCCTCCATTAATCCCTTCAATTTCTTCAACCGTGAACAATCAACTTCAATTTTCTCCTACCCTTAATCTCCTCTCTATCCACTGTTTTTGTGAACGAAATTGACAAGAATTGAGACTGGAATGATTTGGGAAAACACGAGGGACGAATTGAGAGCTGGGGGCTGGAATTTCGAAAATTCCGAAATTCGGGGGGAAAATCGAATTGGAAGTTTTGGGCCTTGACGATCAAATTGGAGATTGGTTTGAGTCTTCTGGGATTGCCACGATCATTTTCGTCGAAGGAACGAAGCGGATTGAGGGCCGTTTGAGGATGAACGGAACTACTGTAGCTTCAGAAATTTCGAGCTTGAGTCGTGGGATTTGAAGCTCGGAGTGATGCAATTGGACTGGGGATTGTGTTCATTATGGTCTCACGATGCTAATGGATGCATCAATTGAAAGAATCGATTGACATGGGAGGATTTCGGATGATGAACAGGGATCGGATTGTTCTTCGTGTGATCATCCTTGATCTTAAGGTTTGAGGTATGATTGTGTGTAATTTAGTCCACAGATCCCTAATTGAATCTAATTCGATGCTAATGGAATTTTGAATTGATGGAATCGATGTCGAATTGCTAGGATTTGAACCGGGTCTTATCGCGGGTTTTTCAACCCGTTTACCAGTCATTCGGGTGAGGAAGGAGCACTGTAGCAGGCGCGTGGCTTTCACGCGCAGCCACTCACGGCGGCGCGTGACGGCGCGTGGGCACGAATCTCGAGGTGAGGTCAACATGACTTTTATCCTATACATTGTAACGAACATTGTGGGATTGGTTTCGTGTCGATCGGACACCGTCTCGATATTGTTCGGGATGTCCGAAGGTTTTAAATCCAATTTAAAAATACTTAAAAATTTGGGAAAATTACGGGACTTGAATAGGATGTTAATGATGAGGTTAGTGATCCTCTAAATTGATTTGAACAGGATTGGGAGTCCCGGTGATAGTGAGGTGGCCCGGGAAGGCCTATGGCACGCGTATCGAGGCGCTTGGTTAAACGGTCTGTGAGTGGACATTGGTTTCATAAATTCGATGCATGCATAACTGTTTTATGATTGTTATAATTATGATTAAATGATTTACTTTGGATATCGGTGGATTTAAAATGATTTCACGTATTTCGGGGTGAATTACGTATTTGCACGTAAACCGAGGTTTTCTGGATTTGCACCGATTTCCATAAATATGGTTGGATATGATTTCCTGAAACGGTTACGAACTTAAATAATGTAAAATCGGGCCAGGGGCCCAGTTGAACTATGAAATCGGGCCAGGGGCCCAGTTAACTTGTGAAATCGGGCCAGGGGCCCAGTTGATTTCTACATACGATTGCGGGTCGGGGACCCTAAAATGGAATTGAATAAATGTTTTCTGGTTTACATTTTATATATGTTCACATGCTGGAATCAATGAATGGTTTTGATGATATTTCGGTTATGGCACGTTTCACGGTATTTGGGCATGAGACCCGTTTGATGAAACGTAACGATCGGTTCGGGTTTTTATCACACCTATATGTTTTGCATGTGGATATCAATAAAATGTATTTGGTACTGCACTGTATAGATCCTTCCATATTATATTGTCTCCTCCGGCGAGGTACCCCGGAGAGGTCACGGGCGTCTAGTACGTCCAGCGTCTATGACGCTAAGCATCGGGGATGCTGTACCCGAACGGGGTTCGGGGATTTAACTCGGAAAATTGAGACCCGAGTGGCACGCGTAGCCTTGTGATTGTGAACTTATTGACGTCAGGGACGTCAGACATCAGGGATGTCGGATTGGAGTGTATAGTGCAGCAACTAAAATTATGGTTATGGTTATTATTATATGCCTTATGGTTTATATTACTGGATTTATGAAATAACTCTTGGATTGACTTTTGGAATGTGAAACTATACTTTGGTTTCCGGGCTAAGGCCCTAATGGTTATTTCTAAATATATATGGGATTATTGGTTTTTGGTGCGTGCATATGATTTTACTGAGGGGCATAAATGTCTTATAAATGTTTTCAACAGACTTGTTTATTTTCGTCCACTCACAGCTTTTGTTTTCAATGCCCTTCAGGTTGATTCCGGATACGACTACAGCAGAGACTTGAGCATCGCACACCTCCTCCATCGATCCTTACGCACTCTGGAAGCCCGTTTTGGGCAATGGCAATCGGTTATCCCTTGTCTGGCGCCTCTTGTCAGACGGGAGCACGTCACATTCCATGGTAATCCCGGGGGGGGGGGGGGGGGATTGGGATGGGTCGTGTCAAAGCGAATATTCCATGTGTTATTCTCAAGTTGGCTATTTCCAATGTGATCCATCCCAATAATTCTCCACTATACATACAATTACATTCTTCAAATTGAATTCGACAAAAAATTCAATCATTGTTTTACAACCACACAAAACTATTAACGATAAACCATGAACTTACTTCACATGAAACCTTTTAAGGCAGAAGCGATCTTACTAGACAACACTGGAGGAGGCAATGTAGATTTTCTCCATCTTAAAGCTAACTAAGAAAAATCTTCAGTATGGTAATTAGACAAACCTAGAATGTCCATCTACAACAGTAACTGCAGCTATCTTTGGCCTCATATCTGTTCCCGAATTTCCAACGAAAAGTAACATTTCATCACATGATTCATTACTCAACACCTTCCACAACTGCTCGCTTGTTTACCTTGTTCGCCTTGTGACGACCTGAATTTTAATTTCGTAAAGTCAGAATTTTTTAGGGAATTTTACAGTAAGTTTTCGAGATTTTACGCTTTTATTTAAGGCACTCGGACCATTTTGATCAGCCCTCAGACGTCTGGAGCAGGGCTCTGCAGATTTTGAGACGATTATTGATAGTAATTACCTTTTTTAGAACCGGCGTATGTAGAGTGTCTCCGCTAGATCATGGGGGCTATTATACTCTTCCGGACTGGCATCTGGAGTTAGTCTCCGCTAGATTCTGGGGGCTATCTAAGCGTAGTATAGGGGTTGCCTGGCGTGGTTAGGTACGGAGGATGGGACATCATGACTATTCTTGGTTGTTTTCAGGTTGTACTTTTCTGATGATTATGATCCCGGGGGGAAAGGGGGGGGGGGGGGGGTGTTTCAGGGAGTTGTGGGCCCTCATTGTTTATGTATATTGGTTTGGATTTGTATTGATTTGATCGTATTTCTTATGCATGCATGCTTTTGGAGAACAGAGGGGTAAATCTCTTGGATTTGATAAATGTGTTCAAACTGTTTATTTTTGTCCATTCACAGTATTTTTTTTGACGACCCAAAAATTCAAAAAATGAATTTTGGAATTTCAATTGACTTGTCAGACAGAAGTAAGACTCTAGATAAGTTTTTACGGATTTTCTGGGTTGAGTCTTGTCACGCCTCTACACATAATTCAAGGGTTTTCAATGCACCAAGAATATTATCACTATCTAGCAATTGTGTGCAACAATTATTCACTGAACAATAACATGAAAACAATAGTAATCCCAATAATATATCTTCATGATACCATTCTAGAAATCTAATTTCTTTATGGGATTTTCCTGATCAGACAAACATAATCACGTTCTAGCCCAATTAATTAGTGAACAAAAACAAACTCGATCTCATTCCAATTTTATACTTTAATCCTAAGTACATTTTTTATACAAAAATAAATAAACTCTCATTCATTTTTCATCCTCCTCGTCAATCTCCAAATCAACCAGACATAATTTCTGTTTTAAATGGAAAGCCAGTAATCGAAATTTAGGAATGAAAATGACTTTGTTTGCATAGCGCAGAATGAGTTTCAACTAGAAATCAAAGCTTATGACCTATAATATTTATCTTCGTTATCAAAACCACCAAAAACATAACGTAGCATAATGTCGAAGGACCACCCCAAAAATTCCCCACTATAAATATTGATGGCCTCATTACAAACCTAATGTCCAAGGCCTTCTTTAAATAATTTTAAAAACTTAGAAGACATCATCTCTCCCGGATCCTATGAGTGAGCCTCCTCTATTATCTGTGCGTTGTTGTTTACCGTTTCTTTGATACGATTTCGTTTTGTTGCTCCTTGATCTCATTATGCTTTCTTTGTTTTTTTGTTTGTATAGCCTTTTAGAGTTACGTTGAGATCAGAAGGGTCGCCATCGTCAAGTGAATCACGTAAAGTTAAAACTCAATAATGTTTCAATAAGTCATATTTGAAAATTATATAAAATATTATACTTGAATTGACGAGTTTCCGTGGCTAACAAACAACTTAAATTTGAGTAAAATAGTAAAGATGTGATTTTCATGCTTAAACTGTCATATTATCGAATTTCTCCGGCTTCTCTACCGATGAAATTAAGAAGATCAAAGGAGAACTAATTGACAGAAAATTGACTTAAGGAAGAAAAACAATATAAGAATCATTTCCCCCAAAAATAATTCAAATCAAACCTTACTCCGGTCCAAACCGTTAGCACCATGATTCGGGCCCATGTGATAACAACTTTAAACTAAACTCAATCTTCAGAGCTCGGGCCTGACTGGTCCCAATTGTGATCACCAATTTGCTAAGCCCATTAAAGTGAAAGTGATGCAGAGGATCGGACGGTCCGATGCAACCTTAAAAGACCCCGTAGAAAAACCCTAATGCCTAGACCTTTTGCTCTTCCCTTCTAGCCTCCGCCCCCTCGATCAAAGCTCTCACACCCTCACACTCTCACACAGAGTCACAGACACACATCACTAGAGACAAAAATGGTGAGCCCTCCTCTCGTTTCCATGCGCCGCAGTTTACCGGCGTCAACTACGGCGAAGACTATGGGAAGCTCGTCGTCATCGTAGACGTCCTTGACCAGAACAGAGTAACCATCTCCTTGTTTTCTTGATCAAAGTTTTACGCTTTTGTTTGTTGATTTGGAATTTTGTTTCCTTTCTGTTTTGTTGCCTGGAAAATTAACAAATTAACAAATTTTTGTTGCATTTCATTATATTTGCTGATTCAGTGTCCGTTTTTGGTTTTATCAGTTGCCAACAATCGTTATTTCATCTTCCATCGTCTCTCGTCGGCCTCTTGCCCGAAGTCATTAAATTCATAGAAGATTTGCGAATGATTTCAACTCTGGTATGTTGCCAATGCTTGAATCTCAACAATCGCAATTTCATCTTCCATCGCCCCTCATCCGCCTCCGACCCCAAGTGATTAATTTCTCAAAAGATTCGCGACAGGGTTGACGTTAATCTAGTCCTGCCAATGATCGTGACTCTGGTATTTTGCCACTGCTTGAATCTCTGGAAAACTTTGGTTAAACGACTCATGCCGAGTTTCTTCTTCCGTTTCAAAATTCCGATATGTTCCACTATCGCAAAACTTTCCATCAAATTTGGTCGATATGCTGGCTATTGACAATTTCCGCAAGCTTTCGTCCATTCCTAATTCAACTAGGTACGCTTCTGATTAAGATTTGTTTATTTCATATTCGTAGCAGGTGTAGAATTAACTTCCTAGTTGTAGTAGGTTTGTGATTAATTTTCTGTTGCTCTCAACCCATCGTTAGATTATTATAAATACAAGGTTTGCTTTGGGGTGTCTTAATTTTTACTATAACTTCGAATGACTCTCTAAACTTAACTAGGCGCTTTTTTCATAACTGAATTGTTTCATTCATCCATTATGTGTTTCTGTAGGAAGAGATCCACAAGCGGGGCGAATCTGATTTACATCCCTCAGGAAATCCTTATCGATATCCTAACAAGACTACCCGTGAAATCCCTCATTCGATTTAGGTCTGTATGTAAGTCATGGAGTGATTTGATTGGCAGCTCAACTTTTGGTAGAGCACATCTTGCTAAGAATGTCGCCACCCATGCCCATTCCCATCTAATTGCTCTCCATCGCTCACCATCTCTTAAATCACAGCTTTGCTATTCTTTTTTTTCTAATCAAACGTTTGAGCCCTGCTTCGAAGACCTAAGCTTTAAATGTCCTTTCATGACCAACGATATGTTTATGATATATGGTTCAAGTAATGGTTTAGTTTGTATGACACTTGGGTCGGGCAGGTTTATCAAGAATCCTATGTACATATGCAACCCATCTATTGGGAAATTTAGAATCCTTCCCTCCAGCAACTACGAATATCTGCATCCGACGTGCATTAGTCTCTCATTTGGGTTTCACCCAAAGATTAATGACTACAAGGTGGTAAGAATGTTGTACGATGATGGCGACAATATTAAGATGGATGACGGCGATATTAAGATGGAGGTGTATAGTCTTGGTACAAATTCTTGGAAGATGATTGAACCTCCCTCGTTTGAGCCTGGATATTATTTTCGTCCGAGTGTATTCTCGAATGGAGTTGTATATTGGCTTGCTAGGAAGATGTTAGAAGGCATAATTGTTTCATTTGATACTAACAGTGAAAATTTTGAAGAGTTGATGGTGTCAGATAATATTATGGCAGATAGCCTCAGGGGTCTTAGGGCCTACGAGAATTCAATTTGTTTGATTGAACAAGATCCTTATCAAGATGAAAAAGATGGTACTATTATTGACTTATGGATTCTTGATCTGCAAGACAAGTCCTTCAAAAAGCTGCAAACAGTTGTTGTTTGTGGAATTAACCCTAAACCTTTGTGGTTCAGGCCTCGGGAGCTTAGTATGGATATTGAATTCCTACTGGAAGATAACATTGATCGTGCTGCTGGTGAAAAAGATCTGCTTTTATATAATTTCAAGTCCAAGCAGGTTATAAGTACTGGAATTAGGTTGGCCATCGCGCGTATCAATTGGGATAATGAGGATGATGATCCTGATGCCTGTATATTTCAGCTCGACTCTTTAAAAGTAGTTAATTATGTTGAGAGTTTAGCTTTACTTTATGATTAAATCTTCAAATTTCCAATTAGTGTTGTAATTTAATGAAATTTCTCTCCAATAATTTTTGGAAAATATGTGAGGAAGTTTCAAAATAAAATAACAATTATAAGGGCATGATACGAACTAGTAAATCTTTAATTTGATGTTAAAACTGTGATTAATGATGGTGAAATTGGGGATCGATTGTGAATATTATAGAAAATACTATGCCCAGGCTTGAAACTCAAGTGAAACAAATAAAGTTAAAACTCACGATCATTTGCCGCGACTATTTGCTCCTCTTTTAGCCTCCGCATCCGCCCCTCGATCAAAGCTCCTCACACTCTCACACAAACACACATCACTAGAGACAAAAATGGTGAGCTCTTCCTCTATTATTCATGCGCCGCTGTTTACCGTTTCTATAATCTTTCGATACGATTTTATTTTGTTGCCCCTTGATCACTTTATGCTTTATTTGTTTTTTGTTTGTTTAGCCTTTCAGAGTTACATTGAGATCAGAAGGGTCATCATCGTCAAGTGAATCATGTAAAATTAAAACTCAATAATGTTTCAACAAGTCATATTTGAATGTTATATAAAATATTATGCCGATACTTAAATTGAAAATTTGAGTAAAATAATAAAGATGCGATTTTCATGCTTAAATTGTCTTACTATCGAATTTCTCCGGCTTTCTCTACCGATGAAATTAAGTGGATCAAAAGAGAATTAATTGGCAGAAAAAAGACTTAAGGAAGAAAAACAATATAAGAATCACTTCCCCAAAAAAAAAAAAAAAAAAAACCTTACTCCGGTCGAAACCGTTTTAACGTACATAAACCAAAACTATTAGCAGCACCATGATCCGGGCCCATGTGATAACAACTTTAAACTAAACTCAATCTTCAGAGCTCGGGCCTGATTGGTCCCAATTGTGATCTCCAACTTGTTAAGCCCATTAGAGTGAAAGTCATGCAGAGGATCGGACGGTCCGATGCAACCTTAAAAGTCCCCGTAGAAAAAACCCTAATGCCGAGACCATTTGCTCCTCTTCTAGCCTCCGCCTCCGGCAACTCGATCAAAGCTCTCTCTCACCCTTACACTCTCTCACAGACACGCATCACTAGAGACAAAAATTGTGAGCCCTCCTCTCTTATCCATGCGCCCCTGTTTACCGGCGTCAACTACGGCGAAGACCATAGGAAGCTCGTCGTCATCGTAGACGTCCTTGACCAGAACAGAGTAACCATCTCCTTCTTTTCTTGATCAAAGTTTTACGCTTTTGTTTGTTGATTTGAAATTGTATCCCCTTTCTTTTTTGTTGCCTGGAAAATTAACAAATTAACAAATTTTTGGTGCATTTCCTTATATTTCCTGATTCAGTGTCCGTTTTTGGTTTTATCAGTTGCCAACAATCGCAATTTCCCCAATTGATTAAATTCTCAGAAGATTTGCGAATGATCTCAACTCTGGTATGTTGCCAATGCTTGAATATCAACAATCGCAATTTCATCTTCCATCGCCCCTCCCCCGCCTCCGACCCCAAGTGATTAATTTCTCAGAAGATTCGCGACTGAAAAACTTTGGTTAAACGACTCGTGCCGAATTTCTTCTTACGTTTCAAAATTCCGATTTGTTCTACTATTGCATAACTTTCCATCAAATTTGGTCGATATGCTGGCTATCGACAATTTCCGCAAGCTTTCGTCCATTCCTAATGCAACTAGGTACGCTTCTGATTAAGATATGTTTATTTCATATTCGTACCAGGTGTAGAATTAACTTCCTGGTTGTAGTAGGTTTGGGATTAATTTTCTATTGCTCTCTACCCATCATTAGATTATTATAAATAAAGGTTTGCTTTGGGGTGTCTTAACTTTTACTATAACTTCGAATGAATCTCTAAACTTAACTAGGCGCCTTATTCATAACTAAATTGTTTCATTCATCCATTATGTGTTTCTGTAGGAAGAGATCCACAAGCTGGGCGAATCCGATTTACATCCCTCAGGAAATCCTTATCGATATCCTAACAAGACTACCCGTGAAATCCCTCATTCGATTTAGGTCTGTATGTAAGTCATGGAGTGATTTGATTGGCAGCTCAACTTTTGGTAGAGCACATCTTGCTAAGAATGTCTCCACCCATGCCCATTCCCATCTAATTGCTCTCCATCGCTCACCATCTCTTAAATCACAGCTTTGCTATTCTTTTTTTTCTAATCAAACGTTTGAGCCCTGCTTCGAAGACCTTAGCTTTAAATGTCCTTTCATGACCAACGATATGTTTATGATATATGGTTCAAGTAATGGTTTAGTTTGTATGACACTTGGGTCGGGCAGGTTTGTCAAGAATCCTATGTACATATGCAACCCATCTATTGGGAAATTTAGAATCCTTCCCTCCAGCAACTACGAATATCTGCATCCGACGTGCATTAGTCTCTCATTTGGGTTTCACCCAAAGATTAATGGCTACAAGGTGGTAAGAATGTTGCACGATGATGGCGGCAATACTAAGATGGATGACGGCGATATTAAGATGGAGGTGTATAGTCTTGGTACAAATTCTTGGAAGATGATTGAACAGGAAGCAATTCCTCCCTCGTTTGAGCCTGAACGTTATTTTCGTCCGAGTGTATTCTTGAATGGAGTTGTATATTGGCTTGCTAGGAAGATGTCAGAAGGCATAATTGTGTCATTTGATACTAACAGTGAAAATTTTGAAGAGTTGATGGTGTCAGATAATATTATGGCAGATAGCCTCAGGGGTCTTAGGGCCTATGAGAATTCAATTTGTTTGATTGAACAAGATCCTTATCAAGATGAAAAAGATGGTACTATTATTGACTTATGGATTCTTGATCTGCAAGACAAGTCCTTCAAAAATCTGCATACAGTTGTTGTTTGTGGAATTGACCCTAGACCTTTGTGGTTCAGGCCTCCGGAGGTTAGTATGGATATTGAATTCCTACTGGAAGATAACATTGATCGTCCTGCTGGTGAAAAAGATCTGCTTTTATATAATTTCAAGTCCAAGCAGGTTATAAGTACTGGAATTAGGTTGGCCATCGCGCGTATCAATTGGGATAATGAGGATGATGATCCTGGTGCCTGTATATTTCAGCTCGACTCTTTAAAAGTAGTTAATTATGTTGAGAGTTTATCTCTACTTTATGATTAAATCATCACATTTCCAATTAGTGTTGTAATTTAATGAAATTTCTCTCCAATAATTTTTGGAAAATATGTGATGAAGTTTCAAAATAAAATAACAATTATAAGGGGATGATATGAAAATGTACAATTTTTCTTTGTATTCCACTACTTTTTTTTTCCCTGAAAATGCAACTTTATTAATTATGCGCAAATAAGAACACCAATATCCTTAACGAGAAGGTTAAATAACCAAGCTGTCTCTCGGCCCAAACATGTTACTCACTTTTACTCTTAACATGATTAGCAATCGCATATGTCACCATGTTACAAGCACTAGGGGCAAATTGGAAAGTTATCGATAAAAAAGTCTCACAAAGTACATAATTATGACATTGGTAAGAGTACCATCATTATCCTTCTTGCATAACATGGTGTCACCATATTTCAAATTTCTATATCATGAAGAATATTCATAAGAGTACCATCATTATGCCCTATGTTAAGGGTGTTAATCGGTTTTTCGGTTCGGTTTTTTTACCGAAACCGAAACCGAAACCGGTTGGAAAATCGGTTTGGTTCGGTTCGGTTTTTCCTCAAATGCGGTTCGGTTCGGTTTTTCCTCTTATTCGATTCGGTTCGGTTCGGTTCCGGTTAAAATCGGTTTTTTTTTTCTTCAAATTATGGTGAATCAGTTCGGTTGAATCGGTTCAATTTTCTCTAAAAACCAATTTTTTTTTTGTACTTTTATACAATAATCAATATTTATTATCTAATTAATGTCCATTACAACCTAATTAATGTTTAATACAACTAATCAAGATCCATTATAACTAATCAATGTTCATTACAAAGTAACCTAAAGCATTTCGGTTCGGGTCGGTTCGGATCGGTTCGATTTTAAGGTCCATTTGGTTCGGTTCGGTTCGGTGTTGTTATACCGAAAACCGAAACCGAACTAGTTCAATTCGGTTCAGTTCGGTTTTCTCCAAACGGTTTCGGTTTTCCTTCGGTTCGGTTTTTTCGGTTCGGTTCCGGTTCGGTTCGGTTTTTCGGTCGGTTTTTTCGAACCAATTAACAGGGCTACCCTATGTGCCACCATATTCCACTAATATTAAGTATCTCAGTATAATCTTTGAATTTAAGTTTAATTGTAGCTACAAAAATTGTAAAGTTGTTTTAATCAAATACTTAAAAAAATTTGCACCAACAATGTTTCACATTTGGGTAAATTTCAAGTATTTTATTATTTGTTTCACATTCAAAATTTAAAAATTTTCAATTTATGATTTTTTAATTGAAAAAAATTCTTGCAAATGTGAGGAGATTAGACATCTCTACTTTATTTCTCGTATTTGTTAAATTTAGGATTCAAACTCAAAATAATAACATTATGAAATATGTAGGGGGATAAAGATTTCTACTAAATTATTTTTTTCTTTTAGAATCCCTAAATTAATTTTTATAAAAGGTAAAAAGTCACTTTTAGTTCCCGTTGTTTATTCAGTTTTCCATTTTGTTTCTTGTACTTTTAATTTAATTGAGTTAACCATGTAGTTTTATATACATAACAATTGAAGAACACATTTAAATTCCCATCCAATTATTTATAGAATAAGGACATACCCCTCGTATAAAGTTACAAATATTTTTTCCATCTAAATTAGAGTTATATATGGATTTTTTAATTGGAATTTGGATAGTTTTAAAAATACCATGCTGCTATATACAACATAAATTAATTACAAAACGATTTTCAAGCATTGAATAATAAAAAAATTAAGAAATAAAGATATACAATAGTATCATAATACAAATAAAATAAAGTCATGGATGTAATACGACGAAAATATCTTTTAATAAGGGAAAGAATCGTTAAATAATTAGATATAAAAAGGGTGAAGCTAATATTTTTACCTCCCATTTTTTTTTTGGTAACTTTTCGAACAATGTCACCCATGACAATCGTATTAATATGGACTGGGGAGTAATTAAGGTACTCAAATTCGTATCAAACTAAACCCTACTCCGGTCCGACCCGTTTTAACATACATAAAACCAAAACTATCCAATAGCAGCACCCTAATCCGGACCCATGTGATAACAACTTTAAACTGAACTCAATCTTCAGAGCTCGGCCCTGATTGGTCTCCGTTTGTGATTTCCAACTGGTTAAGCCCATTAGAGTGATCGGACGGTCCGATGCAACCTAAAAAGACCCCATGGAAAAACCCTAATTCCGCGACCATTTGCCCTTCTCTTCTAACCTCCGCCTCCTCGATCATAGCTCTCTCACTCTCTCACACACACATCACCCGAGACAAAAATGGCGAGCCCTCATCTCTCGTCCATGCGCCGCTGTTTACCGTCTCTGTAATCTTTCGGTACGACTTCTTTGTTTTTTGATTGTGTAGCCTTTCAGAGTTATGTTGAGATCGGAAGGATGACTCTCGTCAAGTGCGGTGAAGACTATGGGAAGCTCGTCTTCATCGTAGATGTCCTTGACCAGAACACAGTAACCTTCTCCTTCTTTTTCTTTTCTTAATCGAAGTTTTACGCTTTTGTGTGTTGATTTGAAATTGTGTCCCCTTTCTGTTTTGTTGCTTGGAAAATTAACAAATCTCTGGCGCTTTTCATTATATTTACTGATTCAGTGTTCGTTTTGTTTTTATAAGTTGCCAACAATCGCAATTCCATCTTCGATCGCCTCTCATCCGCCTCCGGCCCCAACTGATTAAATTCTCAGAAGATTTGTGAATGATCTCAACTCTGGTATGTTGCCACTGCTTGAATCTCAACAATCGCAATTTCATCTTCCATCGCCCCTCACCCGCCTCCGACGACCCCAAGTGATTAAATTGTCAGAAGATACGCGAAAGAGTTGGCGTTAATCGAGTCCTGCCAATGATATCTACTCTGGTATGTTGCCACTGCTTGAATCTCTGAAAAACTTTGGTTAAAGTTTCTTCTTCCGTTTCAAAATTCCGATCTATTCCTCTATTGCAAAACTTTCCATCAAATTTGGTCGATATGCTGGGTATTGACGATTTCTGCAATCTTTCGCCCCTTTCTAATTCAACTAGGTAAGCTTCTGATTAAGATTTGTTAATTTCATATTCATAATAGCTGTAGGATTAATTCCTCAGGAAGAAATCCACAAGCAGGACGAATCCCATTTACATAACTGAACTGTTTTCATTCTCATTATTTGTTTTTGTAGGAAGGGATCCAAAAGCAGGGCGAATCCCATTTACATCCCTCAGGAAATCCTTATCGATATCCTAACAAGACTACCCGTGAAATCCCTCATTCGATTTAGGTCTGTTTGTAAGTCATGGAGTGATTTCATTGGCAGCTCAACTTTTGGTAGAACGCATCTTGCTAAGAATGTCGCCAATCATGCCCATTCCTATCTAATTGCTCTCCATCGCTCACCATCTCCTAAATCACAGCTTTGCTATTCTTTTTTTTCTAATCAAACGTTTGAGCCCTGCTTCGAAGACCTAAGCTTTAAATGTCCTTTCATGACCAAATATATGTTTATGATGTATGGTTCAAGTAATGGTTTAGTTTGTATGACACTTGGGTCGGCCTTGTTTATCAAGAATCCTATGTACATATGCAACCCATCTATCGGAAAATTTAGGACCCTTCCCTCTAGCAACTATGAATCTCTGCATCCGCTGTGTATTAGTCTCTCATTTGGGTTTCACCCAAAGATTAATGACTACAAGGTGGTAAAAATGTTGAAATTTGATGGCGGCAATATTAAGATGGAGGTATATAGTCTTGGTACAAATTCTTGGAAGATGATTGATCAGGAAGCAATTCCTCCTTCGTTTGAGCATGGACTTTTTGCTTGTCCATGTGTATTCTTGAATGGAGTTGTCTATTGGCTTGCTGAGAAGATGTCAGAAAACATAATTGTGTCATTTGATACGAATAGTGAAAATTTTGAAGAGTTGGTAGTATCAGATGATATTATAGTTGATAGCCTTTGTGGTCTTAGGGCCTACGAGGATTCAATTTGTCTGATTGAACGAGATCTGTATCAAGATGAAAAAGATGGTATTATTATTGACTTATGGATTCTTGATCTGCAAGACAAGTCCTTCAAAAAGCTGCATACAGTTGTTTGTGGAGTTGACCCTACACCTTTGTGGTTCAGGCCTCTGGAGCTTAGTATGGATATTGAATTCCTACTGGAAGGTAACATTGATCGTGCTTCTGGTGAAAAAGATCTGCTTTTATATAATTTCAAGTCCAAGCAGGTTACAAGTACTGGAATTAGGGTGGCCAACGCGCAGATCAGTTGGCGTCATGAGGATGATGATCTTGATGCCTGTATATTTCATATAGATTCTTTAACAGTAGTTAATTATGTTGAGAGTTTAGCTTTACTTTGTGATTAAATCTTCAAATTTCTATTTAGTGTTGTTATCTAATGATATTTCTCTTTATATATTATATGATAATTTCAGAAAATATGTGAAAGTTTCAAAATAAGGTAATATGAAAATGTACAATTTTTCTTCATATTTCACTACTACTAAGATCATTTTCAGCTGAATCCTTGAATTTAAGTTAAATTGTAGCTTTAAAAAATTGGAAAGTAAACTTTGCTCCAACATTGTTTTATATTATGACAAATTTTAAATTTATCACGTTAAAAAATTGGAAATTCTTAATTGGTTATTTTATTATTGATGAAATTCATGGAATTGTGAGTAGATAGGAAAACTCTACCTTCTCATTCCTATTTGTTAAATTTAAGTTCTATATCAAGTTCGGAACATTGAAACCTTCAAAACCCAACTCATCGGAGGCCGATGAAGGCTTCCATGTGCCTCCACGCTCCACCCTCTCCCTGGCCCCTCATGGCTGTGATTGGAGCCACTTGTGACACGACCCATCCCAATCCCCCCGGGATTACCATGGAATGTGACGTGCTCCCGTCTGACAAGAGGCGCCAGACAAGGGATAACCGATTGCCATTGCCCAAACGGGCTTCCAGAGTGCGTAAGGATCGATGGAGGAGGTGTGCGATGCTCAAGTCTCTGCTGCAGTCGTATCCGGAATCAACCTGAAGGGCATTGAAAACAAAAGCTGTGAGTGGACGAAAATAAACAAGTCTGTTTAAAACATTTATAAGACATTTATGCCCCTCAGTAAAATCATATGCATGCACCAAAAACCAAAGATCACACATTCATTTAGAAATAACCATTAGGGCCTTAGCCCGAAAACCAAAGCATAGTTTCAATTTCCAAAAGTCAATCCAAGAGTTATTTCATAAATCCAATAATATGAACCATAAGGCATATAATATAAACCATAACCATAATTTTAGCCACTGCACTATACACTCCAATCCGACATCCCTGATGTCTGACGTCCCTGACGTCAATAAGGTCACAATCACAAGGCTACGCGTGCCACTCGGGTCTCAATTTCCGAGTTCAATCCCCGAACCCCGTTCGGGTACAGCATCCCCGATGCTTAGCGTCATAGACGCTGGACGTACTAGACGTCCGTGACCTCTCCGGGGTACCTCATCCGGAGGAGACAATATAATATGGAAGGATTTATACAGTGCAGTACTAAATACATTTTATTGATATCCACATGCAAAACATATAGGTATACATAGATAAAATCCGAACCGATCGTTACGTTTCATCAAACGGGTCTCATGCCCAAATACCGTGAAACGTGCCATAACCGAAATATCATCAAAACCATTTATTGATTCCAGCATGTGAACATATATAAAATGTAAACCAGAAAACATTTATTCAATTCCATTTTAGGGTCCCCGACCCGCAATCGTATGTAGAAATCAACTGGGCCCCTGGCCCGATTTCACAAGTTAACTGGGCCCCTGGCCCGATCCACATGTTAACTGGGCCCCTGGCCCGATTTCATAGTTCAACTGGGCCCCTGGCCCGATTTTACTTTATTCAAGTTCGTAACCATTTCATGAAATCCTATCCAACCACATTTATGGAAATCGGTGCAAATCCAGAAGACCTCGGTTTACGTGCAAATACGTAATTCACCTCGAAATACGTGAAATCATTTTAAATTCACCGATATCCAAAGTAAATCATTTAATCATAATTATAAAAATCATAAAACAGTTATGCATGCATCGAATTTATGAAACCAATGTCCACTCACAGACCGTGTAACCGAGCGCCTCGATACGCGTGCTATAGGCCTTCCCGGGCCACATCACTATCACCGGGACTCCCAATCCTGTCCAAATCACATTAGAGGATTACTAACCTCATCATTAACATCCTATTCAAGTCCCGTAATTTTCCCGAATTTTTAAGTATTTTTAAATTGGATTTAAAACCTTCGGACATCCCGAACAATATCGAGACGGTGTCCGATCGAAACGAAACCAATCCCAAAATGTTCGTTACATTGTATAGGACAAAAGTCATGTTGATCATACCTCGGGATTCGCACTCACGCGCCACCGCAAGCGGCTGCGCGTGGAAGCCACGCGCCAGCTACAGTACCCGCACAGTCATCCCTCTCACCCGTTTGTCTGTAAAACGGGTTGAAAAACCCGCGAACAGACCCGGTCCAATTACACCCAATTCGACATCAAATCCATCCGTTCTTTCAACTGATCCCTTGTAATCAATCACCAATTAAGTTCTGTAGATTGAATTACACAATTTAGGGTCCAAATCCTCACGACTCTCGATCGATTCTTGACGGGTTTCCAATTCGGGTTTACCGATTCCGTCCCTGATTTCCAAATTAATTCATATAGTAAGCATCGTGAGAGTGTAAGGGATGTTTCTGCACAATCAATTTGATGAATTCATACCTCTAACCTGTTGAACTCAAGCTCGAAATGAAGCTGCCATGGAAGCTCCGTTCTCCTTCAATCCGACACGGTTTCCTGTCGTTCTTGCTGCAAGACTGTTCGTTTTGATCCCAGAAGACTCCAGCTAAACCCCATTTTGATCGACACGGCCCAATTACTCCAATTCGAAATTCCCTCCAATTCCCCGAAACTTTGATTCCCGAATTACACCACCCCACTCAGTCCCCCGTGCTCTCCCTCAGCCAGAACCTTCCCCAAATCACCAATTATCCATTTGTGCAATCAATTGTGGAAGAGAGATTGGCAATGGCCAGAACCCAACTCTCATTTTGCTTGTTCACGGTGAGGGAGGAATGATCAGAAATAGAAGGGGGAAAATGAGATGGACGGCTGTGATGCAATCTGGGGGTGGAATGGATGGCTCAGATCAAAAGCAGGGATTAAATCCTAGATTATTATGTAGTGGAAACTTTTAGTATATAGTTTATGATTAGTGGATCAAGATCCAATCTAGCCGTCGGATGAGTGATACTTGTCACTCATCCAAGTGTCCTCCAACCACCATTTCAGAATAAAATAATCCACACAGTTACCGAGACGTAACTTCCCCGATTTCACGTTCCAGACCATAACTTCCTCGTACGAAGTCCGATTTCGGCGTGCCGCCTGTCGTTGGATTCGCATCGACGAAACCTCCGTAACGGTCCTTGGCCCTCGGCCATCGGACATCCCGGTCAAAAAGTCAACATTTCCCCTTCTTTCGTCCAAATTACGAAAATGCCCTTGAACTTCCGTTCATCGTAACTTTCACCACGAACCCCGGAATCGAACGTGCCACCTGTCTATGAACTCGTGACGTCCCGAACTACGTCACGGTCATCGGTCAAAGTCCGTTTGACCATCCGAATTAAAAGTCAACGTTTTGGCCCACGCCTAGGGGCAAAACGGTCATTTTGCACAATTCGTCCAAAATCGCCCAACTAATCCCTGATTAGTGAATCATAATTAAATATTATTAAATCCCGATATTCGGGACGGGTCGTTACAACCTTCCCTCCTTAAATAATTTCATCCTCGAAATTACCAACAATCTTATTCCACAACCACCTCGTGGAAAACATTTCGACCTCACAACATGTGTACACCTGTACACCCACTTGCTGGGTCAACACCAGCCTCGTCTGTACTCAGACATCCCATCACTGTCATACGTCACAATCAACAACACTCGACCACCTCGAGTGGACATAATCACCTGATTCGCGATAAAATCGCTTAACCATTTAGCTGACTCCTTCAGCTAGACGGTTCCCTTCCATTGCCAATAAATCCTTACATTTGCTCCCGTTGGGAGTCACCAAATCTCATTTGTCAGTCCACGCTGACACCACCAGTCAAACTGTCATCACAAAACTTTACCACCCTGATAAAGCCCCAACCATCAGCCAGTCAGTGACAACGCCACGCACTACATCACTCTCGATGTAGCGCAAGATCAACCACATGATCACCATTCGCAGGGCAAGCCCAATCCTGCGACACAAAATACTCTCAATGTCCATAATTGTCGACTCCGTCAGCGAACCAAAACGCTGGGAAAATCACGGTGTGATCAAGTCACACAAGGCTACTCGTGGTTACTCTGACCACCAATTCACTCATCCTGAGTGTACGTATACCGTCAAAATCAAGTGGTGTAACTGGAACACATTGAAAACCAGCCCAGCAGTGATCACACATCTCAATACTAGGGTTCCACTAGCCAACCATGGCTAAGAGCACCTGCTCATACAATCACTGAACCTGACAAAATCACTCTGCTCGGCGCACAGTATCCAATGTCCAGTCCACAATACAGCCAAACAAATGATATCAGAACCAAGCCGATTACCAACACATTTAGTTACACACCACTGGTACATCCCATGTACCGCCATTAGGCACCACTCAGCCTAACCAGTCTCAATCCTCGCACAACGTACCCTGAACGTACGTCAATTCATCAATCCGCCTACAACCACCTAGGTCGTAGCCAAACACGTTCCAATAATGGAGTACATTTGCCCAAACCATCATGAGACAAAACGAGCTCCACCCGTCATCTAGTTCCAATTCCGAATCCGAATTCGCAATTTCGTAAGAAATCCCGAACCCGAACCCAACATCATATTTTTAATCCATGTCCAAATTCGAATCCGAAATCATTACTCCGTAAGCTAGCATTGGAATAATCATTCCGTACCCAAATCCAGTAATCCATTTTCGAGCTTCGCAATCGAATCCTGAATCGTCACCCAGAAATCCGATTCCAAAACCCAAAATCTCGTTTACGTCCACCAAGACGTAACAAAACCGAACCTATCGGTTGCCTGTCCGAAACACTCGATTGACTTCATAGGGAAGCCAATCCCAATATCCACACGTCAGAGGTTGACAAAAATCCGACCACATCGGAAACCTACTCAACCGAGTAACAACCATATGGACTTCACTCCGAAAAGAAGTTCAGTCCCGTCATCTACGACTCACATACCAAGGTAAGAGTGATAAACTCTCCACCCATCCGGATCATCAAGATCACAATCCATATCCATCGCTACGTCACCCGACAAGTAATATCACGATCCTAGATCGTCACATCGACCAAAGTCGACAACATCGCAAATCAGATCCACCTAGGATCCACACATGCCCACGTAGTTAACAATCCATCTGAAAGCTGATCGTAGGGTCTTACACCCTCAATTGAATCCTTCGCCAAATTTCCCTTGGTGGAAAGATGACCCCGCATTTCACCACCAAATCCAAAATCATACACAACTTCTTGTGTCCAATGACCCCAAGCCAACATGGGTCCACCAACCAATACACGCTCAACGTACTGGTAGCAACAATCATCATCTGCCACGGCAGAAAATAAGAAATCAACCCCAAAGACTTCAGGGTACCAATCACCGATGCGGAAACGAGCACTCCTCTCGTTCCCCCAATCACAACTCTCCCCGAAACGGGAGTTCCAACCATGTTGGGAACAGACATGCTCCCAAATGAGATGTCATGTCCAACCACTGGACTGCCCACATCCATACCTCACTTGGACCACCACGTGTCCAAAATCAATTCATTACTCGGACCACACGTCCGCCACTAATCATGTATGCACACACCCCGATTCCGAACGGAATATTTCCAATTTTTGCCTGAATGTGCATACCATACTGCCTCCGTCTCACATCTCAACTTAAACAGGTTCAATCCTCGGGTTCCAAGTGATTCACAATCACAAAATCCCACATTAATACCACGAATGGTTTCCCCGACTTTTCCAATTTCAATAATTTCCTTGTACTTCCTGGGGATATAAGAAGTAAACAATCTTACCAATCTCGGAGTTGACAACAACTCCCCAAATCCACTGATTCTCATGACATAGGGAACATCATCCCAAGATTCCCCAAATTTCCAATCATACCATTTTATCCGTTCATCACTTATCATCATAAATCTGTTGGGACTTATCCCCAACACGCCACAACCTCCACTGGAACCCATCCAGTCCAAGACTCAACCACCTCTGAGTCGCAGATACCAATCACATGTCCATCATGACAGAGTCACACCCCAACTGGTGGCTCCTCGTCATCGCAATCACTGACACCTGCACCAGTGCTAGTACCAATACCAACGCACCATCATCAACACCAGTATCAGCACACAGGCATCCATACTAGTATTGGCATAAAGGCACCAACATACCAACATCCATGCTAGCACGCAGTGTGCAACCTTGTTACCCTGGATCTCCGTTCATTACGAACGACGATCCCGTAACACCACTCGTACCCCACAACTATGGGTACCCCCAATTAGGCCATCCACACATCAGGATAATAGACGTTCCCTGAACATCCCCTGATCCCCGAGTATTAAAACCGTACTAAATACCCTCGATAGCCAATTATCTCGACACAACTGCCGACCAACAGTCATCGTTGTCAAGATCCGTATCCACACATCATACTAACATTCGATCCAAAACAGGATCCCATATTTTATTTCATAACCGCATCCGTGGATCGAATCCCATAATCCAGACTAGACTCACTAGAGTCATCCACATGGTCATCCATGACCTCAGTCGCTCGTCGCAGCACCAGTTCTCACTTAAGGTTCACCTTTCCAGTCCATCGATTATAAATTAGGGTTCCAAAATCACACCCTAGGGTTCCACCGAACCCAACTACCTTCTGCAGTAAAATCCACAACCTGACCGACCCCGCGGTCCTGACATCGTATAGACGTCCAATCCAATCCAATCCAATTGTCAACTCAACGTGGGTACCACCACGAAGGTCATCGACTAACTCCGATGCACCAACACCCCGTACACTAGCCAACACTACCAGGGTCCAAAACATAGACCAATACTCAACTAAGTTTCGTATTTCCAATACATTATTCAAATGGGGTTCCCTGAACCCGGCTGTGCCCAGCAGCACAACAATCCATCATCACATGACCGAACCGACGGTCCCACATTACCAGTTAATCGTATACAACCCCACTTGGGTTGAATCGCAACAATGCACGGCGTATCGGGCCAAACACACCCAATTCACCATACAAACCCAAAACTATCTATCAGGTTGACAACGGAACTGCAGCCCAAAGAGACATCACACCCTCGTCCTTCGCGCACAAAAGAGCAAAACCTGCTCTGATACCACTTGACACGACCCATCCCAATCCCCCCGGGATTACCATGGAATGTGACGTGCTCCCGTCTGACAAAAGGCGCCAGACAAGGGATAACCGATTGCCATTGCCCAAACGAGCTTCCAGAGTGCGTAAGGATCGATGGAGGAGGTGTGCGATGCTCAAGTCTCTGCTGCAGTCGTATCCGGAATCAACCTGAAGGGCATTGAAAACAAAAGCTGTGAGTGGACGAAAATAAACAAGTCTGTTTAAAACATTTATAAGACATTTATGCCCCTCAGTAAAATCATATGCATGCACCAAAAACCAAAGATCACACATTCATTTAGAAATAACCATTAGGGCCTTAGCCCGGAAACCAAAGCATAGTTTCAATTTCCAAAAGTCAATCCAAGAGTTATTTCATAAATCCAATAATATGAACCATAAGGCATATAATATAAACCATAACCATAATTTTAGCCACTGCACTATACACTCCAATCCGACATCCCTGATGTCTGACGTCCCTGATGTCAATAAGGTCACAATCACAAGGCTACGCGTGCCACTCGGGTCTCAATTTCCGAGTTCAATCCCCGAACCCCGTTCGGGTACAGCATCCCCGATGCTTAGCGTCATAGACGCTGGACGTACTAGACGTCCGTGACCTCTCCGGGGTACCTCATCCGGAGGAGACAATATAATATGGAAGGATTTATACAGTGCAGAACTAAATACATTTTATTGATATCCACATGCAAAACATATAGGTATACATAGATAAAATCCGAACCGATCGTTACGTTTCATCAAACGGGTCTCATGCCCAAATACCGTGAAACGTGCCATAACCGAAATATCATCAAAACCATTTATTGATTCCAGCATGTGAACATATATAAAATGTAAACTAGAAAACATTTATTCAATTCCATTTTAGGGTCCCCGACCCGCAATCGTATGTAGAAATCAACTGGGCCCCTGGCCCGATTTCACAAGTTAACTGGGCCCCTGGCCCGATCCACATGTTAACTGGGCCCCTGGCCCGATTTCATAGTTCAACTGGGCCCCTGGCCCGATTTTACTTTATTCAAGTTCGTAACCATTTCATGAAATCCTATCCAACCACATTTATGGAAATCGGTGCAAATCTAGAAGACCTCGGTTTACGTGCAAATACGTAATTCACCTCGAAATACGTGAAATCATTTTAAATTCACCGATATCCAAAGTAAATCATTTAATCATAATTATAAAAATCATAAAACAGTTATGCATGCATCGAATTTATGAAACCAATGTCCACTCACAGACCGTTTAACCGAGCGCCTCGATACGCGTGCCATAGGCCTTCCCGGGCCACATCACTATCACCGGGACTCCCAATTCTGTCCAAATCACATTAGAGGATTACTAACCTCATCATTAACATCCTATTCAAGTCCCGTAATTTTCCCGAATTTTTAAGTATTTTTAAATTGGATTTAAAACCTTCGGACATCCCGAACAATATCGAGACGGTGTCCGATCGAAACGAAACCAATCCCAAAATGTTCGTTACATTGTATAGGACAAAAGTCATGTTGATCATACCTCGGGATTCGCCCCCACGCGCCACCGCAAGCGGCTGCGCGTGGAAGCCACGCGCCAGCTACAGTACCCGCACAGTCATCCCTCTCACCCGTTTGTCTGTAAAACGGGTTGAAAAACCCGCGAACAGACCCGGTCCAATTACACCCAATTCGACATCAAATCCATCCGTTCTTTCAACTGATCCCTTGTAATCAATCACCAATTAAGTTCTGTAGATTGAATTACACAATTTAGGGTCCAAATCCTCACGACTCTCGATCGATTCTTGACGGGTTTCCAATTCGGGTTTACCGATTCCGTCCCTGATTTCCAAATTAATTCATATAGTAAGCATCGTGAGAGTGTAAGGGATGTTTCTGCACAATCAATTTGATGAATTCATACCTCTAACCTGTTGAACTCAAGCTCGAAATGAAGCTGCCATGGAAGCTCCGTTCTCCTTCAATCCGACACGGTTTCCTGTCGTTCTTGCTGCAAGACTGTTCGTTTTGATCCCAGAAGACTCCAGCTAAACCCCATTTTGATTGACACGGCCCAATTACTCCAATTCGAAATTCCCTCCAATTCCCCGAAACTTTGATTCCCGAATTACACCACCCCACTCAGTCCCCCGTGCTCTCCCTCAGCCAAAACCTTCCCCAAATCACCAATTATCCATTTGTGCAATCAATTGTGGAAGAGAGATTGGCAATGGCCAGAACCCAACTCTCATTTTGCTTGTTCACGGTGAGGGAGGAATGATCAGAAATAGAAGGGGGAAAATGAGATGGACGGCTGTGATGCAATCTGGGGGTGGAATGGATGGCTCAGATCAAAAGCAGGGATTAAATCCTAGATTATTATGTAGTGGAAACTTTTAGTATATAGTTTATGATTAGTGGATCAAGATCCAATCTAGCCGTCGGATGAGTGACACTTGTCACTCATCCAAGTGTCCTCCAACCACCATTTCAGAATAAAATAATCCACACAGTTACCGAGACGTAACTTCCCCGATTTCACGTTCCAGACCATAACTTCCTCGTACGAAGTCCGATTTCGGCGTGCCGCCTGTCGTTGGATTCGCATCGACGAAACCTCCGTAACGGTCCTTGGCCCTCGGCCATCGGACATCCCGGTCAAAAAGTCAACATTTCCCCTTCTTTCGTCCAAATTACGAAAATGCCCTTGAACTTCCTTTCATCGTAACTTTCACCACGAACCTCGGAATCGAACGTGCCACCTGTCTATGAACTCGTGACGTCCCGAACTACGTCACGGTCATCGGTCAAAGTCCGTTTGACCATCCGAATTAAAAGTCAACGTTTTGGCCCACGCCTAGGGGCAAAACGGTCATTTTGCACAATTCGTCCGAAATCGCCCAACTAATCCCAGATTAGTGAATCATAATTAAATATTATTAAATCCCGATATTCAGGACGGGTCGTTACAACTTGCCTCTAACCTCGCACTGGTTAGCCCTCGTCAATGCCATCTAGAATTGGCCATTGATGGCTGAAATCCATGCTTTTGCAACTCTTCCAAATCTCAACCTAAATCTTGATCTATACAGCTAGGATCATCTACTCGACGAAAGAACACATATATGGGGTTAAAGAATCGAACCTCCACCTGTGGCTACCGAAAAATCGCTCGGAAGTCAAGAAAACCCAAATCTTCAAGCTGTATTTGTGCCGTCTATATGGGTCTTCAAGGTCCAAGATCGGCATAACCGTGCTCGCACAAACAAGACGAAAATTATGGTGGTGGTTCGACAGCCTGGGCCGTCGTCGAACGGAGGCTCCGTTCTAGTCATTGCACCTCCCTCGCAGGTCAAGAAAGAGGAAAGAAAAAACCAATTCTGGTCAATTTCTCGAGGAGAGAGGAAGTGTCCACATTTAACAATCCAAATTTTCCATAATTCTCGTTATCCCATTACTGTTTCAGACCCATAACTTCCATCCACGGACTTCTATTTTCGCGTGCTGTCGTCTACGCACTTATGAGCTCGAGTATAGTTCCCTTGTGTCTCCACGCTCGCTAACTCAAAGTAGATGTGGCACTGACACAATCCTGACATGGTTATGTTGACATCACATGGCCACATCATCATGATGATGCTGCGAGTCATCATGGTTATGTCACACTTATGTCATACTTGACTGAACGGGTCGTCAGAGAAGACGACCAGCGTCGTCGCAGGTGCCACCATGTGGTTTGCTGGAGATCGGTCAAAATTCGCCATTATTGGCTAGAAATTCAAGCTTTCACAACTCTCTCTATTCTCAATCAAAATCCACTAACCACACATGTAAGTTCATATACACAACGAGAGGAATCCGAACCTACACTCAAATTTGAGAGATCGTACCTGGTTTGGCTAGAATTCCTTCGAGAAACTTCAAAACCCAACCACTCCTCGATCCACCGTCCCTCATGGTTCTCCAGCCTCGAACTTCACACCAAAATACTCTCAAGGCCATGAGGATTCCATTTCAGGCCTTGATTTACTCTGACTCGGCCAAAAAATGGGTCAACAAGGGTGGTGAGGGTACGGTAGTCGCATTGCGATGAGAGAGAAAAGAGCATCCAAAATTGACCAACCGTGTAAGGAAAGAGAAACCATACCCTACTTATACCATGGATTTTTTAAAAAAATTACCATTTCATCCTTACCATTTCAGACCTGTAATTTTCGTCCACGAACTTTGATTATAATGTGCCGCCTATCTACGAACTCGTGAGTTCGAGATTTACGCAACGGTCAAAGGAAAACGTTCAAAAGTGTCACCAGAAAAAGTTGATTATAGCCGCCAGCATAAGGACAAAATTGTCCGTTTCAAAAGAAATTCCTGAAAATAATCCTAATTTCCATTCCAAGCCGTTACAAATATATTTCTTATTGGTTTAATTTAGATTCCAACAAATTTCCAAAATAAAAATTCAAAATTGAATCGTTACTAATAGAGTGGTTTGAATTTTCAATGGAGGGGTTTGAATTTTCAAACTATTTGACTTTTATTTTGGTTAAATCAAAATTGTTGAATAAATAACAATTTGAAGCGGATCAGTTAATGATTTTAACGGATTATGCTCGCGCCTACTCTAAACGCGATGATTTTTTAGGTTGAAATCATAATCTGTCCAAGTCTAACTGTAACAGCCCAAAATTTCAAAAAAGGGAATTTGGGAAATTTAGAAAGGAAATTGACGATTTTGCTCCTGTAGGTCAAAATTTGACTTTTCATGTTGGGTACTGTTTGAATTTTTCGTTAATGTCATCACATATGTCTCGAAATCCTGAGTTCGTAGACAAGTAGCATGTAAAAATCAGAGATCGAATAACGTTCTGACAGGACCCGTCCCAACTGGACGTCAAAAACCGTGCCCGGTCTTGCTCCCGTCTGACAAGTCAACTAAAGGTCCGAAACTGTCAGGACCCGTCCCAAATATCACCTCGATACTCGGGATGAACCCTGCTCCCGTCTGACAATCATACTTACAATACCAAAAAGAAACTTAATACAACTATAAGCATAACCATCAGACGAAGGAGTAAATATATACAACAGTAAGTCAGAGCATAGTTCTACAAAATGGGCACCAAAAGTCCTACAAGTCTAAGTCCGCAACGGAAGAACGTCGGAAGCCCTATGCCTCGATATCTGCCTCAACGTTCACCCCAGCGCTATCACCACGACCTGGAGGGAAAATTAAAAACAAAAGGTGTGAGTGGACCAAAAAGAATGAAAGTTTAAAACCGTTTTACCAACAATCAACGTAAGGAAATAAAATCCTTTATTCCCTCCGGTTAAAAACCAGGCATGCCAATGGAGTAATAGAAAAATCATAATATGAAAAACATCATAAGAAACAGAGACACTATAAATACCATAAGAAACAGATACACTATAAAACATCATAAGAAACCAAAGTATAACCCGATCAAACCTGCTGGACCTATCCGAGTCTTTAAACTCCCGAGTCTTTAAACTCAATAGGCCTATGGGGGTAATATCATAATATCCGAGTCTTTAAACTCCCGAGTCTTTAAACTCAATCCGGGCCCGTCCCCCATCAATATCAATCCGGGTCTTTAAACCCATATCCAGATCCAGCAAATCCAATCCATATCCAGTGTAAAACCAGTTCAAAATCCATCGCCAAATTCGAATTCGAAATCCCCGGTTCGAAGCCCTTCCGGCGTTCAGAACCGACATTCCGAACCCAAATCCGGAAAATCCATTTCCATACTAAAAACCATAGGAAATCCCTAACCATGTTTCATAACCCATTTACCATCATCAGAAAACAATTATAGGGTGAATTTCTCAAATATAGCATCAAAATCTGAAAACCGACTTTTTCTCGAAAAACGTGTAAAACCCCGAAAATATCTCGAAAAACGTGCAAACATCTCAATCACGAATAACCATCATTTAAAACATAAAAACACACATAGAATCATAAAACAGTAAATTAAAACAGTTGGCATGCTCGGAAATAAGAAAGAGTCCACTCACAGTTTACGACACGTCACTCGCGCTCCGTGCGCTCCTCAACCGTCTCTGGTGTCTCCCGTCCTGTCAATAGATACCAAATAGGGTCACAATAACATCAAGGATACCTTCCCTATTTTCCCCAATTTTTTGGGAATTTAATAATATTTTAATCATAAACCCTAAACCGTACGGATTCCCGAACCATTCCGTAACACCGTCCGATTAACCCGAAAACTATACCATTGGACTCCTTAGGACATTTAGGACTAAACTCATGTTGGACGTTTAACCGGATTCCTTCCCACGCGCCCCCACGCGCCGCCCAAAGTGGCTGCGCGTGGGCCTCACGCGCCTGCTACAGTCACCTTCAACCTCGAGTCACCCGGTTCAACACAGTTGAACCGGCGTGACCGGTTCTCCGCCGTTCACCCACCGTTCTTCTCCATTTCAATCCCACTAGCTTCGTCCAGTTCCCTGCAATCAATCCCAGTCCTAAAATCCAGCAATCACGGCCTAGAACCCTTCGTCCTCAACCTCGAAAAAACTTGCCCGTGGCTCTGTTTTCCTTCCCGGCCGTCCACAGCTTCCCCCTTCACGGTGGTGATACCAGCACCACCCTAGGACCTTACTGAGTCCTACCCAACTCATAGAATCCGTCGATTCATCCCCGAAGTCCACGACTTCAAGTTTGAAATCACGGCCAAAACAGAGTATTGGATACTCGCCGTTGAACCACCAGCCACCGTGAACCTCCCGTCACGGCAACCACCACAGACGACGCCTAAGACCTCCCTGAACAACACCCTGACCTCCTAATCCCTCGACTCTAAGCCCATCATCACGACTTTGCAATTGAAAAAGCCACGAAAAACAGAGTAAACGGGCTTACCTTTCGATTCCGGCGCCGCCGTGAGAACCGTCAACCACCACCGTGCTCGTGGGACTCCCCTCAACCTCCTGCGTCTCCTACCGCCCTGGTTTGCCTCACCACACGACACAACAGCCTCCACCGTCCACGATCTCCTCTGTTTTCCTCAAACGTTCGCCGCACCACCACCGTGCCGCCGTGCACGATTCCAATCCCAAAACACGATCAGCACCTCACCCACGTCTCTCTGTCACTCTCACCAGTCACTCCTCACTCTCCCTAGCCTCTAGATCGATCACCGCCTCCCTCAACCTTCTCTCTGTTTTCTGTGTTTCAAACCCAACACGGTTTGATTTTTGTACAAGGTGTGGCCGTGCACACTTGAGAATGGCCTGGAACCATCCAGCCACTCCCACGTGTCCAACATCCATAGGCCAGCCCCAAATATCTGCCACTTGCCCTTATCTGATTGGGCTGAGGAAAAATGACCAAAATGCCCCTCCTGCACAAAATTACCATTTTGCCCTTAGACTTTCCAGACCCGTATCTTTTCCGTCCGACGTCCGATGACAGCGTGCCGCCTGTCGTTGAACTCAGGACGTCGAGACCTATCCAACGGTCCTCGGTCTACGTGAAAATCACACATCCTCCAAAAAGTCAACATTTTCCCTTTTAGCTCAAAATTACGGTAACGCCCCCAACCTTCCGTACATCATAACTTTTCCTCCGGTTGTCCGAATCGAACCTGCCGCCTGTCTTCGGACTCGTGACGTCCTAACCTACGTCACGGTCAAGGGCTAACACTCATCCAATCAATATTACAAAAAGTCAACTTTTCGTTTACTATTCACAGGGGCAAAATCGTCCTTTTTACAAAACTTCACAGAAATTACATTTTTACCCTTCCCGTAGGTACGGGTTGTTACAGAAACTCCCCTTCAGTGTTTGCCAGACAAGGGATGTTTGCGCGGATTTCTGCTGCTGTCACTGCCTCACGATCAGTCCCGAGCGTCGTACCACGACCTGGAGGGTCACAAAACAGAAAAGGTGTGAGTGGACAGAAATGACCTCTTATAAAACCATTTATCAAAATACATTCTTACCCTCCAGTTTTCACAAACTTGCATGCATATCATAAAACATGAGTGACCGATAAAAATCAAAACATATTTTCCCATGGTTCATAAAACTCATGTTCACCAAATCAGTTCATGCTATAAAACATCAAATCCCGGCTCTCAGGCCAAAACATATGAAAACATAATCACTGTCCACAAAGACCAAAAACCCGTACTCAATACCAGTACATCATCACAATCAATACCAATCAGCACTAATCACCAGTGCACAAGAAATATATCAATTCAATCAATCCGCACTACTCACAAGTGCATAAAATATCACAAATCACATCTGCACTATTCACAAGTGCACAATCAATCAAACTGCACTAATCACAAGTGCTGCACTACGCGTAGGCCAATATCCAGTCACTCTCTCGGGAATAACACCTCTGGGCTCAACCCCCTCGGGCTCAGTCACCTCTGGGCGAACACATCCCCAGGTTTAGACACCTCTGAGTGGTACATCCAGGCTCAGTCTCATCCGAGAAGCTGACTACCATAGGATCAACTCCCGATCCTACAATCACATCCCCCAAGCTCCGGTCGTCTGGGTAATCCCCCCCAAGCACCGACCGTCTCGGAATATCACAGACCGCTGGCATTTGTCCTCCTCCGTGCTTACGAATGAAGCAGCGAACCGGGAAAGTTTCCCGAAAGTTTTCTCGTAGTCCGCAACGGACATATCACCCTGCTCCAGCCGCAGGAATTCCGCCTCCCGTGCCGCGCGAAAGGATCGCGGGTAGTACTGGTCCAGAAATCTGGAACAGAAAGCTTCCCAAGTAGTGGTATGGACAGACCACCCAGACATCTCGAGTCCATGCCACCACTGGTAGGCTCCTCCATCCAGTAAGAAGGCCGCCAAAGTCACTCGTTCGCCCGGAGGGCAGTGCATCACCGAGAAGATCCTCTCCCATTTGGTGATCCAGTCGTGAGCATCCTCGGGGTTTGATCCCCCGCAGAAAGGAGTGGCTCCCAAACGTTGAGCCCTTTCAATGCTCGCGCATTCCATCTCTCTCTCTAGATCCTCGTCCGTTCGAGTATGAGGAATTCTCCTAGGAGGCATAACCAACTGTTAAGAGGCATAGATCAGAAAACAATATTCTTAAAAGTCGAAGAGTAACTAGTACTAATCGCTAGTCTAGCATGCTGACCAATACCCTAGTACTGACCACAACCTAGTGCTCTGATACCAAGCTGACAGGACCCGCCCCGATCCCACAGGGACCACAAGGGGACGTGCCCTGCTCCCGTCTGACACCCAATAATTCATACCAATTTTAACCTCAAAACATTTAAATGCATATATAACCAAATTAAAGTCATACATCAAATCCGAATTAAACGAATGTCAGACAAGGGATGAAATCCAAAATTACAAATTTGCGAGCACGACTCTAAAGTAAACCTGCGGGTACACCGCCCAGCAGGGGTTCAGGTACGCAGAAGTAGATCTATGCCTCAGCCTCTGGTTCCTCCCCTACCTCAGTTTCCCGACCTGGAGGGGTTATCAAAAACATTAAAGGTGAGTGGACCGAAACTCAAGTTCACAAAATCGTTTGATAAGTAAAACATATAATTTACCCCTCCGTTTTCCAAACATGCGTGCATCACAATACAAAATCATAAACCATATAATATGAACCATAAGGCATGTAATAAAACCATAACCATAATTTTAGCCACTGCACTATACACTCCAATCCCGACATCCCCGATGTCTGACGTCCCTGACGTCCAATAAGGTCACAATCACAAGGCTACGCGTGCCACTCGGGTCTCAATTCCGAGTTCAATCCCCGAACCCCGTTCGGGTACAGCATCCCCGATGCTTAGCGTCATAGACGCTGGACGTTCTAGACGTCCGTGACCTCTCCGGGGTACCTCATCCGGAGGAGACAATATAATATGGAAGGATTTATACAGTGCAGTAACAAATGCATTTTATTGATATCCACATGCAAGGCATATATATATACATAGATAACATCCGAACCAATCATTAAGGTTCATCAGACGGGTCTCAAGCCCAAATACCGTGAAACGTGCCATAACCATATTTTCCATATCATCAAAACCATTATTGTTTTAGCATGTGAATAAGTATAATAAACCAGAAAACATTTATGCACGCAAGGGTTTAAGAAAATGGCCCACTCATAGTACAATCCTGCTAGAAACCGAACGTATACCCTCGTCCTGGTACAAATGTACGATCCCTGTCAAGTCCAAAGTATTCGTAAAGGCCAATACAAACCCCTAACATTCAACCATGAAAGCCTAGGCCGGAACCGGCCCGGGAAAGCCGCCCGAACGCGCTTCCCAAGGCAATAAACCTTAATTTGACCAACTTAATGATCTCCGATCGACCCGAAACCACCGCCATTGGATCCGGATCGTCGAAAACTAAAGAATGGTGGTGGTCCCACCTAAAACACTGTTCACACGCGCCGGTCAACGCGTCGGTCAACGCAGGAACAGTCCTGCTGACGTCATCGCTGACGTCACTGCTGACGTCAGCATGACGTCATCTGACAGCTATCAGGTCTGACATGTCAGACTCTGACAGGTGCCACGTGTCAACATCCGATTGGTCCACCTCGCTGATCTGTCAGGCCACGTGTCAGATCTGACATGTGCCACGTGTCAGCACGGCACTGGTCCACGTCACTGACATGTCAGTGACACGTGGCAGTCCCTGAATGGTCCACATCACTGACATGTCAGTGCTGACATGTGACACGTGTCGGCTCACGGTTGGTCCACGTCACCTGACAGACTGACAGGGTGCCACGTCATCACCTCTGTCCTCAGACGGGTTGACCCGAATACCTGCAACTCGGGTCGATCAGACCCGCGGTCATGACCCGGTCGCCATTTCTTCATTTCTTGATCATTTTCGTTCCTTTTAATTCCTAGCTACTCGTCTGAATCCTAGGAAGGGTTCTACGGAATTATAATTGAGAAAAACGGATAGGATCGAGGGCTTACCTCGAAGAACAGAACCGGCCTCCCGTCGCAGTTTAGTCGCCGTCCTGAGCACCTCCGGCCACGAGCTCAATTCCAGTAAGTTCCTGGCAGTCCCTAGAGTCGATTAGGATTCATAACGGACAAAATTAAACGTGGGAAAACAAGTTACCAAAATCTGGGTTTAAAACCGTTTCGGGTTCCCTTGGTTCCTACCTCGCCGCCGTCCTCCGCCGTGGTCACTGCCGTCTGCCACCACACACGTCCAGTCCAGGGGCACACAGCGCAAGGGTCAAGTGTAATTGTGGTGTGATGGTATGGAATGGGCAGTACGTGGGTGTCGGGTAGGGAAATATATATAGAAATGGAGGGAAATGATGGACGGCCCAGATTGAATCTCAGAAATGAGATCAAGGGCTGAGATCAGATCTGGAGGTTTTCAGATCAAGGGCTGTGATTAAAAGTGGGTTTTAATGGTATTTAAACCCATAGTGGATCTGATCCAATCTAGCCAATGGGTGAGTGACACTTGTCACTCACCAGGTGTCCTCCAATCAGATTTCCAGAATAAAATATTTGGCACGAAAACCGAGACACGAACCTCCCGATTTCACGTTTCTGACCATAACTTCCTCGTACGAAGTCCGATTTCGGCGTGCCGCCTGTCTACGGACTCAGGACGTCGAGACCTACCTAATGGTCCTTGAATCAACTAAAAATTAGTTGCCAAAAGAAAAGTCAACATTTTCACCCCCAAAAGTCCAAATTACGGTAATACCCCTGAACTTCCGATAGTCATAACTTTTTCCCTGATCGTCCGAATTGGACGTGCCACCTGTCTATGAACTCGTGACGTCCCGAACTACGTCACGGTCATAGGTCAAAGTCCATTTAGTTCATCAATCAAAAAGTCAACAATTGACCATACCAATCACAAGGGTAAAAGCGGCAAATCACACATTAAATTACAATATTGGGATCCTCGAATTTCCGGGGTGTTACATCAAAAGTCATGTTGACCTCACCTTGAGACTAGGCCGGACGCGCCCCCACGCGCCGCCGTGAGTGGCTGCGCGTGAAACCCACGCGCCAGCTACAGTGCTGTCTCCCTCACCCGTTTGTCTGGTAAACGGGTCGTTTAACCCGCGATCAGACCCGGTTCCAATCCTAACAATTCGACTCTGAATTCATCAATTGAGCATTCAAACAGCTTCGAATTAAGTTCAATTTAAGATCTGTGGACACAATTTACAATCGAACTTACCTCAAACCTCATGATCACAGTTGATCATTCGAAGAACACCCCGCACACTGTTCATCCTCAGAACTCCCTCAATTTCAATCGATTTCTCTCAATTGATGAAACCAGAAGCTTCAGTGGATTCAGGTAAACTCTTTCCCCATCTCAATTGAATCAATTCATGGCTCAAACGCCACGGCTCAAACTCGATTCTTCGTCACTGTGCAACTATGGAGTTCAGTCAATTTCAATCAGTTTCTTCCAATTGATGGATCCAGAAGCATCGTGGGATCCTCAGGAACATAATCCCCAGCTCAATTTCCACAATCAAAGCCTCCAATTCCTCGACTAAATCTCGAAAATTCTGAAAGTTTCCTTCCTCAGTTCTACCTCAATTCGACCTCAATTCCACTTAGTTCCTTATAAAAAATTGATCGTAGTAATCCCAGAAGACTGAAACTGAACCCAATTTCGATCATCAAGGCTCAGTTCATCCAATTTGATTTTTCCTCCCAAAAACCCAATTTTCGAATTCCCAGTTTTCAGCCACTCTCAATCTCCCGTGTTTACCCAGTTGAGTTAGTCTCAACAAGCACTCGATTTTGCCCTCAAAACCAGTTAGAAATGGCAGCCAACACTCTCCAATTCTGCTGCTCAAAGCTCACGGGTAAGAAGGACAAAGAAGGAGAAAATTAAGGAGAAAATGGAGGAAAATGATGAAGGATAAATGATGATGTTGTAATGATGGTGTTGGGAGGGAAACATGGAGCTGGAATCAAGGGATGGGTGACACTTGTCACTCATCCGGATGTGCACAGTCACCGGGTACTGTTCATATTAAAATATTATTTTAATCCCGGTTCGTTCGGTTAATCGAGCCCGATTCCGTGACCATAACTTCGTCGTCGAATCTCCGATTTCGGCATGCCGCCTGTCGTTGGATTCGTATCGACGAGACCTACGTAACGGTCTTTGGCCCTCGTCCATCGGACCTCCCGATCAAAAAGTCAACATTTGGCCCCTAATATGCCAAATTACCAAAATACCCCTCAACTTCCGCACGCCATAACTTTCACTACGAATGTCGGAATCGAACGTGCCACCTGTCTATGAACTCGTGACGTCCCGAACTACGTCACAGTCATCGGTCAAAGTCCGTTTGACCGCTCCGAACGAAAAGTCAACATTTTGCCCACGCTTGGGGCAAAACGGTCATTTTGCTCGTTTCGTCCGATTTCACTCAACTAATCCCCGATTAGTCATTCTAAATCATGATTAATTAATATTCAATCCCGATATTCGGGACGGGTCATTACACGTTCTCAAGAGTGTGGAGTTACCAAGGGAATTTTGGTAATTTGACATTAGAAGCATTTTGGTAATTTCCCAAGTGAAGATATTTTGCTGATTTTATGACAAGTGTCTTCATCTCCCCCCTCCCCCCCCCTTTTCTCCTTGCACCGACATAGTGTGTGTGTGTGAGAGAGAAACTATGAACGGGAGGAAAGAAGAAAACCAGGAGAGAAAGAATGGGAGAAGAGAGGAAGAGAAAGGAAAATAGAGAAGGAGAAAAGGAGTAAAAACCCTAGACCCAAAAACCCGAGAGGAAAACATGAGTTCTTGAACTCACAGTTGGTGTTTTCGACATAGAAGCTTGAGACAAAGCTTACTGACACTCTCTGCATGCTCATATGACTCTAATGAGCCAAAAATTTGAAGGTTTGGATGCGAGAAACACCAGAACTGGGGGTTTGTATGTTGGCCAAAAGCTCCAAGGTTGGGTTCCAACTGCGAGAAACACCCGAAATTTTAAGATGCTGCTTTTTCTCCTTCTTTTTTTGCCTTTCCCTCCACTGATCCTCATCATCTTCTTCTTCTTCAAGTTCGTCTACTCAACCATATGGGCCCCACTGAGGACACAAAACACTTCCTAGAGCAAGGCATAAAGGGCCCTACCTACCGTCCGATATTCGAAAACTCAGCCGAAATCCGTCGTCTGTTTGTATAAGCTCTGTCCAAGCGAGGCCCTTTTGATCATGACACCCTTCAACGCACGTCCCCATTTTACCACAGGTGGTCCCGCATGTACAGGACGAATTTCTTGTTAGTGTTTGGGCCCAAGCCCAGGTTGGCGATAGTGGACCCGAATATGATCAAAGATGGGGACGTGCGTTCTCCTTCTTTCTTGTTAGAAGTCCTTATGAATACAAATGGGTCGTTTCAAAAGATAACCCTTCACCCCTCTTACCAAGATTCTCTTCGGAGGACTTGATGGGCTCGAAGGCAACGATTGGGCTTTCCACAGAAGGATTGTAAACTAGGCCTTCAAAATGGAGCAAGTGAATGTAAGCCTATTTCATAGGCCCATAGTATTAGAAGTGAAATTCCAGATATGGACTTTAATTAATTTATTTATATATTAGAAAATATGTTTTATTTAAAACACTTTTGACGAAGTGAACTTCTAATTGTAGTTACCGTTTCTGAATTTCACACTAATTTTTAGTCATTATTTATGAATTTTATTAATAGTAGCAGAAGCAATTTATTTGTTAAATTTTATCAACAATTTTCTTCCATATATTTTTTTTTATTAGAAACGGAGGTATATAAATTATGCCTAAGCGTGCAAAACAGGGCATTTATTAAATTTTATCAACAGTTTCTATTAACGATAAAGGTAAAGTTATATATTAGAGGGAATACCGGACCATATATGCTTTTGCCCCATGAAAATTTCACTCAAATTACAGGAACCTGTGTAAAATTCAAGGATACCAACAAATTTTTCCTTTTATTTAAAACGCTTGAGCAATTGTCATTGATAATGTTAATTTAGGACATTATTGCGATTTAACATACATAATGTTGCCATAAAATGCACTGGCAATATTATATGATAAATGTTGTTCATAAGGTATTACTAGAGATCATAATTTGTATATTATCTATAGAGATTGTCGCCATAAGATTTCCATTTTCTGGTTTGAAAATGTATGATTATATTAACTTGCACACCCTCTTATGGGTTTCTGCATGTTTGATGTTATTGCATGTTGATTTTTTTTTTTGGTGGGTTTAATTTAGGGTTGGGTGCCTGATATTGTGGATAGTACAAAGAAGATGTTGAAGAAATGGGAGGATATAAGAGGAGGGAAATTAGAGATAGGGAAATTAGAGATACATGAATCAACTGCTAATCTTTTGACTTGGGCTCTTCTGCTTCTGGCGAAGCATCAGGACTGGCAAACCAGAGCTAGGGAAGAAGTGGTTCGTGCTGTTGGAGACGACAAGGTTCCCATTGCAGAGAATTTGCATGACCTGAAAATTGTAAGTCCACTATCTTTTGGATACAAAGTTTTTTACAATGTTTTGATAGCCAATAACAACCTAATCCAAAAGTTCATAAATAAGGACAAAATGTTAAACAAAAAATGTCCCTATTCACTAAATTTGAAATCCCATCGATACTTATACACCAAAATATTGTGTTACTCACTTATTATTTAAGGTTTACCTCTTTTGAGCCAAAATCCAAAGAATAAACCCTAGGCTATAAACTATCCCACCACCACCCTCCACACACCTCATTCTCCCTCCTTAAACTTTCCAACCCGATTACTAAGTTGTTAAATCCCATACAACCCTCTTAATTTGTTTAAGGGCAATGAGTAAGATTTCTTCTGGGTTACACTCAGGCACGGGCCACCTCAATGGGTTGAGGTGTGCTTCAGCCTACTCGAAATTGATGATCGAAAATAATTTTTTTATTTTAATTTTAGTTTATATAACACACTTTCTTAATTTTTTTTCTATACTTAAATAGCAGGGTAATTAATTATTTGAAATGGTCGTTGTTCACATAAAATATGAGCTTGTTGTAATTTAATTGTTTATATTGTATCATATGATTATCTGGTATTTCCATACATAAAGTGTGTATTTTTTACTATGTATTTTTTTATTCAATGAAATTTACTCATATAATCAAAATTTGATTTAAAAAAATTTCACATTAAAATTTAACTCACCGCATTTTCGATTCTTGAATTCGTGCTTGATTACGCTCCAATCTACCCTCGAGAGAACAGAGCCTACTATCCCTCGGTTGTTGTATAGTAGGCTAGTTTTTTAAAAATTGGTTTTAATTTGGCAACGCTGTTGATTATCCCAACGAAAAATTAGTAAAATCACAGTATGTCCTTAAGTGTAATCATGCACTGCATCCTCACATTTTGCACATTGGTTGCACTTTTTGTTTAGGTAAGCTTGATAGTTAATGAAACCTTGAGGCTTTATTCACCGGTGGTGATGCTTATGAGGCAAGCCTCAAAGAATGTCAAGCTTGGGACATTGGAAATTCCGGCAGGTACACAACTTTACCTGGCACTGACTGCCGTTCAACACCCAATGAATTCAACCCGATGAGGTTTTCGGAGCCCCGGAAGCATTTGGCGTCGTACTTACCGTTTGGATTGGGGCCTAGAATTTGTGCCAGTCAGAATTTAGCCATGTGTGAGGCAAAAATAGTCCTAGAAATTATAATCCGGGACTATTATTTCACGGTGTCACCGACTTATATTCATGCCCCAATGTTGTTCATAAGTTTACAGCCCCCACTTTGGGGCTCAAATCCTGTTCAGGAAGATTCCAAAGTGAAAAATGTTAGGGTTATGTGTATGACTTCTTATTGAAAGTTTTAGTTAAATAAATAGGAAATTTGGTTAAAAATGCTATTTTAATTTGCATATTATCAAAAGTTACCATTTGGCAAATATATAGTGAGCATAGGTAAATTCCAAACGAAAAATATTTTCTAATTTTATGCACAAATTTATGATTTCAAATTCCTTACGTAGAAGTTGAATCCCACAATTCATGGAAAAGATGAATCCTATTTTCTAGGGGTACATGAATAGCTATTTAAAAGCAAATACCAGAGGAATCTCCAACCAAGGAGACCCACTGTTGAGATTGATACACCCACTGCGGGGACAATCGTATTTGGTACACCCTTGCTGCTGTTAAAGGTATATTATAAATTTTTTATTATTATTTACTATTAATTTTTATTAGAAAATATAGGAAGGAAAAAAGACAATAATAACAAAAACTCAATGATAATTATAGATTTGTGTCCACATTACCTTTTGTTTCTAAATATAACGTCCCAAAAAATTAATATAAAGTAACTATTAAATATATCAGAGGTGTTCCAAAATAAAAAAACCAAAAATATGAAAAAAACGAAGTATGATCCAAAATTTTGTACTATATATGCATATCTCCAACGAAATCTAACCTATTGTATTCCGTATTTGATCTTATTTTTTGTACCAAACCGACCTGCAAACTATATAACGTTAGTCTGGACGAGGGAAGACAATCTTTTTGGAGGTACGATTTATTTAGTTTCATATCTCCATATCAGGTATGTACATGTAGCACATATGACTCATATGTCAAGAATGCTGCATGCACATATGACCCATATGTTAAGTATGCGGCATGTTTCACCCCATATGCGTCAAAAATATGACCGATATTTTATTCTATAGCTAGCCATATTGAGAATCTACTCTTGTGAAAACGTTCACAACTAATTTTTTTCTTTTTCTGTTTTTTGTCATAGTCATTCATTTTAACCTTTCTGTTTGCTGTCACAATTTTTTACTACAATTGAATACTAATTTTTTATTTGAATTTGCTTATTCTTTAATTTTGCTCCTTTGGTTTTCCTTTGAGTTCTAATTATGTAGTAAGTTGCTGCCACTCGGCTTAGTTGTTGTTCCTTTTTGTGGGTTTTTTTTCTTAGGCTTGCCCTTTAATTCAAATTTTAATTTATATAAAAAAGTAACAATAACATTAATGAATATAAATTGATATTAATAAAAGAAAATTATTTATAACAAATCATTATTTAATTTTTTGACAAAAAATAGATAAATTGAAAAATATATATATAAATATAAGAGAAATTGACTTTAATACGAGTATAATTAGAATTTTTTTTTAAGGAATTGCACATTCAAGGTAAAAGAAAAAAAAACAAACAAACGCTCTTCTATCTATAACAAAAAAATATCCCCCTTTCCTCTTTAGAACAGAAAATTAGCTGGCCCCAAATTGAGGTGGGTCTTTTCCAGATCTCCAACGATTTGTGGTGGATATGTGAGTGGCCTCTACCTCCCCCCACCCTTTCTTACTCTCTCATATCTTCCATATTTTTCCCTTGTCCTGCTTAGGGTCTCTCTTTCTCTTGTGGTGGCTGAGACTAGCCTATGTTCTTCCTCGGTGCGACAACATTTTGCTCCACCCTGTGGGGTTTTTCCTCTCTCCATCTTTTGGATGGTTGTCCATGTTTGTAGTTTTTGCTTTTTGCTTCACCCTTTGTGGTGATTTGTTTGGTTATTGGGTATGTCATTTTCCTTTACCTTGATCTTACATGGATGGCTCATATTTCCTTCATCTCCACTTCTTTCAAAAATATTTCACCATCCATATAGCTCATCTCACCTAAAATTCAAAAACCTAAGAACCACTCGTTTTCCTTACTGCTACAGTGCTACCTCCATTCAACAACCCAATTCCTTTTATAGATGGGTTAGTTTTAAGTTTTTTGACCTATTAGATCGTTTGAGTATGCAGACTGTTTGTGACTTTTTGCCCAACACCATATTCTATAGATCCTTTTTTCATGTCTTTCATTTTCGCTAGTTTTCACTTGGTTGCAACAGCAGTGGAACATGCAGCGACGATGACAGAGCTACGAACATAGGCCTCCGGGTGCTTATTGCTACTAGGGTGTTAACATTTTGGTCTTTTGTTGTTATGAGCCCGTTGTTATTGTATGTGGTTATGATTTTTATCTTGTTTGTAATTTTTTGGATTAGACTTTTTTTGATCTTTTGTATTTGGACTTCCAATTTGCACTTGAAATTGTGTACCCTCTAATAAAAAAAAAATCAAGGTCAAATTGATAAATAACTAAAACAAAATGCTAGATTTATTTGGGAAGAATAATTATTTTTATTTATTTTTTATTTGTCAAACCAACTAGCTAACCCATTGTGCCGTCAGTACTAATACTATTTGTTTAATAGTATTTCTCTCACTCTATTGTAGATCTTCTTACGTTCAATCTACGTAAGTAGCATTCGTCTATCTTGGGAGTTATTGTGTTCAATCCACATAAGCAGAATTCGCCATCTCACATTCAAAGTTGACATTCAGATGTATGTTAATTTGAAAATATGATTAAAATTCGGAGCTGTATATATAATATTGAGAAACATGAAGTATAGTCGTATCGCACCTTAAGCGAAGACCCACTGAAACTGAAAGCTAATCTTCCTACTAGATTGGACAATAATATTAATAATATACCATGAACTTGTAGAAGCCTTCGAATAGAAGTCTTGACGTACCGGTCCGATTTGATCGTTTACTTGTTGTCATCATAGTTACCAAAACGCCCTCACACCAGATCATAATCAACACGTGGGTGCGCAGTAAATATCAACAGGACGAGTGGCTAAATAGCCACAGAATTGAAGTACGCCCCATCTGTAAATTGTTGTCATTTATTGCAAAAACAGTTCCAAGTAAAACCCTAGCTGATGACCCGTACAATCAGAAATTTCTGGGCCTCAGCATTTTTATTAACCGTTGAGAAGGCGATCGTGAATTTTTTGGCAGTTGGAAGGGGAACAGAGGTTGGGTATGGAGGCTCATGCTGTCACCTAACTCGAAGATTGACATCTGTTTTTTTTTTAATTTTTTTTTATTTGATCAGATATTGACATCTGTTTCGGCGAATATAAATGGAGGTCTAGCGTTCTAAGAACTCACTGGGTTTTGCTCTACTTGCTTGCTAAGCATGGTAAGATTTGCGTTTCTTTATTTTCAGCTATTTTCGTTTGTGGTGTAATTTCGGGTTATTATCTGCTTCAAATCTGGGCGTATAATGTGTATATGTATATATCTGATTGTGTGTCTATTGTAATTTGTATGGATGGCTGTTTCTGTGTAGATGCTAATTTCTTGCAACTTTTTTGTTTATTTCTCAGGTTTCTGAATTATTATGATATATCGGTGGGAAGATAGGGAATCATAGATTAACTTGATTTGGGGATAGATGTAGAGAGAGTTATGAAATTTAATTTTGGGTACAGTGGTGCTCTTTGTGTTCTCTTCAATAGAGGGATTGAAGCTAAGCTGTTTTGCTTGAGAGGGTAAGATGCCGTCTTCTTATTTGTCAAAGCTTAGGACAGCATTACAGAGATCGGTTGTAGGGAAGGAAGGCCTGCTTCAGGAGTCAGTAGATGGGCTAATTGGGCAAGGAAACTTGTTGTTTGGCAATTCTAAGTTATTCCAATCCAGACCCTTTTCGACTATTTCAGACCTCCATGTATTTTTTTCACCTGTCATTGTTTTGGCTGCTAGGTCGGATTCACAAGTAGTTAACCAAAAAAAGAAAATATCTGTTGTTGGAGAGATTTCGCGGATTATTTCAACTCCATCAGTTTCAGGGCCTTCAGTTCAGGTTTGCGGGTATCACATCGATTGCGCTCTTTCTGAGCCTAGTCAGTTTGTAACCAGAAGCAAGTTTCAGAGTAAACCTATGGCTGCCTGTGGTTCTAGAACTTTATTTGGGGTATGCTACCCTGATAATTCAACTTCAAGGAGTGGGCTACTATCAATGGTGCCGGAAAGTGCATGTACAATTTATAACAGCAGAAGGTCTGATAGTTTTCGAACAGCTAGCATGAGTTTGAAAAAAAGAGGGCAATCCAACACTAATGCAATATGTGGGTATTTCGTATATGAAGTTGGCAAGAGATGGTTTAATTCCTCCGCAACTAAAGGATCGGGGTCAAGAGAATTTCATAGTTCGTCTACATGCTTATCTGCTGGGACTGCCCATGACGTGTCTTTTGATAGTTCTGCTCCAGAGGACCAACTTTCAAGTTCAAGTTCTGCAGAATCATCTGATCAGTAAGCTCTGTCCAAAAATTTAGCATTCTCTTATCAAGACATGTTTTTCCATCTTTGTTTCTAGATGTTAATTATGTGGTAGTAGTCTAGAATTTTATACACATATTTGGAATGATATAAATTCATCTGGCTCTCTATTCAATAAACAGCGTGTAACTATCTAGGTTTTCCTTCTATTTGAAAGGATAAATAAGATTATGGACTTGTGTAGGTCGCTGGATTTGATGTGAACTTTGTTAACATATTACCCTTCTTACAAAAAGCAATTAGAATTGTCTACTATTTTCACTGAAAATGTCTCCATGGGACTATATTTTGTTAACAGTCAATTGCATAACTTGGTGACTTGTAATTACCGACTTATGGTATTGTGGCGGCCCTCGTAGTGTTTGATTTGCTAGAGAATTTTCCTAAGGTACACAACTGTAATCATCTGAAATCTTTCATTAAAAATATAAGGTGTTTTGTGTAGAAAAATGTTGGCATATTTTGATTTGTATCATTTTATGAGTGCAATAAATGACAGCATTTGTTAAAGTGTGTTGCAATGATTTCAGGAAGATTACAGATGGAAAGTCCCTAAAACTAAGTTCAGGATCATACTATCTGCCCCATCCGGATAAAGAGGAAACTGGTGGGGAAGATGCTCACTTCATTTGTGTGAATGAACAAGCAATAGGGGTGGCTGATGGTGTTGGTGGCTGGGCAGATCTTGGGGTTAATTCTGGATTGTATTCCAGAGAACTGATGTCTCATTCTGTAGCTGCTGTTCAGGAAGAGCCAAAGGGTTCAGTTGACCCTGCTAGGGTATTGGAGAAAGCTCACTCAAGCACAAAAGCCAGAGGTTCCTCAACAGCATGTATCATAGCACTCACAGAGCAGGTGTGGAACTTCCCTTCATTTTAAGCAGGATGTTTAACTAGAAACTTTTGTCTCTATGAAAGTGATACTGTGGCCTCATCTATTTACTTTTCTGAGGCCATTTTAAAAAGCGCCTTTACGCTGAAATGAAGAGCTTCATATGCAGCCTGATGTAGTATAAGTAAAACTTTGGAAATCTCAATTTTTAAGATTCCTTTTGTTATGTTCTTGTAAGAGCTTTTTGTGTCCTTCAATTGTATTTTCAAGGATCTGGGAATAATGCCTATTTCATCATACTGACTATTCTAATGCTTAAATTAATTATTTGCCATCTCGCTGCAGGGTATTCATGCAATTAATTTAGGTGATAGTGGGTTTATAGTGGTTCGAGATGGGCACACCGTCTTTAGATCCCCGGTGCAACAGCATGATTTTAACTTTACCTATCAACTAGAGTGTGGAAGTAACGGTGATCTACCTAGCTCTGGTCAGGTCAGCAGCATATATTCGTTAGGGCTGAAGTAATGAATTACATATCATTTCTCGTTCCTGCTTTTATTAATTATTGTACTAGCCATGATAATCCTTTCCCGGTATATTATTCTTCACTCTGTTCTTGTTTTGTGAGATTTCGCACTTGCTGAGTTCAGTTTCATTCTTGATTTACTTTTGCCATACTTTCTGTTCAAATCTCTGCACAATGGTAAATTCATATCTCGAAATAGATCTTTCGAGTTTTTATCTGAAACCAGTTACATTTATCGGAGAATGTGTTCTCATGATTTTTCAACATTGTGTCAAATGACTTATCTAATGCTAAGTTGCCTTTGATTCAGGTTTTTACCGTTCCAGTTGCACCTGGGGATGTTATAATTGCCGGAACTGATGGCCTTTTTGACAACCTGTATAACAATGAGATTACTGCAGTGGTCGTCCATGCCATGAGAGCTGGCTTAGGGCCTCAGGTGACGGCACAAAAGATAGCAGCATTAGCACGCCAACGGGCACAGGATAGAGACCGGCAGACACCTTTCTCGACTGCTGCTCAGGATGCTGGGTTCCGTTATTATGGTGGCAAGCTTGATGATATTACTGTTGTAGTTTCATATGTGACCACTTTAAGTAAAAGTGAGGCATGAGATAAAATCGGACTGTGTCTTATATGTATATGCTACAATTCATTGTGGTTTAGTTAGGCTTTGAGAAATAAAGGATTCTCAGCTCTTTTTGAGGCATTCACTGTGGTTTTGCTTTATTACAGTCTTCCTTTTGATTTTGTCAATCTTTTAAGACTTGTGGTGTGTTCAACTGGTCATACACATCCTAAATGGTAAATTTCTGATGAGAAAATAATTTGGTAAGGTAGTCTGATGATTAATATTTAGTAAGATACTTTAGTCACCTGAATTAACCGACTGCCCTCAGTCGGGAAGTGCCAATGTGGTCCGACAGTTTATTCGAGTGGTGAGTGGCCTAGCCATGTGTACTAACCGTCTACTACTCTCAGTCGGAAAGTGCCGGTGGTTGTACAGTTCACCCTCCGCCACTCTCACTCGGAAAGTGCCGGTGGTTGTACAGTTCACCCACGAGTATCCCGCCGGTCAGTTAATCAAGTCAGGTTAGCGGACTGAAGATTTTAGGGCTGGCGGTTTGAGGCCCACTGGGCCTTAATCCATCTGAATTACTTCCCTCTTTACAGTATTGGGTTTTTGGTCGGAAGTTAAAGTCAAACTAAAAAACACACACACACAAACACATAGATTCTTGTCTGATGTGCCAAAATAGCAACTGCAATGATGGTGGTTTAGTTCCATACATGCAAAACACCGGATCTTACCCGCTCGATTCATCTCGTCTGTCAGTCTCTGAGGTTGCATTTCTTGATAATCATAGAACAGAGAGAGAGAGAGAGAGAGCGAGAGCTCCGTGTACGCATCTCTGATTTCAGTTGAAGCATCAGCGGGAGCAGCAGAACCGTAATCAACTGCTGATTTCTTTGCCTAACTTTTTCTCTGTCTCTCAACAACGACGACCACTGTGTACGACTCGAGAAAAAAGGCCATGGCGCTTCGTAGAGACGGGTCATTGATGCGGGACAAGAATAATCAGTCTTTTCGTGGATCTCGAATTGTGATAGCCGTTGTCGTCGGAATCATTCTCGGCTCCGTCTTCGCAGTCTTCTTTCCTCACGGGTTCTTCAGCTCCGATCCGCCTATCCCAAACCGTCGCATGAAAATGGATCTACAGGTTCGGATCTCGCTTCCCTAATTGACTTAATTTTGGCTTTCTGGCTTTAAATTTGGCGCTTATTTAATTCTGAATCGCTTCATTGAATGATTTTGCTTATTCTAACTACATTTTCCGGGATCTATATTCTTCGCTTTAGGGCCCTAATATTGTGACTGGCTTTCAATCTTTGAACAGCTAATTTGATTCAGCCGAGAGTTAAACTTTTATGTAGAGCTTCCGTTATGAGCATTTAGATTTAATTCATGTAGCAGTTAAGAAAGTAATTACCTAAATTGTTTAATCTGAGAGCTACACTTATTAATTCGTAAACAATAAATGCATTATATTTTCAGGTTTATTTGATGTCTGGTGTTTAATAATGCAAATGATACACCTTTTGGCTATGTATGGGGCCTTACTTGTCCACCTGCATTGCAGACTAGCTCATCCCAATGCGAAGCAACAGAAAAGATTAACATGCTGAGGTCTGATATTGGATCGTTGTCGGATAAGAATGATGAGTTGGAGAAACAGGTCCGAGATCTAAATGAAAAGCTCCGCCTTGCTGAACAAGGAAAGGATCATGCTCATGAGCAGTTTTCGGTGTTAGGGACACCTCATAAGGCTGGCCCTGTTGGTACAGTCAAAGGCTTGAGAACTAACCCGACTGTCGTTCCTGATGAGTCTGTGAATCCGAGGTTGGCAAGGATCTTGGAGGAAGTTGCTGTTCAGAAAGAGATCATAGTCTCACTTGCCAATTCAAATGTGAAAAGCATGTTGGAGGTATGGTTTACTAGCATCAAGAAGGTTGGTATAACCAATTACCTAGTCGTAGCATTAGACAATGAGATTGAAGAATTGTGCAACGATAATGAAGTTCCTGTATACAAGAGAGATCCAGATGAGGGCTTCGATTCAATTGCAAAGACTGGAGGTAACCATGCTGTCTCTGGGTTGAAGTTTCGTATCTTGAGGGAGTTTCTGCAACTAGGGTACAGCGTTCTTCTCTCAGATGTTGATATCGTATACTTGCAGAACCCGTTCAATCATCTCTATCGGGATTCTGATGTAGAGTCTATGTCTGATGGTCACAATAACCACACAGCTTATGGGTTTAATGATGTCTTTGATGAACCTCCTATGGGTTGGGCACGTTATGCTCATACAATGAGGATATGGGTTTATAACTCTGGTTTCTTTTACATAAGACCCACACTTCCTTCAATTGAGCTTTTGGATCGTGTGGCAGAACGGCTTTCTAGACCAGAAAAAGCTTGGGACCAAGCAGTGTTCAACGAGGAACTCTTTTACCCTTCACATCCTGGGTACGAAGGTCTTCATGCTTCCAAGAGAACAATGGATTTGTATCTCTTCATGAACAGCAAGGTTCTCTTCAAGACGGTCAGGAAAGATGCCAATTTGAAAAGGTTGAAACCCATCGTCCTTCATGTAAATTACCACCCAGATAAACTTCCAAGGATGCTGGCAGTCATGGAGTTTTATGTTAATGGCAAGCAAGATGCGTTGGATCCGTTCCCCGAAGGTTCTCAGTGGTAGCGATAGTTCTACAGACTCATGGATGGGCTAAACAGGTAGGCTAAAATCGATTGTATCTTCCGAGGTCAATTCACAGTATCTATTTTTTGCTTCTAGTTTCCTTTTAAACTACTGTATAGTAGTAACTTTCTACATTTCACTAGAGTATATCGCCTGAGATGACCTTTGTTCTGTATCATATATATACTAAGAAATTTCACCCAACGGTTTGTTATCAATATCTTTCATGTTCAACGTTCTTTTTACCTGCTGACAGTTAGTCTTCTAGTTCAGCATATTTACCTGATTTTTAGTTGGAATTTTCTCATGATCAATCGTCCATTTGTCATATGCCTAAGCTTGAATGGGGATATCCAAACTAATTAGTATCACAAAAAATTCAGAAATTTGAATATCTGCACAGAAAATAAATACCAGATTTCTAGTACATACAAAACCAAAAAGAAAAATCCTAAAATCTTTTATAGTCCAATAGGTAAATGCCTTCTCTTCTTTCTTTTTGGACTCTTCCACTTATCCATAAACACTGGCATCTCCACGGTGTCATTACTAGCTCTGTGTGGCTGCAAATCCCATAAAAACATTTCCCAACCGAAAGCCCACTTTGTCTCCTGAATTCTCCCTATCAAAAATTTCTGCCTCTGCAACTGTTTCAATGAAAAAAGAGAGTAAGCTCAAGAACAGTTTCCGCCAAATTTTCTGATTCAAATTGTGTTCTGAGCATGCGAGCTCTGTTTTAGCTTGTTTAGTTAGTGGTGAGAAAAAGATGGAAAGATTCTCACAAAGTGAGAGCCTTTTGCTCGGCTACAGTCCTCATAGAGCCGCCGTGAACGGCGGTGCTTCTGCTTCCAATGATTCTTCCCACAGCAACTCCGACGTTGATTTTCGTGACGTGTTTGGTGGCCCGCCGAGGCGGTCGTCAGTTCACGAAATGAGGTACAGCTTCAGCGAAGTTACAGATACCAGTGCATCGAAGAGGGATGGCCACGCTGATGATGACGATGAAGTTTGGGCTGGTTTCAACGAGAAGCCGGTGTTTGGGGAAGAATCCACGAACAGAAGGCGGACTCACAGCGATAACTTCTTCGACGACATATTTAGAGGCAGCAACAACTCTGTCACTTCTAGTCCCCGAAGACTTCATCTGGACCCGTTTTCTTCGCCGCCTGGTTCTCGGGTCTTAAGCCCGGCCCGGCAGCCCTCTATGGGTTCTTCACTGCCAACCCAATTCAGGTATTTGCTTTACTCCCTTTGTGAATCTTGGGGGAGAAGAAATACAACCGTTGAACATATGTTAAAACTTATCTTGTTTAATTTGCATGCTTGTTCAATTTAATTTTTTTGTTAGCTTTCTTTAATTGATGCCGTTGATTTATGTTGCTTTACCTATTTAAAAATCCTGAAAAACATACCCATGTTAATTTTTCTGATGATCTACATAATCATATAATCTCTTTACTTCACAGCCCACCTGCCAGATTGACCAAAGGGGTGGACCCCCCGACGGTCAGTCGTGCTACATCACTTTCTCGATTCTCAAGCCAAAAGATCCAGAGTCCTGAGGATTTGAGAAATGATATTGGATCGTTTAGTCGCCAGAGATCCGTACCCCGGGATTTCTTTCATACTGGCGAGGGATCCTCAAACTTTTCATCTGATAAAGCAGACACAGGAGGCAATTTGGAAAAGGAATCAAAGGGTTCTGAAAATCCAACCTCCAGCAGTCCGGTTCAATTTCATTTCTCAATATACAAGTGGGCAAGCAAAGGAGTGCCAATAGCGATGCCGATTAGGGGATGGAATGCTTCTAGAGTCCAAAAAAGGACTAAAAATGAGGAACAGACGAGCACTAATGGGACCGAGACAAGGGAATCACCTAAATCCACCCTGCCTAATGTTGATGATTTTCCTTCCATTGATCATCCACTTGCAGATGCTACGTCCTCTGGGTTGAATTGCGAAAAACAAGAAAGAGATTTGCTTCGTGATAAATGCAATTCTCATAAAGTACAACCATTGAAGTCTATGGAGGAAGCAATTCCTCCGGTAGTTGAATCAGAAACGTTCAGCAGCATTGATTATGCTGTTGAAGATGCTCCACCGCAGAAGGAATCTCTGGTGCTTATGGAACAGGTTCACAAGCCTGAGCTAAAATCTACTCGTTCTTTATTTTTTGATGACAATCTTCAACAAGGTATGTTGTGTTATGGATTGGTTAACTGTTTGAACTTTCAAATAGGGCTCATAATGTACCTCCTCTGACACCATACTTGTAATTTTCATGCACAGGCAATGACGAGAGAGCAAAAACGGGTGGTAGAAAGGAAATCGTGGTCAAAGGCGCCAAAAATTCCTCTCTGGAGGCTGGTTCTAATAAAATTACGAAAAATGAGAATGGAAAAAGAAGTTCCTTGGCCAAAAATGTTGAAGTCGACAAAGCTAGTCTCCAAGGTTCGCCTTGGAACGCTGGAGATAATCATGGGAGAAGCAGAGTTAAGGGTAAGGTGAAAGACTTTGTTAAAATGTTCAACCAAGAAGTTCTTTGTAAACCGCCGTATGACAGTGAGCTTGGAGGTCAGAGCTCGAAAATGAAGGAGTACTTGCAAAAGCCGAATGTGAAGAGCACATTTACAGACATTCCCATCATGGTAATTGTTACATAACCCAAAACTATATGTTGTCTTCAACATTTTGCTAAGTATATTATTCTGTTGTCTATTATTTCCAGATGAATGAAGCTCTCCAACAGTTAGAGAAAGAATACAGTGAAGCAAAGACTGCTGCTAAACCTCCCCCCGCACTGGATTTCTCAACATCAAGTACCGGTTAGTTCTCTTAATTTCTCTTCGGCGAATTTTCTGATGGTCTAATGAAACAACATACATCTTATCAATTAACTTTTGACAGGATCAGTTACACGCGACTCCAATGCTGTTGCTGGAGATGGAGACGAGTGCTTCCAGGTATTTGATTCTTCCATAGAAGACCTGTTTAATTTCAACTTTTTTCATGTATTATTTCTCGTAACTGAGGCTTGTTTGCTATGAAGTAAATTTTGTCTAATCCATTCTATATATTAGTTATCAAACGATCCATTAATTTACTGATGAGCTATTAATATATCTGCGGTTCTTGACAGATCAAAGACTTAACTGAAGATGAGAAGAAACAGCCAGAAGCCGGCAGCAATCACGAAGAGCTCCAGGTGAATATCTTACAAACAAATACAACATCCTGTTACAATGTTTTCTTCATCTTGCAAGCCTTAATGTGCCACTTCATCAAATCCAGGCCATTGATGATAAGATACGAAAGTGGTCAAGAGGAAAGGAAGGCAACCTACGCTCGTTATTGACTACTATGCAATATGTGAGCATAAAATCTATTTCTTTCAATATTGGAAGATATTTTCGTGCACCTCCCGAGAAACCAATGCTTCTGGTTTGTACATGACAGGTTCTTTGGCCCGAGAGCGGGTGGAAGACTATACCTCTCGTTGATATAATTGAAGGAAATGCTGTGAAAAGATCATATCAAAGGGCTCTACTTTGTTTGCACCCTGATAAGCTACAGCAGAAAGGTGCTGCTTCACATCACAAATACATTGCAGCAAAAATTTTCGACATTTTGCAGGTGCGGAATTCTATCTACTTTCAAATTTCGATAGATGGTTAGTATGAATCAAATATTCAACTTTCGTTTTTCTGTTTTTGGGAAATACAGGAAGCCTGGGATCACTTCAATTCAGTTGGCTCACTATGACAAGTGACAACCGATGATGTTCAAGGCGTCTGTTAATTTGAAAATTTTGAAATGCACATAACGGATTTCATTCTGATTGCAGATAAGCTATATGCATTTCATTTGTAAAGAAATTGTACTAATTGGGCCAGGCCTTGCAGGCAGGCCCAATGGGGTTCGGACACCCAGGCCCAAATTACTATGTGCCATTAGGAATATTGGAATGAAAAATGACCGTGGGGTGTGAAGCCCAAGAGAAAGTGAATTGAAAAGACAGTGAGAAGGTAAAAGTGGGCCGTGGTGGGGTCCTAACTTTTGACAGTGAGCTTGCCTCCATGTGATGAAAACTTTGTTTGACTCGGAGTCGGACCGCATGGGCGGGGAGATCATTTCTTACCACTCGACACGACAGCCTTTTACGCTAGTCGTTAATAGAATTTCGGTTTTTGAAATGGATTCATTGTCGTTTCTTGCGATAAACGGCACCACAATCCGGTAACATACACGCACCTCCAGGCTCCAGCTTGCCTCGATGAGGACGACAAGATTGATTTGATGCTCGGGTCCATGTACATACACGGACATAAGTACTCGTAAATAAGTCTTGCCCAATTTCGAGCGTTTCATTGATAATTTATATTAAAAATTTGTAACTTTTAGAAAATATTGTAATATTTATAATGTTTGTGCTTCGAAAAAAAAAGTTTACTATGTAACAATCTATAATAAATCTCCTATTTCAAACGAAATCAAACTTGTTTATACCTACCACGACCTACTAATCGCAACAACCGATCAAGGCTAAGATTGGCCAACGAGCCACATCAATCCAATAAGGAAGGAAGGCCAAATGATTGTTGGACTAGGACTCGTCAATAAATGGTGTTGTGTCAAAAATTCTGTTTTATCTCAATATATCAAATTTGAATTCAACATGTTTAATAATGATGTCAATGATATATAACATGAACTCGAATTATTAATAAATCAGATAACTGGTGTAAGCTATTTAATAAACGGGTCATGTTCGAAACACAATAAACCTATGACTTATTTAACTTATTTAGCATGTTTAACCTATTTAAACAATAATATTTAATAGGTATATAACTAGGTAAATGGAAAGACCATGGGTTAGTAATGACATGTTTACTTAACCGGATAATATATCGATCATTATACGGGTTAACAAATTGATCCAAAATCTACCCGTTTATTAAATGGGTTAATAGGTTGACCTGAAACTCACCGTTTATTAAATGTGTCATAACTTGTTGATCCAAAAATGAACCGAAATTTTAATCGTGCAGATTGACCCAGCTAAATGTAGTGCAAATTCGAGCCGTGTGTCAAGTTGTATAAAAAAAATTACCACCTGTAGGTTGGACCCATAACGATCTGATGGTGTTGGCCAGCACCCCTGCCACTAAAACAATCTAGTCAGTAACTCGTAATCATACATATCTACTTCGAATGACCTAATAATCCCAGGGCTATTAGGGCATATATTAGCACCTTATGAGGTGACTTAAAGCCCACACCAGCAAAAATTTCAGTAATGTTATTCGTTTATCCTATAAATACGTAGACGTTCTCCTCTCATGATGTGACTAATCACTTTGCCATGCATTGTCACAATTTCTATTGAGCATTTCACACACCTATTGACTTGGATTTCGAAAACTCTTAAGTCGACACTCCACTGATGCCTAATGCTTTCCTTGTCTTATTACATGTCACTCATATTCAAAAAGAAGTAGGCACACCAACAACTGGTTAGATTATGCCCCTTAGTCCATTTTCGACATCAATAAAACTTAATATTTTTGACTCATTGCATGAGGTATGTACGTGACAATATAATAGTGACATCAAAAAGCTAATGAGATTGGATGTTAGTTTAAGTAGGAGTGGACATAAATTCGTTGAAATCAGAAACTGATTCAATTCAAACCGTCATTAGTGTAAATTCAAATTATTCCTTTAGTAATAGTTTTGTTTTGGGTTCTCATTTTGGGAACTGTTTGAATCCATACCGAATTGTTAAGATTTTTTATTTATGCATTATTTATTAGATAATATTTTCCACGCTTTAATTTGATAGTGTATGTGCTTATAATGGACCCTACCTCACTAATTTGTTTCTCATTTTGTCATACTTTTGAATTTAATTATATTCAAACATAACAATGATATACTTGAAATTTAAAATGTTAAATTTTTTTATTTGTTGATGTATATGAATGAAATCATGAAGTGGATGAGTGGAAATTAGACAAAATAATTTATTTTGTGATATTTTTGTTTAAATAAATAAAGCTTGGAATTTGGAACGTTTTGGCGAAAGAATCGTCCCGATCGGAATAATAACGAAGGATTTATTGACGAAATTCAGTGAAAATATTAATTAATTTACATTCTAAATTAATTCAGCTGCAGCCCATTTTTGCAGCCCAAAAATCCTTTTTGTGCAGCCCAGATCCACAGTTGCAAACCCAGCCCAATTCTTTTGTCTCGGCCCAGCCTGCGTCAGTCTCCACCCAGCCCAGCAGCAAGCTGCGGAGCGCGCATGCCGAACTTCCCTTCAGTACCTCGGTGCGTGCATACCGAAAATGGACGCCCACTGCAGCGCACGCCTGCTGACTACTCCACCTGTCACTCTGCAGCCACCTACCGAAATCATTGCCCTCTTTTCAGCTGCTTCCTACCAAGTCTTTTCCTGCACCAAACCAACCCTTCAACTGCTCCCTTTGCTGCAGTTTTTCAGTTTCTTTTCTTATTTTCCAGCAACAACCCATCCCTAATTTCATCATTATTCATCATTTCACTTTTATTTATTTGGGGTGCATTTCACTTGTTTAGGGGTCCCCATTTTGTCCCATTTTATTTCTCTTTTTAGTTTAGGTTCTAAATTTTTTTCTCTAGTTTTTCTCTTCTTTTAGTTCATCTTCTTTCTTTTTGTTCTTTATTTTTTGGGACCATTTTAACTTATTGTAGATTTTCTTATTAATTAGTTTCCTTTTAATTCTTGTTCTTAATTTATGTTATTTTTATGTTATTTCTTAATTTCATTTCTTCTTTACTTTGTTCTTATGATTTTTTTTTGAGATCTCTTAAACACATTTTTATGTTTTCCTTAAGAAATACCTAGGCCGAGTATTTCCAAAATAATTTTAAAATTTAAGTCTGATTTCTTATGTTTTTTTCCTCCATCTTCATAAGGTTCCAGCCGCTGTTCGGTGTTTCTTATGAATAACATTCCATTGTTTCCATCCACTTTCAGAATCACAAACTGTTCTTGGGTTCCGAAAGTGTAACTTTATTTCCTTTACTTAAATTCTTATTATTGTTTTGGTTTACTTATATTGCAATATATGTGTTGGTATTTTCTTTCTAATATTTGTAAATGTGAATACAATCTACATGTGTTTTACTTTTTGAATTCCATTTACTTCATATGTTTTAGCGCTTAACCTTCAATTTAACGCTAAGTGTTTATGACCGCTGTTCGGTGCACTTGGAATAGGGTTGAAGAGATTTAAATGTTTGACGCACATTGAAATAAATAACATAAGGTGAATAGTATTATAGGTGTTTATGACCGCTGTTCGATGCATTTATAATATTGAAAAATGTATGCATGTATTTGAGATGATTAAGGTAGGATTTCGTGATTGGTTCAATATGAGCATGATGTTAGAGTGTTGGTAAAAATATGTGTTTGAAGAAAATTCACTTGCACAAAAGTTAAAGTAAAAGTAGAATTAAGTTCGTAATTATTTTTACTTGTTTTCTTTATTATATGATTACAATCTTTCAAACCCCTCATTTAATTATTTATTCTTTTATTCTTTTATTTTTTATTTCATTAATTCATTAATTCTTTTATTCTTAAATTCATTTATTCTTAAATTCTTTATTATTTAATTATTAAATTATTAAATTATTTAATTCATTATTCTTTGATTATTCATTATTCTTTTTAACTAACATATTATTAATGTTCCCTAATTTTCCCGGTTAAGAATGATCCCTATTTACCAATATTACAACTACACAAAAGAGTTTAAATTGCATAACACCCGAATTACATATTCAAGTTAATGCGTAGTTTAGGCGTTATCAATTTTTGGCGCCGTTGCCGAGGAAATTGAAAATGTAACAACCCGTACCTTCGGGAAGGGTAAAAATGTAATTTTGTAAAAAATTTTGTATAAAAGGACGATTTTGCCCTTGTGAATAGTAGGCTAAAAGTTGACTTTTTGAATTATCGATTGGATGAGTGTTAACCCTTGACCGTGATGTAGTTTAGGGCGTCACGAGTCCGTAGACAGGTGGCATGTAACGACCCGTCCCAAATTCCTAGATTAGATTAGTGACGAATCACGATTAGTGAGGCTAATCCGTGATTAGTAGAGCGAAATCGGACGAACGATGCGAAATGACCGTTTTGCCCCTGGTGATGGCAAAACGTTGACTTTTCAATCGGGTGGTCAAATGGACTTTGACCGATGACCGTGACGTAGTTCGTGACGTCACGAGTTCATAGACAGGTGGCACGTTCAATTCCGACGTTCGTAGAAGAAGTTATGACGTTCGGAAGTTTAGGGGCATTTTGGTAATTTGGGTGAATAGGAGGTCAAAAGTTGACTTTTTGACCGGGAGGTCCGATGGCCGAGGGCCGAAGACCATTACGTAGATAAGGACGATACGAATCCGTAGACAGGTGGCACGTCGAATTCGGGCGTTCGACGGCGAAGTTACGGTTCTCGGAAGTTCCCGGTTACTATTCATGACGGCACGTTTTACGAGACAAAAAGTGCAGTTTTGTCTCTAGTGGGCCCAGATATTTAATGGAGGCCCAATGGATGAGTGACACTTGTCACCCATCCACTGGCCAACCCCACCCACTCATGCACCAAACCCATTCACCGTGCATCCATTTTCCATTTTTCCCTCCAACCAAACCCGATCTCATTCCTCTCCTCTGTGCGATCCAAACACCAAACCCTTAATCCCAAATACTCCTGAAGAGAACAGAGATTGAGAGAGGAGGCCAGGACGGACTGGATGGTGGCGAGCTCGGGGGCCGCCGTGCACGGTGGTCGTGGACCCGCGAAGGTAAAAATTTTACCTTCAAATTTCATTTTCGGGTTTTAGGTGTTAGGGCTGAGTTCTAATGATTAGGATGAGTTTATTGAGGTTGTAGGAAGGTGTAGAGGGTGGTTTGGACGGCGGTGAAGGGCTGAGCAGCCCTGGGTGCAATCGGAAAAATTGGACCGATTAGGGGAGAATTGGACGGACGGGTTTTGTGGGGTTTTTCCTAGTTTTCTTGATTAGGATAGATTGGAAATGAGAAAATAGGAATTTAGGAATTGGAATGGAGGAAATCGGACCAAAAATGAGGGAGAAGAAGGCCTGGATCGGTTACGCCGGTCCAGTTGCAGAGGTTGGACCGGACCGGCCGGCCCAGACCGGTTCGATCGCTGGAGCAGGTGACACTGTAGCGGCGCGTGAGGCCCACGCGCAGCCACTTCAGGCGGCGCGTGAGGGCGCGTGGCAGGGAATCTGGGGAAGGTTCCAACATGTGAAATCATCTATTCGATGTAACGAACATTTTGGGACTGGTTTCGTGTCGATCGGACACCGTCTCGAGATGTTTCGGGGCATCGGAAGGTTTAGGTTCGGGATTAAAAATAGTTAAAAAATACGGGAAAATTACGGGGCTTTAGTGAGGGGTTATATAAGTAGTTAGTAACCCTCTAAATTAATTTGGACAGGTTTGGGAGTCCCGGTGACGGTGATCGGCTCGGGGAGCCATATGGCACGCAAATCGAGGCGGCAGCTCAGACTGTCTGTGAGTGGACCTTGTTTTCTAAATTGGTGCATGCATAAATGTTTATTATATGTTTTATTACTTGTTTGATGATGCCATGGGTGCATTTGTATGTGGTTACGTATAAGCACGTATTTCAAGGTTTCGGCCTTATACGGTGCTTATACGGGTCTGTATTTCTTTATTGATTTAAATGATTTGATTTTGGATTTCTAAATGGATAAACTAGGGTATGAGAACCATTTGGTTTTGTCTCGGGCATATGACACTATTTACGACCTTCGGGTCTAAATCGTGGTCGCGACGGGTGCTATGTGCACGGCGATCGACGATACGACGCTCGCCTCCGGATTTGGATGTGTTCCTTCTGGAGAGTTCACGATGCACGATTCGTTGTCGGGCAGCCTGGGGAGGCTCGACTACGGAGTGCTGACGGTTCAGGATAGCGATCGGTGATGAGTGCACCATGATCTTGTGATGGTCGCGTCGGTCGATTCGTTCACGGCGACATACCAGGATTGAGGGCGGTCCTGGATGGATGGTTGCACGCATCACTATGATCGGAGTCGTGACTGACCCTTGGATATCGGGCACGGTGCCCAGTTGAGTCATATGTTCGGGCACGAGACCCCGATGTTTTACACTGATGATTTCGGGTCAGGGACCCTAGATGGATTTCCAAGTTCATGGCGGTTTATGGGAACCGGCATGAACTCTGGAAAGGTCATTGTGGTTCATGACGGTTTATGGGAACCGGCATGAACCTTTGTCAGGTCATTCTGGTTCATGACGGTTTATGGGGACCGGCATGAACCCTGGTTATGTTATTACGGTACATGACGGTTTATGGGAACCGGCATGAACTCTGGAAAGGTCATTGTGGTTCATGACGGTTTATGGGAACCGGCATGAACCTTTGTCAGGTCATTCTGGTTCATGACGGTTTATGGGGACCGGCATGAACCCTGGTTATGTTATTACGGTACATGACGGTTTATGGGAACCGGCATGTTACTTGCCTATGGATATTATGGATCATGACGGTTCAGGGGAACCGGTCATGAATGTTTATGTTATGTATATATATGTTCGTCTACCTTCCTTTACTTCTATTATCTCCTCCGGGGAGGGTCGTTGGCCTGGGTGGACCCCGGAGTAGTCACGGAGCACCGACTGAGTGGAGTCACCCCCCAGTTGGGTTCCTTACTCTCAGGAAGGCTATGATTACTATTACCTCGGGTAGGGTCAGTGGTCTGCGGACATTGATCTTGACTTTGAGATGACTCGGATTGAGACCCGGGTAGCGCGCGCGTGGCTTTGGATACCGTGACAGGATTGGTTGTGTGACTTATATATATGTATGTGATGGATATATGATATATGATATGTGGTGTGTACAGGTGTGCACAGGATTTGGGCAGTGGCCCGTATGGTCGTTTTTATTGTGGTCCTTTCGACCTTAGTTTATATCTGCTTTGGGCTTAGTCCCACATATGGTTTGTGTTGGATAAATGGTTTTCGAATGCATGCATGCTTTTTAGTGGAGGGTACAAATGTCTTCCTTATTAAATGTTTTTATAAACTCTTTGTTTTGTCCACTCACAGTTTTTAATGTTTTGACTGCCCTTCAGGTTGACATCGGATGTGGACTGTAGCAGAGATCGAGATATCACATGCCTCATCCGGATCCTGGCGTACTCTGATAGCCCGGGAGGGCAAAGGTCGGAAATATCCCTTGTCTGACACTTCGTGTCAGACGGGAGCAGGGTCATCCCGCACTAATCCCGGGGGGATTGGGATGGGTCCTGTCAACGTGGTATCAGAGCGGGGTTGTCTCTATTCGAGCAACCGTGCAGCTTTTGGAGCATGTACGCAAGTCGAGGATGTGATATCTCAAGGGGCTGCAGTCCGTTGTCAACCTGATCGTTGGGGTGTCGGTATGATAGTTAGTAGGATTGGCATGCCTTGGTTCGGCATTTGAGGCCGGGGTTGCCATAGTTCTGTCAAGGTTGACAATGTGGGACCCTACGGAAGGATTAACGTGTTCGTATTCTGGAGTGTGATCGTGAGACGGTTAGTTGGGATCGCCTTCACGATGTCGTAGGATCGGTTCCGACGACTGATTCGATGTTGTGACCATTAGATGGTCAGATTATGTTGAGTTAAATAGATTTACTGCGGTCGGCAGTTAGTTGTCGGTTTCGGGGAATCCTAGTTGGATTGTCGGTAGGTATGGTTCGGAAGGGCGAGTTGACGAGTGGTTTGACTTGGATGACTATTCGGATTTGGGGTTCGTTAGTCGGCCTGGTCATGTCAGCTTGTGTTGGGACTGCACTTCGCAGTCGAGGTTATATTTATTGGGTAGACCGAGTTGGTTGTCGTGCTACTTCAGTTGTGGGTTGGTGCAACTAAGGTCGCGGGTGACCTGGTAGACGACATTGGGATAGTCGAGTTGCGACTGGTTAGAGTTTGGTTGGACAGGTTACCAGGGTTGGTACTTGTCGATGAAATCCCTGAGTGGGATACAGAGTAGTTGGTACGGGCGATTGATTCCGTTGGATACGGAGTCTGGATATAGCGATGTCTGGTAGTTAGGTCTGCACGAGTGTGAGGCAGGCGCTACTACCGAGAGTGGTTATAGTTACGATTGTTGGGGTTCGGGGAACGTTTTCCTTTTCTCGCCTGAGTTGTCAGGGTGACTGTACCCAGAGTTGTCAGGTACGAGGGAGACAGAGTTTCTCCCATACGAGCAGAGGTACGCGATCGTCGCTTGGTATGAGCGGAGATCCAGGGTGTCAGTTTTGCACACGGTGTGCTAGCGTCAGTACTGATGCTAGTGAGGATGCTTGTGTGCTGATGCTGACAGGTGGTAGTGATGGTGCTGGTACTCGTGCTAGTGCTAGTGCTGGTGTCGGTGCGGGTGATTGTGATGACGGTGAGTCACGAGTCGGGATGTGGCTCTGACGAGATGGGCATATGTTCGGTATCTGTGGTTCCAGAGTGGACCTCAGATAAGGTTAAAGTGGTTAAGGGACACGTGGTTGATGTCCGGGTATGTAACACTGATCGTGTATTGGTTGGTGGACCCGTGATTGTCTTGGGTCATCAGGTGGAGTGAGTATATCGAAGTTAGGTGACTGAGATTTCTCATTTTCTACTTGGTGGCAGACGATGTTAGGTTACATGACGTGGTGAATGCAGCGAGTGTTGTTTGCATTCACGTAGGATGGATTATTCGATCATTCTTGGTTTTCCACGGTGGAATGCCAAGGATCGATACGAGGTACTCAGTGAGAACCCACAATCTCGGCGTGTCTCGTCGTTGACTAATCTGTTTAGATGTGGGAATTGGTTTAGGACTTTGGGTATCGTTATGGATCTGGATCGTGATTTGGGTATCCAGATAGGTGGAGAGTTTATCGCTCATACTTGGATGTTTGAGTGGAGCATGTTGGGACTGAACTTCTTTTCGAGGTAAATCCCATATGGCTTACTACTCGCCTGAGTAGTTGTCCGATGAGTAGGTGTCTGACGAGGTCGGATTTTGTCTGACCTAGTGTTGTGTTGATGTTGGGATTGACTTCCCTATGAAGTCAATCGGTCGTATTGTGGTGATCGGTTGAACAGGTATCCGATAGGTTCGGATATGGTGCGTCTAGGTAGACGTGAACGAGATTTCAGGTTTTGGAATCAGATTTCTGGGTGACGATTCAGGATTTGATTTTGGAACTTGAAAGAGGATTTCTGGATTTGGGTTTTGGAATCGGATTCTGGGTGACGATTCAGGATTTGATTCGAGAGCTTGACAGTGGATTTCCTTTTATGGATTTGGGTTCGGAATGGTTATTCCAATTGCTAGCTTACGGAATAATGATTTTGGATTCGAATTTGGACATGATTATGGATATGATTTCTGGATTTGGATTTGGGATTTCTTACGAAATTGCGGATTCGGATTCGGATTTGGAAATAGATAATGGGTTGGAGTTTCGATTTGTCTAGATCGGACAGATGGACTCCATAATTGAAACATGATGGACTACAACCTAGGTGGTTGTAGGCTGATTGATGGGTAGTTGTACGTACCTTGTACGTTGTTCAAGGTACGATACTAGGCAGACTTGTCGTGCCTGGTGACGGTATATAGGAGATACCGGTGGTACGTTGGAGAGCGTGTTGGTAGTCGGCTTGGTTCCGATACCATTGGATTAGTCGGGGTCGTGGACTGGACATTGGATACTGTGCATTGGGTCATAGTGGTTCTGATGAGTCTAATGACACACAGATCGAGTGCAATGCTTGTGGTTAGTGTAACCACGAGTGCGTGTCATATCAGTTTGCGACTGACGACTGTCAAGTGGTGACAGTTGTCGAAGGTGTCAGCGTGGATCGATCAGTGAGGTCTAGTGACTCCCGGTGGGAGCAGACGCTAGGATAGATTAGCGTTTGAGAAAGGAATCATCGAGTTGACAAGTGGTGTCGATTCGGAGCATATGGCTACTGTCATTCGAAGTGGTCGAGTGTAGTCGATACGATGTGAGTATTAGTAGTACGTCTAGTTACAAACGAGGTTTATGTTGACTAGTGGGTGTACTAGTGTACACGTGTTTTGCGGTCGATTCTACTTTCCATGAGGTGGTTGTGGAATCAGGATAGTGGAGTTTCAAGAACGAAACTAATTAAGGAGGGAAGAACGGTTAGATTAGGTCAGTTGGAATTTCGAGGACGAAATTAATTAAGGAGGGAAGGTTGTAACGACCCGTCCCAAATTCCTAGATTAGATTAGTGACGAATCACGATTAGTGAGGCTAATCCGTGATTAGTAGAGCGAAATCGGACGAACGATGCGAAATGACCGTTTTGCCCCTGGTGATGGCAAAATGTTGACTTTTCAATCGGGTGGTCAAATGGACTTTGACCGATGACCGTGACGTAGTTCGTGACGTCACGAGTTCATAGACAGGTGGCACGTTCAATTCCGACGTTCGTAGAAGAAGTTATGACGTTCGGAAGTTTAGGGGCATTTTGGTAATTTGGGTGAATAGGAGGTCAAAAGTTGACTTTTTGACCGGGAGGTCCGATGGCCGAGGGCCGAAGACCATTACGTAGATAAGGACGATACGAATCCGTAGACAGGTGGCACGTCGAATTCGGGCGTTCGACGGCGAAGTTACGGTTCACGGAAGTTCCCGGTTACTATTCACGACGGCACGTTTTACGAGACAAAAGTGCAGTTTTGTCTCTAGTGGGCCCAGATATTTAATGGAGGCCCAATGGATGAGTGACACTTGTCACCCATCCACTGGCCAACCCCACCCACTCATGCACCAAACCCATTCACCGTGCATCCATTTTCCATTTTTCCCTCCAACCAAACCCGATCTCATTCCTCTCCTCTGTGCGATCCAAACACCAAACCCTTAATCCCAAATACTCCTGGAGAGAACAGAGATTGAGAGAGGAGGCCAGGACGGACTGGATGGTGGCGAGCTCGGGGGCCGCCGTGCACGGTGGTCGTGGACCCGCGAAGGTAAAAATTTTACCTTCAAATTTCATTTTTGGGTTTTAGGTGTTAGGGCTGAGTTCTAATGATTAGGATGAGTTTATTGAGGTTGTAGGAAGGTGTAGAGGGTGGTTTGGACGGCGGTGAAGGGCTGAGCAGCCCTGGGTGCAATCGGAAAAATTGGACCGATTAGGGGAGAATTGGACGGACGGGTTTTGTGGGGTTTTTCCAAGTTTTCTTGATTAGGATAGATTGGAAATGAGAAAATAGGAATTTAGGAATTGGAATGGAGGAAATCGGACCAAAAATGAGGGAGAAGAAGGCCTGGACCGGTTACGCCGGTCCAGTTGCAGAGGTTGGACCGGACCGGCCGGCCCAGACCGGTTCGATCGCTGGAGCAGGTGACACTGTAGCGGCGCGTGAGGCCCACGCGCAGCCACTTCAGGCGGCGCGTGAGGGCGCGTGGCAGGGAATCTGGGGAAGGTTCCAACATGTGAAATCATCTATTCGATGTAACGAACATTTTGGGACTGGTTTCGTGTCGATCGGACACCGTCTCGAGATGTTTCGGGGCATCGGAAGGTTTAGGTTCGGGATTAAAAATAGTTAAAAAATACGGGAAAATTACGGGGCTTTAGTGAGGGGTTATATAAGTAGTTAGTAACCCTCTAAATTAATTTGGACAGGTTTGGGAGTCCCGGTGACGGTGATCGGCTCGGGGAGCCGTATGGCACGCAAATCGAGGCGGCAGCTCGGACGGTCTGTGAGTGGACCTTGTTTTCTAAATTGGTGCATGCATAAATGTTTATTATATGTTTTATTACTTGTTTGATGATGCCATGGGTGCATTTGTATGTGGTTACGTATAAGCACGTATTTCGAGGTTTCGGCCTTATACGGTGCTTATACGGGTCTGTATTTCTTTATTGATTTAAATGATTTGATTTGCATGCATAAATGGCACGTTTCACGGTATTTTGGGCATGAGACCCGTTTGATGAAACGTAACGATCAGTTCAGATTTTACCTATGTATACATATATGTTTGCATGTGGATATCAATAAAATGTATTTGGTATTGCACTGTATAGATCCTTCCATATTATATTGTCTCCTCCGGATGAGGTACCCCGGAGAGGTCACGGACGTCTAGTACGTCCAGCGTCTATGACGCAAAGCATCGGGGATGCTGTACCCGAACGGGGTTCGGGGATTGAACTCGGAAATTGAGACCCGAGTGGCACGCGTAGCCTTGTGATTGTGACCTTATTGGACGTCAGGGACGTCAGACATCAGGGATGTCGGGATTGGAGTGTATAGTGCAGCAACTCAAATTATACTTATGGTTTTATTTCATGCCTTATGGTTCACATTATATGACTTATGATTTTAAATACGGTTGCATGCATGTTTGGAAAACGGAGGGGTAAATTATATGTGTAACACCCCGGAAATTCGAGGATTTCCATATTGTAATTTATTGTGTGATTTGACGATTTTACCCCTGTGAATGGTATTGTCAAATTGTTGACTTTTTGATTGATGAACTAAATGGACTTTGACCTATGACCGTGACGTAGTTCGGGACGTCACGAGTTCATAGACAGGTGGCACGTCCAATTCGGACGATCAGGGTAAAAGTTATGACTATCGGAAGTTCAGGGGCATTACCGTAATTTGGACTCTCGGGGGGAAAATGTTGACTTTTCTTTTGACAACTAATTTTCAGTTGACTCAAGGACCGTTGGGTAGGCCTCGACGTCCTGAGTCCGTAGACAGGCGGCACGCCGAAATCGGACTTCGTACGAGGAAGTTATGGTCAGAAACGTGAATTCGGGAAGTTCGTGTCTCGGTTTTCGTGTCGAATATTAAATTCAGGAAATCTGATTGGAGGACACCTGGTGAGTGACAAGTGTCACTCACCCATTGGCTAGATTGGATCAGATCCACTATTGGATTATTAAACATTTGAATCAGCTTTAAATTTCAGCCTTTGGATTGAAAACCCCAGATCTAATCTCAGCCCTTGATCTAATCTGGAGATCAAATCTGGGCCGTTCAAATCTTTGAGCAGCTTTCCCTCCATTTCTATATAATTCTCACCCGAACCCACACACACTGCCCATTTCATCCATCACACCCGCACTACTCCCTGTCCCTGTGTCTGTGTGTTGCTGGACTCACGGGGAAGGACGGAGGCACGGCGGTGGACGGCGGCAGACGGCGGCGCGGAAGGAAGCAGGGGAAACCCGTGGCGGTTTCAACCCAGATTTTTGGTAAATCATTTCCCACGTTTAAACTGGTCCGTTATCAATCCTAATCAACTCTAGGAACCTCCAGGAACCTTCTGGATTGGAGCCCGTGGCCGGTGGAGCTCAGGGCGGTGGCACAACAGCGACGGGAGGCCGGTGCTGTTCTTCGAGGTAGGCCCTCGATTCAATCCGTTTGTCTCAATTCTTTTTACATGGAACTAATCTAGGGACTAAGACGAGTAATTAGGAATTGAAAGGAATGAAAATGATCCAGAAATGAAGGAATGGCAACCGGGTCTCGATCGCGGGTCTGATCGACCCGAGTTGCCGAAATACGGGTCAACCCGCCTGATGACAGTGGTGCTGATGTGGCACCCTGTCAGTCTGTCAGATGACGTGGACCAACCGTGAGCCGACACGTGTCACATGTCAGTGCACAGTCAGCACTGACATGTCAGTGACGTGGACCAGTCAGGGACTGCCACGTGTTACTGACATGTCAGTGACGTGGACCAGTGCCGTGCTGACACGTGGCACATGTCAGATCTGACACGTGGTCTGACAGATCAGTGTGGTGGACCAATCAGATGTTGACACGTGGCACCTGTCAGAGTCTGACATGTCAGACCTGACAGCTGTCAGATGACGTCAGCATGACGTCATGCTGACGTCAGCAGTGACGTCAGCGATGACGTCAGCAGGAACTGTTCCTGCGTTGACCGCCGCGTTGACCGGCGCGTGGGGGCGCGTGTGAACAGTGTTTTTGGTGGGACCACCACCATTCTTTAGGTTTCGACGATCCGGATCCAATGGCGGTGGTTTCGGGTCGATCGGAGATCTTTAAGTTGGTCAAAATAAGGTTTATTGCCTTGGAAAGCGCGTTCGGGCGGCTTTCCCGGGTCGGTTTCGACCTAGGCTTTCATGGTTGAATGTTGGGGGTTTAATTTGACCTTTACGAATACTTGGACTTGACAGGGATTGTACATTTGTACCAGGACGTGGGTATACGTTCGGTTTCTAGCAGGATTGTACTGTGAGTGGGCCATTTTCTTAAACCCTTGTGTGCATAAATGTTTTCTGGTTTTATTATACTTATTCACATGCTAAAACGATGATGGTTTTGATGATATGGAAAATATGGTTATGGCACGTTCCACGGTATTTGGGCTTGAGACCCGTCCGATGAAACTGAATGATTGGTTCGGATTCTATCTATGTATATATATATGTTCGCATGTGGATATCAATAAAATGTATTTGTTACTGCACTGTATAGATCCTTCCATATTGTATTGTCTCCTCCGGATGAGGTACCCCGGAGAGGTCACGGACGTCTAGAACGTCCAGCGTCTATGACGCTAAGCATCGGGGATGCTGTACCCGAACGGGGTTCGGGGATTGAACTCGGAATTGAGACCCGAGTGGCACGCGTAGCCTTGTGATTGTGACCTTATTGGACGTCAGGGACGTCAGACATCAGGGATGTCGGGATTGGAGTGTATAGTGCAGCAACTAAAATTATGGTTATGGTTTTATTATATGCCTTATGGTTCATATTATATGGTTATTGATTTTGAATTATGTTGCACGCATGTTTGGAAAACGGAGGGGTAAATTATATGTTTTACTTATCAAACGATTTCATAAACTTGAATTTCGGTCCACTCACCCTTACTGTTTTGATAACCCCTCCAGGTCGGGAAACTGAGGTAGAGGAGGAACCAGAGGCTGAGGCATAGGTCTACTTCTGCGTACCTGAACCCCTGCTGGGCGGTGTACCCGCAGGTTTACTGTAGAGTCGTGCTCGCAAATTTGTAATTTTGGATTATATCCCTTGTCTGACATTCGTTTAATTCGGATTTTATGTATGACTTTAATTTGGTTATTTATGCTTTTAAATGTTTTGAGGTTAAAATTGGTATGAATTATTGGGTGTCAGACGGGAGCAGGGCACGTCCCCTTGTGGTCCCTGTGGGATCGGGGCGGGTCCTGTCAGCTTGGTATCAGAGCACTAGGTTGTGGTCAGTACTAGGGTATTGGTCAGCATGCTAGACTAGCGATTAGTACTAGTTACTTTTCGACTTTTAAGAATATTGTTTTCTGATCTATGCCTCTTGACAGTTGGTTATGCCTCCTAGGAGAATTCCGCATACTCGAACGGACGAGGATCTAGAAAGAGAGATGGAATGCGCGAGCATCGAAAGGGCTCAACGTTTGGGAGCCACTCCTTTCTGCGGGGGATCAAACCCCGAGGATGCTCACGACTGGATCACCAAGTGGGAGAGGATCTTCTCGGTGATGCACTGCCCTCCGGGCGAGCTGGTGACTTTGGCGGCCTTCTTACTGGAAGGAGGAGCCTACCAGTGGTGGCATGGACTCGAAATGTCAGGGTGGTCTGTCCATACCACTACCTGGGAAGCTTTCCGTTCCAGGTTTCTGGACCAGTACTACCCGCGATCCTTTCGCGCGGCGCGGGAGGCGGAATTCCTGCGGCTGGAGCAGGGTGACATGTCTGTTTCAGACTACGAGCAAATATTCGGGAAACTTTCCCGGTTCGCTGCCTCATTCGTAAGCACGGAGGAGGACAAATGCCAGCGGTTTGAGCTTGGACTCCGAGGGGAGATCCGGGCTAGTGTGACTGCTACCACTCATGCTTCTCTGAGGGATATGGTCGACGCAGCGGTGCGTGTCGAGGCCAGTCTGGCGGCACACCAATCACGACAACCTTCGGGGGAGGGGCGACGTCAGGATCGCCCACATCATGGGCCATCGGGCCAGAAGAACAACAGGGGAGGGAGCTACAGAGGAGCACCCTCATCCTTCAAGGGTCGTGGCTGGTCGGGTCGACGTGGAGGCTCTCAGGGCAGAGGATCTGGACACAACTCTGGGCAGCACTCATCTTGGAGTGGTGCATCTGGTGGGCATTCGGGCAGGCCAAGGCCAGTAACTTGTTTTGTTTGCGGAGAGGAAAACCACTATGCCTGTGATTGTCCGCAGTTGTCCAAAAACAACGACGCTGGGGGCTCGAGTGTGGTGCAGAGCACGGCGTCCCACACTAACGGAGGTCGCGGTCAGGGAGGTGACCGTGGTGCTGGACGTGGCGCGCGCGGGCGCGGACGGAACGGAGGGCCGAGGGCCCAAGTGTTTGCAATGACCCAGCAGCAGGCGAGGACTGCTCCAGGCGTGGTCACAGGTACACTACATATCTTTAATTTTCTTGTACGTGTATTGATGGATGCGGGGGCTACACATTCTTTTATTTCGAAGAGTTGTGCTGGTTTGCTTGATTGTGTGGTATCAGCCTTAGATTACGAAATGGGTGTTGGCACCCCGATGGGTACCGTGTACCTGGTGAATCAGGTGATTCGGAGGTGCCCGGTAAGAATTGAGGATGTGGATTTACCATCAGACTTAATTATTCTGGATATCCACGACTTCGATATAATCCTAGGGATGGATTGGCTGTCGGAGCACAGATCGCTCATCGACTGCTGTAGCAAGCAAGTGATTTTGCGGAGCCCGGGTTTACCGGAAGTTATCTTCCAGGGGGAACGTGATGGTTCGCCTCCTGAAGTGATTTCGTCACTTACTGCTACCAAACTTCTACGGAAGGGATGCCAGGGTTATCTGGCGCATGTCGTGTCGGAACGGGTCGATACTCCGGTTATCGACGAAATACCGGTGGTCTGTGAGTTTCCGGATGTATTCCCGGAAGACTTACCTGGGTTGCCACCATCGCGGGAGATTGAGTTTACTATTGAACTACTCCCGGGTACCCGACCTATATCCCAGGCACCATACCGGATGGCGCCGGCCGAGTTACGAGAACTCAAGACTCAATTGCAGGAGTTGGTAGATTTGGGATATGTCCGACCGAGTACTTCACCGTGGGGAGCACCGGTGTTGTTCGTGAAGAAGAAGGAAGGAAGTCTCCGTTTATGTATCGACTATCGACAACTCAACAAGGTGACACTGAGGAACCAGTATCCTCTACCCAGGATCGATGACCTTTTCGACCAGTTGCGGGGAGCTCAGTGCTTCTCGAAAATTGATTTGCGGTCTGGGTATCACCAACTGAGGATTTCGGAGGAGGATATTCCGAAAACTGCTTTTCGAACCCGTTACGGGCACTACGAGTTCCTTGTTATGCCATTTGGTTTGACGAATGCTCCAGCAGCATTCATGGATCTGATGAACCGGGTCTTCCGACCCTACCTGGATAAGTTCGTGATTGTGTTCATCGATGATATTTTGGTATACTCAAGGAGTGCCCGTGCACATGAAGAACATCTACGGTTGGTCTTGGAGAAACTGAGACAAGAACAATTGTATGCCAAGCTGAGCAAGTGTCAGTTTTGGCTGAGCAGTATTGGTTTTCTGGGACACGTGATATCGACGGATGGGATTTGCGTGGATCCCCAGAAAACAGAAGCGGTGACCAACTGGGCTAAACCGACAACTGTAACCGAGGTGCGGAGTTTCGTCGGATTAGCAGGCTACTACCGGAGATTCGTGGAGGGTTTCTCCAAAATTGCTGCACCATTGACTCGTTTGACTCGGAAGGGAGTAAAGTTTATCTGGGACGAGCAGTGCGATCGGAGCTTTCAAGAGTTGAAGGATCGATTGACCACTGCACCTGTCCTTGCATTGCCGGACGACAGTGGAGAGTTTGTAGTTTTCAGTGATGCTTCACTGCAAGGTCTGGGCTCCGTGTTGATGCAAACTGGCAAGGTTATCGCCTATGCATCCCGGCAGCTGAAGACCCATGAGTTGAACTATCCAACCCATGATTTGGAGTTGGCGGCGGTGGTTCATGCTCTCAAGATCTGGAGACATTATCTGTTCGGCGCAACGTGTCGGATATACACCGACCACCAGAGTCTTAAATATTTATTCACTCAGAAGGAGCTCAACATGAGACAACGGAGATGGTTGGAGCTGCTGAAGGACTATGACTGTACGATCGAGTACCATCCGGGTAAGGCCAATGTGGTGGCGGATGCACTCAGCAGAAAATCAGCGGGAACTATTGCACACCTAGGGATGGTGTATCTTCCCTTGTTAGTGGACTCCGGAAGAAGGGAGTTATTTTGGGTACGGATGCGCATGGAGCTTTGTTGGCCAGCTTCCATGTGCGACCAGTACTGATTGATCGGATCATCGAAGCACAACTTCAGGATCCGATACTCTGTATTTACAGAATTGAGGTCGATGTGGATGGGAGACAGGATTTTTCCATCCGGGACGATGGAGCACTGGTGAAATTGGGCCGTTTGTGCGTACCTGCAGTGGCAGAGTTACGGGCCGAGATACTTGAGGAGGCCCACAGTTCAGCCTATGCTATGCATCCGGGAGGTACAAAGATGTACCGTACCCTCCGGAACCATTATTGGTGGCCAGGAATGAAGAAGGATATTGCTGAGTTCGTGAGCAAATGCTTAACCTGTCAGCAGGTTAAGGCGGAACGGCAGAGACCGTATGGGGCTATGCAGCCACTTCCGATTCCTGAGTGGAAGTGGGATCACATCACCATGGACTTCGTCTTTAAATTACCAAGGACTCAGAGTGGAGTGGACGGAGTATGGGTGATCGTGGATCGATTAACCAAATCAGCCCATTTTCTGCCAGTTCAGGAAACCTATAAACCTAACCGACTGGCTCAGTTGTTTGTGAAGGAAATCATACGACTTCATGGTACGCCGGAATCGATCGTGTCTGATCGTGATCCGCGTTTCACTTCCAGGTTCTGGCGAAGTTTGCAAGCTACTTTGGGAACAACCTTACGTTTCAGTACTGCTTTCCATCCACAGACCGATGGACAGTCTGAGAGAACCATTCAAACCCTGGAGGACATGATGAGGTCATGTGTACTACAGTTTCAGGACTCTTGGGATACTCATTTGCCATTGATGGAATTCGCTTACAACAACAGCTATCAGGCAAGCATCGGGATGGCACCTTATGAGGCACTGTATGGCCGACAGTGCAGGACACCTATCTGCTGGACGGAGGTAGGAGAGCGAGCGGCTGTAGGGCCGGAGATAATGGACTTAACCATGGAAACTGTTCGCGTGATCAAGGAAAGATTGAAGGTGGCACAGGATCGCCAGAAGAGTTATGCCGACCGACGGATTCGAGACTTGGAGTTTGAAGTGGGAGATTTTGTCTTCCTGAAGTTGTCTCCGTGGAAAGGGATTATCCGTTTTGGTCGAAGGGGGAAACTGAGTCCGCGTTTTATCGGACCTTATGAAATCGTGGAGAGAATTGGCAGAGTTGCATACAGATTGGCACTACCCCCAGAACTATCAAGAGTTCACGATGTTTTCCACGTATCGATGTTGCGGATGTACGTACGTGATGCTTCTCATGTACTTGGGGAACAACCTGTCGAACTACGGGAGGATTTGAGCTTTGAAGAACAACTAGTACAGATCTTGGATCGGAAGGACAAGGTACTACGACGGAAGACGATCCCTCTCGTGAAAATTCTCTGGAGAAACCAGAACGTGGAAGAAGCCACATGGGAGCCTGAGGCTCAGATGCGAGAACAATTTCCTCATTTGTTTCTTTGAAATTTCGGGACGAAATTTCTTAAGGGGGGAAGGTTGTAACACCCCGGAAATTCGAGGATTTCCATATTGTAATTTATTGTGTGATTCGGCGCGTGGAGGCGCGTGGGGAGGATTCCGGCCAAGCTTCCAACATGGTTTTGGTTCTAAATGTCATAAGGAGTTCATTGGTATGGTTTTCGGGTGAATCGGACGATGTTAAGAGGTTGTTCGGGAATCCGGACGGTTTAGGGTCTAGGATTAAAATATTAATAAATTCCCGAAAAATTGGGGAAAATAGGGTTAGTATCCTTAGTGTGTTTGTGCCCCTATTTGGTGCATATTGACAGGACGGGAGGCACCTGAGACGGTCGAGGAGCGCACGGAGCGCGATTGACGCGTCCTGATTTGTGAGCGGACTCTTTCTTTAAACTCGAGCATGCCTAACTGTTTTATGGATGTTTTATGATATGAAATATGTTTTTATGCTTTATAATGATGATTATATGTGGTTAATATGTTTGCACGTTTTTCGAGACATGTTCGGGATTTTGTACGTTTTTCGAGAAAAGCTAGTTTCCGGACTTTGATGCCATATTTAAGGATTTAAATCTATGAATGTTCTCTGATGATGATAAATGGGTTATGAAATATGATTTGTGATTACATTTGGTTTTTGGTATGATAATGAATTTCCGGATTTGGGTTCGGAATGTCGGTTCTGAACGCCAGAAGGGCTTCGGACCGGGGATTTCGGATTCGAGTTTGGCAATGGATCTAGAAATGGTTTTACAATGAATTGGATTGGATTTTCTGGATCTGGATTGTGGGTTTAAAGACCCGGATACTGATTTGACGGGGGACGGGCCCGGATTGAGTTTAAAGACTCGGGAGTTTAAAAACTCGGACATTTATGATATTACCCCCGTAGGCCTTTTGAGTTTAAAGACTCGGGAGTTTAAAGACTCGGAAATTATATTTGAGGCCTGGTTGAGTTTAAAGACTCGGATAGGTCCAGCAGGTTTGATCGGAAATGATGGTTTGCTGTTCATGGTTTATGCTATGATTTTCTGATATACATACCATGATTTCTATATCTGTTTTATAGTGTTTCTGTTTCTTATGATGTTGCATGTTATGATTTTCTAATACTTAGTTGGGCATGCCTGTTTTTAAAACGGAGGGAATAAATGTTCTTATTGTTTTTTTTCTTAACTCTGATATGATGATCCACTGTTTTTGAATCTTTCATATATTCTAGTCCACTCACACTTTTGGTTTTAAATTTTCCCTCCAGGTCGTGGTGATAGCGCTGGGGTGAACGTTGAGGCAGATATCGAGGCATAGAGCTTTTGACGTTCTTCCGTTGCGAGACTAGTATTGTAGGATTTTTGTGCCCATTTTGTGGAACTATGCTCTGACTTCTAGTTGTATATATTCACTCCTTCGTCTGATAGTTATGCTTATTGTAGTATGGAGGTTATTTTGGTACTTTAGGTGTGATTGTTAGACGGGAGCAGAGTTCTTTCCGGGTATCGAGGCGATATTTCGGACGGGTCCTGACAATTGGTATCAGAGCATAGGTTTGTCGGTTTGTGTCGTATCTAGGTTGTTTTACTGACTCTATGCCTCCTTCAGCGTACGTTCGATCATGCCTCCGTGACGTGAATCCCCTCCACGACCTGAAGATGAAGCAGCGAGAGGGACTGAGAGAGCTTTGATTGAGAGAGCCCAGCAGCTTGGGGCTACTACGTTCAGCGGTGGGGCCGATCCAGAGGAAGCTCACCGATGGATCACCCGGCTCGAGCGTATTTTCGGGGTGATGCATTGTCCTCCAGAGGACCGGGTCTTGTTGGCTACGTTTCTGTTGGATGGAGCAGCGTATGAGTGGTGGTATACGCTGGAGTTGTCCGGCTGGGACGTACATACGGTGACGTGGGAGACTTTCCGGGAGCGGTTTCTAGATCATTATTATTCCCGCTCTTTCCGGGATGCTAAAGAGGCAGAATTTCTTCAGTTGAAGCAAGGGAACATGACAGTCGCCGAGTATGAGCAGAGATTCCAGATGCTATCCCGATTCGCTCCTGCATTTGTGGCAACCAAGGCTGAGAAGTGCCGTCGGTTCGAGTTGGGTCTTCGAGGAGAGATTAGAGCCATTGTGACAGCTGGCTCTTTTGCTACATTCCGGGAGTTGTCTGATGCTGCTGTCAGAGTGGAGGCCAGTTTGCCTGCTAGGCCACAGTACTCGAGCAGTGTGCGACGCCGAGAGCATTCATTCCCTGGAGCATCGAGTCAGAGGACCCCGAAGCGGGGTAATTTTGGTGGTTCGTCATCGGCTGGTGGAGCCCGGTATGGTAGACCAGGCAGTTTTCAGGGATCTGGATTTCGGGGAGCTAGGGCACAGCCGACTCCTCACGCGAGTGCTACTTCTGTTGCTTCTACTGGGAGGCAGACCGGTGGACCCAGTAGGGATGCTTGCTACTACTGTGGAGAGCGAGGACATTTTCGGAGGGAGTGCCCGTTGTTAGCCCAGGAGGGTGGAGCAGGTAGGTGCAGCAGAACCTGGGCGGAGTACTGCTTCAGTGTCGGGGGCAGCAGGCCCTAGGGGTGGCGGTGGTGCCACGAGTAGTTCTAGAGGGTGCGGTAGATCATCGGGACCTCAGGCGCGAGTTTTTGCTATGACCCAGCAGGAGGCCAGATCAGCACCGGGAGTGGTGACAGGTACACTCACCATACTTGGTCACACTGTTTTTGCTTTGATAGATCCCGGGGCGACCCATTCCTTTATAGCTCGGAGTTGTAGTTTGGTGACGGAGAGGGAGGTGTCTACCTTGGATTGTGCTTTAGGGGTGAGTACACCTACTGGGGAGGTGTTAGTAGTGACTCAGGTATTGAGGGAGTGTCCGGTGATGGTAGGTGAGGTTGAGTTACTGGCGGATTTGTTACTATTGGATCTACCGGACTTTGATGTTATCTTGGGTATGGACTGGTTGACGAGACATCATGCTTCTATCGAATGTTTCGATAGGAGAGTGACTTTTCGGAGTCCAGGATTACCAGAGATTTCGTTTCAGGGGGATCAGCGTGCACTTCCTACTGGAGTTATTTCGGCACTTGAGGCTAGTAAGCTGTTGCGTAAGGGGTGTCAGGGTTACATAGCCCATGTGGTGGATACACGTGCTTCGCCAGTGAGGGCGGAGGATATACTAGTGGTGCGGGAATTTCCCGATGATTTTCCCAAGGAGTTGCCAGGATTACCACCTCAGCGAGAGATTGAGTTCACGATTGATCTTTTACCAGGTACACAGCCTATCTCACAGACTCCTTACCGCATGGCATTGAGGGAACTTAAGTCCCAGTTACAAGAGTTGGTCGATATAGGATTCATTCGACCGAGCATGTCACCTTGGGGAGCGCCGGTACTGTTTGTGAAAAAGAAGGATGGAGGGTTGAGATTGTGTGTTGACTATAGACAATTGAATAAGGTAACCATTCGGAATAAGTATCCTTTACCCCGGATTGATGATTTGTTTGACCAGTTAAAGGGAGCACAGTATTTTTCGAAGATTGATCTTCGCTCCGGCTACCATCAGTTAAGGGTTAAAGATGAGGATGTACCGAAGACAGCTTTTTAGACCAGGTACGGACATTACGAGTTTGTAGTGATGCCTTTTGGATTGACTAATGCCCCAGCAGCTTTTATGGACCTCATGAACCGAGTGTTCCGGTCGTATTTAGATCGTTTTATGATTGTCTTCATTGATGATATTTTGGTGTATTCGAAGAGTGCAAGGGCGCACGAGAAACATCCGAGGATAGTGCTTGAGACGTTGAGAGAGCATCAGTTGTATGCGAAATTGAGTAAGTGCCAGTTTTGGTTAACCAGTGTTGGATTCTTAGGCCATGTGATTTCAGCCGAGGGCATCAAAGTGGATCCTCAGAAGGTTGAGGTGGTAGCAAATTGGGAATAGCCTAAGACGGTGACGGAGATCACGAGTTTTTTGGGTTTAGCAGGTTATTATCGACGTTTTATTGAGGGCTTTTCTATTCTTGCAGCACCGTTGACGAGGTTGACTCGGAAAGGAGTTCGATTTGAGTGGGATGAGGAATGTGAACAGAGTTTTCAGGAGCTTAAAAGGCGGTTGACATCTGCTCCTGTGTTGGCCCTTCCAGACGATAGTGGGGAATTCGAGGTGTACAGTAACGCTTCTTTACAAAGTTTGGGTTGTGTATTGATGCAGCACGGGAAAGTGATTGCTTATGCTTCCCGACAGTTGAAACCCCATGAGATGAACTATCCTACACATGACTGGGAACTGGCAGCGGTGGTTCATGCACTGAATATTTGGCGACATTACTTGTACGGCGAGAGGTGCAAGATCTTCACGGACCACAAGAGCTTGAAGTATTTGTTCACTCAGAAGGAATTGAATCTGAGACAGCGCCGATGGTTGGAATTGTTCAAGGACTACGACTGTACTATTGAGTATCACCCAAGGAAGGCTAATGTGGTAGCCGATGCTCTGAGCAGGAAGTCAGCTAGTACCTTGTCGCATTTGAGGACGGTACGATTACCTTTGTTGGTTGAGCTCCGCAGGCTGGGAGTAGAGTTGACCGTGGATGATCAGGGAGCACTCCTAGCGAGTTTCCACGTGCGACCTGTTTTGATTGATCAGGTTATTGATGCTCAGTTTGAGGACCCTATTTTGGGAATCATACGTATTGAGGTCGAGGCTGGAGAGAGACAGGACTTTGAGATTCGCGAGGATGGAGCTTTGGTTAAGGATGGACGATTGTGTGTACCTGAGGATGAAGTCTTGAAGAAAGTGATCTTGGATGAGGCTCATAGTTCAGCTTATGCGATGCATCCTGGTGGGACCAAAATGTATCGTACACTTCGAGAGCATTACTGGTGGTCGGGGATGAAACGTGAGATTGCAGAGTATGTCAGTAGATGCTTGATTTGTCAGCAGGTGAAAGCTGAGCGGCAGAGACCCTATGGAGCAATGCAACCTTTGCCGATTCCCGAGTGGAAATGGGATCACCTGACGATGGATTTTGTATTCAAGCTTCCCAGAACACCCAAGGGGCACGATGGTGTGTGGGTGATCGTGGATAGACTTACGAAGTCTGCTCATTTCTTGCCAGTACGGGAGAACTTCAGGTTGACGCAGTTTGCACAGTTGTTTATAGATGAGATTATTCGGCTGCATGGGACTCCAGAGTCGATAGTATCTAACAGAGATCCGAGATTTACTTCCCGTTTTTGGCAGAGCTTACAGGAAGCTTTTGGGACAAAGTTGCATTTCAGTACTGCTATTCATTCTCAGACCGATGGACAGTTTGAGTGGACTATTCATATTCTCGAGGACATGATGCGAGCTTGTGTTTTGCAGTTTCAGGGTACTTGGGAATCACATTTGCCTTTGATGGAGTTCGCCTATAATAACAGTTATCAGGAGAGCATTGGGATGGCTCCTTATGAGGTGTTATATGGGCGACAGTGTCGGACTCCATTGTGTTGGACTGAGGTTGGTGAGAGGAGATTGACTACTTCTGAACTGGTAGATCTTACACAAGAAAAAGTGGCACTGATCAGGGATCGATTGAAGGCAGCTCAGGACCGACAGAAGAGCTACGCCGACCGTAGGATCAGAGATTTGGAGTTTGCAGTAGGAGACTGGGTTTTCTTGAAGTTATCTCCTTGGAAGGGAATCGTACGGTTTGGAAGAAGGGGCAAGCTGAGTCCTCGTTACATTGGACCTTATGAGATCTTAGAGCGGATTGGTCCTGTTGCTTATCGATTGGCTTTACCAGCAGACCTGGAAAAGGTACATAATGTCTTCCATGTTTCTATGCTTCGGAAGTATATATGGGATGATTCGCATGTTCTGGAAGCACAACCTGTGGAACTGAGGGAAGACTTGAGCTTCGAAGAACAGCCAGTAGCAATTTTGGATCGGAAGGATAAGGTCTTACGGAGGAAGACGGTTCCCTTAGTTAAAGTATTGTGGCGAAATCATCAGGTGGAAGAAGCTACGTGGGAACCCGGGGCCTTGATGCGTGAGCAGTACCCTTATTTGTTTCACTGAATTTCGGGGACGAAATTCTTTCTATGGGGGTAGATTGTAACAACCCGTACCTTAGGGAAGGGTAAAAATGTAATTTTGTAAAAAATTTTGTATAAAAGGACGATTTTGCCCTTGTGAATAGTAGGCTAAAAGCTTACTTTTTGAATTACCGATTGGATGAGTGTTAACCCTTGACCGTGATGTAGTTTAGGGCGTCACGAGTCCGTAGACAGGTGGCAGGTTCGATTCGGACAATCGGAGAAAAAGTTATGACGTTCGGAAGATTGAGGGCGTTACCGTAAATTTGATTAAATGAGGAAAATGTTGACTATTCGAAGGAATTGTGATTTTCACGTAGACCGAGGACCGTTAGATAGGTCTCGACGTCCTGAGTACAACGACAGGCGGCACGATGTCATCAGACGTCGGACGGAATATTTACGGGTCTGGAAAGTACGAGGGTAAAATGGTAATTTTGTGCATGAGGGGTATTTCAGTCTTTTCCCTCAGCCCAATCAGATAAGGGCAAGTGGCAGGGATATTTTGGCTGAACCATGGGGTGTTGACACGTGGGGGACACTAGATGGTTCCAGGGAGTACTAACGTGTGCACGACCACACTTTGCACGATTTCAAACTGTGCAACCGTGCTTGAACACACAGAGAAACAGAGAGAAGCAATTGGAGAGAAAGCGATCGATTCCGTGCAAGGGTGAGTGAAGAGTGAACTGAGAGAGTGACAGAGAGGCAAGGCGGAGCTGGTGATCGTGTTTTGGTGGCGGAATCGTGCCTGGAGACACGGTGGTGGTGCGGCGGAGTTCTGAGGATAACAGGGAGATTGTGAGACAGGGGTGGCAGTTGTGCCGTGTGGTGGCTGAAACCAAGACCGTGGGAGGTTCAGGAGGCTGCAGGGAGTCCAACGAGCACCGTGGTACGCGGCAGTGCACACGGTGGAGCCTGAATCGAAAGGTAAGCCCACTTCCTTTGTTTTTCCCGTGAATTTCAAATCGAAAGTCGTGGAGTTGGGCTTAGAGTCGAGGGATTTGGAGGTCAGGGTGAGACTACTCGAGTTCCCAGGAGTCGTGTGGTTGAGGTGCCGTGCCGGGGGAGGACCTGGGCGGCCGGCGGCCAAAACAGGGGCCACGGGCTCAGTTTTTCGAGGAGGAAATCCTGAGGTTTTGGGTCGTGAATCTCAATTGTAAGGACATGGTTAGATTGCTTAGGATGGGACGAAGCTATTGGGATTGGTTTGGACGGAATTGATGGATGAACGGCGGAGAACCGGTCACGCCGGTTCAACTGTGTTGAACCGGGTGGCTCGAGGTAGGAGGAGCACTGTAGCAGGCGCGTGATGCCCACGTCAGGCACTTTGGGCGGCGCGTGGAGGCGCGTGGGGAGGATTCCGGCCAAGCTTCCAACATGGTTTTGGTTCTAAATGTCATAAGGAATTCATTGGTATGGTTTTCGGGGTGAATCGGAAGATGTTAGGAGGTTGTTCAGGAATCCGGACGGTTTAGGGTCTAGGATTAAAATATTAATAAATTCCCGAAAAATTGGGGAAAATAGGGTTAGTATCCTTAGTGTGTTTGTGCCCCCATTTGGTGCATATTGACAGGACGGGAGGCATCTGAGACGGTCGAGGAGCGCACGGAGCGCGATTGACGCGTCCTGATTTGTGAGCGGACTCTTTCTTTAAACTCGAGCATGCCTAACTGTTTTATGGATGTTTTATGATATGAAATATGTTTTTATGCTTTATAATGATGATTATATGTGGTTAATATGTTTGCACGTTTTTCGAGACATGTTCGGGATTTTGCACGTTTTTCGAGAAAAGCTGGTTTCCGGACTTTGATGCCATATTTAAGGATTTAAATCTATGAATGTTCTCTGATGGTGATAAATGGGTTATGAAATATGATTTGTGATTACATGTGGTTTTTGGTATAATAATGGATTTCCGGATTTGGGTTCGGAATGTCGGTTCTGAACGCCGGAAGGGCTTCGGACCGAGGATTTCGGATTCGAGTTTGGAAATGGATCTAGAAATGGTTTTACAATGAATTGGATTGGATTTTCTGGATCTGGATTGTGGGTTTAAAGACCCGGATACTGATTTGACGGGGGACGGGCCCGGATTGAGTTTAAAGACTCGGGAGTTTAAAGACTCGGACATTTATGATATTACCCCCGTAGGCCTTTTGAGTTTAAAGACTCGGGAGTTTAAAGACTCGGAAATTATATTTGAGGCCTGGTTGAGTTTAAAGACTCGGATAGGTCCAGCAGGTTTGATCGGAAATGATGGTTTGCTGTTCATGGTTTATGCTATGGTTTTCTGATATACATACCATGATTTCTATATCTGTTTTATAGTGTTTCTGTTTCTTATGATGTTGCATGTTATGATTTTCTAATCCTTAGTTGGGCATGCCTGTTTTTAAAACGGAGGGAATAAATGTTCTTATTGTTTTTTTTCTTAACTCTGATATGATGATCCACTGTTTTTGAATCTTTCATTTATTCTAGTCCACTCACACTTTTGGTTTTAAATTTTCCCTCCAGGTCGTGGTGATAGCGCTGGGGTGAACGTTGAGGCAGATATCGAGGCATAGAGCTTTTGACGTTCTTCTGTTGCGAGACTAGTATTGTAGGATTTTTGTGCCCATTTTGTGGAACTATGCTCTGACTTCTAGTTGTATATATTCACTCCTTCGTCTGATAGTTATGCTTATTGTAGTATGGAGGTTATTTTGGTACTTTAGGTGTGATTGTCAGACGGGAGCAGGGTTCGTCCCGGGTATCGAGGCGATATTTGGGACTGGTCCTGACAGAAAATCATTTTTAATATGTTGGTGTATGTATATAAATTGTGCATATTATACTTGTTTATATTTATTTTATTTTATTTTGGTTCATATTTTATTTGTTCATAACTTTTAGTTACTTGTTTATAATTCTCATACTTGTTTATATTTTATTTATCCATTTTATTTTTGTTCTTATTATTTTTGTTTATTTTTATTTTTATATTTGTACATATTATACTTGTTCATAATGTTTATCTCTATGCATATTCATATTATACTTGTATATTATTTTTATACTTGTTCATAACTTTTATTTTTATGCTTGTTTATAATTTTGATTCTTATATTTGTTCTATTTATTTTTGTTTATAATGTTAATACTTTATTTGTTCTTATTATATTTGTTCATAAATGTTCATTATTTTTTTATATATATACTTGTCATATTATAATTGTTTATGTAAATTAAATTTTTTATTTTACTTGTTCATTTTATACTTATACATACTTATTCATAATTGACATTCATTTATGTTTGTTTATAATTCTTATACATGTCATGCTATTCTTGTTCATACTTGTTGTAACGACCCGTCCCAAATTCCTAGATTAGATTAGTGAGGCTAATCCGTGATTAGTTAGGCGAAATCAGACGAACGATGCAAAATGACCGTTTTGCCCTTGGTCGTGGCAAAACGTTGACTTTTCATTCGGACGGCCAAATGGACTTTGACCGATGACCGTGACGTAGTTCGTGATGTCACGAGTTCATAGACAGGTGGCACGTTCAATTCCGACGTTCGAGGAGGAAGTTATGACGTTCAGAAGTTTAGGGGCATTTTAGTAATTTTGGTTAAAAATGGGCAAATGTTGACTTTTTGACCGGGATGTCCGATGGCCGAGGGTCGAGGACCATTACGTAGATCGGGACGATACGAATCCATAAACAGGCGGCACGCTGAAATCGGACTTCGAACGGGGAAGTTATAGGTCACGGAAGTTCGATTTCACTATGCACGTACTTCGAGACGGAGATGATTTGGCAATATCTGATTGGGCAGATATTTTCAGTGGGTTCCATGGATGAGTGACAAGTGTCACTCATCCCATTGGTCCAAACCCCTAAATTGTGGATCTTCTTAATTAAATATTAATATAATTATTATTTTATAATTAACCTTTTTATCACACAATCCTATCCATCCATTTCACTTAATCTCTTAAATCCTAGCCATTCAATTAATTCTCTCTTCTCTCATCAGATCAAGTCATCTTCATCAAACTTCATTTCTTCAATTCTTCTACAAACCCGAAAACCCCATAACTCCATTTTCTTCATTTTCTTCAAAACACACGACACCACCACAAACCTCCATCTAGTGTGACCGTGAGGAGGTGGTGAGAGGCTGAGGATGGCAAGCCACGGTTGGGGACGGCGGTGGCCACGGCGGGAGGAGGTCGACGATATATCGTCAAAATTGGTCGGCGGCAGCTAAGAGGAGGGGGAAAGAAATTGAGTGAAATATCGACATTTTTCTTTGTTTTAAGCCCATCGATCTCCTTATTTCATTAAAACGATCGAGATTGGAACAAATTTCATGAAAATCGGACGTAAAACCATCAAGTTACAGCCGGGTCATGCCGCCGGGTCAAAAAAACCCGAATAGCAGACCCGCGCAAGGTTGAAGATGAGTGTTTTAAGTCAGTGAGTACACTTTATATATTACTTGGTTGCCTAATATTTCAATCAGGTAAGTTAGTAGAGTTGGTTGTGGCTGTTTTAATTTAAAAATTGCACCCACCACCCAAGTTCGAATCCTCCAAGGCGCGCTGATGCCTTCTTATTTTGTTCTTTTTCTTTTGCGCATGGCCGCATGCTGCCTCTTCTTTTTTTTTTTTCTTTTTTTCATTTATTTCTTAATTTGAACTATATTTATCATTTTTTCCTTATTTTGAACCATATTTGTCATTTTTTTCCAATTTTAAATATATCAATCATTTTCAATTTTAAAAATATCAATCCTTTCCAATTTTAAATATATCAATCATTTCCAATTTTTGAAAAAGAATTGACTCTATTTTTTTTATCCTTTTTTTCCAATTTTAAATATATTTACTCATTTTATAATTTTTCTTCCATTCAAATTTTTTTAGGCTTATTAATATGTTTTTAATTATATTAAAATTCAATTATAGTAATTCACTTCAATTTATATTTATGTTTAGATTTTTATATTACTAGTCATTGGCAGAACTCTATTGTGTCATATTCATTCATCATATATTTATTATACCAAAGTCATTTTATAGTTTTTATTAGTCCTATATAACCATTATTTGGTACTTAAGTGTTTGCCAAAGTTTCATTCCAAATTTCCGTCATTTGGACCCAATTTCTGTCATTTTTGTTGACCGTAAACGATATCGATATCGATATCGATATTTGGGGCGAGATATCTGTAAATTTGGCGAGCGATATATCCGTCGATATCGATATTTTCATCCTTGATTAGGATCAAAAGGGAATGAAATGGACCTAAAATGGACCCTGAACCGGTCCAAGAACCAGGGAAAACAGGTTCGTCTCAAGGTTGAAGACGATAAATAGTGCCCGCGTGTGGGGGTGCGTGAACAGTAATTTGGGGAAAGTTTCAACACGTGAAATCTTCTATTCGATGTAACGAACATTTTGGGACTGGTCTCGTGTCAATCGGACATCGTTTCGATAGGTTTCGGGCTGTCCGAAGGTTTAGGATCGGTTTAAAAATAGTTAAAAGTTCGGGAAAATTACAAGGATTTGGTAGGAGGTTAATAAGGTAGTTAGTAACCTTCTATTACGATTTGGACAGATTCGGGAGTCCCGGTGATAGTGATCGACTCGGAAGAGCCTATGACACGCAAATCGAGGCGGCAGCTCGGACGGTCTGTGAGTGGACCTTGGTTTTCTAAATTGGTGCATGCATAATGTTTATTATATGTTTTAATACATGTTTGATGATGCCATGGGTGCATTTGTATGTGGTTACGTATAAGCACGTATTTCGAGGTTTCGGCCTTATACAGTGCTTATACGGGTCTGTATTTCTTTATTGGTTTTAATGAACTCGATTTGGATTTCAAAAGGATAAACTCGGGTATGAGACCCATTTGGTTTTGTCTCGGGATATGACCTCAGATTTCGAGTACGGTGCCCAGCTGATGTCCTATGTTCGGGCACGAGTCCCAGGTTACTTTACAGTTTTGATTTCAGGTCAGGGAACTTTAAATGGATTTCCAGGTTCATGACGGTTTATGGGAACCGGCATGAACCCTTGTTGTGGTATCGTGGTACATGACGGTTTATGGGAACCGGCATGAACCCTGGTTATATTATTACGGTACATGACGGTTTATGGGAACCAGCATGAACCCTAATTATGTTATTATGGTACATAACGGTTTATGGGAACCGGACATGGAGGATATGGTCTATATGTATATGAACTGGATGTTATGGATCATGACGGTTCAGGGGAACCGGGCATGAATGTTTGTGTTATGTATATATATATATATATGTTCATATACCTTCCTTTACTTATTCTATCTCCTCCGGGGAGGGTCGTTGGCCTGGGCGGACCCCGGAATAGTCACGGAGCATTGACTGAGTGGGAGTCGCCCCAGTTGGGTTCCTTACTCTCAGGAAGGCTATGGTTACTATAACCTCGGGTAGGGTCAGTGGTCTGCGGACATTGACTTTGACTTTGAGAAGACTTGGGTTTGAGACCCCGGGTAGCACGCGCGTAGCTTTGGAAACCGTGACAGGATTGGTTGTATGAATTATATGTGTATATATGGATTATGATATGTGATATGTGACAGGACCCGTCCCCGAAGGACATAGATAACCGTGCCCGGCCCTGCTCCCGTCTGACAAGTCAACTGAAAGTCCGAAACAACCCTTCAGCACCTGCCAGACAAGGGAATTTTGCGCCTGTGCCCACACATACCTCCACCTCTGGAATAGCCTCGATCAACGCTCCACGACCTGAAGGGTTAATAAAACAGAAAAGGTGTGAGTGGACAAAAATGAACTCTTATAAAAACATTTATCAAAATACATTCTTACCCTCCAGTTTTCACAAACTTGCATGCATATCGTAAAACATGAGTAATAGTATGAAATCATTCAACTATGAACAGTGGACCGATAAAATCAAAACACGTTTTCCCATGGTCCACAAAAACTCATGTTCATCAAATCAGTTCATGTTGTAAAACATCAAATCCCGGCTCTCAGGCCAAAACATGTGAAAACATAATCACTGGCCACAAAGGCCAAAAACTCGTACTCAATACCAGTACGTCATCACAAATAACCTCAATCAGCACTAATCACAAGTGCACAATATCCAGTCACTCTCTCGGGAACAGACACCTTTGGGCTCAACCCCCTCGGGCTCAGTCACCTCTGAGCGAACACATCCCCAGGCTCAGACCCATCCGAGTGGTACATCCAGGCTCAGTCTCATCCGAGAAGCTGACTACCGTAGGATCAACACATGATCCCACAATCACATCTGCACTACTCACAAGTGCACAATCACATCATACATATAACCCGTCACGATATCAATGCAACGCGTGCAACTCGGTGTCTCACGTCCGAGTACATCCCCCAGGTTCTACGACGTCTGAGGGGATATCAACTCTAGGATCAACGACGTCTAGAGGATATCATCATAACCCCACGCTCCTGCGAGTGAGCCTCCCTCGGAGCTACTCATCTCCAAGCAGTGGATCGTGACTACTCCAGGATCTACGACGTCTGGAGGAGACTATCAATCACAAAGGATGGTATATGTGGAACAGGTCAACAAAAACCAGTAATCTCATTTTACAATCATTTATGTCTCAAATCAAGTCAAAACATTTCAATAGGGCCTATGCCCGAGACATAGCTTTCACAAATCAAGTTCCACAAAACCATCATTAAACAGTGTCCAGGATTCACTTTATAAATCAAAATCATCAATTTAATCATATTCACATGTGACTCCAAATCCGAGTCAAAATCACTATTCACTTGGGTCACAAGCCCAAAATACCATTTTCACGCAAATCCGTGCAACCGTAAACCCGAGTTGCCACGATCACGTAAATCCATAAAATCAATCACTGACTCATAATCTGAGTCCAAATATCATTTTCAATCCTGGCCTAGACCAAAAACATCAATTTCAATCCCGGACTCATAAACCAAGTCCAAACATCATTTTTACCAAATTTCGTAATTTCTCGAAAATCGCCCAAAAATAATAATATAATAATCATAAAACCGAGAAAATCGAGAAATCACCGGATTGAAATACCAATCATGCCACAGCATATCAAATCATATAATAAAGCATTTAAAATCATATATGCATGCATCACGGTTAGAAAACAAAAGTCCACTCACACACACCGTTCAAAACGGTCCGTTTCCGAGCTGCACGTTTTTCCGTAAAATCTAAAAATCACAACTCCTGTCCAAAATCATTCTAGAGGGTTACTAACATCTCAAAATACAACATATAATTTTCCCCAATTTTTCCGGGATTTAAATACGTATTTTTAACGTAAAACAAAACTTCAGATACGCGGAACATTATCGAAACAATATCCGATTTCATCGAAACCAACGTTAAAATGTTCGTTACACTGAGAGGATCAAAAGTCATGTTGACCTCACCTTGAGACTAGGCCAGACGCGCCCTCACGCGCCGCCGTGAGTGGCTGCGCGTGAAACCCACGCGCCAGCTACAGTGTTGTCGTCTCAACCCGTTTGTTTGTAAAACGGGCCATTCAACCCGCGATCAGACCCGGTTCAATGTCCATCAATTCAGCCTTAAACCTTCCAATTGATCATTCAGTTAGCTTCGTTTTAACTTAAATTAAAGGTCTGTAAACTCAATTGCACGATCACTTACCTAAAACCCATCGATTCGATGATGAACACGAAGAACACCTGGGTACTGTGCAATCATGGAATTTCCACAATGGCCACTGATTTCTCCCAATTGATGAACCCAGAAGCATCAATGGACTAAGATAAACAGTTTCCCTCCATCAATTGAGTCGTTTGATCCCTCAATGATCACGACTCAACCTCGACTCAAGCTCTCTATTACCAGGCCCGTTCAGAGCCAATTGGGCCTCGATTTCATCCGTTCTTGATGTGGTTCGACTCGTACAGACCTCAGGAAGCTACTTCGAAGCTCCAAATCCATCATCACAGCTCAATTCTTCCAATTTGATTTTCCCTCCAAATTTTCTAAAACCCGAAATCCCAGTCCTCAGCCTTCCTCAATCCCTCGTGTTTCCCAGTTCAATTCACTCTCAATTCACTCACAATTCCGCACTCTCAGGTTCAGAAATGGAAGAGAAATGAAGGAAGGAAGAAAATTGGATTATGGTTGTACACTGGTTAAGAAAATAGGGAGGTTTAATGGAAATTAAGATTAATTAATTAATTTAATATAATAAAACATAATAATTAGGTCTCCCCCAAAATCATGGATCCATGATTTGTGCCTGATTTTAAGGGATGAGTGACACTTGTCACTCATCCAAGTGTGTTCAGTCACCGGGTACTGTTCATATTAAAATATTATTTTATTCCCGGTTCGTTCCGTTAATCGAGCCCGATTTCGTGACCATAACTTCGTCGTCGAATCTCCGATTTCGGCATGCCGCCAGTCGTTGGATTCGTATCGACGAGACCTACGTAACTGTAACGACCCGTCCCAAATTCCATGGTTAGATTAGTGACTAATCACGATTAGTGAGGCTAATCCGTGATTAGTAGAGCGAAATCGGGCGAGTGATGCGAAATGACCGTTTTGCCCCTGATGGTGGTAAAACGTTGACTTTTTAATCGGGCGGCCAAATGGACTTTGACCGATGACCGTGATGTAGTTCGTGACGTCACGAGTTCATAGACAGGTGGCGCGTTCAATTCTGACGTCCGTAGAAGAAGTTATGACGTTCGGAAGCCCAAGGGCATTTTGGTAATTTGGGTGAATAGGAGGTGACTTTTTGACCGGGAGGTCCGATGGCCGAGGGCCGAAGACCGTTATGTAGATAAGGACGATACGAATCCGTAGACAGGCGGCACATCGAATTCGGACGTTCGACGGCGAAGTTACGGTTCACGGAAGTTCCCGGTTACTATTCACAACAGCACGTTTTACGAGACAAAAAGTGCAGTTTTGTCTCTAGTGGGCCCAGATATTTAATGGAGGCCCAATGGATGAGTGACACTTGTCACCCATCCACTGGCCAACCTCACCCACTCATGCACCAAAACACTCAACCGTGCATCCATTTTTCCATTTCCCTCCAACCATTTTCCCGACCCCATTCCTCTCATCTGTGCGACCCAAACATCCAACCTTGTTCGATCATGAACCGAGAAGCCCATAGGTGGAGAGGATGAAGGCTGGACGCTGGTGGCCGGCTGGAAGCCACGCCGCCGTGGGCGGCGGCCATGAAACCCGAGAGGTAACCGATTTTGCCCGTTTAATCCACTTTTGATTTCTAGTTGTTATGGGTCGATTTGGACGATTGGTTTGAGTTAAATAGGTTGCTAGGGAGTTGTTAGAGAGGTTTTGGGTGGCGGTTTGGGCTGAGCAGCCGTGTGGGATGATCGGAAAAACAGGGACCGTGAGGTCCATTTTGAACCGTTAGGATTTTGGGTGTTTTAGCTAGTTTGGTTAATTGGGAATGATAGGAAAGATTAAAAGATGAATTTAGGGATTGAAATGGAGGAAAACGGATGAGAAATGAGGGCGTCGGAGACCTGGACCGGTTACGCCGGTCCAGTTGCAGGGGTCGGACCGGACCGGTCGGTTCGGACCGGTTCGATCGAAGGAAGGGGGTGCACTGTAGCGGTGCGTGGCTCCCACGCGCAGCCACTTCAGGCGGCGCGTGCGGGCGCGTGCTAGGGTATTTGGGGATGGTTCCAACATACGAAATCATCTATTCGATGTAACGAACATTTTGGGACTGGTTTCGTGTCGATCGGACACCGTCTCGATATGTTTTGGGGCATCAGAAGGTTTAGGTTCGGGATTAAAAATAGTTAAAAATACGGGAAAATTACGGGGCTTTGGTAGGAGGTTAATTAAGTAGTTAGTAACCTTCTATTACGATTTGGACAGGTTTGGGAGTCCCGGTGACGGTGATCGGCTCGGGGAGCCGTATGGCACGCAAATCGAGGCGGCAGCTCGGACGGTCTGTGAGTGGACCTTGTTTTCTAAATTGGTGCATGCATAAATGTTTATTATATGTTTATTTACTTGTTTGATGATGCCATGGGTGCATTTGTATGTGGTTACGTATAAGCACGTATTTCGAGGTTTCGGCCTTATACGGTGCTTATACGGGTCTGTATTTCTTTATTGATTTAAATGAACTAAATTTGGATTTCAAAGCGATAAACTCGGGTATGAGACCCATTTGGTTTTGTCTCGGGCATATGACCTCAGATTCCGGGTACGGTGCCCAGTTGGCGTCCTATGTTCGGGTACGAGACCCAGTCACTTTACGGTTTTGATTTCAGGTCAGGGAACCTTAAATGGATTCCCAGGTTCATGACGGTTTATGGGAACCGGCATGAACCCTTGTTCTGGTATCATGGTTCATGACGGTTTATGGGAACCGGCATGAACCCTTGTTGGTTATTACGGTACATGACGGTTTATGGGAACCGGCATGTTACCTCGGTTATGTTATTACGGTACATGACGGTTTATGGGAACCGGCATGTTACCTGATTATGGATATTATGGGTTCATGACGGTTCAGGGGAACCGGTCATGAATGTTTATGTTATGTATATATATGTTCGTCTACCTTCCTTTACATGTTCTACTATCTCCTCCGGGGAGGGTCGTTGGCCTGGGTGGACCCCGGAGTAGTCACGGAGCACCGACTGAGTGGAGTCACCCCCCAGTTGGGTTCCTTACTCTCAGGAAGGCTATGATTACCATTAACTCGGGTAGGGTCAGTGGTCTGCGGACATTGATCTTGACTTTGAGATGACTCGGATTGAGACCCGGGTAGCGCGCGCGTAGCTTTGGATACCGTGACAGGATTGGTTGTGTGACTTATATATATGTATGTGATGGATATATGATATATGATATGTGGTGTGTACAGGTGTGCACAGGATTTGGGCAGTGGCCCGTATGGTCGTTTTCATTGTGGTCCTTTCGACCTTAGTTTATATCTGCTTTGGGCTTAGTCCCACATATGGTTGTTTTAGATAAATGGTTTTCGAATGCATGCATGCTTTTTAGTGGAGGGTACAAATGTCTTCCTTATTAAATGTTTTTATAAACTCTTTGTTTTGTCCACTCACAGTTTTTAATGTTTTGACTGCCCTTCAGGTTGACATCGGATATGGACTGTAGCAGGGACCGAGATATCACATGCCTCCTCCGGATCCTGGCGTACTCTGATAGCCCGGGAGGGCAAAGGTCGGAAATATCCCTTGTCTGACACTCCGTGTCAGACGGGAGCAGGGTCATCCCTCGTTAATTGACAGGACCCGCCCCGATCCCACAGGGACCACAAGGGGACGTGCCCTGCTCCCGTCTGACACCCAATAATTCATACCAATTTTAACCTCAAAACATTTAAAAGCATAAATAACCAAATTAAAGTCATACATAAAATCCGAATTAAACGAATGTCAGACAAGGGATATAATCCAAAATTACAAATTTGCGAGCACGACCCTAAAGTAATCCTGCGGGTACACCGCCCAGCAGGGGTTCAGGTACGCAGAAGTAGATCTATGCCTCAGCCTCTGGCTCCTCCTCTACCTCAGTTTCCCGACCTGGAGGGGTTATCAAACAGTAAGGGTGAGTGGACCGAAATACAAGTTTATGAAATCGTTTGATAAGTAAAACATATAATTTACCCCTCCGTTTTCCAAATATGCGTGCACCATAATTCCAAAATCATAAACCATAGAATATGAACCATAAGGCATATAGCAAAACCATAACCATAATTTTAGTTGCTGCACTATACACTCCAATCCCGACATCCCTGATGTCTGACGTCCCTGACGTCCAATAGGTCACAATCACAAGGCTACGCGTGCCACTCGGGTCTCAATTCCGAGTTCAATCCCCGAACCCCGTTCGGGTACAGCATCCCCGATGCTTAGCGTCATAGACGCTGGACGTACTAGACGTCCGTGACCTCTCCGGGGTACCTCATCCGGAGGAGACAATATAATATGGAAGGATCTATACAGTGCAGTAACAAATACATTTTATTGATTTCCACATGCAAACATATATATACATAGATAGAATCCGAACCAATCATTTAGTTTCATCGGACGGGTCTCAAGCCCAAATACCGTGAAACGTGCCATAACCATATTTTCCATATCATCAAAACCATCATTGTTTTAGCATGTGAATAAGTATAATAAAACCAGAAAACATTTATGCACACAAGGGTTTAAGAAAATGGCCCACTCACAGTACAATCCTGCTAGAAACCGAACGTATACCCTCGTCCTGGTACAAATGTACAATCCCTGTCAAATCCAAGTATTCGTAAAGGTCAAATTAAACCCCCAACATTCAACCATGAAAGCCTAGGTCGAAACCGACCCGGGAAAGCCGCCCGAACGCGCTTCCCAAGGCAATAAACCTTATTTTGACCAACTTAATGATCTCCGATCGACCCGAAACCACCGCCATTGGATCCGGATCGTCGAAACCTAAAGAATGGTGGTGGTCCCACCAGAAACACTGTTCACACGCGCCCCCACGCGCCGGTCAACGTGGCGGTCAACGCAGGAACAGTTCCTGCTGACGTCATCGCTGACGTCACTGCTGACGTCAGCATGACGTCATGCTGACGTCATCTGACAGCTGTCAGGTCTGACGTGTCAGACTCTGACAGGTGCCACGTGTCAACATCCAATTGGTCCACCTCACTGATCTGTCAGACCACGTGTCAGATCTGACATGTGCCACGTGTCAGCACGGCACTGGTCCACGTCACTGACATGTCAGTGACACGTGGCAGTCCCTGACTGGTCCACGTCACTGACATGTCAGTGCTGACTGTGCACTGACATGTGACACGTGTCGGCTCACGGTTGGTCCACGTCACCTGACAGTCTGACAGGGTGCCACGTCAGCACCACTGTCCTCAGACGGGTTGACCCGTTTCTCTGCAACTTGGGTCGAACAGACCCGCGATCACGACCCGGTCACCATTTCTTCTACACCCAACCATTTTCACTCTGGTTTGTTCCTAGATGTTCGTCTTATACCCAGGAACAGTTCTAGCTAATTAAAATCAATAAACACGGGCTGAAACAAAGACTTACCTCGATGAACAGACCCGGGTTCCCGTCGCCGTTTGCACTCCGTTCAGGCTACCTCCGGTCGTGAACTCAAGCCCAGAAGGTTCCTATAAGTCCCTAGAGTCGATTAGGATTAATAGGAAACAAAACTAAACGTGGGAATTCGAGTTACCAAAATCTGAGTTTTAGAAACCGTTTCGGGTTTTCCGGTTTTCCCCCCACGCCGCCGTCCTCCGCCGTGCTCACTGCCACCGTTCAGCCTCGCCGGCAAGTCTCCAATACACAGACACAAAGAGTGGATGGTTTGCTGGAAAGGTTGGATCGAAATGGCAGAAATGTGCCCTGCGGGTGGGAAATATAAAGAATTGGAGGGAAGGAAATGGATGGCTCAGATTGAATCTCCAGATTAGATCAAGGGCTGAGATCTGATCTGGGGTTTTCAATCCAAAGGCTGACATTTAAAGCTGGTACAATTGTTTAATTAATCCAATAGTGGATCTGATCCAATCTAGCCAATGGGTGAGTGACACTTGTCACTCCCCAGGTGTCCTTCAATCAGAATTTCTGAATATAATATTCGACACGAAAACCGAGACACGAACTTCCCGAATTCACGTTTCTGACCATAACTTCCTCGTACGAAGTCCGATTTCAGCGTGCCGCCTGTCTACGGACTCAGGACGTTGAGGCCTACCCAACGGTCCTTGAGTCAACTGAAAATTAGTTGTCAAAAGAAAAGTCAACATTTTCCCCCGAGAGTCCAAATTACGGTAATGCCCCTGAACTTCCGATAGCCATAACTTTCACCCTGATCGTCCGAATCGGACGTGCCACCTGTCTATGAACTCGTGACGTCCCGAACTACGTCACGGTCATAGGTCAAAGTCCATTTAGTTCATAAATCAAAAAGTCAATAATTTGACCATACCATTCACAAGGGTAAAATCGTCAAATCACACATTAAATTACAAAATGAGAATCCTCGAATTTCCGGGGTGTTACAACCTTCCCCCCTTAAGAAATTTCGTCCCGAAATTTCAAAGAAACAAATGAGGAAATTGTTCTCGCATCTGGGCCTCAGGCTCCCATGTGGCTTCTTCCACATCCTGGTTTCTCCAGAGAATTTTCACGAGAGGGATCGTCTTTCGACGTAGTACCTTGTCCTTCCGATCCAAGATCTGTACTGGTTGTTCTTCAAAGCTCAAATCCTCCCGTAGTTCGACAGGTTGTTCCCTAAGTACATGAGAAGCATCACGTACGTACATCCGCAACATCGATACGTGGAAAACATCGTGAACTCTTGATAGTTCTGGGGGTAGTGCCAATCTGTATGCAACCTTGCCAATTCTCTCCATGATTTCATAAGGTCCGATAAAACGCGGACTCAGTTTCCCCCGTCGGCCAAAACGGATAATCCCTTTCCACGGAGACAACTTCAGGAAGACAAAATCTCCCACTTCAAACTCCAAGTCTCGAATCCGTCGGTCGGCATAGCTCTTCTGGCGATCCTGTGCCACCTTCAATCTTTCCTTGATCACGCGAACAGTTTCCATGGTTAAGTCCATTATCTCCGGCCCTACAGCCGCTCGCTCCCCTACCTCCGTCCAGCAGATAGGTGTCCTGCACTGTCGGCCATACAGTGCCTCATACGGTGCCATCCCGATGCTTGCCTGATAGCTGTTGTTGTAAGCGAATTCCATCAATGGCAAATGAGTATCCCAAGAGTCTTGAAACTGTAGTACACATGACCTCATCATGTCCTCCAGGGTTTGAATGGTTCTCTCAGACTGTCCATCGGTCTGTGGATGGAAAGCAGTACTGAAACGTAGGTTTGTTCCCAAAGTAGCTTGCAAACTCCGCCAGAACCTGGAAGTGAAACGCGGATCACGATCGGACACGATTGATTCCGGCGTACCATGAAGTCGTATGATTTCCTTCACAAACAGCTGAGCCAGTCGGTTAGGTTTATAGGTTTCCTGAACTGGCAGAAAATGGGCTGATTTGGTTAACCGATCCACGATCACCCATACTCCGTCCACTCCACTCCGAGTCCTCGGTAACTTAAAGACGAAGTCCATGGTGATGTGATCCCACTTCCACTCAGGAATCGGAAGTGGCTGCATAGCCCCATACGGTCTCTGCCGTTCTGCCTTAACCTGCTGACAGGTTAAGCATTTGCTCACGAACTCAGCAATATCCTTCTTCATTCCTGGCCACCAATAATGGTTCCGGAGGGTACGGTACATCTTTGTACCTCCCGGATGCATAGCATAGGCCGAACTGTGGGCCTCCTCAAGTATCTCGGCCCGTAACTCTGCCACTGCAGGTACGCACAAACGGCCCAATTTCACCAGTGCTCCATCGTCCCGGATGGTAAAATCCTGTCTCCCATCCGCATCGACCTCAATTCTGTAAATACAGAGTATCGGATCCTGCAGTTGTGCTTCAATGATCCGATCAATCAGTACTGGTCGCACATGGAAGCTGGCCAACAAAGCTCCATGCTCGTCAGTACCCAAAATAACTCCCGCCTTCCGGAGTTCCACCAGCAAGGGAAGATACACCACCCCAAGGTGTGCAATAGTTCCTGCTGATTTCCTGCTGAGTGCATCCGCCACCACATTGGCCTTACCCGGATGGTACTCGATCGTACAGTCATAGTCCTTCAGTAGCTCCAACCATCTCCGTTGTCTCATGTTGAGCTCCTTCTGAGTGAATAAATACTTAAGACTCTGGTGGTCGGTGTAAATCCGACACGTTGCGCCGAATAGATAATGTCTCCAGATCTTGAGAGCATGAACCACCGCCGCCAACTCCAAATCATGGGTAGGGTAGTTCAGCTCATGAGTCTTCAGCTGCCGGGATGCATAGGCGATAACCTTGCCAGTTTGCATCAACACGCAGCCCAGACCTTGCAGTGAAGCATCACTGAAAACTACAAACTCTCCACTGTCATCCGGCAATGCAAGGACAGGTGCAGTGGTCAATCGATCCTTCAACTCTTGAAAGCTCCGATCGCACTGCTCGTCCCAGATAAACTTTACTCCTTTCCGAGTCAGACGAGTCAATGGTGCAGCAATTTTGGAGAAACCCTCCACGAATCTCCGGTAGTAGCCTGCTAATCCGACGAAACTCCGCACCTCGGTCACCGTTGTCGGTCTAGCCCAGTTGGTCACCGCTTCTATTTTCTGGGGATCCACGCAAATCCCATCCGTCGATATCACGTGTCCCAGAAAACCAATACTGCTCAGCCAAAACTGACACTTGCTCAGCTTGGCATACAATTGTTCTTGTCTCAGTCTCTCCAAAACCAACCGTAGATGTTCTTCATGTGCACGGGCACTCCTCGAGTATACCAAAATATCATCGATGAACACAATCACGAACTTATCCAGGTAGGGTCGGAAGACCCGGTTCATCAGATCCATGAATGCTGCTGGAGCATTCGTCAAACCAAATGGCATAACAAGGAACTCGTAGTGCCCGTAACGGGTTCGAAAAGCAGTTTTCGGAATATCCTCCTCCGAAATCCTCAGTTGGTGATACCCAGATCGCAAATCAATTTTCGAGAAGCACTGAGCTCCCCGCAACTGGTCGAAAAGGTCATCAATCCTGGGTAGAGGATACTGGTTCCTCAATGTCACCTTGTTGAGTTGTCGATAATCAATACATAAACGGAGACTTCCTTCCTTCTTCTTCACGAACAACACCGGTGCTCCCCACGGTGAAGTGCTCGGTCGGACATACCCCAAATCTACCAACTCCTGCAATTGAGTCTTGAGTTCCCGTAACTCGGCCGGCGCCATCCGGTATGGTGCCTGGGATATAGGTCGGGTACCCGGGAGTAGTTCAATAGTAAACTCAATCTCCCGCGATGGTGGCAATCCAGGTAAGTCTTCCGGGAATACGTCCGGAAACTCACAGACCACCGGTATTTCGTCGATAACCGGAGTATCGACCCGTTCTGACACGACATGCGCCAGATAACCCTGGCATCCCTTCCGTAGAAGTTTGGTAGCAGTAAGTGACGAAATCACTTCAGGAGGCGAACCATCACGTTCCCCCTGAAAGATAACTTCCGGCAAACCCGGGCTCCGCAAAATTACTTGCTTGCTACAGCAGTCGATGAGCGATCCGTGCTCCGACAGCCAATCCATCCCTAGGATTATATCGAAGTCGTGGATATCCAGAATAATTAAGTCTGCTGGTAAATCCACATCCTCAATTCTTACCGGGCACCTCCGAATCACCTGATTCACAAGGTACACGGTACCCATCGGGGTGCCAACACCCATTTCGCAATCTAAGGCTGATACCACACAATCAAGCAAACCAGCACAACTCCTCGAAATAAAAGAATGTGTAGCCCCCGCATCCATTAATACACGTACAAGAAAATTAAGGATATGTAGTGTACCTGTGACCACGCCTGGAGCAGTCCTCGCCTGCTGCTGGGTCATTGCAAACACTTGGGCCCTCGGCCCTCCGTTCCGTCCGCGCCCGCGCGCGCCACGTCCAGCACCACGGTCACCTCCCTGACCGCGACCTCCGTTAGTGTGGGACGCCGTGCTCTGCACCACACTCGAGCCCCCAGCGTCGTTGTTTTTGGACAACTGCGGACAATCGCAGGCATAGTGGCCTTCCTCTCCGCAAGCAAAACAAGTTACTGGCCTTGGCCTGCCCGAATGCCCACCAGATGCACCACTCCAAGATGAGTGCTGCCCAGAATTGTGTCCAGATCCTCTGCCCTGAGAGCCTCCACGTCGACCCGACCAGCCACGACCCTTGAAGGATGAGGGTGCTCCTCTGTAGCTCCCTCCCCTGTTGTTCTTCCGGCCCGATGGCCCATGGTGTGGGCGATCCTGACGTCGCCCCTCCCCCGAAGGTTGTCGTGATTGGTGTGCCGCCAGACTGGCCTCGACACGCACCGCTGCGTCGACCATATCCCTCAGAGAAGCATGAGTGGTAGCAGTCACACTGGCCCGGATCTCCCCTCGGAGTCCAAGCTCAAACCGCTGGCATTTGTCCTCCTCCGTGCTTACGAATGAGGCAGCGAACCGGGAAAGTCTCCCGAAAGTTTGCTCGTAGTCTGAAACAGACATGTCACCCTGCTCCAGCCGCAGGAATTCCGCCTCCCGCGCCGCGCGAAAAGATCGCGGGTAGTACTGGTCCAGAAACCTGGAACGAAAAGCTTCCCAGGTAGTGGTATGGACAGACCACCCGGACATTTCGAGTCCATGCCACCACTGGTAGGCTCCTCCCTCCAGTAAGAAGGCCGCCAGAGTCACTCGTTCGCCCGGAGGGCAGTGCATCACCGAGAAGATCCTCTCCCACTTGGTGATCCAGTCGTGAGCATCCTCGGGGTTTGATCCCCCGCAGAAAGGAGTGGCTCCCAAACGTTGAGCCCTTTCGATGCTCGCGCATTCCATCTCTCTTTCTAGATCCTCGTCCGTTCGAGTATGCGGAATTCTCCTAGGAGGCATAACCAACTGTCAAGAGGCATAGATCAGAAAACAATATTCTTAAAAGTCGAAAAGTAACTAGTACTAATCGCTAGTCTAGCATGCAGACCAATACCCTAGTACTGACCACAACCTAGTGCTCTGATACCAAGCTGACAGGACCCGCCCCGATCCCACAGGGACCACAAGGGGACGTGCCCTGCTCCCGTCTGACACCCAATAATTCATACCAATTTTAACCTCAAAACATTTAAAAGCATAAATAACCAAATTAAAGTCATACATAAAATCCGAATTAAACGAATGTCAGACAAGGGATATAATCCAAAATTACAAATTTGCGAGCACGACCCTAAAGTAATCCTGCGGGTACACCGCCCAGCAGGGGTTCAGGTACGCAGAAGTAGATCTATGCCTCAGCCTCTGGCTCCTCCTCTACCTCAGTTTCCCGACCTGGAGGGGTTATCAAACAGTAAGGGTGAGTGGACCGAAATACAAGTTTATGAAATCGTTTGATAAGTAAAACATATAATTTACCCCTCCGTTTTCCAAATATGCGTGCACCATAATTCCAAAATCATAAACCATAGAATATGAACCATAAGGCATATAGCAAAACCATAACCATAATTTTAGTTGCTGCACTATACACTCCAATCCCGACATCCCTGATGTCTGACGTCCCTGACGTCCAATAGGTCACAATCACAAGGCTACGCGTGCCACTCGGGTCTCAATTCCGAGTTCAATCCCCGAACCCCGTTCGGGTACAGCATCCCCGATGCTTAGCGTCATAGACGCTGGACGTACTAGACGTCCGTGACCTCTCCGGGGTACCTCATCCGGAGGAGACAATATAATATGGAAGGATCTATACAGTGCAGTAACAAATACATTTTATTGATTTCCACATGCAAACATATATATACATAGATAGAATCCGAACCAATCATTTAGTTTCATCGGACGGGTCTCAAGCCCAAATACCGTGAAACGTGCCATAACCATATTTTCCATATCATCAAAACCATCATTGTTTTAGCATGTGAATAAGTATAATAAAACCAGAAAACATTTATGCACACAAGGGTTTAAGAAAATGGCCCACTCACAGTACAATCCTGCTAGAAACCGAACGTATACCCTCGTCCTGGTACAAATGTACAATCCCTGTCAAATCCAAGTATTCGTAAAGGTCAAATTAAACCCCCAACATTCAACCATGAAAGCCTAGGTCGAAACCGACCCGGGAAAGCCGCCCGAACGCGCTTCCCAAGGCAATAAACCTTATTTTGACCAACTTAATGATCTCCGATCGACCCGAAACCACCGCCATTGGATCCGGATCGTCGAAACCTAAAGAATGGTGGTGGTCCCACCAGAAACACTGTTCACACGCGCCCCCACGCGCCGGTCAACGTGGCGGTCAACGCAGGAACAGTTCCTGCTGACGTCATCGCTGACGTCACTGCTGACGTCAGCATGACGTCATGCTGACGTCATCTGACAGCTGTCAGGTCTGACGTGTCAGACTCTGACAGGTGCCACGTGTCAACATCCAATTGGTCCACCTCACTGATCTGTCAGACCACGTGTCAGATCTGACATGTGCCACGTGTCAGCACGGCACTGGTCCACGTCACTGACATGTCAGTGACACGTGGCAGTCCCTGACTGGTCCACGTCACTGACATGTCAGTGCTGACTGTGCACTGACATGTGACACGTGTCGGCTCACGGTTGGTCCACGTCACCTGACAGTCTGACAGGGTGCCACGTCAGCACCACTGTCCTCAGACGGGTTGACCCGTTTCTCTGCAACTTGGGTCGAACAGACCCGCGATCACGACCCGGTCACCATTTCTTCTACACCCAACCATTTTCACTCTGGTTTGTTCCTAGATGTTCGTCTTATACCCAGGAACAGTTCTAGCTAATTAAAATCAATAAACACGGGCTGAAACAAAGACTTACCTCGATGAACAGACCCGGGTTCCCGTCGCCGTTTGCACTCCGTTCAGGCTACCTCCGGTCGTGAACTCAAGCCCAGAAGGTTCCTATAAGTCCCTAGAGTCGATTAGGATTAATAGGAAACAAAACTAAACGTGGGAATTCGAGTTACCAAAATCTGAGTTTTAGAAACCGTTTCGGGTTTTCCGGTTTTCCCCCCACGCCGCCGTCCTCCGCCGTGCTCACTGCCACCGTTCAGCCTCGCCGGCAAGTCTCCAATACACAGACACAAAGAGTGGATGGTTTGCTGGAAAGGTTGGATCGAAATGGCAGAAATGTGCCCTGCGGGTGGGAAATATAAAGAATTGGAGGGAAGGAAATGGATGGCTCAGATTGAATCTCCAGATTAGATCAAGGGCTGAGATCTGATCTGGGGTTTTCAATCCAAAGGCTGACATTTAAAGCTGGTACAATTGTTTAATTAATCCAATAGTGGATCTGATCCAATCTAGCCAATGGGTGAGTGACACTTGTCACTCCCCAGGTGTCCTTCAATCAGAATTTCTGAATATAATATTCGACACGAAAACCGAGACACGAACTTCCCGAATTCACGTTTCTGACCATAACTTCCTCGTACGAAGTCCGATTTCAGCGTGCCGCCTGTCTACGGACTCAGGACGTTGAGGCCTACCCAACGGTCCTTGAGTCAACTGAAAATTAGTTGTCAAAAGAAAAGTCAACATTTTCCCCCGAGAGTCCAAATTACGGTAATGCCCCTGAACTTCCGATAGCCATAACTTTCACCCTGATCGTCCGAATCGGACGTGCCACCTGTCTATGAACTCGTGACGTCCCGAACTACGTCACGGTCATAGGTCAAAGTCCATTTAGTTCATAAATCAAAAAGTCAATAATTTGACCATACCATTCACAAGGGTAAAATCGTCAAATCACACATTAAATTACAAAATGAGAATCCTCGAATTTCCGGGGTGTTACATTAATCCCCGGGGGATTGGGATGGGTCCTGTCAGTAACGGTCTTTGGTCCTCGTCCATCGGACCTCCCGATCAAAAAGTCAACATTTGGCCCCTAATATGCCAAATTACCAAAATACCCCTCAACTTCCGAACACCATAACTTTCTCTACGAATGTCGGAATCGAACGTGCCACCTGTCTATGAACTCGTGACGTCCCAAAATACGTCACAGTCATCGGCCAAAGTCCATTTGACCGCCCGAACTAAAAGTCAACATTTTACCCACGCCAAGGGCAAAACGGTCATTTTGCACAATTCGTCCGATTTCACTCAACTAATCCCAGATTAGTCACTCTAATTCATAATTAATTAATATTCAATCCCGATATTCGGGACGGGTCATTACAATATGTGGTATGCACAGGTGTGCACAGGATTCGAGTAGTGGCTCGTGTATTTGGTTTCAGTATGGTTATGGTTTTGGGCTTAGTCCCACATATGGTTTCTTTCGGATAAATGGTTTTCGAATGCATGCATGCTTTTTAGTGAAGGGTACAAATGTCTTCCTTAAAATGTTTTTATGAACTGGTTGTTTTGTCCACTCACAGCTTTTAATGTTTTGACTGCCCTTCAGGTTGACAGTAGATGTGGACTATAGCAGAGACCGAGATATCACATACCTCCTCCGGATCCTGGCGTACTCTGATAGTCCGGGAGGGCAAAGATCGGACATATCCCTTGTCTGACACTTCGTGTCAGACGGGAGCAGGGTCATCCTGCACTAATCCCGGGGGGATTGGGATGGGTCCTGTCACTTGTACATAATGTTCATTTCTTTTAATTGTTCATAAATGTACATAATGTTCACTTTTCCTTATTTTTACTTTTATTTATTTTTATTTGTTTTTGTAATTAAAAAAAAACATAAAATTCATAAAAAAAAATCATTTTCTTCATTTATTTAATTACTAAATTCAGAAAAAAAAAATTAATTAATAAAAAAAATTAAATATATATATTTACTTTCCAACTTTCTTTAGTTTTAGCTTCATGTTAGTGCTAATTCATACTTGCGAATAAACTTTGTACATATGTTACTTGTTATTTTTCGTACTTATTCATAATTATTATACTTGTCTATATTCACAAATGTATGCTTGTTCATAATTTTTATTTTTGTTTATGTAAATTCAAACTCTTATTATACTTGTTCATACTTTATTTATAAGTGTACATCTTTGTTCATACTTATTTGTTTATACTAGTTCATAAGTTGAATATTACTTGTTTACATTTATTTTATTTGTGTATGTATTTATTTAAGTTTGTCTTTTTCTTCCCAAAAAAAAATTCTTATCTTAACTTTGTATTAGTGTAAATATAAATGTTTGAATAAATCTTGTACATATATTAGTTTGTTAATGTGAAATTGTTTTGTAAATATTATTACTTGTGAATAAAATCATACTTGTGAATAAATTGTTCATACTTGTATAAATTGTTCATATGTAACTTGTCATGTTATATTTGTAAATTGTGCATAAAAACATACTTGTAAATAATTTGTGCATTCATGCATTAGTCTCGGCTATATGTAGATCACTTGTGCTTCGAAGTTTAGTTTTTGATCATTAATTGGTGAAGACTGTTTTGTTAATTCTCACCTACGGTGATTGTTAACACTTGAGTTATCTTAATTCCTCTGGAATAAAAATTTTTTGAGGGTGATGTCTAGGACATGAGACAGTACTCATAATGTAATGACCTATCCCGAGTGTCGGGATTGAATATTAGTTACTTATGATTTAGAATGACTAATCGGGGATTAGTTGAGTGAAATCGGACGAATGGTGCAAAATGACCGTTTTGCCCCTAACGTGGGCAAAATGTTGACTTTTAGTTCGGGCGGTCAAACGGATTTTGACCGATGACTGTGACGTAGTTCGGGACGTCACGAGTTCATAGACAGGTGGCACGTTCGATTCCGACATTCGAGGTGAAAGTTATGACGTTCGGAAGTTGAGGGGTATTTTGGTAATTTGGCATATTAGGGGCCAAATGTTGACTTTTGACCCGGGAAGTCCAATGGACGAGAGCCAAGGACCGTTACGTAGGTCTCGTCGATACGAATCCAACGACAGGCGGCATGCCGAAATCAGAGATTCGACGACGAAGTTATGGTCACGAGAACGGACTCGATTAACAGAACGAACCGAGATTAAAATAATATTTTAATATGAACAGTACCCGGTGATTGAACACACTTGGATGAGTGACAAGTGTCACTCATCCCTTAAATTCAGGCATAAAACCAGATCCCATGTTTTGGGGAAAACATAATTATTATGTTTTATTAATTAATTAAACTAAATTATTCTTTTAATTTCCATTAATCCTCTCTGATTTCTTAACCGTGTACAACCAAAAACACAACTCATTCCACCCTTAATCTCCTCTCCATCAGCTGAACTTGAGAGTGCAAATTGGAGAGAATTCAGAGACGGAATTAGTGAGGGAAACACGAGGGATTGAGGGGAACTGAGGAACTGGAATTCGGGTTTTAGGAAATTTGGGGGGAAAATTCGAATTGGAAGAATTGAGCCGTGATGATCGAATTGGAGCTTGGAAATAGCTTCCTGAGGTCAGTACGATTCGATCCACATCAAGAACGGAAGAAATCGAGGCCCAATTGACTCTGAACTGGGTCTGGTAATAGCAACAAAGTTCGAGCTTGAGTCGTGGAGTTTGAGCCATGGATTGATGCAATTGAGTTGGGGAAAGAGTTTACCTGAGTCCATTGAAGCTTCTGGTTGCATCAATTGAGGGAAATCGATTGAAATTGAAGGAGTTCGAATGATGAACAGTGGCCGGATGTTCTTCGAATGATCATCTGTGATCGTGAGGTTTGAGGTAAGTTCGATTGTAATTAAGTCCACAGATCCCTAATTGAAACTAATTCGATGCTAATGGACGTTTAAATTGTTGAATTTGGTTTCGAATTGACAGAGAACAAACCGGGTCGCCTCGCGGGTTAAATGACCTGTTTTACAGACAAACGGGTGAGAAAGACAGTACTGTAGCAGGCGCGTGGGTTTCACGCGCAGCCACTCACGGCGGCGCGTGAGGGCGCGTCCGGTCTAGTTTCAAGGTGAGGTCAACATGACTTTTGATCCTCTCATTGTAACGAACATTTTGACACTAGTTTCGAGGAAATCGGATATTGTTTCGATAATGTTCCACGTATCCGAAGTTTTGTTTTACGTTAAAAATACGTATTTAAATTCCAGAAAAATTGGGGAAAATTATGTGAAGTATTTTGAGATGTTAGTAACCCTCTATAATGATTTTGGGCTGGAGATGTGATTTCCAGAATTTACGGAAAACGTGCAGCTCGGAAACGGACCGTTTTGGACGATGTGTGTGAGTGGACTTTTGGTTTTCTAACCGTGATGCATGCATATATGCTTTAAAATGCTTTATTCTATGATTTGATAGGATTTGATATGATTGATGTTTCAATCCGGTAATTTCTCGGTTTTATGATTATTATATTATTATTTTTGGGCGATTTCGAGAAATTACGAAATTTGGTGAAAATAATGTTTGGACTTGGTTTATGAGTCCGGGATTGAAATTGATTGAAAATAATGTTTGGACTCGGATTATTGAGTCATGGATTGAAAAATGATGTGGTGACTCGGGAATGAGTCAAGGGTCAATTTCGTGGATTTACGTGAAAATGGCAACGGATGTTGCAACGCATGGATTTGCGTGATAATGATATTTTGGGCATGAGAACCCAAGTCAATAGTGATTTTGACTCGAATTTGGAGTCACTTGTGAAATTGTGAAATTAATGATTTATTGTCATTTTATGATTATTTTAATCAGTCTTTCGGGCACGTTTTACGAGGAACGTGCAAATGATGTTTTGGGCTAGGCCCGGAGTCTAAATGATTTCTAAAATGATATTTTGACTTTGTTGGTGAGTCAATGAGGATTTCCGAATTATTTTATTGATTTAAACGGTGATTTTAACGGTTTATGTGTAAAAGGTATTTTGGGCTTTGAGACCCAGTCGGGAATGATCTTGACTTTGTATGAAGACAAGATTTGATTGAAATATTTTGGGATGTAATTCCCGAGATGGTTTTCATTGTGATTGTGATATTCCCAGACGGTCGGAGCTTGGGGGGATTACCCAGACGACCGGAGCTTGGGGGATGTGATTGTAGGATCCGGAGTTGATCGTATGGTAGTTAGCTTCTCGGATGAGACTGAGCCTGGATGTACCACTCGGATGGGTCTGAGCCTGGGGATGTGTTCGCCCAGAGGTGACTGAGCCCGAGGGGGTTGAGCCCAGAGGTGTCTGTTCCCGAGAGAGTGGCTGGATATTGGCCTGCGCGTAGTGCCGCACTTGTGAATAGTGCAGTTGATGGTTTGATTGTGCACTTGTGAGTAGTGCAGATGTGATTGCGATAGTTTGTGCACTTGTGAGTAGTGCGGATTGATTGGATTGATATATTCATTGTGCACTGGTGATTAAAGCTGATTGATGTGGTTTGTGATGACGTACTGGTATTGAGTACGGGTTTTTGGTCTTTGTGGCCAGGTGATTATGTTTTCACATGTTTTGGCCTGAGAGCCGGGATTTGATGTTTTATAACATGAACTGATTTGGTGAACATGAGTTTTATGGACCATGGGAAAATATGTTTTGATTTTATCAGTCCACTGTTCATACTTGAATGATTTCATACTATTACTCATATTTTACGATATGCATGCAAGTTTGTGAAAACTGGAGGGTAAGAATTTATTTTGGCAAATGTTTTTATAAGAGGTCATTTTTGTCCACTCACACCTTTTCTGCTTTGTGACCCTCCAGGCCGTGGTACGACGTTCGGGACTGATCGTGAGGTAGTGGCAGCAGCAGAAATCAGCACAAACATCCCTTGTCAGGCAAGCACTGAAGGGTGGTTTCAGACCTTTGGTTGACTTGTCAGACGGGAGCAGGACTGGGCACGGTTTTTGCCGTCCTGTTGGGACGGGTCCTGTCAAGTGGTATCAGAGCATTTGGTTCTCGATTTCTGTTGTTACGTCATGCCTCCGAGTCGTGCGTCCCATACACGGTCTGATGATGGGATGGACGAGAATTGTGTTAGTGAAGGTCCAGATATTGAGCGAGCTCGACTGTTAGGAGCCACTGTGTTTCGTGGTGATTCGGGACCGGATGGTGCCGAAGATTGGCTTACTCGATTGGAAAGGATTTTCGAGGTCATGATATGTCCCCTGGAGGACATGGTGCCCTTAGCCACTTTTCTTCTGGATGGCTATGCCTACAGGTGGTGGCATAGTTTACAGTTGACTGGTTGGGATGCCCGTACCTTGACATGGGATGCATTCCGAGAGCGATTTTTGGATCAGTTTTATCCTCGCTCATTTCGGAACGCTAAGGAGGTTGAGTTTCTCCAATTACTGCAAGGGAATCTGTCTGTGGTCGATTATGAACAACAATTTTTGCACTTATCTAGTTTCGCTCCTCTGTATGTGGCTACTGAGGAGGATAAGTGTCGAAGGTTTGAGCAGGGATTGAGGAATGAGTTACGAGGTGCTGTAACTGTGGGCTCGTATTCTACCCTGAGGGAATTATCGGATGCTGCTATCCGAGTGGAGGCTACTATTTTACATGTGCCAGAACAATCTTTGGGCTCTGGACGACGCCGAGAGCGTCAAGATACTGAACAGATAAGTTAGGAAACATCGAAGCGTGTTAGCCTTCATTCTCTTGTGTCGCGACCCTCGGTGGGTGTTCATTCGAGTGGAACTTCAACTCGGTCGACTGGTAAGCGGCGTGGTGGGGCAAATCGCCTCAGAACTGCCACTTGTCACTTTTGTAGGAAACTTGGACATTTGCGAAGGCACTGCCCCGATCGACTAGACTGTAGTTCAAAATAAATGTATTGATACTTGTTTTCGCGATACTTTGTAAATAGTTTGTATTGTATACTTGTGTTGCAATATTGTATCTTGTGTTTTGATTATGTCGGACTAGTGTGGGTCCGGATGGTTGTTTTTGTGAATGGTTTGGTATGTGGATGGGCATGTTGGGCCCAGAATAAACTTGACCCGAGGATGGGTTTGGATATTGGATTGGACTCAGAGGAAGTCCGGAAATGGTTTTGTGTTTTGGAAAGGATGTGGTTTACCTAGGGGTACTTTGCTAGGTGGCCGGATATGCCAGTGGTGGCATTGACGTCAGTCGAGTTTGGACTTGGACTCAGTAGGAGTCAGGAGTTGGTGTAGGATTCGGGATTAGTCCTGATGTGATTTGAGGGCTCCATATGAGCCGGGTATGACTGTGAGTTGTTGAGGTAGGTTTTCTGACCACAGTTGGGTTGGTCATGATAATGTGTTGGTGTGCCTTCATCTACGGATGGGCATGTGATGTGCTTGATGGATGTGTGACATAAGTGTTAGTAGTGACCGGGGTTGGTGTGAATCCCGGGAGAACTAGACATTCTTTCCTGTGGACATGTTGATGTGTCATTTTGAGAGTTGTGATTTGGCGAGGTGATTTGGGGTAGCATAGGACAAGGATTGTCGATGCTAGCTAAACCCTCAGGATTTTTACTTTTCCCTACCTGGTTTGGGGTCGACCATATTGATCTATGGGTCGAGTATGTTGAGGTCATACTTCGGGAAAGGGCGACTAACAGGAATAGTATTGGATGATAAACCGAAAGGCCTATTTTGGGTGACGGTGTTAGTCATGAGACTTTGATATTTCGACCTTGTAGTGGGTCGGGTGTACGGCTAGTGAGGTAGCCGGTATTCTAAGCTGAGGGAGAGTTAATGGAACTCCATGGGATTGGAGTAATACTTGGCATTTGATCATTTGGACTACTGGGGTCCAGCTGTATGATCATACTTGGTGTACGATTTGCTGTATCGTATGGATGATGGTACTTGATACTTAGTGACGGTACATGGGATGTACCAGGGATGTGTCAATGAACGTGTTGGTATTTGGCTTAGTTCCGATACCATTGGTTTTTGGTTGTGAACGTGAACTGAACATTGAACACGAAGCACTGGGCAGAGTGATTCTGATGATTTCAGTGATTGTTTGAGCAGGTGCTCTTAGCCATGGTTGGCTAGTGTAACTCTAGTGTTGAGCTGTGTGAACACTGCTAGGCTGGTATTCAATGTGTTCCAGTTACACCGTCTGATTGAGAGGGATGACGGTATGCGTATACTCAGGACGAGTGAGTTGGTGGTTAGTGTGACCGCAAGTTTCTTTGCGGCGAGATATTATCATGTCGTGACCTTACCAGCATCTGGGATCGCTGAGGGGGTGACAATTGTGGTTACTGCTGGTGGTATTTGTCGCAGGATTGAGTTTGCCTTGTGAGGTGAGATCATGTTGTTGATCTTATGCTACATTGACGGACGTTGTAGTATGATGTGTTGTCACTGATTTGTCACTGATTGGCGCTTTACAAGGGTGGTAAAGCTTTGTGGCGACAGTTTGGCTTGTAGTGTCGGCATGGACCGACAGGTGAGTTTTGGTGACTCTCGATGAGAGCGAAGGTCATGGCACATTAGTGAGTACGTGGGGCCGTCAAGCTGAAGGAGTCAGCTTAACGGTGACCTTGCCAATTTCAGATGATTAATTTCACTCGAGATGGTCGAGTGTAGTCAGTACGACGTGCATCTGTGATGTGACGTCTGAGTGCAGACGAGTTCTGAGTTGGCTAGTGGGTGTACAGGTGTACACAGATTGTGAGGCCCATTTGTTTTCCACAAGGTAGTTGTGGGATACGGATAGTTGGAATTTCGGGGACGAAATTCTTTACGGAGGGAAGGTTGTAATGACCCGTCCCGAGTGTCGGGATTGAATATTAATTACTTATGATTTAGAATGACTAATCGGGGATTAGTTGAGTGAAATCGGACGAATGGTGCAAAATGACCGTTTTGCCCCTAACGTGGACAAAATGTTGACTTTTAGTTCGGGCGGTCAAACAGACTTTGACCGATGACTGTGACGTAGTTCGGGACGTCACGAGTTCATAGACAGGTGGCACGTTCGATTCTGACATTCGAGGTGAAAGTTATGACGTTCGGAAGTTGAGGGGTATTTTGGTAATTTGGCATATTAGGGGCCAAATGTTGACTTTTGACCCGGGAAGTCCAATGGACGAGGGCCAAGGACCGTTACGTAGGTCTCGTCGATACGAATTCAACGACAGGCGGCATGCCGAAATCAGAGATTCGACGACGAAGTTATGGTCACGAGAACGGACTCGATTAACCGAACGAACCGGGATTAAAATAATATTTTAATATGAACAGTACCTGGTGACTGAACACACTTGGATGAGTGACAAGTGTCATTCATCCCTTAAATTCAGACATAAAACCAGATCCCATGTTTTGGGGAAAACATAATTATTATGTTTTATTAATTAATTAAACTAAATTATTCTTTTAATTTCCATTAATCCTCTCTGATTTCTTAACCGTGTACAACCAAAAACACAATTCATTCCACCCTTAATCTCCTCTCCATCAGCTGAACTTGAGAGTGCAAATTGGAGAGAATTCAGAGACGAAATTAGTGAGGGAAACACGAGGGATTGAGGGGAACTGAGGAACTGGAATTCGGGTTTTAGGAAATTTGGGGGGAAAATTCGAATTGGAAGAATTGAGCCGTGATGATCGAATTGGAGCTTGGAAATAGCTTCCTGAGGTCAGTACGATTCGATCCACATCAAGAACGGAAGAAATTGAGGCCCAATTGACTCTGAACTGGGTCTGGTAACAGCAACAAAGTTCGAGCTTGAGTCGTGGAGTTTGAGCCATGGATTGATGCAATTGAGTTGGGGAAAGAGTTTACCTGAGTCCATTGAAGCTTCTGGTTGCATCAATTGAGGGAAATCGATTGAAATTGAAGGAGTTCGAATGATGAACAGTGGCCGGATGTTCTTCGAATGATCATCTGTGATCATGAGGTTTGAGGTAAGTTCGATTGTAATTAAGTCCACAGATCCCTAATTGAAACTAATTCGATGCTAACGGACGTTTAAGTTGTTGAATTTGGTGTCGAATTGACAGAGAACAAACCGGGTCGCCTCGCGAGTTAAATGACCCGTTTTACAGACAAACGGGTGAGGAAGACAGTACTGTAGCAGGCGTGTGGGTTTCACGCGCAGCCACTCACGGCGGCGTGTGGGTTTCACGCGCAGCCACTCACGGCGGCGTGTGAGGGCGCGTCCAGTCTAGTTTCAAGGTGAGGTCAACATGACTTTTGATCCTCTCATTGTAACGAACATTTTGACACTAGTTTCGAGGAAATCGGATATTGTTTCGATAATGTTCCGCGTATCCGAAGTTTTGTTTTACGTTAAAAATACGTATTTAAATTCCAGAAAAATTGGGGAAAATTATATGAAGTATTTTGAGATGTTATTAACCCTCTATAATGATTTTGGACAGGAGTTGTGATTTCCAGAATTTACGGAAAAACGTGCAGCTCGGAAACGGACCGTTTTGGACGGTGTGTGTGAGTGGACTTTTGGTTTTCTAATCGTGATGCATGCATATATGCTTTAAAATGCTTTATTCTATGATTTTATATGATTTGATATGATTGATGTTTCAATCCGGTAATTTCTCGGTTTTATGATTATTATATTATTATTATTGGGCGATTTTCGAGAAATTACGAAATTTCGAAATTTGGTGAAAATAATGTTTGGACTTGGTTTATGAGTCCGGGATTAAAATTGATTGAAAATAATGTTTGGACTCGGATTATTGAGTCATGGATTGAAAAATGATGTGGTGACTCGGGAATGAGTCAAGGGTCAATTTCGTGGATTTACGTGAAAATGGCAACGGAGGTTGCAACGCATGGATTTGTGTGATAATGATATTTTGGGCATGATAACCCAAGTGAATAGTGATTTTGACTCAGATTTGGAGTCACTTGTGAAATTGTGAAATTGTGAAATTAATGATTTATTGTGATTTTATGATTATTTTAATCAGTCTTTCGGGCACGTTTTACGAGGAACGTGCAAATGATGTTTTGGACTAGGCCCGGAGTCTAAATGATTTCTAAAATGATATTTTGACTTTGTTGGTGAGTCAATGAGGATTTCCGGATTATTTTATTGATTTAAACAATGATTTTAACGGTTTATGTGTAAAAGGTATTTTGGGCTTTGAGACCCAGTCGGGAATGATCTTGACTTTGTATGAAGACAAGATTTGATTGAAATATTTTGGGATGTAATTCCCGAGATGGTTTTCATTGTGATTGTGATATTCCCAGACGGTCGGAGCTTGGGGGGATTACCCAGACGACCGGAGCTTGTGGGATGTGATTGTAGGATCCGGAGTTGATCCTATGGTAGTCAACTTCTCGGATGAGACTGAGCCTGGATGTACCACTCGGATGGGTCTGAGCCTGGGGATGTGTTCGCCCAGAGGTGACTGAGCCCGAGGGGGTTGAGCCTAGAGATGTCGTTTCCCGAGAGAGTGGCTGGATATTGGCCTGCGCGTAGTGCCGCACTTGTGAATAGTGCAGTTGATGGTTTGATTGTGCACTTGTGAGTAGTGCAGATGTGATTGCGATAGTTTGTGCACTTGTGAGTAGTGCGGATTGATTGGATTGATATATTCATTTTGCACTGGTGATTAATGCTGATTGATGTGGTTTGTGATGACGTACTGGTATTGAGTACGGGTTTTTGGTCTTTGTGGCTAGGTGATTATGTTTTCATATGTTTTGGCCTGAGAGCCGGGATTTGATGTTTTATAACATGAACTGATTTGGTGAACATGAGTTTTATGGACCATGGGAAAATATGTTTTGATTTTATCGGTCCACTGTTCATACTTGAATGATTTCATACTATTACTCATGTTTTACGATATGCATGCAAGTTTGTGAAAACTGGAGGGTAAGAATTTATTTTAGCAAATGTTTTTATAAGAGGTAATTTTTTTCCACTCACACCTTTTCTGTTTTGTGACCCTCCAGGCCGTGGTACGACGTTCGGGACTGATCGTGAGGTAGTGGCAGCAGCAGAAATCAGCACAAACATCCCTTGTCAGACAAGCACTGAAGGGTGGTTTCGGACCTTTGGTTGACTTGTCAGACGGGAGCAGGACCGGGCACGGTTTTTGCCGTCCTGTTGGGACGGGTCCTGTCACATAACGGGTTTTGGGTCTAAGAAAGGGACATCAATGGAGTTTAAGCCTCGGGATGTCTTGAAATTAGCCCTGCCTCTTGTGTTTATTCTTTCTAACCTGGTCACCTTTGAACTTGCCCAAACAGTTGAATTAATCCAAGATATTTACTTGGGCCCCATGGACTTATAAGTCTCCATCTAAACTTTGAACCTATGTGAACCATATATATCTTTGACTTCCCCCAACATGTAAATATTGTTTATATCTTACATTATTTGTTATGACAAATTTAATTTGCATCTTTAGTTTAACTAACTTGCATCTTTCATTCTAACTTGCATTACATCTTTCATTTAACTTGCATTTTGACCTTAAATTTGCATCACTAACTTGCATTCTTGACAAATGTGCATCTTTGACTAGCTAACTTACATCTCTGTCTAGGTTGGATGGACGTTAAACTTCAAACGCTTGTTGGGAGGCAACCCAATGTATTCCCAGGATGTGAAGGAGTCATCAACGCAGATTTGCTATCTTTCACCCTTCACTCTCTTTATTTTGTTTACTTAATGTTTTTCTTGTTTTATTTTCGCAAATCATTTTCCTTACTTCAATTCTATGTTCAATTACTTCTTATTTTCCTACATTGAGGACAATGTAGAATTTAAGTGTAGGGGAGGGATTTATAATTTTAATTGTGCAATAAAATTGTTTATTAAAAAAATTAATTATTCAAAAAAAAATTGTTTATTGCTTTTTTAATTTTTTTTTAATTTAGTATTTTTACGAGTATTAAGTTGGCCTTTAACTTGACAATGATATAAATGAACGGAAATGAATATGTTATGGCTATAAAGATTATCACTACAACTTGAATTTGTTTGTTAATATTTTGTGATTAAGTGTTATAACTTGTAGATAATGTATGTAAATTGGTACATAAACGAGCATGTTAAGATAAGTATGAATCATTTGAACCTTATGTGACCCCCTTAGTTTTAACCCATTTGAGTCCACATTAAACCTTTCTTTCATCACCATGATTATCTAAACACTTGAGCTTAGTATAGACATCTTTCACCCTTATTGCAAAGACTCGGTTGAAGACATGAAATTGGTGTGAAGACAAATTGGTGATGTTTTGAAGACTTTTATGTGTATTATATGAATTTACTTACTCAAACTTTGTTGTATTATTGACACATGCTATTACCTTGATATATGAAAAGAGAAAAAAATGAAAATGAAAAAAAGGGAAAGAAAAAAAATGTATTGAGTTTTTATCAAGGTAATAAGGTTTGAGTATGTAATGTTTGAGTTAAGTCCTTTACATTCGTAAATTCAACACAAAAAATGAATTTGAGGCCCAACATGATGAAATTTGGCCTTTGTTCGAAGGGATGAATTTATGATATCATTGCACTAAGGTCGGGAAGTTATGTTATGTTTTGGGAATCTTTTGAGTCTTGGAACGAATTTGAGCATCACTTGTCCTATATATTCTTTGCCTCTAAACGTAGCCTCATTACAACCTTCATAAAGACCTTATGATCCTTAAGATGGTAAACTTTGATTAGTTGAGTCAATCACTTGAGTAAACTTATAGTTTTGGTTTATTTGTGCAAGTATGTTTTTGTTTTTATCTTGAGGTCTTTGTTTGAGATTTTGAAAAAGTATTTCATTTCTATTATGTGAGCATTTTTCTCATTTCTATTATGTGAGCATTTTTCTCACGTACTTTGAGTGCAAACACAAACCCTTACAAAATTGAGTGAATTTATGAATGCATATCCTTGTGAGTTGATTCATACTTGTTTTATTCATGTTGAGATCCATTTCACCATATTTACTCATTATCTTACTTGTTAAAATATTTTGTTACAAAGTATTAACTCTTGAATTCTGTATGCTTAAACGCTTTAAGTGAAAATCTTTTATGCCATAATATTGATGAAATTTTGAGACTAATGGTTAAGGGTTTACTTGTTTTGAATTCGTAATTTAATTTTAATATTTGCCAGGGACTAGTAAAGTTTAAGTGTGGGGGTATTTGATAGGTCGTTAATTAAGTATTATTTTATAACCTTTATACTTGACTTTTAATATTAAAATAATACATAATTAGATAAAATAATTTATTTTGTGATATTTTTGTTTAAATAAATAAAGCTTGTAATTTGGAACATTTTGGCAAAAGAATCGTCCCGATCAGAATAATAACGAAAGATTTATGGACGAAATTCGGTGAAAATATTAATTAATTTACATTTTAAATTAATTCAGCTGCAACCCATTTTTGCAGCCCAAAAATCCTTTTGTGCAGCCCAGATCCACAGTTGCAAACCCAGCCCAATTTTTTTGTCTCGGCCCAGCCCACATCAGTCTCCACCCAGCCCAGCAGCAAGTCGCGGAGCGCGCCTGCCGAACCTCCCTATTCAGTACCTCGGTGCTCGCATACCGAAAATGGACGCCCACTGCAGCGCACGCCTGCTGACTGCTCCGCCTGTCACTCTGCAGCCACCTACCGAAATCATTGCCCTCTTTTCAGCTGCTTCCTGCCAAGTCTTTTCCTGCACCAAACCAACCCTTCAACTACTCCCTTTGCAACAGTTTTCAGTTTCTTTTCTGATTTTCCAGCAACAACTCATCCCTAATTTTATCATTATTCATCATTTCACTTTTATTTATTTGGGGTGCATTTCACTTTTATTTATTTGGGGTGCATTTCACTTGTTTAGGGGTCCCCATTTTGTCCCATTTTATTTCTCTTTTTAGTTTAGGTTCTAAAATTTTCTCTCTAATTTTTCTCTTCTTTTAGTTCATCTTCTTTGTTTCTGTTCTTTATTTTTGGGGACCATTTTAACTTTTTGTAGATTTTTTTATTAATTAGTTTCCTTTTAATTCTTGTTCTTAATTTATGTTATTTTTATGTTATTTCTTAATTTCATTTTTTCTTTACTTTGTTCTTGTGAATTTTTTTTAGATCTCTTAAACACATTTTTATATTTTCCTTAAGAAATACCTAAGCCGAGTATTTCCGAAATAATTTTAGAATTTAAGTCCGATTTCTTATTTTTTTTTTCCATCTTCATAAGGTTACAACCGTTGTTCAATGTTCCTTATGAATAACATTTCATTGTTTCCATCCACTTTCGGAATCACAAGTTGTTCTTGGGTTCCGAAAGTGTAACTTTATTTCCTTTACTTAAATTCTTGTTATTGTTTCGGTTTACTTATATTTCAATATATGTGTTGGCATTTTCTTTCTAATATTTGTAAATGTGAATACAATCTCCATGTGTTTTACTTTTTGAATTTCATTTACTTCATATGTTTTAGCGCTTAACCTTCAATTTAACACTAAGTGTTCATGACCGTTGTTCGGTGCACTTAGAACAGGGTTGAAGAGATTTAAATGTTTGGCGCACATTGAAATCAATAACATAAGGTGAATCGTATTATAAATGTTTATGACCGCTGTTCGGTGCATTTATAATATTGAAAAATGTATGCATGTATTTGAGATGATTAAGGTAGGATTTCGTGATTGGTTCAATATGAGCATGATGTTAGAGTGTTGGTAAAAATATGCGTTTGAAGAAACTTCACTTGTACAAAAGTTAAAGTAGAAGTAGAATTAAGTTCGTAATTATTTTTACTTGTTTTTTTTTATTATATGATTACAATCTTTCAAACCCCTCATTTAATTCTTTATTTTTTTATTTTTTTATTCTTTATTTCATTAATTGATTAATTCCTTTATTCTTTTATCCTTAAATTCATTTATTCATTTATTCTTAAATTCATTTATTCTTAAATTTTTTATTATTTGATTATTTAATTATTTAATTCATTATTCTTTGATTATTCATTATTCTTTTTAACTAACATATTATTAATGTTCCCTAATTTCCCTGGTTAAGAATGATCTCTATTTACCAATACTACAACTACACAAAAAGGGTTTAAATTGCATAACACCCGAATTACGTATTCAATTTAATGCGTAGTTTAGGCGTTATCAAGGATGAAGTTTGACAATGGGGCATTTAGGGAATTTAACAATGATTTAACATCATCAAGGAGACCGTTAGTTAAATGGTGCAACATTTTTAATGTTGATCTTAGGGCATAGTGGAACGAATGACGGTTCTTGGTGCATTTCGAGACTATAATGCATATTCCTAGTGTACAGTAAAAAAAAAAACTATTTTTTAATATATTCAGTGATTAAATATTAAGGCAGGGCATAAATCCATTGAAATTAGAAACTCATTTAATTCAAACAGATATTGGCACACTACTTTGGATTTGATCGGACGGTTTGAAAATTCAAACTGTTCAGTTAGTAACGGTCTGATTTTTGGATATTCATTTTGAAAACTATTTGGAATCCAAAATCGAGTCGTTAAGACTTTTAATTATTAGTTAATATTTTTCACCATTTAATATGTTAGTGGAAGTGTCTATCATGGACTCTACCGCACTAAATTCTCACCCATTTTATGTTAATTTCGAATTTAAATTATATTTAACTTGTCATATTTGAACTTTAAAAAATTTAAAAAATTTATTGGTTGATGTGTATGAATGAAATCTTAAAGTCTATGAATGAAATAGTGACGTGGACTATTAAAATCTTGTTGTTTAAATTTCATGGATTTTTTTTTTATGCCAAAATCGTCCAAATGGATCTAAACCAAACCTTTAATTGGATTGAAACAGTTTTCAATTCTATTTTTAAAAATTTAAATTATATTAAACTGATAAGATTTTAATTATTAAATTTAATTTTGAATAATATCTATATTCAAATAGTGACAATTCTCATGAAGCTATCAAAAATCTGGTGGATGGTTTTAATTTGCAACGGATATTTTAAATGAGAAGGATTGTTCAACTGCATGTGGGGCATACATATTTCACTTCAATCATAATTATTTACCTACATAATGTCTTTTTAGGGCAGATTTTAGTGAGTTTGTGGTGTTGGATGTTGATATAGGAGGGGAGAGGAAGGAAAGTAGACCAACCCAGCACAAGATGTCCATGGAGTCTTTAAAACCAGCCGGACCCTTATTTTAATAACATAACAAAATGTATAAGCTGGCGATACAGTTGGCTTCTCTACAAATATAAAAATTATTTATCCTCTCTAAAAATATTAATTATATTTCATTAAAACAAAGTTCGTTTACATGGAGTAATTTATCAATTTATTCCTTAAATTAATACTCCTTTGTTAATTTGTTTTTTGAATTTTATTTCAGTCAATATATCACACTAGAGTATATTTACCTTATTTTTTTTCATATTTATGCACATTTTATCTAAATTTTGGTAAAAAAACAGTTACATATTGATTTTTTTTTTTTGTGGACTGCCTTGAAAAACAAGAAAGAAAACTAGATGGGGGACTGCCCTTAGGAAAATTGAATGAAAGTCGAATCCAAAAGTCGAATCCAAAATCTCCCAAATGATATATAAAAAGAAATCTCACGAGAACATGATACTAAATAATACATATGGACCGAAATAAGATAAATTGAATGAAAAATTAGATAAAATATGATCGTGAAAGAAATTAACTATGGTAAGAGAATACAAGTTCTAAGAGTTGATCGATTACACATCCTTTGTTATTTGAAAGATCCTTTCTAATTAGACCTACAATGATTGCCCTGGCAAGCTCTTTTTCTTTGTTTTTAGTCGAAGTTCTTGTTAGTGTTCATACTCTCTAATTAAACCTACAATGATTGCCCTAGCAAGCTCTTTTTCTTTGTTTTTAGTCGAAGTTCTTGTTAGTCTAAAGCAATTGCTCTTTTCACCAAAAACGAAGCATTTTGATTAAAAGCAAGGATTACTATTTTTGTTTTATAATCGTGCGGTCTAGTATTGTAGCTTTAAAGCATTCCGTCCTTTCATTTGTGTTTAATCTATAAATTGTCTTGTGCTGTTGTTTCTTCTCTGCTTTTGCTTTCTTTCAATCTTATTACCCACAATGGTCAAATTGACTCACTCTCTCTCTCTCTCTCTCTCTCTCTCTCTCTCTCTCTCTCTCTCTCTCTGTGGGTACAAAATATTTAATACACTACAAACCCACAACAATGTTAATAATGGATCATGTTAGAAGTTAGATGTGACACCTCATCAACTGTTTAAGGAAATTCAATTCAACATCAGAGGTTGAAATCTTAATTATTTCAGCATAGCAAGTAAACTCAATTATAAGCAATATGGTCCACTGAAATTTGCCTAATTTCTATTATTGGTGTGATATTTAAGAACAGAATATAAGCAATATGATCCACTTAAATTTGACTAATTTTAATTGATCATTTTTTTTTGACTAATTTCTATTATTGTTGTGATATTTTTAAGTTAAATAATCAGACCCAGAAAAGATTAAAGAAGGGTAGAGTTGTAGCTAGTAGAAAGTAAAAGTCCTCACTCCTCACTGTAATAAAACAGACGTGACTACCTTCTTGTACTCCAATAATGATATTCCTCTTGCCATCAGACTCAGATTTTCCCAAACATGGTGATTTAACCTCACACACGCTCAAAGGAAGGAGCCCTAAACTTCAAATTCTGGGTGGTTTTTTTTTTCTTTCCTCTTGTTTCTCGTTGGCTTTGTAAGTTTTGGGGCGCTTGGAGTTGAGAATTTCTGAGTGGGTTTCAGGAAAGCAACGGCCTTTCATTTCTTAGCAGTTGGTGGCATTCTGGCTCCGAAAATTCTGAAACACAGCTGTTTTTCACTGTCTAACGAAGCTGGATTTTGCTGGGCACTAATGGTGGTCGTCTCTGAATCCGTGAGTCCCACTAATTCCTTTCGTTTTATCCTTGAAATAGCTTGCGTTTTATGACTTCATGCCTCAGCTGGTTGTTGGTTATCTTTTGGGTCCTGTTTGGTAGCTGAGAAATCTCGGGAAAATGAACAAAAAATTTCTGAATTATGATGGCCTGACTGAGCTTTGAAAAACCCTGTTGTAAATTTCCAATTTTTCTTCTCTAGTTTTTTTCTAAGCAACCAAAAGAGAACTCTGCAATTTTTTAATTTATTTATGTGTTAATAATCTCCTCTTCTTTTTTTTTTTGCCTCTTCTTTTTGGCTTTAAGCAGTAGCTGGAATGTTTGTTCTTATCTGTATGTATAGTGAGAAGTAGCCTCATTTTTTTTAATTACATTTTTCTGGGTTCAACTAGATCTGATGTAGATGTAGATCTGCAATGGAGCCTGCTTTCTTGAGTATTGACTGCCCAGCAAAATTCTTCCTTTCTTGTATTGAAGACAATGCCGCAACCATGGTCAATGCACTACTTGAAATTCCATTGAGTTTAGTCTTTCTCATTAATGGGTTAATTTAGAAACATGCGAAATTTCCTTTCCTTTTTTGTTTTTATTGAACAATATTATGTAAATATTGATAATCTTCAATCATCGGATGCTCTTGTTCCAGAGAAACTGGTTTTAATACTTAGTTGATGCAGTTTGATTTCTCAATCAGGTCTCTATGTTTATCCATATGCACAGGTTGGAGACAAGCATTGACTGAATTCTGGTTTTACCATCAAAGAACCAATGAAGTTTGAATTGAAGAAGAGATGGAGATCCTTTCCCCCACTTCAGTTGAAAGACAAATCAGCCGGCCGGTTTTGTTTATTTCCCAAATCAAAGTCAGATTGCTCTGATGCCAGAAAAGCGCCGGTTTATCTCAATGTATATGACTTGACACCCATGAATGGCTATGTTTATTGGGCAGGCCTTGGAATTTTTCACTCTGGTGTTGAAGGTAAGGTCATGGTCTGTTTATATGCGACTCTCTCTTATATTCTCTGCGTAATATATCTCGTGTTCAACCTTTGGCTGAATCGTACCTCTATTTGTTCCTAATCGTGAAGCAGTAAAATGTGAAGTTGATTGAATTAAGTTATGTTGAGATTTCTAATCATCACTTGCATTGAGCAGTTCATGGTGTAGAATATGCATTTGGGGCACATGACTACCCTACCAGTGGTGTTTTTGAGGTTGAACCTCGGCAGTGCCCAGGATTCAAGTTCAGGAAGTCTATATTTATCGGGATGACAAGCTTGGACCCTAGTGAGGTTAGGGAGTTTATGGAGCGCCAGTCTTTGAGCTACAATGGCGATACATATCACCTGATTGTCAAAAACTGCAACCATTTCTGCAGGGATATCTGTCACAAGCTTACCGGAAAATCAATCCCGAAATGGGTAAATCGACTGGCAAGAATAGGTAACCGTTCTTCTCCCACTCCTTCACTCCTTCCACAATCAGATGAAAGTTGATATAGTAAACTGTTTACGCAATAAAACTTCCACCCAAGAATTATTCTTAATGAAGGGCATGTGTTATACTTGCACAATCTCGTTATCAGACCCTTTGAATTCTGATAGGAACACTACAATATTTATAATATTTCGGTAATGAGCATAACGATCGACATTTAACTTTATTCATCCATGTGATTAAAATGGGTAGGTTCAGTATGCAACTGCATACTCCCAGAAGCGCTCAAGATTTCTGCTGTACAACATGACCCAAACCTCCAACCGTATGACAGCGAGAAGAGGAGCCTGAGGAGTGCCTTTAGTTGCTTGTCTTCGATCTCAATGCGCCAGAAGCAATTGTCATCATCTTCATTGTTTCTACAGTCGCCTCTGAAAGGCTGCTTACCACCATGGGAATTGAGAAGGTCAAGTAACGGTTCCATGAAGGAAAGGTGAGCAAGCACTCGGAGCTCGCTTGCTCTTATGTTTTTGTGTCTGCAGTACAATGATTGATTGACCTCCATAGCCTTGATGAGGGAAATCTGTAACTAGGAGCTCAGCTTGCTCTTACGATTTCGTGTCTCCAGTACGATGATGGATCGATCTCCATGACCTTGATGAGGGGAATTTGTAACTAGGTCCGTCCGTTGGCAATTCAAGGCTTCAATCAGTCATTGTTTCTGTTCTCCCAGGTTTGTGGACTCTTTTGTGATCGTTGTTGTAACCCTAGTTTAAGAAAAATTCCTGAAGGAATTGCTAATCAGCTATCTCTTATCAGGCCTCTTTTCCTTTTAAAATGTGCCCATACTTTTATTGTTGCATATAACATGTAAAATCGTAATTTTCGGCAAACGAAAGAATCAAAAGCCCCGAATCAAATTTTTTTGACAATGCGGAGGAAAAGTGGTGCAAAGAGGTCCTGAAAGCGAACCAGTTCCAAAGGAGGCTATTAGTTGAAAAACAAGGAATCACAAAAAGTTCGAATTGTCACTGGTTACTAAGAATACAGACTTCTCCTTTCCCCTATATCCCATTCCCTCGTCCAGTGACCGATAGAAGAACATACAACAGAATCAGAAAGGCTGGCTATAGGAATGCAATGCCACCATCGAAATCCGCAGCAGCGCATCAGATGGGAGCTCCCAACTTATCTGACCAACAAATAATTACTTGTTCTTCTGCAATTGCAATTCCCATATCTACTAGGTTAATATTTCCCCTATAACAACAAATAGAATCATACAACGAATATACACATGGGCGATCCGAATTAGCATTGGCAAAACAAACCTGCAGGAACATGAAAGAGATGCTTCAGATTACCAGGTGCAGCAAAGTTTTCGTCTAAACGGGTGAAAATACAAATATACTCAGATGTATGTTGGATGCTTTATCGTTAAAGATCCATCAGCACATTGAAGGCTGTGCAATTACAAGCTAATAATGGCACTGTGGCAGTGCAATCATAACGGGGATGCCAACGAAAACTACGAAACTCAACTGCCACTAGATATCATTTGGGAGCCAGCCCCTGAAATTTATCAATCGTCTTTCTGATGCAAAACACTAGGACGGCTATTATTACCATTAAGAGCAGCATGATAAACCCGCTTCTCAGCTAGTCCAATATCTGATTGGGTCATGTTACCCTGTAGAAACAAAACAGAACTTCAGACGAAATTGGAAGCTCCTATGATTACCATCTCAAGCACAGGGAAAACGACGAAGACTTCTTTTCATAATATATATATACATACGCAAACTAAGAGGGGGATATATACCTCACTCGCCATCAATCTTCTGACATTACTAGCGTAGAGTTTCGGATCATCCTTTTCTTGCTGTGCGGGGTAGTAAACAGGTAGCCTTGTGACCTCTATGTGATTTACAAATTGACAGAAAAGAAATATCACATGTCGCACCTGAAAAAGTAAATGAAGGAACTAAAATTAGAAAACCACAAGGCTGAAAGGAACATTTCATATTAAGCCAGTTCTGTGTTGACAATGCAAATAACAAATAATCAAACCACAAGCTCTCCCAAGATTTTATTGAGCCCAGAGAGTGGATCAGTAGGAAGATATTGCAAGACATGAAGTAACTTTACCAAACTTAAAGTTCCTAATAAATTATGTGTATTTTCTTTGTAGGCGACTATAGAAACGGTTTTAGAAACACTCACCCCAGATATCGAGTCCCAGGCAGGACTAAATCTCTTGTATGGATACCTAAGAATCACTGGAAGGACTGGAGCTTTTGCAAGAAATGCTCCTGTCTTGAATGGCAGAAGATAATCTCCATTTGTCGTGGTGCCCTCTGTAGAAAGATTCAAGAAACGTTAAACAACAGTTACACTACTAAGCATTTATATGCTAGATAACAAAATGCAAGTCTGCTATAAAATAAAATGCCAACTGGTTTAATTGTGGATGGAACCAAGAGAAAAAGACTATTTACACTGCAGAATCATAGGTACATGATAATTTCATGTGTTCCTTCCCTTATCATTAAATTGGTACATTTCAATTCAGGTATGCGGCTTAAAGAATAGATACAATTCAAAACTCAGTAATATTAGGAACATTTTTCTACTGTCATTGGTAGATCATAATAGAGGCTCATAGATGTAACTGCAAAGTCATTCTCAATCCACTGAAGAAAATAATCATTCATGCGAAACAGGAAAAATAGAAGGGTAATAGAGTTTTGAAATATGTGACCTGGGAAAAGCATCATGGGTGGGGCAGATTTGTTCTGATGTGCCTCTTTAACTCTTTCCGTCACAACACCTGCAAATGGAAAGTCACTAGAATTAATCAGAAAACATTGTCATACAAGTAACTTATTTTTATTTTATAAAAGTAAATATTTGTTTCAGCATGAATTTCTAGATTCCAATAAGTTGGCATTTTTGCATCCAGTTCATCGTAGTCAAGATCTGTATTATATATCCAGTAAACTTGATGCATGTCTACCTGTAATAAGTCATCATTTTCTTCTCAAGACGAGGTAATTTTTCCAGGTGATAACAACCGCATGGTGTTCATGTGTTATATATCAGCTGGTGAGTTGTAATTGATCATAGTTTACAGTTCGGCTACCCCAACTAACAGAAGATTTATGATGTACACCTCCAGGGTGTTCAGAAGATTAATAAAAACCAGGAAATCCCAGAATTTATATACCTGCAGCGCCCTTGAAGTCGGATGACTTTGACTCCCGCTGAACATAGACACATCCGAGGCACTTGCTGTAGAAAAAAATATAAGGATATTGGAAAATGAATTATATTTTCTCCATAAAAATTTGGAATACTATAGTAACAAGAAACTACAGATTTTTAGAAAGGCAAATTGGTTGAAGCTGAAATTTAAGAAGGGGAAACGAATTGAACAAACCTGATGAGGCCGACTAGAGGAAGTTTTGCCACCGATCTCTGTACAAATAAAATCCAGGTTAACAGAAATGTGTCTATCAGAAATAGAAATGGATTAAAATGTCTCCATAAAACTGATAATAGAGTAATGATGAAGAGATGAAAAGTGAAGAAAAAATAACACACCTTGGCTACAAAGCTCGGAAAAGAAGAAGACATATGATACAAGATATCCAAATATGAAACATGATTAGATACAATAGCCCCAGGCCTTTCAGGCTGTTCACTCTCGCCTTTTCCCTAATCAAATTAACGACAAAATATTACTAAAATTTCACAACTTAATTTCAATTAAAAGATTCACCCGAAGAAATATAAAATAAAATAAAAACTTATACGGATGGAGAGAGAGAAAGTACATCGGCGGTGGCTTTGGGGCCAGCATCTGACGGTATCCGATAGTTCTCGTTGATCCAATAAAAGCCGATGACGAAAAGCATGAGTCTGGATAAGGCGCGGCCGCACTGGACAATAACGGCCCTCCTCCACCCGACCATGTGCGCGTAATCCTCCTGCTCCTCATCGCGATTGGGGACCGAGAAGAGCGTGCAAATCCTACAAATCAAGTAATAGAAGACCAAGATGGTCATAGACAGCACGACGCGTATCGGAACCAGAGTCACCAGGGCAAGTCCAAGCAGCACCTTCTCCTTCACCGTCAATTCGCCGCGTCCCATGGTGCCGTACGCATCGCGCCTGACGTACGCCGCGCATTTCTTCTCGAGCTCCTGCAGCTCCTCGGTGGAGACTGTCGGGGCCGGGTCGTGTTTTAGGAGCGGTCGTTCGTCCTTGCCCGGACCTTCTTCGTGGTTTCCAGGAGTGGCGGGTTTGGAATTGAGGTCTTTGAGTTCGGACTCCATTAAGCTAATTGGGGGAGTCTCGAGTTTTTTCAGTGAACGGACATCAAAATGATGACGTTCAGGTGTGTTTGGATCTGGAAAGAGGCGTATTTGCTAATTTGCTATGGCTGTTGTAACTTGAAGCTCCTTCTCTCTGTCGCTCCTGGAGGAGGTTGCAACGGAGGTGGGGTTGATTCCTGGTTGCCACACGTTGAACTCCTCTTTTTTTCTTTAAAAATGGAGAAATACAGACAAGAGAGCCCAAATACGAAAGGGTATAGGAATACGAGCAAGAACGAATATTGGCGATTCTTCGCGTGTCCCTATCAATTCAATTGATTCCACGTGTCCCTATCAATTCAATTGATTCCACGTGTCCCTATCCTAATCAATTGAATTGGATAGCACGATCCAAAATTTAATTGCATCAAGTGAAAATAGAAACTTAGTGTGGACTTAGGCTCTACAGGCCCAACATAGCTTGGGCCCTCGCAATCAAGCTTGATGCCATCTACAATTCTTCAGACAGACCCACAACCCCAATACTATCATCCTAACGTTTTTAATACACGTTTTCATCCCCTCAAAAAAACAAAATACACGTTTTCAAAAAAAAAAAAACGTTTTTAATACACGATATAGGATGAAGAGATACGTAATTGAAACGCTTATGCTCTTGACGAATATCGGGTCAAAAACTTGACAAACCGATCAATCCCACCAAAATTATACTGGATTCTCGACTCAGCAGAATACAACAATACATATCCACAACACAATGTGCATCTCACCAACCTAGCCTTAGGCAAAGACACCAAAGCCCTCTAAGCCGACTAAATACGTCGACCAAATCTGGTCGGCCTACTTTCTCTTGGTTGACTGAATCAGTGCAACTGTTAGACTTGAACCACCAGGACACGTGTCAACTCACGGGCTGAGCAGAAAGACCGAAAAGATCACTTGAGTCAAACCTAAGCTCATCATTAAGGCTTATCAATAAGGGCTATGCTGAAAGCTCACTATTATGGCCCATAACATTGCCTATAAATAGAGAGCTCCCTCCATCATTTGTGACAATCCACTCTCTAGATACACTCTCCTTCTAAATATACATAATCTCCCTCTTCTCTCTACATCCTCACTATCTTTAAAGGCTCATAGTCTCTTGTATCATGTACAAACATTTATATTATAACTTGATACCACTTATATCATATACAAACTCAACACCTACATTATTAATGAGAACAAGAGTAAAACCTTAGACGTAGTCCAATTTGAGTGAATCACATACTCGATTGCGTCTTGAGCGCATGTGTGTTTTCTCCATCTAAGTTGGTCCATTTTATGCATGATGGTCATTGCCAGCTCTACTTAACTCTCAAGGTCATTGCCAATAAAGTGTCATTCATAACAGAATTTGGCTCTTTTTTTCATTCTCCTTCAGTCAATTGATCGAATTTGTAGGAATAATTCTTTAAGAAGTTGGAAACTGTATATCATATTACCACACATTATAGAGACCTGTGAGGGTCTGGTTTGAGCTTAAAAGAGAAGGCCCATTGTTACCATTGCTTAAAAACCTTCTATTTTGTCCTGCCTTCGTCTCCTTCGCAGATGAGGTCATTAACGATAAGATCATTAACAGCTTAGAAGCAAAATGCTTGCATCTTCCCCTCAATAAGAACAAGTAAGTTGGTGCCTTTGCTGATGATGATGACAGATTTTAGGCTTCCACTATGCTTTGTGCACCGAAACTTCAGAATTCGTGCACTTGCTAACAACAAAAAGAATATGAAAGCATAGCTGAAACGGTGATGAATGCTCTAACATATTCGACAGAAACAATACCATATGCAGTCCAAATGAACAATAGTATAAACGTCCTTACAGGATCTGTTAGACGAATGACGTAGAAAAGGAAACAGCTATGCTACATATTGACAGGAAAATATTCGCCTAAGCTCAATGATACTTGCTAATATGGTATCTAATCTATACTCATTGCTTGAAATCAAGGATTGATTCGGAGGTTTGAGTGGACATGTTACCACTCTTCTAACTAGTTTCAACATTCTTAAGTACTATAATCATCATACCAGACCAGAAGAAAATCTTTCAATATGGGCATCAGATGTCAAAGGAAATTCGAGTGGAGAAAGAACAAAATCTATCCAATATGGGCACTGTAATTAGTACTCGACAGGAAATATGGGGGATGAAATGCAAGAGAAAAAAGAATGTAACAAACAGGGAAGGAACAAGGGCTTAATGGATCCAGGTGATCTCCTAATCCTCAAAACTAAAGGTTGTACCGAAGAATATCATATACAATGCTTGGTTTTTTTTCTTATTGACCAAACACAAAAATTTCTAGAGAATCTGAAATGTGGCACAGAATCTCCATAGCTCATTATTAGAATTCACAGAAGGCTAAGAACCTACCAGTAATTTGCTTAGTTAATTAAAAATGTTCGCAAAAATTACTAGTAAACTCTTGATAAATTTACTTCAGTTTGCTCAGCTAGAAATTATACACCTCCCAATTCCTAGAAATAAATTTTAAAAACAAAACAGAACAGAAGAGTTGCAATTTTCTAAAAAATAATTATAATTCTTATTGACCCACTGCGAGTTCACAGCCTGTATCTATTTTATTCATGAGAATGTAATAATCAGAGAACAAAGAAGCTCTTCTCTTCAAATTTGCAGCTTAAACTGTAAGTTGATCATTCAATAGGAAAGTAAAGAAAGCAGTTTCCAGTAACCATACCTTACTCAGCAAGACACCCAATTCTTGTGAGTGCTAATTACCGCCGATAGCATCCCGGCCAACGATATCGAAAGCGGCCCCATGAACGGTCCATCGCCGTCACGAATATCAGCCAACGCCATCAACGCATCGGCCGAATCTTGAACAACAGAGAGCCTCTTCATCAATTTCTTTTCACACAGTTTCCTCAACCTCTCCTTCTCTTCCACACACCCATTTCCCCTAGCTTCCGCGATCTCAATGCTCGATTTTACGCACTTCTCGTCTTCGGAAATCCGATCCAAATCCCTAAATTTCAACGAAATGCTACCGACGTACCCAATGAACTCAGCCCAAGCGCTGATTCTCTGCAAATTGCGCGCGTGCTTCTTGTCGATCAACCCCGATTTGACCAGCCAAATGAATTGCTCGACGAAGAAATACAATCCCTCCCCGCCGTAAGCGATGAGGGAGAGGACGAGCTCCTGATTAGAATCGAAGTGTGCGTTTCTCAGAGCGTTCACGTCTTGGACGAATTTGCCGAGCCTGAAGGCTTTGCGACTCACGCCGACGTTCGACTCGAAGCTCTTGAGCCGGGAAGTGAGGGTTAGGGTTTCGGGGAGGGCCGACGAGGCGAGTACGATTTTGGTAGCGTACCTGGATATCTTGAGGAGCTTGTCCACGCCATCTCTCTTAGCGAGATAAACTTCGAGGTGGCTCAGGAAATCCCTGTCCTTGGGCTTTGATGAAGGATTATTAGGTTTTTCACGGTTCAGTAGCGGATTGGCAGTTGTCGAAGCTTTTGAGTCCATGGAGTTGCTGACGGCGAGCAAGAGGCCGAGCTAAACTAATTCAAAGTGGTTACGTCTTGGATAACTGCAAATGGAAAAATGCACGGCAGCGCTTTGCAACTGCCCACTGGTCAGCCTCTTTTTATTGTTTTGCGTGCCACCCGATTGGACAGTCTATTTAGTATTTACCCATAATTGTTTCGTGTTTTGGGATTTTATTTTTTTCATTTCTCTGACGCAGTTTTTTCATACCATTTTAATTTTAATTTGCCTCAAATAAAAATAAAATTAATAAAATAAGGAAAATTAGATTGAACGTGGCTGGGTGAATTATCATTCTAATTTTAATTTATATATAGGTCAAATGAAAAGAAAAAAAAATAGTCCATTTAATGTTTATTCGAAATTGTTCACGATGATCGATCGTGTTCAGATTTCAGAATCTAACTTTTGACTGGTAAATTGTGCATGAAACAGTGATTTAAATAATTGTTTCTTAAATCATTAATAAAATAAAATTAGAACAGTGAATTACCTCTAAGACAGCCACAACCTACAAAATCAAACCGAATATACTGTTTTAGAAGCTCTACTAGAAACAGTTCTAAATCATCTCCAATCAATTTCTCTCAGTCGACTTATATATAATAGTCAAAACGGTCTTGTCATTAAGTTAAATTCACAAAAAACATGAGTAAAATAATTAATAGTTGTTTTTGAAGTACTTCTTTTCCAATCCCTAACATTGGAGATGATTCGTAAAATTCTCCAAGAAGGCGATATAGAACTCCATTGATGGCATCAATTATAAGCTTTGAGTCTCCTTCTACCACTACCTTAGTACATCCCATCTCATCAGCTGCTTTCAAACCTTCAAGGAGAGCCAATTCTTCCGCAACAAGACAGTTCCAAGAGCCATGGAACTTGGCACCTGAGACCACATGAAGACCAGAGCAATTAATCATGAAATGAAGCCAGTGACCAAACGTAGTTTAGTTATCCCGTTTTCAAAAATATACAATATCAATAATTCATCTTCATATGTAAACTGGTCGACCTGACTAAAGACCGAATTGGCCTGCCTTTAACAACTCACAAGTACCAAGTTCAAGCTAACTGACCATGTCTGGTTGGCCAGCCCCCAGGCACCCCCCAGATCATGCCAACAAAGTCAAGACGACCCAGTAAGCTCATATCTGAACGGCCAACCCGCTGATCGGCCTGAAAACCAGTCGATCAACCACATACCGACTCTTCCTCCTAAAGGTCACAACATTTATCCCACATTGACAAACACCAACAAACACATTCAATAATACTATAAATACAGAGGCATCCCCCTCCAAAAGGTAATGATAATCTTGTTCTCACGCTGCCTAAATTATTACAATACATTTCCTACTTAAACTGACTTATGCATTGAAAACTATTAGATCGGCATGATACCAGTGACCCTTTACTCTCACCCTCTTCCTGTGCACGTCTCTGTACACCGAAAGGAGCAGCAAAGAAACTCAGCAAGGTGAGTCTAAGTTGATCTATTTTTGTCATCCACAATTTAATATGAACCCGTCAACTCTATCAACTTTTGTTAACCACACAGATAAATAAACTAAGTCAAGCTTGGTGGGCTAAAACCACATTTTCAAATTGCTGTTATTAAAATGAAATGCATCAATTTAAAACACATATATATTAGCAAAGCATTCCTAAAATCAGAGTCTTAACTCACCTAACCTAAAAATCAAACGACGAATCAATGACCGGCCGGCGGCAGGTAAGGATGAGCTTCTCCGAACAGCTGGCGGGCAGCTATTTGATTGTAATATCTCTTATAAAACTTGTTTGAATAATTTTTAAAATGTATGGATTTATATATTTTCATCATTTTATTTGTAAACTTTCTTATAGTACGGGATTTAGTCTGACTGAATTTAGAAATCCGGTCGAGAAGATCGACGGTGGAAGGACCCGTACATAGACTGCTAAAAACTGGCGCACAACTCGTCGTCCATCCCATGTTGGAAATCCATGAGCCACTAAATCAGACACAAAGCACACTGATTAATGTTTTTTAGAAAATATTTCTTTTGCCAATATCCGGCCCAATTGAAGATTGTTTTGAAGCTGGAAGCCCAAGTTTCGAGTGTCAACCGACATTCACATCCCTATATAAGACATGCTAAACCCTTACTCTTTCACGTACTCACTCCCATCTCTTCATTCTTGTTAGTAATCTCCTCGCATTTGTGAAGATCAAAACCTTAGCCTCCTTTCCAAAGGTTGAGCTTCAAATTCTTCTCAATCCCTTTTCGAGATAAGTAATAATAATTGTCGCATTTCTCAACAGTTCTTTGTCTTTCTAATTTAAGATTGTTTGGCATTTGTAATGGCTCGCACTAAGCAAACTGCTCGCAAATCAACCGGTGGCCTGCCTCCAAGGAAGTGCCTCGTCTTCAAGGTCCGTTTGATCATTAGGGTTTACTTCTAATCTGTTTTCCATGATTTTCTACTACTCTATTTGGCTCCATGGAAAACAGAATAATTTTCACTCTCATTTTGTCTTCATGCAACTATTTTTTTTTTCTTTTTCTAATAGTCATTTTCAGTAAATCTAAGTACAATGAAGAGAAATAAATTGAGAACGAGAAAATCGAGCCGTAAAAAGAAGCTCCATCAACTTTTGGACCTTTTTTTTTTTTTTTTTCATTTGTTCTATCTGATTTCTTGTAGGCGGCTAGGAAATCAACCCCGATAACTGGTGGAGTGAAGAAGCCCCACCGTTACCGTGCCGGAACGGTTGCTCTCCGGTGCGTGCATGTTTCTCTAATATATATATCAAAAACATTAATGACTGATTTTTTTTATCTTTTTTTTTTAATTGAATTTTATGAACTTATATATATATATAATTGATGTCAATGAAAATTTGGGGAAAAATAATTAAAATAAAAGTTCAAGCTATATACATTAACATTTATAGGCAATTGACACATCATTCAAATGTTATTAATACTAGTAAGAAAGAATAATATATGCATCTCGTTCACTTATGCAAAAGAAATTTTTATTTTTTAAAAACCAATTACTTGATCATAATTATTTTCTAATAATTCTTATAATTATATTTTAAAAGGAAAAGTAACTAAAATTATATTCAACAAATATAAATTCAATGAACACATTGATAAATTACTCAATATTGTAAAACAAATACATGGTAACAATTTATTTATTTTGTAAATCGTGTAATCGACGGATGAAGTCCATCCAATCAATTCAAACCGTACTTCCCGCCTTCCACATGTCAGCCAAGTCAGCAAGCGATCCATTAGCGGAACCAATCGCCAAAGCTTTGAGTGCATTGGCTTGAACCTCTCTAGCCCTCCGCCTTATCCTTTTCCCTTCTTCCCCACCCACCACCGTCCTCACCGCCGCCTCAACCTCACACCTTCCCACCACTCCCTTCTCGCCAGCCTTCGGCCACACCGCCACTCCCATATCCACCAACATCCTCGCATTCATACTCTGCTCAGCATAAAGCGGCCACGCAATCATCCCCACTCCATTCACTACACTCTCCAGCACAGAATTCCACCCGCAGTGTGTCACAAACCCCGCCACCGCCCTATGACTAAGAATCGACATCTGCGGGGCCCACGAAACTGTCACCAACCCCCTCCCTCGTGTTCTATCCAAGAATCCATCTGGCAGAAACGACGCTGGGTCGTCCGCGTCGTCACCCGCTTTGAAAAAGTTCCCTGACGCATTTCCCTCGCTAGGTACCCTCGCCACCCAGACGAATCGTTTCTGACTCAGTTCCAATCCCCGAGCCAACTCGGTCATTTGTTCAAACGACAGAGTCCCGCCGCTCCCGAACGACACGTACACAACCGAATCCGACGGCTGCATGTCCATCCATGTCAGCATCTTCGTTGATACCGCTGTCGACGCCACCGGTTCGTCGGTTTTAGTCAATGGCCCAATTGGATAAACCGGCGGCGCTGGTAAAGCTAGAAAGAAAGGGTTCTGTCTAACAGCACCAAGCGTGACAGGCTCGAGTTCTTCCCATGTATTTACGAATATGCCCTTGACCAACGGCAGGCGGTTGCACAGGGGTAAGACTTCAGGGATCAAAACTCCAGGGATGAGATCGTCAAGCAACAAGGGGTTGCAACCAGGGACAAAAACTCGCTCGCCGATTTTGGAATAATCGCCGCTGACGTCAGCTGCGAGTTTCGGGAAGTACATGGCCACCGCCAAAAACGAAGCCGAAGAGGTTAGGAAAGCGTACGTCGGAATAGAGTGGTCGGCGGCGATTTCGAGCGCTTCGATGCAAAAGGGATCGACGATGAGAGATTTGAGTGGGGAGGGGGAGTTTAAGGTTGTTAGGATCGAGGGGAGTGTTTTGAGGGTCTGTCGGACGACGTGCACGATGCGAAGGGAGAGACCCGTTGCGGCGGTGAGAAGTTTTGACAAGTCAACATGAGGGAGGTGGATGACGTGGAGGTCTGGAGGGAGGGTGGGACTGTTGAGGAGCTGAATCTGGGCGGGAGGTGCATCGGTGGTCATGGAAAGGAAGGTGACTTTGAAGCCGTGGTCAACGACGAGTCGTTTTGCTAATTGGAGGAGAGGGGTGACGTGTCCCATGCCTGGGCTTGCTAGGACGGCTACGTGAGGCCTATTGTGGGTATGTCGTCCATCTGGACTCTGAGGTGCCACTGCCATGTTTGGCTGATGGATCTCAGTTCTCACTCTCAGGACTCCATAACTCGTTACAAACCAACTAATATTCCGCTCAGAAAAGAAAAAAAAAACTAATACTTTATTTTTTTTATCTCTCATATTATTGTATTAAACAAATAAACCTAACATGCCCAAATTTCATTCCTTTTAATTGTATATTGATTATATTTCTCATGATAGGTATCGTATAATGTTTCCAAGAATATAGAGAATTAAAGATTCGATTATTATTATTAGGACCCTTCTTTTTACGTTTTCTTGTCATTATCTATTTTGTATTTGGTCTTCACCGCCACGATGTGGTTATCAAACGCCCTTTCTTGGTATAGCAAACCGAGAAAAACACCCACTTACAAAACTTCTTTTTTTGGTATATATTCTACTTTGATATTATGGGTGTACTCGATTATAACATTTAAATATTTTTAAAAATATATTTTAAATGACAAATTTTAAAAATATTTTTAAAAACTTATAAATTGGTATGAATATTTTGGTATTATTCAATTTTTTTTTTAATTCTATTATGAACTTTCTCTTTATTTGGATAATTTTGGAGGACATATATTAACGAATTTTGGTGGACATCGTGATTCATCATTTTATTTTCTATTCTTGCAATGGTTTTTTTCATCTGAACATTAATGGTTGAGCATATCTCTCCATCATCATCGTTGTTAACTTGAGTCACACATTCAACAGAGGTTGGTATCACACATTCACACTTATCACTTTTTTTTTTTTCTATTGGAATTGATCCCACCGTAAAATTGATCTATTTTATGCTTTTGAATATATTGGATGCTTTGGAATCGTTCTAAAGTGGTTATGGAATGTTATGCAATTTTTCTGAATTTTCTGAAAGATTTAAGATTACTTTGAAGTTTTCGTCACTAAAAACTTAATAACACTTTTAGTGACAAAAAATCTAAAGAACACTACGGCAAAAAAGAGCAAAAGTGACAATTTATGGAAAAATTATGCAGAGTTATACCTAAAAAATCTGCAATAAGATAAAGATTTTTTTGCCGCCTTTTGGGGTATGTTTCTTCAAATTAATTTTTACTATGGGATAAACCTTTTGGAAAGAAGGGAATGCTTTTAAGAAAAATGTCTTATGAAGTTCAAAAGTAAATCCCTCCATTTGAGGCAAGACATTTTTTGTCTTATCATATGTACATTTTTAACACTAAATATCATAAAGTCCACAACTTAAACAAATCCTTAAAAAATAAGTCCTAATTGAATACCTCAAAACTTGTTTTGATATTTTTAATAACATTAAAAATCTTAATTGAATATACCAAGACTTTTAGAAAGTCTTTAAAATAGTTAAATGTTTTAATTGAATACATATGTATTCTTAAAGTATTTGAAAATATTTAAATGTCCTAATTGAATATACCCTCATACGTTTTAAAGTTTTTGTATTATCCTTTGACAATAATATTATTCTTTATTATCCTCTCATTTTTTACTTATTTATTATTTTATTTAAAAAATATAAATAATCTCTTCTACTATAAAACCAAGAGAAAATTGGATGAATACATAGATTCATCAAAAAATTTGGACAAACAAAATTATGAGACCAAAAGAATCATAGCTCACACTATATATATAAAATAATTTTTAAGTATGTTTATATATAAAGATAATTTGATAAATTAAAAGTGATTGTAGTACGAAGTGTTTAATATATAAAGATAATTTGATAAATTGAAAGTGATTCTAGTACGAAGTGTTTATAGATAATTTGATAAATGAAAAGTGATTGTAATACCAAGTGTTATTATCAAAGTGGAATATGATTTTATTTTTTTTTAATATTATGGCATCTGTAAAGCATGGCGTCTGCTCTGGTCAAAGATTTCTAAAATCTGTAAACAACAAAAGTTTACTTATAGATGGGCAAATTAGTCATTATAAGCAACAGAACCGTGCAGCCCCTCACTCTTCCCCAACCTTTCCTGCGCTCATCAGCCCGTGTGGAAGAGAAACTGGTACATGAACTATAAAGCTCTAACAGCAGAGCTCTTATGGTGCCCATTCTTAAAAAATCTTCTAATTCTTCTTTTTAGTAAAAAAAAAAAATCATTCTCCTAATTCTAATAAAGAAAATCCCGGTGAGGTGCAAACTGATAATGGGCGAGATTCAGAGACGTCCATAGTTAGGCCCAATAAAATGGGCCACAGAATCTAAAAAGTACATAGCCCAGACCAGTAGGTGTCTTGGTAATGGACCGGGTCGTACATAGCCGACTAGCCGTTGGGTACCAACTATCTATTCCCGCTTTTTAGATTCTTTTACCCAACGGTAAGGAAGCTCCCCACCAAAGGTCACAAACGTTATAATAATATCCAAACAAACCCAAAACGTAACCAGTTCTACAATTTACATGTAACCTTACCAACCGACTGCGACTCTTAGCCTAAAAACCCTTCGGTTGTTCCTCCAACCCCCACTATCCCGGCCTCCATTCCTTCTAGTGGCTTCCTTTGAATGCCCAAAAATGTCATAAACACCCTCCCCATTCTTTCGCAAAGAACTCCAACTTATAACGCGATAAGACAAGTAAAATATCTGAAATTTTATCGTAAACGAGAATAAATACTTTAACTGGTATATAATAATAAATTAGGTGTGTTATATAGAAATTATTGTAAGTAGAGATTTTGCTACTGATCAAAACTCGTTTTAACAAATCAATATATTTATTGAAAGCAAAACTTGAGGGGTTTGTTAAAGCCTCACTAAGCACATTTTGTTTCCTAATTTGTCCATTTTGTTTCCTAATTTGTCCATTTTGTATGCTATTATTGGCAAATTATTTGGTACCTTGGTTCAGTTTTGAAGCAAAACCGTGATTGGCCAAATAAGCACAGCTGGTGCAGTGAAGCCAAGTGCATACGGGCAAATTGGGAATTTTCGTGAACTCTTCACCATCGCTTTCAAAGCAGAAAATGGTTCAATGTCACCGACACGCAAGCTCTATTTACCGGCAGTTAGCGGTCGCTAACCCCTTCCGGCATTCCATTTTAAATCCGCAGAAAACGGTCTCTTTTGTCGTCGTCACTTTCCTCACTCGACCTTCCCTGGTTCTGCTCTCAGCTTCAAAATTCCAACTCTCTTTTCCCCATTTTACCCTCCGCTCGCGCCCTAATTTACTCTACTACCATCACCTCCAAGCAAAGTATACACAGCAGAAGGTTAATAAACTTCCATCTTGACGGAAAATTCAGCTGAAGCGTACGTCGTCATTCACAGCTCAAAATAAAACAAGGAAGAGCTCTCATTTGAGCTATCTATGGCAATGTCTGTGGCTACTAAGCTTCAATCTCCGATTTGCGAGCCCCGAGCCGCCCTCGTTCCTGGCGGGAACAGAGTTAGGGTTTCTGAGGCGCCTAAACGAAAAAATGCGGGCGTGAAGAAGCCACCGCCGAGGCCGAGAAAGCCTGTGCCGGAAATTCCAGAACCGATTGTACGGAACGACGGCTCGGTAGACAGCGCGTGCTCTTCTGATGCCTCATCGAGCGGTTCGTCTGCCAAAACTGTGAGTCCTGGAAGGATTGTGAGGCGTAAGAGCTTCAGGCCTGCGAAGGTTTTTTCCGACGATATCGAGGCTCTGAAGCCCGCCGGTCCACCAAAACGGTGTGAGTGGATTACACCTCACTCTGGTAAGTTATCGGTGGTTTGTATATGTTTGGCTGCTGCGAATTGATGGAAAAAAAAAATTAGAAATTTGAGTAAATTTTTTGCAAGAAATTTAAAATTTTTAAGAATTTATTTTTGAACTTTCTTTATGTTGATTTAAATTGATAATTGAGAACCAAAATTTCATTTGTAAATGTTCCAAACAAGAAAGTCAATGAGGAAGGGACACAGTTTTGTGCTTAATAACTTAAGATCTTGTATCATTTCTTCAAGGAGAGTTGGATTATGGTGAAATGTGACCCTTATCTCTCAACGTTTTCCCGATTTTTATTGATTTTCCTGCTTCAGTTGAAAGGTTGACACCATAGTTTCTGGCTTAATGAAATTTCTTGTTTGTTACTCCAACAGACCCAATTTATACCTTCTTCCACGACAAAGAATGGGGAGTTCCGGTTGATGATGATAAGAAGCTGTTTGAACTGCTCATCCTTTCGCAAGCTCTCGCTGAACTCAGTTGGCCGGAAATTCTACACAGGAGAGACATACTGAGGTAAGGTTCTTGATTTCCTTGCTCTATAATAGCTTTCGGAAGAACGGTATGCTTATAGTCTCATGTTTGTCTTGGAAAGGCAACTTTTCGATAATTTTGAACCCTCGTGCGTTGCAAAGTTTGAGGAGAAGAAGTTACTGACTCTCAAGTCGAATGGCATTCCATTGCTATCCGAACAGAAGCTTCATGCAATCGTGGAGAATGCTGTACAAATCCCCAAGGTAATCGATTTATGAATTGGATTATGGATTGGATCTGTTTTTGCTAAAAGTTCAAACTGAAATCGAACCACCTTAGGGTGGAATCACATGATTTGCTAAACTAACTAAACTGGTTTTGGATTGGAATGTTAGAAAATATGGTAAGTATTTGGTATATTTACACACAATTTGAATCGGTTCAGCTCGGTTTCTACACCGATATTGAACATTTAAAAACCAAACGAGACCAATTGGATCGATTTTCGGGTTCAAACGCAGACCCTAGCACTTCTGTCAATTTGTATCAATCTAAAGCTCACTTTCGTAAGCTGATTTCCATGTGATGCACTCTTTTTGCTACAGATTCAACAGGAGTTTGGTTCCTTCAGCAACTACTGCTGGAGCTTTGTGAATCACAAGGCCATAAGAAACGGATTTCGTTACGGCCGTCAGGTTCCGGTGAAGTCGCCTAAAGCCGAAGTCATAAGCAAAGATTTGATGAAGAGAGGCTTCCGATGTGTTGGACCTACAGTCATTTACTCATTTATGCAGGTGGCTGGAATTGTGAACGATCATCTTGTAACGTGTTTTCGATACAAAGAGTGCGATGTAAATGCCAAAAGCGACTCCAAAAAACGTGGGACTGAAGAAAAACTAGACGGGAAGTGAAGGTACCGAGATTGGAGATCAGAAATGACTGAATTGACTGAGTCAAACTTTGTTACTAATTAACAAAAAATTAAAATCCCATATAATTTAGAAATTACTGTACCAAGGTAAAAATCTGATGGGTTCCTATGTTACTGTGTCTGTCATTAAGCTAACCAGAAAGTGATGCTTTGTAGAGGTCACTAGTGTTCGTTTTCAAATTTTCTGCATCATCGTTATCGTGTGGCTCTGTAATAAAAATTTCACATTCCTCATAGAAAAGTACGATTGCTTGCTTATGTTTTCTACGAGCTTTTGTGGCTCGGTAATTCTCATTTAATCCTCAATCCTTAATTACTCTTAATTACTTCAACTACTACGGCCAGAAATGTTAACCAAATTTCCATTTTTCTTTAACCCAATGAACAAAAGAACTGGTAATTGGAACAAGAACAGATAAGAGCACACAATTTCTAATTTGAGAATACCAAAAATTGCCCACAGAACACGCCCCAGATAGAAGTTGGGGATATGCAGAGATTGAACAAGAAAGGGCTGTGGCGGACCGAGCAACCTCTTTTCTTTATCTTCTTCCATAACTCAGTAACTCACACTCTGAATCCAATAATTCCAATTTCAACCCCGAATTGGCTTTTAATTTCGAGGCTTACCATTTCCAAGCGTGAGCTCCAAGTCATCCAATCCCACATCATGAATCTTCTCTCCAATCCACGGCTTTACGTCTGAGACTTCGTTAGGCAAATTCCGGTGAGCAAACCCAGGGTTCATGAGATTGAAGGTGGGAGATGCCGAAATTGCTGACGAAGGAGCAAATCTCTGGAAGCAAGCCCATTGCCCGGAATCAACGGTGGAGGAATCAGACTCGTCGCATTCGGGAATGGCCGCAGCCGGGAAATGAAGCTGGTGTCGGGTCGGGCTCGCCGGAGCCGAGACGGCGTAAAACGGGTAATCCAAGGAGGGCAAGGATTGTTTGGCCAAGGACTGTTTGGCAATGGAGTCCCAACTGGGAATCGGGTTGGGGTTTCGGGAGGTTGGGGACGAGAGCGGTGGGGTTACAGGGGCACTATTGGAAATTCGCAGAGGAGGAAGAGATGAAGGTATAACAGACCGGAAATAGTGAATCGGATTCGAGGAATTGGGGACTGGATCTAACCGGGTCGGGCTTGGATACGAAGAAGAAGATGGACTGACTTGGTACGACGGGATTGGACTTGGATTTAGAGACGAGTACGGGCTGATTTTCGCAGATGTGCCCGGCGTATCAGCTTGGGGCGGCTTCAGTCCCTGTACGGCATTATTAAATTGATCATAATTTTGATCTAATTTGGATCTAAAACTATCTTAAATTCAAAAATCAAAACAAATTAGAGTAAATCAAATTGAAAATTGGAAGTGAAGCGACCTTGCGATAGGTGGTGCCGTCGTCGTCCACGGTCCAACCCGCCTGTTGACAGAGGACTTTCAGGACTTCGTTGTTGTCGCAGTGCTTGGGCAAATTGAAGTTGCCCTGAGTTCGGAGCCCCGCAAAAATCTTGGCAGCTATGGCTCTCCGTCGCCGCTCTCTCCTCCTATTGTTCTCTCTTTCCCTCCACGACGGCTTCCTCCGCGTGGCCGCCGCCGCTGAGGTGGCTCCATCAGACGTCATTCTCCGACCAACGATCTCCCTCTTGAACTTTTTTCTCAGTCTCTCTCGGCGCTCTCTTGGACGTTGTAAACTTTCGAGGTCTGAGGTAGGTGCATCGCAGGGGATATAAACCCGGCCGAAATTAGATCCGGCGATGGAGAGATGCGCGTGTGTTCACGAGGAATGCGCTTTCGCTTTTTCTTTCTCTTTTTTTTTTTTTGTTAAACGCTTTTTCTTTCTCGCTGATTGTGCAGATGAATCTCTATCTCACTGTTAGAAAAAAAAAAATAAAGCTTCAGTTGGTTATGTTGGCGTGCATCCAGTGTGCGCGTAAAACATCTTAACGTCGTCGTTTAGTGTTGGTCAAAGTCAAGTATGAACTATCAGAACTGATTTCAGAGCGTGTGATCAAATCATAGAAAATTAAGGGTCCATGATGGAGGATCCTCATCCACCTATATCAAAACAACATAATGTACGGTATGTTGAGTGCACGCAAGTCGATTGGGAGGCAAGTGAGAGAAAGAGAGAAAACGCATTGCCGCCGCGTGGAGTTTCTCTTTGAATAATGTAACTGATTTTCTAATGATGTAATAATTCTCGAGCGGGTCCGGCCGTTTTGGCGGGACCCACTTTCTGCCAACTGTGTTTTTTTCCTTTTTTTTGTCCTGCTTTCTTCTCTGCATGGGTGGAGATGGGGAGAACGAAAATGTTTTTGGAGTGAATAATTGGCTTTTGTGTACCGACATTCAAAGACAGGTTCTCGATATCAAATTTTTAATAAAATTATAAGAAAAGCTTAAAATTTTGCTAATAATTATATAAAATTAATAAAAATTATAAATTTTGATATAATATAATATATTCAATAACTATTTATGATGATTGAAGATAAATTATATAACAAATTAACAATATATTTATAATGATTGATGATAAATTATATTTGTAAGGTATTGATAATAAATATAAAATATTTTAATAATAATAATAATATGTATTTATTTATAATTAGAAATTTAGAAGTCTTGAGAGTTGAGAGACTATGAGAGAGGAGTTTTTTTTTTTTTTTTTCTAGTTATGAGAGAGGAGTTGAGACTTGAGAAACCGTGAGAGTTGAGTTGAGAGATTGCGACCGTGAGAAATATACGAGGTGAAGAAGATGGTCCGCCGATGGTCGCCCCCTGCTTGCCCGATGCTCGGCCCTGCTGTTTGTAGATTGAGTACTGGAATTTTTATTTTTATCCTCTCAATTTTGTCCTTTGGTCTGCTTCTCTTCATGCATGAATGATAAAATTGGGAATTTTTTTGTCTGCTTTGAAAATTAGTGTCGGTGGATATCGAAAATTTTGAATAAATTTTATCGAAATTTATGAATATTGGGCAATAACCTGAATATTTCCTACTGATTCCAACCTCCTAATTTACCGATATTTTCATTCATACTTACAATTTAACATTACAATTTAACAGTATTTTTTTTTCTTTTTATAAATTCGGTGGTTTTAAGTTTAATTTTAGAACTAGCATCTTTTTTTCTCCTTTCGGTTCCAAAATAAAAATACACCTAAGAGGGAGAAGATCATCTTTTTATGTATGGCACAAACAAGGTGGTCGACCAGATTGTATTGGTGGGACCAATCATATCAGTCGGCAGCCCTGGTAGTCGCCGGATGGTTGCTGTTTTGTGAATGTGGAAGGGCTTAGTCGACCGTATTAGGTGCGAACACCCATCCTTAATTCTAATCATAAGCTCGTGTATCTCCTTTCCGATATTGTTTGTATAAATAAAAAGTTTTGGCATTGACGCACTATAAATCCTTCTTGTGACGGGAGGATATTTGTCCGAAGGCATGAAAAATTGATTGCATTCAAGACAACTGACAAATTTTCAAACCCAAGGTCTTTTTGACGTGATGCTTTGTTATTAGTTACACTAGCATACAAATGGTTTCCTACTGTAAGTATGGACTGAAAATGTGCCACAAAAACACCCCATGCTCACCTGAAACCCGCCGAAACACCTCCACCCTTAGATCCTCTTCTCAACGACACCCAGGAAAGTAGTCGTCTTCACTTCCACATACTAGTCGTCTTCCACATATTGACCATCTTTGATTGCGCGTCTCACGTTTCTTGCAAATGACTCCGGAGCATCCCGCAAAACATCAGCAGCCTCGTGATTCAAAGGATCTTCGTAGTTCGGTTGCTGAGGAAACAGACGCGGGAGTTGAGCAAACAGATAGAATTTAGCAGACATTTCCGAAAAGAAATGGAGATAGATACTACCGCGAATAAGTGACACAACCCATAAACAACAGTGTTTATGTTGAGAACGGGCTTCCAATCTTCTCGAAGAATGTTAAGGCAGACATTTCCTTCCAAGTCAATGTTGGGATGATACACCTGTGGTTGGTTGTATACAACAACATCAAAGATTGCTGGCAGCAACATAATGGATCGAAAATAGATTCCCCAAAACCAGATAGTGGATACTGCTGAGGGTTTGTTTACCTTTGTTTGGCACTTGACCTTGGGAGCTTCATGAGGATAGATTATGGGAATTTCAAGTGAGAAAAGGAACCTTCCACCACTATGACAAGAGGTAGAAAAACCGGCCATTAGCAACATGACATCAACTTTTCAATTCCAAACAATGTCCGCCCATAAAACCAAGTCGAATTTATGCAGGAAGACTTCAGTGTCATGCTCAAAGATTACTTACCGGTAATATCCATCATCAGGTTTAATGGTGACTCGAAAGTGCATCAGATCGTCCTTTCCATGGGGGAATGATATGTTACATGTTGGTGGCAGGTTCAGGTCACTCATATCTACAAGAAAACAAAGTACCCCACAATGTACAAACAAACCACTATCAAATCTCAATATAGATACCACAGCAAAACACTACAATTCAAGAACTCACAAAAAAATACTAAAATTCAAGAACTAACCGAAAGAATCGCATAAATTACAAGTTCTTGCTTTTACGAGAGTGAAGCATAGTAGACTATGTAACTTGGATACCGATGCGCAAAAATTCAATAGTTTCGACATAAATGTGGAAGAAATGAGTTTGATGATATAACGAAAACGACAGTCATACACATATGTCTGATTTCTTAGAATTTAAAACATTTAGAAAACAAGCAAACATATTAACATTCTAAAAATTCATGTAGGTAGGAAATTAGGAATTTCATGGTTGCAACTTTCAAATATGTACAACGTATGGAAAAAAAAAATGGTGACCAATAATATAAACTGAAAACGAAAATTGAGACCTCTACGAAGACGTAATTCCCCTGCACTTTGATTCTTCACTAGGCCCTTCTCCTTTACATTTTCAGCGATTTCCTTCTGCTTTTCTTTAACTTTAAATAACCTGATCATTTTTTTCTGCAATTCAAAGAACAAACTAAATAAGAATACGAATCATCAATTACCTCCAAATTCCAGTGCAAGCATAAGAATCCATCAGGTGACATATAAAAACTGATAGTTAACAGAGAGAAAGAGATGCACATAACCTGCTCAACGAAAGGACGCAGAAAAGCAAAAGAAGCAGAAGAAAAAAAGGTGAACTTGTAAACCGGAGATAGAGAGGAACGAAGAGGCAGAAAGATGTATAATTTTTTGAATGTAAAGAATGAGGAGGAGGCTTGGCTTCTCGCCCTCGTTTCTCCTATTTCTGGGCTTCAACCCCCAATTTAGAGTTTTTCTAAATTCTTTCATTTTTGTTTTGTTATTTGTTTATTTTTGTGTTCCCGTTGTCTGTGACTGCTTCTTGCTGTCGCGAGGGACTATTTTATTTGTCGGTTACCGTTCAGCCTTCTAATTTCTGTCAAACAGTCCTAAAATGTAGGGCCGAAGGCTTATCTAAAACCATAAACGACCGGTCGTTTTCGAAATACATACATATTATCAAAATAGAAAAAGGCTTATTAGACTAAATACACCTTTAATTTACACATTAGTTATATTTTGCTCCCTGAACTAGTTATTATTTCGCTTAACCCTATAAAACGGACGAGTTGAGTCACTCAGCTCTTTTTCCGTTACAGTTGTTCTCTTTGACTTCAAAATGATTAGATGGCACTTACGTGGATTAAAATATATTAAATAAATAAAAGGCAATTATGAAATTTCACAATTCCTATCTTAATCTCCCCCAACCCCAATTTCCTTTTCAGACCTAAAACTTTTTTCCTCTCTCTCTGCACTTTTGAGCTTCGTCTTCAACCAATCTAATGTTTGGAAGAGGAAGGAATCCAAATGGATGGGTTTGGTGGCAGTGGGATCCAAGTCCAAAGTACACGAAATTCGGCTTCGATCCCTACCACAAAATTTCTTTGTAAGTTTGTTGTCTTTTGTTAATTGATTCCTTATCCTTTGTTGTGTTGCTTTGTCTTTCCTCACCTCGTCACTTTTTACGTAAATGTAGGCAGACAGACATATGGGCTTTTTCAATAAAATTCTCTTAGGAGCTGAAATTAAAAAGAAAAAAAACCCAGCTCAAAATTTTCTTTTCTTTTCTTAATCAAAATAATTGAGGGTGAAGTATTGAGTATTGAATGGTGGAAGATGATGTTGATGATGGGTTTGAGCATCCAGAGCTTATTAGATTTGGCGGTGGCGGGGATTTCTCTGATGATCGCTTTAGGGATCTTTGCGTTTATTGCTTCAATTCTTTGCTATGTTGCATTCGTGTACACTACCAAGGACGCCTCTTGAACCTTGATTCATCCTTCATTGACCATTGCTCAAGGTCAAATCACTTTCTCGGTTTTTTTTTGTGAATTGCTTCAATTAGACGTATATGCGCGCCCTGAGTCGCATGTGTCGGCCGAGACAAATGGCGTTGTCCTCCCCATCATCTACTTCCTCATCGTCGTCGTCCTCTGACAGGACCGCCCCAGAAAGGGGCATCGATAACCGTGCCCGGTCCTGCTCCCGTCTGGCAAGACGTCAAATCCCCAAGTTACCCTTAATACTTGCCAAACCAGGGATAGCCACACGTACTTACTCATGCCTCCGCCCCTCGAACAGCCCCGAACAATGCGCCACGACCTGGAGGGTCAATAAAAACCAAAAGGTGCGAGTGGACAAAAATAAATCAGTGTATAAAACAGTTACAGAAAGACGGTTTTACCCTCCAAGTAAAAACCAATGCATGCATACAAAAAAAATCGTTTCGCAATCCGTTACATTTCCAACATAAGAAAAACCATGTATCAACTTTCACATAAGGAAAACTTGTATGAAACTCAAAATCATTTTTCCTTTCTCAACCATCGGGTCTTAGCCCTCAATCATAACCACCGGGCCTCATCCCAAAACCACGAATCAAAACCAAATGCACAACATGATCCAAAACCATCAACCACATACCGGGCCGCTACCCAACTCAACCGAAACATCAGAAACTAACAATGAATCACAAGTCAATCATTTTGCTGGATATCAGTGCGCCCGAGTCTTCAAACTCAAAACCATGCGCATAAACAGGCTTTCCCGGGATATCAACGAGTCTTTAAACTCAGAACATAATCAATAGGCCTCGGGGGTATCACAATAACCGAGTCTTTAAATTCACAAGTCTTTAAACTCATTAAGGGCCCTCCCCCGTCATTAATTAACCAAGTCTTTAAACTCAAAACGTGTTCCAGCAATAACACCGGGTCTTTAAACCCAAAACAGTTTTCAACGGGTCTTTAAAGCCAAAACATTTGTCAAACACAACAACGTGAGATCCATCCCAAAATAACATTTTTCACAATAGGACTCATGGTCCGAATTCCCACATTCAATTCCCCAAATCATACTTTACAAAACATATTCAAATCATCATTAAACACGAGGCATGCAAAAATCAGACCAAATCACTTTATTAAATCCATTTCCATTCCCGAATTCGAATTCGCAATAATGATTTCGTAAGCCAGCATCCAGAAGCATCATCCCGAACCCAAACCAAGAATTCGATTTTCAAACTTCCGAAAACTGAAATCTCGTTCATCAAAGTTACTTTTATGCCCCGAGCATCAAGCCCGAAATCACCTTTTTCTAAATCCGTTTTAAACCCTTGAAGACACCTCATATTTCAAATCTCAAGGTCAAGACATTAAAACCACAATCACATCACCAAAATCACGATCAAATCACAACATACTCGAAATCTCGTAAAACATGCAAAACCGTGACATTCTCGAAATACGTGTCAAAGCCGTAAACCATACTCACAATCGAAATCCAACATCTTAAAAACATAATATGCACAAGCATAAGAAATCATTCGTTAAATCGTCATCCAAGACATACGGGAAACTATATCTCGAAATACGTGCAATTTCGTGTGCATATAAAAAATACGTACAAATATGGAAATCGAAATCAATCACCATTCATAATCATAATCATAGAAATCATAGAAATATTTATGCATGCATTAAATTTTGAAAGCAACGTCCACTCACACAACGTTCTTAAGGCTCGGTTTCGCGCCGCACGCATTCCTGTAATTTCCGACATTTTCCAGAAAACTCGAATCCTGTCCGAAAACACATTCCCAGGTCATTAAGGTTTCAAATAACAACATACTAATTTCCCATAATTTTCCGAGAATTAATCCTTAATTAAAAACGTAACCTAAACCTTCGGACCCTCGAAACAACATCGAGACGGTGTCCGATAATTTCGAAACCAACGCTAGAATGTTCGTTACATTGTATAGGACAAAAGTCGTTTTGAACTCACCTTGAAAAACCGTACCACGCGCCGTCACGCGCCGCCGCAAGCGGCTGCGCGTGAGGCCACGCGCCTACTACAGTGACATGCACTGTTCATCATCGTCCTTGCCCGTTTCCCTGCAAAACGGGTCTGCGACCCGCGAGTCCAACCCAGTCAAATAACCTTCAATTCGACCTTGATTGCATCCGTCTTTGATCCTAACACATTCCCCGGCTATCCAATTAAGGTTGTATGTCCCTGATTCATCATAACAGCCCCAAAATTAGCCCCACGACCCGAGATCACCCCAACGGGTCGATCACCCAAACTCCGTGTTTTCTCAATCAAACTCAAATTAACTTCACAGTGAGGGTTCTAGGCCTAAAAGGAACTGAAATACGCGATCAATTGGACAAGACATTACCTAGAAGTGATCGTCCACAGTCCCTGCACAACTCTGAAACAGGAACCTGTGATCATAGCCAAACAGCGATCGAATCCCTTGCCAATAGCTACGGTTGATCTCCAAATGGTCCCAGAAGACGATTACTGTCCCTGGTTTCGTCCAATTCTTCACACGATTCAAATTCTGATTTTTCCCTCAATTTTTCGATTTTTCCTCCGTACTCAAATTCTCTCAACAGCCCTCAGTCCTCACTTCATAATCGACCCAGAATGAACCTAACACTCACCAGTCACCTAACTAACCGTTCAAAATGGACGACAAACCGTGGGAGACATCCTCAGCCCCACTGGGAAATGCTTCCCGTAAACAGCCCAAAACCATATTTAATCCCAACCGTGCACTGCCCATGCTTCCCACATACCTGACCACACAGTCAATTATCCATTAACTAACAATTCAGCCATACCCCACTCCAATTTCAAGCTTAAACAATGCACCCGTGCACTGATATGTTTCCCACTCAACACGGCTGCTACAGTAACGTTCAACAGCCCCTGTGAAATTACCATTCTGCCCTTGTGCAGAAAATTACCAAAATGCCCTTCACGCATCCAGGTCCGTAACTCGGTCATCCAGACTCCGATTGGCGCGTGCCGCCTGACTACGAACTCAGGGCATCGAGACCTTCCTAACGGTCTTTGGCCCTCGGCCATCGGACCTCCCGATCAAAAAGTCAACATTTTCCCTTATTTCGTCCAAATTACGGAAATGCCCCTGGACTTCCGAACGTCGTAACTTTCACCACGAACGTCGGAATCGAACTTGCCATCTGTCTATGAACTCGTGATGTCCCAAACTACATCACGGTCATTGGTCAAAGTCCATTTGATCGTCCGAGTAAAAATTCAACGTTTTACCACGACTATGGGCAAAACGGTCATTTTGCAATGTTCGTCCGATTCTGCCCAACTAATTACCGATTAACCCCGTTAATCATGATTAGCTGACAGGACCCGCCCCGATCCCACAGGGACCACAAGGGGACGTGCCCTGCTCCCGTCTGACACCCAATAATTCATACCAATTTTAACCTCAAAACATCAAATGCATAAATAACCAAATTAAAGTCATACATCAAATCCGAATTAAACGAATGTCAGACAAGGGATGAAATCCAAAATTACAAGTTGCGAGCACGACTCTATAGTAAACCTGCGGGTACACCACCCAACAGGGGTTCAGGTATGCAGAAGTAGATCTATGCCTCAACCTCAGGTTCCTCCTCTACCTCAGTATCACGACCTGGAGGGGTTACCAAAAACATTAAGGGTGAGTGGATCGAACTCAAGTTTATAAAATCATTTGATAGTAAAACAAATAATTTACCCCTCCGTTTTCCAAACATGCATGCAGCATCATTTAAAATCATAAATAATATAATATGAATCATAAGGCATGTAATAAAACCATAACCATAATTTTAGCCACTGCACTATACACTCCAATCCCGACATCCCCGATGTCTGACGTCCCTGACGTCCAATAAGGTCACAATCACAAGGCTACGCGTGCCACTCGGGTCTCAATTCCGAGTTCAATCCCCGAACCCTGTTCGGTTACAGCATCCCCGATGCTTAGCGTCGTAGACGCTGGACGTTCTAGACGTCTGTGACCTCTCCGGGGTACCTCATCCGGAGGAGACAATATAATATGGAAGGATCTATACAGTGCAGTACCAAATACATTTTATTGATATCCACATGCAAACATATATGTATACATAGGTAAAATCTGAACTGATCGTTACGTTTCATCAAACGGGTCTCATGCCCAAATACCGTGAAACGTGCCATAACCGAAATCTCAATATCATCAAAACCATTTATAGATTCCAGCATGTGAACATATAAGTAAATCGGAAAACATTTAAGCATGCAAGGGTTTAATGAAAACGGGCCCACTCACAGTACGATTTTGCTGCGAAACTGCGCGTACGGACCTGTACCGAGATTATCGTACAATTCCTGTCAGTTCAGTTCACACGTAAGGGTCACTACAAGTCCTTAAAATTTATTCAAAAGAAGGTTCGAAACAGAAGCCGGTTCGGGGAAACCGTCAACACGTTTCCCGAGGCAACCGACCCTAACCGGACCCTTCAAACTATCTCGGATCAACATGGTTAATTCACCGCAAATGTTCAGAATGATGAGAGGAATAAAAGTCATGTTGATCGTGATCGGAGATAAGCCCCAACGCGCCCTCACGCGCCGCCCCAAGTGGCTGCGCGTGAAAGTCACGCGCCTGACACTGTAGCTACAGTGTCAGCACCTTCACCCGTTTGTCTGTAATTCGGGCCTGCCACCCGCGGCTTGACCCGGTTAATTACCCATCAATTCCTACTCGATTTCAATCCAATTTGATCCTAACATGTTAATTAAACATTCAATTTAAGTTCTGGGTTATTAATTTGCCAAATCGAATCCTCAAACGGCCCTTCGACCCGTGATCATCCAAACGGGTTGATCACCCCAACTTACTGGTTTCTAAACCGAAATCAAATTAACCTTACATGAAGCATCCTAGTATCACAACGAACTGGAAAACACACTCAATTGAATCAACACTCACCTGGAAGTAGTCGTCCAAACCTCTGCAATTCTTCTGAACACGACAGTCACCGTCCCAGCTCACCCGTGGCTGGCTGCCTTCGATTTTGATATGGTTGTGTTCCAAATACTCCCAGAAAGCTTACTCTGCGATTAGATTGGTCCAACACACCGTAGAAATCAAACACTGATTTTCCCTCCAATTTTTCCACAAATGGCTTCTCTGGTTTCCTCACCCGTTCTTAGTTATAACAGCATCAGAGTGATGCTCAAGCACGTTCTAATTGGTTTTAAACAATTTCAAGCCGTCCTAGAGGCTCGTGGGTGTCCAATTGTCCACTGAAAAATGTTCCCCGAAAAGCTTCGATCTTGAATTAATCAATTGATCGTGCAGGCTGGACGGCTCAGGCCACGTTCAAAAGCAAAAGACAACCTAGACAATCCAGCACATGATAGCATAATCAATTGCACGATAGAACCACCGCACATGGTGGTGCCGCCCATTTCCCCCGCGGTCTGCTACAGTAACCAGGGCAAAAAGACCAAAATGCCCCTGGTTCAATAATTACCAAAATGCCCCTCACTTCCTAGACCTGTAACTCAGCCATACGAAGTCCGATTTCGGCGTGCCGCCTGTCTACGGACTCAGGACGTCGAGACCTACCTATCGGTCCTTGAGTCACGTGAAAATTAATTGTCAAACGAAAAGTCAACATTTTTGCCCGTGAAGTCCAACTTACGGTAATGCCCCTGAACTTCCGATAGTCATAACTTTTTCCCTGATCGTCCGAATTGGACGTGCCACCTGTCTATGAACTCGTGACGTCCCGTACTACGTCACGGTCATAGGTCAAAGTCAATTTAACTCATCAATCAAAAAGTCAACAATTTGGCCATGCCAATCACAAGGGTAAAAACGTCAATTCACACATTAAATTGAAATATTAAAATCCTCGAATGTCCGGGGTGTCACATTAGTTACTAATCTAATCCGAATTCCGGGATGGGTCGCTACATCCTCCCCCGCCGTCGCCTCCTTATCTAGCTCGTCGTAGATGGTGGAAATCCAGAGAGGGAAAATTAGAGGAGGAGACAAGAGTGGAAAGCCAGAGGGGGAAATTAGAGGAGGAGATTGGAGGGAATTGGTAATTTCATGGAAATTCAGAGAGAGAAAATCACGTATTTGGATTTATTTCTTCTTTTCCGTGAAAATGTAAGATTTGGATTTGTTTCTTTTTTTTTCTGTAAAAATGAGGAAATCTGAATTTTTGGAGGAAGATGAATAACTCCCTGGTTTCTTATTTTTGTTTATGGAATTTTTCATTTTTTACATCTTCAATTTTGATTTTATATCTGTTTATATTGTGCTTCCCACATAATTTGTGTTCTTCTTCCATTTTCATTAATTTGTTTTATGTTATCTGGGTGTGGATGATTGTCCTGATGCAATGCAACATGGGGGATATGGTGGGTTATGTGGAAAAAGATGGACCAGTTACATGATATAATTAATCTTGGCATTTGTGGGTCCCATTTCCTTCCACATGGAGTTTTACATGTGTTGATGCAAAAATTGTACCAACAAAACTGTAAAGACACGCATGCACAACAAGACCCAAGGAAGTACGTGGTTCACCCAAATCGGGCTACGTCCACGACGTTGCCTCCCTCTCATTAATAATATGATATTTGATACAAGTATAAGGCTTTGAGCCTTTGAGAGATAATAGTGTTTGTAGAGAAGATGAAAAGGTTCAGTCCCCTGAATGAGGGAGGAGGCTCCCTATTTATAGGAATTATCTAGGGTTAGGTCATAGTTGTAGTATTCAGGCATGGGCCTTGTTGATGGGCCTCCAAGATGAGCCTTGAACATGGGCTTTAGTAATTCTCCAAGTCGTCTTAAATGGGCCTATTGCTTGGTCAGATGCAGCGACGACAAGTCCCCAAGTTCTTGACTAAGGCGGACTGCCTCAGTTGAGGACTTTCAAGTAAAGTGCACTGACCGAGCAACTCTTCATTTTTGCACTGCTCCACTCGGTGTACCATCAGTCCTCCAAGTCCTCAGTCGAGATAGGATGCGGAAGAGAAGAGGCCATGTAGTGTGTTGTATGTCTGAGTGGATTGACGTTGTAGTGATTGCGCTCTGGTAGTCCCCTGGTGAGTATGACTTCATGTACGAATCTGACTATTTGTGAGTGATTGTGGCTGTAGATACGTCTCAGTCGATAGGTGCGCTGAGTGTAGCATTGAATGTTGAGCAACGAGTGCGTGGTAATGTGTTGAGTAGCGGGTGCTCGGAGCAGCAGGTGCTCGGTAATGTGTTGAGCAGCGGGTGCTCGGAGCAATGCGTGCTCGATAATGTGTTGAGCAGCAGGTGCTCGATAATGTGTTGAGCAGCAGGTGCCCGGAGCAGCAGGTGCTCGATAATGTGTTGAGCAGCAGGTGCTCGATAATGTGTTGAGCAGCAGGTGCTCGATAGTGTGTATGTATGAGTTCATGTATACTTGACATGGATGAGTGTTATGTATGTAGGTCATGCACGAGGGCACGTATGTGTGACATGTATGTCAATATGCACGAGGGCATGTATGTATGTCATGTATGAGTGGCATGTATGTCGGTATGCGCGAGGGCATGTATGTGTGACATGCATATGTATATGCACGATGACATGTATGTATGTCAGTAATGATGGTTAGAAGGGATTTCTGATTGAAAGTGTTACCTGGTTGTATAGTAGAGGGTCCGAGAGGACATCGGTGGGGACCGACCTAGCAAGGAGTTCGAGGACACATCGGTGGGGACCCACGGAGCGGGGAGTCCGAGGGGACATCAGGAGACCGACAGAGTAGGGAGTTCGAAGGAGGCATCGGGAGACCGACTGACAGGACCCATCCCAATCCCCCCGGGATTAGTGCGGGATGACCCTGCTCCCATCTGACACGGAGTGTCAGACAAGGGATATTTCCGACCTTTGCCCTCCCGGGCTATCAGAGTACGCCAGGATCCGGAGGAGGCATGTGATATCTCGGTCTCTGCTACAGTCCACATCCGATGTCAACCTGAAGGGCAGTCAAAACATTAAAAACTGTGAGTGGACAAAACAAAGAGTTATAAAAACATTTAATAAGGAAGACATTTGTACCCTCCACTAAAAAGCATGCATGCATTCGAAAACCATTTATCCAAAACAAATCATATGTGGGACTAAGCCCAAAGCAGATATAAACCAAGGTCGAAAGGACCACAATGAAAACGACCATACGGGCCACTGCCCAAATCCATAAGGTACTCGGCCCCAAACCATAGAGAAACCAAGTACACGAGCCACTGCTCAAATCCTGTGCACACCTGTACACACCACATATCATATATCATATATCATATATCCATCATATACATATATATAAGTCACACAACCAATCCTATCACGGTATCCAAAGCTACGCGCGTGCTACCCGGGTCTCAATCCGAGTCATCTCAAAGTCAAGGTCAATGTCCGCAGACCACTGACCCTACCCGAGGTAATAGTAACCATAGCCTTCCTGAGAGTAAGGAACCCAACTGGGGGGTGACTCCACTCAGTCGGTGCTCCGTGACTACTCCGGGGTCCACTCAGGCCAACGACCCTCCCCGGAGGAGATAATAGAAGTAAAGGAAGGTAGATGAACATATATATACATAACATAAACATTCATGACCGGTTCCCCTGAACCGTCGTGATCCATAATATCCATAATCAGGTAACATGCCAGTTCCCATAAACCGTCATGTACCGTAATAACATAACCAGGTAACATGCCGGTTCCCATAAACCGTCATGTACCGTAATAACATAACCAGGTAACATGCCGGTTCCCATAAACCGTCATGTACCGTAATAACCAACAAGGGTTCATGCCGGTTCCCATAAACCGTCATGAACCTGGGAATCCATTTAAGGTTTCCTGACCTGAAATCAAAACCGTAAAGTGACTGGGTCTCGTGCCCGAACATAGGACATCAGTTGGGCACCGTGCCCGGAATCTGAGGTCATATGCCCGAGACAAAACCAAATGGGTCTCATACCCGAATTTATCCTTTTGAAATCCAAATCCAGTTCATTTAAATCAATAAAGAAATACAGACCCGTATAAGCACCGTATAAGGCCGAAACCTCGAAATACGTGCTTATACGTAACCACAAACAAATGCACCCATGGCATCATCAAACAAGTAATAAAACATATAATAAACATTTATGCATGCACCAATTTAGAAAACAAGGTCCACTCACAGACCGTCCGAGCTGCTGCCTCGATTTGCGTGCCATACGGCTCCCCGAGCCGATCACCGTCACCGGGACTCCCAAACCTGTCCAAATCGTAATAGAAGGTTACTAACTACTTAATTAACCTCCCACTAAAGCCCCGTATTTTTAACTATTTTTAAAATCGAACCTAAACCTTCCGATGCCCCGAAACATATCGAGACGGTGTCCGATCGACACGAAACCAGTCCCAAAATGTTCGTTACATCGAATAGAAGATTTCGTATGTTGGAACCTTCCCCAGATTCCCTGCCACGCGCCCTCACGCGCCGTCTGAAGTGGCTGCGCGTGGGCTTCACGCGCCTGCTACAGTACCTGCTGACGTCATCGCTGACGTCAGCATGACATCATCTGACAGCTGTCAGGTCTGACATGTCAGACTCTGACAGGTGCCACGTGTCAAGCTCCCATTGGTCCACATCACTGTGCTGTCAGTGCCACGTGGCAGTCTGACATGTGCCACATGTCATCACGGCACTGGTCCACGTCAGTGCCACGTGTCAGCCCCTGATTGGGCCACGTCACTGACATGTCAGTGCTGACTGTGCACTGACATGTGACACATGTCGCACTCCTATTGGCCCATTTTCTGACATGTCAACTGACATTGTCAGATCTGACAATGCTGACGTCATCGCTGACATGATGACGTCAGCATGATGACGTCACCTGTCATCTCTGTCCTCCCGCGGGTCGACCCGAATACCAGTAACCGGGTCGCCGTGACCCGCGGCTTGACCCGGCCGGTTCTCCCTGCTCCGGCCACCATTTTTCCTCCCGTTTGTCCCATTCTACTCCTCTCAACCTAACCTAAAGATCTATGGCCCTAACAACTAAGAACACCCTCAAAAACCATACCTTCCAAGTTCATAAATGGCGGCCGTGACTACCTCCGCCCTTCACGGCCGTTACAGGCCACCTAAGCCTTCGAAAACAATCCTAAAAGAACCCTAAGACCTCTAGGAACATTTCCCAATCCCTAGAGTCGACTAAAACACAACAAAAATCAATTTTCAATTTTTGAAAGAAAACTCACCCACGGGTTCTTTCTCCCCGCCGTGTCCTCCGCCGTGGCTGGTCATGGCCTGCCCTCCTCAGCCTTTTTCCACCACCTCACGGTCATGTTCAGCTCGCACAAGCAATGAATGGTGATGGTGTGTGTGTGTTTTGGGTTTTTGAAGAAAATGAAGAAAATGAAGAAAAATGGGGTTATGGGTTTCGGGTGGAAGGATGAACAAGATGAAGGAGGATGGCTGATGAGAGAAGGAAATGGAGGGTGTGGATTGATAGTTAGAATTGAATTGGATGGCTAGGATTGAATTAGGTGTGGGTTTGGTTTATAAAAATAATTAAATAATATTAATTAATTATATAGATCCACATTTTGGGGGATCAAAGCAATGGGATGAGTGACACTTGTCACTCATCCATGGGGCCCACCAAAATATCCACCCAATCAGATTTCGCCAAAACGTCTCCGTCTCGAAGTTCGTGCATAGTGAAATCGAACTTCCGTGACCCATAACTCTCCCGTTTGAAATCCGATTTCAGAGTGCCGCCTGCCTATGGATTCGTATCGTCCTTATCTACGTAACGGTCTTCGGCCCTCGGCCATCGGACCTCCCGGTCAAAAAGTCAACTTTTGACCCCTTTGATCCAAAATTACCAAAATGCCCCTAAACTTCCGAACGTCATAACTTCCTCCTCGAACGTCGGAATTGAACGTGCCACCTGTCTATGAACTCGTGACGTCACGAACTACGTCACGGTTATCGGTCAAAGTCCATTTGACCGCCCGATTGAAAAGTCAATGTTTTGCCACCACCAGGGGCAAAACGGTCATTTCGCATCATTCGTCCGATCTCGCTCTACTAATCACGGATTAGCCTCACTAATCGTGATTAGTCACTAATCTAATCATGAAATTTGGGACGGGTCGTTACACCGACCGAGCAGGGAGCCCGATGGGACATCGGTGGGGACCGATGAAGAGGGAGTCCGAAGGGGACATCGGGAGGCCGACCGAGCAGAGAGTCCGAGGGGACGTCGGAGACCAACCGAGCAGGGAGCCCGATGGGACATCGGTGGTGACCGATGAAGAGGGGGGTCCGAGGGGACATCGGGAGGCCGACCGAGTAGTGAGTCTGAGGGGACATCGGGAGACCGACCTAGCAGAGAGCCCGATGGGACATCGGTGGGGACGGATGAAGACGGGGGTCCGAGGGGACATCGGAAGGCCGACCGAACAGTGAGTCCGAGGGGACATCGGGAGACCGACCCAGCAGAGAGTCCGAGGGGACATTGGGAGGTCGACCGAGCAGGGCATCGGGAGGCTGACCGAGCAGGGCATCGGGAGGCCGACCGAGCAGGGAGCCCGATGGAACATCGATGGGACCGACCGAGCATGGAGTCCGAGGGGACATGGGGAGGCCGACCGAGCAGGGAGCCCGATGGGGCATCGGTGGGGACCGACCGAGCATGGAGTCCGAGGGGGCATCGGGAGGCCGACCGAGCAGGGCATCGGGGGGGGGGGGGGGGGGGCATCGGGAGACCGACTGAGCAGGGAGCCCGATGGGACATCGGTGGGACCGACCGAGCATGGAGTCCGAAGGGACATCGGGAGGCCGACCGAGCAGGGCATCGAGAGGCTGACCGAGCAGGGAGCCCGATGGGGTATTGGTGGGGACAGACCGAGCATGGAGTCCGAATGGGCATCGGGAGGCCAACCGAGCAGGGCATCGGGAGACCAACCTAGCATGGAGCCCGATGGGACATCGGGAGGTCTGCCGAGCAGGGCATCGGGAGGCCGACCGAGCAGGGCATCGAGAGGCCGACCCAGCAGGAAGCCCGATGGGACATCGGTGGGGACCGATGAAGAGGTTTGTGCTGTTGTAATAAAGATAGATAATATCTTGGTGGGGCCAAGTGGCAGGGGGCAGGTTACCAAGCATGATTATATATGTATTTTTTGTTGTGGGTAGATGCCTACAGAAGGCTAAAAAATAGCTGTTATTTGTTTGTGGTGGGCAGAGTTTGCAGGTGTTTAAAGTACCAAAATTTGTGGTTTGCAGAGGCTACAATATATATTTATTTTGTGGTGGGAAAGAGGCTTTGTGAGAGAAGCACAAGGGGCTTCGACCAACCGAGAAAGGAAAAATTCCCTGGGTTCTTCCTACGTATTGGACATATTGTATTTTCTGGGTTTTTCTTAGTGTTCTTGGCGGCCATGGTGTTTTAGCAGGTGAGAAAAATTGAAAAGAACTGACATAACCTTTTGTATCGATTCCCACAGACGGCGCCAAACTGTTGATGCAAAAATTGTACCAACGAGACTGTAAAGACACGCACGCACAACAAGACACAAGAAAGTACGTGGTTCACCCAAATCGGGCTACGTCCATGGTGTTGCCTCCCTCTAATTAATAATATGATATTTTATACAAGTATAAGGCTCTGAGCCTTTTAGAGATAATAATGTTTGTAGAGAGGATGAAGAGGTTCAGTCTCCTGAATGAGGGAGGAGACTCCCTATTTATAGGAATTATCTAGGGTTAGGTCATAGTTGTAGTATTCAGGCATGGGCCTTGTTGATGAGCCTCCAAGATGAGCCTTGAACATGGGCTTTAGTAATTTTCCCAAGTCGTCTTAAATGGGTCTATTGCTTGGTCAGATGCAGCGTCGACAACATGGTAAAAGTGTGTGAGCTTGTCAAAAATCTCAATTTTACCCTTACTTTTCACGGCCATTTAACATTTGTGATGGAAAATGAGTTGAGTGACTCAACTCGGCCGTTTTATGATGTTCAATGAAGCAATAGCCAGCTCATGGTGTAAAGTGTGACTAATGTGCGAATTCATGCTCTATTTAATATAATAAGCTAATAAAAAATTACATGACACTTACCTAAAATTATAAATGACAAGCCATTTTTGAAACACATGATTATTATCAAAACAAGAAACGATACTAGGCTTACCTAAAACTATAAACGACAAGTCGTTTTCAAAACACCTGCTTATTATCGAAACAAGAAACAATATGGTGTTTCAATAACTCAATAAAGCAATTTTTTTTTAAAAACAAAAATTGAAAATAAATTATCGCCCTTGCTAGGAATTGAATTATCAAAACAAGAAACGATATAACGCTTATCTAAAACTATAAACGGCAAGCCGTTTTCGAAACAAATGTTTATTATCAAAACAAGAAACGATATGGTGTTTCAATAACTCAATAAAGCAATTTTCTTTTAAAAAAAATTGAAAAAAAATTATCGCTATAGTTACCACTATACTACAACGGCCTGGTTGTTCGTACCTCTGTAATAAATTATCGCCGTTGTAATGTACTTACCACTATACTCGTACCTCTCCATTAAGTTGGTATATTAAAAACACAAAGAGTACCTGTACGCACGGAGTGTAAAATGTGTTGGGATGACATCAAATAAATTTATATCAACCATTACACCACCTAGTCTATGTATGGTACATAATAGTAAATGTTTTTTCAATTAGTTTATTAATTTTTATTGACGTTTTTTTATTGTACGAACGAACGGAGATCTAATATATACATATATATATATATATATATGTATTTTGGTCTGAAGATATCTAATATATCTAGAATAATAAATACATCACAAATTGATGTGTATATCTAATAAAGTTATTGTTGATTTATTATGCGTAAGTTTAGATAATTTTTCTCAATAAATCATCATACTAAGGAGTTTAAAACAAAATAAATGAGTTCATTTTTACTAAATAATAAAAATAATAAAAAATAAGTTGAGGTTATTTGATTTAATTTCATAGAATGTGAAATATAATTCTGAATTAGAAGATATAGAAGTTGCAACATGTATATAAGAATAGAAAATTAACCATATAGTATTAATTGCCACGTATATCAAATTTGTTTCTAGCTTGATCATATTTTATAATCTCATATATAGGGTGATTATGTGCATAAAACTCATGGACATACTGACAGGACCCGTTCCAAATGGATTTTGATAACTGTGTCCGATCTTACTCCCGTCTCACAAGTAAATTGAAATACCGAAATTACCCTCAGCACTCGCCAGACAAGGGATAACCACATTGATTTCCACTCATGTCTCCGTCTCTCCATCAGCTCCGATCTGCGTATCACGGCATGCATGGTCATAAAAAATAACATCGTCTAAAAATACATTTCAAAACCGAATTATTTTCCCCTCCAGTTATAAAACATGCATGCCTAAAGTAAAACACATGAACAACCAGCCATCAAGCCAAATCATATGAAAACCATCAAGACACAACTATCAACATCAAACCGGTCACAATGACCATCATCAACAGTACTCGTCACCAGTACTCACATATCAAGCACAATAGTCAAAGAGTACTACTCACAAGTATATAGACATCGATCACAAGATCACAATACCTGCACTACTCACAAGTACACAATCAATCACATAAACACATTTGAGGACTTTTCCTAGGAATTTCACATCCAGGCTTTCTGGGAATTACGCATCTAGACTTTCTGGGAATTACACATCCAGACTTACCAGGCATGACACATCCGGTTTCTCCGGGGATTACACATCCGGAATCATTAAATATTCCATAAAATCATCATTGACTCATAATCAAAGTCAAAACACCATATGCAAACCCAGGCCTAGCCCAAAACATTAGTTTTAACCAAACTTTGACTTAAAACCAAGTCAAAACCATTTCCAAAAGAGTCTCAAGCCCAAAATACCATTTTCACGTAAATCCGTAAAATCACATTAATAAACCAACAATTAAGTTTACCAAATCATCATTCAAATAATGCAATCAATAATGTAAAACAATTAACTATGCATGCATACCAGTTTATAAAACAACGTCCACTCATACACCGTCCAAGTTGCTCAATTCCGAGCTGCTTGCTTTTCTGGAAATTCCAAAAATCACGAATCCTGTCAAAAACCACTATCGAGGGTCACTAACACCCTAAATAATCTCACATTAAAGTTTCCTAATTATCCAATATTCAAATACGTATTAAAAACGTAATATAACACTTCAGATACACAAAATTATATCGAAACGGTATCCGATCGACTCGAAACCTGTGCCAAAATGTTCGTTACATCGGAAGGATCAAATCATGTGTTGACCGTACCTCGAAAACATGGCTCACGCGCCTGCTACATTGCAGCTACAGTGTCGTCCCCTTCACCCGATTACTTGCAAAACGGGTATGTTTACCCGCGACTCGACCCGGTTAGAAATCCGTTTATTCGATCTCAATTTCATCAGTTATTTCACCTAATTCCATTAAATCCATACTAATTAAGGATCTATATACTCATTTACATGAATTCATGCCTCAAACGGGTCAATTTCTAATCCAAGCTTCAAAGGGTCGCGACTGTGATTTAGGCTCAATTCCGTTCAATTTCAATCATTTTCTTCATTATAATCAACCAAAAATCAATATAAGATACGTATAAACACAATTGTGAATCCAATTTGATTCAAACATACCGTTAGACGATCAGACTCAATCTCGAAAAATTCAAAACTGTCGCAGGTATTGTTCTTAGCCAAAACCTCATCAATTCCTTTCGTTTTTGAACTGGTTTAGCTCGTAAGGATCCCCAAAGCTTAATCGAAGCTTAATTGCAACAATCAACGTCCAATTCCCAAGTCCCAAAGTCTGAAATTTCAAATTTCTTCCTAGGTTGGGTTTCGGGTTTCAGGTTTCAGGTAGACTTCTTTTCTCTTTTTCTTTCTCTTTTTTTCATGTTTTTCCTTCTCAATCTTCTTAGTTCCTCTGTATGTGTAGAATGGCTCCTGTTTGATTGTTAAGATCATAGTCGAATTTTGGTTTTTATTTCAAGAACAAACACACATACACAATGGTACACACACATTACACGGGGCCACAGTGCCACTAATCCCAGGTAGGAGATGATAGATGTCACTCAAAACTCAAAACTAAGTAATTAACTTGAGATAATAAATAATAAAATCTCAAGTTACGCAGAATTGAGCGCATAACGTGCCAAAATTTTGTTCGCATGCTCAGAGCAGAGTTGCTACATTCAGGATAATATATTTTTATGCATTGAGCAAGGAGTTTGATTTATAGATGTAGCATAAGTATTTTTCTTAATTATAACAGATTAATGAAATGAATTAAAGGCTTATTTTTTTTAAAAAAACATAAAACATGTACTTTTTATTATAAGTTAATATGAGAAAGATTAACATGGAAATATTTTTATCATAGATAAATTAATTAATCATTAATATATTGGTATCATCATACTAATAACATAGCTGGCCCAAAAATAACTAATACAAAAATAATTTATATATTGACATTTTGTGTTTATTTTATTTTTGCTTTATTATTCCCACCATTCGATAATAAAAAATTGCCTATGAGCGGAAAAAAGAAAAAAAAAAAAAAAAACTCCTCTTTTGTTTCGTGGCTAATTTGGTGGAAAAAGGAAGGTTGACTCAAATAAATGAATTTGAGATTTTCATATACTTCCCACACCCCCACTTCAAAATATAATAAGGAATCAATAAAACTCAAAACTCACTGTTTGTTTAGTGAGAAAGTGCAAAGACAACAATCCAAGAACATGAAAATAGAGTCGGACTAATTTTTCAATATTCAATCAAGAAAGTATAATTACTTGAGATTTTCATATAATAAGAATCAATAGCATAAGAATTAAGAGCCAATAAACTCAAAACTCAATGTTTGTTTGGTGAGAAAATGCAGAAAAACAGCCCAAGAACATCAAAATAGAGTCACAAACTAATTTTTCGGTAGTCAACAAAGAATTTAGCTTGAGATTTCATATAATCAGAAGCATCACCAATCACATTCCACACCCCACTTCAAAATAGCATAAGAATTAAGAACCGTTGAAGCTCAAAACTCAACGTTTGTTTAGTGAAAAAATGCAAAGAAAACAACCCACTTCACATTAGCTTTAAGCACATCTTATATTTATTAGGCAAGTTATTTCTTACACCCATGATCAAGAATATTGATTGACAGCAACATACATTCATATGTAAAACATTATTAAAATTGTAACAAATGAATCATTGCAACAGAGTATGGACTCACAAATATTCCAAGAAATTATCCATATATTCTTGGAAGATAGCTCAAAGATAGACAGATAAAGAACATTCAAATGACGCAACATCAAACAAGAAAGGAGGTCTTTTTACATTGCAGCAAAAAAGCATTAAGCGTTTAACATAGAAATCACAAAAATATATCCAGAGACAAACACAGACCTTATATATGTCAAAATCATGCGAACATCCACATTAAGCATTGACCATATTTATAAAATTAAAACAAAGAAAAATACCTTCCTCTTTTTTTCATTAGAGATGTAAACTATCTTATGCAGTTCAAATTTTTTAGTTTGTAACCACTAAGCATAAAAACAAAGAACAAATTGAAGATGAACGCACATAATTTTATTTTCTTTAGTTCTCGTCAATTTTCTCAGAAACCAAATAGTGCCTAAAGCTGAAAAATGAAGATTAGGGCCGGCCATGACCTAAGGCCACAAGTGCGATCGTCCTGGGTCTATGAACAAGGAGGGCTAATATTTTTTAAATTTGATTTATTTTTATGAGAAAAAATTGAAAGAATATTCAATTTTTTTGAAAAATATTTAAATTGAGTTTGGAGAAATATTTTATTTAAAAAATTGGGCTCATATTCTTGAAATATTATATAGAGTTATTCTGATTAATGTATAGTTATTTAGTTTGTCATATTAAGTCATTAGAACTCAAACTCAAAGTTTGTTGATAATATTTCACTTTTTTTTCTCAAAAATATAATATTGCAAGACAATTATGTTTTCTATGTATAATTGATGTGTTTAAATTTTTGAACTTTTTTGGTATATTGCTAGTAAGATGAAAAAAAAAAATTGATTTTTTTTTTTAAAATCTAAATTATGAGGGCACTTCTATAATTTTTGCCATAAACCTCGAATTTATTGAACCAATCCCTGATGAAGGTACGTACATTTTATGTCTCAATGATCCTATCCTCTAAATTTCAAGTATTAATTCATAGATATCTCTACAAAAGTTACCAAAATCTGAGAGAAAAGTTTGCATCAGAATGATGAGACAAAAAATCGGCAATACGTGTAAGTGTAACCAATTCCAAATTGCTTTTGAATTTTTTTTAGGTTTCGTGGGGATTTCAGATTTTGGTTCAGTCAATTGAAATGGAGTGTTTGGGAATTTTCAGGTGAAGTAATTTATTTTTTTAAGTCGTTTAAATTAGCCCGTGCTTCCAATCGTTTCCAATCATCCCGAGCTCTTGTACGAGTTTTGATAGGATTCCGTTTAGAGTATTCTGATAGAATCAGAAGAAGCCGAGGACAAAAGTAAAGCAGGAAAATAACAACCATTAAGCTTTATATTTAAATGTACATAGATCATATTACAGGGTTAAAAAAATTCAATTGGAAGATTAATGTACCTAGCAATCATTTTCACACTTGCAGTGTCACTTGAAAAGCAAAATACAAGGCATTCACAGGAAAACGCATGCAGCTATTCTATTCCATCATGAAGTTTCTTGACTCTTGAAATTGTAGGGGTTCATTCCCCCAAGAAACCCACCCAGCTGAGCTGCCATTTCTCCAGCAAATAGTTCAAGACACCGACCGCGTTGGACCCTCGGAGCATACTCCTCTAACAATTCTGATCAAAGATACAACAAGAGATTTGAAAACCCAGATACACGAATAACAAATCATTCCCGGCACACAAATCATCTGTGAACAAGGAAGAACAGGATTGCGCATTTGATATTGCAATAGGTATAAATTACCAGCTATTGGGGGCTTCCTTGAGTAATCCCCAGGTATGCTTAACATGATTTGATTATCGGGTATTGGTGTGGACGTTGGTAGATTTTTCGACTCTGTAAACTGTGGATATCAACACCACAAGCATAAAAAAAGATTACTAATGCCAAAAATAATCTAAAGAAAAAAAACGAAAAGATTAGGCGGTTGCAATGGCATTAAGTTAATAATTAACCTTCCCAAGTGAGATGCCCAATAGAAGGCACTCATATGGCCTGTGGTGAAAGAGGTCTAGATCGCAAATCAATGAACCTTCTTCTTTAACCTGCAACAATTTGGTGGAACCGAACTTTACCCAGATGAATTGGCAAAATCACAGAAAAAAATTACTAGAAAAACACACACACAAACACCGAGGAGAACTTTCAACCAGAAAAGAGTAGCAACACATTTGACACCCCATGCAGGAAATAGCTCATTCTCGACAAAACTACGCAACTTCTCCCTATTTGTCACCCATAAAGCAACAAGTGCTCCATCTGCGTGGCAAAATTTCTTGATGGGAAGGGATAAAAAATATCGGTTGGGCAAAGTTGAGTACCTGTAAGAATAAGAAAATGAGAAACAAAAAACCAGTATTATGATTTATGAATAGGATCACCTTTTTAAAATCTGGTGTATACTGTCAATTTCAAGCGCGCTAAAAATTACGCTGTTAATGAAGAAACAACTTCAGGGCCACCAAAAAGTACAACCGATGCTACATATTACATTTGCGTCATTTACTCCTCTATCACTCCAATCTATTTCAAAGGACTTAGCTACCAAAATTTGTAACTTAAACTTGGAAGGTTTCCATGGCTGATCTATAATAGGGAAGAAAGGACAAATTTAACGAAAGAAAATTGGATAAGCATCCCTTTAAAGTCAATTACCTCAAGGGTGTACCCATTACAATATAAGAATAGTAAGTGGCCCACCCTTAAAGAGGAGACTCTTTTCAAGCCAGAATAAAAAGTCCGATTACAGGAGACTTATGAGTAGGTTATAGCAAAAATTGAAGATTCTTTTAAGCTAGACTACATAATAAAGTAAAACTCATACCTCTGCTTTTGACGAGCACTTCCATTTTCCCACGGTGGGTCAACAACAATAATGTTGAAGCCACAATCAGATTCAGCTGCATTACAAGAGAATACAAAAAACAACAATAACTCCAATTTAAGCTACGATCATAAAGTTTAGTAACCTTGCAAAGTGATTCTGCTGAAACCATTACTTCGTTACATAGATTCTACTAATAATGTCCATCAGTATTCCACTAGCAAAGTAACAGTAAGAGCACATTGAAATTTAGGAACTAATCAAGATGATTGTGAAAACTTTACAAGGTACTACTTTAGGTATTGATAATCTTAGAGAAAACATGAAATGCTATTGAATGTATAACGACATTTCCACCATTATAGTTCGGGAAATTTACTCCTACAAAAGTAAGTTGTTTACAGATTAAAAATCAGGGTCTGCATATAAATATGAGTTTGAAATGAAGGGATTACCAGGAATTAGATTGGGAATCAGCCGCAGATAGGACTCCCACAGGGAAGAGAACAAATCATATAAGAATCATGGTAAACTAGCTTCTGGTGATTATCTCTGTGTTTAAAAGGAAAATAGTCAGCAAGTTGGCATACCATGTAGAATGAACTCTCTGGAGGCAAGACGTAGTGACGGTTCATAAGTACAGCTTCCACATCCTCAATGGTCTCATTAGTGACTAAGTTGTTAAACACAGGGAGTACCCGTTGTTCACGGCATTGCATGATAGGGGAACCTAAAAAACAGATTACAAGTCACTATCCTAGTAAATCAAATTCTGATAAAACATAAAGGAAGATAATGAAAATTTCAGAAACTTGCCAACCACCAAACTCAATATGAGAATAGTAAAAGAATTCAAATAATAAGGATGATATTCAGGTTAACTTAAATTAAATCATTTACCAACACGGCAACACCCATTTCTAAACTCTAATATCCAGCAATCAAGCACCTCTGATAAGCTAATAGTCTTGATAAAACAACAAAGGTCAAACAATTCAAATTTTCAATTTATTCAAAAATAAAGAATTCAATGTAAAATCTTCAAACAATTAAACCAACCTCCATTTTCTCTGGCATTTTCATGTGGATGGAAATTCAAAGTAATCTCATAGAGCGGTGCCTGCCAAATCTGCCCGAGTCCAACCAGTGACTGTTCAACGCCGGGAGACGATGTTGAAGGCCCAAAATCACCCCTCAAATTGCTCAAAATCTCTAACAGCTCAGTTGTTCTAACTAAAGATTCATGGGCCTTAAGTAAAAAAGGTCTCACTTCCTTTTATAAATCAAACAAAAAAGAAAAAAAACACTACGGCACCGGTTGGATAATCTCAGAAACATGGAATTTTCAAACTTTCGATTACCTGATGGCGTTGATCGGCGGCGCGTTCTCTGTCATTCAAAGTCTGAGTATTCTTCTCCTTCCGCTTGCGCTTTCTAGAATTTGAAGAAACCGGAGGGTCTTGACCTGCGTGTTTGGATTCGAATGAGCGAGAGTAGTAGGCGGCAGGGGAGACCCTAAACCGGGTGTAAGACACGAACCGGGTCGATGAAAACGGCGTTGGACTCTTCGAACCGGTAAATGCCGGAGTCCAAAAACGCAGATAGCTTTTCGCTGGCTTTGGAGCCCTCCATAGTTCATAGTTAGGACTGAGGACTGCTACTCCCTCTAGGCTACGCCGTCATGCTTCTGCTGTAAGAAATCTCCCGCCGTGTGAAATGGGCCAGAAATATTATGGGCTCAGGTATTGGGTCTCATTCTCTGAGACGAATGTGAGTAGATGAGCTGGCCCAGAGCAAATATGGGCAAAGCCTAGCGTAAGGAAATTGTGTTCCTATTCAATCAACGCATAAAAATAAAAGAGGATTGTATAAAGCAAAAAAAATAAAAAAAAATAAAAAGTGGAAAAAAAAAACTTAGAATTTAGAAATTAGGGTTGCACTTTACCCAAAAGTTCACCTTCAATTAATTAATTTTTAGTCCATCGTATATGCCACATAATTATCATTTTGCGCATTATAATACGAGCAAATAACATGATTGATACGTGTAGTATTCATATTAAAATATAAATTATAATATAATGGAATAACATGTCGTATTCGAAGTCCAAATAAAGATTACTGCAATATTTGGGGATGGATTTTGACTTTTTTTTTTTGAAAAATACATATATCTTATCTTGTTGGTATCTACTCGTATTATCATTTTGATGTATCGAAATGTCTTCATATATACATATATTATAATTAAAGTTGTTTATTTTCTAAATCATCATGTTAAAATCATATATATAAAAAATCAACGAGATTGAAGATCATTTAGTCATCCATACCATATGTATAAAAAAAAAATCAATAATTTTATTAAAATTTAAGATTCTCATAGCGAACCGTCCATCTAATTGATATATATGAATGACTAAACGACAATTAGGTTTAGAGAATGAATAGTTCTTATTAAGATATAAATACAAAGATAATTTGATAAATCGAAACTGTGGTATGAACGGGTACCGCCAAGGTGAGATGTAATTATTATTATTTAATTTTTTTTGTGAACAATTTTGACTATTTGAGTTGGTCATTAAATATCAAATTCAATAAAATTTTAAAATTTTGCAATTGAACATGTTTACATTTTGTTAAGTGTGTCTAATTCAGTTGGTTCTAGCGTTGACTTGTAGACAATTGGTTTCAAATTCGAACCTCAATGACATATTGTATAGAAATTTTCCAAAATTCTCCCCTCCCCTATAAATTAAAAAAAAAACATATTTGCATTTATAATAGAGAAGATATGTTATCAAGTGAGTCAAGTTCAGTTAATTCTAGTATTAACTTATAGACAATTAGCCTCAAATTCAAACCCCAATAATATATTGTATGAAAATTTTTCAAAAATTTTCTCACTCCTTGTAATAAAAAAAAAATAGAGGAAATATGCTACTTGTAATATTACGGATATTTTTATTCACATATTTCAAGTAAAAAATTAGAATATATTTGCACATGTTTAATTATCGTTACAAATAAGTAAACGTATCAGTTATAACTTATATATATTTGACCAGACCATTTCTTGAAGACTAACCGGTTCATGCACCGTATTATTCTACTGGGTATATGATAATAAAGCATGTTGCATTTCAAAACTAAATGATGTTTGTAGAACAAATTTTCAAAACCATTGTTAACACTCCTAAGATAGCCCGATCAAGTTGAGTCTGGAAATTGCTAGGAAAGCGCGGCAAACTTAGTGAGTATGAGGAGCATGGGTCTGGGTCCCACAAAAATAACCGGATGGCGTGAGTCAGCCACTGACAACGCACCACCTGGCACATAGTAAGTCTTCTCTTCCTCAGTGGCCCCCTCACTCGGACACTGTTCACAGCCTCAGCTGCCCTATAAATACGCGACGAGTCTGAGCCAGCATTATTCTTTTTTTGTGTAGCGATTAAGGAACGAGAGCGCAGGAAGGCGTTGACTTCTGGTCGTCGCAAACCCAAAGGTTAGAAAACGTATGCCTTGACCACCTTCTATCAGACTATTTACTCCGTTTTCATATTTGATGGTAATTGAACAAATTAATTATGTAATAGAGTTTCGGTTTTCTTCGTTTGATTGCAACTCCGACAGACTTGTCTCCAATGGAGGATATGTTAGGAGTCGCCAGAATCGCAAGTGCGATACATACACATGTTTGGATATTTTCTTTCACTTGAATATGTCACAGTTCTGTTTGGTTAGTGAGAAAATGTAATGATGAAAAATTAAGGAAACAGATAGGATTTTTGTTTCGGCTTTCGTGCAATTTATCTCTGTTATGTTCTTAAAAGAAGGATCGGTACGTCGAAAATAAAGAATTTCGAGAAATGATTTTCTCGTTGCTGTAAAACATCATGAACTTGATCATTGCTATATACAAGTTTATATGGTTCATAATTATATCTATATATATATTTATTTTTTTCTGAAACAATGAGTTCTTTTTAATTATTATTGTTTTAATAATTAATGAGTTCTTTTTTATTAGTGAGAAAATGAATTCTGCTTGGTTAGAGTGAGGAAATGAGTTCTGTTTGGTTGGCGAGAAAATGAGTTCTGTTTGTTTAGTGAGGGATGAGTTGTGTTTGGTTAGTGAGAGAATGAGTTATATTTGCTAGTGAGAAAACGTAAAGATGAAAAATAAAAGAAAAAGATAAATTTTTTTTTTCTTTCGCGTAGTTTTTTCTCTGGTGTAGTGTTTTCATGGACATCTTGATTATTAGTTGACGATCTTATCATTTTATTTTAAACTCTTTATCTCGAAATTTGCAGATCCTACTCGGATTATTAGAGACTTCAATTAATCCATCAGTTTCAGGAAAAAAAAAAATTAATCCATCAGAATTTTGTTGCCCTCTCTTTGGATTCAGTTGCCATGTGTCCACAATCTGGAGCTCTACCTGCTGATATTGGTTTTCAATGTACCAATGAGGATCTCTGCATGTCCTTAGAGAAAATAAGGAGTGGATCTCCTCTTCCTGGCAATGTGATCCAAGATGTAAATCCATACCAGTACTTGCCTTCAAATTTGCCCGGTATTCGTCGTATTTTTTTTTTTCAATTATAAAACCATTCATTTTGCTGTGTGAATAATTAATCTTGTAATTTTGAGTTCAACAAATTGATCACTTGAGTTATTTGGTGTATTATGCAGATGGGTTTTGGTTCTTCATTCATTCAAATGAGAAGAACCCTACAAATCTAGGGCACTGGAAGACCAAAGGAGGGGCCACTAGAATATTCTCAAACGGTTTGATCACTGGTTGGAGATCCACCCTTGAGTTTTATCAAGGACAAGCCCCTCATGAGATCAAAACCAAATGGATGATGCAAGAAAACTGGATAACTCGCTCGAAATCATATGAAGAAGTCAAATTAAATTCAAAGGTAAATTGTTATGCTCTATATTTACCTTTGAATTTAATTTGATTTCTCTACCAAATCTGTCAGCCAACTGCCAATTTGGTTGGATAATAATGTGCAGGAATTAGGCAGGTCTCTGTGCAGAGTCTTTCTTGCTGATGAAGATAAATCAACCGGTCCCGAAATTTGTTCGACAAGCAAGCCTCAGGTTTGTTCATCGGGCATCTTTTGATTGCGATCATTTCTGAGTTTGGTGTGTTGAATGATGATGGACTTGTTTAAAATCTTTTCAGGTGAGCAAGGATAACGAAGCGCGAACATTGACAGTCACAGATGTTATACCTGATCAGATTGATTGTGTTTCAAGAGGGGACTTCTTGGAATTGCTGGATCTTGACACACCAGCATCTTTTTCTTTTAGTTCAGTATCAAGTTGCTTGACTATGTTGTCTGACGAATGCTTTGATTCTCTGGCTTTGTTGGAGGAATTAGGGCCTCCCCCAAATGATTTCAAGTTCAGCATTTCAGCCCCTCAAAAACCAGATGAGTTGGTCTTGTTTGCACCCTCTTCAGGTACATTTAAAAATGCTTCTTTTATACTTGTGTTTGGTGAAGAACATGAACGAGGTCTTGTATTTTGATGAATGAACCTAAAAATTGATACATATATTTGGTTGATAGGATCTTTGAACAAATCTTCGACTCCCGGTTCAGCTGATTGTGGCAAGATCACAGAAAAGGCTTCGAGCAATGCAAGCAGAAACGAGAAACCAAACCACAGAAATGAAGGCCCATCAAACTCTCACAATGTTGGAAGAGCCAAAAAGCTTAGGAAGAAGTATTTTTGCTTCATACCATTTTAGGTCCTCTTTTCATTCTACCCATGTATTCATGTAAATTAAGTGAATTATTTTAGGAAAAAAATCAATTCGTTTGTGATAATTTCAGTCAATGTGTTAGACTACTGGACAGATCACAGTTCCTATCACAAGTAGGAGAGTACAAGACTACAAGTAAGTTGCACTTATATTCATAATATAATTTACGGTTCTGTCCTAACACTATTTTTAGAATATAATCTTCTTTTGCGTGCAATTGTTTGTTTGACGGACGACCCTCATATCCACCACTATCAAAAGCATTTAGATCGAGGAAGACAAAAGTGTTGGTTAAAACTTTAAAAAGTGATTCAATCGAGTCAAACCAACCAAATATAGTTTGATTTTGGTTTGATTTTTCCAAATCTCGAATAGAGCAGAAGTGCAGAACCGCCGAATCAAATCCAAATCCAAATCCAAATCCAAATCCAAATTCACCCAAAATATATAATATAAATGTCTACTAGTAGCTTATGTTCATGTTTGACAAGCCAAATTAAATTAGGTTTGATAATTCATCCCATTTAATATATTTCAAATGTAAAAATAAATGTTTCATTATAAGAGAATTAGACATCTAAAGAAATTTACATTCTTTAATCCTATTATATTAAAGATATTAGATTATGTAAGACAAGGGATAACTACCACAATCTACTCGTGCGCAGATCCACATGAATGCCTCAGTCTCAATACAGCCTGTGTCCTGAGATCAACTTGAAGGGTAACAAAAATCATAAAAAAAAATTGTAAGTGGACAAAAACAAAACCTTTTGAAAAACCATTTTCAGAAATTATCATTTTCCCTTCTCTTTTATAAAAATATGCATGCATAGTCAAATAAACAATAACATATATAAACCGTGAGCCCAACCCAAAACACATAAAACATATAAATGCTCTTGACCCACATTTCCCTAAAATCCCCGGATCCAGGCAACTTGAAAACCTCTGGACACACCACAAGCAATAAAAGCCAAACCTGGTCCCTCTGGTCCAACCAGCCCCGAAAGTTAAACATTGTCTTGCTGGTCAAACCAGTTGCTAGTCCAACTAGCCATAAAGTCAAATCTTGTCATGCTGGTCCAACTAGCTGCTAGTCCAAATAGAATTCCTTGTCTACTACCATTAGAAAATTACGGATCATGTGGAATTCAACTTCGTCGGCACTTGTCGAGTACAACTATGACCACATCCGAATCCGTCCTTAAGAATTTCTGGAGTCTAACTCCGGAATAACGATCCAATCGCCTGCGGTTGACCAAACTAGAAAATAGTACCAATCCAAAACAGTATCACCCGGGCACCAGCCCAAAACAGTTTCCACCCCGGGGCACCAACCCAAAAGATTTATATCCCCGGGCACAAGCCCAACACCCGATTTTCCAAAAAACCCCTCAAACCTTGTGTCCAGAAAACCACAACCGAAAATAGATATATACCAAAACCAGTCATGTAACGACCCGAACTAAGAATAATAATATTTTAATGTAAAAAGACTATTTTGCCCCTGAGGGGGGAAAACTTTGACTTTTGACCCGGGAAATAATTTGGACTTTTACCCATAACTATGACGTAGATCGGGACGTCACGAATCCGTAGACAGGCGGCACGCCGAAATCGGAGTTCGTATGAAGAAGTTATGGTCACAGACGTATTTTAGCGGAATTTACGAACCGAACGCAACAGAATAAAATAATAATTAATTATGGGAATCCGTGCCAAACTCATATTCAAATCAAACCAGTGGATGAGTGACAAGTGTCACTCATCCAAGTCAACACTATTCCCATAAAGTTGGGTCTACTACTATAGGCCCATATTTAATTCTTTAATTCCTCTCAATCAACCCTAGCCATTGGATTTCTGCTCCAAGCCATCTCAACCCTCCATTTTCTTCTGCTTTTTCTCCTTCATGCACGATCATTCCTCCCTCTCACACATACACACACATTCATCCTCCCTAAACCGTGCACCCATCTCCCCTTCGATTTTCTCTTGACCTAAACACACAGACCAGCAACCTTCACACCACCAGACAACCACCCACAGCACCACCATCATCTCCTCATCACCATCGTGCACCACTAGCGACCACTGCCCCTTTCCCTACCCTGCACAACCCGTGCAAAACTCCGACCCGAAACACAGAGGAATCGGGTCCAAGAAGCACAACCCCACATTTTCACCACCTCGACTCAAGTGGAGCTCCAGTTGACACCGTGAGGACCCCAGGAGCACGACTGAACAGACGGCGAAGGCTACGGCGGCGGTAAAGCCCAAAACCCGAGAGCCCCGTTTATGTGCCCTGTTTCAAACCAACCTATTTCAACGCCTAGAAATTGATTCTCTGCTTATGGACATGCTCTAGGGACAGAGACGAGCTGATAGGGACTGATTTGGATGACTGAGGCGGCGAGGATAGCCGGAGACGACGACCGGATTTTGGCCGTGAAGTCCATCGAAGCTCTGGTGAGTTTCTTCTAGTTTTCTTCCAGTTTTGAGCTTACTGAACCGTAGAACAGACCTAGACGAACCTGTAGGAATGAACCCCGTCGAAAATGGTGGCTGGAAATCTACGGTGGAATCGGGTCAATCTGTGGGTCAACGGCCCGGTTCAAGTAAAACGGGCTGACCCGGTACTGTAGCAATGATGACGTCATCCTATCAGATATTGTCAGACCAGGGACCAATCAGAACATGCCACGTGTCACCTGACAAGTGTCAGTGATAACGTCATGCTGACGTCAGCGGTATTGTAGCAGCGTTGACCAGGCGCGTGGGGGCGCGTGTGAACAGTTATTTTGGTGGGGCTGGTACCATTTTCAAGGTTTCGACGATACGAATCCAATGAAGGTGGTTTCGTGTCGATCGGAGATCGTTAAGTTAGTCAAAATGGGGTTTGAAGCCTCGGGAATAGTACCCGGGATGCGTTTTTGAGGCGGATCTGTTCTAGGGTCTTAATATTGAAGTTATAGGGTCCTTAAGTAACTCTCAGGTATATTAATACAGGTTTTAGAGATTGTTGAGCAGCAAGGACCGAGTGTGAGTGGGCTATTTGATTTATAAAAGGCTTGCATGCATAAACTGTTTTACTATTTCCACTTATGATTTCGATGAGTCTTATATGAACTGTTTATATCTGTTATTACTAAGTTCTGGGCATGAGACCCGTCTGGATTATATGTGGATTTTGTCTGGGATGTCCGGGGGGACATAGGGTAAACTATACTGTTATTGTACTGTACTTTCCTACCTGTATATATTGTCTCCTCTAGGGAGGGTCGTTGGCCTGGGTGGACCCTGGAGTAGTCACGGGGCCCTGACTGAGTGGAGTTGACCCCCGTTGGGCTGCTTACTCTTAGGAAGGCATGTTCATATACCTCGGGCAGTGACCGGGATACCGGGAGCTGATGTATCTAGAGAGTCTCGGGTGTGAGACCCTGAGTGGCAACGCGTAGCCTTAGAACCGTGACATCATTTGGGTTGGGTTTTACAGTGCACTAATATGTTAGTTTCTCCTTTTGATTATTATTGTGATTTTATGGTTATTATTTCATTATAACATTATGTTTTCACTGCATGCAAGATTTGGAAAACGGAGGGGTAAAACCTTATGATTTATATTATTACTAAATTGATTTATAAACTGTTATTTTTGGCCCACTCACTCTTGTTTTATTGACCCCTCCAGACCTTGACACGGAAATAGAGGAGGAGGACCCGGAGGAGGAGGTAGAGGTTTAGTTTGCTTAACTGTGCACCTGTACACCCACTTGTTGTCAGGACCCACCCCGGTTTCACCCCGAAAACCGAGGTACATCCTGCTCCCGTCTGACATCCCGACACAACCCAGTCAGACGCAGGAGAACTTTTTATCAATAACCCGAAGTTAGAGTTTTACAGAGCATAGTACAAAATACACCGAAGAGAAAAACCGATAACGTAAATACACGCACGCAGAAAGATTGAAAACACTCTGGGATCCCTCACGTGACTTCTATGCCTCGGACACTGCCTCGACGTCATGACCCCGTGCTATCTCCACAACCTGGAGGGCAATTTAAAAATAAAAGGTGTGAGTGGACCATAAAAGAAAAGTTCTAAAATCATTTAAGAAGACCCAAGTTTCACCCTCCGTTTTGAAACCACATGCATAACCCAGTTCATAAAACAGTTATAAACCAAATCACCATAAACCACATCATAAGAAACAGAAACACTATAACACAATTATAAAAACCATATCATACACATCAGAAAGCCGTATCATAAAACGTGAATATAAAATCATCATTTTCCGATCAAACCTGCTGAACCTATCCGAGTCTTTAAACTCCCGAGTCTTTAAACTCAATCCAGGCCTCAATCATATCCGAGTCTTTAAACTCCCGAGTCTTTAAACTCAATAGGCCTACGGGGGAAATAACAATATATCCGAGTCTTTAAACTCAATCCGGGCCCGTCCCCCGTCAATCAATATCCGGGTCTTTAAACTCAATAGCCAGATCCAGCAAATCCAATCCAAAACCGTTTGAAAACCATTCTAGCTCCATATCCAAACCCGACCGAAATCACCGGTCCGATGCCCTTCCGGCAACCAGAACCGTCATTCCGAACCCAAATCCGGAAATCCACTTTTCAATCTTAAACCAAATCTCGATATCATTGAAAACCCTTTATTGTTTGAAATTCCAAAACCATGGCATCATACTCAGAAATCGAGCCTTTCTCGTAAAACGTGTCAAATACGTTATTTCTCGAAAAACGTGCAATTAAGTAAAACAGTTATAGCATATTCAAATGACCATGAAATCACATATAAAACCATAAAACAAGTAATGAAAAGCAGTTATGCATGCTCAGTTATAGAGAAGGGGTCCACTCACTGTACCGAGCCCTCAATCGCATCCCAAACGTCCATCACGTTCCTCGGCTTCCTCGGGAAATCCCGATTGTAACGACCCGTCCCGAATTCCGGGATTAGTTTAGTGACTAATCTTGATTAGCGAGGTTGAACGGTGGTTAGTAGGGCGGAATCGGACAAAATGTGCAAAATGACCGTTTTGCCCCTGGTCGTGGGCAAAATGTTGACTTTTTGTTCGGGCGGTCAAATGGACTTTGACCGATGACCGTGACGTAGTTCGGGACGTCACGAGTTCAGAGACAGGCGGCACGTTCGATTCCGACATTCGTAGAGAAAGTTATGGTGTTCGGAAGTTGAGGGGTATTTTGGTAATTTGGCTTATTAGGGGCCAAATGTTGACTTTTTGATCGGGAGGTCCGATGGGCGAGGGCCAAGGACCGTTACGTAGGTATCGTCGATACGAATCCAACGACAGGCGGCATGCCGAAATCGGAAGATCCGACGACGACGTTATGGTCAAGGAAACGAACTAACGAACCGAGGCCGGGATTAAAATAATAATATAATAATGAATAGTGACCGTTGACTGTGCACATCCGGATGAGTGACAAGTGTCACCCATCCCTTGTTTCCAGCTCCATGTTTCCCTCCCAACACCATCATTACAACATCATCATTCCTTATCCACCATTATCCTTCCTTTTCCTTTGTTTTTCTTTCAAACCGTGCATGATTTAGGGAGAGTATGAACTGGGAGAATTGGCTCCCTTCTTCTGCTGTTCTTGTGAGAAAATGGGAGACTATGATGATTGAATTAACGGGGAAACACGAGGGGTTGTGAGGGTGTCGAATTTTGGATTTTGGATTTCGGGAAAATTGGGGGGAAAATTCGAATACTGGGAATTGGGCTGTGATGATCGAATTGGAGGTTACAAACATCTTCCTGAGGTTGTGACGAGTCGATCCACATCAAAAACGAGAAGGATTGGTGCCGTTTTGGCTCTGATCGAGCTTGGTGACAGAGGAAGAAATCGAGGCTGAGTCGTGGAGTTTGGGGCTGTGATTGACTCAATTGTTGTGGGGAAATGATTTCTCATGATCCCACGATGCTTCTGGGATCATCAATTGAAGGAAACCGGCTGAGATCGATGAAACTCCATGGTTGCACAGTGGACGGTGTTTGTACTTGTGTCGTGATCATTTACTGATCAAACAACGGAATTGATGTGGGGGAATTGTTCCTCGTGGTCCACTGATGCTTCTGGTTGAACCAATTTGGGGAAATCAATCGAGATTGAAGGAATCCCATGATTGAACAGTGACCGGAGTGTTCTTCGTGTTCATCGTTGAATCGTGGAATTGTAGGTAATGTTTTGTGTAATTGAGATTACAGAACCTTAATTTAACTTAAAACGAAACTAATGGAATGATCAATTGAAGGAATTAGGATCGAATTGACAGGATTGGAACCGGGTTGTGTCGCGGGTGAGTTGGACCCGTTTACCAGACAAACGGGTTGGGCTGGTGACACTGTAGCAGGCGCGTGAGTTTCACGTGCAGCCACTCACGGCGGCGCGTGGCGGCGCGTGGGCACGAATCCCGAGGTGAGGTCAACATGACTTTTAATCCATTCGATGTAACGGACATTTTGGAATTGGTTTCGTGTCGATCGGACACCGTCTCGATAGTGTTCGGGATGTCCGAAGGTTTTAAATTAAGTTTAAAAATAAGTAAAAATTCGGGAAAATTACGGGACTTTGATAGGATGTTAATAATGAGGTTAGTAACCCTCTAATGTGATTTGGACAGGATTGGGAGTCCCGGTGATAGTGGTGTGGCCCGGGAGGGCCGGTGGCACGCGTATCGAGGCACACGGTTAAAACGGTCTGTGAGTGGACTTTGGTTTTATAAATTCTATGCATGCTTAAATGTTTTACATGGATTATGATTGTGATTGTATGATGTTGGTTTGGTTGTTGGTAAATTGTACGGTTTCACGTATTTCGAGGCGATTTACGTGCTTGCACGTAAATCGAGGTTTTCCGGTTTTACATGGATTTTCCATATTTATGACTTGGATATAATATGATAAAATGGCTTATTGGTTGGATATGTGTTATGTGGTAAAAGTGAATTATTGGTTATGAAATGGTATGTCGGGTCAGGGACCCTAAATGGTTTGGATTTATGGATTGATGTTCATTTATGGTCGTGGGTGGTGACCCACATGGTTTTAATATGTATGGTGGTGGTATTCCACGGTTTTGGGCTGAGTTCCCACACTTGGTTTTTGGTTAACGGTTTTTGGGCTAAGGCCCTAAGGGCTCGTTTGAGCAAACGTTTTGGTTACTGGTTTTGGTGGCATGCATACGTTTTAATTGGAGGGCATAAATGTCTTATAAATGTATTTGGTAAATTTATTGGTTTTTGTCCACTCACAGCTTTTGGTTTTAATGCCCTTCAGGTTGATCACGGATGCGATTGCAGCAGAGACTGGGACATTGCACACCTCCTCCATCGGTCCTTGCGCACTCTGGATGGCCCGTTTGGGCAGTAGCTCTTGGTTATCCCTTGTCTGACACCCCTTGTTGGACGGGAGCAGGGCACATTCCACGGTAATCCCGGGGGGATTGGGATGGGTCCTGTCAACTTGGTATCAGAGCACGGTTGCTCTATTTGTGCGCGCAGGTCGAGGGTGTGATGTCTCTTTGGGCTGCAATTCGTTATCAACCTGATAGATAGTGTTTGGGTTTGGATAGTGGATGGAGTGCGATTGGCCCGATACGCCGTGCGTTAATGTGATTCGACCCAAGCGGGGTTGATTGGGGGAACTGGTATAGTGGGACCGTCGGTTCGGTCATGAGATATTGGATTGTTGTGCTGCTAGGTGCAGCCAGGTTCGGGGAACCTCATGTGAGTAATGGTCTAAAATGTGAACCCTTGTGGTGGTTTCTAGTGTGAGGGATGTTGGTTCATCGGAGTTGGCCGATGACCTAGTGGTGGAACCCACGTTGATGGGATGGTAGGATTGGATCTGACGTCTATTCGATGTCTAGACCGCGGGGTCGGTCAGGTTGTGGATTTTATATTACGGAAAGCTGTTTGGTTCGGTTGAACCATAGGGTGTGATTGTGGAACCCTGGTATTAAAAAGGTAAACCTTAATTGTGATTAGCGGGTGAGAACTTGTGCTGCGACGAGTGGCTGAGGTCATGGATGACCATGTGGATGGCTCTGGTGAGTCTAGGCAGAACTATGGGATCCGATTTACGGATACGGTTCTGAGATAAATTGTGGAATCCCGTGTTGGATCGGGTATTGGTGTGATGTGTGGATGCGGATCTCGATAGCAATGACAGTTAGTCGGTAGTCATATGGAGATGACTGGCTATCAAGGGTAATCAGTGTGGTCATAATACTTGGGGACGTTCAGGGAACGTTCATTTTCCTGATGTGGGTTGTCAGAATAGTGGTACCCATAGTCGTGAGGTACGGGATCGTCGTTCCGTATGAACGGAGATCCAGGGTTGTCGTATTTGCACACGGTGTGCAGTATGGATGTTTGCGGGGTTGGTACTTTTGTGCTGATGCTAGTATGGATGCCTGTGTGCTGATACTAGTGTTGTTGATAGAGTGTTGGTGCTGGTACTAGCGCTGGTGCTAGTGTCGGTAATGGTGTTCACGATGAGCCACAAATTGGGGTGTGACTCCGTCATGATGAACATATGTTCGGTCTTTGAGATTCGGTAGTGGTTGAGGGATGGACTGGATGGGATCCAGTTAAGATTGTGCTGTGTTGGGATAAGTTCCAATAGTGGTGAGATAACCAGTAAGGAGTGGATTAAAAAGGGTATAATTGAGACTTGAGTAATCTTGGGATGACGTCCCCTACGTCATGATAATTGGTGGATTTGGGGGAGTTGTTGGCAACTCCAAAATTTGTGCGATTTTATGTTTTTAAATATCCCTAAAATGTACGTGGAAATGATTAAAACTGGAAAAGACGAGGAAAACCATTAGTGGTATAAAGGTAGGAATTTGTAATTGAGAACTTGGGAAACCGAGTGTCGAACCGGTAAAGGTCGGGATGTGCGAACGGAACAATAACGGATTGATTGTGGACACGGGGTTGTCCAAGTGAATTGAGGAGGTAGGAAGTCTAGTGGTTGGAACCTTAGTGTCGAGGAGAGTTGTGATTGGGGAACGAGAGTGGTGCTCGTTTTTGGTGATTGGTATTCCGAAGTCATTGGGGTTGACTTCTTGCTTTCTGCCCTGGCAGACGTTGACTGTAGTTACCAGTACGTTGAGCGTGTATTGGTTGGTGAGCCCGTGTGTGTTGTGAGGTCCTTAGGAGGAACTACGTGTTCGAAATTAGGTAAACGAGATGTTTCATTTTCTGGTTGGTGGCAGACGATGTTGGGGTACATGGCGTGGTGAGTGCAGTGAGTTTTGTTGCATCCACGTAGGATGAGTATTGGTGTCATTATTTTGGATCATCCTTGGTTTTCCTAGGTGGAATGACAAGGATCGATACGAACTTGGGTGTGTGAGTCGTAAACGGCGGGGTTGAACTTCTCTTCGACGTGTGGAGGTCGGATTGGCTTCCCTATGAAGTCAATTGGCGGTATCGAACGGGTAACCGATAGGTTCGGTTTTGGTGCGTCTTGGTAAATGTGACGAGATTTCGGGATTTGGAATCGAATTTCTGGGTGACGATTCAGGATTCGATTTTGAAACTTGAAAGTATATTTCCGGATTTGGGTACGGAATGGTTGTTCCAAATGCTAGCTTACGGAATAATGATTTCGGATTCGGATTTGGAAATGAGTTAAACTGTGATGTCTGGGTTTGGATCCAGGATTTCTTACGAAATTGCGGATTTGGATTCGGAATTGGAACTAGATGTTGGGTGGAGTTTCGTTTTGTCTCATGCTGGATTGGGCAAACGTACTCCATTATTGGAACGCGTTCGGCTATGACCTCGGTGGTTGTAGTCTGGTCATTAGATAGATGTGTGTACTTCGTACATGGTTCGAGGTACAATACTTGTAGACTTGTGATGTCTAGTTACGGTATACGGGATATACCCGAGGTGTGTTGGTGAACGTGTTGGTAGTCGGATTGGTTCCGATACCATGGGATTGGTTGTGGACCGGACATTACTATGCAATGGGTCATGGTAATTCCGATGTGTTTAATTACACACAGGTCGTTTGAAAGGTCGGTAATCGTTTACTAAGTTAAGTACGTTGGTGGCATGTGTAGCAACGAGTGAGTCTAGTGTCAGTTTTCGACTGACAACAACTGTGTGGAGAGTTTGTCAGGATGTGTCAACATAGATCGTTGAGTAGGGTCAACTGACTCCTAGTGGGAGTGGGAAAGGAACCGTCGAGTTGTTGCGTCAACGAGAGGGTTGATTTGACAAGTGGTGTCAAATTCGAAACCAGTAGTTTCAGTCATTCGACGAGGTCGAATGTAGTCGTTGCGTTTTGAGTACCAGTGATACGTTTGAGTGCAGACAAGTTTTGCCTGGTTAGTTGGTGTACGGGTGTACACGTGTTGTGTGGTCGATTCCACTTTCCACGGGGTGTTTGTGGAATCAGGGTAATCGAGTTTCGAGAGCGAAACTTTTTAAGGAGGGGAGTACGTTGAGTTTAGATCGGTTGGAATTTCGAGGACGAAATTTATTAAGGAGGGAAGATTGTAACGACCCGTCCCGAATTCCGGGATTAGTTTAGTGACTAATCTTGATTAGCGAGGTTGAACGGTGGTTAGTAGGGCGGAATCGGACAAAATGTGCAAAATGACCGTTTTGCCCCTGGTCGTGGGCAAAATGTTGACTTTTTGTTCGGGCGGTCAAATGGACTTTGACCGATGACCGTGACGTAGTTCGGGACGTCACGAGTTCAGAGACAGGCGGCACGTTCGATTCCGACATTCGTAGAGAAAGTTATGGTGTTCGGAAGTTGAGGGGTATTTTGGTAATTTGGCTTATTAGGGGCCAAATGTTGACTTTTTGATCGGGAGGTCCGATGGGCGAGGGCCAAGGACCGTTACGTAGGTATCGTCGATACGAATCCAACGACAGGCGGCATGCCGAAATCGGAAGATCCGACGACGACGTTATGGTCAAGGAAACGAACTAACGAACCGAGGCCGGGATTAAAATAATAATATAATAATGAATAGTGACCGTTGACTGTGCACATCCGGATGAGTGACAAGTGTCACCCATCCCTTGTTTCCAGCTCCATGTTTCCCTCCCAACACCATCATTACAACATCATCATTCCTTATCCACCATTATCCTTCCTTTTCCTTTGTTTTTCTTTCAAACCGTGCATGATTTAGGGAGAGTATGAACTGGGAGAATTGGCTCCCTTCTTCTGCTGTTCTTGTGAGAAAATGGGAGACTATGATGATTGAATTAACGGGGAAACACGAGGGGTTGTGAGGGTGTCGAATTTTGGATTTTGGATTTCGGGAAAATTGGGGGGAAAATTCGAATACTGGGAATTGGGCTGTGATGATCGAATTGGAGGTTACAAACATCTTCCTGAGGTTGTGACGAGTCGATCCACATCAAAAACGAGAAGGATTGGTGCCGTTTTGGCTCTGATCGAGCTTGGTGACAGAGGAAGAAATCGAGGCTGAGTCGTGGAGTTTGGGGCTGTGATTGACTCAATTGTTGTGGGGAAATGATTTCTCATGATCCCACGATGCTTCTGGGATCATCAATTGAAGGAAACCGGCTGAGATCGATGAAACTCCATGGTTGCACAGTGGACGGTGTTCGTACTTGTGTCGTGATCATTTACTGATCAAACAACGGAATTGATGTGGGGGAATTGTTCCTCGTGGTCCACTGATGCTTCTGGTTGAACCAATTTGGGGAAATCAATCGAGATTGAAGGAATCCCATGATTGAACAGTGACCGGAGTGTTCTTCGTGTTCATCGTTGAATCGTGGAATTGTAGGTAATGTTTTGTGTAATTGAGATTACAGAACCTTAATTTAACTTAAAACGAAACTAATGGAATGATCAATTGAAGGAATTAGGATCGAATTGACAGGATTGGAACCGGGTTGTGTCGCGGGTGAGTTGGACCCGTTTACCAGACAAACGGGTTGGGCTGGTGACACTGTAGCAGGCGCGTGAGTTTCACGTGCAGCCACTCACGGCGGCGCGTGGCGGCGCGTGGGCACGAATCTCGAGGTGAGGTCAACATGACTTTTAATCCATTCGATGTAACGGACATTTTGGAATTGGTTTCGTGTCGATCGGACACCGTCTCGATAGTGTTCGGGATGTCCGAAGGTTTTAAATTAAGTTTAAAAATAAGTAAAAATTCGGGAAAATTACGGGACTTTGATAGGATGTTAATAATGAGGTTAGTAACCCTCTAATGTGATTTGGACAGGATTGGGAGTCCCGGTGATAGTGGTGTGGCCCGGGAGGGCCGGTGGCACGCGTATCGAGGCACACGGTTAAAACGGTCTGTGAGTGGACTTTGGTTTTATAAATTCTATGCATGCTTAAATGTTTTACATGGATTATGATTGTGATTGTATGATGTTGGTTTGGTTGTTGGTAAATTGTACGGTTTCACGTATTTCGAGGCGATTTACGTGCTTGCACGTAAATCGAGGTTTTCCGGTTTTACATGGATTTTCCATATTTATGACTTGGATATAATATGATAAAATGGCTTATTGGTTGGATATGTGTTATGTGGTAAAAGTGAATTATTGGTTATGAAATGGTATGTCGGGTCAGGGACCCTAAATGGTTTGGATTTATGGATTGATGTTCATTTATGGTCGTGGGTGGTGACCCACATGGTTTTAATATGTATGGTGGTGGTATTCCACGGTTTTGGGCTGAGTTCCCACACTTGGTTTTTGGTTAACGGTTTTTGGGCTAAGGCCCTAAGGGCTCGTTTGAGCAAACGTTTTGGTTACTGGTTTTGGTGGCATGCATACGTTTTAATTGGAGGGCATAAATGTCTTATAAATGTATTTGGTAAATTTATTGGTTTTTGTCCACTCACAGCTTTTGGTTTTAATGCCCTTCAGGTTGATCACGGATGCGATTGCAGCAGAGACTGGGACATTGCACACCTCCTCCATCGGTCCTTGCGCACTCTGGATGGCCCGTTTGGGCAGTAGCTCTTGGTTATCCCTTGTCTGACACCCCTTGTTGGACGGGAGCAGGGCACATTCCACGGTAATCCCGGGGGGATTGGGATGGGTCCTGTCACCGATCCTGTCAACAACCGCCAAATGACGTTAATAACACGTCTACGAGTAACCACCTAAATTCCCTCAAAAATCCCCGGGTCCTGAACGTAACGAACCGGAACCCTAAACCTTCACCCTCGCAGAACTACTTTGATTCGACGTCCGATTAACCCGAAACCAATTCCAAAGGACTCGTCACAACTCCTGGACCAAAAACCATGTTAACCACTTTCCCCAGAACCGCCGCACGCGCCCCCACGCTGTCAGGACCCACCCCAGTTTCACCCCGAAACCCGAGGTAAATCCTGCTCCCGTCTGACTCCCCGACACAACACTCAAGTACAAATCACTCAAAATCACCCAAAAATCAGTCAGACGCAGGAGAAACTAAACAAAATATCCCGAAATTATAATTTACAGAGCATAGTACGAAACACAAGGAAATAAAAACTGATAATAGTTACACAAACGCGGAAGAAAAACTTAACCACTCGGAAATTCCGCTCGTCACTTCTATGCCTCAGACACTGCCTCGACGTCAAGACCCCGCGCTAGCTCCACAACCTGGAGGGCAATTTAAAACAGAAGGTGTGAGTGGACCATAATAAAAGAAAAGTTCTAAAACCATTTATCAGAAAACCAAGTTTCACCCTCCGTTTTGAAAACCACATGCATAACCCAGTTATCAGAACAGTTATAAACCAAATTACCATAAACCACATCATAAGAAACAGAAACACTATAAAACAGTTAGAAAAACCACAGCCCCGTGAATCATAAAACCGTATCATAAACTCTGAATGTCAAAATCATCATTTTCCGATCAAACCTGCTGGACCTATCCGAGTCTTTAAACTCCCGAGTCTTTAAACTCAATCCAGGCCTCAATAATCCGAGTCTTTAAACTCCCGAGTCTTTAAAATCAACAGGCCTACGGGGGAAATATCAATATATCCGAGTCTTTAAACTCCCGAGTCTTTAAACTCAATCCGGGCCCGTCCCCCGTCAAATCAGTGTCCGGGTCTTTAAACCCAATAACCAGATCCAGCAAATCCAATCAAAACCAGTTGAAAACCATTTCCGTATTCACATCCAAACCCGAAATCACCGGTCCGATGCCCTTCCAGCATCCCGAACCGTCATTCCGAACCCAAATCCGGAATCCACTTTTCCACTTGGAAACCAACCCTTTTTCCGAAATCCGTTTCTAAAACCGAAAACCTTTAATCATTGAAATCATGTTCCAAAATCCCTTTATAATCATTGAAAACCACTTAACATTTGAAATCCCAAAACCATAGCATCAATTTCAGAAACTAACCATTCCTCGTAAAACGTGCTAAAAACCGATTTCCTCGAAAAATGTGTCATAATGTAAAACCAACCGAAACATATTCGATAAACATAGAATTATGAATAAAACCACAAAACAATTATAGAAAACAGTTATGCATGCTCGAGTTTAAGGAAAGGGTCCACTCACAGTACCGCGCCCTCAATCGCGTCCCGAACGTGCAGCACGTTCCTCAGCTTCGAGAAGTCCCGATCCTGTTAACAACCACCAACATACGTCATTAACACGTCTACGAAGGTTCACCTAAATTCCCTCAAAATTCCCCGAATTGAAAGCGTAATAACCCGGGACCCTAAACCTTCACCCTCGCGGAACAAAACTCAAACGACGTCCAAACAACTCGAAACCACTTCCATTCGACTCGTTAGAACACTTAGACTAAAAACTATGTTGACCACCTCCCCCAGAACTGTCGTACGCGCCGCCCAAAGTGACAGGACCCGTCCCAACTGGACGTCAAAAACCGTACCTGGTCCTGCTCCCGTCTGACAAGTCAACTAAAGGTCCGAAACTCCCCTTCAGTGCTTGCCAGACAAGGGATGTTTGCGCGGATTTCTGCTGCTGTCACTACCTCACGATCAGTCCCGAACGTCGTACCACGGCCTGGAGGGTCACAAAACAGAAATGGTGTGAGTGGACAAAAATGACCTCTTATAAAAACATTTATCAAAATACAATCTTACCCTCCAGTTTTCACAAACTTGCATGCATATCGTAAAACATGAGTGACCGATAAAATTAAAACATATTTTCCCATGGTCCATAAAACTCATGTTCACCAAATCAGTTCATGTTATAAAACATCAAATCCCGGCTCTCGGGCCAAAACATGTGAAAACATAATCACCTGGCCACAAGGACCAAAAACCCGTACTCAATACCAGTACATCATCACAGTCAATACCAATCAGCATTACTTACCAGTGCACAATAAATATATCAATCCAATCAATCCGCACTACTCACGAGTGCATAAAATATCACCAATCACATCTGCACTACTCACAAGTGCACAATCAATCAAACTGTACTACTCACAAGTGCTGCACTATGCGTAGGCCAATATCCAGTCACTCTCTCGGGAATAAACACCTCTGGGCTCAACCTCCTCGGGCTCAGTCACCTCTGGGCGAACACATCCCCAGGATCAGACACCTCCGAGTGGTACATCCAGGCTCAGTATCATCCGAGAAGCTGACTTCCATAGGATCAACTCCCGATCCTACAATCACATCCCCCAAGCTCCGGTCGTCTGGGTAATCCCCCCAAGCACCGACCGTCTGGGAATATCACAATCACAATGAAAACCATCCCGGGAATTACATCCCAAAACATTTCAATCAAATCTTGACTTCATACCAAGTCAAGGTCATTCTCAACTGGGTCTCAAGCCCAAAATACATTTTTCACATAAACCGTTAAAATCACATTTAAATCAATAGAATAATCCGGAAATCATCATTGACTCATCATTGACTCACCAACCAAATCAAAATATCATTTTAGAAATCATTTAGACTCCGGGCCTAGCCCAAAACATCATCTGCACATTCCTCGTAAAACGTGCCCGAAAGACTGATTAAAATAATCATAAAATCCCAATAAATCATTAATTTCACAATTTCACAAATGACTCCAAATCCGAGTCAAAATCACTATTCACTTGGGTTCTCATGCCCAAAATAACATTATCACGCAAATCCATGCGTTGCAACCTCCGTTGCCATTTTCACGTAAATCCACAAAGTCAATCACTGACTCATAACCCGAGTCCAAATATCATTTTCAATCCATGACTCAATAATCCGAGTCTAACCATTATTTTCAATCAATTTCAATCCCGGACTCATAAACCAAGTCCAAACATTATTTTTACCAAATTTCGTAATTTCTCGAAAATCGCCCAAAATAATAATATAATAATCATAAAACCGAGAAATTACCGGATTGAAACACAAATCATGCCCAAGCATATAAAATCATATAATAAGGCATTTAAATCATATATGCATGCATCACTGTTAGAAAAACAAAGTCCACTCACACACACCGTCCAAAACGGTCCGTTTCCGAGCTGCACGTTTTTCCGTAAAATCTGGAAATCACAACTCCTGTCCAAAATCATTATAGAGGGTTACTAACATCTCAAAATACAACATATAATTTTCCCCAATTTTTCCGGGATTTAAATACGTATTTTTAACGTAATACAAAACTTTGGATACGCGGAACATTAACGAAACAATATCCGATTTCATCGAAATCAACGTCAAAATGTTCGTTACACTGAGAGGATCAAAAGTCATGTTGACCTCACCTTGAGACTAGGCCGGACGCGCCCCCACGCGCCGCCGTGAGTGGCTGCGCGTGAAATCCACGCGCCTGCTACAGTGTCACCGTCCCAACCCGTTTGTCTGGTAAACGGGTCGTTTAACCCGCGATCAGACCCGGTTTGTTTTCTGTCAATTCGACATTGATTCCACCAATTGAACATTCAGTAAGTTTCGATTCAAGTCTAATTAGAGTTCTGTGGACTTAATTACAAGCAACATTACCTCTAACCTCACGATCACAGAGGATCAATCGAAGAACATCCGGCCACTGTTCATCCTTCGAAAACCATCAAAGCTTCTTGATTTCGTTCAATTGATTCACCAGTAAGCTTCAATGGACTCAGGTAGGTATTTTCCCCAACTCAATTGCATCAATTCGTGGCTCAAACGCCACGACTCAAACTCGAACATCCGTACACTGTGCATCCATGGAGCTTCATCAATCTCCAGTGTTTTCCTTCAATTGATGAACCCAGAAGCATCGTGGGATCTTCAGGAACACAATCCCCACATCAATTTCGTCAATCAAAGCCTCAATTCCCTCGACTCAACCTCGAGATTTCTGAAAGTTTCCTTCCTCAGTTCTACCTCAATTCGACCTCAATTCCACTTAGTTCCTTCTACAAAATGGATCGTAGTAATCCCAGAAGACAGAAACTGAACCCAATTTCGATCAACAAGGCTCAATTCATCCAATTTGATTTTTCCTCCCAAAAACCCAATTTCGAATTCCTAGTTTTCAGCCACACTCAACCTCCCGTGTTTACCCAGTTGAGTTAGTCTCAACAAACACTCGATTTTGCCCTCAAAACCAGTTAGGAATGGCAGCACACACTCTCCAATTCTGCTGCTCAATGCTCACGGGTAAGAAGAACAAAGAAGGAGAAAATTAAGGAGAAAATGGAGGAAATGATGAAGGATAAATGATGATGTTGTAATGATGGTGTTGGGAGGGAAACATGGACCAGATTTCAGGGGATGGGTGACACTTGTCACTCATCCGAATGTGTACAGTCACCGGGTACTGTTCATATTAAAATATTATTTTAATCCCGGTTCGTTCGGTTAATCGAGCCCGATTCCGTGACCATAACTTCGTCGTCGAATCTCCGATTTCGGCATGCCGCCTGTCGTTGGATTCGTATCGACGAGACCTACGTAACGGTCCTTGGCCCTCGTCCGTTGGACTTCCCGGCCAAAAAGTCAACATTTGGCCCCTACTATGCCAAATTACCAAAATGCCCCTCATCTTCCGATCATCATAACTTTCACTACGAATGTCGGAATCGAACGTGCCACCTGTCTATGAACTCGTGACGTCCCGAACTACGTCATAGTCATCGGTCAAAGTCCGTTTGACCGCCCAAACTAAAAGTCAACATTTTGCCCACGCTAGGGGCAAAACGGTCATTTTGCACGTTTCGTCCGATTTCACTCAACTAATCCCCGATTAGTCATTCTAAATCATGATTAATTAATATTCAATCCCGATATTCGGGACGGGTCATTACAACCTTCCCTCCTTAAAGAATTTCGTCCCCGAAATTCCAACTACTTGTATTCCACATCTACCTCGTGGAAAACAAATGGGCCTCACAACACGTGTACACCTGTACACCCACTAGCCAATGCAGAACTCGTCTGCACTCAGACGTCACATCACGGATGCACGTCGTACTTGACCACACTCGACCACCCCGAGTGAAAATGAATCACCAGAAATTGGCAATGTCGTCACTAAGTTGACTCCTTCAGCCTGACGGCCCCACGTAATCACTAATGTGCCCTGACATCCGCTCTCATAGAGAGTCACCAAAACTCACCTGTCAGTCCATGCTGACACCACAAGCCAAACTGTCACCACCAAGCTTTACCACCTTAGTAAAGCGTCAATCAGTAACAAATCAGTGACAACACATCATACCACCACGTCCGTCAATGTAGCACAAGATCAACAACACGATCTCCCCTCGCAGGGCAAACTCAATCCAGCGACAAATACCAACAGCAGTATCCACAACTGTCACCCCCGCAGCGATCCCAGATGCTGGTAAGGTCACGACAAGGTAACATCTCGCCGCAAAGCAACTTGCGGTCACACTAACCACCAACTCACTCATCCTGAGTATATGCATACCGTCATCACACTCAAACAGACGGTGTAACTGGAACACATTGAACACCAGCCTAGCAGTGATCACACAACTCAACACTAGAGTTATACTAGCCAACCATGGCTTAGAGCACCTGCTCAAACAATCACTGAAATCATCAGAATCACTCTGCCCAGTGCATCGTGTTCAATGTCCAGTTCACGTTCACAACCCATCCCATGGTATCAGGATTTAGCCGACTACTAACACGTTCACCAACGTACTACTGGTATAACCCGTATACCGTCACCCGACACCACAAGTCTGCAAAGTATCGTACCCCAAACCATAAACGAGGTACACCCATCTATCCCTTGACAAGACTACAACCACCTAGGTCATAGCCAAACACGTTCCAATAATGGAGTCCATTCGCCCAAACCAACAAGAGACAAATCGAAACTCCACCCATTAACTAGTTCCAATTCCAAATTCGAATCCGCAATTTCGTAAGAAATCCCGAATCCGAACCCACACATCACATTTTTAATTCATATCCAAATCCGAATCCGAAATCATTATTCCGTAAGCTAGCATTTGGAATAATCATTCCGCACCCAAATCCAGTATTCCACTTTCAAGTTCTAAAATCGAATCCTGAATCGTCACCCAGAAATTCGATTCCAAAACCCGAAATCTCGTTCACGTCCACTCGGACACACCAAAACCGAACCTATCGGTTACCCATTCATTATACTCGGTTGACTTCATAAGGAAGCCAATCCAACAACCACACGGTTAAGGTTGACAAAATCCGATCACTTCGGAAACCTACTCACTTGAGTAACATACCACAAAAGGGCTCCACTTTGAAAAGAAGTTCAGTCCCGTCATTTACGACTCACATACCGGAGTAAGAGTGACAAACTCTCTACCCAACTGGATCATCAGGATTACGGTCCAGATCCATCACGACGTCAGCTGACCATGAACATCACGATCCTAGATCGTCACAATGCCCAATGTCCACGACATCACAAACCCGGTCCACCTAGGATCCACACGGTTAACTACTAGGAACCATAAGGTCTGACACCCTCATCTAATTCGCGTACTGTCACAACGTTTGACAACTAACGCCCACAATTAGAAAGTTCAGTCAACGACGAGACATGCTGCGACTGTGGGTTCTCACTGATTACCTCATATCCACCCTTGCCATCCCACCTAGGGAAAACCAAGGATGATCCCAAACGATAACACCAATATTCATCCCCGGGTCAAGTTTATTCTGGGCCCAACACGCCCATCTACAAACCAAACTGTGAACAAAAACAACCATCCGGACCCACACTAGTCCGACACACCCAAAACACATGATACAATATTACAACACAAATGGACCATACAAACCATTTACAAGGTATCAATACAATTATTTCGACCTACGGTCAAGTCGATCGGGGCAGTTCCTTCGCAAATGTCCAAGGTTCCTACAAAAGTGACAAGTGGCAGTGCTGAGGCGACTTGCCCCACCACGCCGCTTACTTGTCGACTGGGTTGAAGTTCCACCCGAATGAATGCCCACCGAGGATTGCGACACAAGAGTATGAAGGCTAACTCGTTTCGTTGTATCCTGACTCATCTGTTCAGTATCCTGACGCTCTCGGCGTCGTCCAGCGCCCAAAGATTGTTCTGGCACAGGTAAAATAGTAGCCTCCACTCGGATAGCAGCATCCGATAATTCCCTCAGAGTAGAATACGAGCCAACAGTTACAGCACCTCGTAACTCATTCCTCAATCCCTGCTCAAACCTTCGACACTTATCCTCCTCTGTAGCCACATACAGAGGAGCGAAACTAGATAAGTGCAAAAATTGTTGTTCATAATCGACCACTGACCGATTCCCTTGCTGCAATTGGAGAAACTCAACCTCCTTAGCGTTCCGAAATGAGCGAGGATAAAACTGATCCAAAAATCGCTCTCGGAATGCATCCCATGCCAAGGTACGGGCATCCCAGCCAGTCAACTGTAAACTATGCCACCACCTGTAAGCATAGCCATCCAAGAGAAAAGTGGCTAAGGGTACCATGTCCTCCAGGGGACATATCATAACCTCAAAAATCCTTTCCAATCGCGTAAGCCAATCTTCGGCACCATCCGGTCCCGAATCACCACGAAACACAGTGGCTCCCAACCGTCGAGCTCGCTCAATATCTGGGCCTTTACTAACACTACTCTCGCCCCTCCCATCTTCAGACCGTGTACGGGACGCACGACTCAGAGGCATGACGTATCAACAGAAATCAAGAACCAAATGCTCTGATACCAATTTGACAGGACCCGTCCCAACTGGACGTCAAAAACCGTACCTGGTCCTGCTCCCGTCTGACAAGTCAACTAAAGGTCCGAAACTCCCCTTCAGTGCTTGCCAGACAAGGGATGTTTGCGCGGATTTCTGCTGCTGTCACTACCTCACGATCAGTCCCGAACGTCGTACCACGGCCTGGAGGGTCACAAAACAGAAATGGTGTGAGTGGACAAAAATGACCTCTTATAAAAACATTTATCAAAATACAATCTTACCCTCCAGTTTTCACAAACTTGCATGCATATCGTAAAACATGAGTGACCGATAAAATTAAAACATATTTTCCCATGGTCCATAAAACTCATGTTCACCAAATCAGTTCATGTTATAAAACATCAAATCCCGGCTCTCGGGCCAAAACATGTGAAAACATAATCACCTGGCCACAAGGACCAAAAACCCGTACTCAATACCAGTACATCATCACAGTCAATACCAATCAGCATTACTTACCAGTGCACAATAAATATATCAATCCAATCAATCCGCACTACTCACGAGTGCATAAAATATCACCAATCACATCTGCACTACTCACAAGTGCACAATCAATCAAACTGTACTACTCACAAGTGCTGCACTATGCGTAGGCCAATATCCAGTCACTCTCTCGGGAATAAACACCTCTGGGCTCAACCTCCTCGGGCTCAGTCACCTCTGGGCGAACACATCCCCAGGATCAGACACCTCCGAGTGGTACATCCAGGCTCAGTATCATCCGAGAAGCTGACTTCCATAGGATCAACTCCCGATCCTACAATCACATCCCCCAAGCTCCGGTCGTCTGGGTAATCCCCCCAAGCACCGACCGTCTGGGAATATCACAATCACAATGAAAACCATCCCGGGAATTACATCCCAAAACATTTCAATCAAATCTTGACTTCATACCAAGTCAAGGTCATTCTCAACTGGGTCTCAAGCCCAAAATACATTTTTCACATAAACCGTTAAAATCACATTTAAATCAATAGAATAATCCGGAAATCATCATTGACTCATCATTGACTCACCAACCAAATCAAAATATCATTTTAGAAATCATTTAGACTCCGGGCCTAGCCCAAAACATCATCTGCACATTCCTCGTAAAACGTGCCCGAAAGACTGATTAAAATAATCATAAAATCCCAATAAATCATTAATTTCACAATTTCACAAATGACTCCAAATCCGAGTCAAAATCACTATTCACTTGGGTTCTCATGCCCAAAATAACATTATCACGCAAATCCATGCGTTGCAACCTCCGTTGCCATTTTCACGTAAATCCACAAAGTCAATCACTGACTCATAACCCGAGTCCAAATATCATTTTCAATCCATGACTCAATAATCCGAGTCTAACCATTATTTTCAATCAATTTCAATCCCGGACTCATAAACCAAGTCCAAACATTATTTTTACCAAATTTCGTAATTTCTCGAAAATCGCCCAAAATAATAATATAATAATCATAAAACCGAGAAATTACCGGATTGAAACACAAATCATGCCCAAGCATATAAAATCATATAATAAGGCATTTAAATCATATATGCATGCATCACTGTTAGAAAAACAAAGTCCACTCACACACACCGTCCAAAACGGTCCGTTTCCGAGCTGCACGTTTTTCCGTAAAATCTGGAAATCACAACTCCTGTCCAAAATCATTATAGAGGGTTACTAACATCTCAAAATACAACATATAATTTTCCCCAATTTTTCCGGGATTTAAATACGTATTTTTAACGTAATACAAAACTTTGGATACGCGGAACATTAACGAAACAATATCCGATTTCATCGAAATCAACGTCAAAATGTTCGTTACACTGAGAGGATCAAAAGTCATGTTGACCTCACCTTGAGACTAGGCCGGACGCGCCCCCACGCGCCGCCGTGAGTGGCTGCGCGTGAAATCCACGCGCCTGCTACAGTGTCACCGTCCCAACCCGTTTGTCTGGTAAACGGGTCGTTTAACCCGCGATCAGACCCGGTTTGTTTTCTGTCAATTCGACATTGATTCCACCAATTGAACATTCAGTAAGTTTCGATTCAAGTCTAATTAGAGTTCTGTGGACTTAATTACAAGCAACATTACCTCTAACCTCACGATCACAGAGGATCAATCGAAGAACATCCGGCCACTGTTCATCCTTCGAAAACCATCAAAGCTTCTTGATTTCGTTCAATTGATTCACCAGTAAGCTTCAATGGACTCAGGTAGGTATTTTCCCCAACTCAATTGCATCAATTCGTGGCTCAAACGCCACGACTCAAACTCGAACATCCGTACACTGTGCATCCATGGAGCTTCATCAATCTCCAGTGTTTTCCTTCAATTGATGAACCCAGAAGCATCGTGGGATCTTCAGGAACACAATCCCCACATCAATTTCGTCAATCAAAGCCTCAATTCCCTCGACTCAACCTCGAGATTTCTGAAAGTTTCCTTCCTCAGTTCTACCTCAATTCGACCTCAATTCCACTTAGTTCCTTCTACAAAATGGATCGTAGTAATCCCAGAAGACAGAAACTGAACCCAATTTCGATCAACAAGGCTCAATTCATCCAATTTGATTTTTCCTCCCAAAAACCCAATTTCGAATTCCTAGTTTTCAGCCACACTCAACCTCCCGTGTTTACCCAGTTGAGTTAGTCTCAACAAACACTCGATTTTGCCCTCAAAACCAGTTAGGAATGGCAGCACACACTCTCCAATTCTGCTGCTCAATGCTCACGGGTAAGAAGAACAAAGAAGGAGAAAATTAAGGAGAAAATGGAGGAAATGATGAAGGATAAATGATGATGTTGTAATGATGGTGTTGGGAGGGAAACATGGACCAGATTTCAGGGGATGGGTGACACTTGTCACTCATCCGAATGTGTACAGTCACCGGGTACTGTTCATATTAAAATATTATTTTAATCCCGGTTCGTTCGGTTAATCGAGCCCGATTCCGTGACCATAACTTCGTCGTCGAATCTCCGATTTCGGCATGCCGCCTGTCGTTGGATTCGTATCGACGAGACCTACGTAACGGTCCTTGGCCCTCGTCCGTTGGACTTCCCGGCCAAAAAGTCAACATTTGGCCCCTACTATGCCAAATTACCAAAATGCCCCTCATCTTCCGATCATCATAACTTTCACTACGAATGTCGGAATCGAACGTGCCACCTGTCTATGAACTCGTGACGTCCCGAACTACGTCATAGTCATCGGTCAAAGTCCGTTTGACCGCCCAAACTAAAAGTCAACATTTTGCCCACGCTAGGGGCAAAACGGTCATTTTGCACGTTTCGTCCGATTTCACTCAACTAATCCCCGATTAGTCATTCTAAATCATGATTAATTAATATTCAATCCCGATATTCGGGACGGGTCATTACACAAAGTGGCTGCGCGTGGCCTCACGCGCTAGCTACAGTACCATCTTCAACCTCGAACCACTGTGTTGAACCGGCCGCCACAGGCTGAACCGGCGAGAACTGATCTCCGCCGTCCGGCCACCAATTCAACCCCTCTTTTCTCCCACAACTGCGTCCAGACCTGCCCTATCTATTTCCGTACTCCGTTCACCTCGACACGGCCTCTACACCGTCGACTGAACTCGAAACCAGACGGCCCAAAAGCCCCTGTTTTCCTTCCCGGCCATCCAGCTCACCTCCCTTCACGGTGGCTACACCAAACTCTTCCCTGGACTTCTCTAAGCCTAACCCAGCTAACCAGAACCGTCGACTCACTCCTCTGTTTCACGATTCTCCGTTTGAACCTCACGGCTAAAACAGAGCACACAAGCGCACTCCGTCGTGCCGGCCACCACCGTGCACCACCCATCACGTCAGCACAACCGAATTACTCCTAGGACTCAACTAGATCCCCTAGACCACTCTAGACTCATCGATTCAACCTCCCAAGCCACGACTTCCACGTTGAACCTCAACGGGAAAACAGAGTATCGAAATGGGGATGAGGAAATTACCTGCCTCCAGTCGCCGCCGTGAGCTCCTCCGGGGCTGGTCGACTCCACGCAGCCCTCACGACACCACCGCGATCTCAGTTGCACCGTACACGGCTGCCACCGCCACGATTTCTCCACACTCTCTGATTTCCTCCTTGTTTCCCTCTGATTTTCCCGTGGCCCGCAGCTCCCACACACACATCCGCTGCACCCCACAACCAACTCACCAGCTTCCCTTCGATCTCCCGTCCCTCACTCACTCACCAGAACTCATCAACTGCCACAATTACCCTTCAATTGTCCTTCACAATCTCCCTTTGTTTCTCTCTGTGTCGAAGAACACGAACACACAGCACGGGTGCACCCCAATAATAGAACCGTGCACACACACTAGAATCCCCCAGAACCCACTACACGCTTGCCACATGTCACCATCCCCCACTCTCTCTCACACACATGGCCTTATCTCAGCCCTTCATCTGCTTCTCTCTGCACAAATCCCCAGGTGCAAAAAGACCAAAATACCCTTCTGTTTAACTCAAAATTACGGTTTTGCCACTAACTTTCTAGACCCGTAACTCCCACACCGTAAGTCCGATGAATACGTGCCGCCTGTCATCGAACTCAGGATGACGAGAGCTATCTAACCATCCTAGGTCAACATACCAAAACCCGATTACACAAAAGTCAACTATTCCCCTAATTTACCCAAATTACGGTTATGCCCTCCACCTTCCGAACATCACAACTTCCTCCCCAGATGTCAGAATCGGGCGTGCCACCTGCCTATGGATTCGTGACGTCCTAAACTACGTCCTGGTCACCGGTCAATACCCAATTGACCACCCGAACGAAAAGTCAACTTTTTGCCCTGACTAGGGGCAAAATCATCATTCTATGCTAATGACCTTATCGATACCGACTAACCACCGATTAGCCTCGCTAAGCCCACCTTAATATTGTTACACACGCGCCGCCCAAAGTGGCTGCGCGTGGGCCTCACGCGCCTGCTACAGTGCATCAGCTACCTTGAGCAAACCCGGTTCGACACAGTAGCTATGAACCGGCGAGAGCGGTTCTCCGCCGTCCCATCTCCATTCCTTCCCTTCCTTCACCATCTTCATCGTCCAGACCTACTATGTCCATCCCCATCCTCCTTAGACCTCGACATAGCCCCTAAACCGTCGACTGAAGCTCGAAACAAAACACAACCGCTGCTCTGTTTTCCTTCCCGGCCACCCAAGTCACCTCCCGTCACGGTGGCAACACCAGACGGTTCCTAGGACCCTTCTAAACCGAACCCAACTCACCTTAACCGTCGATTCACTCCCAAACTTCACGACTTTAGGTTCGAACATCGACGACAAAACAAAGCACCAGAGTACCCGCTGTCGTGTTAACCCTCACCGTGCACCACCTGTCACGGCAGCACACCCAACAGAAGCCCAGACCTCCACTGAGTCACCTAGACCACCCTAGACTCATCGATTCTACTCCTAAGGCTACGACTTCCACTTTGAACTTCTACGGTTAAACAGAGCATCGAAATGGGGATGAGGGAAGTACCTGCTTTCCGTCACCGTCGTGAGCTCCGCTGGGGCTGGTGGACTCCTCGCACCCCTCATGACACCACCACGATCTCAGTAGCACCGTACACGGCCGCCACCGCCACGATTTCTCACAACTCCCTGATTTCCTTCCTGTTTTCCCCCCTGATTTTCCCGCAGCTCTCGACTCCCCCACACACAGCCACCACACCGTCAGCCTCTCTCATTGCTTCCCTTTCACTCCCTGCTCACTCTCACACACTCACAACTCACCAGCACCCTCAATCAACCCTCAATTCTTCCTCACAATCTCCCTCTGTTTCACTCTGGTTGCAGAACACGAACACACACACTTGCACGGGTGCACCCCAATTATTTGGGCCGTGCACACACACAAGAACCCCCTAGAAGCCACTACACACCTGCCACATGTCACCATCCACTCCATCCTCTCCCACATGGCTCAATCCCAGCCGTCCATCTGCCTTCTCTGTGCACAATTCCCCAGACAACTGAAAGACCAAACTGCCCCTCCTTTTAACCCAATTTTACACTTTTGCCACTAACTTCCTAGACCCGTCACTCCTACATCGTAAGTCCGATGAATACGTGCCACCTGTCATCGAACTCAGGACAACGAGATCTACGTAACCATCCTCGGTCATCGTACCAAAACCCGATCGTCCAAAAAGTCAACTTTTCCCCTTCTTTTAACCAAATTACGGTTATGCCCTCAACCTTCCGAACATCACAACTTCCTCCTCGGATGTCGGAATCGGGCGTGCCACCTGCCTACGGATTCGTGACGTCCTAAACTACGTCCTGGTCACTAGTCAATACCCACTAGACCACCCGAACTAAAAGTCAATATTTTGCCCGAACTAGGGGCAAAATCGTCATTCTAAGCTTACGGACCTATCGGGACCACCTAACCACCGATTAACCTCACTAATCCCACCTTAATCACTCTACTAAGCCCGGCTCTCGGGACGGGTTGTTACACTTGTGGGTAGGTTGAGCACCAAATAATGTACTTTGACTATTGTGCGCACGTGTTGTTATTTTACTATCCCATGTCTGACAGTATCGCTTTAAACACTGTTGTTGTACGTTATCTATCTATTTGAGTATTCGGTTTTTATTTAAGGGTAATTTTGGTATGTTTGGAGTCATTGTCAGACGGGAGCGGGGCACGTCCCCGGGTGGTCCCAGTGGGATTGAGACGGGTCCTGTCAAGTCATTTATCCAGAAATCACAACCATACCCATAACCATGCCATAAAACAAGTACAACAATATACATATGCATGCATCATAATTATGAAAGAAACTATCCACCCACAGTACCGCCTATCGCACAAACTCGAGCCGTAAACCAATCTGAAGCCTTTGGGATGTTCTGACCTATCAAATTCACACCTGGGGTTCACTAACAATCTATACATGTCAGGACCCACCCCGGTTTCACCCCGAAACCTGAGGTAAATCCTGCTCCCGTCTGACACCCCGACACTAAACCCAAAGTAAAATCATAAAAATCACCAAAATACCACTGTCAGACGCAGAAGAATTTAAATACGACACCGAAATTATAACTACAAAGAAATCAAAACCGATGATAAATACAAGCACGCGGAGGAAAACTTAAGCACTCTGGGACCCTGCTCGTCACTTCTATGCCTCAGACACTGCCTCGACGTCAAGACCCCGCGCTATCTCCACAACCTGGAGGGCAATTTAAAACAGAAGGTGTGAATAGACCATAAATAAAAGAAAATTTCTAAAACCATTTATCAGAAAAATCGAGTTTAACCCTCCGTTTTGAAACCACATGCATAACCCAGTTATCAAAACAGTAGGATCCAATACTCAAAAAACATCATAAGAAACAGAAACACTAGAAAACAGTTATAGAAGTCATAGCGTAGGAATCATAAAACCATATCATAAACCCTGAACGTCAAAATCATCATTTTCCGATCAAACCTGCTGGACCTATCCGAGTCTTTAAACTCCCGAGTCTTTAAACTCAACAGGCCTCAATAACATCCGAGTCTTTAAACTCCCGAGTCTTTAAACTCAACAGGCCTACGGGGGAAATATCAATATATCCGAGTCTTTAAACTCAATCCGGGCCCGTCCCCCGTCAAATCAATATCCGGGTCTTTAAACCCAATAACCAGATCCAGCAAATCCAATCCAAAACCATTTGAAAACCATTCCCGAATTCACATCCAAACCCGAATCCGAAATCATCGGTCTGATACCCTTCCGGCATCCAGAACCGTCATTCCGAACCCAAATCCGGACTGCCACTTTTCAACTTTAAAACCAAATTCCGCTTTCCGAAATCCGATTCTAAAACCGAAAACCTTAATCATTGAAATCATGTTCCAAAATCCCTTTATAATCATTGAAAACCGTTTAGCATTTGAAATCCCAAAATCATGGCATCAAAATCAGAATTCAAAGCTTCCTCGTAAAACGTGCTAAAAACCGTACTTTCTCGTAAAACGTGCAAATATGTAAAATCACATCATAAATCCAACAATCATGAAATCACATATATAAAACAAGTATAGAAAACAGTTATGCATGTTCGAGTTTAAGGAAAGGGTCCACTCACAGTACCGAGCCCTCAATCGCGTCCTGAACGTCCTGCACGCTCCTCGGCTTCCTCGGGAAATCCCGATCCTGTCAACAACCACCAAATTACGTCACTAACACGTCCACGAGTAACCACCTAAATTCCCTCAAAAATCCCCAACTACTGTTACCACGGCCAACCCTCTCTATGTAACAACTGTATGGTGTACGCAAGGGAAACTCTATGAACAGAAAACAAAGGTCTTTTACAATACCTCATATGGAGTACCCGTTAAAATTCACAGAGCACCTCCTCGCGTGTACAACCACAGATACTTCCCTACTGGCTGGCTCCTCCCTCGGTTGTTACTTCAACCACTATCGGAATAAATCTACAAAGTCCTAAAGGCAAACTCTAGCTTGTGGGTTCTCTCCTTCAATAACCTCATATCGATCAGTTATAGTCACTCCTTTCCTATTCCCTCCGTCATCCTTCCACTGTAACACTCCCCAGGTCACCTAGGGAAAATCCTAGACAACAACAAAAGCAAAGCTAATAAAGTACCTGTCCCCGCATCTGGTGCCGACTGAACTTCCTGCTGAGTCATCGAGAACACTCGGGCCTGAGATCCCGACACTCTACCACGTCCCCTCGAACTGCTAGTGGCACCACCACCTCCTCTAGTGCCTGCTGTCCCTGACGCTGTACTCTGTCCAGGCTCCGCTGCTCCTCGGCCTACACCACCTTCCTGTGGCAACAGTGGACACTCACGTCGGAAATGACCTCGCTTTCCGCAGTAGAAACACACATCCCGACCGGAAAGACCTGGTAACCCTGTCGACGCAACAGACGTCGCACTCGTTTGCAGAGTCGGCTGTGCTCGGTAACTATGAAATCCTGAACTCTGGAAACTACCAGGCCTACCAAAACGATCATCGCCCGACGACGATGCTCCACCGAAGTTACCCCTTTTCTGTGTCCACTGGCTCGAAGCTCCAGAAAAAAATGGCTCCCAGCGCCGCACCGGCAAACTAGCCTCAACCCTCACCGCTGCATCCGACAAGTCTCGGAGGGTAGCAAACGATCCAGCCGTCACGATGGCTCGAATCTCGCCTCGCAAGCCCAATTCAAACATACGGCATTTCTCGGCTTCAGTGGCCACAAAAGCAGGAGCAAACCGAGACAACATCTGGAATTTCCGTTCATACTCAGCCACCGTCATATTCCCTTGTTGAAGCTGCAGAAACTCCGCCTCCTTGGCATCCCGAAAAGAACGAGGATAATACTGTTCCAGGAATCGTTCCCTAAACGTCTCCCAAGTCACCGTATGGACATCCCAACCAGAAAACTCGAGGGTATACCACCACTCGTACGCTGCACCATCCAATAAAAATGTAGCCAACAACACTCGCTCCTCTGGCGGGCAATGCATCACCGCAAAGATCCGCTCAAGTCTGGTAATCCACCTCTGGGCTTCCTCAGGATCAGCCCCACCACTAAAAGTCGTAGCCCCGAGCCGCTGGGCTCGCTCAATCGTAGTACTCTCAGTTCCCCTCGCCATTTCTTCTTCAGGTCGTGGAGAGGGTCCACGTCTCGGAGGCATCGTCAACCGCACGCTGAAAGAGGCATAGAAGTAGTCAAACATCTGAAACACAACCTCACAAACCAACAGACCCAACAAACTCGACAAACCTATGCTCTGATACCAATTCCAATGGACTCGTCACAACTCCTGGACCAAAAACCATGTTGACCACTTTCCCCAGAACCGCCGAACGCGCCCCCACGCGCCGCCCAAAGTGGCTGCGCGTGGCCCTCACGCGCCAGCTACAGTACCACCGTCAACCTCACGTCGACCCGATTCACACTAGTGCTGCAACTCGGACCGGCGAGACCCGTTCTCTGCCGTCCGACCACCATTTCACCTCCTTTCTTCACCTATAGCTTCGTCCAGCCCTACTTTATCCATCCCTGTCCTTGAATCACCGCGATTCAACCTGTAGCTCATCGACTTAAGCTCGAACCAGACGGCCCGAATGCCCCTGTCTTCCTTCCCGGCCGCCCAGCTCACCCCCCTTCACGGTGGCGACACCGGACGCTTCCTGGGGCCCGTCTGAACCTAACTCAGCTAACCAGAACCGTCGACTCACTCCCCAACTTCACGACTCGTCGTTCGAACCTTGACTGCAAAACAGGGCACACAGAGTCCCTCCGTCGTGCCAACCGTCACCGCGCACCACCCGTCACGGCAACACCACCAGAAGATACTCAGGCCTCCCCTGAGTCACTCAGACCACCCTAGACTCATCGATTCAACCTCTAGACTCACGACTCTCACTTTGAAATTCGACGGGAAAACAGAGCATCGAACACAGGACTTAGGAAGTACCTGTAATTGGTCACCGCCGTACTCGCCGCCGCGTTCCCTGGAGTCCACAGAGCTGCCTCAGCCTCCTCTCGTGTTCCCTTGCACCGTACACGGCCACCGCACCACCACAAGCTCACACCTCCTCCCTGTTTTCTCTGAATTACCCTTGGCTCCCAACTCACTCACACGCCACCCTCACGTTTCCTAACCTTCTCACTAGCTCCCTCTCACTCTCTGATCACCGTCACACACTCACAACTCACCAGCACCTTCGATCAACCTTTAATTTTTCCTCACCGCCTCACTCTGTTTCGCCCTGGTTGAAACACACACACGATCACACACGGGCTCACCTAATTAATTGGAACCGTGCTCACACAAGATCCAACCAGAACCCTCTAGTCCCCCAACACGTGTCACCATCCAATCCACACACTCCCACATGGTCCAATCCCAGCCGTCCATCTGTTCTCTCTTTCTGCACAAATTCCAGAACACAAAGACCAAACTGCCCCTCATTTTTACTCAATTTTACAATTATGCCACTACCTTTCTAGACCCGTATCTCACACATCGTAAGTCCGATGAATACGTGCCGCCTGTCATCGAACTCAGGACAACGAGATCTACGTAACCATCCTCGGTCAACGTACCAAAACCCGATCGTCCAAAAAGTCAACCCTTCCCCTATTTTAACCAATTTACGGTTATGCCCTCAACCTTCCGAACATCACAACTTCCTCCTCGGATGTCGGAATCGGGCGTGCCACCTGCCTACGGATTCGTGACGTCCTAAACTACGTTCTGGTCACGGGCCAATACCCACTAGACCACCCGAACTAAAAGTCAACATTTTTGCCCAAGTCAGGGTCAAAATCGTCATTCTAAGCTTACGGACCTATCGGGACCACCTAACCACCGATAAACCTCACTAATCCCACCTTAAACACTATCTTAATCTCGGCTCTCGGGACGGGTTGTTACAATACAAGTCCATACACAAATACCCCCTAAATCCCGGAACGGAATATACGTCCCAAACACGCTTCTCGAGGATAAAAATTCCTAAAACTACCACCAAACGACCTCTGATCGATCTGAAACCACTATCATTTGATTAAAGACGACAAAACCTTTCAAACAAGACTAATCCCACCTAAATATTCCTAAGGATGGTGACAGGACCGCCCCCGGAAGGGGCATCGATAACCGTGCCCGGTCCTGCTCCCGTCTGGCAAGTCGACTGAAATACCCGAGTTACCCGCAGTACGTGCCAGACCAGGGATAGCCACATGTGCTTACTCATGCCTCCGCCCCTCGTACAGCCTCGAACAACGCGCCACGACCTGGAGGGTCAATAAAAACCAAAAGGTGTGAGTGGACAAAAATAAATCAGTTCAGCAAAACAGTTACAACAAGCGTTTTTACCCTCCGCGTAAAAACAACGAATGCATGCGTACAAAAATCATTTCGCAATCGGTTAAGATTTTCCATATAAGAAAAACTGTGTATCAAATTTCAACATAAGTGGAAACTCGTTTGAATCTCAAAATCATTTTTCCTTCCTCAACCATCGGGTCCTAGCCCGCAATCGTAATCACCGGGCCGCAGCCCAAAACCACGAATCAAACCAAATGCACAACCTGATCCAAAACCAACAACCATATACCGGGCCACTGCCCAACTCAACTGAAACATCAGAAATCATCAATAAATCACAAGTCAATCATTTGCTGGATACCAAGTGCGCCCGAGTCTTTAAACTCAAAACCATGCGCATAAACAGGCCTTCCCGGGATATCAACGAGTCTTTAAACTCAAACATGATTAGTAGGCCTCGGGGGTATCACAATAATCGAGTCTTTAAACTCACGAGTCTTTAAACTCATTAAGGGCCCTCCCCTGTCATCAACTAACCGAGTCTTTAAACTCAAAACGTGCTCCAGCAATAGCACCGGGTTTTTAAACCCAAAACAGTTTTCAAACACAACATCGGGTCTTTAAACCCAAAACAGTTTATTAATCACGACAACGTGGGATCCAACCCAAAATCACATTTTTCACAACAGGACGCATGGTCCGAATTTCCACATTCAATTCTCCAAATCATACTTCACAAACATAATCAAATTATCATGCAACACGGGTCATGCAAAAACAGACCAAATGACTTTATTAAATCCTTTTTCATTCCCGAATTCGAATTCGCAATAATGATTCCGTAAGCCGGCATCTGGAAGCGTCATCCCGAACCCAAACCAAGAATCCATTAAAATTTCCGAAAACCGTAATCTCGTTCGTTAAAACTACTTTTATGCCCCGAGCATCAAGCCCGAAATCGTATTTTTCCAAAATCCATTTTAATTCCTTGAAATCACTTCATTTCTCAAATCTCATTATCAAAACATCTGAACCACAATCATAATTACCAAAATCTTGATCCAAGCAAAACATACTCAAATCCCTCATTTAAAATCCTCAAAATCACAAGTCTCAATTCAATCCCCAAATTCAAACATCAACAGTGATCAAAACATAATAACTCGAAATCTCGAAAAACGTGCAAATCTGAAACGTTCTCGAAAAACGTGTCAAAATCGTAGGTCACACTCGCAAATCATAAACAACCTTCTTAAATCATTTTATACCCATTTCGTATAACTTCTTTCGTTAAACCGTCATTAAGCACCCGAGTGACCATAGTCTCGAAATACGTGTAATTACACATGTATAGTAAAAATGCGCATAAATACGAAAATCGGATACGTATAAATACGGAAATCAAACTCAATCACACTTATAATCATAATCATAAAATCATAGAAATAATTTATGCATGCATTAAATTTTGAAAGCAACGTCCACTCACACACCGTCCAATAGGCTCGGTTTGCGCCGCACGCATGCCCGTAATTTCCGATATTTCCAGAAATTCCAAATCCTGTCCGAAAACACATTCCCGGGTCATTAAGGTCTCAAATAACATCATACTAATTCCCCATAATTTTCCGGAAATCAATCGTTAATTAAAAATGTAACCTAAACCTTCGAACCCTCGGAATAACATCGAGACAGTGTCCGAAAATTCCGAAACCAACGCTAAAAAGTTCGTTACATTGAGTAGGACAAAAGTCGTTTTGAACTCACCTTGAGGAAACGTCCCACGCGCCGTCACGCGCCAGCTACAGTAACTCCAACGGTCACCTTCCTCACCCGATTCCACTGTAAAACGGGTGTGCGACCCGCGACTGGACCCGTTTCAATCCCTGCAAATATCCACTAAATTCCTTCAATTAAACTCTCAGATAGCATCGAAATGGACCTAATTTAAGTTCTGTTTACTCATTCGCGTCGACATGGCCTAAAACCAGCTCAATCGAATACGGGTCCTAATCGGGTTCGAAGTTCCCATTCATCACACAATCACTGTTTCCTTCAATTGATCAGTTAGGAAGCACCGTAGACTCACCCTCACGATGATCGTGAACTCAATTTCACAAGAGCCTACCTCCACAACCACAACTCCAAGCTCGCTTTTCCGACGAACAACCGTCCACTGTTCATCACTGGAAGTGTAGCAATACTCATCGCTTTCTTCAATTTCTTCACTCAGTAGCATCGCAGGATCCATAAGAACATGTTTCTGAGCTCAATTTCGAGGTCTCAGGCCTCCAACCATCTGGACTCCACCACGGCCCGTTCCCAGAAACTGGACTCCAGTCTGGGGTCAAAACACGACCACCTCCATTCGATTTTTGCGTGGTTGCAGTCGACACCAGCCCAAAAAGCTGCAATTGATCTCAGTTTCAGCCCTCTCAACTCACAGATTTAAATTATGATTTCCCCGCCATTTCCAAATTTTCCAGATTACTGCCTCCCTCTCTCTCAACTCCCCAGAGTCCCTCAGTTCTCATCCGCCTCTCCAAAACCCGTTAGACTGCTTCTCTCCCTCACACAATGTCGCCCGTGCTCTCCTAACCTCTCAATTTCAAACGCGGCTTAACAATTGTTCTGCTCCCCAGTTCTAATGGCACGCCTGGTTTCAGCCTCAGTTCAAGCCCCCCGTGCTCTGCAACTGTCCCAGCCACGGCAAGGTGTCCCCCACGACCTCAACTGACCCCAAGCACACCCAATTAACAATCACAGTGCTCCAATTCCAATCTTCACCCGTGCACTGATCGTGCTTGCACAGAGAATGTGGGAATTCGGACTGATGGAGAATAAGGAAGGACGGCCCAGATTTGTCCCAGTTGAAGGATCAGATTAGATGAAGGGTCTAGATTTACTCTTGGGATTAAGTGGCAAATTTTAAAATAATCAAACCCAATAATTTAATCCACATTCACCAGATCAAAGTACAAGTCCATATTTAATGTTATTGGTCCCTGGGCCCCACCTGGAACATCTAACCCAATCGGAATAAGCCACGTGTCCTTGCCTCGAAATGCGTGCATAGTGAAATCGAGCTTCCGTGACCCGTAACTGTCAGGACCCACCCCGGTTTCACCCCGAAACCCGAGGTAAATCCCGCTCCCGTCTGACTCCCCGACACAACACCCAAGTAAAACTCACTCAAACCCAGACAGACGCAGGAGTAATTACACAATATCCCAACCTTATCGTTTACAGAGCATAGCACTAAATTACAAGGAAAATAAAAACTGATAAAGTACACGCACACAGAAGTCGTTAAACTCTTCGAGGATCTCTCACGTCACTTCTATGCCTCGGACACCGCCTCGACGTTAAGACCCCGCGCTAGCTCCACAACCTGGAGGGCAATTTAAAACAGGAAATGTGAGTGGACCAAAAAGTACAAAAGTTCAAAAACCATTTTACAAGAAAACCGAGTTAAACCCTCCGTTTTGAAACCACATGCATAACCAACAGTTATAAACACATTAATAAAAGAATCATTCTTAAACATCATAAGAAACAGAAACACTATAAAAATACCATAAGAAACCACACATGAGTATCAGAAAACTGTATCATAAACCATAACCACCAAATCATCATTTTCTCGATCAAACCTGCTGGATCTATCCGAGTCTTTAAACTCCCGAGTCTTTAAACTCAATCCAGGCCTTAATCATATCCGAGTCTTTAAACTCCCGAGTCTTTAAACTCAAGGCCTACGGGGGAAAATCAATATATATCCGAGTCTTTAAACTCCCGAGTCTTTAAACTCAATCCGGGTCTTTAAACCCAATCCGGCCGGTCCCCCGTCACATATATCCGGGTCTTTAAACCCAATATCCAGATCCAGCAAATCCAATCCCAAAATCATTTGAAAACCATTTACCAAATCCTCATCCAAACCCGAATCCGAAATCACTGGTCTGATGCCCTTCCGGCGTTCAGAACCGTCATTCCGAACCCAAATCCGGAAAATATCTATTTTCATATCGAAACCACATGTAATCACAAATCATATTTCATAACTCATTTATCATGATTTGAAAACCTTTATCGGTGGAAAACCCCAAATGTGGCATCAAAATCCGAAAACCAACATTTTCTCGAAAACCGTGCCAACACATAAAATCATCATTTCATATTCAATAAACATCTAGTCATAAGTAAAACCATAAAACACGTATATAAAAATAGTTATGCATGCTCGAGTTTAGAGAAGGGGTCCACTCACAGTACTGAGCCCTACTCGCGTCCCGAACGTCCAGCCCGTTCCTCGGCTTCCTCGGGAAATCCCGATCCTGTCAATCACCGTCAAGATACGTCACTAACACGTCTACGAAGGTTTACCTAAAGTCCCTCAAAAATCCCCGAACCAAAGACTTAAAACCCCGGGACCCTAAACATTCACCCTCGCGGAACTAAACTCATACGACGTCCGATTAACCCGAAACCAACTCCATTGGACTCACAATAACTCCTAGACCAAAAACTATGTTGACCGTTTCTCCCAGAACCGCCGCACGCGCCCCCACGCGCCGCCCAAAGTGGCTGCGCGTGGCCCTCACGCGCTGCTACAGTACATCCCCTACCTCGAACAAACCCGGTTCGATACAGTGTCTGCAATTCGAACCGGCGAGAGCGGTTCTCCACCGTCCCGTCTCCATTCCTTCCCTTCCTTCACCATTCTCATCGTCTAGGCCTACCCTATCGATTCCCCAACACTCCTAACCTCGACTCCGTCCCTAGCCCGTCGACTAAAGCTAAAACCAGACAACTCAAAACCCCTGTTTTCCTTTCCGGCCACCCACGACTTCCCCCCTCATGGTGGCTTCACCAACCTCTTCCTAGGACCCTTCTAAGCCTAACCCGACTCACCTTGACCGTCGATTCTTATCCAACCATCACGACTAGCCGTTTGAACATCACGGCAAAACAGAGCATACAGGTACCCCCGTCGTGCTAACCTCCGCCGTGTAAACCCCCGTCACGGCGACCATCCTAATCGACGCCTAGGACTCTCCTGAACCTCGCCCTGGCCTCCAATTCCCTCGACTCTCGCCCTAGACTCACGACTTCCACGTTGAACCTCAACGGAAAACAGAGTACCGGAACGGGGATGAGGAAATTACCTGCCTCCTGCTGCCGCCGTGAGCTCCTCCGGGGCTGGTCGACTCCCCACAGCCCTCACGACACCACCGCGATCTTCGTTGCACCGTGCACGGCCACCGCACCACCACCAGCCCTCACTCTTCTCCGTTTTCCCCCCTGAGTTCCTCCCTGTTTCCCGTGGCTCCCCACTCACACACACCACGATTTCTCACCTCCCAACCGTCTCAACTGCTCTCTCTCACTCTCTAATCTCCCTCACACCCTCACAAACTCACCAGCCACCACAATCAGCCTTCCAATTCTCTCAATTTCCTCCCTCTGTTTCTCTCTGTGTGTCGAAGCACCAGGATGCATAGCACGGATGCACCCCAATTAATTGGGCCGTGAATGCACAGGATTCCACCAGAATCCTCTACACACATGCCATGTGTCACCATCCACTCCACACACTCCCACCTGGCCTAATCCCAGCCGTCCATTCCTTTCCTCTGTGCACAAATCCCAATGTGCCACAATGACCAAAATACCCTCCTGTTTTACTCATTTTTACGGTTTTACCGAAACTTCCTAGACCCATAACTCTCGCCTCGTAAGTCCGATGAATACGTGCCGCCTGTCATCGAACTCAGGACGACAAGAACTATCTAACCCTCCTAGGTCAACCTACCAAAACTCGATTATTCGAAAAGTCAACTATTCCCCCTATTTTACCAAAATTACGATACTGCCATCGACCTTCCGAACATCACAACTTCCTCCACGGATGTCGGAATCAGGCGTGCCACCTGCCTACGGATTCGTGACGTCCTCAACTACGTCCTGGTCACTAGTCAATCCCCAATTGACCACCCGAAATAAAAGTCAACATTTCTGCCCAACCCAGGGGCAAAATCGTCACTCTAAGTTCCCGGACCCCTCGGGACCACCTAACCCTTGATTAACCTTACTAATCACACCTTAATCACTCTACTTATCCCAATTCTCGGAACGGGTTGTTACAATCTACCCACCTAAAAAGAATTTCGTCCCCGAAATTCCACAGCTAGTTTCCAGCATCTAGGGTCTCCTAAGGGACAACCTCTTCTAGGTTTCCTGTCTATCATCTCCACCTTGGGTATTTCACTTCATCCCCAGCTACTGTTACCACAGCCAACCCTAGCTATGTAACAACTACATGGTGTACGCAAGGGAAACTCTATGAACAGAAAACAAAGATATTATAAAATACCTCATGTCACAGTGCCCGACAGAAGTCATAGAGTACATCCTCGTATACCACCACCCATCTCCCTCGGCTACTATTCCGGCCACGGTCGGACTAACTCCACAAAGTCCTAAAGGCAAATTCTAGCTTGTGGGTTCTCTCCTTCCACAGTCTCCAATCGATCAGTTATAGTCACTCCTTTCCTATACCTTCCGTCAACCTACTACGGAACTTGCTATATACTCCCAGTCCTCTAGGAAACTCCTAGACTCTACCCCGAAATCCAACAACCAAACCAACAGAACAACCAAAAGTAAAACAAGTACCTGTCCCCACAGTAGAAACACACATTCCAGCCTGGTCCACTGCTCGGTCTCCCTGTGGACGCTACCGATGTCGCACTCGCTTGCGGAGTCGGCGGTACTCGATAACCCCAAAATCCTGAACTCTGGGCACTACCAGGCCTACCAAAACGATCATCGCCCGACGAGGACGATCCACCGAAGTTACCTCTTTTCGGTGTCCGCTGGCTCGAAGCTCCAGGAATAGATAGTTCCCGGCGTCGCACCGGCAAACTAGCCTCAACTCGTACCGCAGCATCCGACAGATCTCGAAGGGTAGCAAAAGAGCCAGCCGTCACTACGGCTCGAATCTCACCACGCAAACCCAACTCAAACCTACGGCATTTCTCAGCTTCAGTGGCCACAAAAGCAGGAGCAAACCGAGACAACATCTGGAACTTCCGTTCGTACTCTGCCACTGTCATATTCCCTTGCTGGAGATGCAAAAACTCTGCCTCCTTGGCATCCCGGAAAGAACGAGGGTAATACTGTTCCAGAAACCGTTCCCTAAACGTCTCCCAGGTCACACTGTGAACATCCCAACCGGACAACTCGAGGGTATACCACCACTCGTACGCCGCACCATCTAGTAAAAATGCAGCCAACAATACTCGCTCCTCCGGCGGACAATGCATTACCGCAAAAATCCGCTCCAATCTAGTAATCCACCTCTGGGCTTCCTCAGGATCAGCCCCACCACTAAAAGTAGTAGCCCCGAGCCGCTGGGCTCGCTCAATCGTGGCACTCTCCGTCTCTCTGGCTACTTCTTCAAGTTGTGGAGAGGGTCTACGTCTCGGAGGCATCGTCAACCGCACACTGAAAGAGGCATAGAAGTAGTCAAACAACTGAAACACAACCTCACGAACCGACAGACCCAACAAACTCGACAAACCTATGCTCTGATACCAATTGTCAGGACCCACCCCGGTTTCACCCCGAAACCCGAGGTAAATCCCGCTCCCGTCTGACTCCCCGACACAACACCCAAGTAAAACTCACTCAAACCCAGACAGACGCAGGAGTAATTACACAATATCCCAACCTTATCGTTTACAGAGCATAGCACTAAATTACAAGGAAAATAAAAACTGATAAAGTACACGCACACAGAAGTCGTTAAACTCTTCGAGGATCTCTCACGTCACTTCTATGCCTCGGACACCGCCTCGACGTTAAGACCCCGCGCTAGCTCCACAACCTGGAGGGCAATTTAAAACAGGAAATGTGAGTGGACCAAAAAGTACAAAAGTTCAAAAACCATTTTACAAGAAAACCGAGTTAAACCCTCCGTTTTGAAACCACATGCATAACCAACAGTTATAAACACATTAATAAAAGAATCATTCTTAAACATCATAAGAAACAGAAACACTATAAAAATACCATAAGAAACCACACATGAGTATCAGAAAACTGTATCATAAACCATAACCACCAAATCATCATTTTCTCGATCAAACCTGCTGGATCTATCCGAGTCTTTAAACTCCCGAGTCTTTAAACTCAATCCAGGCCTTAATCATATCCGAGTCTTTAAACTCCCGAGTCTTTAAACTCAAGGCCTACGGGGGAAAATCAATATATATCCGAGTCTTTAAACTCCCGAGTCTTTAAACTCAATCCGGGTCTTTAAACCCAATCCGGCCGGTCCCCCGTCACATATATCCGGGTCTTTAAACCCAATATCCAGATCCAGCAAATCCAATCCCAAAATCATTTGAAAACCATTTACCAAATCCTCATCCAAACCCGAATCCGAAATCACTGGTCTGATGCCCTTCCGGCGTTCAGAACCGTCATTCCGAACCCAAATCCGGAAAATATCTATTTTCATATCGAAACCACATGTAATCACAAATCATATTTCATAACTCATTTATCATGATTTGAAAACCTTTATCGGTGGAAAACCCCAAATGTGGCATCAAAATCCGAAAACCAACATTTTCTCGAAAACCGTGCCAACACATAAAATCATCATTTCATATTCAATAAACATCTAGTCATAAGTAAAACCATAAAACACGTATATAAAAATAGTTATGCATGCTCGAGTTTAGAGAAGGGGTCCACTCACAGTACTGAGCCCTACTCGCGTCCCGAACGTCCAGCCCGTTCCTCGGCTTCCTCGGGAAATCCCGATCCTGTCAATCACCGTCAAGATACGTCACTAACACGTCTACGAAGGTTTACCTAAAGTCCCTCAAAAATCCCCGAACCAAAGACTTAAAACCCCGGGACCCTAAACATTCACCCTCGCGGAACTAAACTCATACGACGTCCGATTAACCCGAAACCAACTCCATTGGACTCACAATAACTCCTAGACCAAAAACTATGTTGACCGTTTCTCCCAGAACCGCCGCACGCGCCCCCACGCGCCGCCCAAAGTGGCTGCGCGTGGCCCTCACGCGCTGCTACAGTACATCCCCTACCTCGAACAAACCCGGTTCGATACAGTGTCTGCAATTCGAACCGGCGAGAGCGGTTCTCCACCGTCCCGTCTCCATTCCTTCCCTTCCTTCACCATTCTCATCGTCTAGGCCTACCCTATCGATTCCCCAACACTCCTAACCTCGACTCCGTCCCTAGCCCGTCGACTAAAGCTAAAACCAGACAACTCAAAACCCCTGTTTTCCTTTCCGGCCACCCACGACTTCCCCCCTCATGGTGGCTTCACCAACCTCTTCCTAGGACCCTTCTAAGCCTAACCCGACTCACCTTGACCGTCGATTCTTATCCAACCATCACGACTAGCCGTTTGAACATCACGGCAAAACAGAGCATACAGGTACCCCCGTCGTGCTAACCTCCGCCGTGTAAACCCCCGTCACGGCGACCATCCTAATCGACGCCTAGGACTCTCCTGAACCTCGCCCTGGCCTCCAATTCCCTCGACTCTCGCCCTAGACTCACGACTTCCACGTTGAACCTCAACGGAAAACAGAGTACCGGAACGGGGATGAGGAAATTACCTGCCTCCTGCTGCCGCCGTGAGCTCCTCCGGGGCTGGTCGACTCCCCACAGCCCTCACGACACCACCGCGATCTTCGTTGCACCGTGCACGGCCACCGCACCACCACCAGCCCTCACTCTTCTCCGTTTTCCCCCCTGAGTTCCTCCCTGTTTCCCGTGGCTCCCCACTCACACACACCACGATTTCTCACCTCCCAACCGTCTCAACTGCTCTCTCTCACTCTCTAATCTCCCTCACACCCTCACAAACTCACCAGCCACCACAATCAGCCTTCCAATTCTCTCAATTTCCTCCCTCTGTTTCTCTCTGTGTGTCGAAGCACCAGGATGCATAGCACGGATGCACCCCAATTAATTGGGCCGTGAATGCACAGGATTCCACCAGAATCCTCTACACACATGCCATGTGTCACCATCCACTCCACACACTCCCACCTGGCCTAATCCCAGCCGTCCATTCCTTTCCTCTGTGCACAAATCCCAATGTGCCACAATGACCAAAATACCCTCCTGTTTTACTCATTTTTACGGTTTTACCGAAACTTCCTAGACCCATAACTCTCGCCTCGTAAGTCCGATGAATACGTGCCGCCTGTCATCGAACTCAGGACGACAAGAACTATCTAACCCTCCTAGGTCAACCTACCAAAACTCGATTATTCGAAAAGTCAACTATTCCCCCTATTTTACCAAAATTACGATACTGCCATCGACCTTCCGAACATCACAACTTCCTCCACGGATGTCGGAATCAGGCGTGCCACCTGCCTACGGATTCGTGACGTCCTCAACTACGTCCTGGTCACTAGTCAATCCCCAATTGACCACCCGAAATAAAAGTCAACATTTCTGCCCAACCCAGGGGCAAAATCGTCACTCTAAGTTCCCGGACCCCTCGGGACCACCTAACCCTTGATTAACCTTACTAATCACACCTTAATCACTCTACTTATCCCAATTCTCGGAACGGGTTGTTACAGTAACTCTCCCGTCCGAAGTCCGATTTCGACGTGCCGCCTGTCGTTGTACTCGGGGCATCGAGACCTTCCTAACGGTCCTTGGCCCTCGGCCATCGGACCCCCCGATCAAAAAGTCAACATTTCCCCTAATCCGTCCAAATTACGATAATGCCCCTGGACTTCCGAACGTCATAACTTTCACCACGAATGTCGGAATCGAACGTGCCACCTGTCTATGAACTCGTGACGTCCTAGACTACGTCACGATCACTGGTCAAAGTCCATTTGACCGTCCGAATAAAAGTCAACGTTTTGCCCACGACTAGGGGCAAAACGGTCCTTTCGCACCGTTCGTCCGAATTTGCCCAACTAATCACCGATTAACCCCGCTAATCATGATTAGTTAGTAACCTAATCCCGAATTCCGGGACGGGTCGTTACAGATGGGCCGTCACGCGCTAATCATCTCCCATGCACCGCCCTACGCTCGTGACGTCAGCCGTTGACGTCATTCCTAGGCTGACATAGTCCTGCCACGTGTCACTAACAACCTAACACAATCTGCCACGTGCCACCAACCACTACCTGTCACCTGGCCCAATTACCACCTACCACATGGCACCCATGCCACATGGCATCTTTCTGACAGCCTCCGACATAATGCCACGTGGCACCAACCCGCCCTTTCCAAGTGGCCTGACAATGATGACATGGAAGCTACGTGGCTGCCACGTTAGCGTCGTCAACCTCTCGCGGGTCACCCGTGGGTCTGCAACCAAGTCGTTCAACCCGCAATCACGACTCGACTCAAATGACACGACCCATCCCAATCCCCCCGGGATTACCATGGAATGTGACGTGCTCCCGTCTGACAAGAGGCGTCAGACAAGGGATAACCGATTGCCATTGCCCAAACGGGCTTCCAGAGTGCGTAAGGATCGATGGAGGAGGTGTGCGATGCTCAAGTCTCTGCTGCAGTCGTATCCGGAATCAACCTGAAGGGCATTAAAAACAAAAGCTGTGAGTGGACGAAAATAAACAAGTCTGTTAAAAACATTTATAAGACATTTATGCCCCTCAGTAAAATCATATGCATGCACCAAAAACCAATAATCCCATATTTATTTAAAAATAACCATTAGGGCCTTAGCCCGGAAACTAAAGCATAGTTTCAAATTCCAAAAGTCAATCCAACAGTTATTTCATCAATCCAGTAATATTCATTTATTATTTTTCCATCTCCGGCATCCCCGATGCCTAGCGTCCTAGACGCTTGACGTTCCAGACGTCATATCTCACGGTATTAAGCAACGCGTGCTGCCCGGGGTCTCACCAGGTCCATATCTCTGACATCTCCGATGTCTGACGTCCATGACGTCCAGCAATCCTGCTCCTGGATCACTATACGGTCCGGTAGCTCCGTACAATGAGCCCTCGCAGGCAATGCACCGTGACTTCTCCAGTGTCCCCGACACTTGGAGGAGACCAGGATATAAATATCCTCATATCGAGATGGTTTTATGGAACACATTCAATTATTCATTTCCAAAATATCACAAGGGCCCTGCCCCGAATTTCCATAAAACCGTCATAAGTCCAAATAGTTGAATCAAATCCGAAATAGTTTATTCAATTCCATTTTAGGGTCCCCGACCCGAAATCACATATACAAGTCAACTGGGCTACTGGCCCGATTAATAAGTTAACTGGGCTACTGGCCCGATTCATAAGTTAACTGGGCCCCTGGCCCGATTTCATAATTCAATTGGGCCCCTGGCCCGATTAACAAATTAACTGGGCCCCTGGCCTGATTCATTTTAACAAATCCGTAACCGTTTCATGAAATCATATCCATCCATATTTATGGAAATCAGTGCAAATCCAGAAAACCTCGATTCACGTGCAAACACGTAAATCGCCTCGAAATGCGTGAAAACATATAAATTCACTGATATCCAAAATAAATCATATAATCACAATTATAACAATCATGAAACAGTTATGCATGCATCGAATTTATAAAACCAATGTCCACTCACAGACCGTTTAACCAAGCGCCTCGATATGCGTGCCATAGGCCTTCCCGGGCCACACCACAATCACCGGGACTCCTAATCCTGTTCAAATCACATTAGAGGATCACTAACCTCATCATTAACATCCTATTCAAGTCCCGTAATTTTTCCGAATTTTTACGTATTTTTAAACTGGATTTAAAACCTTCGGACATCCCGAACAATATCGAGACGGTGTCCGATCGACACGAAACCAATCCCAAAATGTTCGTTACATTGTATAGGATAAAAGTCATGTTGACCTCACCTCGAGATTCGTGTCCACGCGCCGTCACGCGCCGCCGTGAGTGGCTGCGCGTGAAAGCCACGCGCCTGCTACAGTGACTGCTACAGTGTTCCTTCTTCACCCGTTTGTCTGGTAAACGGGTCTGATTACCCGTGATAGGATCCGGTTCAATCACACCCAATTCGACATCAATTCAATCCATTCTTGATCCTAAAACAATCATCAACTAACCAATTTCAGTTCTGTGTCAAAGATCAACATCAACCATCGATTAATCGTGTCAACAACCCGTGATCACCCAAAACGGGTCAACCACCAAAACTCCATCAATCCTCAACCATTGTCAAATTAACTTCATATGAAGCATATAAGGACTGACACGAACCAATTAGCATGATTAATTGAACACGACATTACCTCAATCACCACAACTCAAGCTTGAGTTTTCCGGCCGTCCACCTCGTCCGTTCACGGCCCTAGGAGCCCCAAAGCTTGCCCCATTTGATCTGGTTCAACACGTTGAAGTTCCAGAAAGCTCAATCCATCCTCAATTAGGCTTGGGCTGGCCTAAAACTGGAAGTTTGAATTTGAATTTCCCAGAACCCAGTTTCGGGTTTTTCAGAGAATTCCAGCATCAAACTCACGCATTCCTCTCATTCTCAATCTCAGTGAACCACTCTCGACTCACTCACCATTCTTTTAATTCAATTCAGCCGTTAAAGGCGTCCAAAAGTGTCCTCAAATGACTGTGCAAAGTTCCCCTGCACTGACCCGAAAACATTAAACAACCAGTGCCCATGTCCTTTTGATCGATTGCCAGCACCAAACATGTGCAATTCCACCTCATACTGGTCCAATTAACTCAATTAAATTGATAAACAATCATGGGATTGATCGCACAAAGCATCCACCCTCACGGCTGTTCAATGAAACAGTACCCCCCGTGAAATTACAATTCTGCCCTTGTGCAGAAAATTACCAAAATGCCCCTCACGCATCCTGACCCGTAACTCGGTCATACGGACTCCGATTGATGCGTGCCGCCTGTCTACGAACTCAGGGCATCGAGACCTTCCTAACGGTCCTCGGTCCTCGGCCATCGGACCACCCGATCAAAAAGTCAACATTTCCCTCTTATTACGTCCAAATCACGAAAATGCCCTTGCACTTCCGTACATCATAACTTTCACCACGAACGTCGGAATCGAACGTGCCACCTGTCTATGAACTCATGACGTCCCGAACTACGTCACGATCATCGGTCAAAGTCCATTTGACCATCCGAATTAAAAGTCAACGTTTTGCCCACGCCTAGGGGTAAAACGGTCATTTTGCACAATTCGTCCGAAATCGCCCAACTAATCCCAGATTAGTAAATCACAATTAAATATCATTAAATCCCGATATTCGGGACGGTTCGTTACACAAACCTCCTAAATTCACGTCCAAACTTCGAACCATAACCACCATTCGATCCTAAATCCACCCAGAAACTGATCCACGACCTCAAAGCCCAGAAAAAACATACCTCGAATCCTTCGATCCAAGCTCGATGTCCATAGCCAAACTTTGAGTTCCCACCTGAGCTCCTTCTTGTGTCTAATCTCCAAGTTTTCTGGCCCTACACACTACTCAAAAAAGACAACCATGGCCCCACTTCAAAGTTCCAACACCTAAAACTAAAAACTGAAATCCAAGCTTCACAGATTCATGGGTTTTACCCAACAATCTCGTGCCTCCTCGTCCTTCCTTAGTCTCTCACACTCCCTGCTCACTCTCTCGCTCACAACCAAAAACAAATGGTGAGGAAGGTAATGTCTAAAAGGGTTGGGGTGGTTTCGGGTGTATGTGTGTGTGTTTGAACAAAGGGATATGAAATGGTTATGGGATAAGAACCAAGGGGGTGGGTGACTCTTGTCACTCGTCCCATGGACCTAGACTCGTTATTTAGTCCCCAATAACAAACAAAGGTCAACATGCCTTGAAAAACTTGCGATCGTAAAAATCGCATAATATGGTTTCTGATTTGTAAAATCACCATACTGATTCCAAATTTGACTTGTCACCCGTCTACGTAACTAGAATTCTGAGATGTACATAACAGACCTAGGTAAACATGCAACCAATCTCCCTTGTCAAAAGTCAACATTTGGTCAAAGTTCCTCTGCATAGTGACAAAATCGTCAATTTATCCAAGATAATTCTCGATAATTCTGTAATTACGGGCCGGGTTGTTACACCCTCTAACCCATTATGGAACACATATTCATTTTTATATTAAATATATTTAATTTGATGAATTATCCAATCTAATACAATCACGTTCACCAAACAAGCCCCTAAGAGACTAGTGTGGATAGTGGATGGATTAATCATGTGCATATGATCGTATTTTTAGTGAACTGGTTTCCACACTTTTATTTTCTTTTAATGCACTATGTTGTATTTAATAACGGTCAAATCGAATAAATTAATGAAGAATCAATTAATATAAACAAACTTAGGATTGCAAATGTAGAAAACATGAGTGTGGAAGTCACTTTCCTATTTTAAATCAATTTGCTTCGTTTTAAGTTAATACAAAATTAAATATTTAATTCAATTTGTTTTTTTTTTCTTTTCTTTCTAAATTCAAACTTGAAATTTATAAAAAATTAAAAAACAACCCTAGTCTGAATAGGGAATTGAGGCCAACAAAAGCAATCCAAATTGGAGCCGACTTGATTGTTTAACTTTCTCGTCAAAAATGTTGGTGTTATTATTCGTATTTAATGGTGATGCATTTCAAGAAAAAAAAAAATCTAAACCAACACCCACCCAACTTATAAGAACGGAGGGAAAAAAAAAGACAAGAAACAAGAATTGACCGTTGACCTAATCTATATACCATGTCTCATACTGAGTCGTATGTGTTTGTTTGATTTTAGTTAATCCAAAGTCAAACATCCAAGTCAGGGGGCATCGAACGTGCCTCTGAATATGACGGCACACCAGTTAAAAATTTTAACTCACCTTATATATACCCAAAACTACGTCGTTTCTACCATCCAATCTTACTTGTGTAAGTTATTCATGTTTTTTATCGACCAAAAAACAAAAAGTGAATTTTGGTTTTTGGGGGCGCCGGGCGGGAAATGATAGGTATTGTATTGATGTGAAGTGTGAACACAGTGATTCAGCATAAGTTAACGCGGCCAATTTAAATACACACATCAAATGTAATAATATTTTTTTAAAAAAAAGCTCTTCTAAGAATATGGGAAATTTTAATTCATTGTTAAAATAAGGAATAATCTAAACTAAATTTTACTCATCCAAATTTACCATGTAACTATTACTTATAATACTACAATTGGATTGTATTCCACTTCATTGTGTGACAAATAGTAAAGGATTCGAATTTTATGAACAACATAATGAATTCAATACTCAATATACGTAGCATATCTTCCAATATCATTATTTAAAATAAGAACATAACTGGAAAAAAATGAAACGAAATAACTGCAATTTTGGGTGTGGTAGATAACAGCCTAGCTTGAAAGTCTATAGTCAAAATTAGAAAATCACATCCATAATCGAGGTGACAGATTTATTTGGAACGCCTCTTTATATTTTTTGCTTTTAATTATCGTGTGCGCTATGAGGTTGTCTAGCATCTAGAGCTATTAACTTGAATGATCGATTCAATAATTCATTGAAATCGAACATAATCATTGTTTTGGTATCAGTATCAAACCAATACTGGATTTTTTCAATGTCTAGACCGATACTGGACCAAATTGGTCGGTTCGAGAATTAGTTTTTTCGGTACGTCTTCATTCATTCTGGAAGTCTAGAGACAAAGAATGACAGAGAAAGAGACAAAGTCTCATTGGGAGAGAGACAACTAGATGGAGAGCCAAAAGAGACTGAATAACCGAGTTGGTTGATTGTCAAGTTGCTGAGTTAAGATGGACGCGTTTAAATCGTGATAAACGCATGCGAGTGGAATCATGATGTTGTCGAGTGGAATCGCGATGGAGGCGTGGTATGGTTAGGCGGTGTGGCTGTGAGGCACTAAGGCATGAAAGTGAAGCAGATCATTAGCAGAAAATATAAGAGTCGAGTTTGGGAGGTTTTAAGAATTGATGTTTTGAGACGAGAGTCTAGAGAGAGTAAGAGAGGAGTGAAATGGATGAAGATCGATCATCGATGTTATCAAATAAGGGTTAGAGATTAAAACAAAACAACATCGTTTAGCCAAAATCCAATTCAATTTGACTTTTCGGTTTAAGAAACTCGAAAATTGAAGTTGAACTATTTCCATTTCGGTTCAATTTGACTTTTTGTTTTGTTTACGAAATTTTACAATTCTATTATTTTTCAGAACGATTCAGTTCGGTCCAATTTTTTAGTTTCGGTTGACAACCCCTATTAGCATCGGTCTCCGAAAATTGATCTCCGTTTTCTGTCAGAAAATTGATCTTATGCCAACGTAAATTTGAAAGCAATAATAACGTAAAATGGTGGAGCCCAAGCGTCTTGGCATCATTAGCATCCTTATGGGCCTCATACGGGCCCGTTTGATAAACTTCCATTTTTCTGGTCTCATGCTCGTTTTTGTATGATGTATTTGTAATTTTGTACATTTAAATATCATGTATAATTACACCTCTAAAAATAGAAAAAATAAAAAATAAAAAAAAGATGGCTGAAATGCTGGATGGATGGATGCTGTTTCACACAAAAATAATAATTCAAATCTTTTGCATTCACATGAAGACAAATGGAACTATCGTTCAAATTAGTAAAAAATTGTCATGGATTTTACACTACTTTGCCACTCTCGTCCTATTATTTTTTGCGATCTTTTTTCTCTCAACATATACTATTTTTTGCGATTTAAATATGCGTGTTGGTGAGTTTTTAAATTTCACTTCCTAAAAAAGATAAAATTGACTTGAAAGTTGAAACCTTGCATGTATAGTCTCATTTTATGACATTGTGTATAAAATAAAATAAAAATAAAAATAAAAATCTTTCACACAAGTTAAAAAATATATCCAACCCTGGTAAAAAGTAATTTAGTCGGATTAGTTCAGTTGGTTTTAGCATTGACTTGTAAACAATTTGTCTCAAATTTGAACTTCGATAACATATTGTATAGAAAATTTTCAAAATTTCTCCCTGACATTTAATAAAAAAAAAAACTCATAAAAAGTAAGATCAATATCAATAAGTAATAATTTTTTTTTATCCAATATCGTTTTATAAAAAGTAAATGAAAGAAAACTCTAATTCTTTTATCTCATATCGTTTTATAAAAAGTAAATAAAAGAAAAATCTCGGACCAACTAGCACACGAAAAATACTTGGTAGGATGTCTAATCACCTCATTTTAAAAAATTTAAAATATGAATTAAGGGAGACAATATTAATCTATTTGATTTTTTTGAATTTTGTTTTTGAAAAGATTACAAATAATTTTGAATTTGGTGGTTTGCCAAAAATAAAAAATAAAAAATTTAGTGGTTATATTTTGTGCCTTTCGTACTGCTTTCCATGCCGAGGTGTCCGAAAGGTCCACCGCTCTTTCGACTTTTTGATCATTACACATGCCATAGGAGCATGTCTGCTTTTTTTTCTTAATACCATATCCAACCAAAGCCCTTGGACTAAAAGCTCCAACCATCCAACGATAACGACCGCGGTCCTCCTGAATCAACGGCCAATATTGCTTTCTTCTGGTGGGAAACGGAACCCCTAAAAGGCACAGATAGATTAATAATTGTTTGTTGCGGCAAGCTGGATTAAAACGCCGTCGTGTTGAGGACAGATGTACAAGTTTGCTTTGTGATTTCGGATAAGACAACACCGACGGCTGGTAGAGCCTTCTCTTCTCTTAGTCCCGCCCGGGCGCCCGGTAGACCCTACTCCTCCCAAAAATGAATTTCAGGATTTCCGTTACGTCCGCAGTCCCACGTAACGTTATTTCCCTCGTTTTGTGAAATTACCATAGGCGCCCTCCCTTTCTCCTTTTAATTTTATTCCAATTGTATTTTCCAATAAGCATGAATATATTGTATCATTTGGAAGTTATTTTCACTTTCATTTGATTTGATTTTTTAATTTTAGAATGTAAAAACCAGTTCCCTATATCATAATGTGCTTGATATTATTATAGTAAAAAATTAAATTAAACAAACAACACCATTTATAATGATGCGTACTAAAGTTAAGACTTCATAACTTTTTTTTAATAAAGACGACATTCATTGGTGAGTAATACAATTTGAAACAACACAAGTATTTGCATAAGTGGTTTCATTAAAATTGATTGGAGCTTTCAATCTGATTAAAGGAAAAACAATACTACATACGTACGAAAAATGTAAAGGTTAAACACGATCTTTTAGTAGAAGGAGGCAAATAAAATGAGTGGTGTTCACAATTCAAAATAAGACTATGAGGCTATTTGTTGTAAGATTTTACATATTTACTCATTTTTAGATAGTAGTTAGAACGATTTTACATATGTATATTATTTTATAAATTATGAATTTAATTTTTATGAAATCGAACTAAAATTTAAATAAAATGTAAAATGTTGTAACGCTGAATTAATGTACTAAATTTTTTACTTTTTACCTCAAGGAAATGAATTCAAAAATGAAAAGACTCACTCCATAGGTTTTCCAACTTATATTTTTTTTGAGCATAGAGTTGGTTACTATTTTTGTGGGCTCACTTATTGAGACATGACTTTGAGAGAGGGTTCAAAATTCAAAACGTAGATGACATGTACACACAGAATCAAAGAGTGACAGCAGAGCAGCTCCAATTCTGCACCATTCAAAAGTTGAAAAAGAATAATAATAATAATAATAAGAAGGGTGCTTTCGTCTTTTAACCCAGACCCACTATCTCATTCCCCTCGAGTCAAACGGTCAACCTCCAGTAACTCGCCTTCAAAACTCCAAACCGCTAGTTGTATTGCATCATGCCTCAACCTCGGCTAACAGTGGAGACGCATAATTAAGGTGAATGCAACCGAACGTGGCGGCCTCTGATTGGCCAGATGCAGGTCTTTCGGGATTCGTAGCATACACACCAATAAACAATACCAGTCACTCTCATCCTCTCCCCCTCTCTCTGCTCCTTTTTCCCTCTCTCTCCATCTGCCTCTGTGTTTTTTGCGCTGCAAAAACTCCCAAATTCATTTCCAATTTCCCTCCTTTATGTCCCCAGATCCCCCAAATACCTAGAGCAATGCATGATCTTTTGTTTGATTGCAATTTCGAGTTATAACACTAGAGATTTAGTTCACCGAGTTGTTCACTCACTGAGTTCAAGTGGAAATGCTTGAGGCAATGGAGAGTTCCGTCCATGGCGGCTTCTCTAACTTGCAGAGTTGCGGCGACAGCAGTGAGGAGGAGCTCACGGTGCTTCCTCGCCATACCAAGGTGGTGGTGACTGGGAATAACCGGACCAAGTCGGTGCTTGTTGGTCTCCAGGGTGTGGTCAAGAAGGCTGTGGGACTAGGCGGGTGGCATTGGCTGGTAATTTCCTTCGCCTATTTGGGAATTGGATTTTGGATATTGTGTTTATTTATTAAAAAGATTTAAACTTTTTCCTGCATGTGTTCTGTTTTCAATTTTGAAATCTGGGCTTAATTGAAAATAATTTAATTTCGCAGTGCTTAAGCAATGTGAGCCAATTTTATTGGAAATAATTTAATTCCTACTGTGCTATTGTCTTCTCAGTAATTTTCTTGTTGATTAATTCTTCTAGCTTTGATTTCATTTATTTCATATCCCAACAAGCTGGATGTTCTGGATAAATTCCTACATTATTTGTCCTACATGGATAAATTTTCATGAATTCAGATATCGGGGAAACAAACAAGTTTTAATTGAGTTTGTGAATATTGATTTCTCATTGCATGCTTCAATTTATTAATGGATCTGGGGATTTACTGGTTTTCTTTCTTCAATCTTCTCATTGAGAGAAGGATTTGTCCCTGGATGCTGGGAATTTGGAAAATTGGGGTTTGGTCCAATTTTATATTGCTTTGATTGATATATTTCACTTTATCCAATTGATTGTGGGTTTTTGTTAACATAACACTAGTTACTGATTTCTTTTTTCAATTACATTTTTTGTTGCTGCATGAACCCAAGTTGTCTTCTCGATTATACGAGCTTGAATTTGGAAGTGGTTTTTGGTGTCAATTCGTAGTTTCCATGATTTCGTTTAAAGGAGATTATTCTGAAGTGGTCACTTCATTTTAGGTTTTCACAATTTCGTTCTGTGCATAATTTTGATTTATATGGCTTCGTAAATTAAGGTTGGGCAAAAACGTTCTCTTTCTTTTTTCTTGTAGCTTCATGTTTATCTTTTTGTATGTTTGGCTTGCTGGTAGTTCTTGCATCTGGAACCCTTCCCGTGAAGATGACTATCAGTTAATGGGTAATATTTGTAAATTTTAGATCTGTCTAGTTTCGTGGGTTGTTCATAACTTAAAGTCACAAAATTTGTTTCAATCTGCTGTGTAATTGTCTACTTTTCCATTCCCGACCCCTTTTCCGAATTCTAGGGATTGAGTAACGGGTTTTTACTTAATTTCATCAAATAGTTAATCCCATGTTCTTTCATGGCTTGTGTGAATGAGTGAGTGCCTTTTGAGCATTGGGGCAAGCAAATTTGTGCCCAGAAATTCAGTATGCTAGCCTGGATTTATCTATGATTTAGAAACTGAATTTGATAAGGCTTAATCGGGAATAGGTCTGTTGGTTTATTAGAACAAGATTTATGTTTCTCTCTTTTCTCTCCTGAAAGTAGCATATGAATCTGTTCACTTTAGGATATGAATTTAGGCATATGTAGATTCTCGTACCATTTATGAGAATGTCACCTAAGTTCCCATCAATGAATCTACAGGTTCTTACGAATGGCATAGAGGTGAAGCTACAGAGAAATGCCCTTAGTGTTCTGGAACCTCCTACTGGCAATGAGGAAGACGATGACCTTGATTTCGAGAACATCCCATGGAATGGATCAGACATGGGTGAGTTTGATTATAAACTGTAAATTTTTTCACCCGAAATTTGCTATGACTCTTCTCAACGAGTTAGAAATTTAGAACTATGATGCATATAGCATAATTGCTTTTGTGAACCACTAAGCTATGTCATCATTTGTATGTCTTGATTTTGCTTTTTCAAAGTATGATTTTTTAAAGCAATCTGATTAGCGACCGATAAGTACTATTAGTTGTGTGACTGCATATGCTCTGTGCATACTCTTCTCGCTTCATTAGAGGGTCCCTAATTCTGTCATATTTTAATTCACTATTTAGTCTATTTTCAAGAACTTCTCAAAATCTGGATTAGATTAGTATGTTTTCTAGGGGAAAGTAGTTGAGTTTGGTACATAGGATCCATTGTGTCTTTGCCTTTAACTTTCCCTATCTCTAAATGTAAGCTTTATTGCCTCAATTCCTTATCTCTTTTTTTTTTTTTTTTTTCGAATTGGTCCCACCAGTTGAGTCTCATTGCCCTTTTGTTTTTCTTCATTTCCAGCATCCGATGACACTCAAAAGTCTCATAGGTCAAGGCACAGAGTGCATAAATCATCTGGATCATCTCACAAGACTATGTGCAGAGCTTTCTCTTGTGATTCGCAATCCAAGGGTTCAATTTCAACACCACGGGGGTCCACGGTAAGCAACAGTCTGCCCTTTTTGACTTTATACGATTTTTAAGATAGAGGTTTAAGTGTTTCGTTTGTTTGAAATCTAAAAAATATCTCCTCCTCAGAAAATTGACCTTGGGAAACTGGAGATGGCTGCTTTATGGAGATATTGGCGCCACTTCAATCTTGTGAGTACTTAGCAAACCAATAAGTTCAAACGATTGTTCGATACTTCCAATTGCACATTCATTTATGTACTAAATTTATTTTTATAGGTGGATGCCATCCCTAACCCATCAAAAGAGGAACTAATAGATGTCGTCCAAAGGCATTTTGTGTCACAGGTACTCACATAATTGTTCTTTCTCTTAGTTCTCAATATTTAACTATGTCTTGGCATTGAGCACAAGTTGCCTTGAATCACAAGTTGAAATGATAGACTCCAGACTTATTGACAACATCGTAAAGCTTTCAACATTTTTATCAAGCATTCAAAAGTTTTGTTCTGTTGCTGTAGCCAATCGACGAGTTGCAGGTGATTGTGGGGTTTGTTAAGGCTGCGAAGAGACTGAAGACCGTCTGCAAATGACATGAAGAAGATGATGTTGATGATCTGAGAGTAGTCGATGCTAACAGATACCTGATCTCCCAGATATGTCCACTTCCCTTTGGTGATATCTGTACCATACAATGTGTATCCAGCAGGAGGCTTGTTTAGTAATTTTACCGTTTCGAGTTATAGAGAGGTTCTTAGTTCTTACCATTTTGGTAGCTTAGTTATGTAGATAAGGTGAAAAAACAAAACTGAGGGGAGACTTGTTAGAAGAAGACCGTGTGTAAGATCTTTGGATCAATGTATTGCTGACTGGGGAAGTGGTTGTTGATCCTTAAATGTACATATTCTTTGTTCTCAACCGTCTTCGTTGGTTCGGTGGTTGATTATCGAATTTTACATGTTGTCTTCATCCCGTCTAGCTCTCATCATCTGTTGATTATTAAATTTTTCCTATCTTTTCTAGGCAGGAAAATAAGAATTCAATTTATGCCTAGGTATGGGCGTCTATGTTTGTTTTTCGTAGTGCAATAAGCAAATTGACATCTCCAAGAAACGAATTTTTTGATGCTTAATTGGTAAGAGTTTGAAATTTGTTTGAAACAATCTTGTGGGAAAAGATAAGTTATGTTTCAAGGTCCATCTTGTAGGTATAAAAAACATGTTTGTCTACACTTTGTAGAATACATGTTTGTGTGTAGTTAGATTTGGAAATCAAAACGGGTCCCATGACCGCCATTGATATTTTTCTGTCCTCTGCTACTCCATTCTAAGTTCAAAGAGATGAGAACCACACCAAAGGTAGGGTCATGTTTCCCCACAAACCTCACTTGTCAAAAGGCAAACTTGACATTGACGTCTCAGAGGAATGGAGGAGTTTTTTTTTTTTTATTTTCTTTATTATTTTTATTTTATTTTAATAATTTCATTAGCATTTTTCTTATTTGCGACTCAAATTATGAACTTGTCATATTATTTAGGGCTGATCCTTAATGACATACAGATTTCCGACACTCTTCTTTTAACCACATAAGACAATTGAATTTCCAAACGCATGTAAACTAAAAAGTTTTAGTTTAATCGCTTATAGTTTAGGCATATAATTTTATTTTGATACAAAGAGGGTGGAAAATGGAATTATACACTTTGGATAGGAATATTACATTAGTGGTAGGTTTTAGGGTTTATTTCCCAACTTTTGTGTAAGTTTTCTCACCACCACCTAGGTTGTTAATGGTTCCTATCGTACCGAGTTTGTGTTATATCATGAACTTTGTTTTACCCAAATATGCTCAATCGGAATCCGATCAATTTAGTAATCGTATCAATGATATCTAATCCGAACAAAATCTGTTAATGGACGAGGTAACATGTGTAACCCATTTAATAAAAAGATTATATTTGAAATTTAATTAACCTATAACATGTTTAACCCATTAAAACTATAAGATTTAGTAAGTATATAAGTTGATAAATAGGTAGATGGTTAGTTAGTGATTGACACATTTATTAAACATGTTAACATATAGCTCATTATACAGATTAACTGGTTGATCCAAAATTTACCTGTGTATTAAACAAGTTAATAGATTATACGGCTTAACATGTCGACTCGAAACTCATCCGTTTATTAAACATATTATAAAAGTTTGACTAGAAAATGACCCAAAATTTTAATCGTCGAATAAATTTCATGTAAGGTTCGAATCGTGTCTAAAATTGTCATCCTTATTACCACAACTACAAAAACACCCCCTCCCCCCTAAACTAAAGCATAATTGTCAAGTCATAAAATCACAAATGTACAACAATAAGATTTTAAACAAATTTCGTTAACACTTTTTCTCTATGACTTAAGTTGCAAACTTGTCCTAATTATGAAAGGTTGCTTGGCCCACTCTGTATACCATTATCTGATTATCATGAAGACAATGAAATCAATGTACGGAAAACATTAATCCAGTTTTCTGCACTCGAAAACAAATTAATATGTCAAAGAGTCAATTTTTTAGGGTTTTGTTTTATGGGTCAATTTTTCAGAGGTTTTTTATATTTATTTATTTATTATTTTTTTTATAGCGAGCGATTGAAATAAATTCCCGCCGGAGTTACTGGACAGAAATTTAACACGCCAAAAAAGTAGTTGGAAGGTTGGTGGCTTTGTCCCTATCAAATATTTCTTTATGTTATCAACACATACAATTATCAGCTATCCATGTGCATATAAATAACTATAAAATCCTCATATGTTACTATGTTACATGTAATTTAACCACCGCCATCACTGCCACCGCCGCCCGCGAACCCGCCACCACCTTCCCTAAGCACTTCCTCCTCCGTTACCAAATTACCACTAAAATGAGCTGTTTTATTACAAAAATGGGGAGTGTTTTACTTTGGCTACTACTTTTCTTCAATACATTTACACTCAATTTCTCGCATCCTTATCACCGTGGCAGCCACCACCACAGGCGAATGACTCCGCCACCGCCACTCAAACCAAACCATAAGCCATGTCCGCCTCCACGGCCACAGCCACGCCCCCGCCAGCTTCGTTTTACTTCTACTCTCCTCCACCGCCAAGTCTCCCTCACTCTCCTCGCTACTTGCCGGCGCCGCCTTTACATCCTGCCTCGTCGCCGCACAGGCCTCCAAATCCTCGTAGGCACAAGTAATTGCACCAAGCCAAATGTGGACCCTAATAATGAAGGGGCGAGTGAACATTATGGGAGCTACGCTTACACAAATTGAAAAGAGAAGATTAAATTTTTGGGTAAGAGTTGTGTTTTAGAGGTACGCTAATCCTATAATGCGGTGAATCTAATTAAGGTATTATAATATGAATGGACGTAAATCTTCATCGAAAAATGAAATATTAATAAATACCAATTCATATTATAAGATGCGAAATGAATGCATCGTATAATTGTAATATGATAATAAATAATAATATTTCGTACTTGTATTCTTCTTCCTTTTTTATATTTGCTGTGGCCCAATTGTTTAACAAAAATTAGTTTCAAACTCTGTGTCATGACTCAGTTGGGCAGTTCATTGTTAGAGGAAAACAAACTAAGAAATACGATAGAATCCCACTAATCTGTTATCAGATAAATTAATAAATCATATGATAGTACATATTATTAAAAAAATGGCATAAGTAGCATGTAATATGTAAATTAGCCTAATATAAATCAATAATTTCTTAATAATTATAAGTTATGATTCGATTATTAGGTCTTTTTTAAAATACGATTCCATCGTTGTTTATTTCTTCTTGAAATTGATGGCACATCGAATCTAATCTCTAAGTGTCCTTAACATGGTAAGAAGTTCTTATGTGATTTTCTTATATTGCAACAAAAAAAAATTAATATTATCATCTTCAACTTCTTTATCTTAATCAATTATATTAATTAATATCTTGTTAAATGATTAGAATTCCTTAATTCCAAGGACTATTAATTATAGGGTTTGACGGTAGTGGTAATGTAATCGTCAACAACAAATTAAAAGTCTGCAACGGGGGCTCCGTCTTAGAATTCCTTAATTCCAAGGACTATGTCTCCTGGCTTGGGTCTTGATTTTTGTGATGATGATATTCGGGATGTTTGTTTTATGTTGAAGCCCAACAAGGCGCCTGGGTGTAACAACCCGTACCTTCGGGAAGGGTAAAAATGTAATTTTGTAAAAGTTTTGTAGAAAATGACGATTTTGCCCTTGTGAATAGTAGGCTAAAAGTTGACTTTTTGAATTACCGATTGGATGAGTGTTGGCCCTTGACCGTGACGTAGTTTAGGACGTCACGAGTCCGTAGACATGTGGCAGGTTCGATTCGGACAATCGGAGGAAAAGTTATGACGTTCGGAAGATTGAGGGCGTTACCGTAAATTTGATTAAATGAGGGAAATGTTGACTTTTTGGAGGACTTGTGATTTTCACGTAGACAGAGGACCGTTAGATAGGTCTCGACGTCCTGAGTACAACGACAGGCGGCACGCTGTCATCGGACGTCAGACGGAATATTTACGGGTCTGGGAAGTACGAGGGTAAAATGGTAATTTGTGCTTGAAGGGTATTTTGGTCTTTTCCCTCAGCCCAATCAGATAAGGGCAAGTGGCAGGGATATTTTGGCTGGACCAAGGAGTGATGGACACGTGCAAGGGACTGGATGGTTCCAGGGGTTACTAAAGTGTGCACGGCCACACTTTGCACGTTTTCAAACCGTGCTTGTTCGAACACGCAGAGAAACAGAGGGGAGAAATTGGAGAGAGTTCAATCGATTCAGTGCAAGGGTGAGTGAAGAGTGATTTGAGAGAGTGACAGAGAGGCAAGGCGGTGCTGGTGATTGTGTTTGGGTGGTGGAATCGTGCCCGGAGACACGGTGGTGGTGCGGCGGAGTTCTGAGCAAAACAGGGAGGTTTGGAGACAGGGGTGGTAGCTGTGCCGTGTGGTGGTTCAAAACAAGGTGGTAGGAAGCTCAGGTGACTGCAGGGAGTCCAACGAGCACCGTGGCACGCGGCGGTGCACACGGCGGAGCCTGAATCGAAAGGTAAGCCCACTTCCTCTGTTTTTCCCGTGAGTTTCAATTCAAAAGTCGTGGAGTTGGGCTTAGAGTCGAGGGATTTGGAGGCCAGGGTGAGACTCCTGGAGGTCCCAGGCATCGTTTGGTGGTGGTGCCGTGCCGGGGGAGGACCTGGGTGGCCGGCGGCCAAAACAGGGGCCACGGGCCGTCTGTTTCGAAGCCGTGAACGGTGGGTTTTAGGCCGTGATGGTTCGATGTAGGGACATGGTTAGATTGCTTAGGATGGGACGAAGCTCCTGGGATTGGTTTGGACGGAATTGATGGATGGACGGAGGAGAGCCGGTCACGCCGGTTCAACTGTGTTGAACCGGGTGGCTCGAGGAAGGAGAAGCACTGTAGCAGGTGCGTGAGGCCCACGCGCAGCCACTTTGGGCGGCGCGTGGAGGCGCGTGGGGAGGATTCCGGCCAAGCTTCCAACATGGTTTTGGTTCTAAATGTCCTAAGGGATTCATTGGTATAGTTTTCGGGTGAATCGGACGATGTTACGGAGTTGTTCGGGAATCCGGACAGTTTAGGGTTTAAGATTAAAATATTATTAAATTCCCGAAAAATTGGGGAAATTAGGGTTAGTATCCTTAATGTGTTTGTGACCCTATTTGGTGCATATTGACAGGACGGGAGGCACCCGAGACGGTCGAGGAGCGCACGGAGCGCGATTGACTCGTTCTGATTTGTGAGTGGACTCTTTCTTTTCTTTCGTGCATGCCTAACTGTTTTCATTGATGTTTTATGGTTTTTAAGCATGTTTTATGTTGTTAATGATGCGTATATGCGGTTGAAATGTTTGCACGTTTTTCGAGACATTTCTGGTTTTCGGATTTCGATGCCATATTTAAGGATTTCAACCTATAAATGTTTTCTGATGACGATAAATGAGTTATGAAATATGATTTGTGATTTCCTGTGGTTTTTGGTATAAAAATGGATTTCCGAATTTGGGTTCGGAATGTCGGTTCTGAACGTCGGAAGGGCTTCGAACCGGGGATTTCGAATTCGAGTTTGGCGATGGATTTCGGATTGGTTTTACACTGAATATGAATTGGATTTGCTGGATCTGGATATGGGTTTAAAGACCCGGATATTGATTGACGGGGGACGGGCCCGGATTGAGTTTAAAGACTCGGGAGTTTAAAAGACTCGGATATTTACGATATTACCCCCATAGGCCTATTGAGTTTAAAGACTCGGGAGTTTAAAGACTCAGACTTATATTTGAGGCCTGGTTGAGTTTAAAGACTCGGATAGGTCCAGCAGGTTTGATCGGAAATGGTGATTTGATGTTCCTAGTTATACTATGGTTTTCTGATGCACCTGCTATGATTTCTATATCCGTTTTATAGTGTTTCTGTTTCTTATGATGTTTCATGTTATGATTTTCTAATTCTTAGTGGGGCATGCATGTTTTTCAAAACGGAGGGAACAAATATTATGGGTTTTTTCTTATCTTTGATTTGATGATAAACTAATTTTAAAACTTTTAGTTATTCTAGTCCACTCACACTTTTGATTTAAATTTTCCCTCCAGGTCGTGGTGATAGCGCTGGGGTGAACGTTGAGGCAGATATCGAGGCATAGAGCTTACGACGTTCTTCCGTTGCGAGACTAGCATTGTAGGATTTTTGTGCCCATTTTGTAGAACTATGCTCTGACTGACAGTTGTATATATTTACTCATTCGTCTGATAGTTATGCTTATAGTAGTCTTAAGGTTATTTTAGTACTTTAAGTGTGATTGTCAGACGGGAGCAGGGTTCGTCCCGGGTATCGAGGTGATATTTGGGACGGGTCCTGACACTGGGCCTGATGGTTTCAATGCCTTCTTCTTCCAACGATGCTCGGACATTGTGGGTAAGCATGTTATCCTTGGTGTTCGTGAATTTTTTTCTTCTTGCTCCCTCTTGAGGGAGATGAATGCCACTATTTTAACTTTGATTCCCAAAGTTCCTAATCCGTCTTCTATGGGAGACTTCATACCTATTTCTTGCTGTAATATTGTTTACAAGATTATCTCTAAATTGTTAGCTAACCGGTTGAAAAGTGTGCTTCCTGCTGTTATTAGCTGCTCCCAATCTGCTTTCATTGGTGGTCGTCGTATTGGGGACAAAATTTTACTTGTGCAGGAGCTTTTTAAGGGGCACCATCTGAATTCGGGTCCTCCTCGATGTGCCATTAAAGTTGGCATTAAAAGGCCTATGATTCCTTGGAGTGGGATTTCTTATTCAGGGCTTTGGTTGCCTTTAATATTCACCCTCGGATGATTGCTTGGATTAGAGGATGTATTTCATCCACGTGGTTCTCTGTTGCGGTTAATGGTGAACTTGAAGGGTACTTTCCTGGTAAACGGGGGCTCAGATAAGGGGATCCTCTTTCCCCCTATATTTTTGTTATGGCCATGGAGATCCTTTCATCTTCCTTCATCAGCGCCATTTCTGCTGCTCTTAGGTTTAGATACCATTGGAGATGCGATAAAACTCGATTATCCCATCTTGCCTTTTCTAATGATCTGGTTGTCTTCTCTTATGGTGATAGGTACTCCCTTTCGATTCTTATGCATGTGCTTGATTGGTTTGCTTCTCAGTTCGGATTGTGTATCAATTTGGAGAAGAGCAATTTGTTTGTGGCCGATGTTGATATTGATACTTCGGCTCTCTTGTGGGAGCTTACTGGTCTTAATATTGGTTCTCTTCCCATGAGATATCTGGGTATTCCTCTTATTACTTCCCAACTCTCCGCTTTGGATTGTGCTCCTTTGGTGGAGAAGGTTGTGAGGAGAATTGGCTCTTGGGAACATCGTCATCTTTCTTTTGCTGGCCGCCTGGTGATTATTAAAGCTGTGTTGTGCTCCTTGCAGGTTTATTGGGCGTCTCATCTGTTTCTTCCTAAGTGTGTCCTGCGTAGCATTGAGTTGTTGTTGCGGCGGTTCCTTTGGTCTCGGAAGGTTGCTGGCTCCTATTGTGCTAAGGTTTCGTGGGATGATGTTTGTAAGCCTTTTAGGAAAGGTGGGCTCGGTATTAAATCTTTGTGTACCTGGAATTGGGTGCTAATGGCTCGTTATATTTGGTTCCTTTTCTCTGATGTTGAAGGCAACCTGTGGTCTGATTGGATTAAAGCATATATTCTTAAGGATAGGAGCTTCTGGGCTATCACCCCGTCTTCGAGCTGTTCTTGGAACTGGAGAAGACTTCTCAAAATTCGGAATGTGGTTAAACCATTTATCTTTTCTGTTGTGGGTAATGGGAAATCTATTTTTACTTGGTGGGATAATTGGTGCTCCCTGGGTCCGCTGCTTGATCGTTAGGGTGATGCTTTGCCTTCAATTTCGGGCCTTGGCCTTAACTCTCGGCTCTGCGAGGTGCTGAATGATTCTGGGGGCTGGAGATGGCATTTCGCTCTCAATGATAATCTTCTCACTATTCAAGCGGCTTCTCTATGTCTCTCCCCTTGTCCTTCGAGAGATGATTCTGTTATTTGGACTCCTTCTTCTCTTGGAGTCTACTCGGCCTCTTCTCTTTGGGATGTTTGTAGGGATGTTAATCTTGTGGTCGGTTGGGCTAATCTGGTCTGGTTCTCTTATTCTATTCCTGAAGCTAGTTTTGTTCTATGGCTTGCTATCCGTCATCGCCTCATGACCTTTGACCGGATTGGGAGATTTGCTAACAGTCAAAATCTTCTTTGTGTTCTTTGTAATGCTGTGGTGGAGTCTCATAATCATCTCTTTTTTGAGTGTCCGTATAGTGAGGGTATTTGGTCGGCGATTTTGACTAAATGTGGTTTTCCGTGGTTGAGAATTCCCTGGCCTTCTTTCATCGAGGTTATTTCGGTCCAGTGGAGGGGGAATTCCCTTAGTGTGGCGGTCAATAAGGTGGCGCTTGGTGCCACGGTGTATTGCCTTTGGTGTGAACGGAATGCTCATGTGTTTGGAGCCGATGGGAATCCCCCCCTTCGTTATCCAGAAGCAAATCATCGATATGGTTAGGACCAAGTTGTGTTCTATTAAATTTTCTCGCTCTGTTGCTAATCGTAGGATTGCTTTAGTTTGGGCTATTCATGTTTAGTCTTTTGGCCTATGGTCGTGTTTGACCTTAATTTGTGGTGCCTTTGTTTGGCTTTGGTTGTTGGCTTCCGGGCCTTTTCCGATTCTGATTAATTGAATTTATTTATCAAAGAAAAAACAACAAATTAAAAAATGAACAAACGATATCAACTAAGACGTATGCAAAGTTTGTTGGGTCTAGGCCCAATAGAATTCTGAAGTCTGGGTTGGATTGGGCTTTTAGCCCAAGCTTAATAAACCTGATAAAATATTTTCCTCGCCAAAATATATTCGATGTGTATATTTTATGTCGTTATTTTTGTAAAAGTAAAAATTCTTACAATTCCGAATTACAACAAAACAAAATGCTGATGCATGGCGTTGATTATTATTTTCTTCCACTAATAATATAATTTTCTCATGACTCGTTGTCCACATTCCATAACTTTGGAAAGTTAATTTGGACTGGTTCTATAAAAGCAATTCCAATCAGAAAAAAACAGTGGCATTCGGGTCAAAGTTTCATGTTAGATCCAACAATGCGGAGACGTCTTTATGTTCAATCAAATTGCCACTAGGGCAATTTGTTTATTTAAAAAAATTTAGTTGTTTTTCTAATATTTTCTTGTAATGTTATTATTTTACGTGTTATAATATATATAAATGATAAAATCAATGTATATCTCATAATGTATAATAATAAATAAACAAATAAAATGCATTATCATATAAAAGAAAGGAGTCGAATTAAGGACAATATTTGTGTTTGGCACCTTCTTCTTTGAGTATTATATATATATAATCATCGAAACTGTTCATTTTTAAAATCACCATTTTAAGATTTTTGTTGTTGTTGTAAAAATCATGATTGAAAGTCGTTTAATTATTCAGATTTATCAAACACGACAAGAAAATTGGTCATTCGGCACATGTGTCTAGGTTACTAATATTTTTTCTTTGCCTTTTATTAATTATTACACACATTTATTCAATATTTGTTTTCCAATTTAGATATCACACAATTTATTGTGTGCAAAAGTTTAACAATGAATACAGATACACTATTAGTCATGGTCTACGAAGAATAGAGAAGGTCGCTTGGTCACGATCTAAGAAGAACACAGAAGGTTGGTTAGTCACGATCTTCAATTTTTTTTTTTTTTTTTACAGAGACGATTTTGATATAATGATTTAGTGAATAAACAACTTTGATTATGATGTACGTACAAAGATAATTGAATAAATCAAAAAAGTAATATGAGAAAATACCACCAAGTAGAATATAAGTATCGTAAAAAAATAGCAATAGGACGTGAAAGTGTTTTGTACTATTATAAGTTTTGGCCTATAGATATGAGTTATTTACAATCATAACGCCAAAAATATAAATAATGGTATTTTATGAGTTATTTACACAAACAATCCTTAAGTTTTGTTGCGTTTTCACGAACACCCTTTTAGATTTTAGACTTTACACAAATACACCTTTATGTTCCAAAAATATTACAATAAACTCACTTGTTAAGTGATTATCAATTAAATGTTGAAATCAACCTACAAATTGGTAAAATTGACCTTCTACATTAATATTTTCAATATTAAAATGATAATATATTCAAACATGCATTTTTAGGGCATTTTACATAACTTATATTACATTCAATTATTTTTTATTTTTTATTTTTTATTTTTTATGGGTTAATGTGTAATATTGACACAAGAAAACGATTCAGTAAAATCCAATATACGGCCACCAGCAAGTTGGGGGAAAAGTCTCTGGCTAATAATGCAACCAGCAACTTGGTATGCATATATAGCAATGGATAAAATGTCATCGAAGTGGCGATCGAATTGAAATCATTGGGATCTATGAGTGGTCGATTGTTTGCTTGATGAGTTTTAAGAATCGATCGACATGACGACGACTATCATGGCGTCTGAATCGATTCTCTTGGCATGTAGTTCGATCATGTACTTTTTGGGATACGAATATCGATCTAACAAATGACATAATTCATTCTAATTTTTGTACATAATCATAGATTCAAGTTGGTAATTAGATCGCAATATGTATTTTCTTTTATTTTTATTATTATTTTAATTAATTTTTCGTGAATCTAATCAAATTTCGAACGGTTTAAAGATTATACTATTCTAATTTTTTAGACATTCACGATCGAGTTCTGGTAATTATAAGATTATGTTACTTTAGCTGAAGATTATGCTATAGTTGATGACTTTAGCAAAACTGGATCTCTTAATATTTCTAATCTTCAAGTTGAGGAACTCTAAAATTCTTATTAATGTTGTCAATAGCCGTATATCTATTTCACGGAGGTTGCTTACTATCGATGATCGCGTTAATGACATCGCCTCTAGATTCAATTTCATTTCTTTCAAGCAAATCTTCAAGGAAGCTAATTTTGTTGATGATGTTTTTGCGAAACCGAGTCACAATTGTCAATAAAACTTATATTGAGTGGCCTCTCTCCCGATTGAGCCGAAAGAAGCTTGATTTATTTTATTTTATTGGTGGTAGTTATTCTAGAGGTTTTTTTTATTTTATTTGTAGTTTTCTTAAGTATAAAAAAAATCATGCATCGTAAAAATATATATTTTTTCGCTATAAAAGACAACATTCCATATAATTATAATATACGGTTGTCCAAACAAGAAGATATATATTCAAAGGAAGTTAAGGAATATAAAGATCGATCCGATATTGGCTTCATTTATATATGCTCGATCCATATATATATATAATTCAATATGGACGGCATCATTTTAAGCCACTTGCTGATGAAATCATCCTACTCCCCCCCAACCCCAAGCTAGCTTCACTTAGTAATTAAGCTATCAATTAGTAAAGTCTGCAAATTAGGTTTAATATAATTTTATTTTTGATAAATATCATATGAAGTATATATATTTAGCGGGCTAATTTTAGTTGCCGCCACTCCATGTAATCATGTATTCATGTAATTGTGTCATGTCAGTTTCCGATTACGTACGTAGATGCTATCTTTTTTAATTGAAATTAATTACTACCCAGTGCTTTGAGATTCGGACACCAATATTGCACTGGAACACAAGAATGATGAATGATGGATCATTGAATCCCCCAACGTGACGTTGAACTCATCAACTCCATCTCAACTCATTCATTCCTTAACTTGAATATTACATTGACATTTTCTCCTACTTTATTTTAATTTATTGAATTGTATTAGTTTTTATTTATAATTAAAATCATTATTTCTCTAAATCATTATGTCAAAATTATCTTCGTTCGAAAATGAATAATAATATATATTATTTAGTTATTCATATGTATAAAATAAATTCTCGGTTTTGATAAAAATTAAGACCATCGTGACGAACTATCTATTTAGTTTATATATATATATATATAAATAACTAAACGGCCTATAATCTTGTTCAATTTTAATGTAGATGATCTTAATATAATAATTTTAAAAATAAGCAGTTTAAATTTAATAAATTGAAAAAATAACACCCCGAGATATCACGCTTGATTTTACAGGTGGGCCATCCCTCGTCTAATTAACAATCTTCCCTATGGCATGGAATAAGTCGCCCACTCCTTCTCATTCCCATTCCCATTGCCATTGGTATTGCTGGATAGTATTATGAATTGAATTATGATCGAAGATTTATGTGCCAAGTAATGTCAATATGCAAAGACGAAAAAGGAAATTTGCAAAAGATACCCAAATGGATACCCACATTTCACATTCGCAGTGCAATCATACACAAGCAAATAGTCTCTACCATTATATATATATACATAATTTAAAGCGAAATATTACATAAAATATATTATAATCCTTTTTGGTGTATTTTTTATTTTATTTACAATGTTAAGGCTCTCTATTTGTAAGATTTTAATATAATTTATGAGGCGGATATCCCTTCTCCAATTCCTCTACTACGAAGACAAAAATGTAGGTTAATTTATATACGGGCATTGACCAAATATAAATTAGTTTCACCATGAAGCTGCAGCTAATAAATTAAATGAGAATAATTCAAGATTGTGGCTTTTCATTTCGCACTACCTACGGACTGATTCCGTATGTGCTTTTTTGGATTATATTATGTGTAATCCACCAATAATAATTTAATCCAAATGATTGCATCATCCCACTAGTTCTTTATAAAAATAATTTATTTTTATTTTCACAGCCCATTTTTTACTTACTACACTTCATTTTTTATTTTATCCTTTATTTTTTAAGTGTAATAAGTAAAAAATAAAGTGCAAAATTAGCTTCTTTTTTTTAAAAAAAGCTGAATGATATTAGACTTATTTACATAGATAATATTTGCATCATACTTTGGTGTTACTTCCTTCTATCATCTTTTTCGATTTACCAAATTATTTTTGCATATATATTATAATTAGAACCGTTCATGCTCTAAATCACAATTCCAAGATTATCCTCCTAAAAAATCAATAAGATTTGAAGTCGTTTAGTCATTCATATGTATAAAATAAATCAACCGCTTTGATAATAAGGAAGATCCTTATGGTGAATCGTCCATTTAGTTTATATATATGGATGACTAAATAGTCTCCAATTTAATTAATTTTTAGTATAAATTATTTTGAAATGATGATTTGGAAGATAAAGGTCCTGATTATGGTATATGTATATGGATTATTTGATAAATCGAAAAGGGTGTTGCTCTGAGATATAATCAGGGATGGAATGTGAATAATATCCCACTTATATTATATCATAGCTGATAAATCAATAATGTTGAGTATTACTTTCGTTCTTTAACTGTATAATAAAACAGATCATATATATATATATATCGATAAACTAAAAATAATGAGTGGTGTTTGATCATTTTCAATTTTAAATTACTCATAGCTAGCGTCATCGTCCCAAGGTGGAACTGAGCGAGGGAATGAAAGTAAACAAAAGGGAGCAAATTAGTGGACCTCGTCGGTCCCAAGGTGGAACTAAGCGAGGGAATGAAAGTAAACAAAAGGGAGCAAATTAGTGGACCTCGTCGGAAAATGCATGGTTTTGTCGCCAAAACTGGAATCATCCCCCCACATATATTCTTCCAAACTACCATGCTTTGCTTTACAATGTAAGCCTGGCTGGCTAGTGGGCTTACGCACAAACTATTAACAAAAGCAACATTTGCCCAACAATATCATTCGCAAAAATTATGATTTAGTGGTTTCTTTCTGCATATATTACGTAGGATGTTTTAGATTTGATTCTATTAAAAGGGAAGGGTAAGACCTTGATGCTATGATGTGCATAAATGCATAATGTAAACTCATCTCTTAATATATCGTTTATATATATTTAAAAAAAAAACACCTCTTCACTCATGTATTTGATGAAATTAAGTGTTTGAATTATTGGTGCTGATGTTCGATATCTTATTTATGCTTGTAGTTATTGATTTATCTAGGACGTTTTACGGGTAGGTTTTTAAAGTTTATTCAATAACTTATCATGAGCGAAAAGTTAACCCGATATTACCGTATGTTAGAAATCTTCCGCTTAAAATAAATTAAAGAATGTTTAAAAATAGCATAATAGGATCTTGATTGGCAATCATATTGGAATATCGATGCCGGCCCATGGGTGAAATTGTGATTGTGATTGTGATTGTGATTCCACTCACGAAGGAAAGGAGGCCCTTGAGGTTGGGAAGTGAAGGCCCCGGCTAACAAATTGTATCTTTGTACTCCCTAATCCCAACAGTCTCACCAATGACAAAGAAATGAATGATGCAATACGTGTGAAAGTAGTGTGATTCACAAGCAATTTGGCAATTGGCGCCTACACCACAAACACACGAATATTTAGGTGGAAAATATACTAGGCACGATTGTATTTATTCTTCCTGTAATTCATTATTAAATTACTTTTCGCATGCAACTGTAATACATAGAATCGTTAGTGGTTTCTTACAAAATTATCTATAAGAAAAAATGATTAGATCGGAGATTTTTTGATTTGTTTGCAAAGATAATTTTTACATGATATTTAATAAGTTAACAGTTGTATTATCACATTTGAATAAGGAACATTCGATAATCAACGAAATGAAGGTGGGTCGAACGTGGGAGAGGCGGCTGAGCAAGAACTCGGAGAGGTTGAGAGTGGGCGCTGATTTTCCTTTCTTTGCTGTGGCTGTGAAACAACGAAGGCTGTGGCTGTGAGTGATTGATACAACGAAGGATGGCTTGTGTGAGCGAGAGAGGGTGAGAGAGAACTACAACGATTGTGAAAAAGGAGGTTAAGTTGAATGCGGGAGAGGCGGTTGAGCGGGAACCTAGAGAGGCTGAGAGAGTGGGCGCTGATTTTTATGTCAATATGCAAGAACACTTCGCTTCAGAAAAAGAAGGCCAGACGCAGGCCATGAAATTTTGGGTTTCTCCCGAAAGGTTGATTTTAATTTCCCTCACATTTCAAATGTGCATGTTTGTTTTGCTTTTATAGAGTTTAGGGTGCTTTTATATTTTTCTTATTTCACATTTTATTGTACTACTTGTGCAAAATTGTTTGATCCAATGCTATGAACAAGACAATTTCTTATACTGAATCGTAATAGAAATGAGGATGGATGCAAGTTTTGCTCTCTTTAGGTGATAGGTAGCTCTTCACATGCATAGAGAAATTTAGTGTTTCGGATAAATCTTCTGGTTTTGTTCTCAATTTACAGAACATAGTTACTAAGATACTCAATAATAACATAATATGTACAAATGTTTCAATTACACTTAAAAATAAGTCAAATGGGTCTATATGTAGCTATGGGCTACCCATGATAAAATTTAGCCACTCCAAATTCACTTTTTTAATGAATACTACAAGATTATGTATAATTTACCATCTCCGGCAATCAAGGGCTATGTTACATAGTTTTTCAATAAGAAACTGGAAGACTCACCCCATGCACTCACTAGTACGTGGCTAAGTTCTTTTTTTTTTTTTTTTTTTATCGAAACGATAATCCGCAAGAAAGAAAAAAACAGAAGTAGGAAGCAAACAAACAACAACAATCAGAAAGCAGAAGAACCACTAGTCGCAATCCACCACACAGACCACATACATCGGAGGGCAAGGTAAACCGTCTCGGGACAGCACGTGCACTAGGGATGATGGAGGGCGATTAATCCAGACCTCCTTGCACATCAACTTTTGCGCATGCGCGACTAAGGCATCAGCTGCCATATTGGCTGAACGGTGTGTCCAGCGAAAAGTCACAGACTCCAAGGACGGAACAGTAGACCGTGTACTTGGTTGAGTACACGGCTATATTTGACTTGCCCTTAGAAGACTTGCTGGAAATGAATTTTAACCAAAAAGTTTTAAAATTTGACTCTTGAAAGATTAAACCATTGCTAGCTGGTAGACTTCCACTTCCACTAGCGTCAGCCAAGAACCTCTCAAAATTCGAATCCAAAGAGGCCAAAAATATTCTGATGCAGCCCCCAATTTGTTTGGGATTCTTTCATATGTTCTTTCTTGGATCACTTTAGTAAGTAGTATAGTGAATCGAATTGGGAGGAATCCATGGCTCAACTCTTTGCATGTTCCTTTGCATCTATCCTTATGTGCATTAGCCATACCTTCTTTTTATTGAGATTCTCTCCGCCCCATCTAATGTAAGAAGTGCATTATCCATTCCTTTTTTTTTATTGAGATTCTCTCCGCCCCATCTAATTTAAGAAGGACGAAATCCCTATTAGGACCATATTTGGGTTCTTACTAGTAAATATAAGATATTTCTACTTTTTTATTTGGACCAATAACATTGTACCACTTATATAATTTGAATTCAAATTAATTATGATTAATGGAGGTAAGAATGTTAAGTCTTCACAAAATGCCCCTGATTTTAATTCAAATAACCAAAATTTGGCATCAACAACATTTGAAACAATAAAATTAAGGATAAATTACTGAGTAATCCTTGACAAGATTATATTTTACTTAAGAGTTGGAATCTGACAAATCTTTATTCTAATTAAAGTCGCCCCACTATTTTTTAACCATGCATGTTATTATCATCTTTTTGTACACTACATGAGTATGATTTTAACCTTATTTTATAATCAAACTTAAAGCACACTTTTATAATTAAATATATATATATTTTTTAAACCAAGACTGAAATCATCCATGTTGTTTAGAATTTAATGGTAGGGTTTAGAAAGTTCTAGGATTTGGGGTATATTAAAATCCAAGAATTAAACCCTAAATTATAATGATTAATCTATTCTTTTAATATCGGATGATAAAAGATTTTTGAAATTTGAAGTTTAAAAGTATTTTTGAAGAATTATTTCTTTTAATTATCTTATTTTAAATTGAATTGTCCTTACATAACTCTTTATAATGAGCAAGTGAAAAAAAAAATCAATGGGAGTAATGTTTTAATAAAAAATGAAGGAAAAAAAACTACGAGATTAAAAACCTTAAAGATTGTTTGAGTAATAACTTGTCGGGACATCGAACTCAAAACCATGACTGGTACTACTACCACCATGAGTCCATAGAAGACCAGTTCATATTTGACAAAACAACTATTTCATTATTCCATCTGTGACGCCAAAACGACTAAATAGAGTTCAATTGAAGACGCGGGGACTTGACACAGTGTCTGAGTTCATTCATCGCGTTTCTATGGCCACCACAGAAAACCCCTGAACATGGAAAAAAGGCAAACAAAGAAGAAGTTTCGGGAGATGAGAATTTCCAGAGATGGAAATTAAGCGTTAGGGTTTGAATTATGCAAAATATATTAATCTCGTACTCTCTTGTATTTCAGAGTATATCCACCATACACTGATTACTTTAATTATAAATGTAGAAGCGACTAATTGCAGATTAAAGGGTCGTGAGTGAGAGCCTGAGATGAATCGCTTGCACCACGTACCACTAGAAATTGAGTGGCTAAGATCAGAAACATTGTTAGGTAATTAATCTTGTCCTGTATTAGGTTATAATTAAGTTCCCTATATAGCTATTATGTATTACGATCAGGGTTGAGGCATATAGGAGAGGTGAAGGTATAATTTATACTTGTATCTAACTCTAGTGGTACATTCTCGTACTATCCTTTTAATTTACTGAATTATTTTTATACATATATCATATTCGGAATTATTCACGCTCTAAATCTTCATGTCAATATCATCTTCGTAGAAAATCAATAACAGTCGAAGTTGTTTATTCTTCATGTTTTTTAAATAAATTATCAACGATTTTGGTAAGAACTAAAATCCTCACAGTGAATTGTCCATTCATTAGTTGATATATATATATATATATATATATAATTAAAAAAACATTCAATCTTTTTTTTTATAAAGATGATATTTATATGATGATTTAGATAACTAACAATTCTGATTATAATATATGTACAAATTAAAATAATTTGTTAAATCAAAATATTAATATAAGAATATATCATCCAGATGAAATGCAAGTATTGTCCTAATTTATATTAGGATGGGACCAAGATTTAAGAACGAACTACAAATATTATATACTTTTCCAATCTTCAAATTAGGAAATGGGAATACTGATTTAATTGAAGGAAATGTGCCTATGGTATAATATATTTTGCTTGGATAACTTTGGGTGGATGAGAATATTTTTAATTGTTTATTTGCTTTTTTAAAATTATGATTTTTGCTTAAATTATAAGTTTTTTACTGGTAGGATATTTTGTTTGTATGTAGATATTTTTCAAAGATATTTGTATGAAAAGATGGAATTAGTTTAGACATCCAGCATCTCTACTATAGTTCCTAAAACAAATTTTTAATTAGTTTAGAGATTTTTAAAGAAAAAAGGTTTCAAGAGAGTCCCTATACTTTATAATTTTGTTATTTTGAGGGTTTTAAATTCTTAAATTTAACAAAAAAGAGCGAGAAAGTAGGAATTTCATATCTCTTCACAATTGAATGAATTTTCTTAAAAATATAATGAATCCACCTATAGCATTTCTACCAAAAGTAACAGAAGCATTGATAGGACCCATCCCGAATTTTACTTGAAAATAGAGCTGATTCTGCTCCCGTCTGACAACTCTTATCAGATAAGGAATTTTCCTACCTTCATTCTTATTCTCATTTGACACTTAACCAAACAGAATCCACCACATGTGGGGTACCGCCTACATCCAACTCACCCCCTTGGGGCCCAGTATCCTTGCTTACACAATCAATTTCGGTCGGGATTGGGTTCTAATACCAAAATGTCAAGTTCCGCCTCCTTCAATGGGATATTGCCCGCTCTGAGCCCACCTCCTACTAACATGTGGTCCCCATCCGCACGGTTTTGCTCTTGGGAGTCCCACCCCCAAAACGTGTCTCATTGGATATATGCGTGCTCATACATCAAAAACTGGAGGTCCTCACACCAAAAAAGCTCCTCTTGCGCGTGAATGTTAAGGAAATTTTCACGAATAGGTTTCTATTTGTTTTTCAGGAAGCTCGAAGAAGAATTTTGCATAAGTTGTTTTGAGTCACCCTAATTTTGGAATGGTTATTTTCAAACTTCTCTATCTCTATTGTTATAAAAGCACGAGGGTCAAAAGGTTTCACTAAAATTTTATGACCAAAATATCCTTACTTAATAATATTTCTAAAAAAAAAAGATTTAAAAACATGAATAAAATAGTAAAATAAATTATTCATTAAAGTTCTTTAAATAATTAATATTTAAGTAGAGGAAGTAGGTACGTAGTTACTCCCCCTCCCCCTCTCACTTTTATTTTTTATTTTTATTTTATGTTTTTGGATTTTCTTTCATTTCTCTTTATTAATAAAAATTAAAAAATTTACACACGCACAAGTGTATGCAGAAGGCTACTACCTTTTTTAATTCGACTGAAGCATTATATAGTATATACAAAAGTTCGTTATACATGAAAAATAAATAAGCCAAGATTACGAGAAATCGTCCAAGCCACCGTCCCCCGCTCTGTCCACTTTTATTTTTTTGGTAATTAGACCGGCATTGGAAATTAAATGTCTTACCACTGGAAACATTTTTCCTTACTCACAAACAGGCATGCATTCAAGGGTTAGACACAAGGTGCAACAACGCTAATATAGAAAAATACAGCTGATGAAGCAAAATCGAACTATCATGATCGTGAAGTCATTAGTTGTGGGTGATAATTTTGACACAATTTGATAAACAACTTAAATTTGCACGAAATTTATTTTGGTTAGTTCGCATGATTAAAATTAAGGATCATTTTTGGATCATCCGTTATGACACTTTTAATAAAAATGTGGCTCTCAAGTCAACCTATTAACGTGTGTAATAACATATTAACCTAAATAAACGTGTATGAATTCATAATATATTAATGGTATTTTTTAGTATATATTGAATTTTTAGAGTGTAACAAAAATTCATAAAGTTAGAAGGTCAAGTTTAAATAGGTTAAACAAGTCATAGGATAATTGGATTTCAAACACGATCTATTTATTAAAGAAATAATTATAGATTAATCAAGTTTTTAGGTATACCATATAAATTAGTCCAGTTACTATATGATCATATTTCATTTAAAATTTTTACTGTTTTTTTAACTGTTTTGTTTTTTAAGTTTCCTAATACCGTTTATACATTTTTTTCATATGTGGATGAGAAAATTTCAAATTTCAAAATTTAAATTTAAATATTTTATATTTAATTTGTAATATTTATTTGATAAGATAATTTGTCTAACTAAATTCAATAAGTACATATTTCTCTTATACCCTTTTATCAGATGTGGATGAGAAATTTAAGTTCAATAAGTACATATTTCTTTTATGAGATCGTTAAGTTCAATAAGTACATATTTCTTTTATACCCTTTCAAAATTTAAGTTTCCTAATACCGTTTATACCCTTTTATAAGATGTGGATGAGAAATTTTCAAAATTTAAATTTAAATATTTTATATTTAATTTGTAATATTTATTTGATAAGATAATTTGTCTAACTAAATTCAATAAGTACCCTTTTATCAGATGTGGATGAGAAATTTTCAAAATTTAAATTTAAATATTTTATATTTAATTTGTAATATTTATTTGATAAGATAATTTGTCTAACTAAATTCAGTAAGTACATATTTCTCTTATACCCTTTTATCAGATGTGGATGAGAAATTTAAGTTCAATAAGTACATATTTCTTTTATGAGATCGTTAAGTTCAATAAGTACATATTTCTTTTATACCCTTTCAAAATTTAAGTTTCCTAATACCGTTTATACCCTTTTATCAGATGTGGATGAGAAATTTTCAAAATTTAAATTTAAATATTTTATATTTAATTTGTAATATTTATTTGATAAGATAATTTGTCTAACTAAATTCAATAAGTACATATTTCTTTTGGGAATGAATTATTAGTTAACCAGTATTTTTAATAATTCACCAAATTTCTCATCTATTAGCTGATACTTTTTGCAGGATTACAGACTTACAAGTACTTTATCTATCTATTTATCTTATAATGATTTTTGGTTTTATTCCTTCTACGTATGTTTGGTAGATTAATAATTATATGCATGTTTCTTTAATTTTTATTCTATTTGAAAGAGGTATATTGTGTATAATTCACCTATACAAACAATTAAATTCCTATGCGTAGATTACATTTGTACATGAGAAAGGTAGATTACACCTACATAAAACCCATCCATAATCTCTAAAATATACTCTTTAACCATTCTCTAATTTACTAGATGAATTAATAATATATTTTTTTTAATTGTTTGAACACAAAGGAGGCATCTCACATTAAACTTAAACTTAAAATTGAGCTGCCCCCAACTTAAATTTATATATAGAGTTAGACTTTAATTACAATTTATATATAGTTATACCACCAATTTAGATCGATATGTAATAATATACTTGTAATTCTTTAAAAAATAAGGGATTAAAATTAAAATTATATTTTGAACAAAAGTAAAAAAATTAAGTCCTTTCTTAATTATTGTACCTATTTGCTATAGTGGACCAATTTATTTCTTGGACTCTAAAAATGATCTATATATAATTACTCATTTATTAAATTGGTTACATAAGTTACCTGATTATTAAACGAGTCAAGTTTTGATTGAGTTTATTTGAGTAAAATAGAGTTTATGATTCAATACGAATCCAACACGACTCGACATATTGTGTGCCGTAATTAAATGCAATAACAAAATCTAGTTTTTGGCCTTTGTCATCAACTTATGAAATACATATAGATCCCACTATTGCTCAGTTTTGATCATTTTTCAATCGATAATATTTAGTAGTTAGTGAGAACTTATGTATATGTCCAGTGTGCTCGACTTCCCTAAGAATTAGACCAAAATTTAAATGGGAAGTTGTGATAGTAAAATGTAGCACTAATTTTTTCCAATTGACATATCTTCATTTTCGATTGTGAGATGTGATCACATTTCTTGACGTGCATGTATTTTTTTTTTCCTTTATCAGAACTTGACGTGCACGTATTATAACATAAATGAGTTCCTTTAAAAAAAATTTGAATATTCATATTGGTCGGACCAAATGAACATGAGCACAAAATCAGAAAGGGACTCATTTATGTTAATCGATTTTTTTTTTCCTGAAATGTTAATAGAATTTAAAAGAGCTCCAAACTCCAAAACCTTAAAACGGTGTACCAAATGAAGATCAACACGAAAGGAATTAAAGGAAGCAACTTGGAGTAGCTAGAAGCCAAATGGCATGCATGTAGTAAGGAAGACGAGCCACAAGGCCAACATGCAGCAAGAGAAAAGATCAGGAGTGACATGTATATGTGAGAGAGACACGCCTAGACCGAGTAGGCGAGTGTATAATATTAACGGTTGCTTGTGGAACTGTGATCTGGACAAACGACGTCACTTCACTTTCAATTTCGTAAATTAGTGTATATATTTTTGTGGAACCATAATTAGCAAGTCTAAAATTTGTTGAGTTACGTGACTCACAATTTTAACAATGACTGTTTTGTTGTTGTTGAAATCATTATTAAAAATAATTATTACGCATTAATTGAATATATTTATCAGTTTAATATATTAATTAATAAGTATTTATATCATTATAATAAGATATCTTCTTTATATCTTTAATTACTCAATTCAATTAATGATTACGTATTCAATTAGAACTTTGTTTCCCACTCCTGATAGATAACTTACTAATAAGTTATTTGTTACGAAGAAGACAATTTTAAGCCTTTCCTAACTAGGATTATTTATTGATTGTGAATTATTTTAACCAATCAGAAGTTTCGAAAGCTCCATGGTCTCCACTATAAATAGAGGACATCACCTTATAATTCAGGTACGTCACAATTATTCTCGTAATTGACTTTTTTCAGTTTATTCTCTAGACTGAGTTGACTTATGCATCAAAGCGTTATTGGTTGAACCCCTCATCTTGGAATTCAGCCATACCCTCAGGTGTTTCTTGCGTGTGTAGAGATCAAAAGATCAATTTCTACCCTAGATGATTTCTGTATCAACAACTATGAAAAAATGGCAAATATAATTCATCAAATGCAAACAAATTTGAACAATAACCACGAGCTAGTTGTCTAGTGGAAACTCAGGTTCTAAGTCAAATTTTCTCCCTAGTCTTGCATTCGAGATACGAAACAACCATTTAACTTGTGGTTAGAGAAAGGCGAAAATACCTCTGTGAGCCTTGTCGATCTCTGGTATTGATTAATCCTTAGTTGAAAAATATTTAATTGAAAACTTTGGGATATTATGTATCAATGACAAAAAAAAAACACAAATTTGAACAACATTTGTTGGAGCCCTTTGAGACTCTCCATGAATGAAAAGCTATGCTTTAATCCCCTCTTCTAACAAGATGAAAAGCTATTTCACGAAAGTTGGTGTTATGCATAGGACAAGGTCATGCCAAATTAATTATTAAAATATAAATGAGAGTTTAAAGTGACATCCTTAGTCTTAATAAATTTTAAAAAAAATACTCAACAACTCGAGAACTGACATGTACAATACAACGATGATGTAGTCGGCATCTTCCAATAAGGATGTTAATCGGTTTTTCGATTAGGATTTTTGGCTGAAACTAAACCTGTTGGGAACTGATTTCGATTCAGTCCAATTCTCTGCCTCAAAACCGTTTAATCCGAAAACCAATTAAACTGGTTCGATTCGGTTTTGAATCAGTTTAACCAATTTTTTTACTAAATCCATCATCCATTTGCAAACTCGAAAAAACCTTCGATTTTTACAAATCGAAATAGCAAGCAACAATAAATCCAAACAACAAGCAACAATAGATCGAAACAACAAGCAGCAACTAAATAAAAAAAAATTATATTAACAGTGAAATTATCCATCTCCCAAATCGAAACCCTAAATCAAAACCCTAAATCGAAACCTCAAATCGAACCCCTAAATCGAAACTCCAATTTGAAACCCCAATTCGAAACCTTGAATTGAAACCCTAAATCGAAACTAACTGTCCTTGAAGACGAAGATGATGAAGAATATCCATCCCCCAAATCAAAACCCTATTCGCCCTCGATTCACCATCTCCCCCAACCCTCCATCGCTCGATCCACCTTCTCCCTCAACCCTCAATCGCTTGACCGTGAGTCAAATGCGAGGGATAAGTGAAAGACCATGAGAAATTGAGAATGGAAGAGATGAGTGAGAGATGAAGAGGATTGAGAGAGATGAGTGAGAGGTAGTGTAACAACCCGTCCCGAGAATTGGGATAAGTAGAGTGGTTAAGGTGTGATTAGTAAGGTTAATCAAGGGTTAGGTGGTCCCGAGGGGTCCGGGAACTTAGAATGACGATTTTGCCCCTGGGTCGGGCAGAAATGTTGACTTTTATTTCGGGTGGTCAAATGGGAGTTGACCGGTGACCAGGACGTAGTTGAGGACGTTACGAATCCTTAGGCAGGTGGCACGCCCGATTCCGACATCCGAGGAGGAAGTTGTGATGTTCGGAAGATTGAGGGCATAACCGTAATTTGGCGAAATTAGGGGGGAAACGTTGACTTTTTATACGAACGGGTTTTGGTAAGTTGACCTAAGACCGTTAGATAGATCTCGTCGTCCCGAGTTCGATGACAGGCGGCACGCATTCATCGGACGTACGATGTGGGAGTTACAGGTCTAGAAAGGTAGTGGCAAAGTTGTAATTTTGGGTAAAACAGAAGGGCATTTTGGTCTTTTGTGCTCTGGGATGTGTGCAACAGATAAGGACAGATGAAGGGTTGGGATTGAGCCACATGTGAGATGAAGGGTAGGATTGGTGACACGTGGAGGAGGTCTGGTTGGTTCTAGGGAGTGCACGGTCCAATTATTTGGGGTGCACCCGTGTATGTGTGTTGTGTGTGTGTTCGAAGAACTGGAAACAGAGAGTGAAGAATTGAGATTGAGTGATCAATTTTGTGTGCGGGTGAGACTCTGGTGAGTTGTGAGAGTGAAAGGAAGAAGAGAGGAGGTTGGTGATCGAGTTTGGGACTGAGGTCGTGCACGGAGACACGGCGGAGGAAGGCGGTGAGTTCTGAGAAAACAGAGGAGCCGTGGGACTGTGGCGGTGGTTGTGCCGTGTGGTGGCTCAATCCAAGCCAATAGCAAGCGCAGACGACTGCAGGGGACTCAACGATCACCGTGGCACACGGCGGTGCAGACGGCGGAGCGAGTATCGAAGGTATACCCTGATTCCCCTGTTTTTCTCGTTTTTCTCGTTTTTCTTGTTTTCAAAAGTCGTGGACCTAGGGCGAAAGTCGAGGGATTTGGAGGTTAGAGTGAGACTTCTGGAGGTCCCAAGAGTCGACTGAGTGTGTTGTCGTGACGGAGGAGTACACGGTGGAGGCAATACGAAAGAGAGTACCTGTGTGCTCTGTTTTGCCGTGATGTTCAAACGGGAAGTCGTGACGTGTGGGGTTGAGTCGACGGTTATGGTGAGTGGTACGAGGCTCAGGGAGGTCCTAGACGTCGTCTAGGGTGGTTATTGTGACGGGAGAAGACCTGGGTGGCCGGAATAGAAAACAGGGGATAGTTTGGGTTTTGATTTTGAGCTCGAATCGACGGGTTAGGGACAGTGTCGAGGTGTTTGAGTGAGGGAACTGGATTGCTTAGGATTGGACGAAGAGGATGGTGAAGAGAGGGAGGAAAATGGTGCAGGCACGGCGGTGAACCGCTCTCGCCGGTTCAAACAGCAGGCACTGTATCGAGCCCGGTCTACGCGAGGTAGACGGTGACACTGTAGCAGGCGCGTGAGGGCCACGCGCAGCCACTTTGGGCGGCGCGTGGAGGCGCGTGCGGCGGTTCTGGGAGGAACGGTCAACATAGTTCTTGGTCTAGAGGTTGTTGTGAGTTCAATGGAGTTGGTTTCGGGTTAATCGGAAGTCGTTTGAGTGTAGTTCCGCGAGGGAGGAAGTTTAGGGTCCCGGGTTCTTACGTTTAAGATTAGGGGAATTTTGAAGGAATTTAGGTGAACCTTCGTAGATGTGTTAGTGACGTATTTTGGCGGTGTTTGACAGGATCGGGATTTCCCGAGGAAGCCGAGGAACGGGCTGGACGTTCGGGACGCGAGTAGGGCTCAGTACTGTGAGTGGACCCTTTTTTTAAACTCGAGCATGCATAACTGTTTTCTATAATTGTCTTATGGTTTTTCAATCATGATTTTGTGTTTATTGAATATGTTTGGTCGGTTTTGCTTTATTACACGTTTTTCGAGGAAAGTGATTTTTAGCACGTTTTACGAGGAATGGTTGGTTTTTGGAATATATGTTATGATTTTGGGATTTCAAATGATAAGTGGTTTTCAATGGTTATAAGTGGATTTTGGGGAACATGATTTCGATGATCAAAGTTTTCGATTTTAGAAGCGGATTTCACTAATCGGAATTTGGTTTCAAGATTGGAAAGTGGACTCCGGATTTGGGTTCGGAATGACGGTCCTGAACGCCGGAAGGGCATCAGACCAGTGATTTCGGATTCGGGTTTGGATGAGGATTTGGTAAATGGTTTTTAAATGGTTTTGGGATTGGATTTGCTGGATCTGGATATTGGGTTTAAAGACCCGGATATATGTGACGGGGGACCGGCCGGATTGGGTTTAAAGACCCGGATTGAGTTTAAAGACTCGGGAGTTTAAAGACTCGGATAGATCCAGCAGGTTTGATCGAGGAAATGATGATTTGGTGGTTATGGTTTTGATACGGTTTCTTATACTTATATTATGGTTTCTTATGATCTTTTATAGTGTTTCTGTTTCTTATGATGTTTATAATGATTATTTTATAAATGTATTTATAACTGTTGGTTATGCATGTGGTTTCAAAACGGAGGGTTTAACTCGGTTTTCTTATAAAATGGTTTTTGAACTTTTGTACTTTCTGGTCCACTCACATTTTCTGTTTTAATTGCCCTCCAGGTTGTGGAGCTAGCGCGGGGTCTTGACGTCGAGGCAGTGTCCAAGGCATAGAAGTGACGTGAGAGTTCCCAGAATAGATTAAAGGCTTCTGTGTGCGTGTAGTTATCGGTTTTATTTTCTTTATGTGTTCGTACTATGTTTTGTAAATGCTACCTTCGGGACTTTGTGTCTAATTACTCCTGCGTTTGACTGGATAGAATGTGAGTGAGTTTTACTTGCGTTTTGCGTCGGGGAGTCAGACGGGAGCGGGATTTACCTCGGGTTTCGGGGTGAAATCGGGGTGGGTCCTGACAGGCAGAGGCTGAGAGGCTGAGAGGCTTGAGAGAATGAGAATGTGAGTCTGTGAGAAATGAGAATGAGTGGATGAGACTTGAGACTTGATATGTGAGAAATGAGAGACGACGAAGTGAGGAGAGGAATGAAATGAAGATACAAAGCAACCAAACACAACGTTTCATTGTAAAATTAGAGTTTCTAGTCTAGTTCAGTCCGGGTCAATTTTGGACATTTAAAAACTAAAATCGAATCAGTTATGGTCTGGTTCGGTTCGATTTTTACTATTCGATTTTTATTTTTATTCGCTTCGGTATTTTATTGTTATATTTCGATTCGGTCCGATTTTTCGATCTATTTTTTCGAACCAATTAACACCCCTATCTTCCAATGGTCTTGGATTAATTAAAAGACTATTTAACAACTCAATGCGATTTAGTGATATTGACACGACCCATCCCAATCCCCCCGGGATTACCATGGAATGTGACATGCTCCCGTCTGACAAGAGGCGTCAGACAAGGGATAACCGATTGCCATTGCCCAAACGGGCTTCCAGAGTGCGTAAGGATCGATGGAGGAGGTGTGCGATGCTCAAGTCTCTGCTGCAGTCGTATCCGGAATCAACCTGAAGGGCATTAAAAACAAAAGCTGTGAGTGGACGAAAATAAACAAGTCTGCTTAAAACATTTATAAGACATTTACGCCCCTCAGTAAAATCATATGCATGCACCAAAAACCAATAATCCCATATTTATTTAGAAATAACCATTAGGGCCTTAGCCCGGAAACCAAAGCATAGTTTCAAATTCCAAAAGTCAATCCAAGAGTTATTTCATCAATTTAGTAATATTCATTTATTATTTTTCCATCTCCGGCATCCCCGATGCCTAGCGTCCTAGACGCTTGACGTTCCTGACGTCATATCTCACGGTATTAAGCAACGCGTGCTGCCCAGGGTCTCACCGGGTCCATATCTCTGACATCCCCGATGTCTGACGTCCATGACGTCTAGCAATCCTGCTCCTGGATCACTATACGGTCCGGTAGCTCCGTATAATGAGCCCTCGCAGGCAATGCACCGTGACTTCTCCAGTGTCCCCGACACTTGGAGGAGACCAGGATATAAATATCCTCCTATCGAGATGGTTTTATGGAACACATTTTATTATTCATTTCCAAAATATCACAAGGGCCCTGCCCCGAATTTCCATAAAACCGTCGTAAGTCCAAATAGTTGAAACAAATCCGAAATAGTTTATTCAATTCCATTTTAGGGTCCCCGAACCGAAATCACATATACAAGTCAACTGGGCTCCTGGCCCGATTCATAAGTTAATTGGGCCCCTGGCCCGATTTCATAATTCAATTGGGCCCCTGGCCCGATTCAACAAATTAACTGGGCCCCTGGCCCGATTCCACATTATCAAATCCGTAACCGTTTCATGAAATCATATCCATCCATATTTATGGAAATCAGTGCAAATCCAGAAAACCTCGATTCACGTGCAAACACGTAAATCGCCTCGAAAAGCGTGAAAACATATAAATTCACTGATATCCAAAATAAATCATATAATCCCAATTATAACAATCATGAAACAGTTATGCATGCATCGAATTTATAAAACCAATGTCCACTCACAGACCGTTTAACCGAGCGCCTCGATACGCGTGCCATAGGCCCTCCCGGGCCACCTCACTATCACCGGGACTCCCAATCCTGTTCAAATCAATTTAGAGGATCACTAACCTCATCATTAACATCCTATTCAAGTCCCGTAATTTTCCCGAATTTTTAAGTATTTTTAAATTGGATTTAAAACCTTCGGACATCCCGAACAATATCGAGACGGTGTCCGATCGACACGAAACCAATCCCAAAATGTTCGTTACAATGTATAGGATAAAAGTCATGTTGACCTCACCTCGAGATTCGTGCCCACGCGCCGTCACGCGCCGCCGTGAGTGGCTGCGCGTGAAAGCCACGCGCCTGCTACAGTGCTCCTTCTTCACCCGAATGACTGGTAAACGGGTCTGATTACCCGCGATAGGATCCGTTTCAAACACCCTCAATTCGATATCAATTCCATCCGTTCTTGATCCTACAACAAACATCAATCCACCAATTTCAGTTCTGTGTCCATGATTAGCATCAACCATCGATCAATCTTGTCGACAACCCGTGATCACCCAAAACGGGTCGATCACCAGAGATCCTCCAATCCTTAACCATAATCAAATTAACTTCACAGGAAGTTAATAAGGACTAATACGAACTAATTAGCATAATTAATTTAACTCGACAATACCTCAATCGTCACAACTCAAGCTCGAGTTTTCCGGCCGTCCACCATGTCCGTTCACGGCCCTAGGAGCTCCCAAGCTTGCCCCATTTGATCTGGTTCGACTCGTTGAAGTTCCAGGAAGCTCAATCACTCATCAATTAGGCTTGGGCTGGCCTGAAACTGGAAATTCGAATTTGAATTCCCCAGAACCCAGTTTCGGGTTTTTGAACCTTCCTCTACCATTTTCACTCCATTTTTCCACCTCTCAATCTCAGAGAATCACTCTCCCATTCCTCTTCTGTTTCAAGTCATCAATTCCCTCAAACGACCGTGTAGGTGGTTGATCGTGTGTGGGGAACATCCCCTGTTTTCTTCCATTTTCATGTCCATCAGCCAAGGTTTAATGGCCAACTCACCGTCCACACAGCCTTGCATCGCACCAACGTCAATAAACAATCCAACAATCCCATAAACAATAGTTTAGGCCAGCAATTTGCTCCATAAACGCACCACCCGTGCGCTGGCCACGTTCCCTCCACGGTGCTACAGTAACCGTTCAAACACCCGTGAAATTACCATTCTGCCCTTGTGCAGTAAATTACCAAAATGCCCCTCACGCATCCTGACCCGTAACTCGGTCATACGAACTCCGATTGATGCGTGCCGCCTGTCTACGAACTCAGGGCATCGAGACCTTCCTAACGGTCCTCGGTCCTCGGCCATCGGGCATCCCGATCAAAAAGTCAACATTTCCCCCTTATATCGTCCAAATTACGAAAACGCCCTTGAACTTCCGTACATCATAACTTTCACCACGAACGTCGGAATCGAACGTGCCACCTGTCTATGAACTCGTGACGTCCCGAACTACGTCACGGTCATCGGTCAAAGTCCATTTGACCATCCGAAATAAAAGTCAACGTTTTGCCCACACCCAGGGGCAAAACGGTCATTTTGCACAATTCGTCCGAAATCGCCCAACTAATCCCAGATTAGTAAATCACAATTAAATATTATTAAATTCCGATATTCGGGACGGTTCGTTACAACCTTCCCTCCTTAAAGAATTTCGTCCTCGAAATTACCAATAACCTTACTCCACAACCACCTTGTGGAAAACAATTCGACCACACATCTGTGTACACTTGTACACCCACATACTGGGACAACACCAGTCTCGTTTGTACCCAGACATCCCATCACAGTCATACGTCACAACAACAACACTCGACCACCGCGAGTGGAAATGATCACCTGATCCGCGATAAAATCGCTTAACCATTTAGCTGACTCCTTCAGCTAGACGGTTCCCTTCCATTGCCAATAAATCCTTACATTTGCTCCCGTTGGGAGTCACCAAATCTCGTTTGTCAGTCCATGCTGACACCATCAGTCAACTGTCATCACAAAACTTTACCACCCTAGTAAAGCCCCAACCGATCGGTCAAATCAAGACAACACCATGTACTACATCGCCCTTGATGTAGCGTAAGATCATCCACATGATCTCAATTCGCAGGGCAAGCCCATCCTGCGACATAAATAAATCTCAATGTCCATAATCGCCGACTCCCTCAGCGAACCAAGACGCTGGAAAATATAACGGCGTAGTAGCATCACGCAAGGCTACTCGTGGTTACTCTGACCACCAACTCACTCATCCTGAGTGTACGTATACCGTCAACTTACTCCAGCAAGTGGTGTAACTGGAACACATTGAATACCAGCCCAGCAGTGAACACACGTATCAATACCGGGGTTCCACTAGCCAACCGTGGCCAAGAGCACCTGCTCACACAATCACTGAACCCGACAAAATCACTCTGCACAGCGTACAGTATCCAATGTCCAGTCCACAATCACAAACAATAATGATATCGGAACCAAGCCGATCACCAACACGTTCAATCACACACCACTGGTACAACCCATGTACCGTCACCAGGCACAACAAGCCTGCAAAGTATCAATCCTCGTACAACGTACCCTGTACGCACATCAATCCATCAATCTGCCTACAACCACCCAGGTCATAGCCAAACACGTTCTAGTAACGGAGTACATTTGTCCAACCAACATGAGACAAAACGAACTCCACCCATCAACTAGTTTCAATTCCGAATCCGAATCCGAAATCATTATTCCGTAAGCTAGCATTGGAATAACCATTCCGTACCCAAATCCAGTAATCCATTTTCGAGCTTCGCAATCGAATCCTGAATCGTCACCCAGAAGTTCGATTCCAAAACCCAAAATCTCGTTTACGTCCATCAAGACGTAACATAACCGACCCTATCGGTTACCCGCTCAACACTCGATTGACTTCATAGGGAAGCCAAACCCAATATCCACACGTCAAAGGTTGACAAAATCCGACCACATCGGAAACCTACTCAACCGAGTAACAACCATATGGACTCACTCCGAAAAGAAGTTCAGTCCCGTCATTAACGACTCACGTACCAAGGTAAGAGTGATAAACTCTCCACCCATCTGGATCATCAAGATCACAATCCATATCCATCGTTACGTCACCCGACAAGTAGCATCACGATCCTAGATCGTCACATCGACCAAAGTCGACAACATCACAAATCAGATCCACCTAGGATCCACGCATGCCCACGTAGTTAACAATCCATCTGAAAGCTGATCGTAGGGTCTTACACCCTCAGTTGAATCCTTCGCCAAATTTCCCTTGGTGGAAAGATGACCACGCATAACACCACCAAATCCAAAATCATACACAACTGCTTGTGTCCAATGACCCCAAGCCGAACATGGGTCCACCAACCAATACACGCTCAACGTACTGGTAGCAACAATCAACATCTGCCACGGCAGAAAATAAGAAGTCAACCCCAAAGACTTCGGAATACCAATCACCGGTGTGGAAACGAGCACTCCTCTTGTCTCCCAATCACAACTCTCCCCGACACGGGAGTTCCAACCATGTTGGGAACAGACATGCTCCCAATGAGATGTCAAGTCCAACCGCTGGACTGCCCACGTCCATACCTCACTTGGACCACCACGTGTCCAAAATCAATTCATTACTCGGACCTCACGTCCGTCAATAATCATGTATGCACACATCCCGATTCCGAACGGGATATCCACAACACTGCCTGGATGTGCATACCCAACTGCCTTCGTCTCACATCACAACCTAAACAGGTTCAATCCTCAGGTTCCAAGTGATTCACAATCACAAAATACCACGAATGGTTTCCCCGACTTTTCCAATTTCAATAATTTCCTTGTATTTCCTGGGGATATAAGGAGTACACAAACTTACCAATCTCGGAGTTGACCACAACTCCCCAAATCCACCAACTCGCATGACATAGGGAACAGCATCCCAAGATTCCCCAAATTTCAATCATACCATTATATCCGATCATCACTTGTCGTCATATATCTGTTAGGACTTATCCCAACACGACACAACCTCCACTGGACCCCATCCAGTCCAAGACTCAACCACCACTGAGTCGCATATACCAATCATCGGTTCATTATGACAGAGTCACACCCCAACTGGTGGCTCATTGTCAACACAATTTCTGACACCAGCACCAGCGCTAGTACCAGCACCATCGCACCATCATCAACACTAGTATCAGCACACAGGCATCCATACCAGTATTGGCATAAAGGTATCACCATACCGACATCCATACATAGCACACGAACATCCATGCTAGCACACAGCGTGCAAAGTTGTTACCCTGGATCTCCGTTCATTACGAACGACGATCCCGTAACACCACTCGTACCCCACGACTATGGGTACCTCCAATTTGACCACTGGCACATCAGGATAATGGACGTTCCCTGAACATCCCCAAGTATTAAAACCACACTAAATACCCTCGATAGCAAGTCATCTCGACACAACTGTCGACCAACAGTCATCGTTGTCAAGATCCGTAACCACACCTCACACTAATATTCGATCCAACACGGGATTCCATATTTTATCTCATAACCGCATCCGTGGATCGAATCCCATAATCCAGACTAGACTCACTAGAGTCATCCACATGGTCATCCATGACCTCAGCCGCTCGTCGCAGCACAAGTTCTCACTTAAGATTCACCTTTCGGTCCATCAATTATAAATTAGGGTTCCAAGGTCACACCCTAGGGTTCCACCGAACCCAACTGCCTTTTGCAGTAAAATCCACAACCTGACCGACCCCGCGGTCCTGACATCATATAGATGTCCAATCCAATCAAATCGTCAACTCAACGTGGGTTCCATCGTGGGTTCCACCACGAAGGTCATCGGCTAACTCCGATGCACCAACACCCCGAACATTAGCCAACACTACCAGGGTCCAAAACATAGACCAATACTCAACCGAGTTTCACATTTCCATATCATTATTCCAATTGGGTTCCCTGAACCCAGCTGTGCCGAGTGGCACAACAATCCATCATCACATGACCGAACCGACGGTCCCACATTACCAGTTAATCGTATACAACCTCACTCGGGTTGAATCGCATCAATGCACGGCGTATCGGGCCAAACACACCCAATCTACCAAAACTATCTATCAGGTTGACAACGGAACAGCAGCCCAAAGAGACATCACACCCTCGACCTTCGCGCACAAAAGAGCAAAACCTGCTCTGATACCACTTGACACGACCCATCCCAATCCCCCCGGGATTACCATGGAATGTGACATGCTCCCGTCTGACAAGAGGCGTCAGACAAGGGATAACCGATTGCCATTGCCCAAACGGGCTTCCAGAGTGCGTAAGGATCGATGGAGGAGGTGTGCGATGCTCAAGTCTCTGCTGCAGTCGTATCCGGAATCAACCTGAAGGGCATTAAAAACAAAAGCTGTGAGTGGACGAAAATAAACAAGTCTGCTTAAAACATTTATAAGACATTTACGCCCCTCAGTAAAATCATATGCATGCACCAAAAACCAATAATCCCATATTTATTTAGAAATAACCATTAGGGCCTTAGCCCGGAAACCAAAGCATAGTTTCAAATTCCAAAAGTCAATCCAAGAGTTATTTCATCAATTTAGTAATATTCATTTATTATTTTTCCATCTCCGGCATCCCCGATGCCTAGCGTCCTAGACGCTTGACGTTCCTGACGTCATATCTCACGGTATTAAGCAACGCGTGCTGCCCGGGGTCTCACCGGGTCCATATCTCTGACATCCCCGATGTCTGACGTCCATGACGTCTAGCAATCCTGCTCCTGGATCACTATACGGTCCGGTAGCTCCGTATAATGAGCCCTCGCAGGCAATGCACCGTGACTTCTCCAGTGTCCCCGACACTTGGAGGAGACCAGGATATAAATATCCTCCTATCGAGATGGTTTTATGGAACACATTTTATTATTCATTTCCAAAATATCACAAGGGCCCTGCCCCGAATTTCCATAAAACCGTCGTAAGTCCAAATAGTTGAAACAAATCCGAAATAGTTTATTCAATTCCATTTTAGGGTCCCCGAACCGAAATCACATATACAAGTCAACTGGGCTCCTGGCCCGATTCATAAGTTAATTGGGCCCCTGGCCCGATTTCATAATTCAATTGGGCCCCTGGCCCGATTCAACAAATTAACTGGGCCCCTGGCCCGATTCCACATTATCAAATCCGTAACCGTTTCATGAAATCATATCCATCCATATTTATGGAAATCAGTGCAAATCCAGAAAACCTCGATTCACGTGCAAACACGTAAATCGCCTCGAAAAGCGTGAAAACATATAAATTCACTGATATCCAAAATAAATCATATAATCCCAATTATAACAATCATGAAACAGTTATGCATGCATCGAATTTATAAAACCAATGTCCACTCACAGACCGTTTAACCGAGCGCCTCGATACGCGTGCCATAGGCCCTCCCGGGCCACCTCACTATCACCGGGACTCCCAATCCTGTTCAAATCAATTTAGAGGATCACTAACCTCATCATTAACATCCTATTCAAGTCCCGTAATTTTCCCCGAATTTTTAAGTATTTTTAAATTGGATTTAAAACCTTCGGACATCCCGAACAATATCGAGACGGTGTCCGATCGACACGAAACCAATCCCAAAATGTTCGTTACAATGTATAGGATAAAAGTCATGTTGACCTCACCTCGAGATTCGTGCCCACGCGCCGTCACGCGCCGCCGTGAGTGGCTGCGCGTGAAAGCCACGCGCCTGCTACAGTGCTCCTTCTTCACCCGAATGACTGGTAAACGGGTCTGATTACCCGCGATAGGATCCGTTTCAAACACCCTCAATTCGATATCAATTCCATCCGTTCTTGATCCTACAACAAACATCAATCCACCAATTTCAGTTCTGTGTCCATGATTAGCATCAACCATCGATCAATCTTGTCGACAACCCGTGATCACCCAAAACGGGTCGATCACCAGAGATCCTCCAATCCTTAACCATAATCAAATTAACTTCACAGGAAGTTAATAAGGACTAATACGAACTAATTAGCATAATTAATTTAACTCGACAATACCTCAATCGTCACAACTCAAGCTCGAGTTTTCCGGCCGTCCACCATGTCCGTTCACGGCCCTAGGAGCTCCCAAGCTTGCCCCATTTGATCTGGTTCGACTCGTTGAAGTTCCAGGAAGCTCAATCACTCATCAATTAGGCTTGGGCTGGCCTGAAACTGGAAATTCGAATTTGAATTCCCCAGAACCCAGTTTCGGGTTTTTGAACCTTCCTCTACCATTTTCACTCCATTTTTCCACCTCTCAATCTCAGAGAATCACTCTCCCATTCCTCTTCTGTTTCAAGTCATCAATTCCCTCAAACGACCGTGTAGGTGGTTGATCGTGTGTGGGGAACATCCCCTGTTTTCTTCCATTTTCATGTCCATCAGCCAAGGTTTAATGGCCAACTCACCGTCCACACAGCCTTGCATCGCACCAACGTCAATAAACAATCCAACAATCCCATAAACAATAGTTTAGGCCAGCAATTTGCTCCATAAACGCACCACCCGTGCGCTGGCCACGTTCCCTCCACGGTGCTACAGTAACCGTTCAAACACCCGTGAAATTACCATTCTGCCCTTGTGCAGTAAATTACCAAAATGCCCCTCACGCATCCTGACCCGTAACTCGGTCATACGAACTCCGATTGATGCGTGCCGCCTGTCTACGAACTCAGGGCATCGAGACCTTCCTAACGGTCCTCGGTCCTCGGCCATCGGGCATCCCGATCAAAAAGTCAACATTTCCCCCTTATATCGTCCAAATTACGAAAACGCCCTTGAACTTCCGTACATCATAACTTTCACCACGAACGTCGGAATCGAACGTGCCACCTGTCTATGAACTCGTGACGTCCCGAACTACGTCACGGTCATCGGTCAAAGTCCATTTGACCATCCGAAATAAAAGTCAACGTTTTGCCCACACCCAGGGGCAAAACGGTCATTTTGCACAATTCGTCCGAAATCGCCCAACTAATCCCAGATTAGTAAATCACAATTAAATATTATTAAATTCCGATATTCGGGACGGGTCGTTACAGATATTCATGCATATTCACTTCTAAGTGTAAGGTCTTAAATTCAACTTCAACAAATAACGATGACATTATATATTTGTTAGGAATTTGATACATAATAACCAGTATTATTACATAGCTCAATCCTAATTCTACACGCATCTCCCGTTAGATTAGAATCAGAGTTTATAGGATATTTTTATATATATTAAAAAAATATTTACGATATATATTGTTATCGCTGTCTGAAAATTCAATTTGAGACATCTCCCATTAAACAAAAAACGAATGGAGAGAAAATTACACTTTTTGTGATTTATAAATATGAGGCTTCATTAGTATTTTCAACGAATGTAGTGCTTTATTGAACTTTTTCCCGGACTTTATGGAAGATAAAACACGAGGCTACATTAGTCTTTTCAGCAGTACATATTTATGACGTCTTTTTTGTATTTATTAACAACAGTCGCTACCAGCACATGCATTTGGAGTCGCGTGATCTTTGATCTTTCCCGTGCATGTTTCACCTTCAAGGTAAAAACAAATAGTTACCTAAGAAATGATTTTTTGTTTTACTATAAATGTTACCGCTCACGCAATATATAATATTGAATAAAGTTTTTTTTTTATCAAGATGTCAGGTTTACTTTATATGTATGACTTGTTAAAAATAAAAATTGGAATAATAAGTTCCGATTGTATTAATTTTATTCAAGAGTATACGATATTTATATAGGTTGAAACTTGAAAGTTGGCTTAAACTAACGAAGAAAGAAAAGAATTATACAGTGAGGGTTTATTTTTTTAGGGAGCCAGAAAAACAATTTTCCAAAAAAGGAAAAGGAAAATGAATTAACCCCTTCTTTCAAGTTCCGCTTACAGTGGACCCTCGGCCTATATATATGCCAACAGCTCACCTCTCTTGCTCAATACTCAAGAGTCACTCAACAACGCATTGAGCCTCAATTTTCGGAGCACTTTCTCTCTACTCTCTCACTCGTCAATGGCGCTCCAAAAAGCGCTGGCTAAGAGGGCATTTGACGCCAGCAGAGTGACGCTAGCGGCACCGTCGTTGGTGCTTCCAGAGCAACACCACGCCGTCGTGCCTCCGCATGCTGCCAGGGCAAGTTTCCACCGCGAGTATCTCACCTCCACTGGGAAAGGATTTTTCCGGCGATTTCTTCACCGGAAAGCCGTAAACAATTCGGCGAAGCTCCCGGATTTTCTCACCGCACCGGTGGGCGAGAAACTCCGGGAAAAGCTCGGAGGCATCAACATTATCGGCGATCGGCTCCGGCTCGCAGGTCTCGGCCCTCCGCTGCCGGATCGAACCGCCGACGATGACTCTCTGTACGGAATCTCGGTGAGCGATGCAAAGAAGATCCTAAGGCTTTCTCAGGTGGAGAAGCTGAAAGCGAAGCTGAGAGAGATTCCGGAGAGCTCAGTTTCATACTCCGAGCTCGTTCGGATCTGTGTGGAAGGTTGCAAGAACGAAGAGCAAGGTGCTGAGTTTGCGAAGATGCTGGACGAGTCAGGAAACGTTATCGTTTTAGGCAACGTAGTGTTTCTCCGACCCGAGCAGGTGATTTTCTTTCCCCGCCACGTGTCATCTTTCATTCTGTATAAAATTTTCTGGACTTTCGCGGTAAATTCCCGACTTACCCTTGCAAAAAGAACCGGCAAGGCTGGCAAAGCAACAGAGTTTGTTACAGAGACTTGGTGGTGCCCCAAGACCACGGAGTTTTGGAGTTTAGTTGGTTTGAATTTTCATCACCCTCGAGGTGGTGGAACAAATGGCCACCAGTCTCTTTCCCTCTCCCCTCGACACGTGTCCTGGGTCATGCATGCCTTACTGATCTGTCCCTCACTTAAAATTGAAAGATTTTAATTTAATTTCATAAATAACGGGATCAATAATAACTCACTTAAAATTAAAAGATTTTAATTTCATTTCATAAATAACGGGATGAATAATAAATGCATGCATGATAATATCAACTATTGGATTTTAAAAAATTATTCTTTTCTACTATTATTTAATGATATTAAATAGAATGTTCTCGAATTTGAGTCTCAGGAAAAAAAATGATACTCGATTGTTTGTATTAGCATGAGTCTGATTGATAGTAGCATAAAAAAAATCTGGTTAGCCTATAATCCAGGAATTTTAAGCGGATATGTGCTTCTTCAAAACGAATTTTGTCGTTGTTTTTGCAGAACGCGGATTAACATAGTCAAACTTGCAATTGCTGGTGTTTGTGAGTTGTGACCTCTGACCAAGCATTTCTGATGTGTTTGATTATTTTTTACAGGTTGCAAAATCAATGGAGAGCCTGATTTCACAATCCATGGCGATCCCAAACGACCCGAGAAGAAGAGAGCTAAACGAGTTGGAGACACGGAAGATGGAAATAGACCAAAAAGCCCGGGCCTTGGTTCGGGCAGAGCTCTATTGTGGGCTAGGCTTTTTTTTAATGCAAACAATTGGGGCCATGAGGCTCACTTTCTGGGAGCTGAGTTGGGATGTGATGGAGCCCATTTGCTTCTTCATGACAACGGTCTACTTCGGATTGGGCTATGCATTTTTCCTCCGGACGTCCACGGAGCCCACTTTCCAAGGCTTCTTCCAGCGCCGGTTCAAGACCAAGCAACACCGCCTCATGGAGGCTCATAAATTTGATGTCCAAAAATACAACCAGCTCTGCAAGGTGTTTTACCCTAATTTGGATCATGCGGCGTCATATCATCATGAAGGAGAAATGGTTATGGGGTGATAGCAGGTGGAGGAAGATGAGGAGGGTTATTTAGGTTAAAATAAAACTTATATGCTCAAATCTAATCAGGCAAATTTTCACTGTAAATAGTGATGACCGGTTTAATTTTATCAAACAAACAGTTGCCTACTTGCCTTTGCTTTTAGTTTTCTATTTGGGCCGCCTTGGGCCACAGGCCCAGGAATGTGTGAAGCCGAATGATAACACGTATTTCAATACACATTATGCATGTCTCAATTTTAATATTCACCGCACTTGTGATTCCTCATTACCAATCATTATTAAGATGAAGCCTCAACCTCTTTTGGAACTCACGAAAACACAGCTTATTAGATAAAAGCAAGAGATACATATCAGGCTAATTAAATTCGTAGGTAAATTTAACTTAAAATAATCTAAAAATTATTAATACTAATTAATTTTTACAATTATTAAAATCACTTTCTATATTTTCGTAAACTTTAAATATTAATTTTTTTTTTCAAATTTAAATATATAACATCAATTTCCCACGACGGTTAATTGTTAATGTAACTTTTAACATTTGAAATAAATATGTATATTGTGCAAAATCAATCCAATTCATAATTCGTGCAATTCACTGCACATGTATTTATTGTTTTAACGGTGAAATTGGATAAAACGAATTCGGAGCTAAATGTAATAGTTAAAATTTCAAATGGAAATTCATCTCAAGAGAAAAAAAAACATAAACTTCAAGTCCTTGTTTCGGAGACGATATATTTGGCGAAGGATATTTTTTGCTTCCACGAAAATAAGGAACACCATTTTACTCAATCTTATCACCATGATTTATAGTAAAACTTCTAACTTTTTTTTTCCTTACTAATTGTGAAGGAAAGGGGATGAAAAGGGATGAAGGAGAGAGAAACGAGATGAATAAATAGTTAGCAGGAGCTAGCTAGCTACTATTAGTCTCAATATAAAAGTTAAATTTTAGGTTAAATTTACACAGTCTACTACAAACCCATTTTGAGATTGTTGGATAATTTTTTTGTTACATATCTCTAAAAATTAAATTTGACTACTCTGCTACAGATACTCTAAAACGGACATCTATACAATCTCATAATGAAACAATTTATGATATAGCTTTATTGTAGTTATGCAAGAACAATGATATTGGGAATGAGACTATACACATTTGATTTTACCTCATTTTGTATCAATCTAACAAATTTACGAGAATTGAATCGTAAATCTCCCACATAACGTCTAAAGAGAAATATCGCCAAATTATATAATCCTAATCACAATCCTATATAACGTCACTAAATTCTATAATCCCAATCGCAATAAGAATATTTTTTATTGATGGTATATTGTGAACCTTGAGATTTTATCAATCTCATCGATTTCAATTTTGATTTTTCTTTGCCGGAAACCATAGGCTATATTGTTGGTGGGCTCAAGAGGAAATGCCCAATATGTATTGGACCTTTCCTTTATTATGGGCTTATTTTCTAGGTTTAGTATACTTGGTATCTGAGCTGGAAGAGCCTAAGGCCCAATTGAAAATTTTGAACATGCAAGATTGCAAGTTACCAAGCTCTATGCATGCCTTCTTGGTTAGCAAAAAGGAAGAATGATGTAATGGGCCTCCGAATTCCAGAAAGACCCAGGTTAATAAAACAACCTTCTATTATTTTCTTTCCTAACTAAGATATTACGGACGCCACTAATATTAGTAGTTTAATGATATTTTATTTCTAAATACTTTATTGTATAATAGGACTTTTCGGATTCAACTCTGGTATATTGAATCTAAGTCATAAAAATGAGGCCTACTACTCAAAATATTTCCCTAACTGAACATCGAATCTCATTTTGCTTTTACTCCAACAACTAGAAATCGTTGCAATATACCGTCAGAACTGTACTACTGTTACTTCTGTTGCTTCATTTCGTTAGTCATGTTAGTAACCACGTTAGTTATGCTGATTTGTCAATAAAGGATTGGTGGTTTCATTATTTTGTAAAAAAATATTAATATTACAAATTTTAAAAACAAAAATTGAAGAAGGAAGAAGATGATGAACAATAAATCCAATCTGATATTTTTTTTTTCAATCGATTCCCAACCCTCAAATCCAATTCAATCTGATTTTTTTATCATCCTCATTATCGTGATCTTCTTTTTCTTCATCAGTTAGACTCTTCTGATACCAATGTAAGTATGTCTATCTAGATAGACAGAGTTGGAAGTCAAGAGCCGATTATGTGATGCAGAGTCCCCTAGTCGATAAAACCATGAAAGCACAAAAGGCCACACCGATCAACGACTAGATAGACATGCTTACATTAGTGTCAGGAAAGTTTGGTCGATGAAGAAAAAGAAAATGACGATGATGAGGATCATAAAAAACCAGATTGGATTGGATTTGAGGGTTGGGAATGAATTGAAGAAAAATTCAGATTGGATTAATTGTTCATCATCTTCTCCCTTCTTCAATTTTTGGTTATAAATTTTTTAATATTAATAATTTTTACAAAATAATTAAACCACAAATCTCTTACTGACACGCAAGCATAACTAACGTTGTTACTAACATAGTTAACGAAATGAAGCAACGGAAGCAACAGTAGTACAGTTCTTACTGTATATTGTAACGATTTCTAGTTGTTAGAGTAAAATGAGATTCGATATCCGTTTATGGGAGCATTTTAAGTAATAAACCTAAAAACTATCGATATTTTCATATAAAAGAATTATGTATTTATTTTTCATGGTACGTTTTAATTTCGGTTTGATTTCCGTTTTGATTTGGAATAGACGGGCGTAGGAACCCGACGAGGGGTAAACCAGGAGCCTAGAATTTCACATGCAGAAACACTCATTTTGTCTCTCCCAAAGAAAAAGACGTCCCAACTCTTGTGTGTGGCCTTTGGCCCTATCAATCGAGTGAAAGAATATGATCAACTAACCAGGGCTCAACTAACTAGGGCTTTGTTTGGTACCCAGACTTCCTCTTTTTTGTCCTTAAAAAAAAACATTGAGTAAGATTTACGTACACCAAACAAAACTTTACAATAATTTGATTAATACCAAATCGTGCAATGGCAGTTTTGTACTTTTATATATTATCTTGTCATCCTAATTAATATTCTAATATTATTTTTAAAGCTAAATATATATATATATAATTATGTTTATTTCATTTTTGTCACACATCCACTTGGTTTTGAAAATTTTGGAATTTGTTTTTGTAGGTTTATAAATTATAATTATATCCACAAGCAAGATTGCCCTGGCCCGCTGAGTTGTGAGTAATATCGAGCAGGATTTATGGTGATGTGTCTCATGTCTCCATCGCATGATTTGAGATTTGAGACTGCGATGGACATGGACCTTACTGGTTGCCACAATTTGAAGTTAATTTCTAACTAATTTGGTCCATTTTGCTACCAATACACTTATAAATTTATAATTAGTGTCTTCAAATTAGTTTGATAATTTGTGCAACGGATGATCAAAAGCAAACCATTAGTTCTACCGAATAATTTGACGCATGAATTTACAATATATTTTAGAATGGTACACTAAGTAGCATCTCCCTTTGTAGTTATAGGCAAGCTAACATACTTAACAACTTACGCGGATGTTATACTTGTTGTTTGCTTACCACAGTAAGTTATTGTTTTTAAATTAGGAACTCAACTCATTCTTAAATGATATAATATTTAGACGTTTATATGTATCCGTACCTAATTTGATCAACTTGATAAAAGTCAACTAATCTAGTCAAAACCACATTTAGCACTCGGCTCAACAGAAATACAACAACACATATCCACAACACAAGGTATATCTCACCGCTCAACCATGAACAAAGACACCTAAAATCACTATGTCGATCATATATGGTGGACCTACTTGCCCATCGGTCGATCGAGTCTGCACAACCATTTTATTCAAGACCATCAAGCCATGTGTCATCTCCAAGAGCAGTGACATTTATCCCACATCGAATTGTCAGTTACAACACTAAATGTCACCTTAAATACAAAGGGGACAATTTTGCTCGCATACTGCCTAAATTATTACAGTATTCTCGTCATTTAAACTGACTTAAGTATTAGAGATTATTAGGCCGGCACCACACGGTGCTCTTTTGCTCTTCCTTGTACCTACAAGTCATATCATACTCTGAAGAGCGAACTCAATGAAACAATTTTAAGTTGGTCGATGTTTTTATATCAATAATATGCATATGCAAGTTTAAAACTTTTTCAATATATATATATAATCGAAATTCACAAAAGGTAAAATAAAATGGATTGTTGAATTTTGTTGAGAGATTTTGAGTCTTTGATTTGCCAATTGGACACAACACAACCTTTCCAGAATTGCAAAGGCAAATAGCAAAAAGTAAAACAGATAAGATTACACCTTTATAACTCCTCTATTATATTTATTTTTGTCCTCATTGATACAATTTTTCAACGGTTTAGTTGGAAATCCTTTGAATTTACACCATTTATTAAAAATTAGGACTGCACCCAAAGCTCAATATATAATTCTGAAAGTAAAATGGGTACTATAGGAATTCCATCTATTCCCTAATAAATGTATTGAGTTTTGTACCAAATTTGAATATGAAAGAGATATGTTAATTTATTATTGTTTTCAACCCAATCTTATTTATAATGAATAAAAACACATCTACATCGACTTATTATCTAAATTTATTATAAAAAAAATTGCTACACTCGATATTTTTCCTTTCGAGTCTATGTACGAACTTGTAAACTTAGAGTCATCTCATTATTTTAATGGTAAATTTATCTTGATTTATCTTATTTAATAAGTATCGAACAATTGATAAAAAAAAATATGAAAACAATATATTTATGTGAGAACTAATTTGTAAATAAGATTTTGTTAGAGTTTCTAATATATGGAATTAAGGATCTCCGATCTTCTTACCAAATTAAACTCTTTTACCTTCATTTGGTTTGTAATAATAAGGTAGAGCTTGAGATGACATTCAACACCGCAATTTTCTTTTTTATTATAGGGAATGGGGAAATTTTTGGAATTTTTTTTTCTTCGTACAATATGTCATCGTGATTCGAATTTGAAGCCAATTGTCTATGAATTGACACTAGAACTAACTGAACTAGACTCACTTGACATTCAACACCTTACTTAAAAGGTTTGAATAAATAATATATCAAGACATTTGATATGAAATCAACCCTAACCTAATATATATGTAAAATAATAATAAAAATAACATATTAGTAACAGATTTCCCCAACTTTTTTTTTCTTGAAGAAGAAGAATTTGGTGCATCAAGCACTTTTTTTTTTAGTAGTATTCCACTAAAGAAGCAAGTTGGATTGGGACTCTTCATGTGGTTAAGAAACCAATAAGACATGGGCCATACAACTTGTAGTGCTTGCTTGCACTTTCCATTTTCCTTTTTGGTAATTATGAAAAAAATGAAAAAAATAAATAAATAATAGTAGCAAAATTATCTGCCAGAAATCCATTAATTTATGCCTGTACTGGGCACCTACCAAAATTATGAGTTTCATGTGAATGATGGGGGTGGAGATGTGGAGATGTGGAGTTGGGTTGGGAGGCATATATCCCTCAACTTTTGTTGTGCTTTGTTCTTATAATTTGTGCCTTTTTCATTGCTATTTTGGAGGCATGTACACCTCAAGGCCCCAACTCCATTGCCAATTTGCTATCGTGCTAGTGTGGTGGGGATTCTTCCATCTGCTATGCTTCTCTCCATGCATGTCTCTTTCTCTTTGTAATCTTTCTCTCCATCACATCACTTGTCTTTTTCCCTAATATTCATATATACAATTAATTACCTAATCTTAATACAACTTATTAAAAAATACGAGAGATGTAATTTCTATGGAAATATCGACAGTTAAATTTATAAAAATATTAATTATGTTATCAATATAGTAATAAAAAAAATCATAAATTTAGTTTAAAATTTGAAAATTTTGAATGACAATTATGAAAATTTTTAAGGACTCAATAACATTTAATAGATATATCATGTAAATTAAGAGAAGATTTTTTTTCGCTTGCAATTTTTATACCAAGGCCCTTAAATATGAGTATATTTAAATAGTACAGATATTTCTTTCCTGTATTTTACTGATATACACAATGTTGATATATATATATATATATATATTTGTAGAATTCAATACTATTATCATCAATATATATCATTGTTATTCAATTCCCACGTTCAATTATAACCGATTGAGTTTATATCAAAGTTTTTTGCTGTACAACGTAAACCTAAGCCACGTACATAGCATACAATCCCTACATTGACACATGAACATAAATGGTGATGGAGACTTTTGGCACAACCCTAGGAAGAAAACAAGACAACAAATTGAAGCTACAAAGGGCATTTTTTAATGTTCCAATTAATTTGTGTTAAAGGGTTTTGTATTCGTGTCGATCAATATTTCTTGTGTTTTAAATTTTTAATCAATCAGTTTATAACAAATTATGTCCAAGTAAACATATATTAGTAGGGTGGGCGTGCACATTCCGCTTCGAAACGGATATTGGTAATATCTAAATCTAAATTATTAAATTCTTAACGGTTCGATACAGTTGAGATTTTTTAAAATTATAAATGAAACAGTTTCGATCTAAATCGTTACCAACGGTTTGGTTTGGATTGATAATAGTTTGAAACCGTTTAGGCATAAAAAAAAAATAAGGATACAAAGTTGTATATCTATTAACACAATCTATAACAAACAACTCCAACATATATATATATATATATATATATATATATATATAAAACACAACAACAAAGATCTAAAGGCTCAGTTTTTTCATTATTGGTGCTAGTTGCTAATGCTATAGGGATATACAAAACAAGTTATAAGATAATCTCTATATGTAACAAGTTGTAGGACACGACTTTATCTTTCAAATAATTTGATGCTAATGCTAGCTAATGAGATATATAAATCACAGAGACTTTTTTTTTTTTATTATTGCTATTACTTTTTTGCTTATTTCACTTATTTTATATTTTCTTATGCTTAATTTTGTACTAATAATAAATTTAAAAATTAATAAAAAATAATATATTCATTAACGGTGCAGTTTAGATTTACGGATTTCCAAAATGAAAATGAAAATTCAAACTGTTACTAACGGAGCGGTTTGGATTCTCAAACCATTTGATTTTTATCCGATCAAATCTAAATCGTTAGATAAATAACAGTTTAAAACAAATCTATTAATAGTTTTAACGGATTCATGCCTACCTTATATATTAATTATTATTATTATTATTATTATTATTAATCCATCTGCCATGCTTCTCTCCATGCATGCCCCTTTCCCTTTGTAATCTTTCCCTCCATCACATCATTTGTCTTTTCCCCAATATTTATATATACAATTTATGGGTGGGCATATCGTTCCGAAATATCGATCATCCCGTTTTGTATCATATCAAATCAGAAAAAATTGAATAGTAAAATCGAATGGATGATCGGTACCGTACTGGTTTAAATCAGTACTAGATCGGTTTTGATGTTAGGGAATACCGTCTCATACCGAAACCGAACTGGTTTTATATTTTTTAATTAATTAAAAGTTAAATTAAATCCAAAAATAGATTAACCCTAATAGTCTAATACCTTAACATGCTAATAGCTAATGATGGATTTAATTGTATGTTAATTTTAGTTGATAGATTTAATTGTATGTTAATTTTAGTTGATAGATTTAATTGTATGTTATGTTAATTTTAGGATTTTTAAGTTGATGGAGTTAATTTTAGTTGATGTATTGAGATTAATTGATTACCTTATGAATTTTCTATACATTTTGTGTCATGCCCCGAAAATTCGAAAAAGGAAAATTTGGAAACTTTGGGGAAAATGACGATTTTGTCCTTGGAATTGGGCAAACGGTTGACTTTTTATTCGAGCGGTCCAACGGATTTTGACCGATGACTGTGGCGTAGTTCGGGACGTCACGAATTCATAGACAGGTGGCACGTCCAATTCTGGTATTCGAGGAGAAAGTTATGACGTGCAGAAGTTGGTAAAAGGGGCTGAAAATTGACTTTTTGACCGGGACCTTGTTTGGACTTTCCGGAAGTACCGTTGGATAGGTCTCGGGACGCTGAATCCGTAGACAGGCGGCATGCGTCAATCGGAGTCCGAATGAAATAGTTATGGGTCAAGAACGAGGAGGGGTATTTTGGTAATTAGTATGGCAAGGGTAAAATGGTAATTTTGCCACAGCATGGTATATGGGACGGTTGTCCTAGCTGATTCAGCTAAATTGGATGAGGATTTATTGCTGGATGACATGTGTCACTTGATGAGGGAGATTAGTAGCACTTGAGTGCTTTGGTGTATACTTAAATTAATTAATTAATCTGTTGTATAATTAGCACTTAGTTAATACTCGACCAAGAAAAACAAACAGAGAACACCATTTTCTACCCCCTTGATCGATTCTCAGCAGCAACAGAGGGGAACAAGTGAATTGAGTGACCAATTCAGTGTGTTTTAGAGAGAAAAACCGAAAGAGGAACCCCGAAATTCCTACCCGAACGGTATTGAGAACACCCGAAAATCCACCTAAATCCATAAATATTGAATTTGAAGTTGTGGGCGGTTTCAATCGAAATTGACGAGAGAGTTAGCCTTCTGGGAGTTCAACGAAGCGAACCACCTCAACTGGAACGAAAATTGGTGGAGAATCCACGAAGAACAGGCCCTGTGACATCCGCTGATTGTGGGAGTTGAGTTCAGATAATTGGAGGTATGAATTCATGAAATTGGTTTGGAATTCAAGTTTAGAATGAGTATAGGATACTTCCTGTGCAATCAATTGAATAAAACAGTGTGAAATTGGACAGAACCCGATTAGTGACCCGTCGGGTATCTATGTTGAGTCGTGGACTTTGGGGCATGGTTTCACGAAATTAAGTTGACAGACCCTTAATCCATATTAACTTGATGCTAATGAGTGAAAGAAACGGTAAAATTGAGTTCGAATTGGTGAAGAACTAATCGGGTCTGATCGCGGGTCGTAGGCTCCGTTTATCAGAGAAACGGGTAAGGAAGAACACTGTTCACGGTTACTGTAGCAAGGCGCGTGAACTCACGCGCAGCCGCTTGCGGCGGCGCGTGAGGGCGCGTGGTGACTGTTCTGGGAAAGTGGTCAACATGTGTTTTATTCTATACAGTGTAACGATCATTTTGGGTTTGGTTTCGAATCAATCGGATACCGTCTCGATAATGTTTCGAGGGTCCGAAGGTTTAAGTTACGTATTTAATTAATAGTAAATTCCCGGAAAATTATGGGAAAATTAGATGATGTAAATTGACTTGTTAGTAACCTTGAATAATGATTGTGAACAGGATTCGAGATTCCGAACGAGTGTCGGAAATTACGGAAACGCGTGTAGCGCGGGAAACGAGCAGTTGGACGGTGTGTGAGTGGACGTTTGTTTTATAAATTGATATGCATGCATAGTTAAATGTTTTACATGATTTCTGACACGATTTGAATTGCATTGATTTGATATGATTATTTTGAGATTTAATGATTATTTTAATTAGTGCTTCGGGCACGTTTTACGAGAACATGTGAAATGACTGTTTTGAGCGCAGACCCGGGATTTGTGATTGGTTTTGACTTGGATTATGAGTTGAGAAATTGATTTAATGGATTTGTGATGTTTTCGGATATGATTTTACGGATTTGCGTGTATTGAATTATTTAATGATTTTACGGATTGACGAGAAATGAGATTTGGGCATATGGCCCCGTGATAGTCGTTTTGACATGGTTTTGATGCTTGATTTGACATAATGTTTTTGATTGTGTATTGATGTTTGATGACTCCAGATGCGTAATTCCTGGAGGGACCGGATGTGTAATTCCCAGTGAGGCTGGATGTGTAATTCCCAGCAATGGATGACGACTCTGGATGTGTAATTCCCAGAGGATCCTCGGATGTGTAATTCCCGAGTTATATGCTTTATTATTATGGTGAACTGATTTTATAAAATGATTTAAATGATTTATGTGTTTTTCCCTATGCATGCATGGTTTGTAAAACTGGAGGGTAAAGGATGTCTTTTATAAATATATTTTAACGAATATATTTTTGTCCACTCACACCTTTGTTTTTTATGACCCTCCAGGCCGTGGCACGACACTCGGGGTGGATTACGAGGCGGAGGCATGAGCAGAAATCAGTGCAGTTATCCCTAGTCTGACGGGTGCTGAAGGATACTTTCGGGATTTCAGTCGACTTGTCAGACGGGAGCAGGACCGGGCACAGTCATCGGGGTCCAGTTGGGACAGGTCCTGTCATTTTGAGCAATATTTGTTACCCAACAAGAGGCCTAATTTCTCAATTTCATCAAAAGGTTGCTTTTAGAAATTCAATCAAATATTCGAAAAATGAAATTATGAATTTGGGCTCAAAACTGAAACTGTACCGAATATAACTAGTACGGTACAATATCAATTTCATATTTTGAAATATCGTACCGTACCAAACCAGTTAAAATCATTTGGTACGGTTTCGGTATCACCTCCATACCGAACCATGCACAGGGCTAATACAATTAGAACTTGCTCAATAGTAGGTACTGATATTTCTCTTTGTAAATAAAATTTCAAATTTGATTATGATTGGTGTTATCCTAGTTAATTGGCTCTAAAAAATTGAATCGAAAATCAGACCAAATTGAAACTGAACCTAAAAAAATCAAATCGAACCGAGTACAATCCGGTTCAATTTTGGTTCTTGATTTAACGAAACCAAACCGAACTAAATGAAACGGGCTTCTGTTTTTGGAAGCCCAGCCCAAGAAACCAGGTGGAAGCCTCTATTTTTAAAAGCCCAGCCCAAGCAACCAGGTGGAAGCCCAGCCCGGGCCCAACCCCAGAAGCAATTGTCCAACCCAGCCCAAAAAACTAGGTGGAAGCCCAACCCAATCCCAGTCTTCAAAATGACGTTGTCTCCAAACCCTAATTTTTTTTTTATACTCAGTTGGGTTTTTCCACTTCGCCGTCTCTCATTTCTCACTCTTTTTTTTTTCCTCTATGTGAGTACATTTTCCTCTGTGCTCTCATTCTTGCTTCTCACAAAGACAGAGATAGAGTTGCACTCTCATGATCTCATCCTCTCAACTCTCAAGCCTCTCATGTCTCATGCCTCTCATCCTCACCTTCGATCATCTGTCTCTCACTCATCTTTCTCAGTCCTTTCAGTCCCCGACTCTCACCGGTCTCTTCCGTTCTTGGTTTCTCACGTTCTTCGCTTATCCCTCTCATCTGGTTCACGGTCGAGCGATTGAGGGTTGGGGAGATGGTGATCAAATAACGGTTGTGGGAGATGGTGGATCGAGCGTTGAGTGTAACACCCCGGAAATTCGAGGATTCCCATATTGTAATTTATTGTGTGATTTGACGATTTTACCCTTGTGATTGGTATGGTCAAATGTTGACTTTTTGATTGATGAACTAAATGGACTTTGACCTATGACCGTGACGTAGTTCGGGACGTCACGAGTTCATAGACAGGTGGTACGTCCAATTCGGACGATCAGGGTAAAAGTTATGACTTTCGGAAGTTCAGGGGCATTACCGTAATTTGGACTCTCGGGGGAAAATGTTGACTTTTCTTTTGACAACTAATTTTCAGTTGACTCAAGGACCGTTGGGTAGGCCTCGACGTCCTGAGTCCGTAGACAGGCGGCACGCCGAAATCGGACTTCGTACGAGGAAGTTATGGTCAGAAACGTGAATTCGGGAAGTTCGGGTCTCGGTTTTCGTGTCGAATATTATATTCAGAAATTCTGATTGAAGGACACCTGGGGAGTGACAAGTGTCACTCACCCATTGGCTAGATTGGATCAGATCCACTATTGGATTAATTAACATTTGAATCAGCTTTAAATTTCAGCCTTTGGATTGAAAACCCCAGATCTGATCTCAGCCCTTGATCTCATTTTGAGATTCAATCTGGGCCGTCCGTTCTTTCCCTCCATTTCTTTATAATTCATACCCGCAGAACACTCTGTCCATTTCGATCAAGCATCCCAGCTAACCATCCACTCACTGTGTCTGCGTGTTGGGGGACTCCCTGGGGAGACTGAGCGACGGCAGTGAGCACGGCGGAGGACGGCGGCGAGGAAGGAAGCAGGGGAAACCCGTGGCGGTTTCAACCCAGATTTTTGGTAAAACCATTTCCCACGTTTAAATTGGTCCGTTATGAATCCTAATCAACTCTAGGAACCTCCAGGAACCTTCTGGATTTGAGCCCGTGGCCGGTAGAGCTCAGGGCGGTGGCACAACTGCGACGGGAGGCCGGTGCTGTTCTTCGAGGTAGGTCCTCGATTCAATCCGTTTTTCTCAATTCTATTTACATAGAACCAATCTAGGGACTAAGACGAGTAATTAGGAAATGAAAGGAATGAAAATGATCCAGAAATGAAGAAATGGCAACCGGGTCGTGATCGCGGGTCTGATCGACCCGAGTTGCAGGAAAACGGGTCAACCCGTCTGAGGACAGCGATGATGACGTGGCACCCTGTCAGTCTGTCAGGTGACGTGGACCAACCGTGAGCCGACACGTGTCACATGTCAGTGCACAGTCAGCACTGACATGTCAGTGACGTGGCCCAATCAGGGACTGCCACGTGTCACTGACATGTCAGTGACGTGGACCAGTGCCGTGCTGACACGTGGCACATGTCAGATCTGACACGTGGCCTGACAGATCAGTGGCGTGGACCAATCTGATGTTGACACGTGGCACCTGTCAGAGTCTGACATGTCAGACCTGACAGCTGTCAGATGACGTCAGCATGACGTCATGCTGACGTCAGCAGTGACGTCAGCGATGACGTCAGCAGGAACTGTTCCTGCGTTAACCGCCGCGTTGACCGGCGCGTGGGGGCGCGTGTGAACAGTGTTTCTGGTGGGACCACCACCATTCTTTAGGTTTCGACGATCCGGATCCAATGGCGGTGGTTTCGGGTCGATCGGAGATCATTAAGTTGGTCAAAATAAGGTTTATTGCCTTGGAAAGCGCGTTCGGGCGGCTTTCCCGGGTCGGTTTCGACCTAGGCTTTCATGGTTGAATGTTAGGGGTTTGTATTGATCTTTACGAATACTTTGGATATGCCAGGGGTTGTGTAATCGTACCAGAACGAGGGTATACGTTCGGTTTTCGGCAGGACTGTACTGTGAGTGGGCCATTTTCTTAAACCCTTGTGTGCATAAATGTTTTCTGGTTTTATTATACTTATTCACATGCTAAAACAATGATGGTTTTGATGATATGGAAAATATGGTTATGGCACGTTTCACGGTATTTGGGCTTGAGACCCGTCCGATGAAACTGAATGATTGGTTCGGATTCTATTTATGTATATATATGTTTGCATGTGGATATCAATAAAATGTATTTGTTACTGCACTGTATAGATCCTTCCATATTGTATTGTCTCCTCCGGATGAGGTACCCCGGAGAGGTCACGGACGTCTAGAACGTCCAGCGTCTATGACGCTAAGCATCGGGGATGCTGTACCCGAACGGGGTTCGGGGATTGAACTCGGAAATTGAGACCCGAGTGGCACGCGTAGCCTTGTGATTGTGACCTTATTGGACGTCAGGGACGTCAGACATCAGGGATGTCGGGATTGGAGTGTATAGTGCAGCAACTAAAATTATGGTTATGGTTTTATTATATGCCTTATGGTTCATATTATATGGTTATTGATTTTGAATTATGCTGCACGCATGTTTGGAAAATGGAGGGGTAAATTATATGTTTTACTTATTAAACGATTTCATAAACTTGTGTTTCGGTCCACTCACCCTTACTGTTTTGATAACCCCTCCAGGTCGGGAAACTGAGGTAGAGGAGGAACCAGAGGCTGAGGCATAGATCTACTTCTGCGTACCTGAACCCCTGCTGGGCGGTGTACCCGCAGGTTTACTTTAGAGTCGTGCTCGCAAATTTGTAATTTTGGATTATATCCCTTGTCTGACATTCGTTTAATTCGGATTTGATGTATGACTTTAATTTGGTTATTTATGCTTTTAAATGTTTTGAGGTTAAAATTGGTATGAATTATTGGGTGTCAGACGGGAGTAGGGCACGTCCCCTTGTGGTCCCTGCGGGATCGGGGCGGGTCCTGTCATTGAGGGTTGAGGGATATGGTGATCGATCGAGGGTTATGGGAGATGGTGGATCGAGTGATTGAGGGTTCAGGGATGAATATTCTGCATCATCTTCATCTTCGAGGATAGTTAGTTTCAAATTTCGATTTGGCATTTCTGATTTAGGGTTTAGAATTGGGGTTTCGATTTGGGGTCTCGATTATTATTTCAAATTTTGATTTCACATTTATTGTTTTGATTATTATTGCTTTGTTGTTTCTTGAGTTTCGATCTGTACAAATCGAAGGTTTTTTCTCGTTTGGACATGGATGATGGATTCTGTCGAAAAATTGGTTAAACCAGTTCAAAATCAAACCAAATCGGTTTAATCGATTTTCAATTCAAACGATTTTAGGGTTGAGAATCAGACCGAACCGAAACCGGTTCCCTAACTTGTTTGATTTTGGTTTCAGCAAAAAATAAAATAAAAATCGAAACGAAAAACCGATTAACAAGGCTAATTGGTGTTTAGAGATTACATGCGGTAGTTACCTCCTTTTTTTGTGTGTCTCATCCTGATTATTATTTGATATTAGAGTTTTTCATCTAATATATGGGCTTTACCACCCAGAGGGTAGCAGTTTTTTTATATGATTCGATATATGATTTAAAATTTGCATGAAATTTATTTGGATCAGTCCATATGATTAAAATTTTGGGTTAAATTGTTAATTCGTATAATGACTTATTATTCCATTTAATAAATTGGTAGATTTCGAGTCAACTTGAAAAACCATATAATGACATATAGATTAATTTGTTTAATAAACATATCAATCACTAACTTATCATTTTACTCATCTATATATCTATTAAATCTTATAGTGTAAATAGGTTAAACATGTTAAACAAGACATAAGTTAATTTAGTGACCAATTTATTAAATGGGTACATGAGTTATCCGGTTCATTAATAGATCTGATTCAGATTGGACATTTTTGACACAGTTATTAAAAGAATCAGATTCGAGTTGAACATATTTAGGTAAATAAAGTTTATGACACGATACAAACCCAACGCAGTACTATCCATTGCCAATCTAACCAGTGAGTTAGTATTAGTTCATATATTAAATTTTATATAATTCAATACTAATATCATCAGTATCATATTTATTCATTTCACACGTTCAATTATAAATTTATAACGGATTGAGTTTATATAAAAGTTTTTGGTTGTGCAATGTAGACCTAAGCCACGTACACAGCATTCAATCCCTACATTGACACATGAACATAAATGGTGATGGGACTTTTGGGCCAACCCTAGAAAGAATACAGGACAAGAAATTGAAGGTACACATGACATTTTTTAATGTTCCAAATAATTTGTTTCAAAGGGTTGTGTCATCTGTGTTCGTGTCGATCAATAGTTGTTGTGTTTAAAAATTTTAATCAATCAATTTTTAACAAATTATGCTCAAATAAACATATATTAATTGTTGTTATATTATTATTATTATTAACAACTTTAATCATCATTTTGGAAGTCCAAATTGTGAACTTTTGTGGCATGCATGGGCTGACTTTTTATATTATTCATATAATTATTATAAGACAGATGATTCTATTCCATGACAGTACCTTTTTTCCAAGCCAAAAAACGAAGTGATCGAGAATGGCAATTGAAATTAAACAACGCCTGTAAAAAGGATCTTTGCTTTTCAGATGTTCCCTTTTTTTTTTTTTTAAGATGTTCCCTGCAAATTTTGATTATTCTCCTTTTACTGATATACTAATGAGCTTTTCAATTATAATCGGGTGGCTCAATCATACATTCAATTCATTTGAAGAAATTAATAATAGGATCATTACGGTTGATAATATGATCAATAAAATAATGTTAATTGTGAGTTAAATACGGTGATTTTTTATTTTGTTAACGTGAAAACCTTTTTAAGGTAAATTCACATTGGATTCGCTCTTGTTATGTAAAATTACTACGAGATCAAACTTGTGTAGCAACTTATCTCAGACATCTCATTCCACTTAAACGTAATTTGATTATATTGAGTCTATAATGTATGAATAACACACAAACATAAATTCGTTCTAATTACCCGCTATGTTACTCAAAATAATGATAGAGACTACTGTTGTTTCGTTCTCTAATAAAATCATAATCATTTGGAAATATATATTTTTTTATCTCTTTTTGTTCTATTACGTTTTAAAAATATAATTTTATATTTATTTCTTATGAAATGTAGGTAAAGTAAAGCAATATTATAATTTATGGGATTCTCAAAATAAATTTATTCAGAATTTAAATTTATGATCAACAATGAATTTATAAAAGAGCTAATAAATTTTAATTTTAATTTGATTCGGTTACTTTAATTTAAGGGCAAAATTGGTATAGAGTTTTGACAAAAAGATCTCGACTAATATTTGGACTCAATTGAAAGATAGTTAATTAATTTTTTTATCAGATAATTAGACATATTCACTATATTGAACAAATAAATACATAAATTTGAAGGCTCAACAACATAATCCATTCAAAGAGTGCATCATGCATATACTTTAAAATTAACCCATAAATATAACCAATTGAAAAATATCAAAGGTGGAGTCCGGTGGGTCAAGGAGTAGAAACCAGTGATGGAAAATTCAAAACAAGTCGTGGTAAAGAGCATTTTGTAAGGAAGAGGTTAAGACTTGAAGTTTTGTGGATAAAACTTGAGATGATGATGGAAGCACATATCGGGAGAAATATAGTTTTAATTTTTGGACTAATTAATATCTAAGAATCCCTTGAACATATCAAGTGACTTTCCTTCGTCAATACAAAAAGTTTTGATTTTGGCAATTGGACATAGACAGATGATCATTTTAAGAAGGCAACGAGTTGGTGCACAACGAAAGGGGAAGTGAGTGGGAGTCATTTTCGGAAGGATTTGTTTCTTTAGCCAGTGATGAGCTTTTGTTGTTTGCTTCATGTATTCAACTCAAAAGAGTAAAGATTTTTTACATTTTTTACCTGAAGAGTATGGTCAGTTTCCCTTTTCTAAGAACTTTAGGTCGAAACCCTAATAAGGTAGCTGGACAACAAATTCTCCTTCCTTACATGTGCATCTATATGGATGTCGATTTGTCGGTATGACTAAAAAATTTGACAGTTACTGATCAGAAATGGACCATTGAAGGGGGTAGCATTTGTCATAACCCGACCTTCTATAATAGAATATTGTTTGCTTTGGGACCATCCCTCACGATTTTGTTATCGGGAGCTCACGTTCAACTCCCCAGTGGGTTGCCCATCATGGGATTGCACCAGCCCCTACTCGCTTAACTTTGGAATTCCCTAAGAATTCAAAGCAGTGAGCTCTCAAAAGACCTCATGTTAGATAGATGCACACCCACACATATAAGACGCATCATCCAGATCCCCCGGGTGATGTGGGATTGCTAACCATGCCTTCAAGGCATGAGTCCTCACAATCCACCCCCTTGGGGCCCAGCATCCTCTTTGGCACACTCAATTTCACCCGGGGTTGGGCGCTGATACAAAATTGCCACAACCCTACCTTCTCTAACAAGATATTATATGTTTTGGGATCAGCCATCACGATTTTGTTTTCGGGACCTCACGTACAACTTCCCAGTGGGTCACCCATTATGGGATTGCACCAATCCCTACTCACTTCAAGGCATGAGTCATCACAATCCACCCCCTTGGGGCCCAACGTCCTCGTTGGCACACTCAATTCCACCCGGAGTTGGACTATGATACAAAATTGTCACGACCCGACCTTCTCCAACAGGATATTATCCACATTGGGATCAGCCATCACGATTTTGTTTTCGGGAGCTCACGTACAACTTCCCAGTGGGTTACTCATCCTGCGATTGCACCAGCCCCTACTCACTTCAAAGCATGAGTCCTCACAATCCACCCCCTTGGGGCCCAGTGTCCTCGCTTGCACACTCAATTCCGCCTGGGGTTGGACTCTGATACAAAATTGTCACGACCCGACCTTCTTCAACAAGATATTATCCGCTTTGGGATCAACCATCACGATTTTGTTTTCGGGAGCTCACGTACAACTTCCCAGTGGGTTACTCATCCTGCGATTGCACCAGCCCCTACTCACTTAATTTTGGAGTTCCCTAGGAATCCAAAGTCATTGAGCTCTCAAAAGACCTCTTGTTGGATAGATGCGCCCACACATATAAGACGCATCCCCTAAATCCCTCCGGACGATGTGGGATTGCTAACCATGTCTTCAAGGCATGGATACTCACAACCTTAATCTTAGGCTATAGCCCAAATCATATTTTGATTATATATAAAATATAGCTTTTGTCGTATCATAAAACTTGCTGATGCCAGTTGACTTTGCTGTTATTTGCCTCCTTAAATTCGTCTGGTCATCAATAAGAAAAAGAATCATTTACGCGTAACACGCATGTTATACATAGAACGATTAAAAACTAACAAAAACTTGCCATGCAAAAAAACGTACGTGGATTATTGAGGGCACACAAGGGCTTTCCATTGGACTTGAATTATAGCTAGGGCACAAACATGACATATCATCATTTTTCGTTTCAATTGTGGGATTTTTTAATATTATTATTAAGAGAATTCTTCTAAAATCATGTCACATTGGATCCGCCTCTATTAGGTAATTTTTCATTAGACATTTTCAGCATCATAATGCACAAGGTGGTAAATATGGAACTTACCGAGAAGGGAAAACATCAAACAACTAACCTATGATCTTGAATTTACTTACAATCAGCCCCAACTTGAGTTTTCGATAAACTCCGCGATGCGTTTAACGACTTTAAATTGTTGTTAATCTATTAAATGAGTCTAGTTCTGCTAGTAAGAGTCTTAACGTTACAGACGAGTGGTCTCAAATTCGAATCTAATAGCATAATATGTGGTAAAAATTTCCCTCACTTATGTAAATTTGTTTTCAGGTCCTAGGTTAATCTATATGTACGTATATGAGCTGACCTAATTTGAATGAGTGGTGGCTTGATCTTGATGAGAAAGTATCAAACCTCTTGTACGGAATCTAAGATTGATTTATAGCACTCGACCTAATCGGGGCCATTTGCACCACTTGGTTAAACTACGTACTGTACGTGCCGTCGGGGGTTAACAGCTCTCACAAATAAAACAAAAAAAAAAATCTATATTAATAAATAATAAAAAATTAATAAAAAAATAATATTCAAATTTCCAATACGTTAGATGAGCTGTAATATTGTAATTCATATATGAGTAAGCAACCACCTTTGGAGACGATGATGGATTAGTTTTAGGTTAATTAAATTGGATTAATATATAAATCGATCAGGACCTATTTAATTTTGGATTAAAGAAATGTGAAGGGGAAGAAGGTCAAAGCATGAAGGAATACTTAAGATGAGGATGTAAGTCAGCAAAATACCAAACCTAACTGCCCTTCTCATTTTTATGTGCTTAATTGCCCAAACAAGCTCTTTAGTCTTTTTCTTGCTTTTCAAGCTTTCTTCCATCTCTTTGATTCAACCATCCCATTCGATTAAGAATTGTTCCAAATCAGCAATCTAATATTTACACATTTATCCCTTGTTTCAAACTTATGCAGCATGTATGTATTGATTCGTGTGAATATAATATATGTAGATATATCGTTGATCTAATGTCCATATTAATATATTCATATTATTGCCAATACGTTGTTGACGAGATTCCATCCATACCTAATTAAAATTTAATTAAAAAATACAAACTAAGAACATGTCAAGGTGACGTAGCACAAACTAAGAAGGAATAAACATGCATAAGCTCTATAAATTTGAGTTCACCGGAAAATACTTGAGAAACTCTCAATTTTAATTGTATAATATCGGAGATAATGATCACATTACATCTCTACATCTCTACGCTTTTAATGCAATGGCATGGATAGATAGAGCAATTATGTAATATGAGATGGGAGTCAACATTGTTCAAGGTAAGTGGGAGTGTGGGACCAGGTACCTTCCATTGTCGATAGCCCAAGCCCAAGCCCTAGCCATAGACGAACAACATCACATTATAAAGGATGGTCACACCGTCACAATTTGCAATTTGACCAAACTTATTAATTCCATCTCTCATAATTGAGATCGATTGACTTGCAGCCATCCATGAATTTATTTATGACCACTTCTATTTCAATAGTGAGTCTAACGCAACAAAATAATTTCCAAAAGTGTAACGAAGATCGAGTTAATATTAGTTGTAAATTTAAATGTTAATTAGTTGTTTGAAATTTTTGTTTTTCGTAAATTTTATGATTTTTCATAACATGCATTTTTAGGCTGGATGTTTGAGATGAAATTTTACTTAATAGATATAATTATAATATTTTTACCGGTGATTCATAAATTTTTCTATGATTTTGCAGCATTTCCACAATATCGTTATGATCAATTAATGGGACTTGGGAGCGTGCATGTCCAACGTTGGCAGCGACTCAGCCTCGGAGTCCTCAAACTCAATTGTGATGGAGCTTGGTCTAAAGGCACGCATAGGGGGGCTTACGGCTGGGTTCTACGATCATGGTTAGGCTCCTTCGAAGGGGCCGGGGGTGCTGGTATGCTTGCATACTCGTCGACTCTTCAGGAGGAAGCTTTGGCTGTTCGTTCAGGTTTGGAGACATGTGTGACGGTTGGTCATACTACTGTAATTGTGGAATCTGATTCACTATAGTTGATTCATTTGTTATGCAAGAAGGGTAATGATGGTACTCTTACTAATATCCTTCATGATATTTATGTACTTTGTGAGTTTTTTCTGTCGATTACTTTCCAATTTGTCTCTAGGGCATGTAATATGGTGGTAAATGTTATTGCTAACCATGTTAAGAGTAAGAGTGGGTACCATGTTTAGGCCAATTTTGAGCAAATTTGGTTGTTTAACCTTCTTGCTAAGGATGTTGGTGTTCTTATTAGCCTTTAATTAATAAAGTTGCATTTTCAGGAAAAAAAATTAATGGGACTTGGCCGGAAAGTGTTTTTGTCTCAATCATTATATAGAACATTGTGAGGTAGTTCGGTTCCTATCTGTCTTGTATAGTATTTCCATCGTCCCTTTTATTTTATAGAGTCTTCTCATCTCCCTATTTTGAAAGAATTTTCTTGGAGAAAGAAAATTCGCCGCAAGGAGCTTTATGTTATAGGAACACATCCCACACTATATATGGAACCCTACAATTTTAAAAAAGATGTAGATTTTGGTCCATTTACATCGACAAATATGATTCTTATTTCTTAATTTCATTGTTTGGTAGAGAAGATGGTTTAGCTAACCCTACTGCAAGTGTAATGATACAACAAACCTCAAAGTAACAACAAGCAAGCAGATAAAGATTGAAGAAACCAAATTAATTTTTTCATTTTTCAGACTAAATTTCATCGAGATTACACATCTTAAATTATATTTATTTTCACAAATTTTTAATATTTTTTTTTATGTTTGATGGTATTTTTCATAGTTTTTTTTTTAAAAAAAAAAAAAAAAAACCTTTTACCGACAAAATAAAAGTTAAACAATCATCAACAACCAAAAACCTAATTTAAACACCAGCAGGGACAGAATATAATCAAGAAATGTTTCTCAATTACAAATATATATATGTAAGTTTATATTAAACCAGAAAATATTGATGCATCGATCCAATAATGAAAATTAATGAAGCTCTCAGCGCAGAAACTGGGTTAGGGTTTAGGACCCAACAACAGGTACTGCATTCAGGGTTTTTTTTTTTTTTCGTGGGTGTTGTTGTTTATTGTAATTGTCAGGCATTTACCCTTTTCACCCTCTTAACTCTATTATATATAATAATATATGCTTCATTTTTTGCAGAGAGATACTTATAGAATGTTTTCCTTCAAAACTTCCCGGTTAAAGTTAAGCATCCTTTCATAATTTCCGAAAAGATAGATTCCAACACCAGCGTAAAAAATAATGCTTTTGGAGTTTTGGGTATTTTTTTAAACGAAGGATTTCGAAAGGAAATTATACCTATATATTGAATATTCATTTCACACATTGTAAAAGTAAAACCTGAGACGACATACATGTATGGAACTCGGCCATTTCCTTTTAATAATCGACGAAAATGTCTCCTTTTTTTTGTAGCAAGTGCGTTGTATGAAACTAGCCCACTCCCATCCTCCCGATCAAGTTAATAAGGGAGAGGATTTGGATTACAAATAAATAAGGGAGAGCATTTGGATGCCAAGTCATAATGTCAGAACAAACCATTGGAGCAATGGGTTTTGACTAATTATGTATTAACAACGTTTTTCTTTATCATTAATTTTGTATTAATACAACGTTAGAATACAGTGGCAAGCCAAACAAGAAAAAGCCTTCCCATTCATTTGCTTAATGAACAAGTCAATTAATATTGTATAGTAGTAATCTATGAACAAGCCTTCCCACCTTCGAATTTTATTTAAAAGTTAATTAATTATAACTCAGTTAAAATCTATTGGTCTTTCTTGTAGTAATCTTAAATATTGTATAGTACGAGACCCAAATTCCATTCGATTCTTATAAAAAGTAAATTTGACATGCGTAAGACTTTAAGTATGGGGTATTAATTTATTTTTTAAAAAGAATTGATTATGAAATCTTTTGTAATAGGACTAAATAGGTAAAAATTTATTAGGCTAATAATAAAGGCTGCCTTTTCGAATATATGATACGTATCAAATTTTCGATGAAATTTACTACACATGTTAAGATAGTGAATAGTCATGATCGATGTAATCCACTAACTTAAAAAACGAATAAATACATCAGATAAAAAAACAAATAAATACAATTCACAGCCATTTGAATTTCCTTAATTAAAAGAGCTTCAATGGCGGATTGAAGGAAATTTAAAACGACATACATGAAATGAAACATTAGAGCTAGTAAAAACTAAAATAGAGGAACAAGATCGGCAAACGTTGAATGGGCTTATCGTAATTTCACCCAACATGAAGGTTGTTTACAACTTACGTTATTCCTAATTAAAATATGGGATATAAAATTAAGAATTAAAAAAAAAAAAAAAGCAAAAACCGGAAAGATTAATTAAAAAAATTCATCAGCTGTACCCACCCCACCCACATCCATATGATTTTGAAGGACCTCTTCTTCCTCTTCTTCTTCTTCGTCTTCGGCTTCACTGTCACTGATTCCGCGTTTCGCTTTTCGAATTTCTGAACGAGCAAAGCTTTTCAGTGGCCGTACAAGAAATTAAGAGCTCCTTGTTTGAATCAGTCTACGAAAGCAGCATTTTTTATGCTCTTAAATACCGAAGACCTGCAGTCTCTCGCTGTTTGGTGCTTTCAAATCCAAGCGCAAGGGGTCTTTTTCGATTTTATTTCTCTTTATAAGAGAAATATATAAATTACAGGTTAAGTTATACGCACGATTTGCAATGCAGAAGAGCCAGCGATTTTTCTGGGTTTTAAAGCCGATCGGAAAATCGCCGGCGATTTGATGGAATCGATGCCCGTAGTGTTAGAGTTTCGCACATTTGATGGAGGTAATGATACGGTGTAGTCCATGTACCTCTCTCAGATTCGGTTCTAAGCTACGAGTCACCGTCGTTATCCTCAAGGTGAGCTCTCTCAGTTTCTTATTTTCTAGGTAGATGATTTTGGGATTAAAGTTTTGATTTTTCCCTGGGATTTTTAGTTACGACTTTATTCTTATGCTTGGTTGCTGGGAAATTTCGGGAAAGAGATGTAAAAGTTTGGGATTTTAGCACCGCACTGACCCTAAATCAGTTGCTTGTTTAGCTATTTTCTTATGCCTTTCTATTTCTGGGTAAACAAACAGCAAGTTAGGGCTTTTTAATTTAATCAGGTCCATGGACGCAACTGTTTTTAAGTACGTGATGGATTAATTGTTTCGGAGGTTTCCACTTTCTAAGCTATTTCATTTTCTTTGTTTTTTCTTACACTCAATTGCTTATTTCCTTTTCTGGAAACTGTACATTCATTCTGGAAACTGCAAATTGGTGTTAGAGAGGTCACATTCTGTTTCTTTTTTGGAGCAAATTAGCTGATCTGTGAGTTGGGTTTGGCCAAAAAACGAGTACTCATGTTTTTTGAGCTAGACCCAGATTTGGTTTGACCCTAGATTAAACTATGGCATTCATTTTTAGGTGCGAAATTGTCTTG